>CP068498.1:1205564-2411128 GCA_016767195.1 Stagonosporopsis rhizophila | reverse complement strand
CACCTCTGATACAGCACTTTTTGAACAACATCTTCGTCCTCGTGCCAGTCTTTGAAGAAGCTTCTTTGTATGCTTCCATAGACGCCGTTTACCAGCAGGGCGATGTCGCAACTCCTTGGGACAGGTGGATTGTTCGCATGGTCTTGGCCATTGCTTGTATATCGCAGTCGGAGCAGCGCGGTGATACGCACTACTCGGATGCCGTCGGCCACGTAAACGCGGCTCTCGAGCATGCCGAGGACGTCCTGCATCCTGGCTACGTGACGAGCATCCAGGCCCTGGTTCTCTTCACCATTTACGCCGCCATGGACCCGCACCACTTCGACAGCTGGACCCTCATCGGCGCAGCCTCGAGAGCCATGATCGACCTTGGTATCCACCAGGATCCATCCAAAAACATTGTCGTACCCAAGGGCAAGCTCGAAGTCCGGAGGCGCGTGTATTGGTGTGTCTATGCCATTGATCGGTACGAGTGAGCTCTTTTATGATAAGCACTCCTTCACTAACACCGCATAGTTCTACCTCGCTTGTACAGACCAGATCTTTCTCCTTTTCAGACGAAGCAACTAACGTCGCCTTCCCCTTCCACAACACTGCTACTTCGCCAAGACACAGCTCGCCTCAGTCTGCTGTTTTCCAGCAAAACTTCGACTCGGCTCTGGACTTGTTCAGGATTCGCGAAATCCAATCCGAATGGTACATGGACCTGTTCCAATCTGGACGTGAACCCTGGCCTGAAGCGTACCCCTACATCTGGAAGCAGTACGCGAGGATGACAGACTGGTGCAACGATGTACCACAAAGCACGCTGCCGGCCTTCAAGCTTGGCTTTGAGCTGGAGCTACTCTACAGCTACGTCTACATCCTCTCGCCAAGCCCGCGCATACCACACATTGACGAGTACGCCCAGCGGCTCATCTTCGAGCACTGCATCTCGTACTCGGTCATTCTGCTCGCCATCCTCACCAAACCTGCACCGACCGCCAAATCGCCAGTCACCTTCTACGATGCTATGCGAGCATACATGACTGGCAGACAGTTTGTCGATGTGCTCTCGCGCAACCTCGACGCCATCCTCAACCCGGTCCCGCCATCCCCTCCAGCTACGACAACCTCCCCCATGGCCTCAGACGATCCGCTCGCGCCCCCAATCCAAGTCGGCCCGCCGCCGTTCCCTGTGCCTCAGCTACCAGAGGGGCAGACGACACCTCTCGATCCGACAGCGCGAGCCATCAACGCGCTCAACGACTTTACGCAGATTCTGTCCAACTTTGGCCTCCGCTTTGGTTTCACGCATTGGCGCGACCGCTTCCAGCGGGAGTCGGCGCCACTGTCAGCTCAACTATACCAACGCAGGTCAACGTCACCGCACACGTCGCCTCCGCCACAGCACATGTCGTCGACAGCGTATCCCCCTCAGTGGGTGCCTGTGCCTTCCGTCTCTCCACACACGCCCGGCATGATGTACCCTGGTCCAACGACACCGCCGTCCTTGTTCCCGCAACAGGCCAGCCCCTTTTCAGGATCCATGTCGTACTCTGGCAATCCATTCGACGCGCCAACGCAGAGCCCTTACCAACAGACCATGGCGTACGAGTCTCCTCAAACGCACATGTACGCAACCCCATCGCCCCAGCCGATCCCAGACATGCCGCGGCCAACGGACGGGACCCGACGAGCCATGGTCTACGGCCCGGGCATCCCCCGGCAGCACTCAGGAGGAGGAGGTGGTCAAGGCCAGGAAAACGGTGTGTCCTCGGACGGAGCGCACTGGTCCCATGCAGGACAGCAGGTCCAGCACCAGCAGCCCGACAACGGCTGGCCAACAGGCACGACTCACGACGGCGGCGCAGTGCAGTGGCCGCAGAACAGCCACACGTCTTGGGGATGAAGAGATGACAATTACTGGGCGATTATGGCGTGATTGCGAGTCACGAAGCCTGCGGAGCGCCGTAGCAAAGCATTACGAAGCTCGCACAAATCGTCTCGGACAGGGAGCTCAACAGCAAATCTCCCCCCGGTATTTGCAGTCCTTTTACGAGATGCCGTGCACGGCTCGCCTGCCCGCCGATCTTCCCCCGATTACACTACAAGTGCCGACGCGTACTCCCCGCACCCCTCCTCGATACGACGCGACGACGGTCTAGATCTGCGGAGGAGAGGAATTTTGCGCCGACGGGAGGCTAGCGCCGCGCTAGAGCGGTCTAGAAAAGCTTGTTCTGAGGTCTGCGATAGTGGTCGCGGTGCTGCTGTGCTGCGATGAGTAATTGTAGACGAGGTGCGCTTTTGGCAGTGCTTTCGTATCGATGTTAGTTGTGAGAAAGGAGGTACGGGGTTGTGTTGTTGGTGGGGGAAGGCAAAGAGAAAGGGAGAAGAAAGTACGAATGCGAATGCAGTCCGGTGGTTGTGGATATCCAACACACACACACACACACACACACACACACACAAATACACTTGCGCCTAGTTCTCTCTCTCTCTCCACACACCATTATCTTGCTTCACACTCCACACATCACGTCGCGTAAGTCTCGTAAGTCACGTAAGACAAGCCACCATCCACCTCGCCAACATGGGCGACAACGTAGTCTGCAAAACCCAATCTCTCACCCGTCCCTCCAAGCCTCTCATCTCCCTCCCGCCCTTTCTCCCTGCAACTTCAACCTCTGAACCTCTATCTCTCGCACCCTCTTGTCTAAACCGCAAGCAAGCAAGCAAGCAAGCAAGTCAGACCAAAAAAAAGAAATGGCGGGGAGCCAAGTACCACGCGCTGAAATGGGGCGGGTTGTGTGGACTGATTTGCCTGATGTGACTGCTGTGACTGATGTGACTGCTGTGACTGATGTGACTGATTAGCCTGATGTGACTGATTAGCCTGATGTGACTGATTTTACTATTTCCTAACTGAGGAGAAAAGGTATGGTGTATTGTATTGTATTGACTCCCAGGGAGAAAAGGTACGGTGTAGTGTAGTGTAGTGTATTGTAGAACTGTGGAATATGGACTAGAATGTGACTAGAATGTGGACTAGAATGTGGACTCTGGACTCTGGACTGTGGACTCTGGACTGTGGACTGTGGAATATGGAATGTGGAATATGGAATGTGATTGTAAACGCTCATATGCTGTGGATTTCCTACTCTCTTTCTCTCTCTTTCACGCTATATCTTGCACGGTTGGTGCGAGACCGTGCCTGCCTGCTTGCCTGCCTCGTTTGGTCTTTCTTTCTTTCTTTCTTATCTCACTTTCCTTGCCTTGCTTTCCCCTAGTCTTAGTCTTGTCGGCATGGCTCGCTCGTTCTCTTCTTAGGGAGCCAGTCCGGTCGTGCGGTGCTGGTGGTGGTGGTGAAGGGGGATATCGAGTCCATACGACGCGATGCGCTGCGATGCGATGCAATGTGACTCATGGGTTTGCAAGCGCCAGACACGCATCAACTGCCAGCCCGACGCTGGTATTGTCAGCACCGCTCACAAAATTTTAAAAAGACTTTGTAGAAAGATGGAGAAAAACTTACCGTCCCTCCTTCTCTCGCACCACGTCCTCAATCACCTCCCGGTCTAGCTGTGGGAACATGCCCGTCAGCGTCTCTACTACCACCTTCTGCTCTTGGACCTGGATCCGCCGCGCCTGCTCCACCTCTGCGCTCGCCTGGCGCGCTGCGTGGTCGTCGGCGTTTAGCTGCTGGCGCGCGCGCTCTTCATCGGGCGCGCGCGGTGGATGGCTAGGTCTCTCGCCTTTCTCGGAGTAGGTGGTGGCTGGTGAGGCGCCGGGGAACCTCTCGTGCCCTGGGTGCTGCTGGTGGTGAGCGTTGGCGAGGGGCGTGGAGCTGCTGCGGGGAAGGGAGCCTGCAGACGAGGAGGCGTGGGTGTCTGTGTCGGAGAAGATGCGGCCGATCGTGCTGAGCGGGCGCTGGATGGTGCGGAGGAGGCCGGCGACGGCGGCGTTCTCCTCTTCGGGCGGGGGCTCTTGGGTTTTGCGGTCGCGCAGGGAGGTCGAGCGGCGGGGCCCCGCGGTCTGGGCTTCCATTGAGTTGCGCGTTATGACTTCTGGCCGGGAGGGCGAGGACTTCTCGCTGACGTGGTGGTAGTGCGGGGATGGCATGCGGCGGTGATTCGACGTGGTAGGATGTAGATGTGCAGGCCCAGCGGCGGACTCGGGGTGGATCTCTGCCTCAGGGGCGTGCTTCTCGGCGATGGCGCTGACGGCCGCCTCGACATTACGGTCAAACTCCTCGTCGGTCACGGTCAGGCTTGTCTTGTCCAGCCCCTCAATGAACTGCACAGCACCCATCAGCGAGGAGATGTAGTAGCCTGCTTCGCCGCCGAGCTTGTCCTGATTCCGGAAGCGCAGAATGTACTGTACGTTGCTGACGAGGTGGTCGGGGTTGGCCTGCAGGACGGTATAAATGAGCAGCGGGACGAAGGCGTCCGCGGACTGATCAGACTTGGAAGTGCGCAGGAAGCCGAATATGACCTTGCAGCAGTTGAGGATGCAGATGATCTTGTCGCGGGGCGCGCGGTACGTCTTGATCTTGAGTAGTTCTTGCTGTGCGAGGGCCAGGAACTTGCGCCCTTTCTCGCCGACGTCTTTGATGTCAAGGTGCTCCTCGCGCACCCACTTGTAGATGCGCACTTTCTGTGCAAGAACTTCGTCGCGCTCGACATCCTCCTGATGCTGGCCGCGTCGTCCAGGACCTGGGGGCTCTTGACGTCGCCGCCCTTTGCGTGGTGACAAAGGCTCGGGTGGGGGTATCGCAGGTGAAAAGGTCTGATTGTACAGCCTGTTCATGACAAGCTTCTCCATGCCTTCGCGTGCGTTGTCGAATTCTGCGTCTGACACGGTCCGCCAGACCTCGCACTGCGCCATCTTTTTGCTGATGAACTCGAGGAAATCGCCTATGATCTTGACCTGCTCATGCACCATCCACTGCTTCTTGCCAAACTCGAGCAGGAACGAGCGCAGGAACTTGGCGACGGGGTCGGCGGTGCGGTGGCGCAGCTGCTCGAGGAAGCGGTGGAAGTCGAAGGGCAGGTCTGGCTCAGGTTCAGGAGCTGGCTGTGCGGGCTTGTACTGAGGAGCGTGGGCGCTGGGCGAGGTGGGCTCGACGAAGGATGTGTTTGTGCCCACTCTATACAGTGATGACGTCCGCGGTGGAGGCGACTGGAGGGAGTGCACTGAGGCTGTGTCGTCTTGCGGTGTTGGCAGCGGCTTGTCTACAGGCACGAGGCTCGGACGGCGGGGAGGGAAGGCGGGCGACTCGAGCAGAGGACCTGCAAGCTCCAGCCGGGGCGACATGATCTCCTCAGCCTGTGCGCTGCCGCTGTGCTCAAACTGCTCCATGATGCTCTGGATCTCCGACTGGTCGTCTCCCACGACATCCTCACCGCCGTCCAGCTTCGAGGCGTAGTCTGCGGCCGCGGCGTCCTCGGAGTTGCGCCCGCTCTTCTCCTGCGAGGACAGCGGGGAGGTCGAGCGACTGGGGCCATTGCTGGCGGCCAGGTACTTGTCGTCCTTGGGCGGCGGCGGGGGCGGCGACGGCGAGCGGACGGGGGCCTTGCCAGCTGCCTTCTCTGTGGGAGTGGGCGTGGGCGTGGGTGCGCGTGGTGGACTCGACTCGAGGGCGATCTCGTGTGTTTTGGCCGTGAGCTGCTGAATCAGCTCCGCCGAGGTTGGCTCTTCTGGCGCGGCGTCGAGTGCGGCGTCTGCTCTGGCCTCGTCGACTGGCGCCGGTGCCTCTGTCTGCTCGGCCGGCGCTGTGTCCTCGGTCGTTGCCCTGTCGGCGGTTGTCTCTCGGCGGCCTGCTGCAGGCTGCCCCGCGGCGTCGCCTTGCTGTCTGTCCGCCTCGTCCTCGACCTGCTCCACTGCCCCTCCGGCAGCCTCAGCGGGCGCCCTCACCTCCGCGCCGGCCTCCTGCCCCTCGCGTGCGTCGTTTGGCGGCTCTTCATGTGACCGGTCTTGGGTTGCGGCGGGCGGCGGAGCTGCGTTCGGGGGAGACATGGGCCGCGTTCGGCGATGCGACTTGGACGAGGGCTGGCGATGCGGCTAGCTGCTTCCCATGCAACAGTGCGAGCTCCGGTAAGCTTCAGTGAGGCGGATCGGTCTGTGCTTGCGTGTCTGGTGCTGCGCCCGCGCTGACTTGTTGCTGTCCGCCGCAGCCATCGCCCGACTGCCGACTGCCGCCTCAAGCGTCCAGGGTCTAGCGCTGCACGGCGCAATACCTAATACCTGCGCCACAACACCACGGAATCATCGCCAACACGCCCGCGACCCATGTGCGGCATCTTCTTCTCGCTCAGTCGCCATGGCCACGTGATTCCAGACGAAACCACCGCCGCCCTGCTGCGCAACCGGGGACCTGACCACACAGGCCTGCATCAGCCAGTCGTCTCGCAGCACCATGGCACCCAGCTTCATGTGACTTTCTTGTCGACCGTCTTGTCCCTGCGAGGTGTCGAAGTCGTCTCCCAGCCGTTGCTCGATGAGACTCGTGGCTCTGTTCTCTGCTGGAACGGCGAGGCGTGGTCTGTCGGTGGCGACGTCGTGACAGGCAATGACTCCAGCATAGTCTTCCACGCCCTGTTAGAGGCCACAAAGTCACATGACCACAGGGCTGCTGTAGTACGGTTGCTGTCCAATATTCGAGGGCCGTATGCTATTGTCTTCTACGATGCATTGAATAGACTCATCTATTATGCAAGGGATTGTCTGGGCCGACGGTCCTTGCTGAAGAAGACTACCTCTGATGGCTCTCTTGTCCTGTCCAGTGTGTGCGACAACGCTACAGGTGAGGCGTGGAACGAGATAGAGGCTGACGGCATCTATGTCGTTGACTTGGACGACTTTGATACTTCCAATATCACGCACGTTCCTCACGTGCGCCTGGGTGAAGCAGCCCTTGGACTTTTATTTGTAGGTAGGTGCTGCACGTCGAGGGGCTTGCTAACGCCACCAGGCCCTGCCATTCCCACCCATGAACCTTGAGAGCCCTGACGGCCTCGGTCAGAGCCATGAGAAGATGCTCGAGCTGGGCAATTCGCTACGTAGCTCTCTGGCTCTGCGCACCCAACACGTCCGAGAAGCCTTCGAGCCATCACCAACCAGCCCTTCAACCCACGCAGCCAAGATTGCAATCCTCTTCTCCGGTGGCCTCGACTGTACTCTCCTGGCAAGGCTCTGTCACGACCTCCTACCTCTGGAGGAAAGCATCGACCTGCTCAACGTTGCTTTCGAGAACCCGCGCATCCACAGCAACCTAGATCCCGGCGCCAGTCCCTACGAGCTGTGTCCAGACCGGATCACGGGGCGAGCCTCGCACTCTGAGCTCGAGCGTGTGTGCCCAAATCGCCGCTGGCGCTTCATCGAGGTTAACGTCCCTTACACGGAGACCCTCGCACATCGCTCCATAGTCCTCTCCCTCATGCACCCTCACAACACCGAAATGGACCTCTCCATCTCATACGCTCTATACTTTGCCTCGCGTGGCGTGGGTACAGTCTCTTCCCCCACCGGCGCAGAATCTTACACCACCCCTGCGTGCGTCCTTCTCTCCGGCCTGGGCGCAGACGAGCTGTTCGGCGGCTACCAACGCCACTCCACCGCCTTCGCCCGCCATGGCCACTCTGGCCTCTGCGACGAACTCGCCCTCGACTTCTCCCGCCTCGGCAAACGCAACCTGGGCCGCGACGACCGCGTCATCAGCAACAGCGGGCGTGAAGTCCGCTTCCCCTTCCTAGACGAGGACTTTATTGCTCTCGCGCTGCAGATGCGGGTGCAGGATAAATGCGACTTCAGCACGCCAGAGTACAGTCCCGACAACGCTCCAGACGTCGTCATTGAGCCCGCAAAGCGCGTGCTGCGGTGTCTGGCATGGTCGCTGGGGATGCGCGGCGTCGCGCTCGAAAAGAAGCGGGCAATCCAATTCGGCGCTCGCACAGCGAAGATGGAAACCGGCAAGACCAAGGGCACGACCGTGTTGACTTGATCCAAGTACCTAGCGTGAGTCTGCCCCTTCCTTCCTTCCCTCCTTCCCTCCTTCCCTCCTTCCCCGACACGGCAGTGATTAGAGAGTTGCAAACGCGAAAGACACCAGAGCCTTCCTCCGACAAGCGCCCCTACACAGGCAGCCGTCGCAGCTCGCGGTGTCGGTGCGCCCCTTTTTCGAAAGGCAAGTCTGAGCCTTGGTCATCATCTTCTCCGCTCTCACCAGAAAGCCTCACACAGAGTCATCAGCTAATACTTTTGCATGTCCAGCCGCAGCGGGCCCACAATATCCCTCATGATAGATACGTCACAACCCCCCCTCCATATTCTCTAGTTCTAGCAATAATAATGAAATCATGTTAGAACATAGCCTTTTTTCCCCGTCCTTTGTACCTTTTCTTATACCACCTAGTGTCTCTACCCTCACCTTGCCATCGATATTCCCTCCCCTCCCCGTTTCTGCACTGTGCATTCTGTCTCCGAGTCGAGCGAAATACCGCTCCCGCGCTTCGTGCATGCCCACATCCACCGCAGAGCAGATGTTGTGGGCTTTGCATGTCCATGTGTTGTTGCGCTTGGTGCTGCGCTTTAGTGCGGTGTGGTGCTGATGCTGGTGCTGGGGAGGGAAAGGCGGTGCTTGGGAAGCTGGCGTGGGGATGTTGGGTAGGTGTGTATATGTATGTGTGTATATCTCGGGTTGGGAGTGTGAGGGGAAAGGCTGGGCATGCGGGAGGGGATGTGTGGGGGGGGGAAGGGTGCTGAGTGATGGCGTTGAGTTGGTTCGAACTTGGGAAGATGGGGTTGGAGAGTTGCTTCTTCTTTGCAAGGTCGTGGTTGAAAGGAGTTTGGGCTGTTGTTGCTGTGTTTGTTGATGTTGTGAACTGTTGTTGATGTTGTGTACTGTTGCATACTATTGCGTACTGTTGCATACTGTTGTGTAGAGAGAGCTCTGTTGGTTTTGCTTGCCTTGCAGTTGCAACGGTAACCTCGTTGGAATGGAATAGTGTCTCACGAATTATTGCGGCACTTGTTGGTAGTAAACTATTATCATAGACCTAAGTAGTGTGGATGGGCCCCAGAGTGGAAGGCTCACCTATCGAGATCTTTCTGACTGTGTACGAGCGAGCGGTAGGGCAGGCAAAAATACGAATGTTAATGCCGACCGCAAAGCGACCAATGAGATCAGTGGAGTGTAGGAACTGGCCAGTAAAGTACCTCATAACTCTTGATCCCTCAGGCTAATTTCTCCACCCGCGCGGCTCAATCGCATCATGCGTAGGGCTCAGATTGGGGCGGGGTGCATGCAGCATCGCCAATGGATGTGCTGCGCCCCACAAGCGAGCCTTACCACCTGCAGCCCCCAAACAACGCACCATCGATAAACCTCACACACGCCAGAGATGGTTTGTCGTTTGGACACATAATGTACCTGTTATCGCAAAACAAAAACTGAGGCCAAACTCTTCGACCCTGCGAATCGACCAAAACCCGACAAGCATCTTGAACCAGCACAGATGGCATAGACTGAACATGTCATGGATCCACTCAGCGTCACAGCTGGCATCATCGCCATTTTACAAGTCACAGTGAAGGTGTGTGAGGGTTTAAGCGATGCAAAAGACGCATCAATAGACCGTATCAAATTCACGACTGAGACTAGAAACCTTTCGAATCTCCTTGTGACTCTGCTGTCTCACTACGATGAGAACTCAGCAGAGCCCTGGCATGCAAATATCCGAACTCTCCTCGGCGGGAAGGATGGCCTCATCCAACAGTATCGATCCGCGTTGGAGCAGCTGAGACAGAAGATCCAAGATGAACATGGGATAAAGAAGATCACAAAGATCCTGCTCTGGAAGTATGTCAAAGACGATGCGGAGCAAATACTGTCGAGAGTAGAGCGTCTGAAGTCGGCTGTGCAAATTGCTCTACAAATGGATCACCTGTTGGTATCTCTTCGCGCGTGTCAAAGGAAAAGTACTAACGGGTGCAGCAAATTATCTCAAGCTATTGAGGCTGGCGTTGTCGCACTGCAGGATGATAGTAAGATCTTGAAACAGGGAGTCCTCGCCATAGAAAGTCGCATGGTACACTTGCAGGATGACAGCAATATCACGAAGAAAGGAGTCGACGTCATACAGGAAGATCAGAATCGTCAGCGGCACCGCCTTATCATGGACTGGCTTTCCGTGGACGATTTTCCAGCCCAGCACTCTGACTTGATTGGTCGTAGACAAGCAGACACAGGCTTGTGGTTCCTAGACTCATCAGAATTCACTGAGTGGGTCAACGGTACAAGCAAGACGCTCTTCTGTCCCGGCATTCCGGGTGCGGGCAAAACAATCATGGCAGCGACTGTAGTGGACCATCTCCTCAATACTGTACGGTCTCCAGACGTGGGTGTTGCGTATGTGTATTGCAACTACAAGAGACAGGCAGAACAGACTGTCCAATATCTGCTTGCAGCTCTTCTCAAGCAGCTCGTGCATGACCGCCCGTCGCTTGCACGGCCTTTGTCAAGTCTGTACGACAACCATCAAAACAAGGGAACCAAACTCTCGCTCAAGGAAACGCTCAGTGCCTTGAAATCAGCGCTTGCAAGTCACTCTACAGTGTATGTTGTCATAGACGCTTTGGACGAATGCCCCACGCAGGGCGGTACTCGAAAGCAGCTCTTGAAGTTCTGCCGCGAGCTGCAGGAGCAGGCAGACATGCGGCTGATGGCTACATCGCGGCACATCTCTGAAATTGTAGAAGAGTTCAAGGACGTCCCTTCATTGGAAGTGCGCGCAAGTGACTCGGATGTGAAACGATATGTGGCAGGCCAAATCGAACATCTGGCCAGATGCGTCACAGCTGATGCCCAATTACAAGAGCTTGTCGAGAATAAGGTTGTGGCAGCGGTAGATGGCATGTAAGTTATTTGCATGTCTCTCGATAAGGTCCTGACTTACGAGCTTTACAGGTTCCTTCTTGCTCGTCTCCACGTCGATTCACTTAAAGACAAGAGAACCAAGGCCAAAGTCAGATCTGCACTCGAAAACCTCTCTACAGGTACCGGGGCCCTCGACGCCGCGTACAGCGAGGCGATCATCAGGATCGATGGCCAGCCACAGGGAGACCGCGTACTAGCAAAGAACGTTCTCTCGTGGATCTCGGGTGCACTCAGACCTTTGACCACAGGAGAGCTCTGTCATGCCTTATCAATCAAAGAGGGCGATGAAGAGCTCGATTCGGACGACATTCCCGACGTCGAAGACATCCTATCCGTTTGTGCTGGACTTGTCACAGTCGAAGAAGAGAGTCAGATCGTTCGCCTTGTGCACTACACAACTCAGGATTACCTAGAGAGCATCCGAGAGACGTGGACCCCAAAGGCTCAGTACGACATCGCGTCCGCATGTCTTACGTACCTCTGCTTCACGTCTTTCAAGAGTGGTGCCTGCCTAAGCGGCTTGCAGCGTTTGCGCAGGCTTGCGGAGTATAAGTTCCTCGACTACTCTGCGAGGCATTGGCATCAACATGTAGCCCCTTTCCAAAGAGAGCTGTCTGCACTGGCGATGGTTCTGCTTCAGGACAATCTGCGAGTCGCTTGCGTGCTCCAAACAAAGCGGAATGGCTCCAAGCACGTGTACTATCTTCAGGATAGCCCAAACCAGGAACCGGGTCTTGTTTTAGCGATTATGTGTGGATTGTTGATATTATGTGAAGAGCTACTTTGCTGGGCTGAGAAAGAGCAGGTGACACTTATGGATGCAAGAGATGCTTGGGGTAGAACACCGCTGATGTTGGCCACAGCATACGGGCTCCATGACATAGTCAAGCTATTGCTAGACAAAGACAAAGCTAATGTTGATGCAAGAACAATTTTTGGTGGAACTTTGTTAATGTCGGCGGCGCACAAAGGATACTATGACATAGCCAAGCTACTGCTAGACACGGCTAAAGCTGATGTTAATGCAAGCGATCACGGTGGATCGACGCCACTGATAATGGCGGCGAAAAGAGGTCACGAAGAGGTCGTTAAGATGCTGCTTAGCTTTGGTGCTGATGTTGAGGCAATGGGCGAGGATGAAAGGACGCCGTTGATATGGGCAGCATGGATGAGTCATCCAGAAACAGTTAAAATACTGCTTTGCGTTGGAAACGCTAATGTTGAGGCAAATGACCATTACGGATACACAGCGCTGCATTATGCAGCAGAGGGAAACTGCATAGAAACAGTCAATATGCTGCTTAGCATTGGGGAGGCTGATGTTGAGGCAAAGGACAATCAGGGACGAACGCCGCTCCTAATATGGGCAAAAATTGGCAAGAGCGAAGGAGTAGCAGAGTTGCTGCTTACTGCAGGAGCCAACATTGAGGCAAAGGACGAAGAGGGGCTTACCCCACTAGCGTGGGCGACACATAACGGGAATACTCCTGCATTTAAGATGCTGCTCAGTAAAGGGGCTGATATTGAGGCAAAAGAAGAAGACGGATTTACGCCGCTTATGTGGGCGGCATGTCATGGGCATACTCCTGCCGTGAGGATGCTGCTAAATAAAGGGGCCGATATCAAGGCAAAGGAAGACGATGGCCAGACGTCTTTGATGTGGGCGGCGGGAAATGGGCATACTCCGGCGGTCAAGATGCTGCTAGGTAAAGGTGCCAATATTGAGGCAGAGGACGAAGAAGGACTCACACCACTGATATGGGTAGCACGCAACGGGCGCACACCTGCACTTAAGGTGCTGCTAAGCAAAGGGGCTGATATTAAGGCAACAGACGAACATGGATTTACGCCACTGATGTGGGCGGCATGGAATGGGCATACTCCTGCAGTCAAGATACTGCTAAGTCAAGGGGCTGGTGTTGAGGCAAAAGGCAACGTGAGAGATGGAGAACATGGAGGATGGACGCCACTGATGATGGCAGCATACAAGGGCCACAAAAAGACAGTCAAGGTGCTTCTCAACATTGGACGGGCGAACATTGAGGCACAGACCGACTGGGGAAATACAGTTCTTGACACGGCGATATATGGAAGACAGGAGGGAACTTTTGATCTGTTACAGCGATACGGTGCGCAGACAGATCGGATCTATTTCTTTGGAGCCGAGCTATTCGAGTGCTAGAGCCGTAGCCAGAATCTTTTTCTTTTGCAGTGCTTGTTGACCAAACATTTCCTCAACACTCGTTTCTTGTGCTGAGACTGCCAGCGATCCGTGATTATGTACAGTAATGGCGTGTGAGCACGTCTTCCACCCCATATCAAACTTTTCTTCGATGAGAGCGTCGGTCGATATAGATAGCTAGAAATCTTAGGCACCTTCGATACGACAAGAGTTGGACTAGTCTGTCTTAGAACCGAATCACCAACTAAATACTTTTCGAAGCTCAGAAAAAGAATTCAGAGTTTAGAACCAGAAACTTTCGCAATTGCAGTGATGATCACAACACGCAAAAAGCATGTTCCTGCAAGAGACCACGCGACATGTTCCAGTGACGTCGACGTCTCCACTCCACTCGGCGCCAATCTTCACAGCCGCCTTAACTATTTAGTCTCACACAACCAGCCATCATTGCACCTACTATACAATCTACTACAACCCATAAACATCTCCACTCGTTCGCATGCTATGTGGCTATTGGACGGATCAGGGCACGAGATCATTAACGATTTCTTCTCGCTGCTCGACGAAGCATCTAAGTGAGAAGAAGAGATCCTCTGCAAGTGTCTGGAGTGGACGTCTTGGACGGTGCGATGGTCGATCATGGCAGATTGGTCGAGACGGGTTTGGTGGTTGCTTGGAGAGTTGCTGGGTGTTTGGTTGTGGGCGATCGTGCGAGATGAGACTAGCGAGTAGAGGTGTAGTGGAGAGGAAGGTACGATTGGGGTCACTGGCCAACATGACCTTCAGGCTGGTCCACATCTATGGGGTTTGCTTCAGGGAGTTCGAGCTGCAGCACGGGTGCGCAGAGTATCTGGTAACACTCGTGAGTATCGGAAATAGCTCTCTCAGGCCAGTGTTCGTTATAGCTCCTGTGATCCAGCTATCGCCATCTCGCACCTTCCTAAATGGCCAGGCAGAACCCCTAGCTTCTAGCAGTCTCATGGGCTTGCCTCTTCACCTCATCTCCTCTCACCTCACGTCACTTCATCTCAACCTAACAAACTTCGTGCTCGCAGCACCAAACATCACACCACCCACAGTCTTTACTTTGCTCAACCACTCATCCCAAGGCAAGACTTGCATCTCACCCCATCACCACACACAAACACCCTTAACCGCCATGTGCCGCTACTGGAAGAAGCAGCACACCTGCAACCACCCCTCCGACCGACCCTACCTCGACATGTGCCGCTCGGGCTTCCTCACCAACACCGTCTGCCGCGACATCGACGTGGACGAGGTACCCCGCCGCTCGCACTTCCCGTGCTGGCAGTGCATCAAAGACGCTGTCCGCGCCGAGGCCGCAGAAAAGCAGGCACACGCCCGCGCCCTCGCCGCCGCTGCAGAGAGCGCCCGCGAGCAAGCTGCCAAGCACAGGTTGGAAATGGAGAAGCGAATGCGTGAGGAGCGGGTTCGGCGGGAGGCGAGGGACAAGGCGGAGCGCGAGAGGGTCGTCGAGGAGATGAAGCGCGTTGAGCATGAGAAGGAGGCTGAGCGGGCGCGTAAGGAGGGCAGTCCGTGGGTCCTTGCTGAGGCGGGCAGTGGGAAGAAGAAGAAGAAGGGTCCTGTGGGTACTGGTCTGGTCAGTCCGATGGGGGCGTTGGGCTTGGGCGCCGTGAAGAAGGAGGGCTGGAAGGAGAATGGAAAGGGTTGGAAGGAGGAGAGGGGCGAGTCGAGTGGCAGGGCGGGCACTTGGGGGCCGAAGAAGATTCTGAGCAGGAAAGAGGGTGCTGCTGGCGTGCTGGGCCGTGCGGATATGGTGGGCGAGAAGGACGGGAAGAAGTGAGTGAGGGTGAGTGGTGACGATGGAGCGGGTAGACATTCTGTCTGCGTAAACCATGTTCCAGTGAATGAGGATGAGTGGTGACGATTGGGGTTTACAAATATTCTGTCTGCGCAGAGCATGCTCCAGTAAAAGAAACCCTTAAGCTGTACTTTTCAATCGACGACTTTTGAAATGCAACATCCACACCTACTCTGCTCCAGTCAGCGCCGTCCATTATGCGAAACTATCAAGGGTATATCCATGCCTAAGCCTCACCACAACACAACACAACACAACACAGACTCCAACCTCTCCCTCTCTATCCCTTACAGCACTACGCCCTCTTCCTCCTCATACCATCCTCCCCCTTCTCCCGCGTCCCCACATGCACCACGTCCGCAATCCTGGTCCCCCCGAGCTTCTTCAGCGTCTCAATCAGCTTGTCCGTCTCATCGAGCTCCTGCATGTCGTCGCCGCCACCAATGCTCTTGCCCTGCACCAGGACGTTGGGCACGGTGCGGCGGCCGGTCATCTGCGCGAGGGTGTCCTGCAGACGGGCGCCGAGCGGGTGCAGGTCTAGCTCTACGACGTAGGGGGCGGGGGTGATGGAGTATTTGGAGAGGAGGATGTTTTTCGCGCGGGCGGAGAAGGGGCAGTAGGATTTGGAGAAGATGATGACTAGATTTGCGTATTAGTTTTTGTGGTGAACATGGGGTTAGCTGGGGGAACGCATACCAGGACTCTTCTTCAGAATGGCGTTCAACTCAATCTCCACGTCGTGGTCCTCGCTCGTCTCCCCCTCCTTCATCTGCGCCTGGTCTCGTGGCCGGCCACCCTGCGCGGCCACCCCGGGGACGGGACTCGGCTTCCCTTTGTCGCCGTCGAGCTTCACGCGCCCCGCTACGCTCTTGTCTTTCCCCTCGACCGCCCTGTGGAACTCGGCGCCCTTCTCGTCGGCTGCCTTCTTGGCGTCCTCCTCTGCGGCTTTCAGGCGCGCGCCCACGCTTTCGGCATCGCGTTGCTTTGCGGCCTCGGCGTACTCGTGCTGTTGCAGCGCCTCCTCGGTCTTGACGTAGAAGGGCGAGCGGTGGGTTTGTGTGCCTGAGCGGGTGATGTAGAGGAGGGTGACAATGGTTACGACGAGGAGGGCGCTGAAGAGCTTTATGCGGCGTTGTGACGGCATTGTGTGGGGCGGTGAGGCGTGGGTGTGAGGGTGTCGTGTGGTGTGGGTGATGGTGTTGCGCGCAATGTGGCACGATGGGTGCTGAATTCGCAAAGGCCGAGTGTGTATGCAAGGCGTGTGCTGGACGGTAGTCGGCAGGTGTCAGGCGAGCAGGTGCAGGACGCGGTGGAGCCGAGTTGAAGCGCGCGAGTAAGGAGTGTGTAATGCTGGAGCGCTGTGTCGGGGGTGTGGAAAGCGCTGGCTATGGGTTTTGCTGACCGTGATGAGTCCAAGAGGGCGCTCGCAGCAGAAGAGGAGTGGAATGCGCTGGCCTTGGCGGCGGTCGCATGTGCGAGGTGAGCTATCGTCTCCGCTTTTCCCCTGGCTGGCCCGCGTTGTGATGCTTGCCGCTATCCATGGCTGATGGGTGCTGAGACTCGCAACTTGGCCCTGCATGTAGTCTTCGCGCCATCGGGTTCTGCCGCAGTCAAATCTGCACGTACGGTGTAGTTTGATCTCATTGTCCTCTCGTTGCTTGCTCTCCAAACAGCGTGCAACGTCTGAGACCTCCCTTGTCGCCGCGGCCACAGCACCTCGTGGCGTGCACTACTCATCGCCGGCTCATCTACACACACTCCGCTATGTCATCACAAATCCAATCTGGCAGCGCCTCTTGCACTCGTGTGCCGAGGCGCTCCATCACGACGGTACGGCAGCTAGTCCGGAGCTCGTGACAGCCCTTCATCCATAACTTGACTGCTGGACAGCCTGCTCCAGGCACCGCGGCACCGTGCTGTAGCCCGGCTAGCTGCTCCCACCGCATCGAGTTCCGAGTCATGTCCGAATTCAAAGTAAACGCACCCCACGGCATCCGGCACGCAGTGACCGAGAGACGTGCTCAAGCTTCCCCACAGTCTGTGATCCGCCCCGCAGTGAGCTTTACCTGACCTGGATGGCTGCTGTGCCGAATGAGCTTAGCTCAGCTCTAACGCTTTTCTGTCTCTTCATACATAAATCGTCTCTTGGAATGACTTGTGCAAAGACTGCTGATAAGCAGAGCTGATAAGCGGAGCTGCTGACAAGCCTTCTGAACGTATGAAATCGCCGTTCCAGCTTCTTTATACCAGGATCGCCATGTATCCTGACTTCCCCTCAACCCACATCTCGATCGCGGCGTCTGCGAGAAGAGGAGCACAACTTTGGAATTGCCATACGTGTCTTGTTTCCGTTCGTGCTTGGATAATTGCTTGATCATAATGCGGTCAACCAGGCCAAGGGAAGGCTGGTCAGAAACGCACAAGACTTGGAAAAATGAGGGGCTAGACTGTAAGCAAATTGTAGAAGTGAATTGACACAGTAACTACTGTCACAACAATGGCGGTGAACAACATCCACCGCTGATCCCACATCATCACTTGGATTTGGTCCAAAAAAAAAAGTACTCGTAATCACGGGTTCAGACTCAGCATACACTTTACCGAAATATGGTGTGGCCTCCTTCATCGCCTAACCCCCCAACTGTTCAGGATATCTTAGACACGCCGTTTTATAGCAACATTGGCAACTCCGCAAACTCGGTGCCACGACATGTCAATTTACCCTTCCACATCGACTTTTCGCGCCCAACGCGCTGCCATTGGCATCACGACTTCCATCTAATGCTCAGTAAGCAACCCATCTGCACGTCAGCAACTCCCGTTCTTGGCCAGCATGCCGAACTTCAACCCTCAACTGCGCGATGCCCCACCCGCACCACCTTCGCCCGAACCCTCTCAACCCAAATCCCTACAAGCGACAACACGTCGTCACAGGTGGCCACAAAGTGCCAGATACCCGCTAGCTCCCCATGGCTTCCACGCCCTTCAACATCATCGCCTTCGCTGTCGAGATCCCACTCATTGTCCTTGCGCTGGTGGCCGTGCTGTTGCGCTTCTGGTCCCGGTGGGCGACGAAACGCGTTTTTGCGCTAGATGATACGCTGATTGCGCTTGGAACGGTTAGTCTTACAGACAAAGTGTACGCACATGGGTGTTGTAGTACAGTGCTGAGACATGGGGATAGGGTTGTGCGATTGCACGGACGGTCGTGTCGTGTATTAGTGCGGATGATCTGTTGGGGTATGATAGGAAAGGGTGAGTCCTTCCTCCCCCAACCTTCCCCAGTCCTGGGCCGTCTGATCCGGTGGTGTTGCAATGGATGCTGATGCTGATGCTGGCGCCGCTGATGTTACTACTACACCAACACTAACCTACCCATCACAGACCCGACCAAGCCCACGAAGTCCTCTACTACCAGCACATCTTCGAGCGGCGCCTCTTCTACCTCTTCTCCGTCACGCTGATCCGCCTCTCCATCTTGACCTCCTACCTGCGCATCTTCCCTTGCGCCCTCCTCCCCCTCCGACGAGGGACACACATCCTCCTCCTGCTAACCACCGGCCTCTTCATCGCAGTCCTCAGCGTACTGATAGCATCCTGTTCAGACATCTACAAGCTCTGGACGCTCCAATGGCGCTCTTTCACAGGCTCCACCTGCTTCAGCTCGCCGGCATATAGCTACACCGCCGCAGTGGGAGATTGCGTGCTCGACCTGCTCATCTTCACTTTACCAGTTCCATTCGTGCTGTCGCTGAGCCAAGTGGCAGTGCGGCAGCGGGTGACGCTTGTGATTGTATTTGCGCTGGGGATTGTGGTGTGCGGTGTTGCGCTGGTGCAAGTGCCATTTATCAGGCGCAGAGAGCAGCAGGGAACGTATTTCGGGTCTGCGATCAACGTGCTGATTGCGATCCAGATTGCGCTGGCTATTATAGCAGCCAGTGCGCCGGATCTGAGGGCGTTGGTGAGGAGGGTGTGGGACGAGAAAAAGGCGGGCGGGGAGAGCGCTGGGTAGATGTACATATAGCTATACATTAAGTAACATGCAAAAAAACAAACTCTTAATAACCCTTAGTTCCGTCACCCACACGCGTTGATTGATCCCGCATCTGACCCACAGTTTCAAGGCCGCCCACGATTCGACACCCCGATTCACCCACCACCAGTGCATTGCATTGCATTCCACCCGAGATCCGAGCCAGCCCTCCCAACCCAACTGCACCACGCCAGCATTAGCGTCAGCACCCGCCCAGCACCACGTCTTACGACATCCATCAGCGCGTAGTCACACACATCCTTACTCATCGTCAGCCCCACGGGCGCGGCTGCCGAAAGAAGCTGCCGAGCCCTAGCGCCCGCCGACACATCCCCGGAACCAACCCCGTATTGGCTCCACTGATCGGCTGCGGGGGTGCGTGCTGATGCAAGGCGCGTGAGGCTTGGGGGAGCATGAAGGCATGGATGTGAGGTTATATTGCCGAGGGGGGGTAAGGGGAAGGGAGTATATAGGGAGGAAGGGTGCGCACGAGGTAGAGGATTCAAAGCAGACTTGTGATTATTATTTTTTGCTGAAATTGACTGTGATCAAATACGGAAGAGTAGTTGTTGATATGGCGAATACGTTTGATTTTGTTGTTGTTGGAGGTAATTGCTGCACATTTCTGTTTACACTTCACAGTTTACCGTTCCTTTGCTTGCTTTCCAAAGTGAGTAGTATATTTCAGCACTAACGACCCTTCAGCGGGCACATCTGGATGCCTCCTTGCGCACCACCTCGCAACCTCTTCCTCGACCCCCAGCGTCCTCGTGCTCGAAGCCGGCGCAGAGCCCAGCGGTACCTTCCTCACCGCGCCTGTGCACCGCTACCATGCCGCCCTCTTCCGCCCAGATCTCGACCACGGCTACGTCTCCGAGCCCGAGGCTGCCCTTAATGGCCGCACAATTGCGTACACGCGCGGCAAAGGGCTGGGCGGGTCTTCGATGATGAACTTCGGTGTCTATCTCAAGGGCAGCGCGGCCGACTACGATGCATGGGCCGAGAAGGTAGGGGATGAGGCGTGGAAGTGGGAGACTGTGAGGCGGGATTATGCTGCAATTGAGACTTACGAATTCTCCGGCGCGAAAGAGTATAGTAACCTTGCAAGGCCGGTGGAAGGGGTGCATGGCAAGCACGGGAAGGTCAAGGTGGGCCTTCCGTCGCAGCTTGAGAAGGGCGTCCTGGAGACTATGCAGGCGCTGGTTGATGCAGGAGAGCAGGTGAATCTCGATCCGAATTCAGGAGATCCAATGGGAATGAGCATATTCCCGCATACTTATAGTAAGGATGGCAGGACCACGAGCGCAGTGGCGCACCTGAAAGACACGGAGGATAATTTGAAAGTCTGGACGAATGCGAGTGTGACGCGGCTTTTGTGGAGTGCGGATGGGCAGAAGGTGGAGGGTGTGGAGATGCAGGACGGAAGGAGAGGTAGGTCATAAGATCGTTTTGTGGAGACATGAACTGACGTGTTGCCAGCGTATGCCACAAAAGAGGTTGTGCTTTGCGCAGGCGCGATCGATTCCCCACGACTTCTGCTCGTCAATGGTATCGGACCCAAGTCTGAGCTGGAGAGTGTGGGTGTCACAGTCAAGAAGGACTTACCGGGTGTAGGAAAGCGCTTGCAGGATCACGTTCTGGCTTTTATGAGCGTGGAAGTCGACGGAGCCCTGAACGATCGGTGGGCTTTCGAGTCGGACGAAAATCTGATAAGCGAGGCCGCCGCTCTTTGGGAGAAGGACAAGACAGGACCCTTTGCAGTGCAACAATCGTCTCTATGGGGCGGATTCCTCAAACACCCCGAACTCAGCTCGTTCCCAGAATACGCCGCGCTTCCGGCGGCGACGCAGCAATTCCTTGCCAAGGACGATGTGCCGACTTTCGAGTTCATCAACAATAGTCTTGCTTGGCCACCCGGTGTCCAGATTGAGAAGGGTAACAGCTACATGACCTACATTGCGTTCCTGATGAATCCTCAGAGCGAAGGATCCGTCACACTCCGCTCGGCTGATCCCAGTGACAAGCCAGTGATCAACCTCAATTTTCTCACCCATCCATACGACATACGCATCATGCGCGAAGCCGTGCGCTCGGTCTGGACGAAGATAACGCAGAATGAGGTTCTGAAAGCGTCGATCAAGCGGACACTTTGTGGTCCAACCAGTCTGTCAGACGCGGATGTTGATGCATTCGTGCGCGACAATGCGAGCACCGTCTGGCATGCCAACGGATCGGTGATGATGGGCAAGGACGGCGAGAAGGGTGCCTGTGTCGACAAGGACTACAAGGTGCTGGGCGTGAAGGGGCTGAGAGTGGCAGACTTGAGTGTCTGTCCAGTGACGACGAACAACCACACGCAGCCCACAGCTTACCTGGTTGGGTACAAGGCGGCGCAAAGACTCATCGAAGAATACGGACTAGCAACAGCAGGGCGGACGAAGGACGGCCCGATCTTGGCCAAGATGTAGGTGTCAGAGCGACACAGTGCGATAGCAATCCTGTTGTAGAGCCAGGCTGACAAGGCGCGTGATTCACAGTGACTCGGTCCTGAATTAGCTCCGCGCGAGGCGCTGACGCACGATCCTGTAGCCAGGTACGAGCACGCTTGCAGCAGATCAGGGATGTTGCCGAAATGATTCTTGACAGCGGGTTGTTGCATGGTGATGGCGAGGTAGAACACGGGTGGCTGGTCGTTGCTAGGTGGAAACGGCGCTTGCACGCTTTGGGCCACTGTATACACTGAGGTCATCTCGCTCACCATCAACCTCCTCGATGAGCTTCTCCTCAAAAATTTGAATCACTGTTTATTGACGAGCTCACAAACAATTGCATCACGACCCAGACAATTATTCGCGCCGACAGTTTCAAGGCCCAGGTCCTGCGCATCCCATTGGACGCCGACGTGGTCGTACCAGCCTCCCCAACCACCTCACGGGAAGCGCCAGCCTCAGCAAATCTAAGTGCTCTATTTCCTCCCTTGCTTTCTTTGCACGACGTCGACGCTTCCTTCCACACTTACCCACTCATTCTTTGTTTGTTGCATCAAAGAACAATCGCTGACTACATTCCAACCGTCGAAGCATCCACGAGGCATCGACGCTCGCTACGACTTCCATTCGCTATCACCTGCAGATACGCTAAGATAAACCCCGCATTGTATTACCAGTACAACAAGATACTCACCGCCGCGATCAACGTCGAGTATTGCTGGAACCAACAAACAGAAAGAGCCGGATAGGTCTTTTCCGACCCCACTTCAGTCCACGATGGGACTCTTCAAGGCGCTCGCCCTCCTGGCGCTCAGCACATCTACAGTCCTCGCAAAGCCCTACCGAGTTCACGATGAAGAGCTTATGCGCCTTCACAATGCAACTCAACTCGACAAGCGCCAGTCCTGCGACGGCGTGACCTGCGGTTGGGACAACTGGCTCTGCTGTCCCTCAGGGTCCACGTGCGTCACCGATGCCAGCGACCAAGCTCAGTGTGGCTCTGCAGGCGCTGGAGGCAGCGGATGGATCTATTACACAACGACATGGGTAGAGACTGTGGGTGCTGTGACCAAGACCAGCGTGGGATCAACATTCGCTGGCGGAAGCGGCACAACGACTGCTGCGTGCGGCAACAGCCAGAGCCCATGTGGAAGTGTCTGCTGTGACTCTGGGTTCTACTGCAAAGCCTCCGGCACATGTGCACTGATTGCCGGCGGCAGCTCGGGCGGCATCTTGCCCACTGTCTCACCATCTGCGCCTGTCCGACCTACCTCCTCCACGCTTGTCATTATCACGTACACCGGCACCCCAACAGCAACAGTGCCCTTCCAGACGGCGGTTCCTACCGGCGCAAACGGCGGGCTCACCGAGACCGATGCCTCTAATGGCCTCTCTGGCGGTGCCATTGCAGGAATCGTCATAGGCGTCATCCTGGGCATCTTGATCCTCCTGTTGATCTGTTTGTTCTGCTGCGCCCGTGCACTCTTCGACACACTGCTCGGCATTTTGGGCATTGGCGGCAAGCGCAAGCACACCCACGAGGAGTCGACGTACATCGAGGACCACCACCACGCTGGCGGCGCTGCTGGAGGAGGAAGATGGTACGGCCAGGGCCCCGCTCGGCCAAACCGCCCCATGAGCGAAAAGAAGAGCGGCTTTGGCAAGGGCATGGGCATGGCCGCAGCGCTTGGCGGGTTAGCTCTCGCGCTCGGGCTGAAGAGGAAGCACGACAAGCGAGATGACAAGAGTACTACCGTCAGCGGGTCGTCGTACTACTACTCCGACTACACATCGAGCAGTGAGTTTTGTCCATCTTGAAAGCAAGGCCGGTATGCTAACATTGTCATAGGCAGCGCAAGTTCCTCAGACCGCCACACACGGCGCACAAGGCACTCGAGCAGACGATAAAGCGTTTTTGATCTGTTATTTGTTTCTCACGCACCGCGTTGGAGCTTGTATAAATTTTTCCTTTCCCGACGACTTCACGTCGATATTTCACATGGCAGCTTATTTGCATTCCGCAGCACCCAAGGGGCTGCTTTGGCGTTCGGCGCATAGGTTACGATTCATGACAGACGGTTTACGAGAGATGTGTTCACGGGTGGTAATGATCATGGCGGATATTCACGAGACGAGTAAAATGGATGGGACGGACGGGAACGAATGCATATGTCACGCGCCTCGCATGAAATTCAATAGCGCTTACACTTCCACGCTCTGCTTGTTGCTTCACTCGTGTCTCCTACACTTCATGCTCCACCTCCTCCACACTCGGGACCCGATCCAACCTCACCCCCGTAAACTCCCCCACAGCTCTCACCCCCTCCATGATGGCCCTCACATCCTCCTTACCCATCCCCACCCGCAACGCGCCCCTAACATGCCACCTCGTCTCCAGCCGCAAGTTCTGCACCATAATCCCCGCGAGCACCACAACCTCAGTGTCCCAATCATCCAACACCTGCCTATCGCTCAAATACAGCCCATACGTGACCTCCTCACTAATCCACCGAAAGTCCTTATGCGCATCAAACAACGCAAGCGTATCCTCCATATTCCCCGCATAAATCTTCCGCAACCACGCCGCGCCGCGCGCATGATTCGCCTCGTCGGCCGTCCACCCCGCACGCGTGGCGCTGTAATCTCTATCCCGGGGCGCCTCGACGCGGGAGATGGCCAGCACGGCTTCGAGGGGTTTGCAGACGCCGACAATGCTTACCAGCTTCACGAGGGCTTCGCGCAGGCGGCGCACGAGGGCTTGGCGCGCCGCTGGGGTTTGGTACCCCGGTTGCGAGGTTAGGTAGAGGTAGAGTTGGTCTGCGTATTCGGGCTCTGTGCCTCCGACTAGGGCGGCGAGGGCGGTGAGGTACCATCGTGAGGCGCCGAGGGAGGTGTGGGTGAAGTTTGATTCGAGGGCGTGGAAGAGGGTGCTTAGGTCTTGGCGGAGGGGAGGGGGGGAGGGGGTCGCCATGGTGGAGTGAGGTTGGGTTTTGCTTTGGTGGTGTAGGTGTTTGGGTTGTTTTGGATGTCTGGAGTTGGTGGTGTTGCGCGTGGTGGGGAGGAGGATGCGGGAGTGTGGTGCTTGAATGGGATGTATGGACCACGGCGAGGTTGTTGGTCTTTGTGGAATGTTGTGTGTGAATCGATGGGAGATTTTTATTCCAGATCGTGCAATGTTGGTCATGTCACTTGTTTGTTGTTGAGCGACTTGAGGTGATGTATGTGGTGATGCCGGTTTCGGCATGCTTAGTCAGGTACGCGTGGGGTTGATAATTGTCTACTTCAGACCATGCTGCTCACATCACTTCGGCTTGAATGTCGTTAATCTGCCGTGATTATCTTCTATCTACGCATCGTCCTGATGTCATCGAGGCATAGCAAGCTGTACTTATTGTGTCCACTGTATGTAGATAGGCGTGTACTCGACAATACCGTGCACCTGGATAGACAAACACAATGTGGCTCGTTCAAATTCCACACGCGCCCTAGTCAACGCTTGCGGAGGGCGCGAAGTAGTGAGGTCCGCGGGGTGCGTGGTGTACATCTCTTAACAGCACACCAGCGGCGGCGGGTTTGTGAGCTGGGGGTGGCGCATGGGTGAGAAATGGGGGTCTCGCGTGGCGATGAGTGTCCGTGACTAGACACAGGCAGTGCAGGTGTATGTATGTTGGGTATCCATGTCTACGAAATCTACTTACGGCGCAACGCTACTTGGTGGCACTTCCTCGTACTACTACTTTCCCTCTGTCTCTCTCTGGTCAAAATGGGTGGTGAGTGGCACTCTGTGGATCCTCTCTCTCGGCTTCAAAGAAAGTATTGCACTGCGTTGGCGTAGTATTCTGGGCGCGAGGGCCAGGGCACGACGGCGACTTGGCGCATTAGGCCTGCTTGTTTGAGGGTGTTGTCGATGGGGGGATATAGTCCGTTGGGCCATGGGCTGTCGTCGTCGTCGTCATCGTCATCGTGTTCCTCGCCCTGTGCAGCTGTGGGGGCGGCATCGTTTCTTCGCCGTTGTTGCTCACCCCGCGTACCCTCCCCTTGAACGCTGCCAGCACCCGTCCCATCACTCCTATTCTACAAGAAGTAATCCGCGACCGGCTTCTTAGCCGGCATCCCTCTCGAGTCCTGTGGCGCAGCCTCAAACACCCTATACCTCCGCCCAGGCCCATCTCTATTCTTCTGCTCTAACAGCCCAAGGCGGCCGTCGCCACCACCCCCCGCATTTGGCCCATCGTTGCTCCCCAGCACCCACCCGCCACCTCCACCTCCACGATCGCCGTTGCTCCGCCGCTGGAAACCGGCGTTGCTCCCGTCTTCGCCGAGTTCGAGGATAGCAGCGACGTTGCCGCAGCGGTAGCAGTAGTTTGGGGCGCTCCACACAGTGACAATGGTGCTGTCGAACATCTCCTTGAAGCCCTCCATGACCAGCTGGTGAGCGCGGGCGATGAGGCTGAGATCGTTTTTGTGGTTGAAGCACTTGACAATGTCGGCGCCAAAGAGGAAGCCAGCGCCGCGCGGGGAGAGGCCCCAGCCGTCGATTTCGTCCGGGTCTGACCACAGCAGGTCGCACATTGCGCCTTCGTGGGGGACTTCTTGTTTGCGGTCCAGCAGGCGGATCTTGTCGATGCTGTCGATGAGCGGGGAGAGACCGCCGTGCACGCAAAGGATGGCACCTGTGTCGTTGCGGGAGGAGCCGTTGGCGGAGGAGCTGGCGCCGGTGCCGGGCGCGCCAACGTTGGTGGGTGTCGGGGGTGCGACGGGCGAGGAGGAGCCCATGTTGCCGCTTGTGCCTGACACGGAGGACTGGTCTGAGTTGCGGGCGTAGCGGTACATGATCTCGCCGGCGGCGTTGAGGGTCTCGATCTCGATGTCCTGGTCCAGGTCGGGCAGCGAGTCGATGTTGGAGTTTGAGGCGATGGGGCCGTCGGTGGGCTGCAGGCTGGTGGCGGCGCCAGTGACCAGGGCGCCCAGGGCGAGGTAGTCGAAGACCTCGCAGCAGTGGCGCCAGACGTTTGCGCTGCCGTACTTGCGCAGGCACTCGTCGTAGAAGCCGTAGACGGTTGTGATCTGGCGCGACTCGTGGTTGCCGCGGATCAGCGTGATGCGGTCCGGGTAGCGGACCTTGAGGCAGAGGAGGAGGAGGAAGGACTCGAGCGAGTAGAAGCCGCGGTCGACAAAGTCGCCTATGCACATCAGCCTGCCGTCTCGCAGTGGGGGGTCCAGTGGCAATGCCCACCCATGAAGAGGTAGTTGGTGTCCGGCACGTCACCGCCGACGCGAAATAGCTCCATCAGGTCGTGGAACTGGCCGTGGATGTCACCGCATATCTGTTGTCGCATCAGCGTGGGCGGCGTGCAGTGAGGAGCAGCAGCAGCAGCAGCAGCAGCAGCAGCAGCAACGTACTGTCACGGGGGCATCGACGCCGACAACATTGCCCTCCTCAATCAGCAGCTCGCGCGCCTTGTAGCACAGCTCGCGGACCTGGTTCTCCGGGATGGGGCGACAGGCGCGCAGCTGCTGGATGGCCTTGTCGAGGTCGCTGCCACCTGCGCTCATTGTGGCGGTGTGTGTGTGTGTGTGCGCGTGAGTTTGCGCAGGGCGACTCGCTCCTAGTGTGGTGTTCTGCTCTATGCGCTCCCGTTGTCGCGACTGGCTATGCGTGTTCCTGTTATTCCAGCTCTTTCGTACTGTCCGGCGGGCGCGACGATGTTGGTCGAGTGGCGTGCAGCGCGTTGGCTCGAGAAGACGCAATCGCAACACGGTCCCACTGCGCTTCGTATATCGTTAAGCCTCACCTTCACAACCCGAATCGGCGTGCAAACTCGCTTAGACACAGTCGAAAGGTGTCGTACAATCGTCCCGCCCGTGACATGACCTAACGACCGCACCGCCGCGACGATCGCGCACGCGCGGGACGCAGGGATCCACGCCTGACACTAGCGCCATCGCCCATCAACGACCAAAAGTCTATCACCACGTTCCCCGCCCGGCCCCCTCCAAGCACACCCTCCTTCCCCGCGCTCGAGGCATCTCAATTGGCACCGGACGGACACGACACACCTGCTGCACCCCCACCGACGCACCGAAGACCTGCGATGCCTCGGCGTGTCTAATTTTTGCCCTCATTCGATATCGATAAGCCGCCATTGGCTGCCCGTCACGACTGTCATTGAAATCGCCCACCACCACCACGAACGGCACACCGCGCCTGCAATTGGCATCGCAACACGCCGCAGCGCACCAAATCACACATTTCGACGACTTCACAGCGGGGAGCACAGCCACCATGCCGCCGCACATGCACCCCCGCTCCCTGACCACCGCCTCCCTCTTCACCACCACCCTCATGGTCTCCTTCCTCGTCGTCGCCGCACCACACCTCGTCCCCTGCCCCGTCGATCCGCGCACGCTGACCGACTCCGCCGACCCCACAAAGCGCCGCCGGAGACGCAGACCGCAAGACGCCGAAGACGCCGCCGATGCGCTGAGCGAGCAGCAGAGGATCGAGGAGCGCTTCAATCCAAAGCGGGAGTGTCCTATTCCCAAGCCAGGGGGGCTGGTGGGGCAGGTTCTGGCCATGGGCAGGGGGAGGAAGACCGAGGACGTCGACGACGGGCGCGTCACACGCGAGGTTGGGCGGTTACGGAGGAGGGAGGGGGGCGAGGACTAGGACTGAGGGGCTGTGATGGATCGCAGGCAGATGTGTGTGTATGTTGTGTGTTGAATATACTGTATATTGGCAACGAGAAGAGATGGAGTAAGGAAGAACGGGAGTGTGTATCATATGTACATGTCCGGTACCACACCAGAGATACCGCATCAGCAATGAAAGAATAGACCAACAACATTTCACAGAGTTTCTGCATCGCTCCATCATGCACGAGAAGGCAGGCCCTGAAACGTCCACCCCTCGCACCCATCTACTCATGCTTACCAACACTCTTGCACGGTTTCTTAGCCTTCTCCACTGGCCTCATGCCGCGTCGTGCCTGCGGTCCCCTGTGGTCCCCTACCGGCAGCCGCCCCTGTCGTCCAGAGCACCAAGGTTGCCCGGAATTGAGGGTGCGGTGGTGAAGCGGGCGGCGGCTGGGAGAGATGGAGGGGAGAATTGCGAAGCTAAAAAGTGGTGGGAGACACGATGCTCTACACTCACAGCTGCAGCTTTAGCTTTTGCGAAACGTTGATGAAGTTTAGCGAGCAGTTTCACACGTACACTCTGTAGCTTGAAATATGTACTCTGAAATTACCATACTTGATTTGGCGTTGCTGATTTATCACACCGATGGATTCCAGGCGTCTTTTCCTACGAATAGTAGCCTGGATTAGACGAGTTTCGCGGCGGCAGAGACACGGCGTATTGCTCCATTTCTGTAAAGTCCCAGCCCAGATCTTCGAATACTGCTCTCCACGACGCCCATGCGTCTGTCTTGTGCGCGAGTCTTCCGATTAAAGGTGTTTCGCGAGGCGTGATGGGTCGGTCTTTGAATCTGGGATCTGCTCGGAGCAGTATGGCCATCGTTTTCTGGTAGATAACATATGTGTCACGTAAATAAATCGGCATGTTACTGATGACTAAGTGCAGATAGCCATGCCCCTTGTTGTCTGTAGCCAATATATTGGCCTCCATTTCCAGATATGCTGAGACCAAGTTCGGGTCCGGGAAAGTCAGATCGACTGCGGCAAGCAAAGGCGTATTTCCATAAACGTCGCGATACTCAAGTTCAACGCCAAGGTCAAGTAGATACTGCAACAACTGCCGCCACTGGTGTGAATCCAAATTCCCGGTGCTATTGACGGTGAATAGAATATTTTTGCGGAAGTCTGATACACACTCGTCAATATGTGCACCATATTGGGACGCGAGTCTCATCAGTTCCTTGCATCGCGCAAATCTGTTTTCGAAGGAGGGGTACGGGTGCCTCCTGTCACTCCGTCTGCAATGCGTTGCGAAGCCGGACCAAATTTCCCACATTATATTCATGCTACCCCTAGATTCAAGTTAGGCGCTCCGAAAATTCACTGATAGAATTGGGGAGGGAAGCATACCCAACTCCTCTATTGATTGGAGATCCTCGTTCAAGCAAAAGTCGACTTATTCTGACATTGCCCTCATAAGCTGATGTCTGATCACGTAAATTAATGTCTTGTTGTATAAACCAGGTTCGACTTACCTCCAAGGGATACTTAAAGTTTTCATCACGTGAAATCACAGTTGCCTCTCCAGCAGACAGTAATCGCTCCGCTTCATCAATATCATCCTCACGAATCGCTTTGAAGAGCGCCTCAGAGCTGCGGGGCCCATGTGTGACTCGGAACTCGGCAAGACCTTCACGGTAATACCTGTTTCCTGAGCTTATGCGGAGTCGTAGATCCAACCAATCATACTGCTCGCCAGACAGTGATGTACGCTCTACATGAGCCCATACTAGTAAGGTAGATTTACTGATTGTTGTCCTTCTGAAGAACACATACCATCCAGTCATCCGAGAGACACCATCTTCAAGGACTCGAGAGTGTTGGTGCGACTCATTTTCATTTTTGGTCGATTCCGCTCGAAGCACTGCAATTAGTGTACCAGCAGAAAACGGCAGGCCTTGCTCATGAGCCTCCTCTTTGAGGGCAGTCACTAGAGCGGCCAAAGGACGGCCTTCCGGATCATTCTCGTGACCACTCAGCAGGTCCTGCCATGGTGTGTCGAAAGCCCATGACAAGTCGGTAGTTTCGACCCAACATCTTGGCTTTGGTGGCTCGCTTGCTACATTAGGGGCGACTGCTAGGGATGAAGGCTCTGGTGTGCTTATCTCTATCGTATGAGAGTAGGCATCTTCCGATATAGGGTTCGTTGGAAGTCCAGAAACCGCCTCAGCAATCTCCACGTCGTCGGCTGCCGACGGTGAGCCCTCTCTGGAAGGCGTATAACAGCTGATGTCGGATGAAGTCCCTCAAGCAAGTTAGCAAGATCTTGTCCAACAATATACCAACGCTTGGAGGCATACGTGCACCGGAGTCTCCTGTGTAGAGTTGATCATCTGGAACATTGTGTTCCTTCATCCAGCGAAGGATCTTCTTAGAATTGACATCGAATTTTCGCACTCGAAAGCTGAGTTGAGAACGATCAGGCTCTGTGATAGCTCGATGTTGCTTCTTCCGGACTATCGCCCTCATCTCAGGGTCTTTTACATTTCTGTCAAGCTTCCATCGCTTTATGCGATGCTTCCATTGGCGTTCACTAAGAAAGTGTGAGCACTGTGGGATCGCTCAGACGAGATGATAACTCACTTGGCGGTGAATTTGTGCTCCTTTTCCATGTAGGCTTTGACCTTGCGTAGTGATAATCCATATTTCAAGAAAAGATCGCGGATCACAGTCTCGTGGCATTTCCAGTCCTTCTCAGTCAGTCTTCGCCCTTGCTGGGTTGGGTCCATTGCGGTCGAGGCTCAGCCTGAGCTGGGAGTAGGTCAAGACCACCTGATTGAAGGGTTCGCCACAAAGTCTTCAAGCTGGGCATAAAAACAGAGAGTTCAAAAGGATGATATATAGCGGCGTGCACGGGATATGAAGAGTGTGGTCAACAGAGTGTTGTCAGATTTCAGCCTGATCACGACCCGCCATTTTGACCTATAACGGGCTTGTAGAGAACAGGGAACCGCCATGGGAAGATCGACTACATAGTACCTCCGGAAAACCGACGTGTATCACCAATAATGGCCATGAAAGGGGCTGCGCGCTATTGTCTGCGCCCGGCGATGGCGTTGTGGCGTGTAGCAACTTGCACTCTGGCACGTTGACGCTTTGACTGTGATTGGATGGCACTGCTGCACAGGGATTAGACCCCTGTATAGGCATCCAAAACGACGTCTGGGCGACCTTGAACGGTCACCAGTGACCAACAAAAGGACACTTCCAAAAGGACATTTGCGAAGGGTCGCTCCAAAGGTACACTCCAAAAGGGCACTGCACAATACACTAATACAGCCACCCGCTTGCCGCTTGCCGCCAAAAGTGTTGTGTCAGCACTAGATCATCCTGCAGTAAGGGTCACAAGTGGAATCCAGTCTACAAATGCCAATCGAGGGTTTGACGCGGGTGTCTGCACAGACGATGCTACCGGTATGACCCACGCTGCCGTGATACACGCCACCCCGGCGCCAGTCAACAGCTTGACGTACCCTCCTGTACACGCGAATCGCGACTCCAAAGTACACCCCAAAAGTACACTCCAAAAGTACACCCCAAAACCTAAAGTACGCCACTCATGTACGTCAGGGTCGTAGCTGACAAGCCAATCCACCTTGGCGTGTCGCTTTCCCGGCTCCATGTCTGCCCCGCCTCACGGGCATTGGCCAGAGATGGGTGCATAGCACGCGTGCAAGCGTACGCCCAAAGGTACACTCAAAGCCCACGCAGATCAAGGTGCACACGAAAGGACGTTCAATACTGTTCAATGTCCTTACCGGCAAGAAATGGGCTACACCCATGCAGCCAACCTGCATGAGTCTGCGCATGCTTGCTGGAAGTTCGAAGCATCCACTAGCCGATGCAACTGTTGTTAGGCTCCGCTTCGCAGCGATACACGCTGCGTTGGCGTCATGTAAACACTCTTGTGAGGGCACAGCAAAAGTACACAGCAAAAGTACACTCCAGAAGTACACTCCAAAAGTACACTCTCGTCAGGCTGAACGCTCACAGTCCAAGCTCCAACCGCGTGCCGTTCCCCACTCATTCCTTCTGTGATCTGCCTTCTCGGCACCAGCCCGACTAGCTTGACGGCATATGCACAGACGTACAGTCAAAGGTACACTCAAAAGTACACTCAAAAGTACACTCGAGGGTACCATGGAGCGTACGTGCAAAGGGGCATTTGCTGTGCACTGTCCAAGATCCTCTGCTCGAAAGGACACTCACAAAGACCATATAAACCAAGCAGGCCCACAGTGATGCTACAGACCACACTCAACTCAATACCAACAGTCCTGAACAGACCAGTCAAACGCCTAGACGCGGGACAGTACTTCTCTCGTACTTGCGAAACATTATAACACATCTTTACAAAATAACTCACGACAATGCCTGGTCTAGACATCATCGCTATTGTGTACGGTACTCTCCAGCTCGGAGTTGCGATCTTCGCCTTGTGGCAGCAGTATCAACTTCGCCAGCACCGTGAGTTCACGGCTACTTCACAGCTTACCAAGACTAATGTTGATCAGAAATCCGGCTTGGTAACCAGCACAACATGGTCTAGAAGAGTTCATAGCGTAGAAGAAGATCGCTGTTATGTATAGTCAAAAAAGCCGCATGGAAGACAACCAAGCGATGGGAATTTTAGTGTCGTTGCTCATCTATATGGACTGTACCTAGCATGTAGCAGTACATTCTTCGCAGGAAGTTTTGTGGTCAGTGGGCCTCTTTGTAGATATCATAGACGGCGTTACATGATTTGAAGTCCTTTTGCGTCTTGCAACACTACTCTGCATCAGTGAAGAGTGAAGGGATCCTTTCGTGCTGAAATCTACCTATTGACCGACGAATTGAGTGTTGATATATAAAGGACGCGCAGAGCAGCAAAGATGAGGACTGGTATGGCCGGTGCCTGTGGCTAGCGCCAATGACCGCATGCGCCAAGCTAAGTGGGGTGAGGCGTCGAGCTCCAGTCCAGCACCTTCGATCGGCGAGAGCAATCACCAACAACACAGCCCCCACTGCCGCTGCTACCTCTTCAACACACGAGCAACTTCACGTTCCATTTCTCCAACACTACCAACAACACCCACACCACCTGTACCATACGCACCCCGTCGCATACGTCACACCCCGCAGTATCAGCTCACTGGCGACGGCAAACACGATAGCTCCGTCCACTGCACCAGCCGGCAAGCTGTCGAAGCGAAAGCACTCCAGCGAGGACTCTAGTCCAAACAAGAAAACAATGACAGTGAGTGCGCCCAGACATCAGTAAGCAGACGTGCCGGAGTGGATTGCGCCAGGCTGTGCGTTAGTAAACCACCGAGTTGCTTAAGTGGCAATCATGGATACGCTTCCCTCGTCTCCTTCGCCTACACAAACCAAGATCAACACCATGACCATGACTAATACCTTGAAGGACAAGATGCAGGTCGACGACCCTCCTGCTGCAGTGGAGCAGCTCAAAGAGGCGTCCGGCAACAACGGAGAGATCGACGAGTCACTCTACAGCAGACAACTTTACGTGCTCGGCCACGAGGCTATGAAGCGCATGGGGTCCTCGAACGTCCTCGTAGCTGGTCTGCGAGGTCTTGGTGTCGAGGTCGCGAAGAACATTGCGCTTGCCGGTGTCAAGTCGTTAACGCTCTACGACCCCAAGCCTGCCGCCCTCTCTGATCTCTCGTCACAATTCTTCTTGCGCCCTGACGATGTAGGCAAGCCCCGAGCGGCCGTCACCGTCCCCCGCGTCTCCGAGCTCAACCCATACACACCTGTGCAGGAATACGCAGGCAAAGACCTGACATCAGATCTGTCTCAGCTGAAGCAGTTCCAAGTCATCGTCCTCACAGACACACCTCTGAAGGACCAGGTTAAGATTGCGGATTACTGCCACGAGAACGGCATCTACGTCGTCATCACCGACACCTACGGTCTTTTCGGTACTATTTTCACAGACTTTGGCAAGAACTTCACAATCGGTGACCCTACTGGTGAGAACGTCACAAACGGTATCATCGCTGGAATCGACTCAGAAGGTCTGGTTTCGGCGCTGGACGAGACACGACACGGTCTTGAGGATGGCGACTGGGTTACCTTCTCCGAGGTCAAGGGCATGGAGGGCTTGAACGGTTGTGCACCTCGCAAGATCGAAGTCAAGGGGCCGTACACATTCTCCATCGGCGATGTCTCCGGGCTTGGAGAGTACAAGGGTGGAGGCCAATACATCCAGGTCAAGATGCCCAAGATTGTCAACTTCGAGCCGCTTAGCCAGCAGTTGACAAAGCCTGAGCTCATGATCTCCGACTTCGCCAAGTTCGACCGCCCACAGCAGCTTCACGTTGGGATCCAGGCCCTGCACCAGTTTGCCGAAAGCCACAACGGCGAGTTCCCGCGACCGCACAACGAGGCAGACGCCAGCGAGGTCTTGAAGATTGCGCAGGGTCTTGCTGGACAGAGCGAAGACAAGGTCGAGCTCGACGAGAAGCTCATCAAGGAGCTCAGCTACCAGGCACGTGGTGACCTTAGCCCGATCGCTGCTTTCTTTGGTGGTCTGGCTGCGCAGGAGGTTCTCAAGTCCGTGTCTGGAAAGTTCCACCCGATTATGCAGTGGCTGTACTTCGACTCCCTCGAGTCGCTGCCTACCTCTACTGCACGGTCGGAGGAGCAGTGCGCTCCGATTGGCTCGCGCTACGATGGTCAGATCGCGGTCCTTGGTCAGGAGTACCAGAAGAAGCTTGGCAACGTCAAGCAGTTCCTGGTCGGTGCTGGTGCCATTGGTTGCGAAATGTTGAAGAACTGGGCTTTGATGGGTCTTGCAGCCGGCCCTGAGGGCAAAATCACTGTTACCGACAACGACCAGATCGAAAAGAGCAACTTGAACCGACAGTTCTTGTTCCGACCTCACGATGTCGGTTCGCTCAAGAGCGCAGCAGCAGCGAAGGCTGTTCAGGCAATGAACCCCGATCTAAACAACAAGATCGACGTATTATCTGACAAGGTTGGCCCGGATACTGAGGACATCTTCAATGAGACTTTCTGGAACTCCCTGGATGGCGTCACCAATGCACTTGACAACGTCGAGGCACGAACATATGTTGACCGTCGATGCGTCTTCTTCCGCAAGCCCCTCCTCGACAGCGGTACTCTTGGTACCAAGGGCAACACCCAGGTTGTTCTTCCGTTCATCACAGAGTCTTACTCGTCTTCCCAGGATCCACCAGAGAAGTCTTTCCCCATGTGCACGCTCAGGAGTTTCCCCAACAGGATCGAGCACACCATTGCATGGGCACGCGAGATGTTCGACTCCTTGTTCGTTAAAGGACCGGAAGTTGTCAACCTGTACCTCACACAGCCCGACTACCTGGGCGCATCGCTGAAGCAGTCCGGTAACGAGAAGCAGACTTTGGAGACACTGCGAGACTTCTTGGTTACTGAGAAGCCGCGCACTTTCGATGACTGCATCATCTGGGCTCGCCAGCAATTTGAGAAGAGCTACAACCACAGCATTGCGCAGTTACTGTACAACTTCCCCAAGGACTCCACAACCGGCTCTGGCCAGGCGTTTTGGTCTGGACCGAAGCGCGCACCAGACCCATTGAAGTTTGATTCCTCCAATCCCACACATGCAACCTTCGTCGAGGCTGCGGCCATTCTGCACGCCTTTAACTACGGCATCAAGCCAAACGCGACCAAGCAGCACTACGAGGAGGTGTTGAACGACATGATCGTTCCAGACTTCAAGCCCGACCCGACGGTCAAGATCCAGGCGAGCGAGAACGAGCCTGACCCGAACGCCAACCAGGCTCCTTCAGACGACAACAACGAGCTCGATGAGATCATCAAGCAGCTGCCGGAGCCTAAGTCGCTTGCCGGCTTCAAGCTTGAGCCTGTAGAGTTTGAGAAGGATGATGACACAAACCACCACATCGATTTTATCGCAGCGTGCAGCAACCTGCGTGCTGAGAACTACAAGATTGAGCAGGCCGACCGCCACAAGACCAAGTTCATCGCTGGCAAGATCATTCCCGCCATTGCCACAACCACCGCGTTGGTCACTGGTCTCGTAAACCTTGAGTTGTATAAGATTATTGACGGGAAGGACGACATTGAGCAGTACAAGAATGGTTTCATCAACTTGGCGTTGCCCTTTTTTGGCTTCAGTGAGCCTATTGCTAGCCCCAAGGGCACATACGCCGGGCCGAACGGCGACGTCACAATTGACAGACTGTGGGATCGCTTCGAGGTGGACGACATTACGTTGAAGGAGTTCGTTGACCACTTCAAGGAGAAGGGTTTGGACATCCAGATGGTCAGCTCTGGCGTCAGCTTGTTGTACGCATCGTTTTATCCTCCTGCCAAGCTAAAGGACAGAATGGGCTTGAGGTAAGTCATCGACTCTGTGCATCCTCCATTACATCTAGCTAACTTTCTCCCAGCATGAGCAAACTTGTCGAGCACGTCAGCAAGAAGCCTGTACCAGACCACCAGAAGAACGTCATCTTCGAGATTACGGCAGAAGACCAGAACGAGGAGGACGTGGAGATTCCGTATGTCATGGTCAAGCTGCAGAAGTAGAATTCTTTAGCTGGACTGGTGCACTCAGTATTTAAGGGAGGACAATTATGACTTGGCATGGGGTTCGATAGCCCGACCACGATAGACGAATTGCATGAATAGACAATACTGCACATGGATGCTCACTAGCAGTGATGTTCGCTTGTCATAAACCCTTGCAGCAAACGAGTCCGGTCTCGGCCACTAATGTGGGGCGAACCGTCAAAGCGCCAGCCCTACAATGGCGGGACGTTGATTATCAAGCTTCGAGTGCCATTTCTCCACCACGCAACAATGTGAGCCACACACCCACATCGCCAGCTACATATCAGCCATGGCGCCCTCACTCGAAGAACCCACACAAGTCGACTTTGACGCGCCGCTCAAGAATGCGCCGAAGCTCGTTGCACCGGAGCCAGGTACTTACCCCGCCACTCGCGCTCTCCCGTCACTAAACGGCCATTATGAGACCCTATGCTAACCAACGCTCTCAGAGCACTGCCCCGGTCCCGAATCGCTCCAAGCAGGCAAAGCAGACAACTGTGCCGGCTGCCCAAACCAAGCAATATGCGCCTCCGCACCAAAGGGCCCCGACCCTGACATCCCCCTCATAACGGCCCGTCTCGCCTCCGTGCAACACAAGATCCTCGTGCTGTCCGGAAAAGGCGGCGTCGGAAAGTCCACATTCAGCACCATGCTGTCGCACGGCTTCGCGTCGAACCCAAATTCGACCGTCGGCCTCATGGACACGGATATCTGCGGCCCGTCGATACCGAAGATGATGGGCGTGGAGGACGAGACGATCCACGTCACCGGCGAGGGGTGGGAGCCCGTGTGGGTGAGCGAGAATCTGGGAGTAATGAGCGTGCAGTTCATGTTGCCAAATCGCGATGATGCGGTGATCTGGCGCGGACCGAAGAAGAACGGGCTAATTAAGAAGTTCTTGATGGATGTTAGTTGGGGCGAGCTGGACTTTTTGATCGTGGATACCCCGCCTGGCACGAGTGATGAGCATCTCAGCGTCAACAGCTTCTTGAAAGCCAGCGGAGTCGACGGCGCGGTGCTGGTCAGCACACCGCAGGAGGTCAGTTTGCTGGATGTCAGGAAGGAGATTGATTTCTGTCGGAAAGCAAAGATTCCCATCCTCGGTATCGTGGAGAATATGAGCGGTTTTGTGTGCCCGGGGTGCAAGCACGAGTCTCAGATTTTCCTCGCGAGCACAGGTGGTGCGCAGCGGTTGGCAAAGGATGAGAACATTCCGTTCCTTGGGGCTGTCCCGTTGGACCCGAGGATTGGTATGGCGTGCGATTTTGGTGAGAGCTTCCTTACGGCGTATCCGGACAGTCCGGCGTGCAAGGCTATTCAGGAGGTTGTCAGGCGGGTAGGGCAGGAGTTGGGTCTGAGTGCAGAGGAGGTGCTGCCTGAAGAGGAGTAGGGTTTTCGCTATAGACAGCTGAGTGCATGGCAGGCGTTCGTTTTTGCAGCATTATGTTTACGAGTCTACGAATTTGAATTTCACCATCTACTCATTTTTCCTGCTACGGATGAGTCGCACATTGCAATTTATAATCGTATACAATTGCGGGCAGGGCGACAAGCATTCGAGAGATAGGACGATACGTAATTGTGTGCATCTTGGAGGTGGTATTATGCAAGTTCTATGCATTGGGCATTTTTACATATCGAGGTAAGTGTGTCACCGTCTCCAAAACCGCAATCAGGAACCAACGGAGCAGTCATGCAGACGTCAGCGAGGTCCAAGCACTGCTACGAAGCTCAAAACTTGAATCAAGCCAGTCTTCTACAACTCCCTTAACCATTTTCTTCTCACTTACAATGTTGCATTCAATATGCCGCATACCCAAGCGCGCGTGCGACAGCACATGCATGCAGGTCCCACCGACACAGCCACAGCGTGGAGCTTCGGTGAGATTAGAGGAGCCACAACAATGACATAACAGGAGGCATCTTTCGAGTCTGCAATCTTCACTTCGCTCAAGCAGCGCCCACATTCAGTCAGCAGGTGGCAATCCTACAGCCTGCAGTGTAAGGTTTTGCAGATTTTGCAGCACTCCTTGCCATCAACATTGTCAGCACTTAAAGGCTGAGCAAACAAACGGCGCCTTTCGTCACAATCGAGTCGCGTCACGCACGGCCACAAGGACCCGCCACTCGTAACCTGCGGATCGACATCTAGTCTTGGCGGGAACGAGGAAAGCTTGGATCCACAGCGCGAACGGGAGCGAACTGACCGTGCATGGACTGAAAGTTGCGCCGGACGAATGCATTAGCCAGCGCTGGCGTTTCTAACGCGCCGTCCGGAGTGCCGCAGCTCCACTAAAAAGAAAATGGCAAGATCGCAGGATCGCAGCGGTGATCTTGGGTTAGGGCAGTGTCGACGATGTCATGAGAGCTGAATGCTTGGCCCCGCCGACGAAACAAGGCGCGGATGATAAACTGCAGCGCCAGGAGGGCCCGGCTAGCGGCAGTCATCCCTGTCGACAGCGCCAGAGCAACCTTGGCCCATATAGATGATGTCGCATCCTCTGTGCCGCTGTGCGCCTCGCTTTCTTACTTCCTGCGACTTTTGAGATACCGAGCACAACATTCTTGTGCGAATTGTAGGAGCCGCACGTCGCGCAACAGTATAAACGCCGAATCGCGCCGTAGTGGAGCTTACGCAGGCCGAGCGCATTGCATCTTGTGGGTGTGTTCCTTGCTTTGGCTCGAGTCTCAGCGCTGACATGGGGTGCAGAATAATAGTCGACGCGTCGCTCCTCCCCACCTTACAATACCCTTGAGCAATCACCCACCATGGCTGGCCTCTTATCCAACGAGCAGCAGGGCCTGCCCCCGCTCGCCCAGCACCAGCAGCAACACCAGCAGAACGGCGTGGCTGATGGCACCCAGCCACACCCGGATCTCCACAGCAGCACCACCGGCGTGGGCAATGGGCCTCAGATTATCAGCACTTCGCCCGGGCTGGACGTAATTGCCGGACCGCTCCTCAACTACAGGCGCACCAGCACCAATGGCGCAGAGACATTGTGGCACGGCAGCATCTTGATTGTCACCACGCCGGGACAGCAGGATCCCGTGCTGGTGCTGGGGCCTGCAGGTCCGGTCGACCAGAGCGCAGGCAATGTGCAGTTCAGCAGGCCGCAGCCTGTCAGGGTTGGTGGAGAGAAGCTGTACGAGGACCCCAAGCGCGCGTTTTGGCGCTTCATCATCGACGTCCCGTTCCAGCAGTTCGAGGCGCGATGGCAGTACGAGTTCCAAAACCTCGTCTACATTGACCGCAGCAAGGCGGAGAAGCCTCAGCATTTCGCTGTTCCTTCAATTCACCAGTCAATGCGCATCATGTTCCACTCATGCAATGGCTTTAGTGTCGGCACGGACGTTGATGCGTGGTCCGGACCAGCGCTTTGGAACGACGTCCTGCGCATGCATGAACAGAGGCCGTTCCATGTTATGATTGGAGGAGGCGACCAGATCTACAACGATGGAGTGCGAGTCGATGGGCCGTTGAAGGCTTGGACTGCTATCAGCAACCCTCACAAGCGTCGCGATTACCCATTCGGCGAGCAGATGCGCGCGGACTGTGACGAGTACTACTTCAACAACTACGTCAGGTGGTATGGCCAAAAGCCTTTCTCCACCGCCAACGGTCAGATCCCGCAGGTCAACATCTGGGATGATCACGACATCATCGACGGGTTCGGCTCGTACACAGATCACTTCATGAAGTGCGCTGTCTTCCGCGGCATTGGTGGCGTTGCCCACAAGTACTACCTGCTGTTCCAGCACCATCTGGCGCCTCCAAAGAGCACATTCACAACCGATGCGCCCAAGACAACTAGCGCTGATCCTACCGGCACAACACCGGCGGATCCTGTGCAGTTGGAAAAGACGTGGGTCATGACCGGCGATAAGGGCGACCCGTCTTACATTATCGGAAAGAAGCCTGGTCCATATGTCGAAGAGCGCAGTCGAAACATCTACTGCCAGCTCGGAGCGCGTATTGCGTTTGCTGGTGTAGATGCTCGAACGGAGCGCACTCGCCACCAAATCAACTATCCTGAGACATACAAGCAGGTATTTGACCGCTTGGACAAGGAGTTCTCAGCGAACAAGAATTTGAGGCACCTCATCTTCCTGCTTGGTGTGCCTATTGCGTACCCTCGTCTGATTTGGCTCGAGAACATCCTGCAGTCGCCGCTCATTGCACCTGTCAAATTCTTGAACAAGCGATTTGGTTTGGCTGGCTCGTTCTTCAACCAGTTCGATGGTAAAGTCGATTTGTTGGACGACCTTGATGACCACTACACGGCACGTCAACACAAGACCGAACGTCGTGAGCTCGTCCAGATGCTGCAGAACTTCTCGAAGAAGCACTCCGCTCGTGTCACTATCCTCGGTGGAGACGTACATTTGGCAGCCATTGGACGTTTCTACTCTAACCCCAAGCTTCAAATCCCGGCCGAGCACGACTGGCGCTACATCCCCAACATCATCAGCTCTGCTATCACCAACAAGCCTCCACCTGCCGCCGTAGCCAATCTACTCGCCAAGCGCAACAAGATCCACCACCTGGACCACGACACCGACGAGACACTCCTCGAGATGTTCGATCGCGACCCAGGTGTCAAGGGCGAGACTCACGTGGTCCGTGCCGGCACAGAACCAGTCAACGGGACCAACGGCATTGCAAACGGCGAGCACACCAACGGTACCAACGGCAGCCCCACAGTCAACGGCAATAAGGTCGACTCGAAGACCAGCAACTCCAACCACGCCACCATGCCCTCCCGCAACTATGCCATCATCTGCGAGTCCACCCCGCCCAGCACCGCCACCCTCTCCGCACCCGCCGCCGCCCCGGGCCAGGCCCCCAGCATCAACGGCGCTGCGAGCGCCATCTCCGCGCCTCCCGAGCGCAAGGGCAACATGCGCCACGCAATCCACGATGGTGAGAAGGGGGCAGGTACGGGACATCCTGCTGCCCAGGGCCTTACGCCGACGGGCCTGTGTGGGCCGTTCGGGCTTGACGTTACGCTGAGAGTTGAGATTAGCAATGCCGACCGTGAGGGCAGGACGGATGGGTACGGATTTAGTATTCCCGGGCTGGAAGCGGGGGGTTACGCACAGCAGGGAAATACATGGTAGATTGACCAGAACTGAGGGTCTGAAGGAATGAGGGTTACAGAAGGAAGGGAAGTGGTAATGTGTGTTCTGTTCTGTTCTGCTTTGTGCCTGGAATACCCAAATCGGATAGTATAGTGATATGTAGTCTATAATTGATCGTTCATGTAAAAAGGCCATGCTCTTTCTGGAAATGTCAGTAAGGTTTGGCGCCTGTGGGTTTGGTTAAGAGCTGACACAAGCAGGCAAGAGCACCTGGCGCCATACTAAGGTTTCGCAGCACTCTTCCACCAATGAACCGATTGTACCTTAACAAATGCAGAAGTCCACGCATCAACTGCACAGCCTTGCAAGGGGTTCCTATCGGCTCATATTGTACAGCCCCCCGCAGAGCACGTGATGTTTTCGCTTCTGCCTGCCGCTCAAGTCAGCAGGCTGAGTCCTCTCAGGACCACATCACCAATTCGTTCTGACATTCCGTCGAGAGATCAAGACCAATCACCATGTCTGACAGCGACCCCGCATCGGCAGACCTCTACACAGACCTACCGCTGGATCCAGCGAGACAGCAAGTTCGCCTACTCAGGGTCATAAAAAACAGCTCACAGCCGATAGAATGCACTCTGGAGGTCTTTGACTTGGACAGGGCTTTACAATACACTGCGCTGTCTTACAGATGGGGATCAGCAAACACTGATTACACCATTTCTGTCAACGGACAATCATTACGAGCGTCGGAGAACCTTTTTTATTTTCTGGAAACTTATCGTCGTGATGAGAAGGACCAGTATCTATGGATTGATCAGATTTGTATTGCGCAGACGAACGTGAAGGAACGAAACCATCAAGTTGGCTTGATGAGAAGGATTTACAGCCAATGCCAGAGCACAATCGTGTGGCTGTGCGATAGCAAAGACCGCTACCCCGTGATTGCAAAAGAGTTCAACCGCACTCACACGAAGAAGGCGTTGCTGGGCCTTCTAAATGACTCATACTTTACGCGCCTCTGGATCGTACAGGAGGTGTTGTTATCTTCCAACATCTGGGTCTTCACAAGCGGCAATGCATGGATACCATGGCATTCTATACGCGACTGCTTTTTGACGAAAGCATGGGGGCCGGAGCACGCGATACACAAGGCTCTGCTAGCTCCAGAGGCGATTTTCCAGGGAGAAAGCCCTACTCTAGGGGAGTGCATCTTAACCTTCAGCGGACAGAGCTGTGCGAGGCTAAAGGACAAAGTGTACGGCTTGCTCGGTATTGTGCAGCAGAGCGATCGCTTCGCCATCGATTACAGCAAATCGATCGATGAGGTGTACCTCGATGCTGTGATAGCAGTCGGTCCACACGGGAGAGACGAATGTGCCGAACGCCTGGGCGATTACTTCCAAATCTCAAGCAGTAGGATAGAGCGTCTGTTGGCTTTCCTCGACTTCGTACAGCCTATTCATTTCATAGAAGAACTCTCAGTACTGCGCGATTGCTCGCCAACAACGCAGTATGGATCCGGTCTGGTCTCATCAATAGGAGTAGTAGTCTCGGAAGAGCCTGCGGTACCGACTCTTTTGAGGTCCGACACTCCCAAAGTTTACCAGGGGCTTACTATCTGGGGCATGAGAGATTTTAGCAACAATGAAAAGGTGACTGCTCTGGCTGCACCCCGTGAATCGCACGACGCCTTGTGGACGAACGCCTTCAACGCACCACAGGGCGGTAGTTTCAAGCTCGAAGTGCCAACTGCCAGCGACGACGGTAGCGCAGACACAGGCCCGCCATTCGATCCAGTTCAGAGCATCATAGATTTCTATCATTGTCTGAAGAAAGCTGATTGGGACCACGACCAAGCTTTTTATCAGACTTGGGAGTTCCAGGAGCAAATCGCAGCTAAACTTTTCTGGACACATGTGGCGCTCCGCAAAGGGGAACTCCAGCCCGAACACCCCGCAGAACCCGCTCAACCACTGAAGTACCTGAGTAGATGGTGTTACGGGTACCAAGGAAACGTCTATGAGTATGTTAGACAACCGCGGTGGAACATGTTATTTGGCATCCGACGAGAGATAGTGTCGATGCAGTACATAGTTCAGGCCTGCTCCAGGGTCCGGACCATACTCTACAACAAGCCGACCATAATAACGGAAGAGGCCGCGATATACCCGGTTCGAAGACGACATCGAGAAGGAGACGCTGGACCTCAGATGCCTGCTCGAAAGGCCCATTGGGTTTATTTTACACCTTGTATCGAGCTGGAGCCCTGAAATCGGCGGTTGACTCTCGTGGAAGAATCTCGTCATGAGACGTCTGACGAACTATCTTTAGAGCTTGCTAGACTTTTGATGAGCCGTGCAAGCTTTTGTTGACTCTATAGGCTGAGGCGGTATTGGGCCAAGGTACGCGTTGACTCGGGAGAGGAAGCACTACGATGCCTCCTATAAGGGCGACGTGTTCCTGGATTTTGCGAGTGGCTTTTGCTACACGGCATCTGCATTCCTTCTCCATCTCTCTACCTACCTCACACACATCTTTCGCGTGCAGGTGTGGATCTAGTGCGCGGCGAGCCACCCAAGGTTGGGGTTCAGTCAGCATACTCCAGGCAGCAACGTGGGATGTATATATCATCTTTGTTCGCGATATGTTTGCATAGATGCAGCCCACTAGATGGAAACTGTATTTGCTCGCTCTTCGATTAATGACTACAACACCATCTCCTCCCCCGTACATCTCTTTCTCCCGACCCTCCACCTCACATCTTCGAACCCGCCCTCCCCTTCCCTCCTCCAAACCTAATCAACCCATCCTGAAACGTCGTCGCAACATGCAACCCCCGCTCATAGTCCCACAACCGACTCGTATGCAGCCCCCTCCCGCCCGCCGCCCGCGTCATCCACGCCTCCTGCACCCACCACTTCCTCCCATCCCCATCCCTCCCACCCTCCTCATACCCATCCAGCGCACACAACGACAGCGGCTCCCCGTCCCCCCACAGCGTACGATCCGCGTCTGCGTGATCAATGCGCGGCTCAGGCGGCATAAGCAGCTCGCGCACGCCGACGTGGAAAATCACACTGTGCGAGAGGGACGCCATGCGGGTGAATTCCCGGCCGCGATCGAGGTGGTTCGGCACGATGAAGAGCGAGTTGCGATCCGAGGCGTACAAGTGCGCGCAGGCGTGGAGATTGGCTTCGCGGGTGAGATTTACTTGGCTGTTGAGGGGAGGCGGGAAGGGCGCGGTGGGGAGGGGCAGGCTGCCGCGCAGCGAGTAGAAGGTTAGTTGGCGTTTGTCTAGCGGGGATAGGGCGGCGTTGTGGGAGTGCATGTCTGCTTTGCGCAGGTGCAGGCCGCCGATGGGGTTGAAGTGGTCGGGGTGCGCGGGGAGGTAGGTAGTGCGGAAGAAGTCTGAGTCGTTGCTTGGTGCGGCGGGGTGGAGCATTGGTTCTTTTTCTTTTCCGGCGAGGGCGAGGCGGTATGTTGTTTTCAGGTTGACGGTGTCTTGGATGTCGACTGTGGAGGACTCGTCGCGCTTGAAGGAGCATGTGCATGTGAACATTGCTTGGCCCGCGTCTTGGACAACGGTCACAGAGCGCGTGCAGTAGTTGTACCCATCTCTTACTTTTTCGACTTTGTAGATGTAGTGCTCGTTCGGCTTGCCGCCGAGGAGAAAGTAGCCGGTGATGTTCTGCATGGTCAGCTGAATAAGAGGGTGACGATATTGAAGAGACGAACATGGATCAGTAACCCTGGAGCAACGGTCTGAGCAGCTGCCCATGCGGCTTGTGCGAATACATGGCCGCCATATGTCCCGTTCTCGCCTCCGGTTGGGGAGTACGCTTTTACGATGGAGCGGAAGGTCACTGCATCGATTGTTTCTAGCTCGATGACTTTGTCGAACGGAAGGACGGCCTTGTCGGACGTGAAGTACGGGCGAACTACCATGGTGAAAAGGAATCACGACTATCAGGGGGGGAATTGTGGCATGGTAGAATTCGAGTTGACATCTGCTCGCGGTTGAGGCTCTGCGAATGTACCTCGGAACTTGACAAGCGTGACGCGGGGTCCCGCGTCTTCGGGAATCGACAGCCCTGCCCTCGTACCCAAACTGGACAGCACAACGCCGTCAAGTACCATTATCACAAGACATGAGTAAAGCATATATATCTTATTCCCGGCTTGGTGAGATGTTGCTGAGAAAGTGGATCACAACCATGCTCTGACACCGATCGCGCTAGCACGCAATCCCCGTCGCCGATTCGTCAGCCCGTGTGATTCATCCCAGCCTCATCCACCATCACGTTTCCTTCCCCATCCCAACACCCCATCATGGCATCTTCAGAAACAACACCCCTGCTTCAACGGGACGACACACCGCCTGTCAACCCCCCTCCTCGGGATCAAAATGACACCGAGACCGCATCACCCCGCGGCACATTCGCCCGCAACCTCAGCGCGCTCGATGGCTTCGCCCTGCTAATAAGCATCGTAATCGGCTCCGGCGTCTTTTCCTCTCCAGGTCCCATCGACGCCAACGTGCCCTCCCCTGGCGCCGGCCTTCTAATCTGGCTACTCGGCGGCATCCTTGCGTGGACCGGCGCCCTCACCATGGCGGAGCTGGGCACCGCCATCCCAGGCGAAGGAGGCATCCAACCTTATCTAACCCACATCTTTGGCGAGTTCTGGGGCTACTTGGCGGCTTGGAGCTGGGTGGTCGCGACTATGCCCGCGACGTTGGCGATTCTTTGTATTGTGTTTGTGGAGAGCGTGTATTCGAGTCTTGGCGTAAATAACCCTGCGCCGCCGATTACGCACAAGCTGTTGTCGGTGTTGGTGCTGGCGGTTGTAACGGTTTTGAATTCTATCAGTACGAAGACTAGTACGAGGTTGAGTGGATTCTTTGTCGCGGTTAAGTTTCTGACGATTGCGTTGCTTATTGTTGCGGGTCTGGTTGTGGTTGTCAAGTACAGTCTTACTGGGAACGACATTGGGGGTGTGGATTGGCGCAGGGAACATTGGTTTGCTGCTAGACGCGATTCGCCGCGGCCGGATGGGAGGCCAGGACACTTTGACTGGAGTCAGGTGTCTACGTGGGAGTCGCTTGGTTTCTACAGTGCGGCCTTGTATGGCGCGTTATGGGCGTACTCAGGTTGGGACAAGGTGAGTTTTTTGTTAATTTTGTTAACGCTTGAGAAAGAGAAGTTGACTTACAGTCCTGTCAGGCAAATTATGTCGCTGCTGAACTACGCAACCCTAGCAAGCAGCTACCCTTGTCTATCAACACAGCCATTCCTACCATTATTGTTTGTTACGTGGCGGCCAATGCAGTGTACTACATTCTGTTGCCGTGGAAGTTGGTCTCAACCACAGACGCTGCGGCTGTTGTAAGCTGAAGCTCCTCAACCTGCCTGCTCCATGTACTGACTCGACTACAGACAGCAGTGAACCACCTTCTGGGAAAGGGTGGTGCCTATGCTGCAACTATTCTCATTTGCCTTGTCATTGCAGGGTCCGCGCTAGGCAACTCCTTCGTCGCAGGTCGCATGACAGTCGCAGCCGCGAACAAAAACTGGTTCCCTGCAGCCCTCGGCACTGTAGGCCAGATTGGGACGTATAAAGTGAAGAAGGGTACCGAACACGAAGACAATGCTGAGAATGCCATGGATCAGGGAGAGTCACCGATGTCAGTACCTACCACGCGAGATTTACGATGATGTGCTGACGAACGTATAGCAACGCTCTGGTCCTAAACTTTCTTGTCTCTGCGGTCTACATTCTCCTTGGCAATATGCGCATCTTGCTCACTCTTAATGGACTTGCAGAGTATGCGTTCTTCTTCCTTACCGTGCTGGGCGCTATTATCTTGCGATTCCGCGAGCCTGAGCTGAATAGGCCTGTAAAGCCATTTATCCTCATTCCTATCCTGTTTGCCCTTATCAGCGGCTTCGTTGTTATCAGGGGCGCAGTATTCGCGCCTGTGCAAGCCGGAATTTTGATTGGAATCTGGATTATTGGTGCTGTGTTGTACTTCGTCAGGCAAAGGGAGTCCGGTCAAGCGAGCTAACCGCTCTTTTGAAAGAGGTGGAAAACCGTTATGCCAGCCCATTTTTTTCGCTGCAACTGAGTACAAAGAATACATTCTTCGCAGTTGCAGCCTCAGACCCCTCTCGCTACCCCTCAGCGCTGATTGAGTAGCCCTAGCGAACCTGTCACGAGTGCTATGTCACTAAGCGGCTGCAAGCGAGCTGAACCTTAGCTCTTTGTCACTCAGTCCAGACCCGAACCCAGAACCACACCGTATATAACTGCAACGACACAGCATCCCGAACAATGCTTACGCACACCCCAAACCACAACCACAATCACCAACCCAACAAACACAATGAACGACTCCTCAACTCCACCATCCCACATATTCAACAATTCCGCAACCATCTACGAAGCCTCTACCGGCGGCTGCACCCGTGACCTCGCCCGGCACATGCTCGCGCTCAGCCCCAGCATTGAGCCCGGCTCCATCATCCACGACAACGCATGCGGCACCGGCATCGTTGCCCAAGAGCTGATCGCGCGTGATGTGCTCTCCCAATCGCCGCCAGACCCTGCTTACACACTGACCATCCACTGTACCGACAAAGCCGAGAAGATGATCGCGCTTGCGAAAGCAGGGTTTGAGGATTGCCGCTCTGCGACAGACATGCAGACCGCTTTCCCGCGTGTCAAGGTGCAGTTCAGGGTAATGACGAGTGAGAAGTTGGGGTTTGAGGATGCGTTTTTCTCGCTCTCGTTCACGAATTGCGGGATCCTCTGGTTTGACGATGGACTCGCGGGCGCGCGCGAGATGCTGCGTACGCTGAAGCCGGGTGGCACGGCGATCGTCTCGTCGTGGAAAGAGATGCGTATCTTCGATGTTGTGCGTGCGGCGCAGCGGCTTTGCGAGCCTGAGGCGCCGCTTTTTAAGCCGCCCGTGGATGAGAAGTGGTTCACTGCGCAGCATCTGGAGAGCGTGTTGAAGGAAGCGGGGTTCGAGGGCGTGGAGGTTGTGGAACGTATTGTTCATTTTGCAGGGAGCGACGTGGCGAACTTGTGTGAACATTTGATGGGGTTACTGAAGCAATTGCAGAAGCAATGGGTGGATGAGGAGGAGGAGAAGAGATTCAGAAAGCAGTTGGAGGCTGAGACTGAGAAGGTTGCCGTGGGATTTCAGAGACCTGGTCCCCAAGGCGGGATGGAGGACGCGATCGGGATTCCGATGGTGGCGCTGGTAGGGATTGCGAGAAAGCAGGGGTAAGTTGATGCGCCGGTACAGGATCTGCGATTAGTATTTGTGATTGATAAAGATGTGTCAAAGGCTAGACCATAAGCAACGATAGACATAGTTACACATATCCGAACGCACACCGATTATCCCTTCAAAATTCATGTACAGTTTTTTACCTTCCTCTACACATTTGAAAAACTCCTCTCCTGTGCTTCATCACGTCCCGCTTGTATGTAAATTGTGGACCGTCCACCCGTGTCCATGCTTCACATATTGTACGATAGAAGACCTATCGTGATCAGGCTGAATGCAAGTATAAACGTAATGGGTCATTGTGTACTTGTCTATCATATCGGCATAGACAGAAGATACCTAATAGTTGTTCTTGGTCAGAGGTCTTAAGGGGTGGTTAGTATGGCTGCAGGTAGTGTAGCAGACGGGGCAACGGCATTATACTGGCAACAGTGAATTTTGTAGATTAAAGAACTAGTAGACAGCTTTAACGAGTCAACAATAGCGTTATTAATACTAGCTTAATAATTATACTGTAACAAAAGATAGATCTAATGGGCGCTTAGAGTTAATATTTACTAAAAGTCAAACATTTATTCCCTAGTCTGGGGTTCGCGCGATACGAAGGCGGCCAGTTCTAGTCAAATGCTGAAGAAAGTGCAAAGATTCTCAGAGAGATTGGCTAAGATTAAAGAGCTGGCTATTGTTGCTATTGTTACTATTTACAATGTTGTTGTTTATTATCGTCGTCGTCGTCGTGCTCCTGCCATCACTGCTGGCGCGTGGCTTTATTGAGTGTGAAGCAAAACGAGGAGTCGATATCAGAAACAAAGAGCGCTTAACAAAGGATCAATCCTCGCAACCAGGCGAGTCTCCAGGTTCCACAATACTAAAGATATTATACAACAGTGTCTATCTTCAAACCGAAAACGCGAGGTCGAAAACAACAGACTGCACAATTAAGTGATGCCCATGATCTTCAAACCCTTTGAATTACTTCTTCGCCCTTCCAGATTCTGATTCAGCTCTCCCTCTGCTCCACAACTCAGCAATAACTCAATCATCAGGCTCCTTTCCCTGCCTTCTAGTCTCTTCGCTGTTAGAGCCATCTTGAGCGGCGTGTTGCCATCGTTCGCTTCGTGGTTGACATCCGCGCCTTTGTCAGCTAGGAACTTCGCGATCTCGCGCATTGTCAGACCTGGTGTACGCGCAGCAAGGTGCAGTGGTGTTTCACCGAGTGTGTTGGTCGCGTCGATCGAGTGGCCGAGGGAGGTGAGAGACTTTACAATTTCTAGCTGTCCTCCTAGGACCGCAGCGTGCATCGCGGAATAGTATTGAGTAGACGATGTCCGCGTGATGTCGGCCCCGTATTCCATTAAAACGCGCAGTATGTCGGAGGACATATCATGTGCGGCTCGGATAAAGAAGAAGCCGAATTCAGGGTGTGCGACCATGGGATTTGCGCCTTCCCAGAGGACGCGTTCGACTTCGCCGGATGTTGCATCGCATGGAATGTTGGCCAGGATACGGTCGACGCCAATGCGAGAGTCTATGTCGAGATCCTTCCTGTTGCACTTTGCGACGGCAATCTTATCAGATGTGATCCGCTTGTGGATGATGGATACATCGGAGCTTGACACGGTCGGCGAGTACTCCTCAGCCAGTCTTGTCATTGCTCTTGCTTTGGTCTTGACGTCAAGCCGAGTCGATGTATCTGAGCACCAGCTTCGTGATTTTTTGATTCTCGACTCCCTGGACTCCGGCGCGACCAATGTTCGATTCGAGGACACCGCATCATCGGTATAAAATGTGCAACGGGAAGGAGCTAGTTGGCTGTGAGACGTCGATCTCGAACGCGATCTGTCCTCGGTGACCTTTATAATCATCGAGTGCGCTAGTGGCTGAGTGTCTTGGTGGCAGGGAACATCCGCGAGCCACGCTCCTATGCCCCTGTCCGAAGATTTGGTATTGACAGACTGTTGAGAGGGACTGTCCCTCCCATTGCCACCGCCACCACCACCGCCATCGCCACTGCCACTGCGCCGTGGTTCGCCAAGTGAAGGTTCCAGTGAGTCCGGCCGTGGCGTAGTCGTCCTTCGCGCAGGTCCGGAAGTTCTTGATATCGGTGACGCGCTCTCTCTCGACAAAGCTGTGATGCAAAATCGCAAAAGACGTACAGCTTGGAGCAAGGACTTGAGTCTCTCTCTAGCAAGTTGGTTGACGTGAATCTCCTCCATATCCGTACGCTTCAGCAACTCGTTAATGGACTCAGTTAACCCACTGATGTGACTTTCAATGAACGAGTCGAGCGACTCGATAGTATCAGTGCGACCGAATCTAGCACAGTCAGCACGAGCTAAGGTGCAGTCACGTGCGGTTGCTTACAACGAGAGATAATCGACAGCAAGGTCAAGTACGATCCGCGAAGCCTCAAGGTCTTGTCGTAGAGTTACAAGTGAACCACTTTTCAGTGACCGCCAATCTTCTTTTGGTGAGGCACTACATGACAGCTTCAAAAACGATTTGTGCAATCGTTCGCTCGTGTCATCGCAAGAATCTAAAACCTGTGTGAAGGCTTCGACAAGTGCGGCAGGCAACTTTGAGCCAAACGTTGAAAAATCATCCTGAGCAACACCAAGGCCTGTTCTGATGATCTGCAGGTCATTGTTGATAGCGTTTAAGTCGGCTCTGGCTTCGCGCACCTGCCTTGCAAAGCTGCTTATATCTGGAATAACCTGGAAAACTCCGAGTCAGCGAGAGCACAGTTGCAGATCTACAGTGATGCTTGCCTGAGCGATCGAAGTGTTTAGCGCTGCGCATCTGGCGGCAACTGTGCTTGAGCGAGACATTTGTTGCGATAGAGCGAAGCCTCAGGCTTCGATTGATGCACTTCGTATAAGAAGCACGTTGAGTTGAGCAGATCCTGAAACAGCGTCCACCGGGGCAGGCGGGGTTACGACGGCCGGCGACGCAACAGACAGCAACAAGCAATATGGTTACACGAAGTACAAAGACAGCGAGGCGACCCTCGTTGTTGTTAACAGTGTTGCCCACGGGAAGACAAGCTACAAGCCCCGTATCGGAGGGCCACGCCGCAAACTTGTGGCGGCTTGGGATGCAGTTGCGAATCCTACACGCAGAGTGCGATCATCTCGCAATGTCAAAGTAGGCTTAGGCCTGTGGGGAGCTGGGAAAACAAACAGCTGTTCGGCGCGTCTGCGTTAGCCAGGATAAAAGACTGGTGTGCCGCACTTCGGGGGCAGCGAGGGGAAATGGACGTTTTCCCGGCTGACAACCGTTGAAATTGCGTTGCCCAGCTGCGGCTTGCGCACAATCATGTGTTGTGCCTCAGCGTGGTTAGACACTCAGGAACGAGCAAGGGATCCCATGCCTCTAGCTCTTACAGCTGGTTGGGCACGCACCACGGAATGAACCGCCGCAGATTGCGATGCCAGAGAGCCGAGCGCTCGTGTGCAATCATTCTCGGCCCTCCCACGCAATCTCTGATAAACTCTAGCAATTTACACGCATCTTCGCCAACGCGGTGACTCCTCTCTGTCTCGCGGTCCAGTGGATGACCCGTCTTTGATGTTCTGGATCGTTAGTTGGGCCAGTGCCAGCTCAGCCGACAACTGCACATTGCGCGAATGTGACAAAGCGTACGGCGTGCAGTTTCAGAAATCCTCCGACAGCACTGGCAGCCTCTCAATGCCGCGAACGTCAATGCTGGCATGCAGAGACGACACGTCAATGACCCACCACTGGAGACCGCCGATGCAGATGTGAGAACCGCAGATGCGACGACAGGTCAATTGGACACCAGATGCAAAGTCTGTAGTCGTACGTCCCCTCAGTACTCAGCCTTAAAGCCAGCAGGAACCGCTCATAAATGCTCGCAACCCTGAGGTACTGTATTGCCTGCTCCCCGGGAAACGATATGAGTATCGTTACAGCGATTGCATAAGGTGGAGTCGACTTCAACAACCTGAAAATTGTTTGCTCCCTGACCTGAGTGGAGAGCTGGACAGCAAACCCGGTATGGTGATTTACTCGAAGGCACAATAGACTATGTCTCGTACGCCCTTCGATGATGATTTGCAAGATGACTGCATGTGAAATGTGGTTGTAACGATTGGTGATGTCTCCAACGACCAACAGTTGATGAGGAGGTATTTTCGTACTGATTGGCCGGCTGTGCGATACAAGGTGCTGTCCTTGAGGAGGCGCTTGTCAGCTGCCCGGCCTTGAGCTGGTGTTAGCATGGCAACCTAAGTTACTCGAGAGTCAGAGAGCAGTCGAGGAGAGGCGAGAGAAGTTGAGATAAAGTAAGAAGGTTCATGCTCTTGCCTTGACAACGACTGAACTTTGGGTCGGCAAGAGCCTCCCGTGAGACTAGAAGCCAAGAGCGGCTAGCCCATGTCTTGCCCAAAGATGGTGATCCAAGGGAGACTTGGACGTCATCAGTAAGGCCGGTACCGAACACCCACTGCTTTCCAGACTGCGTTCTTTCTTCATCTGCGTCCTTTCTCCTCCCTCGGATCCCAAACAGCCGCTTCCCACTGATCTAGGCCATCGCGGCGCTGCTCTGCTCATCATGCTGGAATCGGGAAGTCGACAGGCGAAGAAGCACGATGCAATAATTCCAGCGGGGTGATCTGCCACCCGTTTGCGTCGGAACAGATCGAAGTTGCCAGCGATCCGAAGGAGCAGAAGGTTTGCCGTAGGTGACGCGCCGAGTTTGGCCTATGTACAGAAGGTTCGCTGCACAGACCGGTTTCTTTTTCCCGCCTCTTTTTCAGCAGTGCCGTCGCTCAACCAAAATCGGTCCCGAGCTCTTCATAAGTCGAGGCTGCTTCTTCTGCCAGGCACCAGTCAAACTCTTCCTCCGCTGCATCAAGTTACCACCAGCCGGACCTAATTGGGACTTCCACCTTCCGGTTTTGGCGTCTCCACCTACCCCGCCGCGCCTGCTGGCTAAGCGACGTCAATCGCGGGCAGCCACCGACTTTCGCTCAACCATTCACCACGACACGTTACTACGCGTTGCACGCCTGCTGGCTCCCGCCACAGCGCACTGTTCGATTCGCGTCTTGATGCCTTGAATCCCAGGTATCCTCTTTGAGTGACGACGGCAATCGCCTGCCCTTTTGAGCCCTCGGCGCACCAATCGATAAGCACATTGTCACATCATCACAATGGCCGACTTCAACGAACAAAAGACGCCTCTGACTCTCGCCAACATCCAGGATTGGGCGCGGTATGAGTTTCCAGAGGCTTATAATGCGTTACCGCGTGCCTCGAGGGTGCATTACATTAGTATTGACGAGACCTCGTTCAACCGCGTGATCCAGCGATCGCTTGGTCGTTCGACGCACAAAAAGCTGCTCGTCATCGGCGACTACGCTCCAGGTGACGACGTCGAGGACTCCAAGGTTGTCGCACACGTTCATGAGCACGATACCGAGATCACATTTTACCGCCTGAGTGAGGAGAACGTTGAGGGCAAGCCTGAATTACACCCAGTCCGCGCCACGAGCAACGTAGCTTTCTACGCGCCGTTCAGCAAGGTCGGTGACGACACTGGTGGCTCAAAAGCCATTCACCGGGTATCAGCTGTCATTCTCTACTATTTTTTGGCCTCAGAACTTGTCACCGAGCTGGTCAGACATAAAAATGATTCCAGATGGTTCGCTAAGAACTTCCGCGAAGCATGTGACTGGATCGGCAATGACGGCGACCGGCCCGCCACAGCGTCAAGGCCGGGCACTGCACGTCGCGAGAGCGACAAGGACAGCAGCTTCGAACTACCTACCAAGATCAAGCGTGAGAGGGAGGAGTACACACCGCAAGGAACTCGTAAGTAATACTGACCCTTTTTCTACCACCGCCATAGCTAATTTGTTGTAGCCAAGCCCAAGCGTATTGCTCATTCACGAAAGGTATTTGACTACAAATCACAAACAGCACTACGATCAGCTGACATGATCATTCTAGGCTTCACAAGTATCTGAAAGTGTACCATCGCCTGCAGTGGAATTTTTCCCCTCAAAAAGACGACCCAGTCATGTTCGAAAGGTAATCGCCGATCTTGAAACCAATTCAGCGTCCGCGGCTAACGACCACCAGCCGTCGAACCTGTCAGAAGGCATCCTATCTCCGACGGATGAGGTACTTGCCGACGAAACCATGCTCAAGCATGCTTACAGCGGCTTACAGCAGGAGTGCGCACAGATCAAAACGAAGCTGGCCGCTACGAAAGAACGAATGAGGTTGGCAGAGGCTCTTGTACACAGTCGCGACATTGACCTCCATCTGTCGAAAGTCCGAGTTGAGCGTGCAGAGAGGGATGCTGCCGCAGCAAGAAAAGAACTGAACGATCTCAAGACGAGTTTACTGAAGGACATCGAGAAAGTTGTGATGAATAAGTTCGCAGGGGGGTCGTTGTCGTCAGATAACTCGGAAATGTCGTCCGCCTAGTGGTCACGTCGAGTTCCTTCGCCCAGCTCACCACTCGAGTCGAGTTGTTTTTACGAAAGCGTTCAGCGCGCACGATACCCCCATTGCCGTTTGCATACCTCACGAAGCTTCATTGTACATACTTTCGAGCGATGGAGCTCATCATGGACCTTCGTTGTTCTACAGTGTTGGTGCGCTTTCGATTCACTTGCTCTTTTCAGCGTTCTACGCCTCTGCATCACCAGTCTAGTCGAGAGTCAGGGATAGTCCGCCTATCAGAAATGGAAGGTGCTGCTGCTTCTGCAAAGTACGTATGGAAGTGCCCAAGCAGTAGCGTGTCCCACTGTTTGGCCCGCATCATCCATGTTCTCTCGTGTTTGCTTAACATCAATTTTTGATTGCACAAACATCACATTCTCCACTCTCATTTCACAAGCACCATTGCTATATTATATATATATAAAAGCAAGAAGCACTTACACAGCCAGCATCTTTCACTCTTACACAAACGTATCCACAGGTTGTCGAACAACATTACAAGAATTTACCAAACACCTCTTGCTGCAACCATATCCTGCCAACAGCCGGACGACGCTTACTTCGCAGGCGCCATCGAGCCCACATAGGCATGTGGACCCCCGCGCCATGATATCCAATTCACAAGCACCGCCATGATGCTCACAACCATGCGCACTGCCCTCCACGAACACGTCTCTCCAATTAAGCGCGACTCGCTGGACACCCTCATCGCCTCGACCGGGACCTTGCACAATAGCACGCGATCCCACGTAGACGTCCTGCTCCTCAAAGCCGAGTCGATCATCGGTAAAGATGTTCTTCAACCGAGCCATGTTTGTCAGCAAAGCGCCGCTCGCGACATGGTGCAGGAAGAGATTTTGGGTCTGGAAGCTCGATGCGCGAACTACAAGCCAAGGCAGAAGAGCTTGAGAGGATCATGCAAGATTCCACGCTGGACATCATGCGCGAGGCTGAAAACGCAGTGCAAAGTGTGGTCTAGTGCCCTACCGATGGCCGACCAGAGAAGGCGCAGCGTAAGGACGTGCAGACTTCTGGCCAGGAGTTGGAGTGGAGGCATCAAAAGATCCCGCAGCGCGAATTTGGGCAGACCCTCAACAGTAAATCAGCATGGAAGCCGAGGGAATATCGACAAGCGGGTACGCAATCTAGCAGCATGGACTCGACATTTTGGCGGCGCAAGGAGGTAGCGCGGCCAGAAGGTGAAATGTCAACAGGAGAGCAGATGAAAATAGGATTGTTGCCGTGGAATAGTTCATGAGGAAGTAGCTCTTCCATGGCGGAAATGTCAAAAGAAGGTAGGGATCAGAACATTTCAAAATCTCGAGCTATGACGTCTAGACTGGATGCTGGGAGGGTTTGTGAAGCTGTGCAGCATTATCAAATAGGGGAAGAAGATAGGCAGGTCAACGAAAGTGGTGGAAAAGACTTCGTGGGATCATATGTTGAGCGGTGAGCTTAGAAGCTTTTGGAGGCGGCTACAAACGCTGGTTACACGCGTTTCGTAGCGTGTAACACTCCGCCAGGTACTGTTCATAGATCTGTGGAAGCGAAAATGATACTAAGCGACTATATTGTGCTTACGCATGCGGGAAAGATAGCATAGCCTCGCCAAAAAAGTGAGGCATAGAGCAGTCACAGTTCAAAGGCACACAATGAGCCAAAGGATACGATCTTGCGTGTGTCTCTTGGTATGCAGCATTAGTCTTGGGACCATGGAGCTTTCCCGCTCTAAAAGTTATGGCAAGCGGTAGCCAAACTTTTTGCTTTCTTTTTGGAGTTGTACAATCTCGAAATCTCTAGGTTTTTCTTACCTCCTAACATAGGAACTAATTCCTGATGCGAGCAGATTTGAGTATCCCGAGTCGCCTTTCAGGCGTCATCTTCGCAAGCTATATCAGCAAGGAATCTGTATTGATTGAGCGAAACCTTCAAATGATTGCCGTTAGGACAGGCGATGCTTTAATGCACTGATTGGCGGGCAGGAGACCCGCGGCTCTAGCTCATTTGAGCGGTGGTAGGTGCGTATCGGGATCCCCGCCACTAGCGCCGCGGGCGACGGGTGACGCACACCCCACCGCTCTCGATTCTGCAGGACGTCCAATCAGTGTACATCGCGACAAAGGGTTTAGGTCGTATCGAGTTCTTCTGATCGGTACCGCGCTCCATCTTTCTTCAATGACAACAATGGAGGAAATTCGACAGGTAGCTCGAGGTCAGCGCGCGATTCTCCCTGCGCCGCCAGATCATTACAAGGCTTCAGAGCACTCCGCGCCCAAACGTACCAAGCTGAATTCTGCGTGCGGTGAGTGTCGACTAAGAAAGACCAAGGTGGGGAAGCAACGATGTGATGTTGGTATCTTAATAGAAACTTACGAAAGCCAGTGCAACGGTGCACAACCCAAATGCCAAGCATGTACATCACGGCTGACCGTTTGCGAATATCTTCCGACTGAGTCGCGACAGGTGAGGTCTCGTAGTCACTCGGGAAGTTAATACTAAGTTGAAACCAGGGAAGAGAAAGAGCTCGCAATTATAGCGAGCTTCTACGTGTGATGAAGGAGTCCTCGGATGAAGATGCTATTAACATTTTGCGTCGGATACGTGCAGGTGCCGAACCAGAAGCTATTGTGCGCCAAATCCACGATGGCAATTTGTTAATGCAACTGTCGCTGGTCCCCGAGACCCGGAGACTATATGAGTTGCCATATACAAGGAAAGTACCAGATTTCCTCCTGACGCCAGACAATCCTTATGTCCTTCCCGCCACGCTCAATGCTAAGTATGACCTGCGAGACTCTGGGTGGGGCGCTTGTTACACGAGGCCGTACCATGCTGCAGTCGTGTCCGAAATTCTGATCGATCGGGTCTCGATTTCGAAGTGGACAACTGTCATTTCAAGTAATGAACTTCTCAGGCAGTTGTTGCGAACGTTCTTCCAGTATGCCTACCCTGAATGGTTCCCATTCCATAAAGACCTGTTCCTTTTGGACATGGCGGCCGATTGTGCAGACTTCTGCTCGCCACTGCTCGTTAATGCAGTCCTTGCGAATGCGTGCTACAGCACTGCGAGCCTTCCCGACCGAGCAAAATACTGGCTACCGGACAACCTGACCTACAGATTCACGGCGGAGGCGAAGAGACTATGGGATCTGGAAATTGCAAGCGGTCATCAGCGCCTTACAACTGTTCAAGCATCGCAGATCTTAAGTGTGATTATGGACTTCGACGGCATCAATACTTTGGGACGGATTTACACAGCACAGGGCCTTAGCATGGCGCGAGATTTGGGCCTGTTTGGGTCCTTTGATCACATGAGCTGCGTCAAGAAGCGCAAGGCATGCCTTTGGACTGCATGGTCGTTGTTTTCCTGGCATTCAATGATTAGCTACTATTTCCATGTTCGTCCAACCATCACCGAGCCGCCCAGAGACGACCTTCCCGACGACCCCAGCTGGTATGGCGAACTCCACGTGACTTACGCTCCCAACGAAGTCTTACTCCCAATACACTTGCACCAGTCCGTCAAAGCAAAGTGCGAACTCCGAGGCATTAAGCATGCCATTGCTATGCAGGCTTTCAGGAGTGACGATGGAAAGGGCGATTCATCGCTAACATTTGAAGAAGCTGATCGGTATTGTACCCAACTCGAAGACTGGGCACAAGCATTACCGGAACAGCTACAGCCTTCTCGGATCGTTTTCCCCAAGGACATCGGCATCCAGTAAGTTTTGCTTCTATTTACTACTCAAACATACGATTCTCCTCTTCTTTTGTGACCGGCCTAATCCGTCTAAACAGCATCGAATACCTCAGCGTTATCACAGATCTTCTGAGCCCTCACGTGCCTAAGAGCGTAGGATTGAGTTCTGAAAACGGTGCAATATCGAGGAAATTGTCAAAAGAGTCGCCTGCTCTGACTATTCTCAACGCAGATCGACGGAAAGAGACACTTCTGCGAGCATACTACTTGAGACATAGTTTTGACAACTTTGATCCGATGCTGGTAAACTTCATCATTGAACGGCTAGGCGCGAGTATCTCGGGTCTGCGCTCGACCCTTCCTGGCAACCAACTCCCAGATGAAGACACTCTACGATCCACGCTGATACTCTGCGCTACTGGACTACGTTCTCAGGCCAAAAGCTACCACGTTTGCACCCTGGCATATTTCGGCCTGCAGAGTCAGATGCGACCTGCAGATATCCAATTACTGCTCACATATACCAAACCACCAGCAGATGTTGATATGCCGCCCTTGGGCCATGAAGCTGTCACCTCGTGGCCATTACCAATCATTGGCATGAGCGAGGATCCGAAAAAGTCGGCGCTGAACAATATGGTCAGAGATTACGAGAAGCAGAAAGCCGGGAAAGGCAGCGGTCAAGTGCGCGTCCAAGCTTGCCCGTTGAGTGAAATCTGTGATTGAGTGGTTGGATATCTCATACTTCTATATTCCATACCAAAGTATCGATGAAGCATCTATGATGTACATCGTCAACAGTACAAACCCAGCTATGGCGTTGCTGCAGTTATCTCGGGGTCCCGGTGCATTCGAGAAGCACTCGTTTCAACGGCGGTATTCAAAATGTACAGACCTGCAATCAACATGCGATTGAATTAACTCAGCAAAACCTAGGTCAATACGGTCACGATTGAGCACAGGGTATGTTAACACCAAATCTACTTCATCCATTATCGCCTCGCTTACCCCTACAAGCCGGAGCCGTTTTATTGACAATTCGGGACACAGTGTATCCCGTACATGGAGATTCACTTTTGAATATTCATTCCATCGCGATGCGTATTGTGTATCCGATGGCCTTCTCTCACGCTAGCATCTTTCGCGTCAGGGCCACGTGCAGCAGATTGGACTCAACGCGGCATAAACCAAGTCGCTTGCAATGTATGCAGGAGGAAAATACGGCGCGAAGGTACTATGAATAGGTACTGAATGTGCAGTACGATAGTGACAGACCTGGATAATCTCGATCTGAGACACCTGATTCTGTCTGCCACTACGCTATTGGAGGAGGATTTATTTGAGCTGGAAGATATAAGGTCGCGGAGAATCGTCAGCTTATTTAAACTGTTAATCTCGAGACGCTTATGGATATCCTCTGCAGAGCAGAAGTAATGGAGTAGAAGCTTCCACGATGCCGGCCCATTTGTGACCTGAAAATCATATGAGGTACGTCCTGCGGCTTTCACAGACTCCTTCGATCGACAACACATTTGAAATCAGTTCCAGCCCAAGGTACAATATCAAATACAGGCTCTTTCATGATATGACACGGTGTCGTCAAACTAGTTGGGCCACTACAGATGACCTGTTTGACTGAGCGCCAAAGCAATGTAGCCAATGTCAAGCCCCCTGACACTACAGACATCTTCCTCTCCATTATTTCGACTTGAATGGCACACAGCTTGAAGTAAGATTAGACACTAGATGTTGCTCAGCCGAAGATTGGCACAATCTATACGGTTTCGTCAGCGTATCTTCAAATACAACACTATGCTTCAACATGGCTTCGTTCTCGCCCAAGCATGGGTGGGGAAAGATTTGACCCAGCAACTGACCGAGATGTGGCTATTTAGAGAAGAATCATGCAGGGCTAGAGTTACTGGTCTTTCTATGCACAAAGAGCTTCCTCCATAGTATATGGCCGTCCACAGCGAACCAATTTACGTGTAGTGCCACTGGGGAGGTCGTCCTCACAGAGCAAAGGTATGGAGCTACCAAAAAGCATCCAGAGCTTTGACTAACGTTGATCAATCTCATATTTGATCTGGAGAGTGATATTGAGGTCCGAATCGGTATGCATATGTTCCAGATGGAGATTTGTAGGTCACACACAGGCCTCACTAAGATTGATGTAGACGCACACGGTGGCGACGTGCCGCTATTAATACAATCGCGAGCTTCGACTCAAGTTCAGCTACGGGCGTTTCTTGAGCTCGCACGCCCTTGCATAGCACCCGAATCACATGGTCTTTGACATGTAGAGCATGTAGTCTTGCATGTCGCTATGCCGGCTGCGTAAATTGACCGACACTAATCGCAGGTCACGGGTTCGTCTCGGATGGACTTTGCAACATGGCCGTACTTGGTGTCTGCACATACTTGCAGCTATCTTGGTCAAGAGATCAATGTATCCTCATGGCGATGTCAGGGTCGAGACCTCATCACGAAGGCGACTCGAACGCTGTAGCACGGCATCAACACGTGGTCAGCCTTGTGCTACGCTGCGACGAAAACAATGGCATCCTGCCATATGAGAGGTGGTGCGCAACAAAGCGCTCTGCAGACACGTCCGCGTTGTTCACACCGACTTAATGCACGACGGTCTATTCGATTTCATCGTGTCCTGAGGGCGTGATTGCAGCTCAGGCGCGACGTCCCAATGGTCGAGGCGTAAATTTTGAAAATTGTCAACGCGGCTTTTACTGCGCCTAAGAACGGTCGAAGGAAGTTGTTGGGAGAACAATTAACTCATTGACCTCGTAACCCATCTGCCACAATGCACGAGGCTTACCGGGTAAATTTTGCAGATGCAAGTGGTGTGAGAGAGGGCTGCGCCAAAACGCCGCCCCACGTGCGACGTCATGCCGTGCGGGCGCGCTTTCTCTCACCCCGCCCCGCGCGCCTCCCCTGCGGGCCTGACAACAAACCAGTCCCAGCACGGCTACTTATTTACCTTCGCCCCAACGGAATCAAGTCTCCAATCCTCACTTCTCCACGCCTACCAGTCTTCTGCACCTGCCAAACGTCAATTGACACCTAGACCAAACACCCTCATCTGCACACACCAATCGCAACCATGGGCAAAGTAAGTTAGATGCAGCATCTACCCCGCTTACTGCTAACCTTGGTACAGGTAAAGTACATCATGCTTGACTGCGACAACACGCTCGTCCAGTCGGAGCACCTCGCGTTCGAGGCCTGTGCCGACCTCACCAATGAGGTAATGAAGAAGTACGATGTCAAGGGCGCTCCCCACTATACCGGCGCCAAGCTCCTCGACGACTATGTCGGCCATAACTTCCGCAGCATGCTCAAGGGCCTGCAGAAGGAGCACAACTTCACCATGAGCGACAGTGATCTCGAAGACTTCGTCTCTCGCGAACTCGGCGCTGTCACCAAGAAGCTCAGCGAGAAGGCTGTCGAGTGTCCCGGTGTCACCAAGGAACTTCAGAAGCTGAAGGACCAGGGCTACCCTCTTTCGGTTGTCAGCACCTCTGCCAAGAGCCGTGTCGTTGCCTCAATTGAGAAGGCTGGCATTGCCCACTTCTTCCCTCCCGAGCACGTCTACTCCGCTGCCACCTCCCTCAATCCTCCCAGCTCCAAGCCCGACCCCGCCATCTACCACCACGCCGCCAAGGAGCTTGGTGTGAAGGAGTCTGATGCCGTCACTGTCGAGGACAGCAAGAGTGGTGCCACTGCTGCTATGCGCGCAGGCATTCCCTGCATCGGTTATGTCGGCATCTACGGCCTTGAGGAAGGCAAGGAAAAGATGGAGCAGATGGCCAAGCTTCTCACCGAGGAGACCAAGTGCGTCGCTATCATGTACGACTGGAGCGAGTTCCAGGACTGCCTGAAGAAAGTTGAGGCGAAGTTGTAGATACCCATGGCATTGTGACGATATGCAATCACAAGCTCAGCAGAGCTACGAGATACGGATGATGAAAATTACGGCATGAACAATCGAGTCCTTCTTAGATCGGGACGTATATTATTCAGGAACTCTAGGTCTGACCTACAATTATTAGTCCCGCTTGCTTGTGATTTTTTTCCCTTTAATAATGTGATAACGTCATCACGTACTTAGCCCAGGAACCGCCCACACCGTTGCCCCACTAACTCTCAAATCGATTGCTTGCAGCAATTTCCGATGCGTGTTTTACAAAAAGATCGTGATGATCGATCGAAGGGATAGTGTAGTCCGAAGAGTGGCACTCACCAACATGCGGGACGTATGGAGATGAAAACTAACGTTTACGGTTATGCAGTGGCTGATGGGTTCATGGCAGGCACGATGCGTGCGCGCGAATTTGCGCCAATTGATGAGTAACACACGAAGCATACAAGACATACGTGAGCCCCGGCTTGCGAAATCCTCTCCTAAACACTTCTCGAGCAGATCTTGCATACATTGTGCATTTTACTCCTCGTGTTATGAGTCGCGCTCAGCATCAATACTGCGTTGAGTCGTGCGGCAGCTCAAAACACCCACATCCTCGATCGACCACAGCGACAATATCAGCATCCACAACAGAGTTCACCCGGCTCGCGTTCGTATTAAATTCAGCAGTGCAATTCATGGATACTCCCTTTGTAGAAGGAGCTTTCGTAAGCGACGCGAGGGTGCAGTGGAAAGAGCTGGGCATTGTGGGTGTCTGTACGACAGTTGGGCGCGTGCGGCAACACGACTGCAACCCTTGCAATGAGGTTATCTGGCGAGCAGACGCTATGTACGATCCCCGTCAATTATGAAGGCCAGTTCTGCAGGAACAGCCACAAGCTATCGTACACAGCTTCGCAACCCCCTTGGTAGCCTCACCCTCGAAGCTTGACAGGCACAAACGCGCAGCACCGCACAACACAACCAAGTTTGCAGGTTCGACCAAGGTACTGCCCATCGCTGAGTATGGCTTATCTTCGCTACACCGAAAATGATGTGCATCTCGGCACGCCCGCTACGTTTGCTCGATGCGCCGCCAAGTCGAGCTTAACAAGTTCCTCCTTCCTATTGTGTCAGCGACTCCAGTCCCAAGCTTTTGCTTCAATCTATAGCCACCAATGCTGCTCTGTGTATGGACGGTCGTTTCATCTACAATTCTCTTGGGTACACAGTCAGTTGCCGATTTGCGATCTCGTGCTTGTGTCGGATACATGGCAAACATGGACGTTGAGGTCAGGAAGGGGCAGGTACCTTTGCTACCTGCCGAGTTAGCCATAGGTGGAGTTTCATGTGTGATGTCGTGTTCAGGACCTCCATGGCCTGTGGTTGAGGTATAAAGCGGTGACCAGTTTTGATTTCGAGTTCTGCACGGCATACTTGCTCCGCTTCATCCACAGAACAGTCATCATGTTCCGCCGCGCTGCCGTTCTCTCGCTCGCTGCCCTTGCAGCAGCGAAGGAAATGCCCAAGGATGAGTTCAGGGCTGCAGAGCTCTTCGACTCTGGCATTCGTCACGAGAACAACAAAGCCCTGAAGCTGGTAGGTGCAGTTTCGTTCTTTTAAAGATTCTGAGGTTAATAGACGGTATAGGAAACTTGGGCTGCACAAGAAGCCGCTGGCGTCTACGCGTCAGCTCAGTACGCCGAGCTTGCATCCCTCGCCAACTGTGCCAACGGCACCGCAAAGACTGCAACGGACACTTTTAAGTGCAAGAACATCGACCTGTACCACTTCCTGTCCCACTCTGCTCTGGGCAGTACCTATGGCTTCGGTTCATCATCCTGGGGCTGGACTTCAAGCACGGGTCGCGAGTTTGTCGCTATCGGCCAGTCTGACGGTACGGCGTTTGCTGAGATCACCAAGGAGGGCAAGCTGTCTTACCTTGGTCGTCTGCCCCAGTACTCCACCCGTAGCAACTGGCGCGAGATTCGCGGTCAAAACGACTACATGATCATCGGTTCTGAGGCTGTAAACCACGGTATCCAGATCTTCGACATGAAGAAGCTGCTCACCGTCAGCCCTTCAGCCCCGAAGACTTTCAGCAACACCGCTGATCTTGCTGGTCACTACAAGGGCCTTCCCACCGGCCGCACTCACAATGTCGTGACCAACCCCGAAACCAACTTCATCTACTCTGTCGGTGCTATGCCGAGGACCGACAAATGCAGGTCGGGTATTATCTTCATCGACATCACTGATGTGAAGAACCCCACTAGCCCCGGCTGCGCTTCCGCAGACGGATACGTGCACGATGCGCAGTGCCTAATCTACCACGGCCCTGATAAGGCCTACGAAGGCAAGGAGATCTGCTATGGTTTCAACGAGGACACATTGACCATCTACGACGTCACCAACAAGAAGGCCCCTGTGGTCCTGTCTATTACCTCGTATACAGGCGCAGCGTACACCCACCAGGGTGTTGTCCTCGACCCCAAGGACCAGCGCTACCTGCTACTTGACGACGAGTATGATGAGTACGACAAAGTCGGTCCTGCTGCGCCCGGCAACCCCATCACCTATATCTGGGACATCTCGAGCCTCAAGGCACCAAAGCAGACAGGTACACAACATTGAATCGTTAATGATTATAGCAACTCGCTCACTGTTTCGTAGGCTACTACAAGTCTGGCGCCAAGGGTGTGGACCACAACCAGTACGTTGCCAACGGCTTTGCATACCAATCCAACTACGGCACTGGCTTCCGCGTCCTCGATGTTCGCTCTATCCCTAGCGATCCTACCGGAAAGGGCGTGAAGGAAATTGGGTTTTTCGGTACGTTGCACGATCCTAAGCTCCAAGTCCTTACTGACGATCATTGCAGATGTTTACCCCGAGGACGATAACGTGACGGGCGGCGGCAGGGTCGACTTCGTCGGCACGTGGTCAAGCTATGCCCTGTTTAAGAGCGGTTACATTCTCGTCAACACGATGGAGCGTGGCGCATTTGTCCTGAAGCTGCAGGCCGGTGCCACCGCATAGGAGCGGCATGAACGCCAGCAACGTGTGTATGCGACGCCATGTCGTGCTGTACCGCGATTGATCAGATTGGAACGAATTGCATGACGATTGGTTAATAGCAATTAAATGTCCCTTGCTCATCTATGGTCCCGACATTGTTTGCCCCCTTCGTTGCCTGAGAGACGATCTGCGGTTCATCGGCGTTACCACATGCCTTTGCCTCCCACCCCTTTCGGATGACCTTCCATCAAGCTTCGACTATCCGCGTGCGTCGCCGCCGCCGGCCTCGGCAACGTCTCTTCTCACCGTTGATGGTGTCAAATCCTATCAAAGTCTCGTGCTTCGCCTGCGCAGATTGTGGCGTTCTGGCGCCAAGACCTTCTGCAAGCACAAGAGCGGGTATGCTCTTCTTGGCTCAATAACTTCCTTCCAAATTAGGTCTCGCTCCGCTGTGAGCTAGAAGTCTCCGCCCAGGAACTACGTTCATCTCCTTCCCCATGTATCACAGTGAGTCTTTTGCCATCCCGCAGCCAAGATGCGACGTACCTATCACCCGGTCCCTGACCATTGCGCCTGGTTCCTGAGGGTGGGAGCGCGACCGAAAGGCCTGCCAGCTGCCTGTACGGGCTAGTGCGGCCTGTGCATCCGTTCGTCTGGAGATGGGCTCGTCCAGCCGACTTCGACAACGTATATATGAGGCTGCGCCTACAGGGTGAATGAGCAGCTCCACCCTCTCCAGCTCCTAATTGTCAACATGAGGTTTGATCTACTCATCGCCGGTGCTGGCCTTCTTGGCTCAGTTTCCGCTGCAAAGCCCACAAAGTTCGTCAACCAGAAGGACTTGATTAAGGAGGTCAAGCTCAAGAACCTGATCAAGGGTTCTGAGAAGCTTCAGAGAATCGCTGACAAGTACGGCGGCAACCGAGCATTCGGTGGAGGCGGTCACAACGCGTAAGTCCGCTCTCATTCTATTCCGAGAATTGTTGTTGATCAAGAATAGCACCACCGAATGGCTGTACGACAGCCTGAAGAAGTATGGAGATGACTACTGGGAGGTCTACAAGCAGCCCTTTGTTGAGCTCTTCACTGCCGCTACCGTCAAACTCAGCGTTGCCGGTGCCGATGTCAAGGCCGACTACCTGACTTACGGCCCTGCTGCCAACAACGTCGAGGGCAACCTCGTCAAGGTCAGCAATGTCGGTTGTGACGCTGCCGACTACCCTGCTGGCGTGTCTGGCAATGTCGCCTTGATCTCGCGTGGTATCTGCACTTTCGCCATCAAGGCCGCGGCCGCTAAGACCGCCGGCGCCAATGCAGCCATCATCTACAACAACGTTCCCCTTCAGCCGCTGTCCGGAACTCTTGGTGGTGACGGTGACTACGCTCCTGTCGTTGGTGTTACCCAGGAGATCGGTAACGATCTCCTCGCCAAGGTTGGCAACTCCACCGCTGTTCCTGCTACCGTCTTCATCGAGACAATCCGCGAGAATCGCACCAACTACAATGTCATCGCTGAGACCAAGGGTGGAGACAAGAACAATGTTCTTATGATCGGTGGACACAGTGACTCTGTTTACGCTGGCCCCGGCATTAACGATGACGGTTCTGGCTCCATTGGTGTACTTGTTGTTGCTGAGGCTCTCGCAAAGTACAAGGTCAAGAACGCTGTCCGCCTGGGTTTCTGGGGTGCCGAAGAGTTCGGAAAGCTTGGTTCCTTCCACTACCTGAAGACTCTTAACGGTAGCATCTCGGGCGGCCCCGAGGAGGTCGCCAAAATCCGTGCCTACCTTAACTTCGACATGATTGCCTCACCCAACTACGTCTACGGCATCTACGACGGCGACGGTAGCGCCTTTAACTTCTCCGGCCCGGCCGGCTCCGACACAATCGAGAAGGACTTCGAGAAGTTCTACGAGGCCAACGGCCAGCCCCATGTTCCGTCGCTCTTCACTCTGCGCTCCGACTACGCCGCCTTCCTCGAGAACGGCATTCCCTCGGGTGGTCTCTTCACCGGCGCCGAGGTCCTCAAGACTGCGGAGGAAGCTGCGCTGTTCGGTGGAACTGCCGGCGTCGCCCTCGACGAGTGCTACCACCAGGAGTGCGACGACATCAACAACCTCAACCACGACGCCTACCTGCTCAACACCCAAAGCATCGCCAACTCGGTTGCCAAGTACGCCATCAGCTGGGACGGCATCCCAAGGCCCAACGCCACACTCAGGAAGAGGGATGCGGGTGCTGCGCGCTTTGCGGCGAGGTTCGACAAGGGTGGACACGAGCACCATGGCCAGCCTTGCGGAAGCGGTCACGATGAGTTGTAGATGATGTTGCTGTGCGTTTAGCGATGATACCATGATGAGACAATGCTGTAGTAAAAATAATGAATCTGATCGAACCCATCTTACAATCCTTGTTCCTCCAATATGCAAGAAACATTACTGTCTGGCTATGCCAAACATTACTTACTGCGTCATGAAAGCATTAGCTCTCTTCTTAGTTGACAATGTCCTGCATAAAAAAAAACGTCGTTTCATACACCGTTATCACGTTACACCGTTATCACGTTACACCGTTATCACGTTTCCAACGCTCTCTGCCTAACAAACGACCCTAATGCACAACCCACAAAACTCACACTCAATCTCTGTACTCATGTAGTCGAACCAAGCATCCCAAGCCTTTACCTTATGCGCGTCTTCCGCACGGATGCAGGAACAGGACATGGGGGTACCTACGGGCACCGTGATGGCTTCAAGCGCTTCGCTGGACTTGGCATACGAGAAAGAGGGGTAGAGCGGAGCGGGAGGGAAGTCGGTCTGTCGACTACTTGCCGTGATGTGGTCCGAGAGATCGGAGTACTGAAGTCGTTTGATTGCGCGGAGTGCTGCAATTCGTGATGGAGGGCGTGCTCATTTGCTGTTCATGGATTGTCAAGTAGAGCTGTATGGAAATCGCGGTGTGCTGCGTGTCAGAGTGTGGCTATGTGACGGAACGCGGGATGCCTGCACCTGTTTCTTTCCTAGTGGGATGCAAATGGGCTGTTCGAGGAGAAGAGAGGAAGTGATTTTGCAATGCATAGAACAGACGGGTACGAAGTTGCTGCTAGACGAGATCGGCGGCGCCTCGTGGTGGTTGATCTTTGCTGTGCGACTTTGGAAGAAACAGGAATCCTTACGCCTGATGCAAGTCTGCAATTATTGCTTTCCGCAATCGCAAAGCTTAGAAAAGCTCGACGTGATAATATGCACATGATGTCTCAGTCCGAGGAGGTTTGTCGCACAAGGTCGGAGCACACGAGGGAGCGCGTCCACGAAATCAATGCTGCTAGCAATCAACCATAAACCAAAGCAACAGGAAAGAATCATTGCAAAACATTCAAGTGCTGACGTACCCCGCCCTTGATTCAAATTTCAGACCCCGCACCGGCCAAAAAATCTTTGCTTGGCCGCACTTCACCATCCCGCCAAGCCCAATACCAACGCAAAAAAGTATCCTGGAGTGCTCGAAGATCGTCAAACGAATGCTGGAGAAGAAAAATTAGTGGTCGTGATGGAGGGCTGAGCCGGGGGTGTCGCTAAATGGCGCAAACCCGGACCTTCACCGCACATCACCCCCCCAAGAGCAAAAAAGATATCCTGGGGTGCTCAACTGTTGTTGAACGAATGCTGATGAGGACGGGACTCGAACCCGCGCCACTTTCGTGACCAGGAAGCTGATTGCTCAGCAGTGCTAAGGAGAGACCTTAACCTGGCGCCATAACCTGGTTGCTGTTAGATGATGAAGGAGGGTGGATGGAAGATTGAACGTACCAACTCGGCCACCTCACCGTAAGGATTGATGGAAGTACGTCGTAAAGTTTGCTTTATAATGTTGATGTCAAAAAAAGTCGGATCGACTTCGATGAGTGGAAGACTTTGCCCCACTTGCAAAGCAACTCCACCAAATTTACAGGGTTTCGGAAGCTAATCTCACTGAGTCTTCTAGCCGCCTCGGACTTTCTGAAGGTGCTGCCGGTCGTCGGGCATGTGCATAGCTGGCAACCAGTGCGTTGCCGTCAAGGAACGGTCACACAGATGATTGCGGGGCGCGTTGGGACATGACTTTTTTACTCAATAACCAACATAGACAAATATGAGAACTTTGATGGTCGGACGTACTTCTGCACTATGGCAGTACGAACAAGGATTCATGGTTCTGTGAAATATTGGCCAAACGCGGCTTGTGGAGACACAGTTGCAACCTTGCAAGATCGGTGTTGATCACAGTTTACTCTTCAGAACGACGTGCTCTGGCCGCCACATTTCGTTTAGCAATCGACTGGTGTTGACCATCTCCGGTCTGCACTGATCCAATGACGTAACGCCCAGCAGCCGCATGCCTGTCTGCAGCTCTTCGGCAAGTACTACACATGTTAGCTCGGTTTCGCTGCGCAACAGAGGTCAACTCACTATCAACACACCGCTCGATGCCCTTCGTCCCGTACGCCGCAAGCGCATACAAGAACGGCCTGCCAACACCAACCGCAGTCGCGCCCAGACACAGCGCCTTGAGCACATCATTTCCGTCCCGCAGCCCGCCGTCCAAGAAGATCTCAAGCTTTCCAATCACCTCTGGACAATACGTCCTAATCTCCAGCAGCGTCATCAGCGCACTCGGCGCAGTGTGCATCTGCCGCCCGCCATGATTGCTCAGGAGTATGCCATCGCAGCCATACTCCAGCGCCAGCTTCGCGTCATCTGCAGTCTGGATGCCCTTCAGCACAATGGGCCCCTGCCACTCCTTGCGAATCCACTCTAGATCCTCCCATGTCGTGTGCGGGCTTAACTGGCCACGAACAACGCGCCCGCCCATTGCTGGTGCAAAGGCATTGTCGCTGCCTGCTGCGTTGTCCTTTTTGGGCGAGCTGTCCGTCTCCCACTCAGCCGTGGGCTCTTCCGTCAATCCCACTGCCAGAGCCTCTTCAGCTTGCAGATAGCGATCTGCAGTCCGCTTCCCAAGCACTGGCGTATCAACCGTGATCCATAATCCCTTGAAACCCGCCTTCTTGACCAGATGCATCAGCTCGATCGCCTTCTGACGGTCTACAGGCATGTAGTACTGATAGAACAGCTGCGTCGGACTACCATTCTTGAGCTTCGCTTGCTCATCAATGTAGCTTTGCATAATTTGCTCGCTAGACTTGGTACTAGCCGTGCTAACCACCATGTGTGCGCCTTTGCGCACCGCGCCACGCACCATCGCCGGCTCGGCTTCTTCGTGGATGGCGCCGATGGTGCCCATGGGAGAGACGTAGAAAGGGTAGAGTGAGCTGTGGCCGAAGATCTTGCGGCGCGTATCAACGTCGCCGACGTTGCGCATTACGCGCGGGCGGAAGGTAATGCGGCCCCAGTCATCGAGATTGCCCTTTAGCGACAACCCGGTGTTGGCTGAGCCGGATGCGTAAATGTAAGACTTGTGGGGTAGCACGGCCTTTGCAGCTGTTTCGAAGTCCGGTGTTTGGACGCACAGCGATACATGTGGGATGCCGGGTGAAGTGTGTGTTTCTGACGGCGTCTTTGCTTCCTCCTTTTGCACTTCTCGCAGCTGTCCGAGAGTGTTGGGGTCAACTGGTCCTAGAACGGAGTTCTGATCAATGTAATCTTTCAAGTAGCTCAGTGGATGATATTTCTTGAATTCTTCTGTCGCATCCTAATAACTATCAGTTCCGAACTCGCGCAATGCTTCGAGGACCTACCGTCCCTGCGTTCTTCAAAATGATCGGTGCACCGCCCGGGTGCTCTGACAGAAAGCTGGTCACATCATACACGTGAGAGTCCAACACAATCCAGCAATCATTCTTTTTGATGTGCTTCACAACCTCGGCGCCATCGATGTGTCCCATTATCTCGGGTGCTCGACTGAATGGATGTTGTTCAAATGTTCATTGAGTGGCCAACCATGCAGAGCGCATTTGAGGGGCGCGCTACCCCGGCAAATACCCCCATCTTTCGGCGAGAAGGCCGGGTCATTGATAACCGAAGCTTATTGGATGTGGCAAACCACCGCTGGTTGATGGCCATTGCACCTACACTTGGTCGAGTTTGGTCAATACTTTGGTGAAAAGATTATACAGTTCGATAAGAGAGTGGTAAAAACATCGACGATGACGTCACGGCTATTCGAAAGCCAAAACAGAGCTTTCAGCGAGCTGGCGACTGTCAACCACGCACACAAAATCAAGCTTGTTGAGATTTTGAGTATCCACTGGTCCGATGGAGTGTAAGCTTCAAGATCCTAGCTGCATCCAAAATCCCGTGTCTCGAGTTCGTCACGAGTATTGTGTAAACCGTACTACTAACTGGTGAGTAGTCGTTAGTGAATACCAGAACAACTCTAATCGCTCAAAAAATCAGTAAATCACAACAACCCTTCAAACAGGCCTGGTAGTCTCTCATATTACTGTTCGAATGCATTCAATTTTAGGGTTGTCAAGTTCAGGTACAATAAGTGAGATTGTGGAATACTATAGCGCAAATATACACACACGGTCGTGTGTTAAGACAACTGCTCCCCGCATGTAGGTAATATGAGCATTGGCTGATTTGCGATCAACACTGCGATAATTGACTTGTAAATCGAATTCTGCATCTCCTCCGCATGAGATCACGCATATGTCGTTGTGGGACACTGTGTTAACCGAAGGATTGTCTTGGGCATCAAGGAATAACATATGCGGTTAAGCAACTTGCCCACCTGAGCTGGATCCGAACACCCGACTGCAGATAACGGCTTGTCAACAGCCCCTGATGGATACAAGTGGGCCGCAAATCTGTATTGTGCCCAGGGGTCTGCACCAACACTTCCAGACCAGCAGGCCGCACTTCTCCGTATTTTGGAGATGCGATCTTTGTTGAAACGAGCGACTACTCCCTCAGCACACTATAGTAAGTCGGCCTTCGCCTGTCTAATGCACAGTACAGGCGCAATTGCTCTAGAAGTATACAAACGCACAGCAGAGGAAGGAGCTAGAAGAGTGGCACGCCTAATATCGGAGGCCATGAACCTTTTGTCCCTGTCCGAAGTTTTGTTAGTACTCTACCAGCATTGCCATAAGCACGGCTAGCCTTATTCGGATTACATCTTACCCGCAGGGCGTTCTGGGCGCTATCCCTCAGGCTCTAGCCGAATCCTTCCCGCGGACAATATCGAGCTCCATGGCTGTATTAATGTTATGTGCCAATCATTCTACGATACTCAGATCCTACGAGTCGGCGTGTAGATGCCGATGAGATGATTTCTCGCCTTGCATGCACGTGTTATGCCGTATTGTATGCTCAGGACTCACTTAAGAGCTTCGTGAAACATGTCCATTCTGTGATCGAGTTCCTTTACGTCTCCATCCTTGCGGTACTCAGCACGTGGCGTGACCATGTTGACATCATTCTTGCCTTCTCTGGCTTGCGCCGCTTTTGCAGTGGCACAAAGCGCTGGCCCTTCGTTCACTACGTCCATAGTACCTGCCGCTGAGACTGTTACTGCGACATCGAGTCTCGCCAATGTGCCGTTGTTCGACGTTGAGACCATCCAACTGACAGACGTTGTGGTCTCGGAGCTTCAAAGCAACCCGGATCTCGCCGAGTATGCCTCTCTTTTCGACTTTGGCGACGCAAATTCGACGTCTGCCACACGCTCACGTCGGGCCCCAATTGCGCAGCGCTGCAAGACGATGCCTGGCGATGCATTGTATCCAGACAAGTCTGTCTGGGGTGTCTTCGATCTGCTCTCAGGAGGTGCTTTAGAGCCCATTGTACCCATTGGCTCGCCTTGCTACCCCGACTCAGCGTACAACAACTACGATGCTGAGAGATGTGCATACCTGGTCAAGAACTTCGACCAGGAGGAAGTCTAGTATATGAGCCCTACACTGGTGCATTAATCCATGCTGATCAACTGAAGCTACGAGGACAATGGGGCGTTGATGAACCCGCTGTACTATGGCATGACGTGCCCGATTCCAGAATCTGGCAATGCTGCCAATGGAACTTGCACTCAGGGTGGATACTCCAAATACGCAGTCAAGATCAGGAACGTGGCGCAAATTCAACTAGCCGTCAATTTTGCCCGCTCACTAAACCTTCGCCTAGTCATTCGCAACACCGGTCACGACTACAATGGCCGCTCAGTTGGAAAGGGCGCGTTGAGTATTTGGACTCATGGATTAAAGGAGATCCGGTATGTTGAGAATTACAAGAGTTCGGCGTACTCTGGCCCCGTTTTCAAGGTCGGTGCTGGTGTGCAAGGCTTTGAACTGCTACAGGCTGCCGAGAAGTATGGTGTATCTGCTGTTGCTGGTATTTGCCCAGTAAGTCATCTAGCCCAATAAGTCCTATTATGGAGTATTCGCTGATCGATAAAGACGGTCGGTGTATTCGGTGGTTATTCGACTGGAGGCGGCCACAGCCCGCTGATGCAGTTGTTCGGAGCTGGTTCTGACCAGATCGTCGCTCTCGAAGTCGTACTCGCAAACGGACGGTTCGTCACTGCTACGCAATCAGTGAACAGCGATCTCTACTGGGCGATGCTTGGTGGCGGCGGTGGCACATTCGGCATCATCACCTCGGCCGTTGTCAAAGTCCATCGCAAAGTGCCCGTTACTACTTCGACTTGGACCGTGATGACGACTGAAACAGTTTCTGCAGAAGCCTTCTGGGAGCTGGTCAAGTTTTTCTGGGAGAGCTTCCCAGTGTACAACGATGCTAAAACTTACTCGTGGGGCACAATCATGAAGCTCGCTCCTGGTGCCTACATGTGGTCGATGAACCCGTTTTTCGCAACCGACAAGACAGTCGAGGAGTTTGAGGCCTTGGTCGCCCCACTCTTCAAAAAAGCTGCTGAGCTCAACATCGCAATCTCAGCGAACACTACGCACTACGACACCGTGTACCCAGCATACCAAGCCACCTTTGCACCACAGAACTACTACATCGGAGGAGCTGGCGCAATTCCGGGCAGTCGCTTTGTGCCATTGGAGAACTGGGAGAATGAGGAGATCCGCAACCAGACATTTGCAGCAGTGAGAAATGCTGTGGAGAAGGCGATGATGCTGAATCTTTACCATCAGCACACCGCTGATGAGGTCGACCAGAGCACCAACTCGCTCAATCCCGCCTTTCGTAACCTGCAAGCCCAGCTGGTAGCTATCCAGAATGTCGTTGACATGACACCTGTTGGTTGGAAGGCCACAGACGACTTCTTGAACAACGATGTTATGGAGCCCATACGTCGAGTAACACCAGCTGGAGGTGCCTATGGTAACGAAGCGAACATCGGCGAGCCGGACTGGCAACAGGCGTTCTGGGGCAAACACTATTCGCGACTGCTAGAGTTGAAGAAGAAGTATGATCCAACGGAGTTGTTCTACGTTCACCACGGCGTAGGCAGTGAGGGGTGGGTCGTCCAGGACAACGGTATTGTAGGCGTACAGTCAACTGACGGTCCACTATGCCGCATCTGATGCGCCAGAGGCTGTCCCGCCTGTGCCAATAGTCAATGCAATCGAGTGGTGAATCATTCTAGCTGCGTTTCGAGACGTTATCAAGGACCTACATGTATGCTCTTTTGGTGCGTTGTTCGCAATGAGACTGCAGCAGAGTGAGCAACGATAGATCAGCCTCGGGCGACACATCCGACGCGTGGAAAGACGTGCTGACAACAAGCTCAACATTATGACAAGCATTGTTCAAGGCCGGAGTAGATGCGCATGATTGGCGGGATGGCTGTGAGCGCGAAACGTGCGATGAATTCTGCTATATGTCTTGGTCTCGGCAGTTCTAGAGGCCTAGTGAGGCTGTTTGAAATTGTTTGGAAAGCGCGGCGCAAGGCCGTGGCTCCGTGTGTTCTTGGTGTGGGTTTGGCGGCAGAAGGCCGGTGCGGCGCTCTTCATGCATGCGCGGAGCCGATGCCCGCACTCTCCGCGTCGCGCCGCGTCGCAAGGCTCATTTCGACAGGTGGATACAGACATGAGGAAGGTCGACGCGATGCAAAGAATGTTCCATCGCAGCAAAGGGGCATTGCTGCGCCCCATGCGCCTGCCCGCACACGTCGCAGAGGGCGATCAAGGGGAAAGCGTCTGAGATCTGTGTCGAGACTTGGAAGCGGCGCGTCGCTCCTCTTTATCCGCACATCTTTCAGGGCAGGCACAGACGATTAGTCACTGGCACTGCGACTTCTGACGGGCTGTAAAACATTCACAGATCTCGCCTTCCGTCCTGTTCGCCCTGATCTCCTTCGCCTTTCCCCAGCTATTGCAGGCTTCGCGTCCACATCCATTGTCAAATTCCGGAACCTTGATCATCCGGCGCAGAATACCTTGTTGCTACCCTGCAGCTATGTGCCCTTTCAGTACGTTCATTCAATACATGTAGTGTTCATTACTGACTACCAGTAGCAACTCTCCCTCCCAACGAAGGGCCCAGCCGCTTCTCCCCCACATCTGTCAAAGACTGGCAGCCAAGGAGAAAGTCTGTCTCCAATGCATGTGAACGATGCCGGCGGAGAAAGATCCGCTGCGACGGAGATACACCATGCGCCACATGTAAGCGTTTCTCATTACAGTGTGTGAGAACGCAGAAACCCAAAGAATTAGTTGCGTCGTAAGTGAGCTGTATCGCCGCTCGGTCACGTGATGGCACCCAACTCACATCTTCTAAGAGAACATAGAGAAGCGCTGGAGAACCGAATACATCAGCTAGAATCACAACTCGCGGCACACGTAAATGCTCCAATGCATGGGATGGAAGGTATTGATGAGACAATACTGGCGGCGGCAACAGCAGACTTCAATTGGCAAGATACCGGACCTCCTTCAGTCGACCTCGATACGACGTTTGCAACTTCGTTTGAGACCAGCGGTATGAACATGAGTGGATTTTCGCAGAGCAGCATGCCTACTATTGCGATCAACCAATGTGAGCATGTCCTAAACTCGCCGATTGAATCGCCAGTTTCTTCCCTCTGGTCAGGTACCACCCGGGCATCGTCCCCCGACATGCCTCCCACCTCCGTCCCTCCACAATTCGCCTCAATCCCGGCGCATTTGCTCGGCAAAAAACTCAGCGGTTCGCCATTAGAACCGCATACGGCACCATCTTGGGAATTCATGGCCCAGGTGCAGTCACGCCAGGAATCCGCTGGACAAAGCCGAAGCCATTCACGCAACACGTCTAACTCGTCCGCCTCCCTCGCAAGCGATGACCAGGCCATGTCACCGATACCTGAAGTCGACGATGATCTGTTGCCATTTGCTGCAACTGCCCCACGTTTACCACGACAAGGTGTATTCGCTCCCAGCCCTGCGCCTGCGTCTACGCGCTCGAGTTATACTGATCGAAGCCGTGCTGTTTCTACAACACCACTTCCTAGCCGCTTCGAAGCCGAAACCTTGACGACCGAATTCATGCAGCATCTTGAGACCCACTCACCGCAAGCGTACGGCATGCCCGCCAGCTCGTTCGCCCAGCTGTGTGAGATTGTCTACCCAAACCCCCAAAAGGCATCTCCCACAACGCTGATGGCTTCCATCTCAATGGCCAGATTTCATGTCTTCCTTGCTATGGCCACAGGCATGAAGTTGAGAATCAAGGACAGTCCCGAGAGCACCAATGCTCTTCTCGACACGTGCTACAATCTCGCTATGCAACAAACCACCACTTCGACATTCTGGCAAGAAGATGGCGGTGTCGAAGCAGCACAACTTCTTGCTATCTTTGCAGGCATTCGAAAGACACCGCACCACGACCCCACACCTTTGCAGCATGCTTTCAGTTGGTGAAGATATGATCTAACCCGCCCCCCTTCTCTTCACGCAATATATCCTTCCTTCCATGTTCGAGTAAATCATTTGAGGTTATGCCTCAATAAGATATGTACATAGTTGATTATCGACGAATACACAGCCTTTGAGAGCCGCAGCCTCGGGCTACCAAATATTCGCCAGGATGCTCGGTTTTTGTTGGAGGAAAGCTAATTGAGGAGAGCCGAACGACATCCTGAACGACCATCGTTTGACCTTCGATTGCAGCTTGCTGACTTTTAATCTCTTTTGATAGCACAGGTACCTATGCCGCCTTAAAGCGCGAAGTCGATTGTACGGCGGTGAGATGATTAGGCCAACGTGCGGCTTTGCTTCGGGCGGCGATGTGGCTGAGCACCACAGCCTGATGAGCATATAATCTGCTAAGCCATGATCTGACCTCTTATCATCTAGGAGATTGTCGACTTCGCGCAGCACACGTCTTTACTTAAGCAAGCCTCAAAGTGGAAGCCCACGTGCGATACCCCATATTCGAGTACGAACCCTCGACACCACACAGCAATCCATTCGACTCATCTCAAGATACCACAATTTGTCAATAGAAGACCTTGTGCAAATCACCATCATCACACAACGATCAATGCGTACTACAACGGTTTGTCCTACCAATGGAGAACTACCGACCTTTCATGCCTTGTTGACGGGGGCGACTTGCTGTAGACAAAAGTCTCCATGAGTTCCTTCACGCAGTGCAAGCATTCGGATATCGAAAGTCTGGTCGGAATGACGAGTCTCAATTCAGAAACCATCTCTGGATCGATGCTGTCTGCATAAAACAGTGCTCGAATAGTGAGAACAATCACCAGGTTGCGCAAATGGGCATGATCTATCTCAATGCTCAGAAGGTCACCATGTGGCTTGGGAGAGGACGTGACCATAAGTCACACCGCAATCTCGACTGAACTGTTAAATGACGTCCGCTTTCTCTTCTATAACGGATACTGGACCCAAGCCTGGATTGCGCAAGAAACTTTTCTGGCGAAGGAGCCGATCATCTCTGTCGCGAATTAACTGATATCGTTTCGCGGACTCGTTCGAGAGCACTGGAGTCTGCTTACAGAGACTAGATCTAGACTTCGGTGCTGCAAAGAACTCTTGCTACTTAAATCGAACATCCCAGGCGGATATACAACAACATACTCGCTCTGGGGCTACTCGTACATTTGGGACTCCTATGGGATATACAAGGCGTTCGGTGCGGCCTTCGCCATGATCGGATTCACTCTCTACTGGCGCACGTGGAAGGCAGCAGCTACATTGCGCTTGACTATACCATGCCAATCAGTCGCTGGCTTTTCTCGTGTTCAGGACTCACAGTCGAGAATCGTGTCTTTGTGAAGTGATCTCCGCGGCTAAAGCTCTGCGATTGTGGGAGGAAACAAGCAAGTCTTCGGTTCCTTGTGTATATGTGCAGTGGAAAGAATGCTCTCATTCGTGTTTAAACGACCAATTAGGCCAAAGGATGAAGAAAGAACTAATGGCTAGCTCTGGGACTTAGAATGAAAATGAAATGACTATGATGCAGGTTCCCGTACAAAAACTTAGCATAGAAGGCAGACGAACATGCTTACCGATGTGCGGGTCCAGCGATGCGAAGGCCAAGAACACCCGTCACGATTATGCAGGCTGATGCACAAGATCATAGAAAAGGAAATTGATTAGGGATCCCAAAACTTGCTCGAAGCGAGCATACCTCAGGCTGATCTCGGTAGACAGGAACGGAGTAGTAGGAGAAAGGCGAGGAAGACGCTTGAACCTAATCGAATGGAAACAATGATACTGCGCAAAGTGTATAGTCACATAGTCCCTACCCTTGCGCATCTTCACACCTGAGGCTGAAAGATCAGCTAATAGATTATGGACGCTGCCTTTGTACTATCTCTACCCTTTCGGCTGTCCGCGACCCACCTTGACACGTGTCGGCCCACCCCCGTGCATATACACCGCTATACACCGCATGTTCGCCTCATCCAGACAGCAGAAGTGCTGCAATACTCCTGTGATCTAAGCTCGAGACCATACCTATATTTCAGACCCAAATTCACAACCGACTGCTCGATCACAGAGAAGCACCTACCAATCCGTACAATTTGGGTCTTAACACCCACTTCTATAAGCATACAAGCCTGAGTCACGACGAAATACCCCACCAGTTCCCGCTCTCGCACGGCACTCCCGCTCCATCGCCAGGCATCACCTCTTGACCTTCATCCTTGAACCTGGCGAAAACCACCCCACAACCACTCGGCAAACCACAGTCACGAACCAAAACGACGACCTTGCTTTCTCATAGACCGTTCAAATCACAGCAAACCAAACCAACCCACACCCCACAATGACCCATGCAACCCGCCAACCCACGCTCCTGAGCATGCTCACCCAGCCCTCCACTCCCACCGCCACACCCGCCAAACCCACAACTCCAGTTGCGCAAGACACAAGCCCCAATCGAACAGAGCTGGAACCCACACCTCTCCTGTTGGCGCTAGATATGCAAGCCGAGCGGAAACGGCTGCGCAGGCGTGTGGACAGCGTCGTGACTGGTGCTGAGGAGTATAGTCCGACCGAGGAAGTGGAAGCAAATGGACAGGCTGAGGAGAGCAAAATCGAAGGGCAAGAGGTGGAAGGTGACGGGAAAGAGGTTATTATCCCGATAAAAGAGGATCTGAGTCAGCTTGCGCTGCTGGGGAGGAGTGTAAGTACGGGATTTTGGAATGGGGTGGAGGGGGTGAGGAAGAGTGTGTGGGGAATTGCGGGGTGGAGTTGAGATAAGCGCCGTATTGGAAGAAAGGTGTTGTTGTGAAAGGTTTGGGGTTGGATGTGATAAAGGATTGCGTGCTGGTGTGCTGGCGTTTTCGTTTTCGTTTTCGGTAAATCAGATGGGAGAGGGAAGCTGCGGATGGCAAAGTTGTGTCCTCTGGTATTGTTACCACAGAGTTTTGAGCAGCGTCGTTTGTCCTCCTGAAATGGGTCCATATATCCACTCGCTCAAGAATATACGTGAAAGGTTATGAGACCGTGCATAACGGCCGTGTTGGATGAATGTGTGAAATGTGTGAGAACGTGAAAATTTAGCTGTGCGCTAGGCATTACTATACTACAAATACTATCGTATGGTCATTACTATTCGCACGCAGGGATGCGGAAACAGGGGTGTTGAAAATTAGAAGGCAAGAAAATCATTTCTTGGTATCCTCCTTTGCCTCCTTCGCCAAGCTCTGCGCCTTGTCACCGTGCTTCTTCAGCACCTCAGTGACCTCGCTCACAGCATCCTTGAAGATCTTCTGCGCCTCGTCGCCATGCTTAGACGCCGCTTCCTGCAGCTGCTGCAGCTTAGGCATGATCTGGTCACCACCGGGTACCTTGTTCATGTACTGCTCAGCGTACTTCTGCAGACTGTCGACGTCGAAGCCGGACTGCTGCGCCTTGTCCTTTGCCTGGCTTGCGGCGCTCTTGACATACTTCTCTAGGTCGCCGGTGTCACCCTTCTCGACGGCTGTCTTGACCTTCTCGTACAGCTCCTGCACGTTGCCGGACTTAAGGGCGTCCTTGTTCTCCTCGACCAGCTTCTTGATCTGAGGGTTCTTGTCCAGGTAGGGCTTGGCCTGCTCCATACCCTTGTCCCACGCCTTTTCACCGAGCTGCTTGATCTTCTCGACCTTCTCCTGCACAACGCTCTTGATCTTCTCGATGTTGGCGGGGCTGATACCAGTCTTGACAATGTCGCTGATTTGCTGCCATGTCCTGTCAACCTCCTTCTTAGCCTCAGGACCATACTGGTCGCCCAGCTGCTTGAGGGTATCGATATTGCCGCCGACCTTCTCCTTCAGCTTTGGGTGGTTGTCCATGATCTGCTGGGCGACGTCGCCGGAGAGATCGGCGATCCGGCCGAGGTGCTTGACCAGCACCTGCCACGCCTGCTGTGCCGTGAAGACGCTGATGTCGCCCCCCTTCAAGACATCGCGGAGTTCGCCGTAGGCCTCCTTGACGATCGAGTCTACCTCATCGCCATGTTTGGCGCGAACGGCATCGAGGTCGTTGAAAGCGGAATCAACGTATCCCTTAGCACCGGGGATGAAAGCAGCGTAGCTTTGTGCGGCATTGCGCAGCCACTCGAGGGCCTCGTTAGGCTCTGGCGTGTTCTCCTTGATCTTCTGTGTGGTCGCGTTGATGTAGCTCTTGGTCTGCTTAGATGCTAGTACGAGGTCGCGGGCGCCAGACTGTCTGTAGAAGATATAGCCAACGGTGACGGCAGCGGCGGCACCACTGACAGCGCCAATGGCAGCATGTGATCCGGCGCCAGTGTTTCCAGACGTTGCTGATTCTGTTGACTGGAACCGAGGTTTCTGTGCGCGGAATTGGGGCTTGACGTGGGCAGCCGGACGGCTGGCGCAGCGAGCTGCAAAGCGCGCGTTCTGCATAGCTTGTCTTGAGTACATGATGGTGTGTGTGTGTGTGTGTGTAAGTGGAAGGGTTCAATTGATGAGGAAGAGGAAGAATTAGAGGGGGTATCTCAAATTGAAGCTTGTTGGAGCTGTATGATGAAAGACGGCTCAGCTGAAGCTGGAGCTTTTAAAGAAAGCAAACGTCGCTTTCTCTAAGTGATGGTGGCCATAGCTCTGATGACGTCGTGGTGACGGATCGACGTTTAGCGCTGTTTTCCAGGAACGCGGACCGTGCATCGACCGGCGCACGTCAGGCTTCTCCACGAGAGCCGCATTTGTGCTCATTGTCCCCGCATTTCTCGTGAGTTTTCATGTGAATCCGGTTTGGAATTGCTAGGCTACGAAAGGCTTACGATGTCCGCTAATGTTGAGGTTGATTATCATGACGGTAACAGTAGCCCCACTGCCTTACTGTAACCGTAATTCTGTGTACTTGCACTCTTCGCAAACATTTGTTTGTGTGCACTTGTGGTTCAAATCTCTTGAGCCATCTAAACGCCAAGTCTCAGGACAGCCAATTATTGCACCCCGGTCAGGACAAGCGTTGCTTAGTCACATGGGCCAGCCTTCAGCCTGATTGCTCTAAGATGTCAGCTCCGCAGATGTATCGTAACAGCTCCCCCGCCTGCCAACGTCTGGGGAGCCGGAATTTATGCCAAATACTCACCAGTTTGCTCCAGTCAAACGGTCAGCGGTTTGCGACGCAATAATAGCAGACCCGCAAGCAAGCAGCCGCTGGTGACACTCACTCGACACTGCCGTTCTGGCCACCCAAGCGAGGTAGTAACATCGAGATATTATCGTCATATCAGGGAGTCTCTCAGTCTGCTCATCAGCGTTGTCATGAGCCATCTGATGCAATCATGAGTCCTGCGAACACCAGTCACGGAGGGGAGCGCGCTGTTTGATCACGGACAGAGTCGAAGTATACAATTCAGTACAAGGAGTTTGCCATGAAGCAGCTCGGAAGTGTTATGAAGACCACTTTCAGGGGGGATTCGAACTATGGTCGGATCTCCAAGTCACGCCCACTGGACGAATTCGATTTGTGAAGTGACCTACTGACTGACCGAGTGCTCCCTTCGAACTCATTGCGATATTAGAGACCCGGACTTTCTAGCATCTAGCGATCGCAGAGATACTTTGAGTCAGAACGAGACAAAAACCGTTTAATGGAAAGCGAACAGGTTGCAGGCCTTGACAAACTGAATGGCTCGTCGAAGCTGTGAAAACCACGACGTAACCCGAAGTTGAAGGAGCTGTTCATCCCATCCCTCATGAGTGCTTCCCTAGCCAATGTCGAGACGATAGTGCATTTTCTGGAACATGGGGTGAGTAAGAAAAGTCATTTGACTCTTTACACTTGAGCTTTCCTCCCACATCGTGAAGGCTGCAGCTAACAGAAGACGTTGTATCAAAATTTCTCGTCATAACAGATACTGAGCTCGAGAGATTGACCGTCATGCATCTGACAAAAACATTCGCTATACTAGCCCGTAGTCACAGAATTATCTTACGAAGGTAATTGCTTTGCAGAAAAACTGCATAATGGAGGCATGGAAAAGAGACGCCAACCATTGTTTGCGGTACCTCGACAGGCAAAAGAGATAGACAAGACAATGCCTCATCAAGTGCCGGCTCTTCTGCACACGATAACCGAAGGGGGCTTTGGAGAAACCTCGACTGGTGGGCTCCAAACCCTGAACTCTGCAGACCTTGGTAAAGGTCGCATTTACCAACATGGTCCTAGCTGAGCGCTGAGGGAACGGTACTCCATCATCCATCCATGCATATTGACCACAACCCCGGCCCGCGGCGCCACGATTACAGTTCAGTTTCGACCTTTGAATCTGCGAAGACAGGAAATATATCCAGCGCGACAAGCGTTTAAGGTGATCTGTGGTGAAATCACTCTCTCGGCACCAACTTTTGATTTTTCTCACACCCAACGAAATCCGAGAGGTTACTTGGAAACGGGGACACTCAGCAGAACTGCAGCTTCCGCCCACGCGCTGGTTCCTTGATCGAGCAGCCGAGCTACCGCCAAAGAATGAGCGCGTTGCCATTGCTGAAGACGTGGAGGCTAAGATGACAATTGGGATGTGCCTTGACTGAATGAGATGCAGACGGAGCGATGGAACGCGTTGGCGTGTGGCTTTCGGATGGGCTGAGTTGGCAGATTGGTCGACATAGTGGGATGGAGCCAGAGGAGAGATATTTCACTGTTATCTGATTTGGCGTGATATCATGGGAAGTGATGAGGAGCTCGATGATGAAGCGTCATGCAATAGGAAAGATCGTAGGGGCGTACGAATGGCCGGTCAGATATGTAGATGCATGGCGTACAGCTGATTTACCCTGATGCTGGACTTCAAAATGGCTCCATTAACGCAGTTTGAGTCGTATAACCCAAAGCCGACTGTTCATGAAGTGTTTAAGATGGAGGTGCTGATGAACCTTCTTCTTCCGTCATCGGGGCAACGTTAACCGAGGCGCTAGCTTATCGTGGGGTCTCCACCAAACGTCGGCCACCTCCGCTATAACATTCATTTATTGCGAATCTCTTCACAATTTCGTATCGTCAGTGCTATCATCCAATTCGACTTCATTATGAGCCAAGATTCGAGCGAGATTTACAGTATGTGGGTGGGAGGGAAGGACGCTGTGGGCAGTGCGGAGCAGTCAGTCAGCTAAACCCCTCATTACGATTGCGCACCACGTCCTGACTTCACAGTAGACTTGCAATTGAGGATCCTTCTAACGGTGAAGTTTTCGCTCATTGTCATGCAGCATCCGCTGAGGACGTCGAGCATGCCGTACAAGTTGCACAGGATGCCTTTAAATCTGGTGTCTGGTCAAAGGCTCCACGCCACGTTCGAGCAGATACTCTTGACAGGATTGCAGACCTCCTCACAAAGAAGATGGCTTCTCTGATCGAACTCGAAGTACGACAGACTGGACGAGCTATCCGAGAAATGAAAGCTCAAGTACCGACTCTTGTGAAGTGGTTCAAATACTATGCATCGCTCATCAGGACCGAAGAGCGTTCCGTCCTACCAACAATGGGAAAATTGCACAACTGGATCGATCGAACACCTCTTGGTGTTGTTGCACAGATCACGCCATTCAATCACCCTATGCTCATCGCTGTCAAGAAGATTGCACCTGCGCTAGCGGCAGGAAACTCGATTGTGTTGAAGCCCAGTGAGTTGACGCCACTCACCAGCATCGAGCTCGGAAAATTGTTCAAGGAAGCAGGCTTACCGGATGGTGTCTTTAATGTACTTCCCGGCGACGGCATCACCACTGGAAAAGCACTGGTCGAGCACCCGCTCATAAAGAAGGTTGATGTAACTGGCGGAACGCCGGCTGGCCGAGCAATTGGGGCTATTGCAGGACGGAATCTTGCAGCTTATACTGCCGAATTGGGTGGCAAGGCACCGCTTCTCATCTTCGAGCAAGCACATCTCGACCTCGCTGTTAATGGTGTTGTGTTCGCAAGCTTCATCGCAAGTGGCCAAACATGTGTTGCAGCGACTCGTATCATTGTGCAAAACAATATTCTTAATCAGGTAGTCGAGAAGCTGAAGAGCAAGGTGCAGAGCATCGAGAAGCGGATGGGATCACCGAAGAATGTCGAATCTATGATGGGGCCTCTCATCTCCGCGAAGCAGCTTGTAAATGTACGCCTCCTTGTCGACGACGCAGTCGAAGCCGGTGTGAAAATCGTCACAGGCGGCCAAAGACTTACAGGAACCTCCTCTCTTGACGGCACCGATTTCTCCAAAGGTTACTTCTTCCAGCCCACCATCTTGACCAACAGCGCAACAAAGAAGATTATTGACACCCGCATCTGGAGAGAAGAAGCTTTCGGTCCCGTAATCGTAGTTGTCGGTTTCGACACCGAGGAGGAGGCGCTTGAGCTTGCAAATGACAGCGAGTTCGGTCTGGGCGCTGCGATATGGACACAGGATTTATCGCAGGCATTCCGAGTGTCAGAGAGCATCGAGAGCGGTATTTGCTGGGTTAATACGCATCATCGCAACGATCCCAGCAGTCCTTGGGGAGGCATCAAAAGCTCGGGTGTTGGAAGCGAGAATGGTGTCGACGCGTACCATGCGTACACCTCTACGAAATCGACCATCATCAACTATGCTACTGCGGAAGAAGGATTGGTAAGCGATGATTGGTTTAGGGAGGGCACAGGCGAGGTTAGGTATGGTTAGGCGCAGTTATTAAGCTGGAGAACACTGTGCAATCTATACGAGTCAATCTTGAACAGACTGCTTCTTTCTTTGCTGCATGGCATTCTTATTCGACATCTCTTCGTTGCATTAACAACACTGTGGGTGATGATAGTGACCACAGTGACCCTTGTGCATCCTGTGGTGGTATGTGCAAATGTATGCGGGCACTACTACGACACTCGATTGTCACATCAGACACGCTTGTTCGATCTAGTCACTGTCGGAGGAGAGATCGTTGCTGCTTCATCAGCCATGAAGGTAAGACAAGTGAGGAAGAAGGTAGTGGCAAGTGGTAGATGTAGCAGGAAGCGATGATGGAACCAAAAGACAAAACGGACGGAACAAGCCGTGGAAGCTCACACGTACATTAGCGAACGCGCATACGAAACATCATCTATACAGATCTGAGGGGTGAAGGTTGCAGACAAGTGGACGTGAGTTGGTGAAAGAGTCTCCACATTTGTTGTCGTCTTGACCTTCACCTACTGAAAGATTCGATAGACCCTCCAGCTGATTCAACTTTCAACATGACAACTAAACTCTATTCGAGATTATCCAACACTAACATGGTTCAATTAAACAGGCCCAACTACAAGCACTCAGATACAAGTAATCTGCATCACTCCGTTCCACACCTCAGCGACGCACCACGCGACTTCGCCTGCGACCACTGCACCTACTTCAAAGGCGTCGTTTATCGCGCTGCTATTCGCCAACAGCTCACCGGCGACGAAGAACTCGTCGTGCGCTCTAACAACATGGTGTCCGGTCCGCGGTCCCTAGAGTCGATTGCCTTGGCAGAGGAAGAGATAGAGATGCGCGAGCAGGCAGAATACATGGCCTTCTGCCAGTCGCGGACAGCCATCAACGATGTATTGTTAACAAACACATCGATGAAGGCGGCAAAGAAAACGAGTTCATACTCCGAGCCGAGCAACACGCTGGCACAGTGGCTCGAGACCTCCACGAAAGAAGAGCTCCTCTCCTGGCTCGAGAAGCGCAACAATACTCGAGATGACATGGACAAGTTGCGACAAGCAGGCATCTTCGATCTCCGTGACTACATCCTGCACAGCCGTCATGCCCGCCCAACACCCAAGAAATCCGCAGCCCCTTCACGCAAGTCCTCGGCCGACGCAGCGACTACCGGGCAATCTTGTATTCCCGAACTGATGAAGCAAAGTGCGCAGTCCATTGCTTGCGGGCTCCGTCTCCAAGCCCATAAGAGCCTCAAGCCCCCTCAAGCGGCGCTGCGCCAGCGCGAGGAGCTGAGGAAGTGGTATGAGTGTCGCAAGGCGCCGGAGTTGAAGGATGAGTGCAGGCAGAGGGGACTTCGGCCTCTGCCGGCAAAGAAGGCAGCTATGGTTGAGGCGCTGGTTGAGGATGACAAGAAGGGCGTGTAGACGGTTATTGGGAAAAAAAAAAGTGGGGGGGCTAGAGTGTGCATCGTTGAACTCATTGTTACGGTTTTGCATAGGCGTGAATAGCACTGCAGCTTGGCTGAAAAGACTTGCGCCATTACGTCGGAATCGGAGAACCCGGTTGAGGGCCAAGGATTAATACTACAAGCTCACACTGGCAAGACCAGAAGGCGTTTTGTATCCTTGGTATATGTCGCGCTTGCCTGGGAAGCCTATTGCCACGTGCCGCTGACTCGGCAGCTACTGATGCCAGCCTCTCCTTTCTACGCCTTTATTTTGTAATTTCTCAGGTATGGCCCTCTCAGTAAAGTTTCGAAACAATGTTTGCATGTTGCCCACTGAGGCAAGTTAACAGATCATCTAACCTGGATACACAATGCAAGTGGCTCCAAAGTGACGAGCTGGTTAGCACGTCATAACAGATAACGTCAGTTTCCTGTTGACGCTGTTCGTATCTTGCCTTTGATTACTTATCACCCACCCGTCTAGTTCTTCATGTCCGTTGCGCTGCTCTTCATCATCACGGCACTTCACAGCCGATATCCAAGCCTGACGCCATGCCAACTCACTGCTGCACGCACTTCCGTCGAAATCCAGTCCAAGGCTGTCTTACCCACATCTGGGAGCTGGAAGATGTCTTGGAGGTTGGCGAGCCTCATAGCTGAGCCTGACAAGCCGCGCCAAGCTGATGGCGCAATGTCAGCCGTTATCGCATCCGACTTCGGAGTCACAGCACTTATACCGCGAACCTCCCCAGATTTCCTGGCGAGGGAAAATTCGGTAGGCGATCACGAATGCGGCGATGCTGGGTTTAAAGAGATGGCCAAGGGTATTGAGGAGGTTGTAGAAGGGTTGGACGAATGCCAACGAAATATCCGGCCGAGAAATAGCGCACGAACACCTCGATTCAAGCGAAGAAGTAAAGCAGGGATGGATATGTATAAAGCTGGAGAAAGACAGAAATAGAAGGACATGTGAAAGACGTTCATGCGTGCAGGTCATGATGCAAGAAAGAGCGTGGAGACAGAAACACCATGATACCGACTTTTGAAGGATCTACCGCTACGGGAGAATCGTGGAGAGATGCAGTGTAAGCACAGCACAGCCTTGTACGGACTGCGACATTTCCAGCGTAATGTCTCCGAAGAATACTGAAGGCTGTGTTTGGAAAGATTTTTACGTTCCTCAATATGGATGCAGAACGCAGGAGGAAATCGATTTCAAGGTCTATACACCACAGGCGGCTGCGGTGCACTGTTCAGTCTTTGATACCCACGGATACTGCGTCCTGCCCATCTGGGTACTCACGTCCACCATACACATGCCAAATCGCAAGCCTCTTATGTCGCCGCCATCACGCAAGCTGGTCAACTCAGGCGCCACAATGATGACTGCTGATATGTCACTGGGTGTACTTCCCAATTCGATCTCTCTACCGTACCTGGATGGTGGACACGAGACGTGGCCCACCCTTATCGCGACCGTCGGCACAATGCACGGCCCCATCACCTCACGGGCTGTTCTGTCGATTGCCAGGACCCAGGCCCCCAGCCGTCATGTCGGGTACGGGGAAGTTTGCCACCATGCAGCCAGTCCTGAGACTGGCAGCGACTGGCTGTGGTGCTGTACCTATGCTCAAAGGGTCCAGTTGCACCTGCCGTAATGAAGACGGCCAAGACCGAGGGAATTCTGCACCCAGCCTCCCGATCACCAACACATCCACACAGGCAAAAACGATTTCGTAAACAGAAAGCACGCAAGTATCGATTTGTAAGATCTAATACACAATGTCGAAACGGCTTTGCGCGCCATCAGGCACGCGACTCGTGGGCTCCGTACCTGCCTATCCTGGCGATAGCCTTTCCGCACACCACCACTTTTCTTCAAGACGGTCTCTCTTGGCAGGCGACGCCACCAATCTGGGCGCGACTCTAATCATAATCACGTGATACCACATGCGCCAAGTCCTTCAAAGTGGGGGGTCTGAGATCGCGGGCACGCTGGAGCAAATGGCGATAGGCGGCTGGCAAATACGCTTTTTGGCGGCCCACCCGCACCGAGCTTGTTTGCGAGGCCACAGAGGTAAACCACATCAGGAAGGCGATATCGTGAACTTGCTCAGTCGTTGGCCGGGGGAGCTTAGGATTCGACCGGATGATGCCATCGATTGCACAACAGGCAACGGCCGCGTTGTGGCCGGGCAGGTACGACCGTGACATCGCGGGCGATATGCGGTACCTGGTTGCCATCCCAGCATCAAGGGAACTACAAATAAGCTCGCTGCCGTTCCCGGAGCTTCTCTTGGTATCGACCCTGATCAATTGAGCTCAAAAGAAGCAAGTCGTCACAATGGCAATGTCACGTTATCTTGGAATTGCATCAGCATTGGCTGCTACCGGCCTTGCGCAGTTCACACCTGAGTATGTCGATCCTTGAACTTTGTAGTGCAATTGACACTTACTATCGCAAAGGAAGCTGCTCAGTGCACCCCGCCGTGGTGCGCTCATTCCCAGCGGTGATGGCTCCGTCGCTCTGTTGTCCGTTTCGCAGTACAACTTCAGCGAGACCGCTGGCGAGTCCAGCTGGGGCCTTCTTGACTTGCAGTCCGGCGAGTTCAAGGACTCTGGCCTGAACATCAGCGAGGTCAATGAGGCCGCATGGATTCCTGGCACCGACACTGGTATCATCTACATCAATGGCACCAACGAGGAGATCCCTGGTGGTGTCACACTCTGGGTTGGAGATATCAAGGATCCCTCCAAGAGTACCCTGGCCGCTTCGCTCGATGCTCCTTACAATGGACTGAGGATCGCCAAGACCGAGTCCGGAGATATCAAGTTTCTCGTGAACAGTATGGCATACCCCAACGGTACTGCCGTCAACCCTGAGACTGAGGTTGCCGCCAAGCACACTGGACGTTTCTACAGCGACGTCTACGTCCGCCACTGGGACACCTGGCTCACAAAGAACCGTTACAACGTTTTTGCCGGTACCCTTTCTGCGAACGGCAGCTACGCTCTCAGCCACTCCGGCCTTCGCAACTTGAACAACGCTGTCAACTGGACCACCACCAGATCTGAGACTCCTGTCCAGCCATTCGGTGACTCCAGCGACTACGCTATTTCGCCCGATGGCAAGCTTTATGCTTTCCTTAGCAAGGCGCCTCAGCTGAACAAGGCCAACTACACCGCCAGCTACATTTACCTTGGTGAGATCGACAGCACTGCTGCGCCTGTTGCCTTCAACGGCCCTGAGTCCGAAGCTTTTGAGGCAGGTCACCAGGGTGCTTCTGGCCAGCCCTCCTTCTCGCCTGATAGCTGCAAGCTTGCCTACATTCAGCAGGATGAGGACTACTATGAGTCCGACAGGTGGCAGCTGTACACTGTCGATGTTGCCGCGGCCAACGGCAGCGTCGCCACCAGCAACTGGAAGGCTCTTTCCGCTGGTTTCGACCGCTGGGTGCAGGGTCCCCTGACCTGGGCGCATGATGGCTCGTCCATCTATGCTACCGCTGAGGACTACGCCCGCGTCAAGATCTTCAACTTCCCCCTTACTGCTGACGCCAGCTACGTCCCGGAGCCTCTGACCTCCAACACCTCGGTCAGCAGCTTTTCGCTTCTGAAGAACAATGACTTGCTCGTTACCGCCTCTGCGATCTGGACGCCTGTCGAGTATTACACCCTTACCAACGGCACCAAGAACACCATCTTCAGTGCTGTCGACAGCGACCCCGAGTTCTCTGATCTCAGCGCTGACCGCGTTTCTGAGATCTTCTTCAACGGCTCTGACCCCAACCTCAAGCAGCAGCTTCAGGCCTGGGTCGTCAAGCCCAGCTTCTTCGTCGAGAACAAGACCTACCCTCTAGCTTTCTTGATTCACGGTGGACCTCAGGGCGCGTGGGGTAACTCCTGGTCCAACAGGTGGAACCCGGCTGTCTGGGCTGACCAGGGCTACATTGTCGTTGCACCTAACCCAACTGGTTCCACTGGTTTTGGCCAGTACCTCACTGATGCCATCCAGGGCCGCTGGGGTGGCTACCCTTACTATGATCTCGTCAATGCTTGGGAGTACATCAGCTCCGAGCTCTCTTCTTTCACAGATGTCGAGAACGGTATCGCTGCTGGTGCTTCGTACGGCGGATATATGTCAACGTGGATCCAGAGTAACGACCTCGGAAACAAGTTCAAGGCCCTGGTTACTCACGATGGTATCTCCCAGACCAAGGCTGCATGGGCTACCGAGGAATTGTGGTTCATTCGCCACGATTACAACGGTACTGTCTGGGAGTCTGAGACTTACGACAAGTGGAACTCCTTCGACCACATCGCCAACTGGTCTACTCCTCAGTTTGTCATCCACAACACCCTTGACTACCGTCTTCCTGAGAGCGACGGTATTGCTCTGTTCAACGTCCTCCAGAACATCGGTGTTCCCTCGCGTTTTCTCAATTTCCCCAATGAGAACCACTGGGTTCTCAAGCAGGAAAACAGCTTGTTCTGGCACAAGGAGATCTTCAACTGGATCAACCACTACTCCAAGGGTGAGCCTTTGGATGATGAGCCGATTGGTAACTAAATTTGCGGCCGGGAGGCCAGCATGAGAAACGCACCTGTATGCGGTAATGCGATAACACGTACCTTCAACGTATCTACGTATAATGATAATGACTTTATCGAATGTTCGATCCTTCTCTCGATGCCAGTGCTGAAGTCGATACTCACGGTTTAGTCTTGCCGCCAGCCAATCAGAAAAGACTCACGCTTATGACAACCTGAGGTGCAAGCGTACCACGCACCTGATCCAGGTAATACTGGTGTCATTGGCTGCGTTTTGCATCTGAAAGATATCGGATCCGTGCCTCATACGACATAGGTTGGATGTCGCCCTTGGAAGGCTGCACAACGTGACACTTACAGGACACGGCTGACGGCTGGCTATGAGATTCCGAGTACCGCAATAGACCCATGTTTTACGGATTGTAAGCACACCGAACCCTTCAAACTGGTGTCTGGAAGTTTTCTACGAGTCAGTGAGTATCCACACCAGCAGCTCCATATTATGTACTACACATCCAGATCACGATACTGCTGTTCTTGACATGCGGAGCCTGTGCCCGCGATGAAAAAGAACTGCTTGGCATGGAGCTGGGCAAGTTTGGCAACCCAGGAAAACACAACGGCCCCACCAGCATGAATCTGTGGTCTGATCATGCATACGGGCTTCCAGAAAAGTTCTGCAATCCTCGACTCAGATCATGTCCAGCCATCGAAGGTACAGAAGGGATTGGGCCGCCGACGATAAGCAAAAGAGCGATGGATGGACGTTGAACAATTCGATATCACTAGGCCTCCTGCCGTTGCCACATCCAACACCACTGCCAAGGCCGATGCTGATGAGCACATTTAGAAAGGAACAACACGAGCGGAAATCATGAAGACCGTATTCAGTAGTGGCGTTGAGCAGGCGGGCATCAGCGGTTCAATGGCGGTAAGCGCAGGCAATTCAGGCTTTGCAATTCCCATCCATCTCCAAACGGCTGTATGCGACGCCAACCAGACGGCGCGCACGCTCGGTCGTCGAGCCGAAAACGTGTAGTGATGAGCATGGGCGTGCAAGCGCGCTGTGTGTTCGAGAAGAGACAAATGCACGCTAGCTGGTTCGGGCTCGCCGAAACTGCCGCGGTTGTAGACCTGCCTGGCAGGGTTAGATGGCCAAGATCTGCGCCGTTCGGCTGCTGTGGAGCGTGAGTGTGCTTGGGGTGCTTCGCTGCTGGAGGGGGCGGCGTTAATACTACTGCCAAGTGTTGCCGCTGGGCGCCGAGTCGGAGCGGCACCCTTCGATTTGAGAGACGGGAATTGCACGCGGACAGATCGTGCTTTTGACGACGATACGAGAGTCTGTTTTCAGCGACAGAAACACAGAGCTTGCGCGAAATGCTCTACGAACAAGTAGGTTGCAAGGTTGACGACGACCGCGGATTATGATTGGATCTGACGCAATATCGACATTATTGTGCCACGCCGCTACGTTCGTCTTCGTTGCGATAAGCCTGCCCAGCAGTGAATGGCTGGCAACCCTGACGATCGTCCTGCGCCGCCAAGGGTACCAAGCAGTGAAGCAATGTCGCCGGCGGGGCAGCATTTCTTCCCTGGCCTTAGCATTTGCTAAGTGGCTGTCGTGCTCGATAACGCTGTTCGCGCGAAGTGGTGCTGTCCGCTGCCCATGATCAACAGCTAGCGTGATTGTAACGTCGCGTTGGAACTCACCTGCTGGATGCAGATGAGAGGCCAAGACGCGCTTTGCCTCGCTGTTTGCCGCCGCGAAGTTGGTGGGCTGTCGAGTATTAATTGCAGTGCCTCCGCTCGCAGGGTCTGGTTCAGCAGCAGCTCGTCCCCTCCTCTAGCTTGCCCCGGCCAATCACTCTTCTTGAGTGCTACCACAAGAGTGCTACCCTCTCAAGTGTTAACGTCAACACTTGAAGACCTCTTTATCCATCATGGCTGCCGCCGCCGGTCCCAACCAGGTCGATATGGCCTTGAGCAACGAGCCCAAGATCGCTACGCCTCTCTACGAGGTCAATGAGAAGCAGGCTCTTGCTGGCGAGAAGCGTCACTCGTCCTCTGGCACCAGCCATGAGCTCGATGCTGCGCCCGTCGAGTTCGAAGCTGATCTCATTGGAGAGACCCCCACTGAGGAGGAGCTGAAGACACTGCGTCGTGTCTCTGGCAAGATCCCGTGGCAGATCTTCACCATTGCTTTCGTCGAGCTGTGCGAGCGTTTCGGTTACTACGGTTGCCAGGTGCTTTGTACGTTGAACCAGGAGAATACCTCGGAGCCTCACTGACCGTTCACAGACACCAACTTTGTTCAGCAGGAACTGCCTGTTATCAACGGTGTAGTTCAGACCACTGGCAAAGACCCCCGTCCTGAGGGGCAGCCTGGAGGTCTCGGTATGGGACAGCGTGCCTCGTTCGGTATTGGTACCTTCAACTCGTTCTGGGCCTACACCACTCCCATCATCGGTGCCATTATCGCCGATGAGTACCTCGGTCGCTTTAACACCATCTTCATCGCCATCGCCTTCTCCATCATCGGTCACATTCTGCTTATTATCTCGGCTATCCCCAACGTGCTCACTGGCGGAAATGCTATCGCTCCGTTCATCCTGGGTGTCATCGTTCTTGGGTTTGGAACCGGCGCTTTCAAGGCCAACATCTCGCCTCTGATTGCCGAGCAGTACAAGCAGACCAAGCCCCGTGTTATCATCGATGAGAAGACTGGCGAGCGTGTCATCTCTGACCCCAACATTACCATCTCGCGTATCTTCCTTTACTTCTACATGTTCATCAACATCGGTTCCCTCACCGGTCAGATCTCCATGGTTTACGTTGAGAAGTATGTTGGATTCTGGTGCGCATGGCTCCTGCCCACCATCATGTTCTGTGGTTGCCCTGTCGTTCTTTGGGTCTGCCGCAACAAGTACCACAGGAGCCCCCCTACCGGCTCTGTCCTCATCCGCGCCTTCAAGCTCCTTGGCCTTGCCACCAAGGGCAAATGGTCTGTCAACCCCGTCGCCACACGCAAGGCCTTCAAGAGCGAGCGCTTCTGGGAGGATGTTAAGCCTAGCCACCTCGGCGACAGCAAGCCCGCATGGATGCAGTTCGACGACGCCTGGGTCGACCAGGTTGCCCGTGGTCTGCGCGCCTGCTCCTGCTTCACTTGGATTCCCCTGTACTGGCTGTCTTACAACCAGATGAACAACAACCTTACCTCCCAGGCTGCCACCATGACCCGTAACGGTGTCCCCAACGACATCATCACCAACCTCAACCCCATCTCCCTGGTTATCTTCATCCCCATCGTTGACAACTTCCTCTACCCCGCGCTCCGCAAGGCCGGCATCCGCTTCACCCCCATCAAGCGCATTGCATTCGGTTTCATGCTTGCCTCGCTCGCTATGGTCTCTGCAACTGTTATCCAATACTACATCTACAAGACGGGCCCCTGCGGCAACGAGATGAACAGCTGTGATGACCCGGCGCCAATCAACGTGTGGACCCAAGCTGTCCCCTACGTGCTTGTCGGTTTCTCCGAGATCTTCACCTCCATCACCGGTCTGGAATTCGCCTTCACCAAGGCTCCCAAGAACATGCGTTCTCTCGTCACCTCGTACTGGCACTTCATGTCCGCGTTCTCCAACGCCATCGGTCAGGCCCTTGTCTCGCTGTCCGAGGACCCCCTGCTCGTGTGGAACTACGGTGTCGTTGCTGTCTTGGCTTTCATCGGTGGTATCTTGTTCTGGATCCACCAGCGTCCTACCGACAAGAACGAGGACATCCTTAACATGTTGCCCGACTCCAACTACGTCGGCAAGGACAGGAGGCACAGCGTTGAGAACCCTGACCGCGTTTAAGCGTGCGGGATTTTCTTGAGCTTATGTGCGAGAGAGGGGAAAGAAATGATTGTAATGCTGTGTAATGTGTCATGTTGGGTACGAGCATCCTTTCGATGATACCTATTTGTTTTGGTAGTTAGGTCATGTTAATGCATGAGCCGTGCTCTCGCTTCTTCAATTGCTGTCCCTTCTTACTTGCTGTGCCTGTGACTGTCTCTTGGGGGAATCGTGTCATTGTATACAAACATGCCAGATTCATCGGACGCACTCACTGATGCGAGCGGGGTCTCTACCGGACCGCTCTCTATCGCTTGGGCTATGCGTTTCTCTGCCCAGAAGCTCCCGGCATCTCGAAGCTCTGGTATTTAAGTACCTAGCGTCGCGTTAGGATCTGCAAGGTTCAATTGATGTAGGAAGCCATGCTAGTGACACTTTGTGTGGTTTGAGGGGACATTGCGAATGGGGTGCGCAATATAACATGTGGCATTCCACTACTAGCTGTGAATGGTTCATTTCAGTACCTAGTCTGGCGAGATCCCACTTATGTGTGGTCCTACATCTATGCTGCAAATCCCTAAACTTGTAGATTATGCACACCTATACTCTCCCAGGATCAAAGCCTTCTATGGCAGATGATCTGTTTGTGACTTAACTAAGTAATGCACTCTCTTCCCTAAACCAAGGTGAATGCTTCTAGTCAGACTCCTCAGCACATTGGAGGGGAAGGTAAGCAGCGCCATCGATTGTGACAGGGCGTTTTCGACTTTTGTCGTAAATTTGAAAAGTTCGCGAACTTTCGATGGCTTCCCACGCTTACCACTCTAACCTAACGGACACCATTTTCTCTAGATGGGGAACTGTGCTGAGCTTTTCAAGTTATTGACAAGATCTCGTCGATCTAGCCGAGCCCAGCCCGCCCATTTCTTCTCATGCATGAGCTGCGCCGTGTCAGAACATGTTAACACCATACGTGACTAGCTAGTGCTAACTCTCACGTCTCGCATTGCACGTTGCACAATGTACACTGCCACTCATCCGCTCGAGGAGACTCTGGGCAACTCTAAGCCTGTTCCGGAGCACCAATACGACTACGCCAACTACTACTCGATTGAAAAGCCAATAACATCCTAACCTGCAGCTATCTGAACCGTGAGCCGTCTCGCTGTTTAGTCTGGCGTATGACCGACGAATGTGGTGTAGAGCCTCAGACCCTTACAGTCGAAATCTCCCATTTGAGGCCACACAAAGGTATGCTCCGAAGACGAAGCCGCTACAACCATCGTTATGGCAGGTCTTTCAAGCAAAGCACGTAAGTAGGATGTTTGAATGAGATCAGCACCGACCAGTGACGATTACAGGCTATTTCCTAAATCAAGCCAGCTTGAGTGCCGGGCGATCATTTAGATCTGGTGGCATGTGCCAACGCTGTTCTTGTGCGATCTTCTTGCAGAATTTGCTTGGATCTGGAGAATATGGTCTCCAATTTGCTGTCTCTGCTGAGTAAAGGAACGTGTACGAGAGCCAGACTGATGTGTAACGGCGCGAAGGTCCTCCAGAATGCTGATAATACGATTGGCAGTTGGATACATACTGCTTGTATGCTATTTGCAAGTCTAGCATCTCTGCATCCATAGCGAGTTGCAACCTCTGAGACTGAGGCATGAAACTAGCCTTCAGGAAGGCACTGAATACCCTAAGAGGTCGGAGAGTGCCTTAAGGATATGGCGCGTATGTATTCAGCAGAAAAAGCATAGCGATATGCACAGGACTAATTCCCTTGAGCTGCGGGATGATTGTGTGCCAAAGTCGCCAAGAGATCCATTCGTCGGCCGTAAATTTGAAGGCGGCGTTGTACTCACTGAAGGATGAACCGTCTCTACATGTAAGTGCTCATTCAGATGTCTACGTGACCCCATACCCGGAGCTAGCGTTAACTGTTGAGCCTTGTGGTTATGACATGTAGTCGGTGACATCGTGTCTAAGTAGATGCAAACGTTGTGTTGTCGACGATGCCAGGTGCAGGGCGAGCGGAAGATGGCAAGAACAACCGAGGCGCGCCATCGGCCTCCATCGGAGCGACTTCCGCAACATTCCGGGATAATTTTCGGTGCTGCTCGTGACAGCAACTCCAAAAGCTACACATGAGCCCCGCTTTCCATCTTCATAGCTTCGAAGCTCCATAGCTCCATCTCGGTGTTTGTGAGCTTTACGTGCTTCAGCGGAGCTGCTTGTTAATTCCGTCGTTCTGTCCTTCCAAGTCGAGCTGTGCGCCTCCCAGCTCCATCAGGAAAATTTTCCTCAGCCCTACTGTCAGCCCTGCGGCACCTACAAAATATACAAAATGGATCCAGATCTTCAGTGCAGCCTATGCCAAGCGTTATAAAGAGCGCTTCAGGCTACATACAATCGATGAAGAGTGCGAAGTAAGTTACAAGGGTGCTATTACCTTCCTCGGAACACACCACGACCGTTCCACTATTTCCCGAACAGTACTCATTTCACTATATGCTATCATTGCTCTTTGCCCATCCACCTTTTACCCTGCCGAATGAATGAGTAAGATATCTGGAGATGATCTTTCACCACTCTGGACAGTTTGTCCTTTCACCATGCACCCACCGCTTGAGCTCCGACCATTGTGGACAGACGCTAAATGTTCCCGCCTCTTCCAGTGGTCATACAGCAATTCAACTCTCGAGGTCGACATCTCAGCGTGAATCAACATGTGCGCTCAGACTAGAGCCACAAAGCGCAAGCGCTCGCTGAGCGAGCTCCCAGTCATGGGTAGTCGAAAGAAGAAAGCTATGGTAACCCGAAAGAAGACGGGATTAGCATGCCCACTAGTACAGACACTTCGTCAATATGGACTGCTTGAAACCATTGTCTCTTGCCTGGCTCCAAGCGACCTACTCTCACTGGCCTTGTCCTGTAAGGCTACATACCGCGCTATCCTACCTCGTACCGGAAGCCTCGAGAACCTACTCGGTAAAACGCTATGCTGTGGCAGCGGTATCGCCCTCCGACAACGTGTGCATATCAAGTCGAGCTTCTTCTACCAATTCAAGTGCACCGAGTTCGCACAATGCCGGACGGTCTCTGGTCGCCATAGTATCGAGTCACGCTCCTGCGTCAGCTGCAAAGTCACTACCTGCGACGAATGTCGCATCCACTGCGTCTACCAATCCATCTACGAGGCGCCCACCGACCCTGGAGACCTTCCAAACTTCTCAGGCTTCGTGATGCTTGACCCGTTCGAGGTCGGGATTCTTAGCCCGCACCACCTCGCCTCAGAACCAGAACTCAGCGAAGCTGCCAGTTTACCAAAATGGCAAGATCGAGCAAGCAATCCTGCGGCAGGCCCGTATCATGACCAGGGATTTCTTGATCTTCCCTTGCAGTTTGAGCAGTCTGGCACACCACAAAAAATCAGCGATGTAATCGATGTGGATCTAGGGTATACTTCTCTCAAAACCTGGTCTGGGACATCACAGTTCGGTTTCCCAGCTCCTGTGTTGCGTTCGCTTTCTAACGTCGCCGAACAGCGGAAGCTGTTCTTATGCGAGTGCTGCTTCACCGATGCGTCAAAGGGCTACAAAGCTCTCAATCCCGAACTACCGAACCTCCCTTGGCTTGATCGTCAGATTGAAGGATCTGCCAAGAAGACACTCAAGAAGTGTCATTGCTCGTTACGCAGTCAGATCTTGGATCGCTGGCAATGCACAAAATGCTACGCGAAAGAACAGTCAACTATTGAGAACATTCATAGTATGGCGCCGGAACCGGAGTACCAAGAGTGTCGATGTGGGCAGCCTGCACACAAACCTGTATGCATGTGGTGCTGGGGTGAGGTGGCTGAGAGGAGTGATGCTATCGAGCAGGCAACATTAGCCGACGATCTGAGTGTGAACGGAGAACTCAGGGACCATATTCAAGAAGAATGATGGTCAATACTGACTAATGATGATGAAGGACGATTCTTAATTTTAGCACCGAGTATGCTTGGAAGGGGGAAAAGGGAGGGTAGGGTGAACGGATATGGCAATACCCCAGCGAACACTTCTTGTACAACAGGACTGTAAAACTCTCAGCTCATTGCATGTAAGAAGCATACTTGCTATAGTAATAACATGAGTCTTTAAAAGCTGTCAAATCCTCATTATATCTTGTAGGTGACAGTCAACCCGCGGGATGCCTCGGTGATAAGCACCTAGTACGCCAAGCTGTATAGTGACCACCAACATGACTGCACGAGAAACAAGGCCTGACGACGCCTCGTAGAACGCGACATTGTAGAGCTCAGCGTAGGGTAGTGTCGCCGCACATTATTCTCGGCGCTGTTCAGGCGTGTACAGAGAGATCTGACCGGCAAAAAATAATACAATAGATGTCAGCGCCACGACTGTGAACGTCAAGGCAACCTGATAAATTTGATTAGCTGAAGCCTTTCGGATATGAAAACACAGGTCATTCACCTTTGAATTGTCATCCCACCATTGCGCAGTCTCGAGATGTCGAGTCGCAGACCACACGTGCAGAAACATGCCAATTATCATACTGATAGTAGCTGTTGTCAGAAACATCACCGGCATCTGCCAAGTAAAGACCTGGAGCAAGCTAGGTGTTCGACGACCTGATTTCTTCGAGTGCTTCCGTTCTCCATTCGTCTTGGCCAACAACCTGCGAATACCGTCCAAGCCATCGCGATGCGCAGAAAGTCGATGCAGTCGGACCGTTTGATCAGCCGCAGTCAAGATGCTGAACAGTGACAAAATAATACCGCAGTACCAGGCTGTCCTAATAGGCCATGGCGATTCACGTCCACTAGGTAGCACTTGAGGCCAGCTTCCGGTCGATGTAAGTACCCCTGCTAACAGAGCAGCAACAACACCAATGAAGCTCAACTCGCTGAGTTTATTGTCTCTCCACTTGACAGTAAGCTCGTCCTTCTCTTTCTCATCGTCAGAGTTGAGGAGGATCTCAATCGGATCGTACGTCGCCGCGTCAGGTGCATATATGCCACCTCCGAAGAAATGAAGAATCGTCCAGAAAGAAGAGTGGTCATTGTCAGGTTTAGCTGCGTGAGAAGAGCTTCTCAGCATGGGTGAACGTTCGTCTGCTGCTTCTCCGCCTTCAACATCGGAGTCATACGTCATCGCTCGTCCGGCTTGATTTTCGGTGATACTGGCGGGAGGATTTGGAACGCGAAGATGCAGTCTGTGTTGCAAGTGATATAAAGGTGGGCATCACTGCATGAAGGACGAGAAATCGCGAGCAATTATCCTCGTTATGTACAGTCGAACATACCTCAATAGTGGAGACGGGCGTTGGCAGCGTGACCGATGACGCCTGCCAGGTGCGTCTACGCGCCTGCCGTGCACTTACCAGGAACACCAGCGAAATCAACAACAAAGTCGCGAAACGATCGAAAACCGTCTGATTCGTATGGAGGCAAGCCACCAAGGTTACCGGAACGGCGCCAAATGCGTTGTGGTTGCAAAGGAGGTCTAATAGTGGGGCGCTTTCGGCCACCCTTCGTGTCCGCCGAGACGCGATGCGCCCTGGAGTTTTGCGGAGCTCTCCACAGGCCATGACGTGTTGTCCTGAGACGGGAGCCTACTTAACGACAGCTATCTCGCAACGATTAAATTTGGCACATTTCCAGAACCGTCATCATGTCGACTTCAAGGAAAGACCTCTATGTCGGTACCGATAAGCATCGGTGGTGGAAAGAAGCCGTGGTTTACCAAGTACGCTGTCTACTTGATTCGCACGTGCTGGGCGCTCACACAGTCTCTAGGTGTACCCTGCATCTTTCAAAGACACCAACGGCGATGGCTGGGGAGATGTTCCCGGCATTACGCAGAAGCTCGATTATTTGAAAGATCTGGGTGTTGATGTTATATGGGTTTCGCCAATCTACAAGAGTCCACAGGCTGACATGGGCTACGACATCGCCGACTACGAAGACATCGATCCAAGCTACGGAACGCTGCAAGATGTTGACAACTTGATCAAAGAGATAAAGAAGCGCGACATGAAGCTAGTAATGGACCTAGTCGTTAATCACACCTCTGAGGAACATGCCTGGTTCCTCGATTCTCGATCCTCCAAGGAGTCTTCGAAGCGAGATTGGTACATTTGGAAGCCTGCGAAATATGACGCAGACGGAAACCGTCAGCCGCCGAACAACTGGGCACAAATTCTCGGCGAAGCCAATTCTGCGTGGACGTGGGACGAGAAGACTCAGGAATACTATCTTTCACTCTTCACGCCAGAGCAGCCGGATTTGAACTGGGAAAATCCAGCAGTAAGGGAGGCTGTGCACGATGTACTCCGTTTCTGGCTTGATCGTGGCGTGTCCGGCTTCCGCATGGATGTTATCAACTTAATCTCCAAGGTGCAGTCTTTCGCCGATGCCGAGATTACTGTTAAGGAGAACAAGTACCAGCCAGGCTCCAAGTTCTTTGCAAATGGACCTAGGCTGCATGAGTTTCTCAAGGACATCAACCAAAAGGTGCTGTCCAAATACGACACGCTCACAGTTGGTGAGATGCCGTTCGTGCGTGATGAGGACGAGATCATTCGGGTGGTAGGAGCTGAAAGCCAAGAACTGAACATGATTTTTGCTTTCGACATCGTGGACATCGATAACGTGCCTGGCGACTTCAAGTTCACTCTCCATCCTTGGGATGCACGCGACCTCAAGGAAATCATCAATCGTTTGCAGCGTTTGATGCTCGAGCGAGATGGCTGGAACTCGATATTCATTGAGAACCACGACCAGCCGCGCAGTGTCAGCAGATATACAGACGACAGCGATGAGTTCCGAGAATATGGTGCGAAGCTGCTGTGCCTGATGCAGACTACTCTCGCGGGTACCCTTTATGTCTACCAAGGCGAGGAGATTGGCATGCGTAACGTTCCTTCAAGCTGGGATCAATCAGAGTATAAGGATGTTGAAAGCATCAACTTTTTCAAGAAGTCAGTCCAATACTCCATCTCTACAACCAGAACTCAGACTGACTTAATTCAGATACCAGGATATGTACCCCGGCAACGAAGAGAAACAGGCTCTAGCTCGCACGATTATGCAGAAGAAGTCCCGCGACAACGCTCGCACGCCTGTGCAATGGACCCCCGAGCCACACGCTGGCTTCACATCGTCTGACGCTACACCCTGGATGCGCGTGAACGACGACTACAAAACTGTTAATGCAGCTGCTCAGCTCGACAACCCTAATCCTGCACCAGGTACACTATCTGTCCATGCTTTCTGGAAGCGTGGCCTTGATTGCCGCAAAGAGAACAAGGATGTCTTCGTGTATGGCGACTTCCAACTATTGGACCCTGGGAACAAGAAGATCGTTGCGTACAAGCGATGGAGCGAAAAGACAGCTTTTGTCACGGTGCTCAATTTCAGTGGTGAAAAAATCACCTGGGATGGGTTGGGTGACCTAAAGGTCAAGAAGTGGGTCGCTGGCAACTACGATGAGACGCAGATCGATAGCAAGGCAAAGAGCGGACGGCTGGAGTTGATACCCTGGGAAGGGCTGTTAGGTATGCTCGAGTGAGCTGCCGCTATGAAGGCATTGCACGTATAGCCATTCCATTAGTACCTTTGCTTTCGTAAAGCAGGCAAGGATACTATTTTTGAGTCGAAAATGCAACCTCAGACTACGGCTATCGAAAGACATATCTAAGATCATTGTTGTAAGACAGAGAGAGCAATGGACACTTCTCCTGGCTGGCATTCAGCGATGCTGTACTGCACAGTAAGCATCAATGCTGCGCAGTAAGCAGTGTAGTACTGTATTATGATTGGTTCAAAGCCGGTCCGAGACGGCCGCGCTATCGCTTTTACCATGCAGTCTTAACGTAATCCACAGATCTCCACCTCCGATACTTCGAACTGTCTTGTCTTGCATTACAGAGCTTTTCAATCTCGTTTCTCACAGGCTCGGATGTCGTTACACAGAAGCGGACGTTTGTTCGCCCCACATTGCGCTTAGCACTATTGCTGAAACGGCGACATACGTGATGGAAGCTCGACACGATTTTTGCAGCGTTGTCACCGTTCATGCCCAGAATGTCTCTCTCGAGGATATCTTGATCAATATTTGCCGTTAGGCATCTTTTCACATGACAGAAATATGTCCTCTATCGCCACCCGCCCCAGCCTGATCAGCCCATTTTGTGCTAACCCATATTGGTAGGGTCCAACTATGAAGAAGCACCGCCTCTCCCTTCAAAACCCATTAGACGGTCCCCTCTTCCTCGGAAACATGTGCGTGTTATAAGGCTCCAGACGCAGCGGATCCACAGCTTGCATCGGTGCCTTTCTGGCGTCTTGCGTCTTGAGATTCTCCGTAGAGCTTTCTGGTGTGAGGTTGCTCAGGGCGGCGCGAATATTCTCTTTGGACACAATGCGAAGCATCTCGTGCGAGACTTCATCCTCACGTAGAGGTAAGCGGTGCGGCAGCCGCTCGGACCGTGGACCATGCATTGACAATCTTCGTTCGGGACTTTTTGGTGGGATCGGCGGCGCGAGGCCAGATGCGACGTGTGGTGGGAGGGTGCATTCCAGAGACTCGTCGAAGCTTTGCCAGGCTACAGGCTTGGAAGGCTCACCGGGATGCTTAATATTTACGGGCTGAGACGCGATTTTCTCGTGGTTGGTGCCATGAGATGCAATGCGCACCTGAGTAGCGTACGGTGGTGGGAGCTTGATGGGCGCAGGCAGGCGGCTTCGTGGCTTTGGCATTTTTAGGTCGTTGGTGTTCACATCGCTGCCGGCGCTGAAATTTCTGAAGTGTAGGTTTGTTAGGCTGATCTCGTCATGGTAGCCATTACCCTCGTAGCTGAGCTGACGGGGTTCTGAGAGTGACTTATTAGGTTTCAGCAATGGCTGCGGCATTGGCTCCTCGAAGTCACCGGGGTTTTGCTTCAGAGGAGGTGGGATAGCGCTTGGAGCGCCCATTGGTGACCATACATGATCTTCAGGGTTGTTGCTAGGCGTGACGTCGTCATATGGGTTCGACTTGCAGATTGTTGTATACACAGTCTGTTCCAAAAGCTGCTGCTTCAGTGACTCCGGTCGTCGCAGAGGTGACGCAGGCAGCGGCCACACCTCGCTATCTGACAGCTCGGCACCTGTCACGTCTGTCTTGTGCGAAGACAAGCTCGTATGGTCAGACTCGTCTTCATGGATATGAATCTGTCGAGTTACGCCGTGTAATGGGCTCTTGGGTTCCTGCGCATAGTGATGAGCGTCAAATATCGAATATCAACAACGCAGTCTCACCTCTTGCGGAATCTTGGGAACATATGAATACTTTCCGTACGGGATCATGGGCACCTTTGGTGTGTCCGGTGTACTTGGATATTTCGCTGAAAGAGGTGACTGTGGTTCAGACTTGCCGAAGAGGCTGCTACCGACGTTCATCGACAGCGACCGTCGGATGCTGTCCGAGTACCGCTTGAGGGGGCTAGGACTGCGCTTGGCTGGTGTTGACGTTGTGAGGAGAGACTCGTTGCCCTTGCCCTCAACTTGCTGAACAATCTGCGGCTGATATTTGGGCACGTACTGCCTGGTCCCGTATTCCACGACCTCAGGCTTGGTGACTCTCTTCCTGTAGGCAGCACGCATCCGCTGGACTTCCAACCATTCGTCCATCTTCTGTTTGAACCGCGGACGCTCGATCAGTCCTCCGTATTGCGGATACACATCGCGAAGCTCCCGCTCCGTGTCGTCGTAGTTCCTTTTCGTCAGCAGAGTTTGGCTTGCGCCGCGGAGCTGCGTTGTTTTGGAAACCATTCTGAAGGGAGTCGGCGAGCTGATCACTCCGTTAGGCATACTGATATTTCCCTCAGGAAATGCAAGACGGCTAGGCGAGCGTTCCTCGATAAACAGCGCAAGACGACCGTAATGTCTGCGACCTTTCACGCTGTAACTAGCGCGTACGGCCGTGACGATTGGGACGAACACTTCGTCCCAAGCTGTGCAGACATTCCTGAGCTCGAAGTATCGAAAGCCGAAAGAACTGTGTGCTTTGCCCACGCAGAAAGTCTGCAGTAGCCAGACATAGAGATGCTTCTCGTACTCCACAGCTCCCCATTTGCTTTTGTCGATCTCGAAACTTGCGCCTGAGCGCTCTGCGCGTGGATCATGTCGCATGATATCTTGATCAAACTGAGTATAGAACCACAGGATGTCCATGCGCGTGATGGTAGTCGGTTCATCACAGTGTAGGCTATTGACGAGCAGACAGGCGTCGCGGTAAGCGGTCCAGGGTGCAAGAAAGGCGGTGGTCGCTAGCAGATGTTCTTCCAAATCGGCCATGGAGGTCAGGTTCAACAGAATGAGAGCGCGCCGCAAGTCCGGTGGAATCTTGTTGGTGGACGGGCGGAACATGTCGCGGAGGTTCGTGGTTTCGATTGAGGGCGCGTGAGACATCTTGCGATTAGGTAGATCAGAGGTAGGGCGAAGGTTGTATTGTTTGGATGATGACTTACTGCTGCCTTATAGCTAAACAAAAGCTTAGTATAGTAGTGAAAGTAAAAGTGAAAGTGAAAGTGAAGCGGTTGGAGCGTAGTTTTAGTTCACCTCAGCTCTACAAATTTTTGCCTAAATCGGCCCTCGTCTACGCTATCTGTTTACATGAAAACTATTGCAGGGGCTTTATAGCTTTCCGACGTTCTTGATCTTTGCGGGCCTTAGAATAGGGCCGAGACGTGCTCCATCCCTCACTCTGGGCGCTCGCAACATAGCTCTCTATTCGACCTACAAAGCGTCTGATTATCGTCACGTTATGTCACCAGGTAAGAAGAGTAAAGGAACGAGTTAGCACAGAAGAAGCTCCGGCGAAATTGGCACCGGCATTGGATACTTATTCCACGACCGGGCTCGAGCAAGGGCGCGGATATCAGGCGCAAAGACGAACCAGGGAGCTTCATGTTTATGGAATGCCTGCTTGCCCGAGTAACAGTAACTCCAATAATTTTTGCATCCTTCCTAAAGCATGTTGAACATCATGGTGCCTTTGAGTATTCTCCAGCTCAATGCGCGCACCTAGGCCCTGTCTCGCTTGCTGATAGAAACCATTGTTGAGTAGCGAACACCACTTTTGTATGGAAGCGCGAAAACCTGGTGACGAGTCTGTTACGGTAGTCTCTGCGTCTGAATATTTTTCTACTGATGTCTCCTGTCGTGTCAGCATGAATATCTATATATAGCCTTCATACTACCACATAAAGTTGATACAATGCGAGACGGCATGATGAAAACGCTAACGGGCTATCATTGGCCTTGCCAGACGCTCCAGAAAGCGACGCCTGGACGTCAAAAGATAACGAGGCGGCATTTGATTGATCCTCTGCATTTGGATATTAGCAGGTGAACACAAGATGTGATAGCGTGGAGAGCTGGTCATGATTAAGTAGCGTTTAGGAAGTAAGTAAACACTACGCAATAGCTGTACGATGACTGTTTTTCATAATGTGACATCACCACTCAAAGCTGATTAGTGTATAATTCCTTTGCGATGTGAGCTTCCGCATTAAACGTGACGTGCTTTCCTTGCTCATGCTTGAGCTTCGCGGAAAACAGACTTATGTAACATGGCCTCGATAGGTTAGACCCCTAGCTAGAGCTGAAAGCTGGCAATCTGATCGCAGGTCTGTTTAGAATCTGTTGCGCTTCTACGCTGGCCCACCAGCCCTGCTTGTCAAGTGCTGGATAAGTATATTGATCCATACTTCCGTCGCGCATTTCAACGCTGTATCCGGGCTCCTTAGGACTCACAAGGTAGCCGTTTTCCGTGAGGCTTGGGGTCTGGAAATGCTCATGCAGGTGATCTACATACTCCAACAGGCTCGACTTACCACTAACACATATGTAGTCAATCAGACTCAAATGCTGTGTAAGCTCCGGCAACCCAACTCCCCCGGAATGCGGAACCACCTGTACACCAAATTTTGCGGCCATCAAAAGGACTGCCAAGACTTCGTTCAGGCCTCCCATGCGGCATGCGTCTACCTGACATATGTCAATGGCTTCAGCCTGCAACAGCTGCTTGAAGACAATTCGGTTCTGGCACATCTCCCCAGTGGCGACGCCTATTCCAAGTTCCTTGAGGTTTCGGCGGATTGTAGCATGTCCGAGAATGTCGTCTGGGCTTGTGGGCTCTTCGATGAACCATGGCTTGAACTCGGCGAGCTGCTGGACGTATGAAATGGCCTGCGGCACAGACCAGACCTGGTTTGCATCGATCATAAACTTTGTCGAATCATCGTAACCTATAATTTCTCTCGCAAGTTTGAGTCTCTTTTGATCTTCTTTGAGGTCTCGCCCAACTTTGAACTTGAAATGCTTGACCCCTGCTTTTCGATTCTCTTCGAGCAGCTGACACATCTTCGCATCCGAGTAACCAAGCCAGCCAGCACTTGTGGTGTATATGGGTACTGCCCGATTGTTATTCGCATCTTCCACTCTCTGTTCCCTCTCTTTCCCAGTCAGCCGTGTCAACAGGGCAATGGCCTCCTTAGATGTTATGGCGTCTTCGATGTAGTCAAATGGCACACAACGCACGAACTCCTCAGGAGTGAAGTCTGCAACCAACTTCCAGACAGGTTTGCCAACGCATTTGGCCCACAAATCCCATATCGCGTTGATGACAGCGCCCAGGGCAAGATGAGTTACACCCTTCTCAGGGCCTACCCAACGGACTTGGCAATCGCGCGTCAACGCCTTCCAGGTGGCTGCGAAATTACCGACCAAAGAGGTCAGTGTACGGCCAACCAAAGCGGAGGCGAAGTAAGGCATTGCTCGAACGACTAAGTCGTTGCCTCGTCCGATTGTGAATGTCATGCCATGACCTGTCTACATTGCAAACCATATTAATACATTTTATGGAGTTTTGATGGTAGGAGAGATCTGCTTACATGCGGGCTGTCTGTTTCCAGGATGCAGAATGCGGCGCTGTAATCGCCAACATCGTTCATTGCATCAGACCCTGTCTGATCGAGAGACGTAGGAAAGCGGACATCACGAGTTCTGAAGCCAGTAATCACAGTGTCTTTTGGTAGCTGATTTAAGCCGAATGTGTACGGCATCGTGAGTTACCGGTGAACTCAAGGTCTTTGGTGGGGTTTGAAGGAGGCATTGCCCCCTCTTATGGGCCCTGGATCCAGCATTGCTGTTTGTATTGATTCATATGAAGTGCGCTATCTTGAAAACTTCACAGATACAAATGCTAACCTCTAAGGCTAGCCATAGCCCAAAGTACAAAAAGATACTGGAAAAGTCGGGTAAAAAGTGAGAGCAAGACGGATAATTAGTAATAGCCAATCATTTTTCTCGGAAGCCTGGCTCCGATCACCCAAATCACTTGTCAAACCCCGCAACTTGGCAACGGCCTAATAGCCAAATAGCCGAAGATTTCTTCTGTACAAAATCGCGATATTTACCCGCAGGATGTTTGTGGGACACTGGGGTCATTCTGCTCGAGCACTATCATGCAGGCCACAGCTCAGCATGAAAATGGAAGAGAGATCCGTCGAAGGTCAAGACTAGCTTGCGATAGCTGCGCAAGCTCTCGAGTGAAGTGTAATGGTAATCATCCCTGGTAAGTTTGTGTCTGCCTGCCAATTCGCGTGCGCTAATCGCATTCGTAGTCGTCGCTGTGAAGGTGAGTCTTGACTAGAATGCATAGCTTCTGAGCACGAGCTGACATGCTATGTTCAGAACATGACTATGAGTGCAGCTACAATCGCGACGTGCGAAAACGTGGTCGAAAACGAAAGGGCCAAATGCCGATTGAAAGAGATACCGCCAACGCCGCCAACAGCTCTGGCGACTCTGCGGGCTTATACGCGGAACCATCTCGAGATCATGACGCGCTGCAAAACATTGATGAGCATGGTCACACTGTCAATGAATTTGCAATGCAGACCTCTTCGCATGATGTGCTGATGGAGTCAGTATCCATTGAGGCTATTGCTGCTACGTCAACCTGGGCAGACCCGCCCGCGGTTCAGTCGGTCTCCCCTGGCGAGTTCAGTGGGCGATTGAGTGAGACTTGGGCGAATGGAACGACAAATTCTGCCAGACAGACCGTGTTGAGCGCACATCGGGGACTACACGAGCGAGTTCGCACTTCGAGCTCAGCAGGCAATCTACCTGGAGAGTACGCTTGTTTGGCAGCATTACTTCCCCACATTGAAGGTGTTATACGGCCTCAACTGGCATATCAACTTCTACAGTTGTACTTTGCACCCCCAGAAGGCACTCTCTTCCACAATGCTTCACCGTATGTTCTGACTCCTGTCTTGCGAAGACAATCTGTTCTGAATCCTGCTTCGACTCGAAAAACAACACCAGCTCTGCTTGCCACAATGATTTGGGTCAGTGCTCAGACAGCTTCTTTGCCACAGCTTCTTGCACCTGGTTCGCGGGCCAATATCTGCTGCAAATTGCAAGACTTGGTGTTCAAGCTGCTGCACGACCGTGATCTCGACAACTGGCAAAGAGTATCAGGTGAGTCTTTTATTCTGATATCATGCTATTCAGTTTACTGTACTGACTGATCTCAGGTCGTCTCGTGCAGAAGGCCTGGTATGGTTGTCCCACCGAGGCGGTCAACGACCGACATGTGCCGTCACCAGTCATTGATGACGTTTTGAGCCTCATACTCATAACTATCGTAACATCTGGCGGCGACTTCAAAAGGGATTGCTTACCATGGTGGGACAAGGCAATTCGTCTCATCGACGCAATGAAGCTACACCAAATGGATCATCCAGATGCGGACGTTGATTCCAACAGTGACCTAGAAGGTAATTATATTAACAGCATGCACCCTGAAGCTCGCGTTATAGAAGCTAGGGAAGAGATGCGAAGAACATTTTGGCTGGCGTTTGCGTTGGATCGACATCTGGCTCTATCGTACAATGGTAATCCTTCCATCGTAGATGGCGAGAGCCATGTGTATATCCCGATTTCTGAGCGCGTCTGGCAATCGAAAATGGAAGATTACAGCCATGATCAATCGGACCGTCAATTAGGGCCACCTACAACAGTCACTGGTACCGGATTTTTCGAATTTTTCCTGCCTTTGATGACTTTATTGGGAGATATCGTCAGCTTACGTCGTCGGAGACAACACCCTCGACTTGGTACCCTTGATGACGGTTCATCAGTTGCCTTGGTAGAGAAGCATCTTGAACGCTGCAAGGAAAGTATCGATGATTTACGAAACCAGAACGAGCATGGACAACGACAGAGCTTCAGCTGTACAACCGCAATGCCGACGCATGACATCGGTCCCGTGTTACAAGGGGCGACGCCAGACTCAACTGCTGTCTTGACTCCACAACCAGACGGACCGCCAAATAGAGACAGACGATGTTCAAGAACGCGTCTAGTCACAGCATACGCCCATTTCATCATCCAAGTACTTTTCGTCCTTCTCCACGGAGAGTGGGACGCTTTGACCATGCTCGCCTGGCTTCCTGCTGCAGGCTCGCACAGCGAATGGATTACCTCACCATCATTTCACAAATGCTCTTCCCATGCCGTTTTTGCTTCCGAAGCAATTTCATCTATACTCAAAATCGACCCCGAGCTCATATTCATGCCTTACCTCTTTGGCATCTACCTGTTCCACGGATCCCTGGTATTGCTATTATTTGCGGATCGTATGCCAGCAGTAAACGGCGGCTCCAACGATGCTGTTGAAGCAGCATGCGAAACAATTATTCGAGCACATGAGGCGTGTATTGTGACTCTCAACACAGAGTTTCAGCGTATCTTCAAACGCGTAATGCGAGCGACTTTAATGGTTGTGAAGGATCAGAACAAGACTGGGTGGCCTCACGGTATGCATAGAGATGCCGATTCATCCGGCCTGGAGGAATCTACAGATGCGGTCCGCGAACAAATTGTGGATATGAGAAAGGATATGCTTAGGCTCTATAGATGGAGCCAAGGAGGGCGAGGCCTAGCTATCTAAATGATGATCAAGATCAGGCATGATTGCATACAACAATTGATGTATGTTGCATTTGGACTTGGATGATCTGTAATTTTTCCGCTCTCGCTTCCCACCGATTGCATATCGAGGTACTACATACTGGCCTTAACTCCCCCCTTTCTGATAGCCTTGAATTTTCATTCAGGCCAAAATCACACTTTGGATGCAGCTATTTCTTCGATGTGCTCCAAGCCACTACCTTGAGTGTTCTCCTTTCCTCTGACGGGTTCGACGAGGCCAACAGAGCTATCAGTGGTCGCGTCAGCAGGAATACGGTACGAAGCAATAAAGTTGAGGGCGATTGGGTACGTGACGGCTGCAATAAAGAACTGATAGAGTTTAGCAGAGAAAAGTGAGTAAGGAGTGATATCGTAACGTACTGCCAGAGGAACGACCATAGCTATGCCGGTATTATTGTGAAGGTCGGCCACCACACCGAGAAGGGGTGGTACAGCCGCACCACCGAGCACGCCACCAATGATCCACCCCGAACCTCGTTTGTAGTGGCGACCAAGCCCGCGCGTTCCAAGCGCTACAATTGTCGGGAAGCAGATGGACTCGAAGAAAAGAACAAGGAACATGAGGGCTATAGTCGTCAGTGGCGGAAAAGTTGCCTAGTAGGTCCCACTTACAGAGACCAGTGTTCCCACGCTCCCTCGTGGCAGGTGCAAGAAAGATGGCAGCACCGCACATGAACGCCAGAAGGACATATCTTGGTCGAACGAACTTCATAAGTACAGTGCCCAAGACTCTACCAACCGCAAAAGCACCTTGAGCGCCGGAGAGAAATTTCGAACCAGTCGAAGTGCTGGTGCCTGGGCGAGTCTCAACAACGTAGTTGATGAAGTAGCCGGCGATTGCCACTCGAATCTGTCAGTACGATGTCTAAGAACAGAAAAACAATGTAATTACTAACCCTGTGCTCCAACGTAACAGAATTGTGAAAATGCGGCATGGAAAAGTCGATATTGCTTCCAGAAGGAAGTCTCACGACCTTCAACATGAGCTTCTTGGACCTGGGCTTCCATGTCGGCATCAGAGATTTCCGGAATACTGCTGAAGAAAAAGACGCCAGCTAGCAGAAACACAAAGCAGGCAATGCCAAGATACACCCATTGCACGCTCTTCAAGGCTTGGACGGTGTCTTGCGTTCCGGTGAAGAAAACGTAGGAGCCCAGAAGCGGACCAACGATGGTACCGATAGCGTTGAGTGTTTGACTGACATTGATCCGTATCTCTGCATACCGTGGGGGACCGCAAGCCACGATAAAGGGGTTGGCAGCAGTCTCTAGAGATCCGAGTCCGGAGCCGATGATGAAAGTAGCGCCGCAAAAGCCACCGAAAGACTGATATACACCGGCTGGCCACATCATGAGTGCGCCAATACCGTATAGTGACAGTCCGAAGATGAAGACGGCCTTATAGCCAGCATGACGCAGAATCCAGTTGGCATAGCCGAGAGATGCGAGAGGATAAGCACTAAAACGCAGTAAGCAATTTGTTTGAACCTATTCTAGATGAAGAATTACCCGAAGTAAGCAGCTTGGAGACCAGAGGATCGGGCTCGAGTGATGCCAAGCGTGACTTGAAAGTGCTTGTTCAAAGTGTCAAGCAGACCGTACGCGAAACCCTACCAGGGCATGATCAGTAAGCTCTCCTTGCAGATTGAACATGTAGATTACCCAGAGGAAGAACAGTATAGTGACAATAGTGAGTGGCCACAAACTCTGCTTGAGAGTCAAAGTGGCAGCACTAGTGACCGTTTTGTTGCTGTTCTGCAGCGAGGAGCGGCCAGCGAATAGCTTGTTCAACGCCATAGTGATTTTTTTCCCTCACGAGATAAATCAGAGAATGTGATGGTATTCGAGGTTACATGGCTAAGCTGGGGGCTTTTATACATGTGCGTGTTGATGCAAGCTCGATCTTCAATGCACATCCCTGTTGCCCCGCATTTCGTAATCATGGGGTAGCTGCACCGATTCTGGGGAAGCCGCACGTGAAGAAAGCCACCATTTGGGTCAGCCCTGAGATAGTACTTGGGTATTCGGTGTATCTTGGTTCTAGGTCTACGCGATGGCGTTTTCAGTTACATTGCAAAAATTGCATCGACAAATAATCCGAATTACCCTGAACAGCCTCATGTGAAGCATGCGCTGCAACACTGGTGGCTTTGACTTGAATATCCGCGAAGCGCAACACGCGATTAAGGCACACTGACACGAACTCGCTTGGGTATTTCCCCCAGACCTTGGCGCAGTAATTAGCATTAGTTGGGCAGGACTTGACTACCTCTTTAGCAGGGCTCCATCTTAACGTTATGTATAGAAACGATTTGGTGAATTGGCAAGTTTGTATCGACGCTGTCGTCGTTCTATGGAGAATGTGCTGCTTCAGTCGCGAAGTTCTCGCGAAGAGAAGTCATGATCCACCCAATGGCCCAAAACATCTCGTACAATTTGTGCCCGATCACTGTCCTGTTCCTCCAGACGCGCATTCATTGTCGTGTCTTTAAACGATAAATGTGATCTCAAATTATCTCCAAGCACCTCCCGTGCTGTACCGATATTCATGACAATCTCTTCAAGCGAAGCCACGCCACTGATGGTAGAAATCTGAATCTCAGGACTCGAAAGTGCCACAGCTTTACGTATAGCATAACGAAGAGCAACATCGGCGGTAGATTCCCCTTGCGACTCGATGATTTTTGAGGCCAGCTGAGCTTGAAGTCGTAGACCCTCAGGTGCTGGATGCCAATCCCCCAAGCCACCAACTGGAACACCCTTCGAGCTCAACAAGCCTACAGCTAAGGGGCTCGATGCGCAGACAACCTTGACCCCAGCAGCCTTGAGAAGCGGAAGTCCATAGCTCTGGAGGCGAGTATTCTGTAGTGTCAACTGAGCCCATGTCTGTACCACGTCTACTGGTTGACCGTAAGTCTGAAAGACGAGCCTGGCAACTCGCGACAGAACGTCAAGATCGTAGCCGGAAATTCCAACATAGTTAACAAGGCCCTCTTGTACAAGCTGGAAGAGCGTCGCAACCGCCTCAACCGCCTCTTCTGTGCTGACAAACTCCACATCGTGACAGAACACCACGTCCAAGTAACTGGTGTTGAAGCGCTGGAGTGATCGACGAACAGAGTTGCGGATCCATTGTGCTGAATAGTCGAAGTGATCGCTGGTAATCCTCCCGACTTTGGTCATCAAGGTATAGTCTTCTCGGCGGTATTTTTGCGTTATCCGAGGGTGCGAAAGGGCATTTCCGAGAATGAGTTCTGAAGGATCGTAGTATGGCGAAGTGTCGATGGTACGCACACCAGCATCAAAAGCTGTTTCGAGGATGTCAACGACAGGTGCCTTGTTGGGCTCGTTGACGAGCTGATAGCTAAAACCGGCACCCCCCATGATAAAAGGATCGAGCTTCAATGCGGGCCTTTTGGCTCCCGACAGAAGTGTGCCAGGTGACATTGTGCGGTATGCTCTGCTGTGCTTGGGAAGGAGATGCGACTTTTTGAAAGACAAAGGGTACACTCGACCTGCAAAGGATTGTGTGCTCGTGGACCAAAGTTATTACTTAGACGGTGAAGACGGACGGCAAGTACGCCATGCGCCAACACTTGGCAGAGATCGTTGGGGTTTGTTTGCTTCTTCATCTGTGCTGTGCCGGCTCCCTATCTGCTGCCGAATGTCTGTTATTCTTCCGGCTTCCTCCTGACAGTTGTATCCATCCGCGATTGACGCGAGGATAATTTTCGGATATTTGTCCACTCGCCGTGGCTAGCTATTGTTGCAATTCTCCGGCGGCACTCAACCCGGATAATGAGGAATTCAGCCGAGGCGACCCCACACCTCAACGGACCTTCAATTGGAGCAACCAACGCAGGCAATAATGGAAGTAAAACTGTCAAGACCTCTTGAGATGTTGACTACACTTCGACCTTGGATACTCCTGACTGCTGTTCAAGCCTTTTCTGCGACCCTTCCATTCATCAGCCTGGCAAAGGGGATCTTCGTTGCAATGCACTCGTTATCGACAATGAAAGTAGACTAAACATCTACGACATGTTGCATCCAGCAAGCACTCCCTGCTTAAGAGCACACTGTCTGCCACCATGTTCACTACAGACGCAGTTGCGACTATGTCTTCCTGCAATGTCTTTCACGGGTATGATCGGGGACATGCTGATGTGGGACACATTCTCTAGGATTGAAGCCACAGGCTTCCGCACCGGAGTCGGACAGGCGAGAATGCGTCGCGGTCGTTGAAGTGGCTCCCAATACCGACGAAAACACATCCGAATACCTGGGATTCCTTGTGTATTACCCTGCGGCCGAGCTAGAAATCTCCATCCTGAGCGAATTGCTCCTGTAAGCAAGCGACTAAGCAACTCATTGAGCAACCAGGCGATTGATTTTGCGATCAAACCTATGTAGCGTCCATCTGGGGTCTATCAGGACCATTGCTGGCCTTGCATGCAGTCGCATGACCCAAAACACCGGAGAACTGATGATGCAGAATCGAGCCATTATCGGAACCCTTGAAAACCGCTTTTTCTTGGACAGTTTCCGTGATTTTTGTAGTTACTACGCTGATATGTTGCATTGTTCTTTGCTGCTTTCGGGTTGTCCAATGCCTGCTCAAATGCGTTGCCCTTTCCATCTCTACCGAATGCCTGAAGTAGTTAGCTTCTTTTGACAATCGGTGTGTGTGTATCTTTCCAGAACTTGCTTCACAAGTTGCATATTTGTCCCTCGAGGAACAGCACCTCGGCTCGGTACCTTCACCGAGCTCAGGCCCGGTGGGCTGCGGTGGACTGGGAGACCATGAGCCTCAGTGGAATCCGGTGGCATGGTCTAGCCCACCGCTGTCCGCTGGCCACACGAAAAGAGGATCTGGTTCGCCGATGCCTGCTCATTGGTCAAATTTTCTTGTTGCTGTTTGGAAACGAGCATCGCTAGCATGAGCTCGAACACGAAAACCTGGGGTCTCCGCATTCTGACCCCATGTCAAGACATCTCCCACGTGGTGTCATGGGCCCAAGATGGGAGCTTCCATGCTTCTATATAGTCCTTGCAGATCCCATTGTTGCGAAAATCACATACTCTTCTGATGAAGTGAGAAGAGATCTCAGGACGCCTTGCTTGCATCACCATCTGATCACACGCCATGGCAATCGCGACAGTTGTGCCAACTGATCGAGAACTTAAGATCGTTGATCTGTCTAATGACGACACCCTAGACCTTATCCGGGAGGCTGAAGCAAACAATGCAGCGGACCGCGCACTGACAATCATGATGGCGCTCAAGAAATACAGAAAAGCTGTTTTCTGGGCCATGTTCTTGTCCACGAGCTTGATTATGGAAGGTTACGACGTTGTTATTGTGAGTAAAGCTCTTCTAAGTACGAATTGAACGCTAATGCTGCCGTCTCAGATCACTTCATTCTACGGCCAAACGCAATTTCTTGAGCGATTCGGCGAGATCGATGGGAGTACAGGAAAGCGACTGATCTCCCCAGCTTGGCAGTCCGGTCTCACAAACTCTGCCCTGGTCGGGCAGCTCGCTGGACTCATCATCAACGGGTTCTGTCAAGATCGTTTTGGCTGCCGTCAGACTATGATGTTCTTCATGGTATGGATGGCTGCCGCTGTCTTCATAGTATTCTTTGCACCCTCGCTTCCGGTACTGGCATTTGGAGAATCGATGTGTGGCATCCCGTGGGGTGTCTTCCAGGCATGTTAAACGACTACGATTGTGTGCAGAGCTGACATTTTCAGACACTCTCCACAACCTATGCCTCAGAAGTAGCACCCACTGTTCTTCGACCTTACGTTACAGCCTACGTTTGCATGTGCTGGGGAGCTGGTATCCTCCTCTCCTCCGGCATTGTTAGAGCCATGGTAGACGTTGAAGGTAATCTGGGTTGGCGCTTGCCGTTTGCGCTCCAATGGATCTGGCCTTTACCATTGCTAGTCGGTGCTTATCTTGCACCCGAGTCTCCTTGGAACTCCATTCGTCGCGGCAATGCCGAGGAGGCAACGAAAAGTCTGAAGCGCCTCCGACAAGACACACCTGATAGAGAGCTCGAGGTTGCCAGGACCGTTGCATACATCAAGTACACAACCGCGCTTGAGAAAGCAGAGACTGAAAATGCAAGCTATATTGAGTGCTTCAAGGGTGAGAATCTTCGTCGCACCGAGATCGTAAGTCGCGTGTCTCTGTTGCTACACGCTATTCCATGCTGATAGAAAATAGAACTGTGTCGTTTGGGCCGCACAGATCTTGTGCGGTAATGCCATCCTCGGTTACTCTGTGCTGTTCCTTCAGCAGGCCGGGTTCTCTGAAGTCCAAGCTTTCAACGTCAACATCTCGTTGTCGTCTTGCTACATCATCGGCGGTGTTATCTGCTGGTTTTTGTTTCCCCATTTCGGTCGAGCGACGATATACATGAGCGGCATGACAATAATGTTCGTTATACTGGTTGTTATTGGTGGTCTGGGCTTTGTCGGCGGCAAAGGGGCAAGTCTGGCGATTGGTATACTGTTGGTATTATCCACACTTATCAACATGATCACGATTGGCCCAGTTTGCTATCCCATTGTTGCTGAGACCCCATCTGGACGGCTGCGCTACAAGACGATCTGCATTGGACGGTTCGTCTACAACCTGACTGGTATTTTTCACAACTCAGTCACACCCAGAATGCTGTCTCCCATAGGTATGTGAGCACTCTCCATAATGAAGTTCGTTTTTGATTTCTGTTACAGGCTGGAACTGGGGTGCAAAGGCAGCGCTCTTCTACGCAGGCACCAACTTGGTATGCAACACGTGGTGCTACCTGAGACTTCCAGAGACCAAAGATCGGCCTTTCGGCGAGATCGACTTGCTTTTCGAGAACAAGGTGCCTGCTAGGAAATTCAAATATACCAATGTCGATCGTGAGTTCCAGTCTAGCCAGACTTGGAGCCAAGCTGACATGATTTGTTAGAGTTTGTTTTACTCCACAGCAACCCTTTGGATGAGAAGGAGCCGAGTAGCGTACATGTAGAAAAATTACTTCACACTGAGTGCAGAGACTTTTAGGGAAGTGTCTCAATCGGCTTAGAATCTTTTCGGCTCATTACATTCATGAATGTATCCCGGTAACTACTCCAACAGCGGTGGTAGCATCTTCAGCTTCACAAACTCTGCAATCACCTCAATAATCGCATCATTCGAGTCCACAAAACCGTGCCATCCCATCTTTCTTGCCTTGTTCATTGTGAGGTCCAGGGAAGTGCCCATCAAACTTCCGTCAGTGAAGCCAAAAATTCTGTCGATGTCCATATCCTTCAACGTTCCTCCAGTCAAATCATGTTCTTTTGTAAGCTCAGCCCATGCTTTCTGAACTTTCTCTTTCCTCGCCCAATCTACCAGTCTGAAGCGCATGCGATACGTTGCTGGTGGACCAAACCCTCGGGGTGGTGGATCATGTTTGCTCTTGACGGCTGTGTACGCGCTCGCATCCATACTTGGTAGTCCATATTCAATACCATAGCTTTTGGCAAGCTTTGGCCAGTGATTGCCCCAAGTAAAAGTTGTGCCATCCATGGTATTGAACTTCTCATCCTTGGCTTTATCCGTGAGTACCGCCCACTCCTCCATGTACCCATTCAATCTGCTACTACTCATGCATCGGTTCACTTCCCACGCTTGGAGATCAGAGGGGAAGTCAAGCTTTTCGCCTAAGTGCTTCTGCACGCTTGCATACACGCCCAATGGAAAGACGAGGTTCATGGCTGCGTCTGGCACAGCACCTAAGATGCCTGCTGGCATACAAATATTCCAATTAATGCCATTTTCCTTGCAAAATGACCAAAGGAAGTCTTCCTGGGGATAGTAGAAGTTTGGCTCAATCGTGATGCGTGACGCAGTCTCCTCTTGTGGGATAGCAGAAGGTCCCAAATGGACACCGTAATTCTTGGCACCTGTCTGCAGCATGATGCGCTTGGGTCTGATCGATGCAAGGGAGAGAGCCGTGCAAAAGTTGCGAAGTAGTGCGGCTAGATGTGATCAGGGTTCGTCCAAACGTGGTACACACACAGGTTACTTATTGGACCGCATACTCACTGTTCACCCTGCACATTTCCTCTGCATCACTCCAGAGTCCTCCGCCTTCTTTCGGTTTGACCTGCACATAGCTGTAGAAGAACACATAATCGGCCTTGACACCTTTCTCTTGCAAGACTTTCGCGATGTCCTGTGGCTCTTTGAGGAAGTCGAGAGCGATGTGTTCGGCCTGTGCTGGCAGGCCGTCTAAAATGGCCGGCGGACGCCGAGACAAACAGTAGATCTTTTTCCAGCGCTCTGGAGCCTCTGCTAGAACGCGCAGCATGTAATTACCCGAGATGCCATTTGCTCCTGTGATGATTGCTGTGAGGCCTTTGATCGAGGAAGGGTAGACTGGCAGTCCATGATAGATGCCTTTCGCCTGAACTGTCTGCTGATTCGACATTGTGATGGAAGATCAGTCGTTGGGTGTACTGCAAGCCTCTTGCAGTTTGAAGGTGACGGGAGTCAGTAGTGACCTCGGATCATGACGTACTGCGGGGAAGTTGATGCAGCTTCGAACGGCAGGCGCAGTCTCACCTTATCCACCTACCGTTTATGTCGTTCTTCATTGCTGCGACCTTCTATGCAGGACGCTGAGAGTCTCGCGTACACGCAGCTAGTCGTTTCTTGAGCGTGCAGGTAGCCATGAGTCCCGTACTGCTGGCCGGCTGGCGTGGTCGGCCAACCTCCAGCCCTTTGACTCTCGTTCACGCGTGCACAAAGTCGTTTGCAACCTCAACATCGCTGGGGGCATCGCGAAGTATATTCGACTGTCTGATTTGTAGGATACGCTTATTCTCTGACGTGCTTAGTTGGAGTGCTCTGGTGCTCATTTCCGCGGCGCATTGAGCATCGGCTTGATGATGGCAAACACCACAACGCCATCCGAAAACCGAAACACTGGGGACCGGAGAATCAGCCAATCGCCATACCTACTGCGGTTAGATCACCCGATATGCGGGGACTTTTGGTCAATATGACAGTTCACGAACGCTGACGGGACGTGATCTGCTCAAGGATTGTTCCGACCACGCATGATCATGGAGGGCGATCCGGCATTTGCCTTGTGATTACTTGCGCAAAAGTGTGTGCTGGCAGGCGGGGACTCTTTCAGTTCTGAGACAAACCAAGGGTAGCCTGGGTAGATTTTCAAGAGGCTGACACGCGCACTCTATCGCAAAAGCCAACGGGACTGTGCAAGCGGCTCGAGGGTAGGTCCGCAGTCATCTTGTGGAGTAACATGTCGGCAGTGAAAGCGCGAGTTACCTCCGCACCGATAGCGCAAAGTCTAACTTCACGCTCCGACACTAGCGCGCTTCAGTGACATCCCCCATGTCGTCGCTCACCAAAGAGAGGTAAGAGTGGCAGGGACCAAAGCATGGTCAATGGGACTCACCGTTTGCACATGCAGATCCATGGAATGGTCTGACGCCTTGCAGAGCTGACCAACGCACACATGATCGATAAAGAGCGTCTCAGTCTTCTTTGCATTCACAAACTTGGCCTACTTAGCATTCATGCTACACAGCCTATATCTGCAACAACACAGCAATGCGATTCCTTGTGAACATACTATTATTCATTGTTAGCACCTTTCTTGCTCTTGCATCCGGAACTGAGGCAGGCAAACGGGCTTTGGGAATAGCAGACATCCCGCCTTGCGGAGTACGTTGATCTCCGCGCTACTCAGCTCTACTGACATCGACAGCTCACATGCCTTCTTCAAACCGTACCTGCTGCGGGGTGCAGCCTCGTCGACACCGAGTGCCAGTGCAGGAGCGAGGAACTTACGTACAGCACGGCAGCATGTATCCTCGCGAACTGCACGATGGCGGACTCTCTTGGCACTGCGAAGGTCCAAGCCGAGCTTTGCAATCTTCCACACGAGTCGAAAACAGGCATGATTTTCGCGTCCTTAACAATTGTGTATGCGACAGTATGCGTATTCGTGGCGCTGAGGTTTGCGACAAGGCTGCTCACCAAGCGCGTGAGGAGTGACGATTGGTGCATCTTGGCAGCCTTGCTGCTTGCGACTGCCACGTACACATCTGCATACGAAAGTAAGGTATTGAGACCGTCTGAAAGATGGAGACTGACGCTATTCAGTGACACGCTACAACTTTGGGAAACATCTGTGGGACCTTGAGCCTGGCCAATTGCAGATGGCGCTGAAATACTGTAAGCTCAACCACACCTTGTTGCAACATAACTGATCCAAGAAGTCTACGTCTGCTGGAACCTTTACGTCATCACGCTCGGCCTGGTGAAGGTATCACTGATAGCTTTCTATCTACATGTTTTCCACGACCGCCACTTTCGGATTGTCTGCTGGATCGTATTCGGCTACATCATTTTGTCCTCCTTAATCATCCAGTTTTTGACGATCTTCGCGTGCACACCAATACAATCGTTCTGGGACCGGGATATCAAAGGAACGTGCCTGGACGTCGGCGCCATTGGTTTCGCGAACAGTGCGAATGCTATTTTGCAGGATCTAATCATCTTGTTTATGCCAATGCCGAGTTTGTATAGGCTCCAAATGAAGAGGTGGCGCAAAATCGCAGTAGCGTTCATGTTCGCAGTCGGGGCCTTGTGAGTATCACCCCTTTTGTGCGTTGACTTTAGCTGACAATGGCTTCGCAGTGGCTGCATCACAACAATCATCCGCTTGCATTCACTCGCCGGTTTCAAGATTTCGCTCGACCCAACCTGGGATTATACTAACGTCGTAATCTGGACAGGCGCCGAACTCGCCGCTGGCATAGTTTGCGCATCGCTTCCCGCAGTCCGACAACTCCTCCTAATTATCCTACCGTCGCGATTCCAGACATTCCTCACCAACCGATCCCGCAGCCGGAGCATACCAGGCCATGATCGAGGACAGACACCAAGTTGGCAGAAAAAGCGCAATGGCCGCTCCGTCTTCCCCGTCCCACCCGTTTCGCCATACGAGCAGGAGTCTTTTGGGGTGACAACCGATATATCGACGTTGAGCTGGGCAAAGTCGCAAAGTAAAGATCCCGAGCAAGGATATGGTGTCACTGAGCAGCATAAGACTTCAATCTGGAACCCGATACGGACGCTTTTCCCGAAACAAACCCGCTCTTTCCAAACCTCGTTCTGGTCGTCGGTCGATCGAAACGGTAGCCCAACGGGACGAGACGAGCCAATGCGCTTTCCTAATGTTCCAGGATTTCAGACGATGGCGTCGCGGACGGAGGGCGCAGAGACAACAAGGAAGGCAAGTGTGGACGAGCACGTAGAGTTGTTGCAGGTGCCGAGGAGCGTTTATCAGCCGGGCGTCGGTCAAGACAGCGAAGGTGATGATATCACGGCCTTGCCGCAATTGGAGCCTTTGCCTAGGCTTGCAGAGTCGCGATTCAGTCCGGTCAGGCGACTGGGATGTTGAGGCGTTCAGTGATCTGGTTGAGTGGAAACGACTCTTATGATACTTTATGACTTAATATTAATGCGATAGTAGCTGCTCTCAATACACCAAGTTGTATTCTTACTTAGGGAAGCGTGCAAAAGCTACGTCGAATGCGAAGTGGCTATATCTCATTCCAATGAGAGGCTCCTAGCATATGTTCGATGACAACGCTACACATGCCCAAACAAATCAAGGAACAAAGCCTGGTTGACGTTCTGCAACGTCCAGTCCTCACACGCAGACGCTTGCTGCGACCAGTCAACATCGTAGTCAAGGCTGTTCTCGAACGCATCCTGCGCAGCCAAGACAAACCCATCTGCCGCACTTGTCGCACTCGTCGCACCGTTCGGGTCCGACCCGGGCATACGTTGCAACACAATCGTTCCAAAATAAGGAATACGAAGCTGCAGCTTTCGCCCTCCGTCGAGAAGCTCACTCTGATACTCCGTCACCACTTCGCTGCTATCCACAGCTGTCGCACTGTACTGTGTCCCATTCGCTGCATCGGCTTCGATATCAAGGAGGCTCTGCATCATCTTCGCTAGTTGAGAAGCGACCTCGTCGTACTCAGTCCACTGCATGACTTCGAGAATCCGCTGCATCATCGCCCGATCGGTGGCGTAGCTGTGCGCCAGCTCTGTTGAGGCGTTTTCGCCAATGCGTCGAGAGTCGATGTGAGATACACATAGAACGGTAAGGGCGATCAGGGCCAAGAAGTCCATGCCTCTACAGTAGTAAGCGCTGCTATTCCACTTGCGGAAAGCTAGGAAGCAGGACAGAATTTTGCGACTCGCGCTCCACGCTATGCGTCTTCCGTGGGCGTGGATAGCCTCGCTGTGGGGCTGGAGCACGCATGGCATATACAATCGTAAAAGCAGATGGTAGTGGGATAGTTGGAAAGTGAAGCGAGCTACTGTATCGCCGTGGTCTTGCTCGATGTTGAGGAGGGTGTCAGGCTCGGGTATCAGCCACCAGTGGGACGGCATTTGAGCGGCGGCTCTTAACAGCATTGAGTCGATGTCACGATGTTCGACGGCATCTTTCCTGCATCTTTCCAGCAAACGTTCCGCAATTATACACTGTTGCCGTGCCAGGCGATCAATTGGATCAAAGGCCATTAGTTGTTCAGTCGTTGTAGCGTAGGGCAAATAAGAAGCGTGCGGAAGTCCCAAAGTCATCGACAGATAGCGATCCATACAGATGATCTGGAAGCAGAAGTGCTCAACGTCGAAGGCAACATAATTTTTTAGGTCGAGGAAGAGCTCGGGTTGCAACGGCGCATCTCGGTGCAAGCCCAGGGTTTGTGCCATGGTCGTCGCTCGCCGCAATGTTCTCCATGCTTGGTGAAGCTTGCCGGTATGGTTCTGGATTACGGCTTCCAGCATAATGCATTCCAACCCTTCAATCGAGGAAGTCAATTTCTCATCTGTTGTGACTGATCTTGTAACAGTACTCATGATGCTCAGCATAAGTTGCTCGAATCTTTCCCGCCGCTGTGCGTCCACATCAGGTAGTGACAGAGCTCCTTGAAGTACGCTGCCGAGAACAAGCAACGTACGTGCGATAAGGACCGGATGGGATTCCGACTTCGGTAGCTTCAGCATTGTACGGACTGTCGCGGCGCGTCGTGGTGTATTACTGGCTGGAGATATGCCCAGGTTCAGATGCGTGGAAAGATAGGGTGGGAGTTTGTAGATGTATTCCAGGTCATATTTGTTGGGCCAAAGTGCGAGGAGACTCTGATTGATGCTTATAGGATTGCTGAATGACGTGGATAGTTCACTCGCAGAAGGTGGAGTAATCAGAGGTGTGAGAAGATCGTTCGCAGATGAGAAGTGAGTATCGTTATAAACATCGTCCATATGCGCCTTCATATGCATCAGAATCTCATTGGGGAAAGGATTACATGATTTTCGCTTACAGATACGTGTTCTTCGTGAGCATGGTCGAAATCAACAAGCGCTGTCGTCTCAGTGTGATCAAGGACTTGCTGCAACAGGAGTTCAACCCTCGTCAACCGCGCTTCAAGTCCGATTATCGGTGATGTGGAAGTGTTTTCTGTCTCTTTTTCGAATGCTTGGCTGACACAAGTCGCGTTCCTGTGAAGACAATTTTCACAGGCAGCGCTCGCAGGCGTCGCAAAGACGCACCGAACTTTGCGACGCTTGCATTCCCAGCAGTTGCGTGTTCCTTTGCGTACAGCCCTCCGCTTCCTTGCAGGCTCTGACATATCATGAGCATCGACTTGTGTGTAGAAGACATTATTGTAGCCACGCGTCGCATGCTCATACAGACGAGAAGATGCCGCTAACAAGACAGCGTATTTTCGGCCGAACTCGGACGAACACACGTGACGTCAACAAACGACCGTAAACAGAGTCATCGAGGCGACACGCTAGACATCAACATCCATTTGTGTTATCAGCGGCGATGCCACGATAAGAGCTTCTACTAGGCAATCTGCATAAGAAGACCTCTTACGCCTTTCCCTTCCATACTCTCCGTAAGAATGCTTCCGCGCTCTCAACCTCATAATCAGGCAATAGTCTGTTCCACGTATCATCTGACTGCAAACTGCCCGCACGGATACCCAACAGTGCTCCCGCAACAAAAGACTTCGAAATAGCCTCGATCTTCTCCGGACCAAAAGCAGGATGTTCTACGCGCGGAAACCACGAGCTAGTCAATACCCCAGCCTCGAGGTCGCTGGGCTCGACTCTGTCCACTTTCATCGAGCCTGAATCGCGTCAGCAAGATGTTCTGACGCCTTGCATTTGCATAGGAATAACACTGGGGCTGGCTTACCTCGCAGCTCCTCGCCCAACCTGATAATGTCCCCCAACGACAAGTCGCTCCCCTTGATACCACCAACCACAGGCCACACGTTCTCGTATTCTACGGCGCGCACAACAACGCCGGCAAGATCTTGCACAGTGGTGAATGTTATCTTCTGCTCCAACTCACCGGCATAGACAATTATCCTGCGGCCACCGAAGTCGAACGGCGTCTCGATTGGCGTGAGGTGTTTAGCGGATTTATGTGGGTTGGCGAGGTAGTTGGTGAACAGGCCTGGCTGGAACAAACAGTACTCCAACACCTTCTCGTCTTTGTTGATTGCGGCGAGGTGGTCGCGGGTCTGCTCTTTGAAAGAGTACCAAGGCATGCTTTCGAACTTCGGTCTTTTATTGATCAGTAACATTTACCACGGCAAGGAGGACGGTAGAGAGAGACGTACGAAACCCACTCGCTAGGAGCAATGCGTTTCACGCCCACCTTGATGCAGGCGTCGATCAAGTTCTTCTGCGCGAGCAATGCACCACTCTGATCTGCGAATGGGGCGATGAAAGACATGACTGTGTGGTAGCCTTGCAGCATCGCGGCTAGACTTTCAACAGAAGAATAATCCACCTTCGCATGGGACACGTTGTGACGGGCTTCGGCTTCGACAGAACGATCCTGGGTATCTTAGTCGAGGTGCACGAGGATGCATGTTTGTTTGAAAGGGGACGAGGGGGCGTACTTGACGGGAGAGGAGCAAGATGGAGTGCTTCTTTGTAGCGACGAGGGCATCGATAATCTCTTGTGCGACGTCTATTCAAAGATGAGTTCTCGTAGCTCTTTCCATTATTGAAGTAGGCGTACTGCTTGTGCCGGCTGCGATGGCGATCTTGACCATGTTGGCTAGAGTGGATGTGGCGGAAGAGGAGAAACAGAGTTTTCCTTGTTAGAGCTCAACTTTTTGGAGCTGAATCGCTTGACGGTAACAATGTGTAGTTACGTCGTACCTGTGGGGTTTTATATATCGACTTCCTGCGAGATCAACCGAAGTCTCGGTCGAAGCCGAAGCTGTCTGACTCGAGAGCTCTGTCCGGTCTGGACCACCTCGTCTCTGTATGCTGTTGTCTAATATCCCCATCCGAATGACCGGTGATATCCTGGGTTATGTACCCCGCTCCGGCACAGCTCTCATCCAATGTTTTGAGATGCGAGAATCGGTGCATAGCGTTACATCTCTCACCATAACCATGCCTTCTGCGGGCCTGTTGTTCAATGCGCGTGTGCAGAACGGGATATTCGGCCGAATTCGGTGGTTGCAATGTAGCTCTTCCACATGCTGATCATCACTCATGATGTTTTCTTTTTCCATTGTGAGGACCGTGGGGATTTTGTTTCGTCACTGCAAAGCGGGAGCAGAAGGTACGAGCGATTAGCAAAGAGAAAGCTACTACATGCGCTAGGTCGAACGCAGAAACATGCGGGCACAACTGAAATATCACGTTATCTAGATAAGCTTGATTTGAGAACGCTACTCTGCAATATTTGAAGGATCAAGGTTCTGAATGTCGCGCCTCAGGACCTCCTGCGCTCCCCTCTGCACAAATATCCGCTCGTCACGTTCGAAATACTCCGATACGACTCTGGAGCTGCCTGTTGTTGTAAGGAGGACTCGGAAAGGATGCCCGCAGGTCTCCAAATGTTCGAACAAAACATCAAGAAATTCTGTACACCAGTTTATGCCCACTGAAAGAGCCAAAATGTTCAGGTCATCGATCACGCAAATCTTGAGTAGTGGTGTTGTCCGGAGAAGGTCCGAAAATGTGCGCAAAGCAACCTCCCAGCTTTCATCAGACCCATTCAGCGCTTTTATTTGCGATTCGGATGTTTCGAATGTATCTTCTTGGTTGCGGAACTGGAGCAATTGGACAATCAGACTGTATAAAAGGCCAATCAGCCCAATCTTCTCACAATTGCCCCCGGCGGGCACATCCTGGACCTTGGCGCGTTCGCAGAAATGCGATATAATCGGCACATGAGCATGCCACGCTGCGACCACTGCTGTCATGGCTGCGGCCCGTGAACTTGGAAATCCTCGAGTGATCAGTGGGCTGCTGATCCAGAGCCTCGATTGGTCTTTATGTGGATCCATCCACTCAACGAGCCTCGGTGAAGCCTCAGCGTCTGGAACCCAGAATCTGCCGTCATTGAAGAGAGATTGTCTTTCATCCCCAACAACGAATTGGAGCAGATAACTGATGTGCTTCGACCCTGTTGCACGACTAACAGTCTTCACTCGGACACCCTCGCGCGCGGCCTCAGGCTTTGTCTCAGCCTCAGGCACGAAAGCATCGATACGGCTTCTTTCTTTCAGTTGATCATTGATGAAGTCAGCAAGTCTGCTGTTGAAAATGACGTAGAGAAATTCCTGCGCAATTACCCCCAGATTAGCTTGTTCCAGGGGCTGCTGTCTCTGGCGACGCGTCTCACGTCGCAACTCTTCAGTGTTCATCAAGCTTACTCGCATCATAGCCGTCTGGGCGTTTCTGCTCGAGGCCTCTAGCAAGGATATGCAGTTCTCGATCCGGGCGATAGCCTTCTCATACGTTTGCTTTAGCTGCTCGTTGAAACTCCCAAAGAATCGACCCCGTTTTCGATCCAAATACCAAGCAATAACATCCCTGTAGAATAGAAAAACTTGCGCATGAAGGTCCGCATAGAGTTCGTACATTCTTTGCGTACCGATGATACCCAAAAGATCCGCAACCATGGAGACTTTCGAACTCATGTGGGCGACCTGCTCAGACAGGAGTTCCGCAATGTCGTCATAGTTGACAGCGGCGCTGATCAAAAGCTTAATTCCGCCGCAAAGAGATGCTGCATAATGGTTCTGGGAGGGCACAAGTCCCAAGGCCAGCTTGTGTGCGTGAAGGGTTGAACATAGTGCCCGCAGGTGGTTGAACGCCTACCCGAGGGATCAGTGAGTCGGCCCATAGTTTCAAAGATACGACTCATGTTTACTTTGCTTTTTCCTTTTTGCCACTTGGTCTCTATGCCGTTGACGATCTGTTCAAGTTCTCCAATATCCGACGTGATGTGCTCCTGTAACACCTCATTTGCGGCAGCACGAGAAGCCTGACGGTGACCAAAAACTTTGGAATACCCGAGAGGCTTCTCCAATCTATAGAATTCCCTACAGGTCTGATCTAGTTGTTTCCTTGCGTCTTCCGCTTTTTGAAAGTATGTGTCTCTTTTTAGGCCAATTTAGCACACACAATTTTTGATGCAACTCGACACTTACTTCCTATCTCCAGCAAGGTCTCGAAAGTAGGTGCCTAATCTTTCTCTCTCTTTTCTGTCGAATTCAGAGTCATCTTCCTTCTGTGCAGCCTTTGCGGCGCAGCCTAACGTAGTAGTTCCATCTTGCTCATCTGTGAAACGTCGGACCAGCGCGCGACCAACCACACTGACGGTTGCGGGCCTGTGCTCTCCAATGACGGAAGGAATCATTGCATTTGTTGTAGATTTGACAAGTATCGTTCAGAGAAACATCAGAGGCGGAGTCCTAAGTAGACCGAAGTGGTTGACAAGATAACTCTTTCCATCTCTATCTCTCCTGGTAAGCGCTTGTAAGATGCATCGATGCCCTCATTCGAACGCCATCTTGCTCACGTCGTCCATCTGCAGTATAGTGTGTGCAAACGTGTATTGATTTCTATGCGCTCGAAGGCCAACATTAGATCTTAGTGGGTAGACAGAGTGCTTTGGTGCTCGAAGGATTCTAAGCGGCCCAACCATGAACCTGTCTGGTCATTGCTGACCACCCCTTCTGTCGTTTTCGGCCTTCCCGAAACTGATGGCGCTCTTCTAGAGGCGGAAAGACTATTTTGCCTGATAGACCAAGACTTCCGAGGCGCCTGACTTGGACGCGCGCTATTGATCTTGTCGGTCACACAATATAGGCACCCGTCATCTCTTCTCAGCGATGAGTTGATATACTCTTGATTATCTGCGGCCATCACTTTGACGGTCTTACAGCATGATCTAATATTGCGTTGCCCAGTATCGTCTACAAGTCTGCGATGGATCGTGTCAACAATGCCATGTCTGAGTCAGAGAATGCAACGAGCTCGAGTGAGCATACACGCTGTGCTGAGCCTACGGAAGGAGGCGCGGAGGAACTTACTCTTTCCAGTGCACAGAGTAGGTGCTCTATATTCCGTCTGCTGAAGGTTGCTCATACTGTTGATATACATCATAAATAGCTCTCCCCCAACCTCAAGAGATTGGATACTCTACAAGCAGGAGCTGGAGAAGATCAATGTAGCTATTGAGCGCGCGACCAATGTCAGTGAAGACGAGGGCGAGGAGTCTCAAGACATCTCATCTACTCAAAAAGACATCACATTCATAAATGTATCCTTCAAGGAAGGTGTGTATTATAGGCTTCCCTGGGACGCTTGTTGCACCTGGAAGGTAAGCAAACATATTTGTACAAAACGTAGTGGTAGCCCCTCTGATATCCACCAGCGCATGGAAACATTCTTGCGTACATGGTTCGAAGACGACGAGTATGGATCAACAGATCTTGAAAGAGGCACCTACGTACTCAAGACAATTGCTGGAGAAGTAATTCTTCCGCAGGTCTGGGCAAGGGTATTGACTCAAAATGTGTTCATCACATACTCAAGAAGCGCGCCATCCGCACCAAGTACAAGACCTGCCTCGCCTGTGAATGCGTCAGAGATCCCGCAGCCTAGGTATGAAACCAGGATACGTTATAGTATCAAGTACATGCGGAGACGAGTATACAGCGAGGGGTATGAAACTGAGAGTGACTGCGACTCAGACAATTCGTTTGACGAACCTGTCGGGTTTGAAGTTATAGACACGCAAGAGGGGTTTCCTGCACTCGAAGAGGTACAAGAGATTGTGGCGCCTTTATTCGCTTTACCGCGTCGGAAAGGGAAGAAAGACCGCACGAGGGTTCATGAGAGACGTGAGAGGAGAGTCAAGCTTCGCCCATACGACCGCCTCGGCACAACACGATTGAAGATCAATTCTCCTTTCTTGCTCAACATAATCAGGTCTGTCGTTGTTGCTTCATCCAAGTCACCAGGTAGTGACGAAGGCCTCACAGACGGCGTTTTCGACTATCCGTACAAAGACCTTTATCTCAACTTCGCGGCTGTCAAGAACTATCAACAGCCAACGAACCCTTTGCGTATGCGACATTCTGACATGTTCAATTTGAGATTCGACGAACACCTACGCCTCCTCACGGAGTACCTTGAAGGCCCGCGCGGCATTCCATTGGAGACTATAAAGTCAAACTGGGCTAACAAAAAGCCAACGACTTCCTTCGCAGCCATTTGGCTGCTGTTAAAACCTGGCTCTGACGTTTATGCTCGACAGAATGACGGATCTCTAGATGCTTATATTGTCGAGTCGGTCGATGGTGGAGTGTCATTCAAAGAGGGCCGCAAGAAAACATCGGCTTACTATGTCAAAATTTGGAACCTGGTCTATGGTGGAGGAACCATACATCCACGAACGCACACCATCGAAATCAATGTCTTCGATAACAGCCGTGAGATTTCAAGTCTGGCTGTATTTCCTGTGAGATTCAAGGACGAAGTCGATGGGGGTGCGCTGAAGAAGAAGTTGATAGAACGTGGCAGAAAGTATTTTGAGTACTCAAAACGCCCAAAGTTTTTGCAGTATTCAGGCAATGGGTTAAAGGAGGGAAAGTCGGTAAGATTCCCCGAGCTAAACTGTAGCAAATAAGTGACAAGTCAGTACAACCGAGCTCGCGTAGTTGTCGAACACGTATCGCGGCCGTGGGAAGAAGACGAAGACTTTCTGGATAGCCTACATTGTCCTGAGGAAGACGATGAATTCGGTCTACTGAGACGAGTAGCTCGCTGTGAGTGTCAAGAGTGTCAAGGAGCAGCTGTTGTAGAGGATGTGCATGCAATGCCTCTCAGTGACTATAGCAATATTGATCCGAGACAATCTGGGGAGTTGACATCACACCAGTACATGCTCATGACATCGCACATGTTTGCATTCATTCTCAAGGATCGGAAATATGGTATGAGTATGAAACAGTTCAATTAGTGCTGTCTGACACGCAGCCAGATCTCCTCGACGTGGATTTGCTCGATGTTGCGGAAATGGCAGAGTCTGCGATTGACAAGCTTGTAATGGATGCTGGCAACAAAGACATCATTAAAGCTATCGCAAAAATCTACACTCACTCAGACCCGGCTCAAATACCGGTTGAGAAGATGTCGTCGGATCCAGGATCATCAAAGCCAGTAAAGATCCAACGTTTCAGCGCAGATTTCATATCAGGAAAAGGCGAAGGCCAGATCATTCTGCTACATGGGCCTCCGGGTACAGGAAAAACATTGACAGCTGGTCAGTAATCAATCTGATGTCTTAATAGCTGCTGAACGATTGTAGAATCAGTTGCAGAATACACGAAGAGACCGTTGCTCAGTATAACCGCGGCGGATCTGGGTCCGGAGCCCGAAGCGCTGGAGAAAAGGCTACTAAAATACTTCAGAAGAGCGACTGATTGGGACGCAATTGTACTGCTGGACGAGGCAGACGTGTATCTTGAGCAACGATCTGCGGATGATTTGCGTAGAAACAGTATTGTATCAGGTAAGATCTCGTACCCATTGCTTAGGCATGTTTAACGCGAAGAAAGTGTTCCTACGAGCGATGGACTACTTTCAGGGTATTCTGTTCCTCACGACGAATAGGGTGGGTCATTTTGACGAAGCGTTCCGGTCGCGTATCCATCTGTCCTTAGGGTACAAGACATTAGATGACAAGGCTCGGGCACAGATCTGGGACAATCTCTTCCAGAAACTCACCGAAGATTATCTCAAGGGAGCCGGTCCTAAGATCGAGTTTGGCATGAGCGCCAAAGAGTATGTCAAACTGGCTAGGGTCATGGCCCTACAGTGGAACGGTCGGGAGATTCGAAACGGTAGGAAGAATACCACAACAGTTCACAATGTTCATCTAACAAACTCGTCTAGCCTTCCAGACTGCGGTCGCATTGGCAGTGTATGATGCGAATTACAGGAATGGTGGCACCACGCCCTATTTGTCGGAAAACCACCTGGAGCAAGTGGTTGCGATGTCGACAGCGTTCAAGACCTATATGGAAGATACGCACCAGGGCATGACCGACTCTGAGCTTGCTTCCTACAAGGGAATTCGTAGCGACAGTCCAGCTGACCAGTTGCGTGGGACAAGAGGCAACCGAACAGCACAAGGACTCGCGACCTTATCTGGACGCGGTGTACTTGATATTGCAGCTGAAGCTAGCCTGCGACGATAATGTGGTATCAAAATTGCACCTTGATTTCTTCAGCACTACATTTAGTAAAGAGGGGAGCACTATAAGGGCAATCGACCATTTGCAGTCAGGATGCTATACTCTCACAGTGAAATTAGCTAGCACTAGGGTACATTCGCGGTGTTTTTTTACACAAAAAGGGGCTTTCTTCTCTGTTTTCAACACTGCGCAGTGTTTTTTCCTAGCTAAAACATACTGCACACAAGTAGTTTTACCTATTTTGTAGTTTTCCTTTGCCTAAATAAACCTCTCTTCTGTGTGTACACCGCGTTTTGAGTAAATAACACCGCGGTTGTACCCTAGTGTATACAACCAGAAAGAAGTGCTTTGATGATGTGATTATACCGCTAAACAAAAAGAAAGGTTATTATAATAATAAACAGAATTCAACAGAGGACTTATGAACACAGCAGCTCTTCCTAATAACTATGGCAAACACAGAACTTCACAAGCATCTACCATCACCACGATATTTCCCTCATCAGTAATAACCCGCGACACATCACCTTCAACGAGAATCTAGGCCCTTAAAATCCTCACCCTTCCACCCACCACAACTTTCGTCCTAGACTGCTCCGGTTCGAGCATGCAGAACGATCTCACTACATCGGAGCTCTTTATGTGGAGCCCTTAAACATCGAACAAGGATTCCATATTTTGTATACATATCCCGCAAGGCAGACGAGTGAACTTTTGGTATGAAGCGCTAAAAGCCAAGCAATGTAGTAAAAAGTTCATTAGTCTCACCCTCGTCGTCCTGCTAAGCCTGGGCCCTGTAGTCTTGTCGAAGCTTCATCCCACATGCACAATGGGGAAAAAGCACGATGCAAATCACTCAGTGCCATCCGCGCCCACTTCCTTTCCTCCCAACAACCCCTGTAACTTTCTTTTCAAAAACATCCGGATGTACCGTCCTTCCTGTCTTGTCCTTGAACCGCCAGCTCACCCTGTTCCACACGAGATGGCAATCTTGCTGCAGAATCCGGGCGATCAGACGCAGATCGGAGGCTGAGAAGGTTGAGTCGGGGGTCAGTTCGTATTCGGCTGGTGGATTGGAGAGCTTTGTCGCGTTGGGGTCGAGCTGTGAGGGCGGCCTGCTCGATGGCTTGTTGGGGGAAGCTGGCTGGGGCGAGGACTGTGCTTGGGTGTTGGCGGGGGCGGGATTGAAGTTGCCCCAGGTTGGGTTGCTGCCATCGAAGCCTGCGTTGTTATTATTGCTGTCGAAGTTGGTGTTGTTGTTATTGCCGCCAAAGCCAAGGCCGCCTTGGTTGTTGTTCGCATCCTTGCTGGCATCGTTACTGGTGTTGTTGCTATCCCAAGCTATCCCTCCGTTATCGCCAGGGGCGGCACCCCACCCACCTGCATCATTGTTCCATGATTCTCCGCCACCGCCTCCCCACCCTCCCCCTCCCCCGTCACCTCCACCAGTAGTTTGCCAGGCGTCGTTATTTCCTGAGTCCCCTCCACCACCTCCCCAGCCATTATTGTCTGCGCTGAAGCCTTGGTCAGCATTGTTGCTGCCGTTGAGGCTCTTGCTCTCTCCACTACCACTGTTATCGTTGCCGCCTGTGGCCTCACCCCACACTCCCTGCGCATTGTTGGTATCTTGCGTGGCTCCATTATCGTCACTATTACCCCAGCCACCCCAAATGTTGTCAGTAGGAGCACCATTGCCGCCGTTGGCCATCTCTTCCTTCTTATTGCCAGCCCTGGCTTCGCCTGGTTTCTGGTTGTTCTGATTGTTGGCCCCTTTCTGATTGGCTTGCTTTTGATTGCCACCCTTACCCTTGCCCGGCCTCCAGTCGGCCGGTTTGATCTGCTTGAAGCGCGCCTTGCACTCGTGCTCCTTCTTGCCCAATTCTGCTGCTGTAGTAGCCCAGGGACCATTGTCAGTCCTCAACTCAATGAGCTTTTCGTCCTGTTCTTTGGTCCAGGTACTGTCCCCGGAATCTACGCCCTTTACAGAGGCTGGCGCAGCAGCAGCCTCGTTGAAAAGACCCATCATGCCCATTGCGTCCTCGTTCCCGGCATCTTTGTCCGCAGCGACTTTGGCTTGAGCGAGGCTGGCAGCAGTCAGTCGTGGCTTACCAGGACCGGTGAGCCGGCCGCGGCGACCATCACTAGCAGCCCATTCAATGACACCTCCAGGCGTAGTGACCTGCGCGGGGTCAGCATGACAATGTTTAGGAGAGTCCTGCGAGGACGCACCATCTGCTGAAAGTGACTGGGTCGACGAGACGGTGGAGGCTGCGCAGGCGCAGGGGGTCCGCCATCCTTGAAGGGCTTGTTCGTGAAACCGAGGATGTAGGCCATGGAGACCCGTCTGGGCGCCCTATTTGGGTCGGCCATATTGTTTTGCGTTGATTAAGCTGTGCAAGAGGTTGATTGATAGCAAGTAACAGTGAAAGTGAGGTCGTGTTTGGCTTTCGCTGCGGGTGGTTGGTGGGGCAGCCTCGTCTTGGCAGCGAAGTGAAGTGAAGGTGAGAGCATCGTGCAAGCGAATCGTGAGGTAAAAGTGGTATGCAGATCTATAGGTCTGTACAAGATACAGTCTGGGAAGGCGAAGAATGGATGCGGACGAAGATCAGATGACACTGCAACAACTCGAAGCATTGGAAAAGACCAGATGGATAGATTTTGAGGTACAAGAGATGAGTAGATAATGGAACTTCAGGGAACGCTGTCATTCTGCTGAACACATCTTGCTTACTAGGCATCGTCGAAGGAAAATGTCACACCTGTGGGCCAAATGTGGCTTCGCAGAGATGTTGACATCCGCATTCAATATGCACTCGACCATGCTGAGCAGCTCGCTATTAAGGTCGTCGGCTACACAGTCTTCGCCCTGACTGAACGTCGGCGAGCGGATCCATTGCGTCTTGCTGCTTGTCGAATAGCAACGCGCTGGACAGAGTTGCACGATGATGGGCGAGGAGTAGTCAGGGATGCGTTAAGTCGCGTGTCGCACGGACCACGATTTGTTGCGGGCAAGCTGGCATCTCCGAAACGCATCGCTGAGGGCGTCCAACAACACCAACTCTCCAAACACAGCAGCCACGCCGGCCACCGAAAAGATGCTGTTCCCGTCCCTCGGTCTCCTCGCAGCGGCGAGCAGCCTGCTGTCGCTCACATCGGCGCACAATATCCAGATGAAGGCGCACCAGCGCGAGTGCTTCCACGAGCAGCTGCACAAGGACGACAAGATGACCGTCACCTTCCAGGTTGGCGACCGGGAATTCGGCGGCAGCGGCAACCTGGAGATTGACTTCTGGGTACACGCGGGCCCTACACACAGCATTGCAGGCTACACAATGGGCAATTGCTGACTTGAGCACGCAGATCGAGACGCCGTCCCACAGCTACCAGGTCCACGAGCGCGGCGTGTCTTCCGGCGACCACTCGTTCGACGCAGCCGAGGATGGCAAATACACATACTGCTTCAACAACGAGCACTGGGGCGCCAACACTAAGGAGGTCTCGTTCAACGTGCACGGCATTGTCTACGTCCCCGAGTCGGAGGCGCCGCAGGATCCTTTGGAGAAGGAGGGTGCGTGATATTTACACATGATCTGTGAATCCGCTTTGGTACAGTACTGACCACACCGCAGTGCGCCAGCTGTCAGAGCTCGTCTCGCAGGTCAAGGACGAGCAGGGCTACATCGTCGTGCGCGAGAGGACACACAGGAACACTGCCGAGAGCACCAACGCGCGAGTCAAGTGGTGGAGCGTCTTCCAGATCCTGGTGCTCGGCGCCAACGGTGGCTTCCAGGTGTGGTGGTTGAAGAGGTTCTTCGAGGTGAGTAACTGTGCCAAGCTTTCACCCACTACACATTCTGACATACGTGGCAGGTCAAGCGTGTCGTATGAGGACGTGTGATGAACCGCAGTAGCATTGTTTATTGGCGTTCGAGCGCGAAGGCATTGGAAAAGTACGGTAAGAGGTCCGTGTGCGCCACAGGCGGCTCAAGGCAGCTCAGCAATTGCATGATTTCTTTGCATCATACTGCATTTTCAGCTGGCCGATGCGTTTGCATGGGCCAACCATGTGTCGACAAGTTGGCAAGACTTGCCAAGCTCGGCCCCAGAGGGTGTGCCTGCGATGAAAGCATTGTCTGCTTTTGTTTACAGGTCATGTGTGTATCACGCACAAAGATTAAGTGTAGAACATTTTGCCAGGCGGGATAAATTCGTCTCACGTGCCCCAGCTGCAGGTGCTTCCTGCACACGCTTTCTATTCTCTACAATCATTTGCTCTGTCACATACTTTTTCTACTACATCCTTCACTTTCCCACCATCAGCGCGAGACAAGACGCCGCCGTCATTCACTGCCGTTCTCCCACAGTTCTTCGCTATGTGCGTGCCTTTCACCAGTAGCAGTCGCACGTCGCCGTCCTGCACCGTCGTTTGCCCCCCTTCTCAATTAAGGATACACAACACTTCGTTTCCCGCAGCCCCACTTCCCGCCCCAATCACACCAACAGGAGACGGAAAGCTACAGTTGTTAGGCGGGTTTACGTGCGCCTTCTCTCACCTGCAGACCGCACTTTCCTTTCACTGTTGCCCAGGCAGCAGGCGTAGCTCGCTATACCGCATATAATCCCACCCAACTAAACACGCCGCCGCATCAACCATGCGAGTTATGTACTTGGTCGTTGCATTCATTCCGTCATCGTTATCGTCCCATGTATACTCCCAACGTCTATCTAGACATCGCCCATAAGTGTTTACTCCACGCGACGTCAGATAAGATGGGTCCAGAAGCGCCTGTCGAGCCACATGATGCACCTGCTTCGTATGCTACACAGCACCTGCCGCAGACACAGCTACCTCCGCACGATCGACAAGCTTTTGTCCCACGTTATGCTCCGAACACTCGACCAGACACCTATGCCGTTCATGATCTCACATACCCGTCACGTCCTGAGCAATGGCAGACAACCCCTGCATCCGTTGCGAGCCAATATGGCGAGCAGTATCTGCCAAGCCTACAGCCTCGCAATGATCTGCTGCCGCCAAATGACTCAAGAACTTACAGTCACCGGAGCTCCAACCAGCTGCAACTCGCCCCGAATGACTCTGACTTCGTCGGGCTTCCCTCAGGCAGCTACAGCTTTCAGCCGCAGTCGCATCCGTGCTTGGAGCCAGCATCCAGATTTGTAAGGGCAGATGGTAGGCCAATGGGAAACGTCGATGGTACTGGTAGTGAATATGAAGACAGGACAAACCAATATCAATCCCGATTCGGCCTCGTTCCGACATCGTGGGGACATGCAAGACACCTCGGGCACCAGCCGCAGCCTCTCGAGTACAACGGTTCCTGTTCCTCACCATGGAACTCCTCAGCTTCGGGGGATACACTTCCTCCGCAATATCCTCAACCGCCCCGAGCTTACTCAGTCGCGTCGCATACAGCTCTCCCTAACCATGTCCAGCCTATGCCGCAGCCTGTTGTCCAGCAATGGCGTACGGATAATTTGAACGGTGTCAAGGCCCCGAGTTCTCGACAGCACACCACTGACACACTCGCAACCAGAAAGTCGACTCAAGGACAGCCAGATGCAGCCACCAAACGCAAACAAGACATATACCGCAAGAAGGGCGAGGCACGCAGGAGGACCATCGCCGCTGGTATGGCTGGGAGCCAAACGTTCTCCAACAAGCCACCGGCGCCCGAACGCAGTGTGGTCAAGTTCACAAAGCTGCCTAGGAAGCGTCGCAAACTCGCACCAGAATCAGTAAATGAGGAACAGTCGCCAGAAACTGCCATCATCGCATACTCTGACCAGTCTTCGTCTGTCGTTCAGCCCACCGCCCAGATCCTCTCACGTCCCACTGTTAAGCCGACCGCCACTGTCGAGCCACCTGCCATTGTCGAGCCACCTATGACTGTCGAGCCACCTGTCATTGTCAAGCCACCCCTCCTAGCGGCAGACAGTCTCCCCCAGCCCATCGTCAACGACTATGACGACTACAAGTGGTCTGTCTATCACTATGAGCTTCTATCGCTTGGCTACGATCACGCTGAGCGCTGGCTCGAGGAGCTCTTTCAGGGGGCGCTGCAGTCCACGTACACTTCCCGCCATGTCACCCACATCACCCGCGGCTTCATACAGAACGGCACCCGCCTTTCCTTCGTCGTCCTCCACAACGCAGCGAACCCTTTCGAACACACTCCTGCACCAAGTTCAACTGTCACCATCGGCGTCTACGGCTACCACTGGCACCTCCACAGCGAGATCCACTGGACAACACTGGCCTCGGACGAGCGCAGTCTGTTCAAGCAGTGTGTTGACTGCGGGCATCTAAGAGAAGTCAACAAGTGGACGCCTGATCCATCCAATGCCAAGGAGCGGCGCTTCCACCGCGCATACTGGCGTGCGGCGAACATGCTCGAACTGGGTGGCTTGCTGAACCGCGGACCGTCAGAAGACGTGCCGCACGACTTGATCGTGGAGCAGAGCGAAGAGGATCCAGACACGGATTTTTGCCTCACCAAGGCGGATCTGATGTGGCAGTGGGGTGTCACAGAGAAGGAGGCAGAGGAGGCGTGGCAGGCCGTGCGGAGTGAGGTCGCGGAGATGGAGGGCGTGCAGATCGGGGAGCAAGGGTGGCAGCATCTCGTCATCTCCAGCTCGGAGTAGTATGTATGTATGTATGATGAAAGCAGAGAAATAATGATCCACCGATATATGCACGAGGGTGTACAACCATCTCGTAGTAGGTCCATGTCCTCAATCTCCACATCAGGAACGAACAAATCCCCTGCATAAAGAAAACATCTGTACCATCTCATCTCTCGCCTCATCAATAACACGCAAAACGTATAGCGTTGTTTCTCCACGCAAGGGAAGGGGCAAAAGAGATGAGTTTATTAGAGTAGAGGTACAAGATGAATGAATCGAGTCCAGTCCTATTAGGACGTTATTCCTTTCGCCTACTACTTACTTACTTACTTACTTACTTACTACCAACTAGCTAGCTAGCCAGCCAGCTCGCTCTTATAGACTAGATTTCCCTCTTAAGAGACAGAAAAAAAAAAGAAAAAAAAACTAATTTCCCCCCTCTATATATATATATAGCCTAATCTATAATACTAGATTTTGTATAGCTATCTACTCTTTATTATTGTCTATAATGCGTATCTTAACAGCGTCTAAGCTTAGAGTCTGTATACACTAGTAATAGTAGTAGAGCAAAGTATACTTAATTATACTATATACACTAACAGCAGCTAGAATATCTTTAACCTTAGCGCTGCCTGCTGTCTATTCTACCCTGCTACTGCTGCTGTACTTGCTCTGTTAGCGCTATAAAGCGCACTAGGCTAGATATTGCACAGCTGTCTACTCCTTGTTGCTGCCTACGATGCGCACCTCAACGGCGTCTGCGCTCGGGGTCTGTATACGCTGGTGGAGCAAAGCGTGCTCTATCGAACTGTATACACCAACGACCGGGACGTCTTTGACCTCGGCGCTGCCCTCCGTCTGATAATCTACCCTGCTACCGCTAATGTCCCATCCGTACCGCGCGAACCGCTGCTGCACTCGCTCCGTTGGCGCCACGAAGCGCACTTCTACTCCGTCCTCCCCGGCGTAGGTTTTTGCGTCGCTGGCTAGGTCGCGCAGGGCGGTTAGGCCCGTGGTGTCTATGTCTGCGAGGCTGCGCAGGTCGAGGATGAGGAGGCGGAGGGGGAGCGGGTCGTCGCCGAGTGGTGTGCGGGCGCGGAGTCGGGCAGCGCGCTGGTGCCGGGCGACGCTCCAGTGTGGACGGGAGGCGGGGAGGCCGGGGTTGTGGGTGGTGACTGAGTCGAGGATGTGGGATGTGAGGGCCAGGGCGTTGTAGAAGAGGAGCGGGGTGGTGAGGGAGAAGAGCTGGGTGGAGCGCGGGATGGGGAGCGGCGGGGTGGCGGGCGCGGCGGGCAGGGAGGTGATGTGCGTGGCGCGGTGGAAGGCTGCGGCGAGCAGGTGGTATGCGATGTTGAAGCCTACGGCGCTGGCGATGCCGACCTCAGAGGAGACGAATAGCGTTAGCCAGAAGGCGAGCTGCGAGGCGATGAAGTCGATGAGCGAGGTGCGCCAGTAGCTGTAGAATACCGAGGGGGGCACGACAATGTGCCAGACGGCTGTGACGATGATGGCGGCGAGTGTTGCTTTGGGGATCCAGTAGAGTGCCGGGCTGAGCTTGAAGATGGAGAGGATGACGACGCCTCCGGCGATGATGCCGTACGCGGGCGACTTGACGCCCGAGTCCGAGTTGACTGCTGTGCGCGACATGGCGCCGCCGACGGGCATGGAGGAGAAGAAGGAGTTGAACAGGTTTGTGGCGCCGAGGTAGACGAGCTCCTGTGCTGGGTCGGTGACGTAGCCGTTTTTGCGCCCAAAGGCTTTGGCGATGGCGAGGTGTTCGAGCGCGGCGGCGATGAAGGGCGCGATGGAGCGGACAAACACCTTCTGGATGAGGGCGCCGTCGGGAATGCGGGGGTTGGAGATGCCGTCCGACTTTACCTTGCTGAGTGCCCAGATAGGGTCGTCGGCGCGGTGCTTGTTGACGCCGTATGAGATGCCGGTGAAAAGAACAAGCACCACGGCGCTCCTGCCCAGCGAGAGCAGCCACACAGCTTTGCTTGCCTTCCCGCATCGCTGCCCCATCTTCTGCATCAGCACGAGGATGAGGATACCCCCCAGCCCGATGCCGGTGGTTGCGCCATCCCATTGGGGGATCTTGGCGAAGATGTCGTGGATGATATTGGCAGTTCCCGAGCGCACGGTGATGCCGAAGAGCGAGGGGATCTGGCCGAGCATGATGACGATGGCGGCTGCGGAGATGAAGCCGCTCAGCACGGGCACGGAGATGAATTCGAGGAGGAAGCCGAGCTTGAGCAGCCCGATGGCGAGCGCGTAGATGCCGACAGACATGGCGACGGCAGAGGCAATGGCCTGTGCGGAGTAGCCTTCGTGGACTACATCAGCGACGATCTCGGCGGTGAGCAGGCCCATGAGGGAGGTTGGACCGGTGGAGAGGTCTGGGCTGTTAGCAGTGAAGACTGATTGATTGACGATTGAAAGTGATTTACGTCAAGACGGCTATCTATTGATGCCGGCCTCCCATGGGGCATTGTTTGACGCAGTGAAGACTGATGCTGGGTGAGTCGACGTACCTTTAGATGTACCCATGATGAAGACGAGGAAGTTTGGCAGCCAACTCGACATCAGACCGAATTCACCCGGAATGGTCGCAATTTTCGCATATGCAAGTGACTGGGGGATCAGCAGCACGCCGACAGTGACGCCAGCGAGGGTGTCGTTGAGCAGCCATCGTGGGTTGTAGCGGGGCAGCCAGTGGACGACAGGCACTCGCTCGACGAGGTACTGGGCCGCGACAGAGGGGGCTGCACGGGCTGCCTTGGCACCGTAGCGAATGGTGCGGTTGATGGTGATGTCTGTGGAGATGGCGTCGGAGATGCGGCTGGGCAGGCGCTTGACGTAGTCCATATTGACGAGGAAATGGATGTAGAGCAGAGAATTGGAGGAAAGCTATTACTTCACAGCATGAGTGAAGATGGCCTTATATGAATGCCTCGCTGCGCAGCGTTCAGTTGAGCTGCTCGATACAGCGGCCGAACGGGTTATGCTGGTAGATGTCCAGGGATTGTGGGGAGGGGTCGAGATCACACCTACAGGATGAACAAGCACTACACCATCGCGCTGCCAATAGTGCTAGTACTCGCTGGAAAGTGAGTTGCCGGAGACGGTATGTCGAATTAGGCAGGGAGCTGCACGGAACAGCGTGAAACGCCACCATCGACCTTCCATGTCTGGAGCGCTGCGTGAGCTGTTAGACAAGGGCAGAGATGCAGGTCGGGCGAGTGCTCGATAAGCACGTTCCGGCGAATGAGGACGCAGTGTAGGTGAGGTGTAAATGGCACCTGCATGGGTGACAACAGCATGTGTTGCTAAGCGTGGCCAAGGCGACGTTGACGTTGTGCATTTGAAGACGCTCTAGAGTGAGCAACGACTGCAAGGCGACGTTGACGTTGACGTTGTGCATTCAAAGACGCTCTAGAGTGAGAAACGACTGCTGCAATGCCGTGTTAGATACGTACAAGCTAAAGCCGTCGTATTTGTTTGTGCAGTCTCTACGAGGCTTACCCCGCATGCACCGACCGTGTAGCTGCCGTCAGCCTCCCGCGAGGACACACTCGCAGTGGGCGGGCGCTAAGGGGGCCGAACAAGGTTTAGAACAAGCTCCGGCGGCGATTGGCTTTGCATGCTTGTCACTACTACATTTCTGCATGCACATGACAAGAGCACCATGGGGCGTTTCGAAATAAGCTTTGGATTAAGCACTACAAGTGATTGGCCAAGGATCCTTGTGCAATGTCTGCTGCGCGAAACGTGGGCTGTCTTGAGGCCGTTTGGCGGACTGGCGGTGCAGAATGAGTTGTCGTGATGGCGAGGTGTGGGTGGTGGCAGGAGTGGGTCGCCCTGGTGTGTGCATGAGGAGTTGACGTCTGGGAGTACGACGGCGTGTTGTTGGATGTTGGAGGTGTGGTTGAGAGTGGACATTGGCATCTTGCAATGTCGGTATACACATGCACTTTTATTGTTCAAGATGATCAACTGCCGTCTCACAGCCAGGTGCTATTGCCTGATGTCACAATGTCACGAGTCTTGCAGGACAGATTAGTCATGTGAGGTGGCTGCGAACGGCGGTTCGGTGGACGGGCGCTACTGGGTAGCGAGGTGGGCCCGTCGGGTGGGAAATTTGTCGCGTCCAACGTCACTGCGCGAGGGTCCCCGCAGGCACGCCAGAACCGCGGCGACAGCTGGACGCACACTGCAAGAGCATGGCCAGGAAGAAGAAGAGCGCGCAGACAGAGACGGGCGGCGACGCAGACGGGCGTGCGGGCAGCGAGACGGGGCCCAGCAGCAGCAGCAGCAGCAGCGGCAAGAGGGCGCAGAGGACGCAGCCGTCGACGTCGTCGCTGATCATCTGTCGTAACAAGTAGGTCAGCATCAGGGCGACCCCCCTCTGGGCTGCGGGTGCTGATGCGGGCAGGCACTGGCGCTACATCTCGTCGTTCCACGGGCCGTGGCTGCAGCTGCCGCCCGAGGTGCTCGAGTCGCTGGCGCACACAAACTACCTGGCCCCGCGCCCACGGCCCATTGACGCCGCCGTCTTCTACGACCTGCTCAAGATCCGCCGCCACGTCGACGAGGCCACGACGCTGGCCGTGCGCGCGACGAGCGGCCTGACGAGCGCCGCCCTGAACAGCTCGCTGGGCGGCAACGGCGGCGGCGGCGGCGGCGGCGGGCTGCTGGGCCCGGCGGCGGCGCTGGGCATGGGCTATGGGGGCTATGGGGGCGGCGGCGGCGGGGGCACACTGAGCAGGGAGCGCAAGCACCGGATGCGCGAGCTGGCGACGAGCAAGCTGGCGGCGGCGTACCGGCTCGACGAGATTGCGGCGAGCGTGGCGACGATGCAGAGCGCCAGCACGCTCGAGGACGTGGCCCAGCTGGTGCTGCAGCGCAGCCCCGGCGACGTCGAGGCCCAGTACGTCCACTTTTTCCACGAGAAGATCCCCAGCCGCATGATGGCGCAGTGCACCCCGCTCGATGCCCTCGACGCCGTCGTGGCAGAGCGCCCGGCCGACGGCAGCGCCCTGCGCACCCGCGCCCTGACGCGCATCTTCAAGGACGACTACGCCCGCAGCGCCCGCGACCTGACCGACGCCCTGGCCGCCGCCCGCTACCACGCCGCCGCCCAGCACCGCGACTGGCGCACCGAGCCCCCGCTGCCCGACGCCGACCAGCCCAGCTCGCTCGAGACGCAGCTGCTGTTCCACCGCGCCGGCGTCTACCTGGCCATGGCCTGCCGCCTCGTCCCCGCCGCCCTCGACGGCCTGCAGGCCCAGGAGGCCGCCCAGGCTGCGACCGCTGCCCACACGGCCGCCGGCGACGAGCCCGCCCCCGAGACGCCCGACGCCGCCGCTGCCCGCCTGGCCCGCGCAGAGAGCCGCCGCCAGCTGCGCCAGAACGCCAAGCGCGCCCTGCGCGACTACACGGCCTTCCTCGCCCGCTTCGACTACACCCCGGGCCTCGCCCCCGCCGCCGCCGACGACTTGCTGCGCCGCTACCACGCCACCGACTACCAGTCCAAGCTCGACCGCCTGCTGCAAGAGTCGGCCACAACTACAACCACAGCCACCGACGCCCTCGCCCCGTACAAGAGACCCCCCGCCTGGCCCCAGCTGCCCCCGCCGCCCGTCTTCACCCTCAACCAGCTCTTCGACTCGGTCCCCCCCGCCGCCCTCCCGCCCTTCCCGCCCCCGCCGCACGCCCCGCCCTCGCCCCTCCCCGCCAACGAATCCCTCACCTACCACCCCCTGCTGCCCGAGGCGCTGCACTCGCTCCTCCTCGTGCACGCCCTGCTGCAGACCCCGCCCAAGGAGCTCCTCCGCCACGCCCACAACGCCGCTCGCCTCGCGCGCCTGCTCGACGGCTATCCCATCTTCCTCGCCGCGAGGAGCCCAGCACGGAGCGACTGGGTCGAAGTGCTGCGGCGGGGCGGGAACTGGATCGGTCTCGTGGGGTCCTGGGAGCGGCTGTGTCGGCCTGCGAGCGAGGGCGGGTATGCGAGTGGAAGTGGGAATGGGCATGGAGGGAGTGGGAGTGGGAGTGGGAGTGGAAATGGGGCGCTGACGAAAAAGGGTGGGAGGGCAGGAGCCGGCGATGGTGTTGGGCGGGACAAGGCAGAGACCAAAGAGCAGCGCCGCGAGCGCCAGAAGCACGAAGCCATCCTCGAAGCACTGGCCGACGAGCGCGTCGTAGACGAAGCGTCCTTCCAGCGCGCCGTCCGCGCCCGCGAACAGCGCTTCCGCGACGACGACAAAGCAGAGGCCGCCCTCGACGCATCTGCCGCCTCGTCCTCCACCTCGCCCGCCCTCATCACCGAGCACGCCCACGCCCCAGCCGGAACCGCACCCGACAACGATCCCCCAGACGCTGCGGTCCCAAAACGCTGGGCCCCGTCTGAATCAAAAGAGTACCCCATCGGCACCGAGCGCGCAGAGGCAATAGCGCGGTGGGTCAGAGACGCCCCTCCCCTGACGAGCGAGAGTAACTCGGGCAAGAAGAGACGGAAGAAGGGGTCCAAGAAGAGCAGTGCGCCCAAGGGGAAGACCCTGGACGGCAGGGTCGAAGAATTGGATCTCGCCGACGACGGAGTCGAGGGGGACGAGGTTGACTGAATAAGAGAGGCCGCCTTTGAGCGTGTTGCATACCACCTTTGTAGTAATTTGACCTGCACTGCACTACACTATATCAAGAGAAGACAGACAGCACGTACTACTACCCCCAGAATCGCTATCCCCTTAGCCATACCCTTCCTCCTAGAATATGCCATGATTACCGTGTCTGCTCTGCGTGATTGTAGGAGTTGAAGAGATTGTGTTAGATGCGCCGGCTAGTGTAAGAGCAGTGTGAGAATAACACAGAAAGCAAAGAATATCAAACAGATACTACTCCACGATCACGCCGCCTTGGTTGATGCAAAATATGTAAGGCGAGTAGGGAGTACTTGTTGTGAACCTGGATGTAATCCAAACTAAGCAAGACGAAGCTAGGGATCGAGGAGGGCCTGCGGTGAGAAGAGAAGAGAAGAAGGGAAAGGAAAGGGAGAGGGAAAGTAAGAGTGCCTCTATGCGTAGCTCCGTATACTCCTCATTGGCCACGAACGAATACGGCTGGGTTTAACGCTTACCCCGTGGGGTTTTTTTTTTAAAATGCAACGGCTATTAGGGAGCATTTTCTGCGGATTGATCTTGTCTGGTGCGATGGTACAAGCAAGGGCAAGGGCAAGGGCAAGGGCAAGACGCAGGTGACCTGACTAAATAAATAGATACTAGTGGTAGAAGATTACCTGGCTAGGGAGTTGGTAGGGATAAGTACCTGAGTAATGAAAATAGGGAAAATTTTGGTAGGTTTGGAAAGCTGGTCTTGATATGCTCTTGGACGTAATTAGCTTAGCTGAGGGTTCTCTAGAATCTGTTATATTGCGTGCGTTGTAGAGTTAATCTGGCTATAGATAATGTATATTGAACACAGTTATTTTGGCAATTATCATGTGACAGATTTAGCGTTGGTCGGCCCAGGTGTATCCTCGTGCAAGGGGTTGGGCTCTGATTGATTGGCATAGGCGCTGGTGTTTACCTGCGCCGCCTTCTCGTCTGCATAGTTCCCTGACGGGCGGTTGACTGTGTAAGGGTCCAGCGATTCTGATATACCACCAGTCCCTACACTTCCAAATCACAAACTCTACAGAGCACTGCAATGATAGACAACAGAACAACTTCGCAGGTGCTGTAGTGCGAGATGACAGTAACAAAGGCAGTCATAGCAAGCAAGATCAGGACGGCATGGCGCAGATGGGGAAGGAGCAGCGTCTACCTGTACAACCTCTCCTGGACCGAGTTCCAAACCCGAGTACTGCCACAACACAGCGTCGCTTCAATACCATCACTCTGCTGAGTCTATCGCTGGCTGACGTTTCTTCAAGTCCACCCCGAAAGTCATCTTCCATACCGTCCTCATCAACGGCACACTATCCTCTCTCTATTTTCCTGCTCACCTCCCTCCTCAGCGTCTCAGACATCTCAGGGGTTTTCGGCACCCCGGCTGGATACCCGCTGATCGAGATGGTGTAACCCAAGCTGCGACCACCACGCTGTACGCCTTTATCCTTGCTATAACTATAGCTACTATTTATAGGACTCTTGCCTCTATATTCTATATAACCTAAGTATTTGCTTAAAATAAGAGATTCCTTTCTTAAGCTATATGAAGTATAAATTAACCTAGTCTACTAGATCCTTACTAGATCTATTACCCTAGTCTTAATAATTGTTTTCCTCCTATCCCTAATTAACTGCACCATCTGCTATTCTCTCCCTGAACACCATCGCTCTCTACAACATCTCGCACATCATCTCAACCACCTGCCTCATCTCCCTGCGCCCCCGTGCCCACGCGAAAACAAACGTCTTGGCAGTTGGCCAAGCAGCCGTATCCGAACAGCGTCTCGTATTTTCGGGCCATTGAACCTCAGCCCCTGTGGCTTTATCACCAACATCTACGGGTGTCTGCTATGCGAGGTTGCTGGTGCCGTGTGTGGCTTTGCCGGCTATCTTGTCTCTGACGGCTACGACGATCAACTGCGCAGGGCCTGTTCTTTAGCGGGGTGGTGTTGTGTGCGGTTGGTGAGTGGGTTTGGCTTGGGAAAGGTGGTCTGAAGAGGGATGGGTAGGTTCGGTGGCTGAGCTATCGAAGTTGGTGGCTTGGAGATGTGTGAAGTGTGTGGTGGTTGGGAAACGAGTGGGCCTTGTAAGCTGCTAAGCGCTACTCTGTTTAGCTGTAGCTAGTGTTGCTAATAAGCAAGTTTGCTTAGTTGACTTGCTGGACTTTGCAAATAATAAGCGAGACAAGTTATGTCTTACTAATAGGATTAAGAAAGATAAGTTAAGCAGAGAAAAAGTAGCTACTAAGTAAGTTAAATTGTTTAGCTTGCTGCTCTTTCAAGTAGACAGGAGAAAGGAGTAAGAAAGAGGGGTAGCCCTTAATAGACTTGAACGCTTAAGCTCTAAGCTAATAAGTAAGCCATAGCGGACAGCTACTACTAAGACAATTAAGCAAGTACTAAATAGATAACAAGCTAGGCCTCTAGATCAGGAAACAAGCAAGTCAAGTGGCATGTAAATTAGGTTGGCAAAGGTCGCACAAAAAGAGAACTATGATCGGGGACACCAACCTATTGACCTCAAACCCGGCGACCATGGAGGCGTGTCTTGTGTTGCACCGCGGATACAAGATGAAGGGTTATCTCCCGCGGAAGGTGGGTTTCCAGCGAATCGGTCCTAGCAGTTTGATCTCGATGTGAGATATCGACCCGGCAAGCTGCATTTGGTGCCGGACGCACTTTCAAGGCTGCAACCAAAGACCGTGACGGGATCTGATCTTGAGACAGACATGTTGGAGGAGGACATTCCCCATGTTTTTCGAACCACCAAATTCCCAAGCGCGTTTTCGCAGAGCGGTTGCACCAGAACCCAATTCTTCAGGCTAATAGTTGCTGCCTGAGGAACTAGGGAGTCCATCCCCAGTAGGAGAGGCTCTTGAAGCGTCAGGTAAACACAAACACAGGTCAACTTGAATACCTAGCCAAATGGGAAGACAGGTTGAACGCGCACAACCAATGGTTGAGCGCAGCTCAGTTGCGTACAGCAAAAGAACTCCGGACAACTTATAACACTCAATCTCCTCTGACAGAACAGGAGATCCGTGCACAACAGAGAATCGAACAGCTGACCTGCCCTGCATTCGCTGCACATACACCCTACCACATCGCGTGTTTTGACAGAACACTCCAAGGGGCCAAGTACATCACCGTGGTCAACGGGTTGTCCTTCTACTACCAGTTCAATGTCCGGCAGAAGGACCGATATAAATTCACAGTAAACACACATCGAGGCCCATGCATACCTGCGCCATTCGACCGCCGGGTTAGGAAACTCTGCCTGGGTCGGGATCTGGTGTTTCCTGCAGATCAAAGTCTGTGACTTCTGCTTTGGCTTTGTTGCCTTTGGGTCTGATGTCCTTCTGCGTGGTCACTGGGTATGCGTCCTTGATTGCCCAGGAATTGAGATCCCTCAGGTCCAGGACTGGTCGGCTGGGACCGAAAGGATGGCTCGGAACGCCTGTGTGTCCCCAGCTCCATAGCCTACTACGTCTTTCAACAGGCCTATGAGGGGTACCACCATCAGGGCTTTTACTGAGCCTGCGAACGCATCAAGGCATCCTTCTTTATACATCGGCTCTCTAAGCTTCTGCGCAACTACATTAAGTTCTGCCCCTGGTGCAAAGTTTGTTAAACCCAACGACACGCTCTATGTAGTTCCCTAGAACCTATTTACTAACAAGCCCGGCCGTTTGAGAATGTCTGCATTGTCACCCACCTGCCGGAAACCCCAGAGGGTTTCAACAAGAAGAAGATCCTTATGACCGTCCTTCCCCAGTCGCTGTGCTCCCTGTATACAACAATAGCGGCCAAAAGGATTTCAAAACGTGTGCGCGAACCTCACGCAGCGGCGAAGCGACGCAACGCCTAGAGCCGGGTTAGACATCGATAACCGTATCGCGCGGGACACCGCTTGACCAAGCGAGCCATAATTCCGAAGGCTCTCGTACCTGGCGAATACGATCGCGATTATTCCGCTTGCTGCAAGATGTGGTCTTCCTTGTCCTTTTGTGTAGCCAGCTGGTCGGTCGCATGTAGAAGATGAAACCCGACAGGATCATCATCAGTCCATACAAGTTGTTCATGCTTTGGAGAAAGCTTCCTTCAAGATTGAATCCTTGATCGGTGTTGATCCTTGTTTCAAACCAGACGCTTATGGCACCCTACGTCTGATAAAGGGACACCTGGAAAGTCAAGGGCGCAGACAGCAGTCAGGGAATCCACAAATTTGACCTAGTCAGGACTGAACTTCAAAAGAAACAGTTCCCCGGGAAACCGTACTACACAAAGCAGGAATTGGAGACAATGGTAAAAGAGCAAAAGTCATACCCCTGCGTTTCTCTATATCAAACTACATCCCCACTCTGTTCCCGGCGGCATGCACATATCGCGGAGAGGGCGGGAAAGCCGCCATGTAAATGCCTCCTGGCATTCCATCTTTGCTACTAAGTTAAGCGGGGTTCTGATTATGTACTTGCTTGACTTGTTTGGTGACTACTCTGGCTATAGCTATAGTAACCTCTAATCTAGTTTCCTAGGACTGAAATGCTGATAAAACTGCAGTAGATATTACACGTCTCTGACTCTTCCCTACGTGTGCTTACAGGATTAAAGAAGGATAGGTAAATTCAGCAGCTAAGCTACAGAAGTGAGCGCTTTAGAGATATGTAACGTGTATAGTATTCAAGAAACAACTAAGCCTTGTAAGCTAAGCGCTAGTATATTCAGCTATAGCTATACCTACCTCTAATCTAATTCTCCAATACTGACATGCTGATTAAACCACAGCAAACATCAAACATCCCCAACCCCTCCCCACGTGTGCTCATCCCACAGGCCCAGGACTAGGCACATACGACGGCCGATTCCTCCCCACCCACGGCCCAACCGGCCCCACCATCTCAGGCTTCAAGTCCCCCACCGTATTCGCGCCAATATTCCGCATCGTATTCGTAATCTCCTCGTGGAAAACTAGCACGCAATGTCAGCAAAAGTCCGGGGGTCCATCACACATCACAACTGCCGCGGATTGCTTACTCTGCAGAACCCTCGCTACACCTTCCTCGCCATGCGTCCCGTTGGCGTACAGAATCGGCCTGCCGATACCCACGGCTTTTGCGCCTAGCGCTAGCGCTTTCACTACGTCGGCGCCGCTGCGCACGCCGCCGTCGACCATGACTTCGATCTGCGAGAAGAGGTCTGGGCGCAGTTCGCGGAGTTCGTAGAGCACGTCGATTGGGGCGGGGGCGTAGTCAGCTTGGCGGCCGCCGTGGTTGGACTAGATTTAGGGGTCAGTGGTTGTTGGGGTGGAAGCGATGCTGGGACCGCTTACGAGGATGACGCCCTGGGCGCCGTGGTCGACGCACAGTTGGACGTCCTCGACGGATTGGACGCCCTTGATGATGATGGGGAGGTGTGTGTGTTTTCTCACAAAGGCGATGTCGGCCCATGTCAGATTTGTAGCTTGGTACCCGCTGATTTGCTCTGAGACGCTCTTTTCTTTCGGGCTGGTTGATGGTGGGGCGGATGATTTTGGCACCGGGACATGGCTGGCCTCTTGCAACTTCTGTCGTACATCGAGCGTTCTCTTGGATTGCCAACACACGTCTACTGTCAGGATGATGGCGCTGGCGCCAAGCTGCGTAACGCGCTCGACCAGTGCGGATGATGCGGAGCGGTCTTTGTTGAGATATAGCTGGAACACGAGCGGTTGGCCTTGCTTTCTCGCATCGAACATCTCCTCCAGACTGCAGCTGGCGTTTGCGGATATCGCCTGGATGATGCCAAAGTCTCCTGCAGCCTTTGTCAGGTTCACTTCTCCGAGAGGATGGCCCAACTTGGCCATCGCTGCCGGCGCGATGAAAATTGGCATTGCTGTTGGAATTCCAAGGAACGTTGTGGCAGTCGAGCCGTACGATGTGTCGCGCAGGATTCGGGGTCGGAAAAAGTACCGTCTCCAGGCTTCACGGTTGTCAAAGAACGTGGCTTCCTCGTCAGATGCACTCCGGTAGTACGCCCAAGCTGTTGTGCTGAGCACGCGTTCGGCCCAGTATTCGAAGTCTTTGATTAGAAGCATACTCGATGCTGGAGGCATCTCTTCTCGTGCCTCGGCCTGTCGTACTTCGTCATCTGTAAGCTCTTGCTCCTCATGGGCTGGAACAGTCTCTGGGTCAATAGGTCCGAGGCAGTATTCCGGCGGGAGTGTCTCAATGGCGTCTGGCGGATGTAAAAGCGTGAACTTCGTACTCGCATCTTTCCCTGCTTGTTGCAATATCGCAGCTCTTCCTCCTGGATGGGCTTCCAGGAATTCTGTCATATCGTACACCATGCCCTTCGTCGGTCAGACTACGGGCGTGCAGTTCAAGATTTGGGGGGTCCTTCTTACATTAATGATGACCCAGCAGTTGTCTTCGGTGACATGCTTTTGGACTTCTTCATACGAAATCAAGGGCCGCCGCCCACGTGGTACTGCGTCTGCAGCGTCGCATTGCACAGTGGCTTGTCCGTAGAGTGTATATCCGCCGGCAACAATCTGACTTTAATTCAGGGAATGCACGTAACTTGTATCAGTCGGATAACATACAGATGCAACAATCAACACGCCGAGCTGCCTGCCATAGGAGGGTGTTGTTGCAAGACGGGTACCGAAAGTGGCACGGTTATTTGGTATCGCTCGAAATCCACGAGTCGTCCGAGCTCGGTGTTGTATCGCGGGATCAATGCTCGGGAAGCTCTTGTGCGCATGCCGCCACAGGGTGCGTAAAGAGGACATGGTGAGGAATTGACGAGGCAGTACCCATGGAGCGGTTGGAGGAGTGCATTGTGTATTGAGGACGCGTGCTAAACTCTACAGTCGTTTTTAAGGTAGTGAGCTCGCGCCACCGTTCCGTGAAGCACTGGCAACCGCGCGATCAGTGTTGAATCTGCGACGGGCAAAATTGCTACAACCGGAGATGCGGAGGCTAGCGCTGCTCGGTTGTTCCCCATAGATGCGGTCATCATTTGCCGATCGGTGTTTGCTATCGGCAATTGGCTGCGAAGTCGCAAACACAGCACGATCAGGACATGCTTCGTGTCTTCAACGTCTATATGTCGTTTTCGGACTGTGGAACCGGAGTGAGCACGGCTTCAGTCGTTTCTATTCCAAGGGAATAATTTAATGCTTTGGAGCACAGCAGCCACGATGACGGTGCCGGGATTTTCGAACCACAGACCTCATTTACGCCGTCGCCTTCCGCGCAAAATCCATGCATGAGGTTCTTGTATAGACGAAAACGTTAGCTACAGTAACCAGCTGCACCGCACTGCAAGTTTGAAAGAGAATGTTGAAGTCCTACATTCTATATTGTTGCTGCATCTAAAGTCTAGCACTCGCTCGCGAAAGTATTGCACCCGGCAGAGCCTCGAACACCTTTGAGTCCCGTAGCCAACCCACCTCATGTCCGCGCCCAGCTCAGTTTCCGCAGTACTCTCTGCCGCCTCGAGCCTGTTTTCGCTCGTGACCGACGGGGTTCCGCATCTTCGTGGTATGGCCCCCGCTGCTGCACGACTGTCTCGCTCACGACGTCGCCGTCCATATCTGTACTGCCCAACGCAGCAAGCTCGTTGCGCAACGACTGACACCTGATGTGGTCTTCCCCAAAAACCTTCTCGTTGCCCTGAAGCGCCTTCGAGTACCATTCTTTGGCTTGCTCTACATGGCCTAGGCTGTCATGTAGCATGCCGAGCGCCCACAGAGTGTTGAGAGCTGGTATGTAGGTAGAGATGCCCTCGGGTCCGATTGCCTGCTTGTATCCCTGCAGCGCTCGCACGAACATCTCCTCTGCCTTATCTAGCATTCCTCGGCTGCCGTAGAGGATGCCTAAGTTGTGGACTGTTGGAAACGTCGATATGTGCTCCTCTCCCAAGGCTTTTATCCTGCCTTGAAGAGCCTGCCTATACATCTCCTCTGCTTTGTCCAGTCTTCCCTGGTCGCTGTAGAGGACGCCCAAGTTGTCGACAATGCTCAGTGTCAATGTGTGCTCTTCCCCTAGCGCCTTAGAGTAGCCCTTCAGTGCCCTCCTAAACATCTCTTCGACCTTATCTAACTTTCCCTGGTCCCTATAGAGGTTACCCAGATTGTTGACTGTAGTTAGTGTTGACATGTTATCTTCCCCCAGCGTCTTCATCTTGCCTTCTAGTGCCTGTGTGTACATCTTCTCTGCCATATCTAGGTTCTCCTGGTCGTGGTAGACGTTACCTAAGTTGTTGACCATGTTCAGCGTTAGCGCATGCTGTTCACCTAGTCCCTGTTTTATGCCTGCCAGCGCCTGCACGTACACCGCCTCTGCTTTATCTAGCTTCCCCTGCTCTTTATAGAGTAGACTTAAGTTGTTGACTGTAGTGAGGGTTGACATGTCATCTTCTCCTAACAATCTTCTTTTGCCTTCCAGCGCCTGCGTGTACATTTCTTCTGCCTTGTCCAGCTTTCCCTGGTCGCTATAAAGATCACCCAGGTTATGGATTGCCCACAAAAGTGTTCGAACGTCCTCCTCTTCTTGCTCACTTGCTTGATCGATCGGTTCCAATGCGGTCATGTTCTCTTTCGTTATGCTCTTCCTACACTTCTCTGCATGCGCAAGTAGTCGTGCTTGCGTCTCCCAGTACTTTCTCTGCCTGTCCCCTGGTACTGCTAGCCCGACAAGCACAATTGCGAGCCGCGATAATTGAATGTGCTGCCTGGTGTCTTGTGCGTGTAGCGCCCACTGGTGTACCACAGGGTGCATCGTGTATCCCAACGACTCTCCCTTTGCTTCTATGAGCGAGTAGCTCCGTAGCGTCCTAACAGCTTCAATGAACTCAATCTCGCTGCGCGCTATCTCTCCAAGCCACTCTGTCGTCCGCTCTGCAATAACGTTCGACTCCTTCGAAGCAGATACTAGCATTTCGTACCACAGGTCCTTGTTGTCTAGGTGCGCCCACAAAAGCAGTAAGTTCGCGGCCGCCTTGTTCTTTTCCTGTATAGCCAAGTATGATATTGTCCAGGTGGTTGCCACACTGCCATTTGCGTAGCTTCGCAGCGGCACTTCCTTGCCATCATGCACCTCCATCAGTTGTCGCCATTGCTCCTTGTATAGTCGGGTGTAGGTGCTAAAGCCAGTGCCTGTCTCGCTCATGTACGCGGCAGCCTGCGCAAGCGCCAGCGGCAGTCCGTCGAGCAGTTCCAGAAGCTCTTCGCCCTCCTGACCTATGACAAAGTCAGTGCCACCAATCTAGTTGTTGCTGATGTAGCTGCACGTTGAGCTGTATACCTATGCCTGTTCCATACCAAATCTTAAAAATACCCCGCGCTTTCTCCCTTTCAACCTTCCTCACTTCCCACCGCTCTCCATGTTGAACCAAGTGGTGAAGTCGAGTTGTAATTAACACTGATCCGTGGTCGGCTTCTGGCAGGTACTCTTCTATGTCATACGCCTCTCCGTCTTCTTCGCACCGTCGTTTGTCGTGGTCAACGTTGTCCACCACCAGCAACCACTTGCTATTGTCCGTTATATTTAGCCAGTTGAGCACGTCTCTCACTACCCCATCGATGTCGCAGCCATGACCTGCGGTATACATCCTGCTGGCCTCGGAGATCTGGCCCGTGGGGATTTGACTCGCGAACGCGGCAAAGCTCTGCTTGAGGCTGCTCTCGCTGCTTCCATTTAGCCACAGTACTGATGAGAAGCTGTCCTGATGTCGCCGAGCAAAATTGGCCGCCAGCTGTGTCTTGCCTACGCCACCTAGTCCATAGGCAACTAGCAACCGTCGGGTCTTTATGTTGTCTTGCCGAAGAAGCGCTTGCTCCAGTACTTGCGTATCTTTCGAACGCTCTGCAAACCTCCCTACAGGGACACTCTTGAGGCTGAGTGGGACGAAGTACTTGCGAGCTTCTGCTAGTCCTGCTACTTCCATCACCTTAGCTGCGGGAACGATGGCCAAAATGGCTTTTGCATACGCTGCTGCCGTTGCTGCCGCATACGGCTGCCACGCCTTAGTCTTGTGGGAGTCGGCATAGTCGCAGATGCCTCGCACCACCAGGGACGGGGAAGCATTCATCAGGCCCGCCGCCTCCATCTCGAAGCACAGAACCCCGCCCAGCTCTTCACTCAGCCGGTCGCGCGTGACTCCATCCTTGATGACCTGGTTACCAGACGCTATAGTTCCATAGTGGACGATCACTTCATCGTCAGCTTTTCGCACCGCACGGTGTACTGTGCTCCAGCTGTCTTTGCTGCACGATTCGCATGTCGCTCCGCCATGATGGTGGTATGATGCCTTGAAGAGAACGTCAGGCCCGGCATTCGCGCGGCTGAAGGATGGGCTTCGGTCAAAGGCTGACAGATATGTTATAAAAGAAGCTCTGTCTTCCCTATTCTGATAGCTGAGTGCCTTAAGCTGAGCAACGGCGTGAAGCAGTATCTGAGGAGGCGAGTTTAGCGATCCGGTCCGCCTCCTCTGTCCGCCCGCTTCCGTCTTGCCAAGGTCATACTGCACCACTCCGCCATACTCCCGCGCCGGCTGGCTGACTACAACGTCTCCGAGTCGCACATCTGCATCCATACTCGGCACTCCGCCGCCGACTCCTACGATCAAACTGAATGAGATCGATGTGAATATAGTCCTTGCTTGCGTCGCGCTTATTGCAGCTGGGCCGATGCCTATCTGGCCAGCCGGCAAGCACACCAGGACGACATTGTGATTTCCGATACGCCCAAGCGTGTACTGGGCTGAACCTTCAGTATGAAGGGGCAAATGCTTCTCGTCAAGCATCACCTGCGCCGCTGCGAGCTCAACAGGCAGCGCACACAACCATGCCACAGTGTACGCTGCAGCATCCAGCCGGCGCTGAGCCATGGGCTGTGTATTGAAGCGCGGCTTGTGGGACTGGGTAGAGAGGTCAACGACAATGTGTGGGCTAGCAAGATAGGCGGGCGGCGTCTTTGGCTAAAGCTCGCTACGCCGGAGGACATGGACGTGTAGGATCCATAGCATGCGAGTGCGAGAGGCATAACACAAGTAAACGAGCAGATAGCCCCATCATCCTGTCGTTCCCAACATGTGCACGGCCTTGATGGCCGGGCGCTTATCGCTTGGTCCGGAATTATCGAGCGGCGGGAACAGCTGCAGGCCGTTGCATGTGCAGGCGGGTAGCCGCGCGGCACGAATCATGCGGCACCTTTAGTGTCATACCGGTAATTGACATATAATTTTTAAGTATATGCAGGAAATTGCTGAGGGCAATGGAAGGCAGCCTGCTGGGCCACGAATCGTTTTGAACTATTAAGTGCCGGTGTTAAGCTGTGAACAAATGCAATCGCTCGAGAGTAGCGGCAGAGCAGCGAGGCGGAGCGTTACCTACACAAATGTGTGATGGTATCAAGCCGCTCAGATAACTGATTATGGTCTAAGTGGAATTGGGCTCGGCACACACGCTCGGAGTGTAGCAGCGACGATCATGATGAGCTCAATTTTGGACCAAAGCGCGAAGTGCACAAACTTGCAGAACGCGACTGCAATAAGAGGACAAGTACGAGAGCGTAACATGCGAGTGACATAGCTAATCGCGCTCTGGGAGTCTGCAATCTGATGTTCGGATCTTCTCAATCGATTACACGTGGGTGCCAGCTGCGCCTCAAACACATCACGAGCCGATAGCACAGCCACGCTTGAACCCAAACGCAGCCAAGCTCGATTCAAGATCAACAAGTCTCCAGGCTACATCGAGCGCGAAGGCTTGATTAGCGAAATAAAGACGTGGTGCTGTTTGCCCCTCATATCCCGTCATTGCGTCTTCCTTCAACCCCGCTCTCTCTCACCTACAGTTTTGTCGACTGCATCAAATCATCTCAATCGCCGCAGGACCCACCGATACCCACAATGAACAACAGCAACAACAACAACGCGCACGGAGGAGGTCAACAAGACTACCTCGACAAAGCTTTCGCCGCTGGTGCGAAGAAGTTTGGAGGCGCAAAGGGACAGCAGGTGGCAGGCAACCGCGCGACGAGCGAGAAAATTGTGCGCAATCCATCTACATGGTCATTCAACAATTGTATCTAACTCTGCTGAACACAGACCGACACGCTGCGCGGATTTTATGAGAAGGCTACAGGAAAGAAGGTCAATCCGAAATTCTCGAACTAATGCTTTTCGTCTTCCCAGTTTTTGTTCGTTCCTTTTTGTCGCGGTAATCCCCCCCAAATATTACGTCATCTAGCTTAATCCAGCCGTTTGCAGAAATCTACAAATCTCAGCGTGGTGACATGTGTTGTGTGGCTAACTAGCAACTACCTCCCATCAAAGACTTGGCTGAAATGAATTAGCTGCGTAGTCGCAGACCGCACATCAATTCAACCCTCATCCACTGTTCACAGAGACGGGACAAGCCTTTCGAACAAGGAGCCGCTAGTCACTGGGGGTTTCCGGTTTCGGGAGTGATAAGGATTCTTGTGATACAGTCGGAGCACTAGCTTGCCTTTTTGCCCTGCTGCGGTGCCTCAACATGGTAATTTTGGGTTCTCGAGGAGACGCAATTAGGGTCGTAAGGCAAACAGATGGTGAGTCCCTGATCAATCGCAGTGTTGTGAGCACGGGCGTCCAAGCAATCGCATGGTAACATGTTGGGCGTACCTAAGCTTGACGTTTGCGAGGTTGCGGTAGTGGATTAGAGAGTGAATCCCGTCTGGTGTCCAATCCTATCGGGGATGTCAGCTCGCGCGCCTCGAAGCATTGGGTGCGCCTGCTGCCAAAACGGTATGGTTTTCTTCATCTACACGACCATGATGCAGCCCCTGATCTGGCACCGCTAGCTTATTATCCTACTAGAGAGCTCAAGGAACCAATTGGTGAACAGCACAGAGATCATCCCTTTATCCTGGAAGGCGCACGGGAGCCCATTCGCTGGGGGCTGTCCATTAAAGAGCTCTTGTCGTCCGCACTACACGGGAAATACCTTGACCTCGCGCACAGTCCGAAGGTGCTTGCGGAGCCACTACTCCGCAGACCCATCAACTGCGCGAATTCGGATGTCTCTGGCTCTACTCGTATGCCAGGAAAAGTATGAATATGGAGGCCGCCTGACTCCGCCATGCTGCCCACCGTTGAGTTGCTCGCTCAAAATCATACCTCGGTCATAGTGATCCAAGCAGCCCTTGCGTTTAGTCTTACGAACGGATCCCAGGGAGGCGACGGTTGCGGCCGTCAACACGCGAATGTCGCCATTCTACTTCCTTACGCTACAGTTACTGCATGCGAGTCTCAGGTTAACGACTGCATTATTGACACAGCTACTACACACTTCCTCCTAACAACGGACGATCTACATCTTGCTCTGCTAGTTATTGACTTCCAAGGAATCCAACACCGCTTTGATCATGAAGTGTCGACTCTCTATAAGGAACAAGCCTCCTGAATGGCCTGGAGGCATTTGAAATTCCGCGTACGTTGAGACTCGCCTCGCGCCATCCTTCACAAGAGAGTCCATCAACTTCGTGATGCCCTTCATCCACGGATTCAGGATGAGATACAAGTCGTCAGCGTCATCGCCATCGTGGTCACTCTCTACGCTGGACTCATCACTAGAGAAGTCTAGTTCGTCGAGCTGCTCTTTTACTCCGTCATTGGGAGCGTAGGATGACGGTTTTCTCGGGGAATCGTCCGACTGGAGTGACCGATCTACATCTTCAGACTGTCGACTAATTGCGCACTCTCCGGCATTCTCGTTCGATGAGATATCCCCCACGACACTACCTGCTGCTGGGAGCGTTGAGGCTACGTCTCCCGGAGTTTGAGCATCGCGTGTCTCGTGCTCAACATGTCTCTGTGGCTGACAGTCAAGCTCATCATCTGTATAGTACTTTTGTCTCATAAACGAATGACCACCAGATAGGTATTCCAAGGTGGTCGGTTCCTTTTTTGTCGCGTCCGCCATACCGCGTTCGATGTATGCTCCGAAATTCCTGGCCTGTTCTTTTGCCCGATCTTCTTCGGTCCATAGCTCCTCTCTTCTTTTGACAATTCTTCGAAGCTCCGATATTTGCTTTTTCGACTCCGATGACCGACCCAAGCGTTTCAAGCATTGCGCTCTTCTTGTAATCATCCATCTTTGACGTTGCAGATGCTCAACCTCATTAACTTTGAAACCCGCGAGTCGCTGGACATCATCCTTGCATTCATCGATCTGATTGAGAATGATCAATACAGCTTCCCAGTCTCGTGTCATTGTGTACACCTGCGATGACCATTAACAGCAATACACTCAGTTACACAATCGCTGACTTACTTCAACAAGCTTGTCATAGAGGTCGAGTTGCCTCCTGGAATCGCCGTTGTCGATTGCGGCGCTCAGCCGGTCTTCCAGTCTGGCTCTTCCGTGCAAGAGTCCGCTCTCCCCTCCATTCAAAGCCTCGAAAGCATCGGCCAGAGTTAAGAAGGGCTCCATTCGGGAATTACGCTCGCTCTCGGGAAGTACAGTCTACTCAGTTCATTAGCAGAATGCAGCAAATACACTGATTCAACTGACTCTAAGACTCTGTGTCAGGTTCGTCCACGTGTGCTTATAGTCTGGACGAAAACCAAGAGCTCGGTGCACTTGAACCTCTGACCACAGTCTTGCAAAATCCTTCAGGTCTGGTGATAGTCGCGCGAGCGCGTCGTCTTCTTGTAGAATTGGTTTCTTCGCGAAGTAGTAACCCTCTTCTGTCGCGAACTCAGCTGCAGTGAGTCGATCAACACATCTCGCAATCTCTAATAGTTTGCTAAAGTCTTCGTCTGAACCATCCTCGTGTACAGATTCGAGCAGGATATGTAAGTTTGCCTGATATGCTTGAGCTGTGTCAAGGGACACATCGTAGAAATACTGAATCATGAACTGGCAGTAAAGAATCGCACGAATGAGCTGAAACTTAGAGAGTCTTTTTGCTGTAAAACGAAGCTCCACCTTGATGAGCACCTGCCAAGCGTAGTTGCTACTCACCGCAAACTCAGGGACGACTTGTCGAAGGGCTGCGACAGTAATGTCTGCAAAGATGTCTAGAGCAAACTTCGGCATGCCCTTGTAGGATACTTGAAATGAACAAACTATCCAAACAAGGTCGAACAGGGCCGACTCCTCCGAATCCTTTCCCAGTTCTGGTAGAAGACTGCCCAGTGCTCTGACTATATTTTGCCATTCTCTTGCAAGCTTGATCGTCACACGTTTCGTGTACATTCCATCTTGAATCCATTTAAGACTCATGTTGTGATAACACACCGACAGATTGTGCCATGACGATCTGATTTCTTCATCCGTCCACGTTTGGCTGCGGATGAATTGGCAGAACAATGGGTGGAATGTAAGGTGAGAGATTCGCGTGTCGCTTGGCTCGGTAACAACGGTCACTGCCCCACAGGCCTCTAGCGCCTGGACAGTAGACGGTAGGATGTCGTCCTGTTGTTTGGACGTCGACATAAATAGCTCCTCCAGTAGATATCCTGTGACAGATTCCTGAAAAGGCAGAAGAACCTTCAAGGCTGGTCTGAGGTCATGCAGAAGAGGCCCCCAAGACCTTAAGAGGCGTAGGCCTGCGTCGTTACTACGCCAATCTAAGAATAAATCTGAGGTTTGAAGACTCCAGTATACCGCAGAAGGGTCAGTCTGTGCAACTTTAGGGAAAACCATTTCGATGGCAAGAGGATGAAACTGTAGGAGTTCAAGAATCCGCTCTGCATACCACGAAGCCGTTCTGTCCTGCGCCCCCACGGATTCGGCTTTTGGGCTTCTATCCAAGACATTGGCAGCCAGATCTGTAGCATCCGTGCCTTCTAGACCGCTCAGTGTCACCAAAGGTGGATTGACTTTGATGTGGGTCTTGAGATCTGAACGAAGCCAAATCATACTTTCGGCAGACGATATTGCAACTAGTACATTTGGAACTTTGTCTTCTTCATCTCGCGTTGCAAAAGCGAGGTCGTGGATAAAGCGTGCCACCCAGTCCAATTGATCATCCACATCCCGTAAGATGACCATACACCTGGAAAATGCAACGTACTGGACAAGAGCCTGTTGATGTGTGACTTGGCGATCTTCTAGACTCAGTCTTTGTGCTATGCTGCTAGGTGGTAATTGTCTGTACAGCTCTTCATATGCATCGGTAGATTGACGAACAGACGTGCAGTCGAGAACGAAGACGTGGTTCACAAGTCCGCTATCTTTGAGCCATTGAGCCAGGTGAGCTAGCAGCGACCACTTGCCACCTCCCCGGAAGCCTTGAACGAGACATATCCCATCTTGGACGAGATGGTTCTCAATTTTGAGCATATCACAACCCCGTCCAAAGAAGTCATCTGGAAGTTCCTTGTCGCAAGCTAAGGACAGCGTGTCGTGCAGGGTAGTAGTAGTCGTATCTTCCTTCGCTATCTGATTGAGGATGAACGGTTTGCTTCGCTCCATATGACTGCGACTCGTGTATACAGCTGGCACGAGATAATCATCCAGCTGGACTGCTAAGTGGAAAATCTGAGCCTTTCGAGTTTTGTCATTCTCCAACGCCTCACGACAGTGCTGGACTGCGCAAAGGATATCCTCTCCTTTACGCAAAATGGAATCGTAGAAGGCCTCGTGGAATTTCTTGATCGCGATTTCAGACACTTCGTAGGCCATACCAACGACAAATTCTACCCCATGTCTTGCCAGCTGCGCAGCAAGATTGGTCTGATCTGCTCTACCCGACGTTGATGCGCTCTTGCAGGCGTTCATGACAACCAGCTTAACCCTATGTTTGAAAAGTGATTGCCCGATCTCATCAGCACTGACCCTGATAGTGCTCTCCTTCGAAGGGTGTTTGAAAAGCAGGTAGGCCCTGTAACTGAATGGTTAACCACTAACTCGAACTTTGAGGTCCCGACTTACCTTTCAGATTCAACCTCGCCGTGCATGTCGAAATGGACTATATGATAATCCTTCCTGGATAAATGCTCGAGAAAAGCTTCCTTGGTCCCAGGTCTTGCAATATCGACTACGATTCTATTCAGCCCAAAATTTCGAAGCATTCGCAATAATGGTTGCGCGGTGAGACGATGGTCGATGTCTGCCTTTTTTCTCGCCACAACCAGTAGGATATTGACTGTCAATTGATCGTTCCCCTGCGTTGGCGCGCGTTGTATTTGGCCCGTATTTCTTTCACGGGTCGAGACCCTGCAAACCCTGAAGTTCAGATTCTTTTCCTGCATTGTGACACCGTCGAGAGCTTCCCAGTGCAGCCGGGAGATGTTGCCGTCGGACATCACTTCGAGGATCACATGAGAAGATCCATTGGTGAGGAAGATTTTCTCGTCAATCTGAAGCTCATCGTACAGCGCCAGAGCTTGTTTACGAATATAAGCTCTTGCATGTTGCGCTCGAGTGGTTGCAAGTGGCTCTCTGACATACTTCTCAAGAAACCATGCGATGGCGACTTCCTCGTCGGGGTGCGGTAAGGTCAAGGACCGTACAAAGGATTGTGTCGGGCAGATGTTAACAGTCTTACTGCCACAATGATAACCGAATAACCCGTACTCCAAAGATACATTGATTTTGCCATCTGTCGATGGTATAGATAAGATCTCCCGTATCTTTAAGACGATTGGATTAGCCATTAGTGTGTCTGGGTGGACAAAATGGGCTATGTTGTGGCTGCAAACATTTTCAATGCACGGAGTCGTGCAAGGCAGCAACGGCTATTGTAATCCAAGTTGCACTGACAGTGATCCTGGCAGCTGAAAGGCAGATCTCCAGCTGAATCACCCCCTGGCAGCTGAAGGTGACGCAAGGGTTGGCAGCTGAACAGATAAAGTTTCGGGGCCGCAAGGCTAAGCGAACCCTTAACATGTGCCAGGACACCTAACAATCGCACAATATTTAGCACCTGAAATATATAATGGTCTTGCATTCAAGTTGATGATAAGTCAGAGTCTGCATTGTGTCTGAACTAAGTATAACGGTTTCTTCAACCACGCCATGGCCAATGTCGGGAGCTTCCTCCTCCTCCACCCCACCAACTGCCTTCCAGCAGACGTGATCCCAAGTCTGCTTGGCAGGATTTGCGATAATCCAAACCAGCCTTCCCGAAACTATTTCCCTGAAAATCCTCAGCTGTTCTACAGTGGAACAGCCCAGCCTTTGCGGATTGAGGCAACGACACCTGCTATTTTTGTTGACAGCGCCTCCGACACACTGGCTCGAACCTTGCTCCAGGGTCTGTTCACAGCCGAACGTCAGAGGGCCGACAGCACTAGCACAGATTGGCATGGTGAACGAGTTCGTATATTCACCCTTCCCCAGGAAAAGCAAATGCTTGGTCAGATACTGGATGTGGCCGATCACAAATTAACAGCTGAAAAATGGCTCCGCGAGCAGGAGAGTCTGTATATGATCACAGGATTTGTTACCATGATTAATGCCACAGTAAAAAACGGATCTTCTGGTGCACGGTCAGTGGAGACGGAAGCATCAATTAGCAAGGCACTTGATGTAGCAATTTCAGGTCTGGGAGGTGTGCCAATCCAGCTCCCGGATTTGGCTGCACAATGGAAGAGCAGCAGACAGGCAAACTCATCTTTGGAGGCAACATACGTTACTGAAACAGTTATTGCTATACGATACCAGCAACTGGCTAGAAAATGGAGGCTGATTTCATGGCTGAAGAAGGGTGAGATACGATTGTGCAGCCGCACGGATATCCGAGGGGGCAGGATGTTTGGCGTTGGCGACAAAGGTCAGTCGCTTTCGCCTCGCGAATGCAGTAAGACTAATACGAGATTTCTAGAGGTCGATCAAGATATGAAGGAGTGGCAAGAATATGAGGACGTGACCCTGACCGATGGAGAGGCACAGGAGATTGTGTTCTCGCCAAGTGTCGCCCTAGATTGCGAAGGAGAGCTGGGAAATGTGCTCATCCAACTGAAGACTCCCGAACTCTGAAAGTGATTATTTGGGGTCATGGGACTACGATAGCGCAGAAGGAGCTGTGAGCAAGGACAGGGAATATCTGCAGCGCTACTGCAGCATTCGTTTGTCCAGATGTACCTACGCCCTAATTGCCGAAGAGCCGGGAGCCAATGAATATTCCTCTCATTGAATCTCACCATACTTTTGGCATAAGCAATAACCACAAAGTCCGATACCCCGCATCCCTAATGGGTCTAGGTTTTAAACCCTTCTACATCTTACAGATCTCCTCTCTGATACGCTTTGAACACTGCATCATTTCCAGGACGATTTTGAAAATGTCGAACCCAAACGTTCACAACATCATGGCACAACTCTCACCAGAAGATCTGCGGGGTCTGGTAGCGGCTCTTCTCGCAGATTCCTCCGACGAAGAGGACAATAATCAGCTGCTCGATGTTGCTGAGTGTGGACAGGGAGCTCAAATTGCCTCACACGCGCAAGCAGTGGCAATGATGGATATGGCTCGCCAGTATGTACACAACGAACCGCTTGTGGCTGCGGCTTCTTCCGGGAATCTACTACAGCTTCACTCTCTCGTAGCAAATGGGAGTGATATCAACGTTCAAGATGGTCTACGAGACACAGCTTTGTACGCCGCAAGCTGCCACCACCAGACTGAAGCGGTGAGGTCCTTACTACAGTTGGGCGCTAATCCCGACCTTTTGTGCTCTGAAAATCGGAGTGCTTTACACGCAATGAGCCGTAGTGGAAACGAGCAGATTGCCCGACTTCTACTCTCCTACAAAGCATCTCCGAATATCCAAGACAGAATTGGATGGACGCCATTACACATCGCAAGTTTGTATGGGAATCGTCACATCGTCGTAGCCTTACTGGCAAACGGCGCAGACCCCAACCTGCAGGCAGAAGACCTCAGAACGCCATTGCACACGGCTGTCGACTTTGGTCACGACGATGTGATCAGAGTGCTAGTGGAACATGGTGCTATTCTCGACATTCAGGATGACAAAGGAGAAACTCCCCTGCATATATCTGTGATGGAGAGACCATTCCCTTCTCCAGCACGCATGCTTCTTCAGCTTGGAGCCAACGTGAATATCCGGAACAACAGTGGATTAACACCGCTACATGTTGCTGTTGGATCTGATCTAGACATCGAATTAGGCATGATACCCTTGCTGTTGTATGGTTCCGATGTGGATGTTGTAGCTAATAATGGTTATACTCCACTCCTCTATGGAATCAGTCGCTTTCGAGAAGCAGAAGTGGAACACTATCTACGAAGACTGGTAACAGCATCCGCAAACATCAATCTCGTCACAGTGACGCCGCAAGGTCAGACGACGCCGTTGGTAAGAGCTATCGAAGAAAGAAACATCATGGCAGTGAGAATCCTCCTCAGGCACGGAGCAGACGTCCAAGTCGCCGTTGAGCGGGGGACCATCAAGCTATCCCCCATTTATCATGCTGCCGTCTGTTCCAACCCAGAAGTACCGGACATCCTGAGACTACTACTCGATGCAGGATCCAAATACAACGAGAGTATCAAGGGCAGGATAACGCCAGCTCATGTTTGCAGCCTCAAAGACCATTACACGTGCCTCGAACTGTTGTTGAAGTGTGGGGCTGATCCGAACGCGAGGGACAAGCTCAAATCCACACCTCTGCATGTTGCAGTAAGAGGAGGTCATATTAGCTGTGTCAAGGTCCTTTTGGAATATGGAGCTGATGTTGATGCAAGGGATCGATCCGGATCAACATCGTTGCATCATGCAGTCAAATGTGAGGACGAGGAGCTGATCAGAATTCTCCTTGATAATGGCGCCGATGTTACCGCCCGTGATAAAACGCTGAAATCTCCGTTGGAAGGACTGCAAATGAAGTTGCGTAAACACATGGGGATTGGGGAAAGTGACGAAGAGGAAGAGACAGAAGGAGGGCTGGTAACAGACGGAAAGGCTAAGAAGGCAAAGTTGATGGAGCTAACGGCCATGTTGATGGAAGCTTTGGCAGAGCAAGACCCACTTACGCAGGCGCTCATCAAGCCTGAAGAGCCTATAGGATGGTACCAAAGGAGACTTTGTGATCGACTTGTTGCAACAGACGAGACACGCGAACAACTTAAGCCAAAACTGAGGTCATTGAAGGCGCTATATGGTCCACGACAGATGGAAGGAAGTTAAACACACCTACTAAGTGTAGCTTTCAAGGTTGTAGTCAGTACGCGTTGACAGCTTGAGACGCATTGCCCTTATCCTAACACCTCAAACTCATCATTATGGAGGGTCAATCATTCTACACCGTGATTTCAATCTTCTGTAACATCATAGTTGGGGTGGACGCTTTAAATCTAAGACGTGTTTTATTACTTTCCTTGGAGCTGATGTAGCGAGCCCTCTCTGCAGAGTGAAACACCACAATGGAATGTAACCCGCTGAGCTCACTCCAGAAAACGCCTAGAACTTATGTCGCAGTTCACATTAGTCACCGCTAAGTCTGACTCTAAGAGTTATGCGAAACAAGAACTGAAGTATAGGTGTACCTTGTGGCGATGGACGAGATGGGAAGAGCCACAATCTCGGTAAATCCCAGGACGAAAGTTCGAAAGGTTTTCTAGGGGCAAGGTTGTAATCTATTAAATTGTCAGTAAAGCCGCTTTCGGAATCTAGACGAACATATGGAAGTACACTCAACACCCCTGGGAAGTCAAGTGCGGCGAATGCGAAATCTGCTTCACATGTCCGCAAGATTGAGCGCGGCAAGCGTCGTATCCAATCCGCATCTTTGAGATCGAGCGCCATGCACTGCTGCAAGAGTTACTGTAATGCTATGCCGTTTCGCACGTTTTCTGCCGTTTCACGTGATCGTTATTGATTCACAAACGAAGACGCCATGAGGAATCAACAAACCTCCAAAGGGCGCTTCTCTGCACGTCTTACCTCGTACCCCAAGCTCCACTACAGTACCAGCGCAGTGATAAACACGCTAACAACGTGTAACTTCACTTGGTTAGTAGGTAAATAGGCCTGTGTAGACTATGTCTTAGGTTATTCACACGACTCTTAGTGTTTTTTGAATAACAGGTGGACTTAACTAATTGGAAATAATAGTTAGTTGGCTGATTACCGCTCTTTCTATGTACTGTTATTATCAAGCTCTCCCTTCTATCTCTCCCCCTATCTGGCCCCTCGTATAAAATAGATAGAATAAACTAAAGTGCACTTACGCTGGAGTGGATACAAATGGCAATGAACTTTCTGAGCGATGCGGCAGTATTCTCCAGCGTCTTTATCAAGGTTGTTGATGCGGCAAGCGGTCGGAGGAAGGCGATAGAATTAGGATCGGCGTGAAGTAAACAGACCACGTGAGACGCAGCTCGCATGAAACCACACCTGCGCGGTTGCACCCCCGACTTATGAAAACGCAGGCACACAGGAAATTGATCATAGATGATGATGAAGTCCCTATGATAACCCCGATCTCAATTGTTATTCGGATCTACTCATCCACCTCTTCCTTCAACTCAATCAAGCACCCTCGTTGAGTTCATCCAGAGCTAGCCATTTCTATCGATGGAACATGCACCGTGGAGCTCCTAATACCGCCTTGGGAAGTCTTTCTGAGTTCAGGTACAGCTTGGTCCAGATGTGAATAGCAGTCCCATGATCGCAGGGAATGGAACTTAGCTTTGGGTAACATAGCGAGGAAGAGGCAGACAGGCGAACAACGATCCTATCAAATAACCAAGTACTCGTTATGGCTGTTGTAGTCATTTCCTTTGTCTTTGGACGTAACCCCTCTTGATCAATATATACGGTACGGATGCGAAATCGATTAAGTGACGGAATTGCCAACATCAATCTCAATAGACAATTGCGCGCATCACCCACACAGACATAACATACCAAGCCATTGTTACTATATAAGCTAGGGTAAGATGTAGTGGCCGAGGATTATCTACTAGTTTTACCTATCATCGTGCTGAATACTTCGACCATTCGGCGCAGCAATGTAAAACTCCTGCAGGTAGATGTCTCGAATGCATGGGCCGACAAAATCGAATTGGCTGTTTCCGGCTAGAAAAATTTCTTGATCACACAACCAATTGTCCGGATTTGGTATAAGGGATCAGATAAAGCTCTATCATAGTTGTTCACTCGCTAAAACGATACAAAGGTGTCAGATAGCCTCCTTTGTTCTTCCCCGCAAAGTTCTTGACGTCTAATAGCCGAGGCATGGCCTTTAAACTGCGTCTAACCACTTGCGCTTCTTGATATCAAACACTTCCCACTGTTTAGCCGCTGCGGATAGCCTCAGTTGTGAATGAAAATTCGTGGTAGCACTTTCGAAGCAATGTCTGCAAAAACTAAGGGCCAGAGCATAGCTGATAAACTATGGCCAAAGCTTCTTCACGATCATGATTTCGACCTGTCCAGGTACGAAGCCTTCTATAAAGATGTCCACCGATATCCGGAGCTCTCGCGGCAGGAGCACAGAACCGCTTCCAAGATAGTTGCCCTCTTACGGGAACTTGAGCCCAGCCTTGAGATTCGTACCGGGATCGGAGGGACAGGCTTAATCGCCATTCTTAGGAATGGAGAAGGCAAAACACTCCTCCTTCGCGCCGATATGGATGCGCTACCACTACTTGAGAAGACTGGGCTGGACTACGCTTCGGATGAGAAGGCTGTTGACTGCGATGGTAAAGTTGTCTCTGTCATGCACGGTAGGCTGATAAGAGTGTTTTTCTGTTATCAGCGATTGACGAGTTGTCACAGCGTGCGGCCACAACTTCCATATAACGTGTCTCCTCGGCGCTGCAGACCATCTCATATCTTGCCGCAAAGCCTGGTCCGGAACGCTGATATTTCTCTTTCAACCGGCAGAAGAGGGTCACGATGGTGCAAAAGCAATGGTGGACGATGGACTATACACGCGGCACGGGTGTCCCATCCCAGATTTGGTCTTGGGTCAACACGTTGGGCCTTTAAGAGCCGGAATGGTTTCCCTCAAGGAAGGGCCTCTCCTGGCGGCCTCTGATGTCTGGAAGGTTACGATACACGGGCAAGGCGGTCATGGAAGCTCTCCCCAAAATTGTATCGACCCAATAGTAGTTGCAGCGCACATTGTGGTGCGCCTACAGACCATCGTCAGCCGAGAAGTCCCTCCGAGTGAGCTCGCTGTAGTATCCGTATGCTCACTGCATGCTGGTAGCGCGCAGAACATAATCAGTGATACGGCGGAACTGTTGCTTAATATCCGGTCCATGAGCGTTGAGTGAAGAAACCGTATTCTGGAAAGCGCGGAACGGATCATTCGCGCTGAATGCTCTGCTGGTAGGTCCAGATAAAACCCGGTACGGAGAAGATGTTTTTTAATAAAACCTGCAGGCAATTGCCCAAAGAAGCCCACTATCGAGCGTACACATTCGGTACCGATGGTCCTTAATGAGGGCACCACAGTTCAGTCGATTGCTGAGAACTTCAAATCATACTTCGGACCCAACTATCTTCATGACTTCCCGGCGGTCACCGGAAGCGAGGACTTCAGCAATCTGGCGACAGCGATCAATGTTCCATATTGCTTCTGGTTCTTTGGAGGCCACGAGAGTTCGGTGTTCGATGAACATTACAGAAACGGTACTACAACGAAACTACCTGTTAACCATAGTCCCTTCTTTGCTCCTGCTATTCATCCAACACTCCGGACAGGCATCGACGCTCTTGTTGTCGCGGCCATGACGCACCTAAATCATTCAAGTTCTTATTGAACCTGCATTCCTTCATGCTCTGTAGAACCTTCCTTAGCTCTTATGGCTTTCTGTCAAATGGTCGGTGATGTTATAAGCATCTCGCCTACTCGTTCTTATGTTACTGGTACGCTGATAGCAGACTCTACACTAGCTAGCATCTCAGGCATATCCACGTACGGGATATACATGCTAAGATCCATACAAATGATCGACACCTGTCTTGATAGCTTGATCTCACACAAGTTCGTGCTCAACGAGTGATCCCACTGAACGTTGGAGCACCTTGACAGTGACGGTAGATGGCAAGCTGTCGGTCGCGAGTCATAATTTCTGATCTTCATCAACTTCGGTTGGCCCACCGGTGCCCTTTACCCACTCACGCAAGTGCTGGGGCCCGAAATTTGCTGGATTGCGAACAGTGAAAACTCGCGGGGCGCTGTTGCCACCTTGCACACGCAAATCGCCATTTGCTGAGCGATCGCTGTACTCTAGCTTCATTACCATCTCACCATCTTCGGAACTGAAACTGACTTTGCTTGGTATCCAGTCTGCAAGCTCCTCGCCAGCCATGCAATCAAGCGCTTCCGCCCAAGCTCCTTCGTCAACCCGACTGGTGTTCAGACGTTTAAGAATAGCGTTACAGTGGACCAGTAGCCACTTCTTCATTCTTTCGGCAGCAAAAAGCTTATCGGCGCCATGAACAGGATGGTGCGAAGCTTGGTATCGGATTTGTCTGAGCCATGCGCCGATAGATGCAGATAACGGCGCATGGCTTCGAACCAGCGTCAATGGCGAGACGTTTACTCCTAGGCTTGATACGAGCCGTGCGAGCTGTATCGCAGCATCCGTGTCCGCTTGGTGTAATGCATCAGGGTCAGGCAGGTGTGCAAAGGCATACTCGGCGGGGAACCTCCTGTATAATGTATCCATGGAGCCGCATAGCAGGGCTTGCAAAAGCCAGTATCGTGTACATATAACCATTTCCTGTGCGGTTTCGAAACAAATACCGTGTAGGAGGATGTCCGCGACTGATTCACTGATGGGAACCTTGGAGATCTTGACTGATGCATCAACAAACTCGGCAAAGTAGCTCTGTTGGTTGAGCTTCCATAGTTCTTCCATGAGAGAAAAGGCTGAGGCGACAGCAACAACATTCTTTGGATCTCGGATAGCACGTCGTATGGCCACAATGAGGCGAGGACATTGTATGAGAATGTGCATCATGACCCTCGTTACTACTTGTGTCTTACTCAGGTCGAGATACGATATTGCTTCGGGATGTGTCATGGACATGTACGCATCGTTATCATATATCGATGGTCGGCCAGCTGTCATAGCCATCGTAATCTAGAAGAGGTCAGCAAATGCGCCTATAACTCAACCACCATCTTGACCATCTCACATCGTCTATATACGTGTTGTCGAGGATATCCCAGAAATATTCATCTGCGTCAGGAGGTATCCCCAATTTCAAAAGTTCCATAAGGCCCAACGTATGAATTGCATAGTGCAAGTGCTCCACACCAAGGAGAAGCTGTTGCTGTTAGCCTCCAGCTAGTGACGCAAGCATAAGACATTACCTCGGCTGCGTAATGTAGCTTTGTTGCAATCACTGCGTTGTAGGTTGGACATTGCTGTGATGCAAGTACACTAAGTTGCAGTTCCTTCAGAGCTTTAGCTTTCGTTCGCAATGCCAGTTCAAGGCTCGAATGGGAGCGATTTCGATGAACATCAAAACAGTGAATGAGGAACTCGACCGCCATTGTAACTACTGGACTATGCCCGATACGCGAAGGGATTGACGACACCCAGTTCCCAAGTGTGTATATTTGCTGATACTGGGCGGCCTCTGGATGTAATAAACTGACGAATGTTGCTGCTATTTTCGTCTCAGAGGAATATGGTCGATGCGATGCAAGGGAAGTTTCTTGTTGCAGGCGGAGAATATGCTCTTGGAATCTTCTCTTTCGGGCGGCTTCGATCTTCTTTGATACCTTGCGAGGAGGTCTCGTCCTCATCGGTGCTAAGGTTTGGAAAATTCCACGTCCGTCTGAAGCAATCATGCCTCCTCTCAGATGGAGGTCAGATGAATCCACCATTGCCACATCAGGGGAAGATATAGACGCAGAATCCGGAGTCGATGACTCATCACTGTTTTGTGATGGATTCAAAGGGTAGACGACTGAGGTGGTCATGGATCTTCCATATCTTGTCATCTGGCTTGGATCTTGTATGACCAAGGTAAAGCCATGACCCTGCGAGTAAGAGTAGTTGCAGGATCGATTTCCCTTCTGGCAACCCCCACATGCCGGCTTCTGCTCGTCGCACTGTATCAATGTTAGAATAAAGCCGTTGCCCAGCCTATGCGACAGTGAAATGTTACAAGGCGTTATATTACCTTAACTTTGCGCTGCCTGCAACAATCGCATTTACCGAGCTGCCTCATTCTGGAGCGTAGATTCTATCACAAGTTCAATGACCGTCTTCCTTTCAGTTGTACCAAATGGTCCGAAATGCGATTAAGTAAGGCTGCTGCCTAGCCGCGCCACAACCAATTTACAAACAATAAGCCAGCCTCGTTTGGTGAAAGATTGTGCCAACTTCACGTGCTCATTTATGGAGGTGCTCAAGATACAGCGCAAGAAACGCAAAGGTGCAGAAGCACCGTGGAGGAGGGTTGGGGGCATTGGTGAAGCGCTCCCAGCTAGACAGCCAATCAACGCGCGCGGGGCTGCGCAACGTGGCGACAGCTGACGTCCTTGGCAACGTCGGTCACACCATCTCTCACAGCATACCTCATGAGCTTCTAAGATCGCTGGCTTGATTGATCATATCAGATAAAGGAAGCCAAGCGTTCCAGTCCAAAATTGGAGCAAAATTATCACCACCCTAAGAAGGTGAGCTAGTATGAAAGCACAAAAGCTGAGACACATAGATTGCACATATGCGAAAGTGAACAAAAAATGACCGTGGCAGTCGACTTCGTAAGGCGAATTGAATCTATGCTGCTGATGGAATTGCCGCTGACGGGTCTTCACGCGCTTGCACAACCAAGACTCCAGCTCTCATTGGGCCATCTCTGAGCCTGTCGATCATCTCTGCAGCCCTGCGACCGAGGCTCTCTGTTGCAGTGGCGGTTGTGACACGTACCAAAGGCGCCCCAATATCACCTGCTGACCGACCAATTATAAAGACTGTGTTCTGATCGTTCTCATGGAACGTACTCTCGGGCAGCGTCGTTGCGTCAAGAGCATTGAAGAGAACCGTGTTTGCGGCCAGAGCAGCGCCATACCTGCGACAATCATCGAACGCAGTATCATTCTGGTGTACAACGTCCGAGTTGATTCGTCCAACTGAGTTGAGTTTAGTTATGTGTAGAATCACTGACGGGTTCTGCGCTAATTGCAGCGCAAGTTTTACTGCAAACAGATCGTCCGACGTGGACGCGTACAGGGCATGGATATGAGTTTTGCTTCCATCAGATGAGAAGGTGACGGAGTTCTCGTCGTAGATAGAGGCGGCAGAGGGTAAGTCAGGTGGCAGGGCGGAGCTGCTAGTCGTCTTAATGACAGTTTTGTCGACATACACAGCCACGCCAGCCGTTCTCTTAGCTGCGCGGAAGACGTCGTCCGTAAATCGAGCAAACTCTCTGTTCGCAAGGGCGTCGCGTTGTGCACTACCGACGAAATATGAAGGTAGTTCGGAAAGTGTGCCTGTCTCCGACCATGGCAGGACTATGAGATCCGAAGAAGTGTGTGCTGCTTTTGAAGCGAGCGTCTCTGCAAATGACTCCGAGGGTACAATTGCAACATGTCCGGAGATGACAACGTCGCGGGAGCTTGATGCATAGGCAAGCGAGCCAAAAGCTTTCATGATGGGGTCATTGCCAGCATATTCTTCATGTGGTTCTGAAACTCGCATTACTGACGACGTTCGCTCACTGAGTCCTGTAAGACGTAGACTGTGAATACGCAGACGACCTTGAGTAACTGCACGGTCAGTAGAAGCAGAGCTTTCATCCATGGAGTGTCGTAAGGAGGTTGTGAAAAGACCCTTCTCTGGTATGGGAGTCAGCTGCGTGAGCTGACGTGCCGAATGGCGCTGTCCGGCATTCGAGAAGAGGTTGACAAGTGAGAACAGAGATGACAAACCGTCGGCGCGAAGATACACAAGCAGACGGTCCGCTGAACTGAGTCTCTTAACGACTTCCTCCTCATCCTCTTCAGGCTGTAGGGGATTGCCATCCCAATCGATCTTGCCTGCTTTCCACAGTTCGAGTTTGCGTTGGTATGTGGGCGGGTACAGAAAGCTGACCAGCGGCGTAGTGGCAAAAGTCGTGACAAGGGCCATCACAACAAACATCGTGAACGTTCTTGTAGAAAGAATGCGTGCCTGGAGACCGATGTTGAGAACAATCAGCTCGACCAGACCTTTGCAGGACATAAGGGACCCGATGGTAAACGACTCACGCCAGAGGAGTCCATTTAGACGAGCTCCCAAAGTTCCACCGATGACCTTAGAAACGAAAGCGACCACTATGATTGCAACGACATAGCCCCATGTAATACCAGAATCTAAGAGACCAAGGTTCGTGCTTAGTCCAGATCGGGCAAAGAACAGAGGAAGAAACAGCGCAGCGACCACGTCCTCGAGTTTCTCAGTGAGCTTGATGGCAAAGCCTCCTTCATGGGGACACATCAAGCCGATCATGAACGCGCCGAAGACCGAATGCGCACCGATAATATCTGTGAAGAATGCCGAGATGAGCACCATGAAAATCGTAAGAGCTACAACACCTTGAGACGGGCCATTTTCCAATGAGTGAGTTTTGCGCAGTATCCACATAAAGCCGGGTCGAACGGCATACGCCAGGAAAATGGCGAAGCCAGCGGCTGTAAGGAGAACGTAGAGCGCTGTGATCCCATTCCCCGAGTTCACTAAAGTGACGCAGAGAGCGAGTAGCACCCACCCAATGACATCGTTGGCAATTCCAGATGTAAGGGTAACAACGCCAACGTTCGAGTTCAGGAGGTTTAGGGACGACAGGATACGGCACAGAACAGGAAACGCTGTGATGGCGATCGCGATCGCGACGAACAGGCCAAATGTCGCAAAGTTGATGTTGACAATGTTGGGCTCGTTGCGAAATTGATTATAGAGCCCGTAAGCCAGGGCATAACCCAATCCGAATGGAATCGCCATGTCTAATGATGCAACACTGACGGCTGTTCGCCAGTTGCGGACCAAGAATCGCAAGTCAATTTCGAGACCTACCAGGAAGAGGTAGAAGATAAGACCAATGTTGGCAGCCAGAGTAAATCCAGCCATACTCTCCCTTGGGAAAATAGTATTTGTAAAATTAGGTATGCGTCCCATAATTGATGGACCGAGTATTATACCCTATAGTCCCGTCACTTGCTGATTTTGCAAGATGCGTCGCAACTAAAACCTACGGTAATGACTTCGGCAATGACGGGAGGCTGCCGGATTTTTGATAAAGGCCAGTATAGGGCACGGCATAGTGCAATAACGATAGCAGCCTGGATAATGAATAGGATGATGGGGTTGTTGGCATTGTATCTGGTAGGATTGAGCCCTTCGAAGATGCCTGCCTGCGGAGGCGCGCGGTTGGCTGTAGCGTTCGCTGTTGCTGTTGCGATCGATACGGTCGTGGTGGACATTATGGGCTTTCGGATTTGACAGACGATCTCAGAGTGAGGTTCGTGCCCCGAGCAGATTATATTGTGCACAAGTGAGTCGGTGTGAAACAGGAAGCTCGGTGCTCCGCAGTTGGTAAATCGCGCTATCACGAGAACCGGTGCACCCTTTCGGCGCCACAAGAATCCTCCAAGGCATCCAAGGCTTGGTGTTGCAGCCCCTCAAAAGCCCAGGCTCTGGGCGGCTCAAGGAAGAAAGCAACAAGCTGGGCATCATCGACCGTTGTCCCAAGGCTGCGCCTACAGGTGACCGACAACTCGCCATCTATCGCTTCATAAGAGGGGGGAAAAGGATATCCAATAAGAAGAAGATCAAGATGTTGTGCCTGCTCTGGAAGTGCAGGATTCGAGTCGGGTTTGTGGCTGCTTACACACATTGGACCTTTGTGATCATTTGCAGCGACCAATCACATGCGTCCTTAGTGCTGACGATACCTTTGTGCTCAGCCACGCCCGGGAGAGATGTGAGAACCTTGGATCGCGCCTAGTTGAGAACGTGACAGAAGGCACATGCGTCTCAGTCAAACGCACATTCCTGAGTTCTCTGCTATATCCTAGCTCACAGGTTCGAGCAGTGGCGCTGCTATTTGAATAAGTGCTCCTGCAAACAACTAAACTTACATCTGCGTGAACACGGCTATTTGACATGTGAGAAGTCGTGCGCAGGGTCAGAGATAAGGGCTAAGTTGAATTGGTATGCTTGATTGAACGCAGTCGAGGTGCATACAGTCAAAGTGGTAAGGTGCGAGATTTCTTTGCGGCCGATTTGGAAGGCGGGGCAAGCCCCCACCCCACATCAAACGTTCGTTTGCCACAATACTAGACATCCGAAGCATACCCCGAAATGACTACGACAGTTTCAACTCAAGCCAATATAGATGGGGCCAGTGTTATTCCCTCGAATGACGCCCTGCAACAAGCTTTGAGAATTGGTGTGTTTGATCATAAAGGTGTCCAAACACCACTCGGCGACCTTGTTGAAGGAAAACGATCTGTCCTTATCTTCACCAGGCACTTCTGTAGGCAAAAAGTACTCAGATGTTATAGATAAATCCGCTGATACATATAGGGTGCTTGAACTGCCAGGCATATGTCCACGCAATAAGCGAACAGATTCCACCCTCCAAACTTCCCCTAAATACACAAGGTATGTTATTTTGAAAACTCTCTACAGTATCGTCTTACGCTTCTTTAGTTCTCATCATTGGCAACGGCTCATACCAACCTATCGACACATATGCGAACACATCTTCATCTGCATATCCTATATACACAGACCCAACATGTCAACTCCACAGGGTCTTTGAGTTCAAGTCGACGCTGAAGGAGGCAGGAAACGATACAGAGAAAAGAGACTATATGCAGAATGCGGGCACGGCCATGAATAGAGTCTTCGGTGGTATCAAGGGTGCTCTTGGCAACCTGCAGCACACGCCTTACATTGGGCCAAAGGCATTAAATGGTGGCGAGATCATCATTGCTGCTGGTACGTATTACTACCGAGTCACAGATTGGCGCGCACGCTAATATAGCGAAGACGGACACTGCGAGTATATTTACCGCATGCAAAACACGGTTGATCACACCAGCGTTGCTGAATTGACCCGGATCATCGGTATATCATGATTTGGGCTTCAGAGCTGAGGATTGGGCATTGGGCACATAGTTGCATTTTATTTCATGGACTAAGAATTGGGAGACTATGTAAAGGAGCGTCTCAGCGATGCACATCGCTGCATGCAGGAATCAGTATTGATGATTTACAAAGCGTTAGAGCCTTCCACCTTCAGTGAAGCAGCACCAACAGCTTTATTCTTTTGTCCTTCCTCAGCATCAAGGGGCACATTCAAGCCTAAGCGCTCGCGAGTGGAGTAGGCAGAGATACCTCCCTGCGGGTCCGCTTCAGTGACGAGCTCCTTGCGACGGGTATCGACGAGCAGACGAATGAGATCGGGGCGCATGTAATGGCCCGAGAAGTCAGCCAGGGCCTTAGTGAGGTGGCACTCATTGAGGTCAATCTGTGAAAAGGTTACTATCAAGCCGTCGATATCGCGTCTTTCGAACTTACATCAACAAAGAGCAGGCCATCAAAGTCCTTGTCGGGCTTCGCAACCAATGTGCCGTCAGGTTTGTAAATTCGGGCATGTCCGTTGTAGGTCGATGGATCAGTCTCGGGCTCCACGCCCTCAGGTGTTGTTTTCTTCAGACCCTCTACACTCAGCCTCTGGAATGGCGCCAAAGTCCATGTACCGGTCTCAATAGCATACGCAGGAGTAACGAGGTCAGAAGCCGGCTCGGCAACATTTGTCGCTGGGTCTGGGTACTTGAGCGTCTCCTTGCCAGGGTACACAGGCCACGCTGCGATATGGATCTGCTCGCCATCTGAGACGTTCAGAGCTTTGAGGAATGGGTTCATGTTTTCCCAGCAGTTGAGCTGGCCAAGGCGACCTAAATCAGTCTGGGTGACAGATTTGAAGGTGTCACCGGAACCATCGCCATAAACGAGCTTCTCAACGTGGGTAGGTTTGATCTTTCGGCGATGGTTAATGACCTCACCAGTTGGGTCGATCAGGGTCTGGGTCAGGTAAAGAGTAGCATGATCAATCTCTGAGAAGCCAAGTGAGACGTAGCTAGTATCTTTTAGTACTTTGAAAAATTATGCAGTTAATTCCACTCACATCTGGTTGTCCCTAGCAGCGCGTCGGATGCGCCTAAATTCTTCGGAATTGATGGGGAGGGAGTTCTCGCGGTACTTCTTCAGCATGGGCAGCGACTGCTGGTAGTTGACCTTCCACATCCAGTAGGGGTAGCCTGGAATCCAGACTTCGGGGAATGCGATGAGCTTGCATCCAGCCTCACCAGCTTCGTTGATGAAAGCGATAGTCTTCTGGATGCCAGCCTCTAGGTCGAACCAGCATGGCTCAGAGGTAACAGCGGCGGCCTTGTACTTGATGAGAGGCATGATGGAGATTGAAGAGAATCCTTCAAGATCGATAAAATGTTGCTAATGTTGAGATCGATGATGATGTTGTTGTTCTGGGACGTTTGCGCGATACTCAGGATGTTTATATACTGCATCAACAGCTACGCTCGCCGGCGATAGTAGGGAAGATCATCAGTGAAGCTCGATGTATTGCCGTCATAATACGCATGATTATGCTTGCTAAGTTGTTGCCGATGTTGTGTGCTGTGTCACCTGAGGTTCGGTCTCGGCGACGAAAGTCTGCAGTCTGGTAGGGTACGTACTCATTGTTGCAGGGAAATAAACAGATTCTGTGGATCCCACAAGCTCTCAAAGGAGTGATGTACTCGACTAGACACACGCTCGTATGATCTGTCACAGGGCGGCATTGTGTCGGCACCGTTGCCGTTCGGGTTTCATACGTTCTGACACCGGCAGAGAATCGGCATCTTCGGCATCTCGCGGTCATTTGCGGCACTGCGATGGAGTACAGTGCGAACATCGTGCGAAGCCCGGAGAATTCGGTCAACAAATCCGGTCAACAACTTAGCAAGCAGCACTGATCGGAAGTGAAACAGTAAAAGCCTGACTAGTTATTGACCCTCGATATGATTCAATATGAATGTAAGGCTGAGCACATTGAATTTTATCATACAATGGGTCGACAGCAGATACATCTGTGTGATATAGTACACTACTTGCAGAATATTCCAGTTCCTGCTCCATCAAGTGTACTAGTAATGGTGACCTGCACAATGTGTGCATCCCCGAGTCCATGGTACCGTAACAACAGTGGCTTCTAATTAGCTAGAAATGGCAGCCTATAGGCATACTGCCGGGCAAAAACGAAGAATTTTGTCACTTGCCGAGCTGTGAATTCATTGTTACTGTAGCATTCACCTTACTGTGCTACCACTTAGGGGTGCGCGCATTCTTGCTGCATTTGTATCAGTATACGCAATTGAATGATTTGTGCAGTGCCAGCAACGAATTCGATGTGAACGAGATCTCAACATCATAATGGTCACTGTAAGGCATAGCCCAAGACTGTGCGATACCTTTTACAAGGAGCTCAGAGATGCTTCACGCGGAAGCCGTGCTTCAAGTACCACAGACGCCACTGTCACCACGCTATGTTTGCAATCACAGATGCGAAATCTGCCGATCTGTCGAACTTCTCGCAATACCCCATCAATACCCTGGCTGCCGGCAGATGCATCGAATGTACGTTGTGTATGTTTCCAAGGCTTATATAACGGCGCTGAGATCATGAATCAGTGGAAAAAGCTAGTCGATTCAGCGAGCGATATCAACCATACATCTTTGATGTGAGGTACTTGCTCGGCAGTTGAGACATGACAACATGTAAACTTAACAAAAGACAGAGAATCACCGCTTACTCTTGAAAAGTACGTACTTACAGAATGCCAGGGATTTCTCGGCACGACGCACTCCGCACGTTATTCAGAAACGGGTTTTTACTTCCTGCCCAGCCTCTTCATAATACTTCTCCACCATATCATGATCCCGCAACAGTTGTTTGCCTTGCAGAGTCGCTTCGCTGCAATAAGAACCCGCCGAAAAAATCCCGCAATGATGACAGGGCTAACAGCACCGATTTAGCCAAAACGTACACAACATAAGTCTGAGATGTTCGATTGACGATATTGAACATGAGGTGGAGAAGTTGTAGCTTAGGACGTAGTGCTATTCGATGAAGAAGGCGATGTTATATACAGTAGGAGAAGTCAACATGGTGCTTTTACGAGCGTAAAACTCAAGGCTTCATTCTGACAGCAGTTTTATAGTTGAAAAAGCAGTGTATCAGGGTGGAGCAACATATATGTTGTATTGAAACCGCGCCCCATCAGTGCTGTCTCCGTATCTTATACACATTATGATGCTCCCCTAACATACATATCCTCGTTTAAACCTTCATGCCGTATTTAGTACCAACATCCCCTCTCTTCCCGAATCATGGTGCATTCGCCTCCCACATGTCAATTGTCACGCCTTCCGTCCCACTCCTCGTCAGCACACCCACAGCGACAACATCATTCAGCCAATTAAAAGTCCCATTCGTCGCAGTCTCGAACTTCCCTCGCAGTAGCGTCCTCCCATCTGATTGCGTTGGACCTTCCGTCTGCACGTAGATCCACGTCCCATCGTCGGCTTGGATGTTGTACCGCGCGTCTGGGCGGATCTTGCCGTCGACGTCGGTGAGACGCCAGTCGGCACCGAGGCTGAGGACTTTCCCTGGAAATGGTCAGGGAAATTGTCCAGAGAGTTGGGGTGGTCGAAAGGTGAGTGTTTGAAGTGCTCGGAAATAGATTAGCGGTGTGCAGACGAACCAGAAAGCCTCGGCCCTTTGAATGTGCCTCCAACAATTGGAATCACAATGCGCTCCTGCCCGTTTGGCACAGGGCCGAGTGAGAACCGCTCGCCGAGTTGAACTTCCATGTGGTACAGCAAGGTCATCTTCGGAGGCTGGGGATCGGTCGAATGTGAAGCCATGACGTAGGTTGTGAAGGTCGTGAACAATGGCAGCGGAGAGAAGAGATGCATCGTGACCTTGTGCGGATCAATTGATTCGAAGTTGCGCTATTAGCGCTTTCGCTACATATATGACTATCCGCATGGTACCGAGATCTGTTGCCGTTGCTTTCAGACAAGCGTTTTGCGGCTGTCGTCATCCAGGAACAGCGGCAGTTGCACGCTCGATGGGTGATTGCCCCACTACCCCGCACTCCGAAGTCGCACTCCACAATAACAATCTACGACGGCGGCATTCCAGCCTTTCCAACAACAGCCTCATAGATTGGTCTGAACAAGTTGCACCTGAAGTCCAGCTGACTCTGTTCGAAAACGGTGACACCTCCGCCTTTCACGCGACCAACGTCGCCCAGTACACCCAAGCTCCAGCTCCCGGTCGTTGCATTTCCGCTGCCGCCGTAATAAATCCCGTCGATGACTTGATCGGTCGCGCCAGATAGGACAGGACCGGCTTGGCCAGTACCAACGGGGTTCCATCCTGGCCCTGCTAGGGGGTTCTTCGCGAAGCGCGCCCATGCACCACGCATATAGGAAGCCAGCGCAATCTCTTGAGTGGTAGAATTGGGCTTAGGATAAGTGCCAAACACCAGTGGAATCTCAGAAGCGTGGTAGGCGCCGAGTTGTGGGTATGCCTGCGTGTTCGAAAAAGAGGCGTTGAAGTAGTAGCGCCAAGTGGGTATTCCAATAGACGCAGTTGCATTGGACCACAGCGCTGCTGGCTATCGGACATCAGTATGCAATTTCGAGCTCTACGCGATGCGTACTCGAGAGTGAATTCCTGACTTACACATTGAAAAGTAGTGTCTGTGATGACTGCTGAAATCGCATCGTAGCCGTTTGCGATCCCTGGGCTGCCTGTTGAATATGCTGCGGTGATTGCTGGTATCAAGGCTGGTGCTGCACCAAACGTGGTCTGCAGGAAAGCCGTCAGATTGGTCTGGCCGACGGCGAAGACACTATTTTCTGTCAGAGATGCGTCTCTTCGAGGTGTCATCTGCGCTTACCGTCCCTCCTGCGAATTAGTTCCAGTCAAAACAGGGATGTGGGAGATGTTGCCACTCAGTCTCTGTGCAGCTGGATTCTGGACTAAAGTCACGTTATCCGCAACGGGATTGAAGATTAGTGAGTTGACCTCGATGATCCTCTTAATATCAGTGGCATTCGCTGCGCGCACACAAGTTACGTTACTGCTGTATGTACCAGGACAGTTGAGTGAAGCTGTGAGGTTGTTCCACGCTGGCACACTCGAGGTTGGCGGAGCGGCTCGGTAGCTATACTGGCCACTCTGGAGGATGGCCGCACGGAATGGAGGCTTGCTACCTTTAGGGTAGCTGGTCAAGAGTGCGTCGACAGAGAAACCTCCTGCACTTTCACCGAATATTGTTACCTTGCTCGGATCGCCGCCAAATGCGTGGATGTTACGTTGCACCCAATCCAGCGCGAACCTTTGGTCAAGAAAGCCAAGATTTCTTCCTGTGACTGGTAGTTCAGGCGATGCTGGGAAGCCGAATACTGATACATGTCAGCTGCGGAACATGCGTAAGTACATCAACAACGCTAACCGTTCGTTCTGTAGTTGATGGTCACAACTATCACATCTTCATAATCTGCAAGAGCACTACCATCGTATGTACTCAATCCTGGACTCATGTCAGTCGGGCCCAATATCAGCCTCGAATAACATGCCCGCAGTGCCAAATTGCAGAGAGCCTCCATAGATCCAAAACATCACGGCCCTTCCATTGCCACCAGGAGATCCGGATGGAGCATACACATTCAGGTAAAGACAGTCTTCAGACTCGACAGGAGGACGACCTCCAGGATTGTTGAAGACAGCTTGAGCGAATTGCTGGCTTGCTAGAGGGTCTAAACTATGATTAGCCATTTCTTCGCAGGCCAGTTGTATTAGTGCCTTACATCTGAATTGCTGAACACAAGCGGGTTTCCACGCCGTAGCATTCAAAGGCTTGCTGAAGGCGGTAACATTGCGTGGTGGAGAGAACCTCTCCGGAGGTGATTGAGCAAAAGGGACGCCCAGGAATTGGTTCACAGATGGTCCTAGGCCGTTCGGAAGAGCTGTAGCCTTTCCAATGAGAACGCCGGCATCAATTGTCGCGGTCGGCGTGGGATTGTAGCTCAATGCTGAGGCCAGCGCTGGGAGAGCCAGGAAGAGCGCTTTGCTATCAAACCGCATCGTGAAGGTCGTCCAAGATATGCAAGCTTAATGCCTGGCGCCGTGAATGCTACTGAGTTCTTCTTTGTACCAGACACTTCCTATGTATGTCACCATCCACGGCCAATCACGCACGCAGCTGCGCAACCGAGGCCGCCTGGGCGGGAGCACTGCGCCCGTCAATACTTTTCGATAGCATGGCGGTCTAGACTCGCGGACGGCATCCAAACAAATGCCCTGCATGCTTTTCAATACCGAGGCATGGCTTTGGATAGAACCTGGCGTTTGTGAGCTTAGTATGGCAAGGCTGTACGCTAGATCGACGCGATCCTGATTGATGTGAATGGCTTCCATTGCGCAGACTGAGAAGCCTGACCTGCCTGCCCTATTTCTACTTCAGCAGATAGATAGCTTCAAATTCGCTAAAGGCTGCAAGGGCACAATTTCACAACATTCGCGGTGTTGTTGAAGTTACTTGAGCTTGTTCAAGGAAGGAGCGCTTCGAGAATGCAAGGTGGAGGCGGGCCGAGGCAGGTGCATAGAGCGGTTTGCGGGGTACGCCACAACCATGACAAGCACGATAACCGTGCACGTGTTAGTGCGATGCATCTTTAACCTTGCGCTTGATTTGATTTGACACATGTCTACCTTGGACTGGCTCGCTAGACTACCCGCTACGAGAGGAAATATTCACGATGGAGAGTAAAAAATTTGACGTCATTGGATTTGTGTGCAAGATGAGATGAGATACGATACGTTCCGCGATGCCTGAGGAAAAGTGATAGTGATTCAAGTTACGGGAAGATGGGCAGTAATCTTACGGGAAAACAGTCCCATCAACACGGTACTGCCAGAACTCCTCCTGGGTGATCTCAGGAACATACACGGTACCATGCCGCTTGCCCTCCAATAGACTGCGTGTGACATCTCGGAGCTACCAGATCTTGGTATGTATCTCCACAATTCATACCTTTATCAAGTTCTCTTCGCGAGCTGGACGAGGCGACATATCTTGGGCGCGCTCATCCTTCAATACACCGCCCTCGAAGAGAGCGTTGAAAACAGTGGCAACGGCATGAGGTCCAGGAAAATTGATGTTGTGTCCAGCCCCGGCAGCTGCTATGATCTTGCTATAAGTAAGGAGCAGCCAAGCATCTTATTTTGGGTGGAGGAAGGCCTTGACAGGCCCTCCGCGACGCTAGCGTGCTCACCACCCTCTTCAGCGGTTGTTCTGTGCGTAAAAGACGCCATGTTATCTGTTCGTAAGGCCCGTGATGCAAGTTCGATGCAACAGGCACGATTGTGCTTGTCGTGCTTACAGGAGCGCCTGGCGGGCTATCTATCTGCTTAGTCTGCGTCAACGTATTGAGCGCCTTGTTAGGGTCTGTCATGCGCTGGTAAAGCGATGCACACCCTTCCCATCCTAAATAGCGGAATTAAGAGCTGTAGCCGAAGTAGACTTTCATTTCGACTTCCGTTGGGACGGCGACAGTCTCGTTTTCGTGGTTGTGAAAAAAAGCTTTGTTGTTGCTATAAGGTGAAATGTTTGCCACGAGTAAATACCGGTCGGACTCGATTTTGTGACACTTTAGTAGCTCCTCGACATCGGTGCAACCTAGAGTTTCAGCCGCTACTGTAGGCGCGCTGCTGCAGTCGGTTCGCAACGTGGCGTTATCCAATGGGATCCAGCCTCTCATAGTAAGTATGCCTGTTGAGTATCGTGAAAGTTTAGAGTCAATGCGGGACTGCGCTACTAGCAAGGAGGTGATTGGAGACGAAACAGGCACGTCGTCCGACTTTGAAGACTTAGGCACCTCAGTGATCCTCTTGTTTGAATTGGCCTGCGATGTGCGTGTGACATGCTCAGTAGCTCGTCTGGGGGAAGATTGTAAGGTACGTCCAGGAAAATGGGTGATAAGAAGGCACTATCAAGGTCACTGCGCGATTGGAGTCGTTATTGCTGCCTCTGCCTGGCGGACGCAAAGTGAAAGCGGCGTTGTGTAGTGTTCACTGAGCACGAGCCTTTCACCCCAGGACTTCTTGCTCGCCATCGCAAGATCTTTTGCGTACAGAAAGGTTGCCTGGAACCCGTCGTTGTCATCAACTTCAGTCCCAACAGTGCTCCTGCACAGCCTCACTGCCTCTGTTGGCCAGCTTCTTGAGTCAACACTCACCTCTTCAATCTCGATCACCCGCTCGGCTACCTTTCTATGCTGCTCAGGGTCCCAAAGTCCTTCACGGGGTAGGTTCAAGGCGAGTAGATCGACTGCTTTGCGCCGCGTCACGGGGCAGCGGCAACGAATGGCTGTGTAGAATAGCGCTGGGATGTAGGAAGTATCAAAAGTAAAATTGGCGGCAGCTTGATTCAGTGAGACCTGTGCGCAAGGAAGAGGAAGTTCGAGAGAGTGGATCAAATGTTTGGCATGTCCAATGAGGAGCTGGAAATCTTGGAGGTGCGCATCATACGACATTTGTGTTTCATCCATTATACAAGAGCAGGCAGTGAAGCTCGCATAGTAGCCCAGCTTGAGGGCGCTGAGAGCGTATCTGTCGTCCAGGGAACATTTACGTGAGGTTTCAAGTAACGCAAGAGAGTCTCGCCACTTAGTGTGACGGTCCAAGACGTCTACCTGGCGCTGGCGGTCTGACGATGAGAATGGCACTGATGTGTACAGCTTGACGGCCATATCTTGCGCTAACAAGATCGCGGCGTTGCGTAGGTCGAAGAATGATAACCTTGCATCTTCCACTCCAGTGAATGCGGTAGCTGTAAAGTATCGTGGGCATGATTCCAGAAAGTCGAAATCTCGTGAAAGGCTTGAACCGTATGGAAGAGCAGAAGCCAGAGCCTGGGTAAGAATTGGTACTATAGTCTGCTCGATGACAGTTGATCGCGTATTGAATATGCCTCCACCAGGCCCAGAACCCAAGCCGACTTTTGTACGATGTCTTATCCCGTGAACGATGTTCAAACCGCTTCTGATATGAGTGAAAGCCACATTGGCGTCCGCCTGCAAGAACTCTATGCAAGCAAAAAGCAGGCAGATCACTAGTCCCACTTCTGCTGAAAATGACGGCCTGGACATGTGATCGATGAGGTTTCTGATTGCTTTGTTGTAATTGACCCAGAATTGCCTGCGCTCAGCATTGCTGAAAGCTCTCGCAGATCGACGAGCTTGCTGCAGGCTGCCGCTCTGGCGCTGACTCAAATGCCCCAGGGCGATCAACGCGCTACGTACACCAGGTTCGGCATGGGCCATTTGGAGTATCGTACGTGACCAAAATTCAGTATCAAACCTTCCAGAAAGCTTCGGACCAACGCAGTAGTAATAAAATTCTAGGTAGTGCATGTCATCGCCGAAGTCAGGAAGGGTGGCCAGAGCTTTGATCGCCCATGCCGACTTCATCTGCGCATAGCTAGGACCGAATAGTCTGGGATTGACTTCACATTCGGTATAGCCGTCACACGTACGACCTGTGCTCGTACATCTGACCCAGTCAGAACGCCATTTTTACTCGTCTTGGCCTTACATACTTCAAACACTGAGGCCTGTTCTCATCGCATTTCACCCGTCGTATTCTGCAGGTTTTACATCCAGTCTTCACCTTCCGATGAGGTTTGCGAGCTAGTTTGGACACGGCAATGACTGCGTTGACATGCATACGATGATTTGCTGGTCCAGGTCGGGAGAGATGAATATAGGACGGAAGAGACGCAGCGAAGTCTTAGGTGAAATGTCACGGCGGGTTCGGCTTATGTAATCCGCCCACTTGATTCGGCTTGACGAAGATTGCCGCTTCCTCCGAAACACCACGATCAGCGCCAACATGCATTTGCTGTGTATTATCGTTGGATTCGGTATGCCAATCAATCAAACCTGATGTTCTGAATTTTCCTGCCTTCATGGATTCCGCAAAGCAGCCTCAGGTTGTGCTATCCGGAGCCATTCAGCCGGCACATAAGGGCGACCAACAGTCAGAAGCTGAAGCAAAGTCAAGAAAGAGAAAACTTCCGCCCGTTTCCGACACTCTGGTCAATCGTGCAGCGTTCCCACGAAAGCGATCCTTCACTGCTTGCCAACTATGCCGCTCCCGTAAAACAAAGTGTAACAACGAGCGACCAGTCTGCTCAAAATGTCACGAACTCAATGCGCAATGCATCTACGAGGAAGACGAATCGAATTCTGCTTCGTGAGCAAACTGAATGATTCATTAGATGGAATCCATACTAACGAACGATAGCGCTGCGTCGGCCAGTCAAATCCTGGACCGTCTTGAATATCTGATTAATTTGGTAGAGACGGGGCCGCCTTCTTGCGACGATCGAAGGGCATATCAGAACACCCGTCACAAAGGCCAAACATCCGGATCTACTCTAGACAACAATGAGTCTGATTCTCACCACACCTACTTCGGGTCCGGTCAGGATGTTCTTGATTGGCCCATCTTCGAAGGCAAGTATGATCGGCGCTGGATCGAAGCCCTGATATTCGACCCCACGTTACCCTGTAATGATCTCAGCCTGCATGAGCCGTGCACTTCACCAAGAGTCACAGATGACTCAATACGAGACCGATTCGAAGACCCGCGTCAAGCTTCCGGTCTCGGGGTTGGCGTACGTGAAGATGATGTTCCACACCTGGTGGAAACATTCCTGGTAAACGTTCACGTGAAGAACCCGATCTTTGATCCCGAGTACTTGAGAAATATGGCAAAGAGTGTGGCTGAGCATGGCTTCGACTGGAAACCATCTAGCTGCCTTGTGGTTCGTACATCTGCACACCTCGTTGCCCACGCAGTACTTACTATCTTCGTTTCAGCTCTTCGTCTGTGCATTAGCTTCTATATCATCTCGGTTCTCTCATCAAACCACGTGCATATCTGACAGCGATTTGCACGGTACCGATACCAGCCTCTCTAATACGCCGGGCTATCAGACCGCCGAGTCATACTACACGGCTGCGTGCAAAAGGCTCGGTTTACTCAAGAATACATTGATTGCGACTGAATGTTACTTTGTGGCAGGAGTCTATGAAATGTATTCTCTCCGGCCACTGCAAGCTGCGATCTCCTTCAACCGAGCGTGTGTGTCCTTCCAAACGCTCACATGGATGCGCAGTGAGTACTACGCTACGGAGGATCAACTGGGAAAAGCCAGGGCAAGTCGCTTGTATTGGTCTTGTTTGAAGTCAGAGCAGTGAGTGGCGAATACTTGTGTGCAATTCCACAACTCATAAAAGTTCCAGCGAGACTTCGATAGAGATTCGCTTCCCGTCTTCCGGCTTGACGAAACTAAATTACACGAGTCACTTCCCTGCGCCACCACTTGCAGCCACGTCAGAGGATTTCTATCGTATGCACAGCGACTTTGGTCTCAATCTTGAATCCACGAGTCCAGCGAGGATCCCTAGTGAGTTTGAAGAAGGGTGGTACTACTATCTAGCGGACATAGCAGCCCGCCGGATACTGCAGAGAGTGATCAGCTCCATTTACGACGCTGGCGAATTAGCATGGCTAGACAGACCTCTCCAGACTCTACTTCAAATGGCGGAGGAGCTTGACAGACAGCTCTTGGAATGGCATGTTCACAAAACAGCTCAAAAGAGAACATAGTGTCATACTGACAACTCTACTCAGGCACCGTGCTTTACCAGAAATTATCTCCTTCGACCCAGATAGTCCTGCAGATACCGAGCTATCCTACCACCTGCAGGCCCGGGCCCTGGAAATACGAGAGCGAATATATCGCCCATTCCTGTTTCGCAGCATTCACAGGCGTGACTACGTCGCCGAGGATCAAGCAATGGGTCGATTTGTGCGGTTACATGCATCCATTTGTGCGCAGATAATACAACATTGGGATATTCGTCATCGTCATCACGGCACGTGGCTTATGGCTCGTCAAAGTTTTACTTCGGCGTTGCTGCTGTTGGCTGCGCAAAGATCAAGCCTTCGGGAGGCCGATGAAGCATCGTGCAAACGTAACATTCAACATACTCTGGCGACCTTGCGATTTTGGGAGGCCGAAGCGCCTGATCTCAAAGCCTCCCGGCTTATACTGGAGGATGTCAGTAGCAACTTCGCATGACACGTATCAGCGTCTGATGCTGCCATCTGACAGAACGATGTCAAACACAGCTCGATCACAAATGCCATCGAGCTGGCACAACGGACTCGGAGTCTCATTGGCCGATGTGAGAAGCCGACGAATTCTCGAGGCCATGCGGCACGACCACTGATTTAGGCTCACTGGAGACGTTGAAACGTATTGTTTGTCGTACTCGTCGCGCGTTCTCAACCACAACGCTAGCCCACCACAATGCGGAGCTCGGCATAACGACTGAGTGAAAAGTGACGCTCTGCAATTGCCGATGGGCGGCGTGGTGCAGCCCCGCATGCAACTCTGGATCAATCGCCGACTAGCCCCGGCCAATCATATGAAACCGTTGATCAAAGCCATCTTACGTCACCATGAGCGGAGCCAACCTAGAAAACTGCAGCATTCGTACTCTCTTATCCTGTATGTGTGGACATGAGTAAAAGTCAAGTCTGACTCAATGATGAAAGTCCTTCCTGCACCTGCCCTCAAGTTTGTTCTGCAAAGCATTGGCCAATAGCTCTTGTTTTGGGTTATTTGGGCTTGGCGGAAAGCTTTTGCTTGACCTCCACGCGGAGCCTTCCCGACGGTAGCAACATCGGCACGGCGGATTACCGGTTCGAGATCAACGCCGTGCCTTCAATGCTCGCCCCCGAATAGCCGCGCAAAGCAGCCAGCTTGCTCGTAGCAACGATCAATCACTAATTACCAGCTGAGAGCGACGGTTGAATCTTTCGCAGACGCCACCATACCAGCACTTAAGTTGTCCGCATTGTCTTGCGCGGAACTGAATCTGGGGCTCCATGGTTACATCCCGTGGGGAAAGATCTCCACAGGCAGGATCGCACGATGCCATGATTCGTCCCGCACAACCTGCCTCTAGCTGCGATCGACGTATAAAGGCACCGTGACGCCTTGCTTCAAAGTACACGACATCTGTGGCCTCCGTCGCCAATCCCTCGAAACCAAAGCTAGATCACTTGCTGTTGGATGCCTCAAGGCTTTGAACATCACCGCACGCCTGTCTGCGCCTCGTGAACATGGACCAAATTCACAAGCTCAACGTCGTGCACCGATACGAGAAGCGCAGCCTTCTTATCGCGTAAGGCCTCTTTCTGCATAATATTACGACATAGCTGAGAACCATTTCAGTATCAACTGTATCGCCGGTCTCTCGATTCTATTCTTTGGTTATGACCAAGGCATGTGATCACGACAGCCAACATCCGCGCTTTATCTAACCAATGACCAGGTATGATGGGTGGTGTCAATACCGCGTACGACTACTACACCTTGATGGGCTTCGGTCACAAAGGCGCAGACGGTGAACCTGTGGTCGACAACGCGCTGCTTCAAGGAGGTATTGTGTCTGTCTATTATCTCGGAACTCTGGTCGGCTGCCTCGTCGGTGGATCCATCGGCGACCGCTACGGACGTATTAAAACCATCTTCATCGGAGCTGCCGTCGCAACTGTTGGTGCATGCCTACAATGCTCGGCTATGAATCATGAATGGATGATTTGCGCTCGCTTGGTAAATGGATGGGGAACCGGTATTCTCAATTCCATCATTCCGGTTTGGGCTACCGAAACAGCTGAGCATACCTCCCGAGGCCAGTTTATCGCTATCGAGTTCACATTGAACATCTTTGGCGTGGTCATCGCGTACTGGCTGGAGTATGCCTGCTCCTTCTACGGCGATGGTACATCATCTTTCATCTGGCGCTTCCCAGTTGCATTCCAGATCCCAATGCTTCTTGGCCTCATGGGCGGCGTTCTTTTCTTTCCAGAGGTATGTTAGCATTCAAAGACAAGAAAGCCCAGTTGCTAACACATCAAAGTCCCCAAGATGGCTCATCAAAGTTGGTCGTGAAGCAGAAGGTCGCTACGTCCTGGCCCGATTGCGTGGCGACACAGGTGCAGACAAGAAAAAAGCGGAAGCTGAGTTCCAGGACATCGTTGCATCCTGCGAACTCGAACGTTCCAACTTCCGGAAACAAAGTTACTTCCACATGCTTTTTGGCATTGGTTCCGGCAAATTGCACACCGGGAGACGCGTACAACTGGTCGTGTGGCTCCAGATTATGCAGGAATGGGTTGGTATTGCTGGCGTTACAGTTTATGCCCCGACGATATTTGGTATCGCTGGCATGAGCCCTTCAAAGCGACAGTGGATTTCTGGTCTCAACAACATCTTCTACATGTTCGCCACCCTAATCTGCGTTTTCACCTTGGATCGCATAGGCCGTCGATGGACTCTTTACTGGGGTTCTGTTGGTCAAGGTATCGCAATGGCGCTTGCTGGAGGGTTCTCGTACCTTGGTCAACAGGCAACAGCCAACGGCGACGCCGGAAAAGCATCTGCGTACGGAAACACGGCTGTGTCCATGGTCTTCATCTTCACAGCCATCTTTGGTGCAACATGGCTTACGGTACCGTGGTTATATCCGGCGGAAATATTCCCTCTCGAAGTGCGAGCCAAGGGCAATGCCTGGGGAGTTGTTGGATGGTCTATTGGCAATGGCTGGCTGACTCTCCTTTGTCCCATCATGTTTGAGGCAATTGGCGAGAAAACATTGTACATCTTTGCGGCTTGCAACGCCATCACGATTCCCATGGTCTGGGCGCTGTACCCGGAGACAAACCAGCGTACGCTTGAGGAGATCGATCTCCTGTTTGCATCTGACAGCATATGGAACTGGAACGCCGAGAAAAACTTCGAAGTGCTGCGCGATCAGATGACGTACGAACATGGCGATGATTCGAAGGATGATATCGAGTCGGTTTCGCAGAGGAAGGGCAGCGTCGTTAGGGGTATGAGCCTACATGTGGAAGATAGTAAGCTGTAAAGTGTTTCGAGCGTGATGTTGAACAAGTAGAGATTTTATTGATGATCGCTATGGTACAAGCGATCGCGCTGCTATATATATGAAGGGGAAGCGCTAGTGCGGAATGACTAAGTGAAGGACGAGGATCACGTGATAAGGATCCTCCAACCAACACGTTACTTTTCTTGGGTTTTCGCGCAGTACCGTTGCTTTTTCAATACGACCAGTAGCAAACAATACATTGCTTCAACTCGCATAATTGCCTCTTTGCATCCAGGGCGTCTTCGAAGGAATAGCCACCTACCAAGATGTGCAAATATAACAATAAGGCACCACTTCAAACGTACTGCCACACACATCAAGCTGTATTTGGATCATAAGTGAGGTTCACTAAATTTGCAAAAAGAAGCTCGAAGAAACGCGCACGACCATTGCATCAACTCGAGTTTCTTTATCATTAACGACCACTCCTCCTTCACATCTTACTTTAAGCTCAAGAGCAGCTCTGATGGGTACAGTGTACCCTTTGGTGACCATGAGCAACCCAGGCAAACTCAAGGTATGCCGCTCGACTTCACATTATTTGACGCTCTGACCGCTGCAGAACTCACGCATCACTTCACAGCCGACAAGGAGAACCTCACAAATCACCCTGCACTGGTCGCGAGGCGATGCTACTTTATGAGCTTCGTGGTCTATTGCTCGCACCTCCCACATCCAGTGCTGTACCCCAGCATCGTCGCTGATCCCGATACCGCTTACATTACCATCGCGGCACTTCATATGCAGCCCCTATCTTGCAGTACGGTGATGCTCAAGCTCGCTGATCCAAATTGCTATTCCATCTGTAAGCCACAGTTCTTCAGCATCGACACAGACCGCTTCATCATGCGCGGTGCCATACGCAACAACCTTCGTCTTATAGCAACAGCGCCGCTTGCTGACGCTATCGGAGACAAGATCGCTCCCATGGGGTACGAAACGTTGAAGGAGCTCAGTAGTGATGAGAATATTGATGCAAGGGTCCGAAAGTACGCGAACATGATTTCACATCCGATGGGAACCTGTGCATTGGTTGGTGTAATCGATGTGTAGCATCCAGGCTGGAGTGGCATGCGTTCCTAGTGAAAGAAATGTGGTTATTCAACTACATGATTGAGAGCATATGAAAGCGAGCTCGTAGTGAGCTAGGACGAGTTCGCATTCTGGCCACCCTCAGAGAGATATCGCAAGTATACGCTCATCTGATCTTCGTGCACCTTTATCTTCACCCCGGGATGTCTTCCCAGTTTTTCCAAGCCGTATTGGAGGTCTTCTACGGCTTTCGCGTCTGCATCACTTGATCTCTCGCTCCGTGGTAGTAGATGTAAGGCCCACGCAGCTAAACACGCCTGCAGGAACTCTACCTGAGTGACCATGCACTCGTTCCCGGACTCCTTGGCGGCCTGCAACGATGCTTTTACATACTCATGTGCTGCCTTGGCATGCTCCTTCTGTATTTTCGGTTTCGGAGCGAGCATACTGCATTTGATCGAGGTCTGTGTAAGCTTCTGGTAGATGCGTGCTCGCTCTTTGGGTGTAGTCTCTGGTGTACGTTTGGCTCGCTGCAAAGCCTGCTTGTACTGCTCAACTGCCTCGGTCATTATCTTGAACGTAATCTGGTGCGCGGGTAGGTTTTTCTTTGCGTCGCCACGATCCATGAATTCGCCTATGCTAGTACTTAGAGTTCTTGAAAAGCAAGAGTCTAGGCCATGTACCTACGGATTTCAGCTCGTGTTGCTTCTTGACGAGAATGGTGGGTGGCCTGCCTAATTTGAGCGACTTATGGCGGTAAAGAACGATGGGAGACACACAGGAACTTCATCGAATCCGTCAGCAACTCGGGTGAAATGCAGGCCAATATCTACTTACGTTGCTTGGTCCTCAAAGGCTCGACGCAGTGCTGCAACCTGTCTTTGACATCATGTCTCTGAAGGTATGCAAATGTGCCTGCTTGAATTTCGTCCTGCTTGTCAAACTCTGCAAGCTTTACTTCGTTCATTCCCTGCTCCACATTGAAACGGAAGTACCTAGACTCTTGACCGGGGGTATACCATCTACGCGAGACCTTTTGGTGGGTCTTTTCGGTCTCTGTAGCTTCTTTCTTCAGCGCCTCAGCCAAGCGAAGAATACCACGATCGGAGACGCTATCAAAGTCCATACGCCCAGTCCCGAGTGACAGGAAGCACGCTACATGTTGAGTAAGCTTGTTGCTTCCATCACAGAAGACATCGTTTGCTTCGTCTTCAAGCTGTTCAGCTGGGTTGTTGGCTCCAAGGGCGCCGTCAATGTAAGTGCTGCCTTCGATTATCACTTTAGAGAAGTAAGTCGGTGCAGCAGATGTGGCTAGAGCAGCCTCCAATATCGTCGGATCAGAATCGTTACCCTCGGGCAAGCGGTAGTTCCGCAGGCGAGTGACGATACCAACCTTTTGCATGACCGCACAAACGAATCTAAACTTTCAATTAGCAAGTGATCTATGCTATTCTTCCATTCGTGACGTTACACTTTGCACGTCGGTTCGCCAGCCACCCGAAGCTTTTGGTCAACCGGAATGTCGAGTCTGTTGAGAACATCCGAGATCGCTTCCGAGAGTGCCTCAGACGAAAATCGCGATTTCACTCCTCCAAGCATACCCACAGGAGAAGAGAACTTGTTTTTCGCGAAAACCTTCTTCATTAGCGTGGTGTACGCCGTGATGCAGTCGTCTACAGACATCTCGAGACGTCCAAGCATGATGGCTATAAGACTGCAAACCTAATCAACGTGTGACTTGTACACTCAGATCTTATGGTACGTTACCCTCCAGTGCTAGTACCAGCCATCATGTCGAAAACATGACAAGGCTTTAGGGGCGCAAAACCTCTCGTTTCGCGATCGTAGTTGAGCCTGTTCATGACCTTCTGGAGAACGAATAAAGTGGAGAGGCCCCGCACTCCGCCACCATCAAGTGATAGGAGACAATAGCCGGAACTTTCGGTTCCTCGATTCGGTGCAGGCATTTTGCGTTGTGTGTAGCTATTCCAAAGTCGCCTGAGATGTGCGAGCTGGCAGCTCTGGGAACTGTCGATCTCTTGAAATGTGAAGTCGACACAAAAATATTAGGCAAAGCGCCCTGTCTTGAACTGCCCGACCCACATTGGTAACCCCGAGTATTGGGAGGCTTTTTGGGATTACTTTTTCGAGTTGCATTCCAGTGTTCGGCTAATGCAACCATATTGGCGACAAGTGCCCCGAAGAACCAATGATAATGCCTGCACCGCTGCGCGCTTTAAAACACCAGCTGAAGCAATAGATTCATGTAGCCAATGGTAATTTAGTAAGACGAGTACAAGCCATGACGTCCCCTAGCTCGTACGACCGAAGTGCCCGAAAAAGCGAATGGTCTCCTACTGAAGCTTTCCTTGTCGAATCAAACTCGACGCCTCTCTTTCGCCGAAGCCATACTAACTGCTCGGGGCGTTGATGCGCAGCATATGCTTCACTCACACCCCCGTTGCCAATAAACTGCATGGAGTTTCGGTTGTGCTGCGATTCAGCCGTACGATCGAATTAGTAGCCCCTTCCTCTATAAGGCTGAACCACTGTCGAAGCATAGCCGCCAGATACCAAGGACGCATCAGGCGGCAACGGTGGGTGTTGTAGGTGCTGCGGATGGTACTGCGGATAGTACTGCGGATGTGGTGAATGTTGTGAAAGGGGACCAATGTTGGAAACAGAGTCATCGGGCTGCACATCTTTTCCCTGATGATTTAGCAAGGCGAGATTGAGTGGGTTCAAGTCTGGGTGACGATGTTTATACCACTTGCGCAGTCGGAACGCAATGACGGTCAAAATAATCGTGCCAAGAACAGCACCAATGATGATGCCTACTAATGTTGCTGTAGACATGCCTGAGCTGTCTTTAGCTGCTGGTTCTGCTTTTTCAGTGCCCTCAGATGACGTTGCTGTCGGTCCTGCACGAGTCCTTGTCGTGGGAGTCGCCTGAGTTAAGGCAGTAGTTGTCGCTTCGATCGATGCCGGTGCTGTGATGTCGTATCCTTTCTCTTCGCAATATCGCTGATAAATGCTCCCTGCACTCGAAGCAGCTATCAGAGGATCTCCTACGGAGCAGCTCGCCTTGATACAGCCATCTAGGTGATCTTGCGCTGGTTGCTGGAAGTCCAGACGACAGTAGCAATCATTCTTCGCCTGCCAGCCTTTCGTGGAACAAGCGAAAGTTGCACATCCTAGTGCTATTCCAAGCACATCCATAGGGCAAACGTCGAAATCTATCTGGAAGCAAGCCTGCACGCATTGCGGTTGTAATGAGAAGTCCTGTAGAGTGCTGATCTCCTGGGTGATTGTGCCCACTTGCGCCATCCCTCGATGAAACAAAAGGATGAATAGCGACGCGACGCCGTGGAAGCAAAAGTTAATCCGGAAATGAGACATCGCGATAGAAGATCATGAGTATGTTGATGTGAGTAGGTCTGTCAGAGCAAACGTAAGTGCCCGAGCACACGAATTCATAGCTCGGCAGATGCTGGTCCAGCTGACGGTGGCACTGTGCGAGCGCGAGTAGAAACTGCGCCATTCCGGGGTACCCTGATGCATACGGACCTATTGGGTGCCAACTAATGTAGAAAATGAGTGATTCGCTTAAATGATCCTTTTACGAGGCTTCTCCGGCGTGGTACGAGTCTAATCCCGGCTGAAACCCAACTCTTAGAAAAAGCATCTTGCAACTTTGTCTCCCGGTCTAGAGCCATTGCCTAGATACGATCCCATCTTTCTTTGGAACGTGAAAATATAGTCAAAATAACTTGTGAGCGGAACACAGTGAGATAATAGTGTTTTGCAGACGAAATCAGTGTAACGACGTCATAGTGCATTTACCTCTTGTTTCTGTAATCGCGGCTTCGGTTCGAGCTTCGGCCTTACCACAACCAGCTCTCCCTCTTCATAACATACGTTTATTTGGATGTTTTACAATTGTATCTTCCTTCCTACTTCCTCAGCCTGAGGGTCTCCTTGCAGTTGACGGTGCAATAGACAGTCTATGTTAAGTAGACCAGGCCGCTGCCTGTTGTGCCTGTATTGCGAGTCCTGCGTATCTCCAATCTTTTGCCTGCTTATACTGATCGTGGAAGTTCCCATACGAACCTTAGTCCTTGGATCTTTTGATCGCGAGTCCACTTCGCTTATCCCTGTTCCTTCCTTGGATCTACTCAGCTTAAGTAGGGTTTGCAGGATCTTTCGAATGTTTACCGTGCTTTATATCCTCAAAGACTTGACTTTCTCCATCTTTTTGCGAACCCTCGACAGTAAAGTCGTACATAGCTGACAAGACTTCAGAAAATGCGTTTTCGAGATAGATGCGCTGACCTCCCCACATCTGACCAAGAGTGAAGGTGTTTAGCTTGAAATTAGTGACGATGCCGAAGTTGTTTCCACCTCCTCTAAGCGCCCAGTAAAGGTCAGAATATGATCTTGGTGAGACATTGACGGCAAGCCCCGAAGCAGTGACAAGTTCAAAGCTCTCAACATTATCACAAGCCCAGCCGAGCTTGCTTGCAAAGTGCGAGATACCTCCACCCAGGATCAACCCTGGCACACCAACTGGCGCCATCTATTCATTATTCAGCGATTGAGGAACGCATGAGACAGTAGACTTACCCGTCCACCTGCTACACTAAGACCATCTTTTTCGACAGCAGTATACACATCTACCCATCGCAGGCCAGGCCCAACATCGACAGTCTGTCTGTCAGTAGAGACTTTTACTTGTCTAATATTCTCTAAAGAGATAGTGATGCCATCCTCGATGCTCGACGAGCCAGCCCATGCAGCATGTCCACCACCCTTTACTGCAAAAGGGCACTGGTACAGCCGTGACAGGAGAATCACGATGGAAACATCCGAAGTCTTCGTCGGTTTAAAGACACAAGAAGGGCTGAGTGCTCCTTGCTGGGCAGACCAATATGCCCCCGTAAAGGCGTCATATGCCTGAGATCCTTCGGACAGGACTTGGTTACTGCCAAAGAGAATTTCCAAAGATGCACACTGCTCTTGTGATCAGCTCAGGCCACGCCTGTTGGTGACGACAGGTTTAGCTTACAGCTAGTGTGCAAGGTGCGACCAAGGACCTCCTGTTAAGAGCCGAGGTATTAGATGTGGCTTCTGGCAGCTTTCCAATGGGTACGCCTAGGTTTGCAAGAGCTTTTGTGACATTAAAGTCATGGGGCTCAAAGCCGTCTCCATAGGCTTGGGTGGTAGCGCCCGCTGCAAGTGCCGCCAATGAGATGACATGGGCTATCCTCATCTTGGGAGTATCCTGGTAGTTTTAGAACATTGAAAGTTTTGATATCGAAAAACGATACGAGACGGTAATCCGGACTTTTTGAGCGTTGCGCACAGTAAATCTTGCTGGAACTAGAGTTCTGGGTTAGCGGAGATTGCATCTATGCCGGCGTTGTTCGCTTATCCGGATGAACAGGCATCTTTACGACAATGGGTTAAACGATTGTCTCTCTAGGATTAGCTGCAGATCTCACCCGTGCGGCAGCCAACACGGGCTGCCGTAGACGGAAGGTGGATGCCGTCGGTGATCCAGACGCTATGCCCTAATTCCAATGCGAAAACCTGTTCGTGCTATTCCGTGAAACGTCCTTCGACTTCAGCGAAGACAAAAGTTGATTTGGTATTCTCAATGGAAGGCTTTTCCTAACACTGCTGCTTTACTATCAAAGTGTTTGACATGGGTGAGCACAAGTCTGTGAGCACAGAAGATTACCTCAATTCCCTGTTCGAATATTTTGATGAGAGCGAATCATGCCGAGCTGCGCCAATGCCAATCATGATTCTTCCAGTAACCGTGTGTCCTAAGACGCGCCCTACAGCAGTGAACGTCCAGGTCGAGGTACACTATCTGTGCCACCGACCCTACGTGCGCCGTCGCACGACACTAGCAATCTATAAGCCTTCGTGGATTGGTCGGTTCGCCCCTATACTGTGCCACACTGGCGGCGGTGCAATGTGGTCCAAGGCCTTTTCCTCTGCCAACGGCTGATCCGTGATCTTGGAAGCCACTAACATGCTGAGAATGTTTGAAACCTGGTAAGAAGCTGATGCCATGGAATGATTCACACCCATCACTGCAGCGGACTCGCCTAGAAACCCGTGCCACTTGACAGTTCCTGTGAAAGATATTTCTTATCATCGTTATTATGGAGTGATATCTCTGCTGTTCACTCGGTGGAAGTTATCATAACATGTTGCCTGATGCTGGTACGTCTATCGTGTCATTAAGCTTGTGAGACCTCTGAGAAACCATCGTTTGATCTAGGCCAGCTTAGTTTCCATTTTTGTTTCCATTTGTGCTCCACATGAGCTCAGACGGGCTAGACGATGTCAAGTGAGATGCGGTCAAGCCACCAACGACCATGCCCAGGGCCGAGCTCGAGGGTGTAAACATCGCCATGCTGACCGTAAGTTCGGTGTTATTCACCGAGAGACTCGAGGCTCGAGCCTTTCAGCGCAAGCCATACGAGCTGCGTAACCTGTTCGCCAAGTTGCGTTTACTTGCTATGTTGCAATGTGGGCCATGTACTACAAAGAGAACGATCCTTTGTATCAAGCGGAGAGCGTGCAAAGAGGAGAGGCAGCGCCTTCTCCTGAAATATCTAAGTTCGCTTGATCGAGTGCTCGCCGTCTTCGACTTTCAGTGCGCGATGCTGAGATAATTTATTGATAACTTACTGCCGGTCAGCCGCTGTTCTACACAGCCCTTATGTTGGTCAAGCTATCGCTTTTGTCGCTGTATCGCAGACTTACTGCCCAAACCCTGAGAAGGTTTACTGTCATCTGGCGGAGCATTTTGGTCTTTTGTATCCTTGGGAGTCCCTACAATGTCCCTGCATGTTGTCCGCAATGCTAAATATTTCCAGAGCCCTAAAAGGGTAGCTCGATGACGACCATCTTCGTATGCGACCACCAAGCTGAATACAACATATGCATGTGCGCAAAGCCACATGAGCAGGAACGGGCACGGTTTAGTCTGTGGTTTGCCCATGCTGCAGACGTCGCCACCGGTCTAGCAGGTATGCGTGTAACTTCCAGGAACATTCAATGACTAAAGACAGGAGTAATATTCCTGCCGTTCCAGCTGACATGGAGCCTTCACCTCTCGAAGACACAGAGGTTTGGCATATTTGTGCTTGTTTGTAACGGATGAATATGCATTGTAAGTAACTCGGTATGCTAGACTCTAGCGTATAGTCCAGCGGGTAGCATGTCCTACCAGAACCTCTTTGCCACGCTTTGTGTCGTATAGGTCGAAGTCAAGTATGGAATACCGTCAACCCCAGTTCTAAAATGGTTGCAGGTGTGGACTGTTGTAGAGACTTCGTCCTCCTCGAGTTGCTAAAGTTGCCGCAGCTTGTTATCATAGGCTGCGCAACCGCCCTTGCTGATATCCTACGCCGTCGCTTTAGCACTCCAGATGTCTTGTACGATTCTCGCGGCTATGTGAAGTGCTCGGGTGATGATATCCAGATGAGGAATCTGGATGGTGAGAGGGTCAGCCAGGCGAAACACAAGGTTGCACGGCTGTGGAACAATACAGTGGCAGCCAAGTAGCACTGGCGGACCTGGGAGGCAAAGTTAGTGTCTCTCCCGTCGAATTACCTGGCTGACAACGGCGCACAATCCACAGCACCGCGTCAAGCAATTGACAGGCAAAGGGCTATAAAGAGGAAGTCACCAAAGCAGATCGTCAACTTCTAATGTGAATGCGCTAGTCATGGATTCCTTGCAGAGCTTGGCAGATGCACTTGCTAATTGGGATGAGATGCCTCACAGACAACACAACGTGTTTGCATCGTGGGTCAAAAGAGCTGACTGCAGTGTTCGGCGGAAAGCCCGATGACGTCAGCCACGCACTTTGCCTCGGCTATCCCCCGAGCCGCTTGACGAGTTTCATTCAACCACCACCAGCAGGACAAGAGAAACCCACTTATTTCTGTCGCAGCATCTTTCTTCCGATGCGGGGAAATTACTCGCCAGACGCGGGCCGTCAACACCATTGTGGACGGGCTTCCGAAAGCGCTCTTGGGATACTAGCTAAACGTCTATCCCTTCCTCATGGGTCGAACTCCTCAAATGTTTAATATGTCGCCACACGGGTGTCCCACTTCAAGCAGAGTCAAGCACAAGTAGGGGTTGAATTGCTGGTCTAGGTATCCACTCAATGGGAGTTCATCCGATTGTCCGCACTGTCACGCTGGCCTGGCTATATGTGGTAGCCCAGAGAACATGGCGAGTATAAAGTACAGCGGCGGATACTGAGAGTGACTCTCGCAGTTGCCCAGATTCGACAATGTCACTCTCAATTCTCCTCACAGCAGCCTTCGTGGCGCCGGCTATTGCCAGGACCGTTCGTTCGCCAACACCACCCATGGGATGGAACTCTTACAACAGCTACAGCTGTTCTCCATCTGAGGAGAAGATCAAACATAGCACCGATGGTCTCATCGCTCTAGGTCTAGACAAGCTTGGCTACAATTTCATCACTGTCGATTGTGGTTGGCCATCTCGAGATCGAAGCCCGGAGGGTAAGCTGCAATGGAATGAGACCTTGTTTCCGTCTGGTGGAAAGGCGCTGGGTGATTACATCCACGGCCTTGGCCTTGACTTCGGCCTGTACTCGGGTGCGGGCTACTTGCAGTGCGGTAGCACGGACCTACCTGCGAGTCTGGGATACGAGCAGCTCGATGCTGAGAGCTTTGCTGAGTGGGGTGGTGATAGTCTGAAGTGAGAGAGAACTTGCTAAACTTTACTTGGGTGAATTTACTGACAAGCCACAAGATATGACAATTGCTATTCTACATCGAACACAACCATGGTTGATTCGTCTTCTGCTGAGTCGCAATCACCAGCACGGTTCCAGCACATGGCTGCAGAACTTGACACTGTAGATCGTGATATCCAATACTTCGTTTGCCAATGGGGTATCGGCGTGAACACGGGCGATTGGGCCTCCAAAATCGGTAATTCCTGGAGGATCAGCAACGACATTTACAATGCCTGGCGCAGCATCTGGCGCATCACCAATCAAATCGTGCCTTACTATCGACATACCACGGTTGGAGCGTTCGCGGACATGGACATGCTCATCGTTGGTCTCAACGCCTTATCGGAAGAGGAAGAGCGCTTTCACTTCGGCATGTGGGCCATCAACAAGTCACCGCTGATTATTGGCGCAGCAGTAGACCCAGAGAAGCTGAACAAACACTCTTTAGAGATCATGTCGAACAAAGAAGTTATTGCAATCAACCAGGATCCTCTGGCTAAGCAGGCACAATTGGTGCGCCGCCACACCGAAGAGGAATACGACATCTGGCTGGGTGAGCTCTCAGGCTCTCGCCAGATTCTCGGTGTCGCAAACTGGAAAAACGAATCGCAAAGCGTTGAAGTAGATCTTAGATCTGTCGGCATTGGTTCCGCACAAGTTCGCGACGTGTGGGCAGCGAAGGACCTTGGAGTATTGGAGGGCACGCAGAAGATCGACCTTGCCGCACACGAGCTCCGCCTCTGGCTCATCTCTGACGCTGCTGCCACAGAGCCGCTAAAGTCCACGGGCTATCACGCTGCTGCCAACGCCACTCTCACCGGCTCGGCCAAGGTTGTATCCTGCTCCTCTGGCACTTGTCTACCAACAGGGTCAAAGGTTGGCGACATCGCTCTCGGCTCCAGCATGACCTTCTCAAACATTGTAGCTTCTTCGTCTGGCAAGAAGGCACTCGGCATCGACTTCGTCAATTATGATTACGCTTTCACCACGGCTTGGGACTGGGGCGATAACGCGAGGAACGCTACAATCGCAGTGAACGGCGGTGCGGCCAAGCGATGGGCTTTCCCTCTTTCTGGTGGCAACTGGGAGGAGAGCGATCGCCTAATCATTGAAGCCGATGGTTTCGTCGAGGGCAGTAACAACACTGTAGTATTTGGCGGCTTTGGCAATGCAACGAGCTGGGCGCCTGATTTTGTCGGGTTCGATGTCTTAGAATAACATCACAGTCTTAAATCTAATGAGAATACCCGCACAATGTTCCATCACCATTCAATTGAGCGATGTGTTGCTGTGCGTTTACGTCTTCTTCAATCCTCTGGTCTCACCTCAACGCTCCAGCGTGAGTTACGAACTCGGGCAGTGCTCAACATTCCTCCGCGCCTCCCGTATCGTAAAATTCTACTATGGCACAACGATCGCATCCTGACCTTGAAGCACTAGATGACATGGATGGAGCATTCGAATTCAAACCACGACCCTTTTCGGAGTATGCATTACTGTGGTTGGGGTGAAGGAAGCCCTAAGAGCGTACTTACTCCAATAATGTCCCAACCATCAAAGCTCTTGAACGACGAATTTACTTTGAGTAGGAATCGTCTGAGTTCGTATGTAGTGGACGGCGCTCAGTCATCCCGCTTCACACGATGCTTTCACCTTGTGCCATACGTACCGCATTGGGTCACACTTCACAGTGAAGACTCCTCCTATTGTTGACATTGTTTTAATTAGCACAATATGACTGACGGAGAATATCGGCGCCGGCCCATGCTTCTAGCCACTGATATAAAATAGGTTTCGCAGCGCCCACCTTTGCTCGACAGAAACCTTTCACTTCCTACGTTTGACCAGCATACACCAGCTCTCTTTCAAGTCATTTTCCATTCCACTATCAGCCTCTTGGTTGGCTTCTTGTATACATCAGCGGGATACCTCACCATGGGTGGCAGTACCCACCATTCGTCTCCGAGCAGCATGGCCAACTCTAGGCTCAAGATTAAGCTGCGCGGTGTTCAGGCGGCCTTGAAGGAGTACACCAAATTCCAAGCTGCCACTTCCCCTGCCCGAAAGCGCACATCTCATCAAGCAGCCCTCGATGATATTGACGACACCGACTCCGAAATTGACATCATTCCACCTTCGCGCAAGGTCGCACAGCCTACTATCTATAAGCCTTTCGCGGAGATGCAATCAGCGAAGACACTAACAGCAAAGACGCTCACTGCAGTCAGCACTCCAGTCACCATACCACGCACAACCTCGCGCAAGATAAAGAAGGTCAAAGCTATCCATCACGAAGACAGTGACTACGCTAGCGACGATGCCGCGTTTGATGCCTGCGACGAAGGCAGCTCTCCCACAGTCTCACCAGACAGCCACCACATCCTCTCCAGCAACATTCTCAAGCGTTCTGAGCGTATCCTCGACCCTAAGAATGCCGAGCACGCGAAGCTTATCGCCGCCGCTCCGAAAGCCGGCCCAGAGTACTACGACAGTGATGCCGACGAGCTCCCCGGAAACGTCAAAGACACAAGTAAGCCACACTTGTTCCGCAACGTGAAGTGGGGCTCGCTCGCGACCGACTATACCAATCCAGGCGCGTTCAGCACGGAGCCAGAGTTGTATGTATCCCATCCTTCACCTCACTTACACCTTCATCCCATCACCCCCCGCCCCCGTCTCAACCCGTCTTAGTTTTACCCGTTCACTAACCCCACCCTAGCACCCAATTCGTGCCCGGTCGCTTCGAGCGTCTCCCCAACAACACTGCCAGCGATCAGAAACACAAACTTCTGATCCGCCTGACCGACCCCACCGGCCGTCACCGCATCTTCACCAACCCGCCTCCACTGGACTGGAACAATCAGGCCGCCATCACAGCGCTGAACAAGCGCACCGTGCAGCAAATCCGCCGCAACACCGCTGTCCGCTTCCGCGAGGTGGTCGAGCCGTACGTTGAGGCCGAGAGGCAGTGGATCCTGGCGCATCTTGAGGAGGGGAAGCCGAAAGAAGGGTGGAGGAAATTCGTGGAGGGGTTTAATCGGGAGTTCGAGGGGAAGGGTGTCGCGGGGGTTGAGGGGGTGAGGCCGAAGCGGAGCCATAGTAGTTTGACGAAGGAGGTGGAGCGGTTTGGGGGGGTTTACAGGAAGGGGGAGGTGCCCAGGGTGGGTAAGAGGAAGGTGGGGGAGGGGAATAGGGAGAGGGGAGTCAGTCGGGAGTAGGTGGGGATGGGGGAGAAGGGGGGGAGGGATGAGTGGAGTGCTTTGGTGGTGAGGTGAGGTGTATTTGTGGGGCGGGCAGCTGGTCTGTCGTGCCCCAGCACGACGTGTTGCAGGACGAGGAGATTGTTGCGGAGCTACGCGTAGCTCCATGGTTGAGCACAAATTTAGACCAATGACTGATAACATACTTATAAACCTCCTCGCCCCTCTATTTGATATGTCGTTATGTATCTACATTCACTGGTAGTAGTACACCACCCCGTCGAACAACCTTCTCGCTGTCCGTGAAACGCTGCATCGTTCCACTACTGCCCACTCCTCAGCGCATGCGGCGACAACACCAACTTCGATGGCTCCGGATGAGTGAAAGATGGTGACCTTCCGTGGCTCGGAGTGTACTAGCTCGGATGGAGGTGTGGGGGTACTCAGCGCTTCTGAGCTCTCACTCGAGGGACTCGCAGGGCTGCTTGTGTCGCTTTGTGGAGAAGATTCACGATGGGACACTGCGAAGCTACGAGCGACTTTCGTGGCGAGATCACCTGCCTTGTGTGGCTTCGCGCTGCTGGTTGATGAAATAGCGTGGGCGATGGTGCCTTCGATGCACACTGCAGACGCTAAGCAAGCCGCGCCTGTGAGCTGCAGACTAGGATGCGGTTTGCCCATGCTAAATGCCAGAACCTGGATTGCCAAGCTGTCATCTTGAGTTTTGACTGCTTGTGACGGCGCAGGTGAGAGGAGAGCGAGCTTCGGTGTACCCCGTACCCTTGCTGCAGCCTCGGTGCTGCTCGCTAGCCCCATCAGCACGGCACCTGCTCGTCGAATGGATTCCATGTGCTCAAGATACCCAGTCGAGTCCTTCTTGCACGTTTTCAGATAGGAAGGTAGTGTGGACGCGTCGACGAGGACGAAGGGATTTGCAGCGTCGATAAGTGTCGCTTTGACGGTGAAGCGTGTCCCATTACGTTCCTGGACGGTGATGGACTCCTGACGTCGCCCTGTGGGGAACAGTTCGCCTGTCATACTACCAGCAGGGTCAACGAAGGCAACTTTGATCTCGCTACCTGTGCCTTTGACGCCGGGAATGCAGTAGTCGCCGTCCTCGGAGACGGTGCCGTCCGGATTGACTTCCACGGTGTCTACGATGACACGAGATGTGTTTGTGTTGAAGATGCGTACGTCAAGCTAAGGCATGTTTAGTTGAGAGATGACTTGTAACGGAGCTGGGACGTACACTCGTCTCTCCCGGATGAGGACGCACAAGGCCTTCTTGCGCAGCAAACAAACCAACACCAGCGCACATATTCCCACAGTTTCCACTGAAATCCACGCTTTCCGAGCCAACAGCGACTTGAACAAAAGTGTAGTCGACATCGATTCCAGGCCTTGCGGACGGCGAGATGACAGCAACCTTGGAGGTTGTCGAAGTCGCACCGCCCACTCCATCAATCTGTCGGACATCTGAGTTCTGAGAGCCCATGGCTGCAAGTAATGGGCCAGCCCATAGTAATTCAGAAGTAGGCAGTTGATGACGGTGTATGAATAGTCCTTTGGATGTGCCCGCACGCATCAACGTTCCCGGAAGACTGCACCGTACCCTCTTCCTGTGAACAGGGTCTACAGTGACTTCGGACGGCATGTGCGAGATTGTAGGGCGGTAAAGATGTTCAATATGAGAATGCTTGAAGTGATGAGCAGGCAAATGTCTAGCAAGTGTGCGAAGCATTTACGGATCCCTTCGATGCGTCGTTCAAAATTTGTACCGAACGGCCCACAATATATCGTCACCATGGCGCTGATATAGACAAGCACTTACAACACGCGGTAGGCATTTTCAGACGGAGCAGTGGTTCATCCCGGCAGATGTACTTGATGCGGGTAGCTCGTCGCATTCTTTCCGTGTCCACGGCTGCGATTTGCGCGGCCGAAGATCTGCCGTGGAACGCTTTCCCGTCCTAGTCACAAGCCTTCCGAATCGATATTGCCTGTTCTGGTAGATTTTTGAGGCGCGATGACATACTCAGTGGGGCCCGAGAGTATTTGGCTGCGGTGCTGGTCGAATTTGATGACAATACGGCTGCTGGAAGATAGCCGTCCGCTGGCGAGCGGATGAAACCCGGCAAGCGCAAGCGGGTAAGATACATCTGAAGGCCTCGCGGAAGGAAACAAAGGATGCGGGCTGGCACTGTATTCGTCAGATCGAAATGAAAAGACACGGGACTTTATGTAGCCTAAGAGCTGGGTAGCGGTCTGCAGTAGCTTCGATAGCAAGCAGGCAAAGAGGTCTGGAGGCTTAGTTCCTATACGCTGAAGAACCTCACTAGAACGAGTGTTACCAATACGCGGTGACTCATCCTGCCTGTGAGGTTATACTGAAGGCAGCCAAAAGAACTGCGTTTACATCGACTCCCAGTCCAAGAAGGCGAAATTGTCCAGCGCAGACCCATTCAGCCCGTATAGCAGATCGTCCACAGTCATTGGGCCGTCTGCAGCCTGTGGGTATTGAAGGCCTCCTCCGTAGTGCTGTTCTTGCATGGAAATTGCATGTCCCTCTGTGTATGCTCCTGAAGCATCTGGAAATGCATTGTAGGCTTGTGTTGGTATGCCCGTTACCAGCTCGGTTGACTGCGTGCGGGCATGTGACGCTGGTTGTAACATCTGATTATGGTGCTCATGAATAATGCTCTCAAGGATACCATCAATGTCGGGCGTCTGAAGGCTCTCCTCCTGTTCTATCGACTGACTTGATGCTGTATCGGCGCTATTATTGGAAGTAGTCTTATCCAGATCAGGAACCTCAAGACCAAGACGTTTCATGAGATTTTGCACTACGGCATTCGCACGTCTCACCGCCCAATTGGTCTCCTGGTTCTCCCGGAATACTCCCAGGCAAGTTACAAGATGACCATGGGCGTGTGAGTCAGCTCCTCGCTTTGCGGCAATGCGCGCATGTATCGTCGCCGCCACGTAGGTAGCATATGAAATCAAGTAGGGAGCCTTCCTAACAGTAAAGGCCTTGTCATATGCGCGCAGGAGCTCGACAATTTTATCCGCAGCCACGGCACAGGTCTTGAATGAGCTCACGGATATGGCGCGTGAAGTGTTGTAGAGGTGCCCGTCAGTTACAAAGGGGCGGTGTAAGAGTATCGTCAGAACATGATACAACGCGCTGCGACTGGATCAGCAACCAATGGAGAAGTAAGGAGACAAATAAAGCTTACTGCAAGCTCATAACGTGGGGCGGAGGAGTGAAAGATGTCCTCGTAGGGTCGAACCTGAGGTGATCAGGCAAATCTTCTCGCCATGAAGTCAGCTTCTGATGAATGTTTTGTAGCCTAGTAGAGAGATCGCCAGGGCTGGTGTTAGAACTCCTCTCAGTGTAGATGCTGCTGAGAATCTCGCCCAGAATGACCGAGAGTAGACAAAGCTGTCTGAATGTGGACACACTGAACGACGGAGAGCCCGGATAGCTGCCGGTTTGGGCGGTGTATGCAAAAGGCTCCCAATGCTCGAGCTCTTCGTACGTGTCGAGGAACTTGATCGGTACAAGTGTGTCGGATTCTTTGATACTGACAGGTCGGCCTTGGTACAGGCTCTGGATCTTGTCGACAACTGAGTCCGTGGTGAGTATTATAATAGTGCACATTAAAAGGTCGTAGACTTACCGAAGGCGGCCCAAAAGACGCGTCGTCGAATTTCGTAGTCTTCGTCAGAAATATTGGAGGTGCTCGCAAGATCGAGCGCGTCCACGTGGAGTCCAAGGTCAACAATCATACGAAAGGCAATACCTGCATACGTCCAGGCTGCACTACGTTCGTCGCCCAACGCGAACAGCGAATTGGTCATGACTAGCAGAGCCTGAATAGTGGTAATCTCGCTCCTGTCTAGAGCTTCGCCCAAGAGCTGGCGAACACGCTTACGAAAGTGCCAGCCCGCAGTTCGTACATCATTTGCAACTCGCCTGACCTCCTCGTGTCGCGATGAGAATTTGGAGGCGCCAAAGTAGATGGCATTCAGAAGCAGCTTCGAGAAGTATGGCCCAGCACATGCCATATCTCGCATGAAAGCTGGACGATATGTAACAAGAAACGAGTGGTGCTGGCGGTTCCAGTGCAAATTTAGCAAGTGCATGCCTAGATCGGGGTCAAGGCCGTCAAAGTCTAAAATGCCTCTTTGGTAGTTGTAACCTTCGAGCTGGCGCTGACGAGTGGCTTCAGCAACAAGCCCATTTTCAATCCACTGCTCAGGCATCTTGGGGCGTGGCTCCAGAGCTGGACGGTCATGGTGGGCATTCTCGTCAAACAAGGTGCTCGTGCGGCCATGGTAACTTGACATGCCCTTCTCAGTGACAATACGAGAAACGCTGAGTGGGCGTTCGGAATTGGGTGCATCTTGACGAAGATCCTCAACAGCGGCATGAGCGGATGTGACAGCCGTGCTGGCAGTGGGGGTGGCAGTCACGTGGGGCGGCAATCTAGGCTGACGAGCACGAGCGGCATTGGCGTCTCGGCCACCCTCATAGCTGCAGACCTTGCTGTATGTTTTGCAGGCTGCGCAAGAGGGCCTCTCCGCGCTGCACTTAATCTGCAGAAGTCAGTGACGGCAGATAATGTTGGTGGTGAGCCGACTAACCTTTCGCCGCCGGCAGAACGCACAAGCCTCGGCAACGCGTTTGCGCACCTTCTCCGGCGCGGAGACGGATGGCTTGGGGCTCGTGGCCATGAGTGGAGTGGTCGCAGTGCAGCTGCGCAACGTGACGGCAAGACGATCTAGCTGAGACGGATCGAGAATGCAAAAGGAGAAGAATTCGCACAATCACCTCGAGAGCGGGAAGGCGCGCTGGTGCATGCAGCCGACGGAACTGCCTTCAGCGAGCCGTGTGGGGCGCGGGTAGCTTCAGCTTCAGCTCTAACTCAACGCTGCGACACCAACACCGACATGAGAACTATCCATCGCCGCGCAAAAATGTATATACAACACGTTGACAATTCGCACTTTCGCGCGGCTACTCCCGCATCCATCAATCATTCACTGCAACCATGAATATATCTACAGCCACCGCGGAACTGGCGACACCCGTGCCTCTGCTTCCGATCTCACAACGCAAACAAGCCGCCGTTTCAAAGTCCACGCAGAAGAATCGCCCCACCGCCGCCGTGTCGCTACTCTCTGGTGCCGTTGCAGGTGGTGTTGAGGCTACTGTGACGTACCCTTTCGAATTTGCCAAAACACGTGCGCAGCTGCGATCCAGCACAAGCGGCTCTAGGAACCCTTTTGCTGCAATTGCACATGTCACGCGCAGTGAAGGCGTCGGCGCAATCTACACAGGCTGCTCTACGTTGATCTTAGGCACTGCCTTCAAGGCCGGCGTACGCTTCTTGTCCTTTGACTCAATTCGCAACCGTCTAGCTGATGAAAGGGGGGTTTTGTCGCCATCAAGAGGCATCCTGGCCGGCATGCTGGCAGGCGCTGTCGAGAGCGTGGCCGCAGTGACGCCAACAGAGCGCGTCAAGACAGCTCTTATCGACGATGCAAAGAGTGGCCAGCGCCGCTTCCGAGGAGGATTCGACGCAACGAGATCCATCCTCTCAGCACAAGGACTGCCAGGCCTGTACCGAGGACTGGTATCAACAACCATGAAACAGTCGGCAACTTCGGCGGTGCGCATGGGCTCGTATAATGTGCTGAAGGAGACATCGCGCAAGAACAACCTCCCCCAGAACAGTGCAACCACTTTTGCCACCGGTGCTATTGCTGGCACAATCACCGTCTACGCCACACAGCCCTTCGACACCATCAAGACGAGAGCTCAGAGCGCTGCTGGCGCAAGTACTGGGGAGGCTTTTCGCAGTGTCTTGATTCAAAATGGCCTGCGTGGCTTCTGGAGTGGAAGTACAATGCGCCTTGGTCGACTTGTTCTCAGCGGTGGCATCGTCTTCACCGTGTATGAGAAGATCTCTGCCTTACTGACCCGACCGACTTGAATTATGGATCGACGGAATGGGTAGTCTGGTCGTTGCAATTCCAATTGATGAGGACTGCGACGCGACCACAAGCACTCCGAGAAGTAGAACACAGATCCTGTGGACCACAGCAGTCACTATCGTGCTGTTTTGAACAGCAGTGTAACTGCGCACAGTACAACATACGTGAATATAATAGTTCTACAATCCCATCGCTATGTAAACATTACGTAAGACTTCATCTGTGACACCACATCTTCACATCCTTCAGATCTGCGGTCATGAATCATCGCAATGTATGAGTTGCGAAGTAGGGTTTAGGTTTCGAGCAAAGTCAGAGATGCTGCAGATTGTGAAGCAGTCTAGAACACCCGCCTACACTTGCTCAATTGAGATTAGCACCTTCTGTTCTACTGTTGAGAACTTGCTGTGCAGAACCTGGACATCACCTCCCAGCGTCACGTTCCTAGCAGTACTGCTTAACTGACAGCCGTCAGTATGCATGGAAAAAATGGCGTATACAAGGTGCGTTCCGTCCACAGCAGTGCTCTCTGTCCGCCTTTCCACGGCAGTGATCCTTTCCGTTCCGTTTCAAACGGATAGGTTGCGTATCCGGCCAGCATCCGCATCGCCACTGCCATCACCACCATCAGCCATCCGTGTCTGCATCGGCAAATATTCCTTCGCGAAGTTGACCATTAGTGTGCGACGTGGCGTAGGGCTTCTGCGGTGGTTCGTTCAATCTGGGGCCCCAGATTCGAGCCCCGCATGTCTAGCTCGGCCTGCTCGTTTGCCCAGCATGCTACTGCCATCCGACGACCGAAACTTCAATATGTTCATGAGAAGCGCCGTGGTATTTAGTACTGCGTGATGCCTGCGGAAACGGGCATCGATCAGCTTACTGCAGACATCTGAACATTCTATCAACAGTCTTTTGCAAGCTTTGCAACAGCATCACCATGGCAGACATCATGTCCGACGAGAAGAAAGCTGACGTCGAGTTCAAGGAAGTCACTGCTGAGTCTCATCACATCACACCGCAGCAGATTCAGGCGCGCTTTGAAACGCTTCGACATCTGAGCGAAGAGCAGATGGCAGCGCTGAACAAGAAACTGGTTAGCAAGCTTGACTGGAGGCTTATGCCATGTATCACCCTCATGTTCTTGATGAAGTAAGCTACCCTTCACTGCCATCAAGTTCTCCACTAATTGCGACAGCTACCTCGACCGTATCAATGTGTCTAATGCGCGCCTAGCTGGCCTGCAAAAAGACCTCAACATGAATGATACTCTGTGGAATACTGGTATTTCGACCTTCTATGTCGGTTACCTCATCGGCCAGCTTCCTGGTAACCTTTGGCTCGCAAAGGCTGATCCTCGATGGCTGCTTCCATCCATGATGATGGGCTGGAGTATCGGCACCATCTGCATGCCTGCCATGACCAGCGGCGCTGGCTTTGCGGCCTGCCGCTTCTTTATCGGACTTTCAGAAGCTCCGTTCTTCCCGGGTATCACACTAAGTAAGCTCATCACAGCCACCAATTCTTTCCAACGCTGACGATTGTGAAGTGACTTCTTCCTGGTACACCAAAGAAGAGAATCCAATGCGCATGGCTATCTGGCATGCGGGCAACACTATGTCCAACATCATCTCCGGCTTTCTCGCCGCCGGCATCCTTACCAACATGGATGACGTACTGGGCCTGCACGCCTGGCAATGGTTCTTCATCATTGAGGGCGCAGCTTCAATCGTTGTCGCTTGTGCTGGCTACTTCTTACTCCCCTCGTGGCCGCACAATACCCGCTGGCTGTCACAGGAAGAGTCTGAGATGGCTCAGTATCGCGTGCAAGTTTCCAACGGTGGCGTTTACGAAGAGAATGGTGGCACATGGGACGGACTAAAAGAGGCAGCCAAAGATCCCTTCACATGGTTCTTCTGCCTCATGCACTTCTCTCTTGTCACAGCCCAGAGCTTCAAGGATTTCATGCCTTCAGTACGTCTACATTATTATAACTTGCCCTTTCCAAACGAAAGCTAAAGCTAACATTCACAGATCATGGACACCTTCGGTTTCGACAAACTTACCACCTACCTCGTCCAAGCTCCTCCCTACGCCATCGCCTACGCCGTCGCATGCGGCCTAGCCTACACATCCGGCCGTTTTCAAGAATCATACTACCACATTATCATCCCCATCGTCTTCTCCGCAGCCGGCGCGAGCATGCTGATTGGCACCCTGAATGTCGGGGCACGCTATTTTGGTCTCATCCTTCTCATAAGTGGCACCTACTCTGGCCTCAACCTCCAGCTGTCGTGGGAGACGACGCTTGTACCTGCGCCGCGCAGTAAGAAGGCTGCGCTGATTGCGATTGCAAACTGTATCTCACAGGTTAGCCATTGGTTCAGCCCGTACTTCTTCCCTACTAGCCAGGAGCCCTACTATCGTCTCGGGGGAGGTCTCATTCTGTTTGGATGCGCAGCATGTATTGTCAGCGCGAGCTTGGTCAGGTGGCGCGCGGTGAAGCTGAACAAGAGGCTTGATGAGGCTGAAGGTTGGACCGAGCACAGCGGTGTGGAGAAGGGATGGAGGCATGTGTACTGAGGTTTTTCCTAGCTGAATACGTGGGAAGTAAAGGGTGGCATCGCGGACATGCTTCTAGGACATTATGATTTCTCTGTTGATGATTTACGAACAATGAACAACGACTCTTGTATCAATCTTTTTCGCCCCATCTCAAGACCGTTGTCAAAACAATGAAATTCACTGCTTAATTTATATGTACACAGTCATCTCAGATGCGATTCTCTTGTGTCACCCGCAATCTTGTGTTGGCTAGCGCTGGTCAGTATCAAGATCTCCGAATGACTTGATACTGACAGGAGCCGGCTGACACAAAATTGCAGGAGAGCTGCGACCTCGTTATCCCAAATCTGCTTATTTCAGTGCTGGGAAGCTTCAAAAGACTTACAAAGAAGCTAATGTGACTGACAGCATGATGAAAGAGCTCTCCAGGGCCACATTGAGAACTGACAGAATTGTTCAATAGTTGGCATCTGCTGAAAGAACAGCAGTATAGTATTCATCTGAGCAGGCGAACGTCACGAACGCCCACGTAATCTGATGTATTGTAAAAAATCGTCTAAGAATGGTCCTACGTACCACTCTTATCTGTGGTGCTTAGCCATTTCGGCCGCATAGGTACAATACCACGTGATCGAGGAGCAGAGTGCGCCCCTCTATACCAATCCCCACGGCGCGGTCTATACGGATCTTCACACGAGTACTGTACTAATTGCGCGATTTTCTCCCGAACAGGAAGCCTAGCTTCGTGCGTAGTCCACTCTGCCTGTATTTTCGAAATGTAACCCCCACCTTGAAGCAACAATCGTTCAAGTTTAAAGCAATGGCTCAAGATCTCTTCAAACTGTACTCTACGCCACGCTTGCAAATTCGGCCCAATGTCCATTTCAAGACATTTGAGCTGTGGAGATACGGTCTGGAAAACTACCCCGAGCATAGTATTCTTATGACCACGAATACAAAGGGTGGTTAGTTTTGTTACCGATCTCAAGAACTTCTCGTATAATTCGAAGGTATCATGATAAGGCGCGGCTTGCTCCACTTTCAAGATCAGCGTTTCCAACGCAGGCACCGCACCCATCAAGCTCTGAATCATCTTTCTATTTGCGTTGTGGTCCAGATCTAGCTTGCGTAGTTTCGTCCAGTCTTGATGGGCTCTCCAAGCTTGCCATGGAGTTGTCCGGTTGCCGTCGTTATTGAACATGGTCCGTAAGGTAAGCTCTTCCAGGGCCGGTAGCATCTCATGCTTCTGGAACTTGAATGTGATCGGATCGTACTCAGCCGGACCGCAGTTCTGAAGCTGACTTTGTGCTTCCTTCGACCCATGCTTGATTTCGCAAAATTCTAGACAGAGGACCTTGAGACTTGAACTTTTCAGGATCAAGCTCTTGAGGTAGTTGAGCTCCGATTGCCCCTTGTATCCTCGGGAACCCGTGTTTGAAGATTTAGGAACAGTCTTCGCGTACACAACACTCAACTTGACGTCGAGAGTATGTAGTTGAGGCGACGTGATCGGAAGTACATCCAAAGAAAGGTTGTTGCGCTCACGAGCTATGACCTTGAGCTGTGTGGAGGGATGTAATTTCCCCAGACAATGCAAAATGCTTGCTGGAATCGGAACCCAAGTACACCAGGTGAAGGAAGCTAAATTCTTGATATTCTCAAGTGCCTGTAGTAGCATTCTTTCCGGCACGGCCGCAGCGTTTGAACCGTATCCTACCGAAAGGTGTCGCACGTTGTGCCGCATACTGTCGTTGGCATTTCTGAGTCTGTACAGTATGTGTGTCGAGATACGACGCGAGTGTTTCTTTCGATCGGACAAGGTAACATTGCGGTACAGTAAGGGCTCGCACTGACGGCGGAGATTGCGAGACGCCTGACCGAGCGCGTTCACATCGTCTTTGGAGATCTGGACTAAGCCTCAGCTGAGATTATCGGAGCCCTTTGTAAATACATGTTATACCAGTTCCGTTATTTGCAAGAACACCTCCGTCGGAATCTTGAATATGTTCATCTTAACTGCTTTAATAAAGGATGTGAAAGAGCGTGCTGATTGGCAAAACACTCAAACTGGCGAAACATTCAAAGTTGAAGTGGATCTTAGTGGATCTGTAGCAGCCTGACAGTCTATTTAATTCAACTCGTTGGTCAGCTTTCATGCGTGTACTCCCATGAGTCACCGTCTTGGCAGTCTGCCTTACGATTATGCCTACTGAGACACGCCAACTTCAGCCGCTTTAGGTATTCTCACCGACTCAGAGCTCAAAGACCTAGCCTCGGCTCGCCGAAAATTGTTACTGCTTCTTCTTGGCGGCGTTCCTCTGCTTGTGCGCTTTATCGCCCGCTTCTTGACTTGTAAACCGTAGGTAGTTTTGAGGATAACGATTTATACTGTACTTGATGTATTACACTGTGACAATATCTCGATCCTGTAACTAGTCGCCTCAGATGAACCGAGAAAAACTCGCGCCGGTCAGGTTGTGGAAGATTTGTGACAACAATATGACGAAGACCTTGTTTGAGAGAGAGCCGAGACAGAGTAGCGTTGTTTTCTGATATAAAAGTACAATAGATCGCTGAAGACTGTTAGCTACCAGCATATTGTTACTAGCAATTCCGCATTAGCATGTAGCAGATACTACTCACTACCACGAATGATGTCCTATACGGCAGACACTAGACGCAAACACAACGGACAAAACTCCTTACAGAACTCAACAAACCATCGATCGAAACATCGCGTATGAAAGACATGACGGCAATCCAATGGCCGTACCAGATGATTTGGATTCATGGACTCTAAGCAAATCATACTTTGAACATCGTCAGTAAGCGCGTATTGGATGCTAGAATTGTGCCTTACCAATATTGATGTTCACTGCTGATTTGTCTCCCATGTGGGTGATTGACTTTGTCCATCTTGAGCCATTCAAAGAACACTGTTGATGGGTGCAATTCTTCGAGCTGGTGCAATCGACTCAACCATGCATGAGGGCCTTCTGAGTTCCCGTCAAGGGTGCAATAGCTCAAGCTCCTGTCGGTCGATCAGTATATTTACGGTTATAGACTCTACTTGTAGACAAACCCGCAGAGAAGGATCAGTGCACAGATCGCGAACATTGCCAAGTTATGTGCAAAGGCATTCTCTAAATCCTGGCAACCTGATTGACTGTCGTGTGGAATGGAGATGTTTTGGACCATTGTAGCATTGAGCAAATACATGATTTTTCAGATTCAATTGTCAATAAAGGCCGTATGGTGGATGATAAGATCGGTTCAGCATCGAATAACAAGTGCAGGGTGAGTGATGCCTTACATTCTGGCAAAGATGAAGTTTGTCCTAAATTATTGCCCTTGAAGCACTTAGCGGGGCTTTATGTAGCCAATCACGGTGCCAAGCCCAATACAAAAGCATGCTGTGCCAAGTCCAGTTCCAAAGCATTCGCCGCGCACCCAATTCGATAGCATTGTCACCTCGTCTGCATGCTCTTCAACGTTCATGGTGAACCTTCTATGCAGTATATTACTATCCATTATGCGGACCAAAGAGGGTTCCTGGAGAGATTTAACCAATGACCATCGATCCAGCTTTCACTACACACAGCAGCAATCCAAAGCTCGTCCAAGCCCATAGCAAATCTTCAGAGAGTCTTGAAAATCTTAAAGAACTCCTAAAACAAGATACGCCAGCGGTGTTGTTCGATTTGGCGGCTTTGTTCGATTTGGCGGCTGTGAAACATCATTGTATGTTTCTTGCTGGTGAGGCTGGTCCAAACTTGCAGCGACTGATCGGTACTCACGAGAAAAAGAGTAAACACGGATGGAATGAAAATGAATGACTTTTAGTAAAGCGGTTTCACACAGAGATTGTTGAAGCTGCGAAGAGGCTTGAGCACCACCAAGTTCTTATCGTGAACGATCCACACATGCGCCGAGAGAGGTTAGCGCTGACGTCACCGGCAAAGTTGCCCTTCTCGAACAGCGAAAAGTCGAAGCAAGAGCTCAACAAGGAAATACAGCAGCACAGGAGTATCAGGTGTGTCTGACTGTGACCACGCTCGAGTATTAAGATCTCATTTCTATGAAGCGCCACCACGATTAGCTGCGTCAGCTCTTGTGACTCAACGTCTCACCTCAAACCCCCACTCGAGCGAAGAACAACACAAAAAGATCTCCATCATCATGCCTCCAAGAATCCACATCATCCGACACGGACAAGGCGAGCACAATGCGACAGTAAGTTCACAAGTCCAGATGCTCCCACTTGTCAGATGGACTCACACCACTGCAGCGCAATTACACAATACGCGATGCAGTCTTGACCACGAAAGGGAAAGGGCAATGCAGCACTCTCCAATCCAACTTCAAGTACCATAACGATATCGATATTGTGTTCTCCTCACCCCTACGACGGACCATTCAGACTGCATCTTTGAGTCTGGGCCCAACACTAGCCCGAAAAGAGGTACCATTTGTGCTGCTACCGCCGCTGCAAGAAGTCAGTAACATCGGCTGTGACGTTGGACTTGCAGACACAGCAGACGATGTGAAGCAAATACTACCAACCCTTTTTGCGAAGGGCGAATTGCCTTTTGATTATAATAAGATCGACGCTTCACATGTTACCAAAGGGTGGAACAGCAAGGTACGTCAGCCAATCACCTGAACTAATTATTTACTCATTTTAACCAGGAAGGCTACTGGGCATATGAGAAGGACGCAATATCGAAACGTGCGGCAGACTTGAGGAGCTTCTTGCTGGAACGACCGGAGCAGCAGGTATGATTACCGATCCAAGAAATGCATGCAGGACCCTAATTGAGTAGATCGTTCTCGTGACCCACGGCGCATTTGCTCACTTCCTGACCGAAGATTGGGACGTTGAAGACCCAATGACAGGCACAGCATGGCTGAACTGTACGTCACCACTATTAATCGCGCTGACCGTCCACTGACCGTATAGGTGAACACCGTATATTTGACTTCACGCCCAGATCCACTCCTGCAGACGCTCACTTGCAGGAGACAGAAGAAAGCAGGTCGTCGAGAGGTGCAGAAGAAAGAGAGCACGATCCCCATGTGCTTGAGGAGCTGATCAAGGTCTCTTCGAACGAGAGTCAAAGCTAAAAGGGTCATTTGATGAGGATCTCATGCCCTCTGCGATTGTCCGCACGCATATCCTATCCAAGGACCCGCAGCAGCCTCACGTATGCTGGAAACAAATAATTTTCGCTACATCTGTAGCTACTAAACTCAGTCGTCCATAATCGTTGTCGACCTTCCAGAGCAAGGCCGGAGTTTGCAGAGTACTGAAGACAACCGCACCATAATACAACAACACTCCTCTGCATCAGATCGCGACTATTACCAATGTTCACCCTAGACTCTAGAACACAATCTTACCCCGCAAAACCGTTCCAATTGTGTGTCAACATCCCACAGCTCTCAAAGCTCTAACTTCTCAAGGTACCCGGCGCATGACTATTGCACCCCACTTGGTACCGAGCGACGAATCGCGAGCAACAGTCAACACGGCGGTCACACCCGCTGCCTCGGAATACCGACCCAAAATCAGTCTCCGAGCGTGTGTTCGTTCCGAGAACAGGAACGAACGAAGGGTCCGTCTGGGGTACAGAAGGTTGCGCGACACGCGCCCTGTTTAACTCGTTTGCGTCGACTGTAATTGGCTCATTTCTGCGACCCTCGATGTCCCCGTAATGCACTCCAGGGTGCGCACGGGGTAGAGATAAGCACACGAGCGTCAAGGGCGCGGTTAGCCCATTCTATTACCTTTCATACAGCGGTGGAACATTTTCATTACCCTTCCAGAATCCACATGTGGCACGAGCATCACGAAGGCAATGTCAGAAATTACTGCCTCGGGATTAGTCGGGGACAGCTAGCTTACCTAAACCGGCATCAGCTCGGCAGCGTGGTTAAGAGGCGCCACTGCCGGGATAGTGCGGATCGCGGAAGCTTGACTACTACGTAGTAAATCACCGAGGCCGAAGATGGCAAACTTCTGGGCTGGCACGGGTAGGGCTGCAGTCACTCACATTGGTGGCGTTCAATGCGCATCGTCACTGTGCGTCGTCGTTATCTGCATCCAGCAGCGTAGCCAGACAGAGCAGCTGCATCTATCGCACAGGGCGCGTCGTGATGGCAGCGATCGTTTCTGCATTCGAAACAGCGCACCTACGCGTGCGAGCTGCACGTCCCTTTGCTGCAGGTGTACGCAACGTAAAATTTTCGAATTTTTACGTCAACTGCCGGGTACCAAGTGGAGCGTGTCATCCATCGCCGCTCCAGGGGCGCTCGATGCGTGCATGCAGGCCTGCTGCGCGCACGCCAGGGCCGTGACAAAGCGCCTTCACGATGCCTTATGCTGCGAAGCCGAAGGGCGTGTCGTCCCCAGATGGCGCTGCCAGAGTGCGGCCAGACCGGTGCTCTGGAGAAAGCGGAGTGGAGGACTTTGAGATCGAGACGTATGATTACCGCTACCTCCAGAAGCCAATAAAATTTCTGAAGCTGGGCGTCTCGCGAGGTTCAGCCTCCTGCTTGGCGCAAGGCTTGTCTAGATGCAACCTCAACGGTGGGCCGATTGCTGCCGCTGTGAATGGCCGCCTGGGTGTGCCCGTTGGCAGTGTTCAGCCCCGAGAATTGACCCCGAGTCGACTGCTCACTGCCGCGCCCGGTCAATTTCGGTCACAGCGTCCTGGAGCGCGGAGCGGAGTCTCTGATAGCCATCATTCTATTACACATCTGGGGAAGTGGCAGATAAGCTGAACGAGTACAAAATGGAAGACGTCGCCCCCAGAGCCATAAGGCTTGCATCGCGACTCTAACACCGACCCAGGCAACTAGTACCCGGTTTGTCGCTATCGCCAACCGCTTAAGCCGCTCTTCCGTCCCAAGGTATCGCCGCGACCTGCACTGCGACTTCTGCTTCAGGCCTCGCTTTGACTTAGCTCGCCGCTCAGAACCGCACTCATAACAGAGCTTCATCCCCGCCTTTCGACACTCCCATCTCGCCCTTCTCCATTGTTTCAACACTACGTTGCAGAGCATCAGTCCAATATGCAGGAAGTCCAAAGGTCCTACCCGGAGCGCGGTTACGGTGCAGACCCTCCTCTTTACAATGGAGGAGCCGACGACATCTCCGAGAGCAAGAAGAGCGACCCCGAGCTTAACATGCCTCTCGACAAAACTGCCACAGTCCAGGAGGGATCCGAGCGATTCAACCGTCTGGGATGGAAGCGTCTCACCATCTGCTTGATTGTCGAGGCTATCGCCCTTGGTTCTCTCAGTATCCCCAGCGCGTTCGCAAAGCTTGGAATGATCGCCGGTGTCATCATGTGCATCGGCCTTGGTTTGATTGCCATCTATACGTCATATGTCGTTGGTCAGGTCAAGATGCGCTACCCGCACGTCAATCATTACTCGGACGCCGTTCAGCTAATCTGGGGTCGCTTCGGATACGAGCTCGTTGGAGTCATGTTCGCGCTATTCCTGATTCTGCTTGTTGGATCCCACGCTCTGACCGGTACCATCGCTTTCATCAACATCATCGGCAACTACGATATCTGCGCGCTGGCATGGAGTGTTGTTTCCCTGATTATCCTACTGGTTCTGGCACTACCGCCTTCATTTGCTGAATTTGCCATTCTTGGATACATCGACTTTGTCAGTATTATTGTTGCTATTTTGGTCACCATCATCGCAACTGGTATTCAGGCGCACAACGCACCTGGTGGTCTGGCCGCAGTTCCCTGGTCTGCGTATCCTCCGGAGGGCACCACGTTCTACGAGGCATTCCTGGCAACTACCAACATCGTGTTTGCCTACTCCTTCGCCGTCTGCCAGTTCTCCTTCATGTCCGAGATGCACACACCTAAGGACTACGTCAAGTCTGTCTGGGCGCTTGGCCTGATTGAAATCTTCATCTACACTATCACCGGCGCGCTCATCTACGCCTTCGTCGGTGTTGACGTCAAGTCCCCCGCCCTGCTCTCAGCCGGCGACACCGTTTCGCGTATCGCCTTTGGTATCGCTCTGCCCGTTATCTTCATCTCCGGCTCGATCAACGGCACCGTCGTCGGGCGATACATCATGGATCGTGCTTTCCCGAACTCGCCAATCCGCTACGTCAAGGGTGCGCGCGGCTGGGCTGTCTGGTTCTGCCTGATCACCGTCATAACAATCATTGGCTGGATCATCGCCGAAGCTATCCCCTTCTTCAACGCGCTCCTCGGCCTCATCTCCTCCCTCTTCATCTCCGGCTTTACCTTCTACTTCCCCGCGCTGTTCTGGTTCCAGCTCGTCAGGGAGGGTGGGTGCTTCTCGACCCCCAAGAATATCGCATTGACATTTCTCAACGCTACTGTTTTCATCATCGGCATTGTAATTCTCGGCGCGGGTACATATGCCTCGGTTGAGGACATTATTCACCAGTACACCGGCGGCAATGTTCGTAGCGCTTTCACGTGCTCTGCTGTTTCATATACTTAGAGTAAGCCATCGATGCATTTAGCAAGGCGTTATGTTGTTTTATGACGCGTCTGGTTGGACGCGCCGATCGATGCATTAGGGTATCGCTGCATGAGCGGCAAGCTGTATCATATCACGATCTACGAAATGAACGTATCTTCATTCGAACCTTGTACTGCTTTGCGTGAATACATGTGTAGCGCGGTTTGTTGTCACTGACTGGACGCTAATCATGACAACTTCATCTCCACCAAACAGAGGACAGCAAAGTGGCCTACAACGATGGTCGCTTACTTTGGTCAGATGTGCTTACCGACACTAGAAGACACATACCTCTGCAGCAAAGCGCTAAACCAAATAACCGAGCTCGGCAGCGTCGATCAATACATTGTATCGAGGCTTGAACTGATCTACAGCACAAGAAAATAGGTGTGTAAAGAGATCTTGCCATTATAAATCCGATCTTGGTACTCTCTTTTGACGGCAGAGTCTCGTCCCTTCTTTAACTTCCGGCTCCTGGTCACTCTCGTGTGGCTGGTCTTTTAACTGTTAACACCACGGGTGTTATGTAGACCTTCCACAATAGCTGAAGGCTCCCTTTGTGCAACAAATAACAAAGCTTAAGGCACCATAAATTTTCAAGCGGCTCATGTAGTTTTCAATAGCCATTCTCGCTCATACAAATCACATAGTGTTGGTTGGTTCTAAGCACCAAGTGAGGCTTTGTCCTCCAGTCTCGATCTGCGCCGCCTCCAAGTGCCGTAATCCTCAATACCTCCTTCCATGTTGTTACTCTTGCCGACACCCCCTCTTCATATGACCAGAGCTCTGAGTGCTCTGACAATGAGAAACCGCGAAGTACGAACGGTATGTTTGCGCGGATGGCAAAACCCTTTGGCCCATCTATCGTTGGGCTGAGTGAGAAATGACTTACATAGATATGGCTTCCAGATGTCTCCTGGTTGATGTACGGACAAAGCCACATCTCGTCTCGTTCGGAACCCTGCATTGCAATGCTCGGGTGGAAGGAGGTCTCAAGTTCACAAAGTTGGTGTCTGAAGCCTCTGCAGAAACGGCTTACTAACCTGCAGCGTCGCAAGGGTATCGAGCAGTGCATCCCAATGCCTCTTGTCTCATTTACGACTGCTTCTATTGCCTTCCGATCAAGCCCCAGAGCGCTCCATAAGGTTCGCAGGCGAGCGCGACTGTGCCAAGCTAAGAAATACTTTGCAGCCCTCCAGAAGGTTTCTACCACGCTTTCCCTGTAGTTCACCTCGAACGTTTTTGCGTGGCCTGTAATTGCCAGTATACTGTATAGCCGATCCCGAGTGTCTGTGCAGAGTGCTTTGCGCCCAACTAGCGACCAGACTGAGAAGGGTGGTCTGTAAGACACAATCCCAGGGTTCTGCTGAATAAATCTGAAAAGCGAGGGTATGCTCAACCGCAAAGCCCATTTTGATGTAAGGCGATTCATAAATGGTACGTTCATTCGATCGCAGAAACGAACTACCTGCCAGATAGGAATGCTTGGTGTATCATCGAAAAGGCCTGCTTTATCGCAGCAAGTTTTCAGCTGGTCGATAGTCGTCTCAGAGGAGCCGCAAAGAAGGCGCAGAACACGTGCCAGTGCAAGTTCCTGGATCAACCATGCTCGCTTCCAGTAATCGTGAACGGCGAGTCTAATTGCAGGTTCTCGTAAGCTCTTGGATAATCTCTCGGGTGGGGTGTAATTTCGTGCTTTGCCGAACAGCCGCGCAATGCTCTCATCATTCCCTAACCACACAAACACTTCTGTAGCCTCCTTGAAAGTGTCTCCCATCCTCTGGACCTGGACGCTCTTTTCAGTATCATCCTTCTGATTGATACAGATAGCATCTATCCAGAGCAACTCATTCGCGAAGCGCTCCACAGCGACATCAAGAAATTCACACAAGTTCTTGCCAACGTACATTGTGCGACCGTTGACGTTTATCGGAAACACGGGTGTGGGCGCTCCCCAGGTGTATGAGAGGCAACGGTATGGCACGGCATCTGATTCTTGCCAAAGCTGGATCTGTATCAGATCATTCAATTTGGTCGGTAGAACCTTGAGCAAGCGTTTCGAAGCCGATGCGGAGAGGCAGTCGTATTCAAAATCCATGTTGGCCTGATCACTCGTTGTAATGGGCTCGCGGTTTGACATCGTGTAGTCGGCCGATCAGAGAAGGTCGTAGTCGTCATGCTCCGTCAGGCAACGTTGCGCATATACGGTAGGTCGAACATTCAGATTGGCAATGCAGACTGAAAAGTAAACATAAGTGGAAATGAGAAGATCCAGGCTACAAGGCTGAGGTTCAAGGGTGAGCCTCACGCGGGGCGATGCTGATTGGCGTCCCCCCTTACCTGTAAGACGCCACCCAATGAGCTCGATTGCTCCTAAGACTGTCTGTGCAGCGCAGATGGAATCGTGAGAGCACTTTTTGACTTCGCTGCACTACAACCCGAGAGGGTGATGTACCTAGTTTCCATGTAGGTCGCGTTTTGTTGCACAAGGAGCTTCGCGCCATGACTCGTGTCTTCCAATCGGTCGTCGATCTCCGTACCACTTCGAGCAAGCGGAGATCGCTCCGCGAGTCAACTCTCAATCGGATCCGCACCATGACGCGGGGTTTTGCCGAGATAATCAACATATCAACAGCAGATTTCCGAGCAACAACTGTGAAAAAAAGACCTCGAAAAAAGAAGATCGGGATACAATCTAAATAGCACCAATGTCACACCCAGAGCAGGAACCGAGCCTTTTGATTATCGGCGCTGGTACATTTGGTACGTCACTCGCCGTACATGCTTCAAAAGCATATCGTGATGCTTCGAGAATCACCATTGTCGACCGCTGGTCTCCGGACGGGCCTGTGCAGGATAAGAATGCCGCTGCAATTGATATCAATCGCATCATCCGGACGGACTACACGTCGCCATTGTACTGCAACCTCGCAAATGAAGCCATCCATTTCTGGTTCTGGGGCATGGAGGTGCAGGGACACTTCCACAAAGCAGGGTGGACCGTCTTTGATGGTTCCGATCAAAGTCAAGAGTTTCGGTCAGGTGTACGGAAGACATTTGAAGAGCGAGGGTCAAATGTTATCAAAGAGGTCAACGCGAAAGATCTGGTACAAACGCATGATGTTCTGAAAGGGCTGGATACCAGCAAGCTAGGAACGGGATACTTCAATCCGGAAGCTGGGTGGGTAGATGCAGCAAGCGCAACTAAAGCCTATCTGCGCATTGCGGAGAGCCAAGGTGTCAAGCGATTGACAGGCGAGGTCGAAGCCATTTTGATGCGCGATGGTGAACAGGGTTCATCAGGAGTGAGATTACAAGATGGGACAATCCTAAGAGCCGACAAGGTGATCATCGCAGCGGGTGCCTGGACCAGCAGCTTACTTTCGCCCCTCGAGGACGAACTTAATATCGCAGACAAACATCGAGTGGAGCGACAAGTTACAGCCGTTGGAAGACTATCAGCTTACTATGACCTCAACGAAAAAGAGGCAACACACATGATGGAGACAAAGCTTCCGGTCGTAGTCATAGGTGGTGAGGTCGACATCATTCCTCCTTACCACCACCTCCCTGCCCTTAAGGTCAACGACATCAAGACTGAGTTTACAAATACCATTACCACAGCTTCCGGGCGGCGCATTACTGCGCCAAGCAAAAGGAGCCAGATGCAAGTCCCCACGAAGCTCATTCAAGAGAGCAGAAAAGTTATTGAGAGCAACATGCCGGCGTGGACGAAGGAGAGAAGCCCTGATCGCTGGCGCATCTGCTATGATGCTGTCACACCAACAGAAGACTGGGTGCTATCACAACATCCGGATGACCGATTGAAGAATGTCTACATTGCGGTCGGTGGAAGCTTCCACTCTTACAAGTTCATGCCGAATGCAGGCAAGTACTTGCTAAATGTCGTAGAGGGCAAGAGCAATGGTGCTGAAAAGGATAGAGCATGGAAGTGGAAGAATGAGAGCGAACTTCAAGAACGAGGAGCGAAGGAATTTGGAAATAGCCCTCGGTCCGGGGAGCGGAGAGAGCTGAATGATTTTGAGAGTGATAGATCGAAGTTGTGAGGGTCTGACTGTAAAGTTTATACTATACCGTCAAGCCATCGACCTGTGATGATGACAAATATTTTGTTGGCAACTGTACAATCATGGCATCCAACGTGAAAGTTTACTGAAAGTCATAAGCAAAATCAGTATGCCACGAGTTACGGCCACAAGCGCTCAATGACTTCACTTACCTTGCATGGTCCCAGTGACGCATCGAACGCACTCGACACCGATTGCCACTATCAATGAATCCGTTGGAACGATGGCACCCAAGGTGTAGAGCACACGGGATGGTTTCACAGCTCAACACTGAACCCGGCATGGAAGTCGAGCCATGTCGGCATTCCTGGAGCAGGGCATCAGCGAAGCAGAGAGAACGGCTGAGTATCGTGAGAGGTTGGATCCCACATGACGAGGATTACAGAGCAAGGAATTTCGGAGTGGCTTGGGGGCAGACGTGATGCTACAAAGATGGCCATGATGTACAGCGCATATTTGCGAGATCAGAATGAGCAATAATTACTGTTTCGATATCGGCCACAGTTCTGGTAGTGGAAGCTATAGTTGTAGTGTCGGTACAATGTCATGTCCATGTGCCTTGTTTGGTGTTTCGTTGGTTCATTAGACCTTGATAATACTCTTATCTTGCGTTGTAACAAAATCGACCGTATCGATCTTCTTCTATAGGCTCAGGTACAGCGGCTCTATTCTACAACAATGAAATGGGCTCACGATGCGCCGGTCGGCGATGAATTTCTCCGCGTGGATTTCGGCGATTGACACGTGCTTGAGGGCGTTACGACCATCCAGTCAAGTACTTGAGGGGTTAAATATTCGGACTGGGTGACTGGCAAATACGGACGGAACCGTACATGATGTAGAGAGTCCAGCAGGGTACATACAGTGCGTTTGTGCGGGTACTCATTATTACCGCTTCAAGCTTCGTTCGATCCTTGGCTCGTGATCTTCAGTTTGTGTAGATCGAATCATTGTCGTTTTGACGTGTGTATCGACGATGCATCGCTGTTGATATTGTCTCTGACGTCTTCGCGATTCGAAATCTGCCCCGCAAATGACAGCCGTCATGACACTACGCGACACATTTTCGTGCTCCAAGCCCAGCACTCTTCATCGCAGCCTTGGGCAGCACAGCCTACTTGAATAATGTTAGTCACAGCGAGCCTATCGCAATTGAAGCCGGCCGCGCAGCTGAACTTTGTAAGATTTGTAGTGTCTTGTTCTGGATTCTCTTTGCGGTTGCCAACGGGTAGTGCCACCCGACTGGTTCTCTCAATATCGTAACCTCGGCGGCTTCGGGCTATCCCGGCCACTGACGTCTAGACCCGATGATTGCCAACACCACACTTGAGTACCCGCATCGTCATGATAGGGTATATATGTCAGAGGCTTCCCCACTTGCGCAACCTCATAGGGCTTTGCATCCGCTGTCAGGACCGTTTCAAGATTGACATTTGCGGTTCGGCGACTTGTACCCGAAGACGATTACCAAGAACTGACGAAAGAGCTGGACTGACTTAAAATATGCCGACGCCGCCGTTTTCGCAGGATCGCCGAGATTGGCTCACTGAGGTTTCTGGATTGTTCGCTAGCAAGAAGAAGCCGATCGCAAAGAATCAATTGAAGAGCACCAATTCGCTCAATCTCACAACTTCGTCTTCAAGCTCGTTCAGATCTACGTCAACGTATTCACTCATTGGCAAGTTGCGAAATTGAAGGCAGCCTTTGCAACACAAAAGCCCAATTGCAACATGGCACCGCAGAAGACCAAGCAATGGAAGTCCGGCCAAGATGGTCTCGACAAACTGTATATGGAGGAGACGGACATCCCAACACCGGGCGAGGACGAGGTCCTCGTTGAGATCCATTCAGTCTCGCTGAATTACAGAGATACTGAGGGTATGTCGAACCCCATCGAACGGTATACGACCGGGCCCTAATACGCTGCAGTCTGCATGGGCCTTTACAACCATCACAGACAAGTCGAGCAGCCACCCGCAGTTGTACCTGCAAGCGACATGTGCGGCATCGTGGTCGCCGTCGGCCCTTCGTCAAACAACACCACAGACCCTTACAAGAATCCCGCCTTTGCGCTCAAGGAGGGCGACCGCGTCGTTTCGACATTCGCTCAGACACATATCACCGGACAGGTGCAAGCGCGCGACATGGGCAACGGTCTGGGCAACCCGCTCCCTGGCGTCCTCACGCAGTATCGCGTCTTTCCGACCTACGGCCTTCTCAAGGTGCCCGAATACCTATCTTTTGATGAAGCAGCATGCTTGCCCATCGCGGCTGTCACGGCATGGATGAGTCTGAATTGCATGCGTCCCAAGGGCGAAATCATCGGCGCAGGCGAAATCGTCGTGTGCCAAGGGACCGGTGGTGTATCCATCTCTGCTGCGCAGATCGCTAGCGCAGCAGGCGCGGAAGTTATCGTCACATCTTCCTCTGACGAGAAGCTCGAGCGCGCGAAAAGACTTGGTGCCAAGGAAACCATCAATTACCGTAACGTCCCAGACTGGGACGACGAGGTCCTGAAGAGGACGAATGGCCGCGGCGCAGATGTCGTTATCGAGGTCGGCGGTGCACAGACGCTGCGCAAGTCCTTCGAGGCTGTTCGGTTTGGCGGACTCATCGCTTGCATCGGCTACCTCTCTGGCAAGCAAGACGCAGAGGGCGACAGGACAAACACCAACCTGCTCTGTTTGAAGAGGAACGTCACTCTCAAGGGCATCATCAATGGCCCACGCGACGAGTTCCAGCGCATGCTCGAGTTTTATGATGAGAAGAAGATCAAGCCCGTGATTGACAAAGTATGGAAGTTCGAGGAGGCAGACAAGGCATTACAGTATCTCTTCAGCGGCGGCCACTTCGGCAAGGTCGTTATCAGCGTCAAGCAGTAATTGTAGCATCTTAAGCCAGCTCAATATGAAACAAAATATACATTAAGATATTTCATAGAAGATCACCTCCACTTAGTCTATTCACCTCTCCCCTCAGTTCTGATACTCTTCCGGCACCTCTGGCCACTCATCCACCCCGTCTAAAATCACCACCGCCATACCTCCTGTCAAATGACTCTGGATATGGCAATGCAACATCCACGCGCCAGGATTTGTCGACTGATACCTAACCGCCAACCATGTGGGCGCCTGCGCAGTCGCCGGCGTCACAAACCCATCGCGATAACTGGGGTTGACGAGGTTGAACAGCTCGGGCCTCTCAGCCGCCGCGGTAGCGACGTCGGGCCATGTAAACTCGCCTTGCCCCGTGCCGAGTATGTACCCTCTGTTGCCGTGCTTGTGAATTGGGTGCGGCGGCTGGGAAAGCGCGGGCACCACGAAGATGAGATCGATCCATGTAGCGTTCTTGGTCGTAAGAGTGAGGTTTCCGGAGCCCTGGGCGGGATCAGGGGCTGTGTACAGCAGAGGCGCGATGTTGTCGAAGGCCGCGTGGCTAAAGGGCGTGGCGTTTAGGGCCCAAGTGTAGCTGTTTCCGACGTTGCCAGCGGTGAGAATGAAGGTTTGTGCGGCTGAGGGGGCGGGCTGAGGAAATTGTGCTGGGAAGGGGTGAGTGGAGGTGTGATCTAGGACTGTAACCTCTGGGGAGACTGGTTGCCCGGCACGGTTGGTGTAGGGTCTGGAGATGATATCTGAGCTGCTGGAGTTTGTGTAAGGCCCATGAGTGGTCTTGTAACTGCTGTCGCGCTCTGTTGTGGCAGAGTAGGAGAAGAGTGCAGTGGTGTCGATGAGTTGCACAAGAGCTAGCGAGGCGACACGGATGCCAAAGTTATTCTTTTTGCCCGGATTGTTGAGTTCAACGAAGACGGAGTAGCGGTCACCGTTGACAACGGTCAGGACGTCGTAGCGCACAGGCTCTATGTAGTGGCCATCGACAGCGTAGACCCAGAGTGGGTGCTCGTCTATACTGAATGCGAAGGTACCAACACCAGCAGATGAGATAACATCGAGCGCGAGCCACTTCTTACCGCTTGGGGCGTGGATGGTCTCACGGCTGCCTTCAGTTGGTGTGCACACTTCGAAGACTGATGGAGGGATGGCTCCAGGGTTGGTCACTGCACCAGCGCCAAGAAGGATAGGAAACAGCGACGGTGGAAAGCAACCTTTGTCTGTCAAGACCATATTGTTTTGAGCCAGCGCTGGTGCAATACCCGGGCTGGTGTGTCGTGTGATCTCTTGTCGAGACCAACAGTTGACAGCGCCTTTGCCGTTGACGAGAAGTGAATCCATGCAGACGGCGGTCTCGATGCCAGAGGCTACTTGATCGTTCCATGTCTCCTCAGAGGTTCGGTGGCGCCAATCAGATAGTAAGAGGGGTTTGACTGCAGCTTCAGCTTCTTCGAGAAGGGCGACCTCTGAGGGGGCGATTAGGCCAAACGGCTTAGCAGTACCGGCCTTGGGCTTGATGATCATAGGGCCATAGGCACCATCATCGATTTGACCACGGCTGTGAGCGTGGTAGAAGTAGCTGCCATACTGGTCTGCATGCCACCTGAGAGTGAACGAAGCGCCAGGTGCAATGGGTCTTTGCGATAGTCCAGGTACACCATCTGACCAGGGAGTCAGAGTTTGATGTATTCCTGTTGAGGTCAGCCGAATGTTCGTTGTGTAGCGTTATATAAGACTGACCGTGATAGTGTATACTTGAGTTGAAAGGCATATTGTTCACGACTTCAATCTCCACCCAATCATCTTGGTTTATCTCCAGCAATGGACCCGGGTACTGCCCGTTGATGAAGATCATGTCCCTTTCATAGCCATCTGGAGACCCTCTCCCAACAGTAAGCTCAAGCTTGAAGTTGCATTGACTGGCCAAGGTGACCGCTGCTAGGGAAAAACACAAAGTCAGAAATGACAACATAGCGAACGATTGTATGTAAGCAATGTGCAACAGAAGGAAAGGTAGAAGAGTACAGGAAATCTGCTCGTGCAACACGTTATTGCTGATGGCGGACCTGCTTCTTGTACTCGGACCGTTCAGCTGCAGCCATATCCCAAGCCATAGCACAACACGCTTATGTCGGTCTACATGCCACGATTTCGTCTGATGCCAGTCTCTTGGAGCCTAGGATCAACCGAAATTGGATTTCCTCCGCCAACAAGATGAGCACATCGTCGAGGGCGTCGAGGCGAAGCCACACCTGAGGTAAGGCCTGACATGTCGCATTGCACGAAATCGGTGACACCAGACCTGTCAAAATCCTCTACGACGGATGAGCTGCATGTAGTTGTGCTGCGGTTGGCTGTGCTGTTGAACTAGATAAGCACTATTTCGGTTCGGAAACGTGTCTGGGCATTGGAGTAAGCAGCCTCTTGCTGGGCAACTGCTGTATGCGCTTAGCATAGCGCATGGCAGCTTCGAGACGCATGTAAGAGCCCTGTAATCAGCACAGAGTTGCCGCAGTAAGGCTACGGAGTGCCGTGAGGCTGCAGGACCTCAACAATGTTACCTGCCAGCGAAGCAAACCGTGCTGCAGCCAGGACGAGCTGCTGGATCTGGACTGGTGTATGATAAACGCTGGCCTGACCTAATGCCCTTTGCCATGATAAAGGATGCAACGATGAAAACGCAGACGGCGTGTCTTTGAAGAAGACCAATCAAGTATTGGCGCTCGCGTAAGATTTGTGAAGGAACAAAATTAGTAGCAGTGAGACTAGCGCGCCTCGCTTCTTAGGCTTGGTGACGCCACTTCTCGCGTGTGCGACGATCAAACCCTTTGTATTCGCATCACGACAACGCTTTATCACGGTCCTTGGTCCATCTGTTAATCTCCTTTGACATCAAGCGCTCGACAGATGGCTCACAAGTGGGTGGCTCGCCTTTCTAACCACAACGGAGCCAAGGCCAACTCCGGCCATGGCCAGCATCCTGTGCGCTGACGCTCAGCCGGCTCCTCTCAGCCCGGCTCGCCTACAGCGCCTTCACCGTATCGTCAGCAGATGTCTAACTTCGCTCTGTTCACAAGAGTGATAGGCGACGCAGTCGAAATCAACGGTCATGTGCTGAATTGTGACACCTCATCGACCTAAAATCTTGCAATTGCTTTTATATGTTGTGAAACGTAAAACCTCATCTACCCCAGACCGTAGACAGACCCGCATTGAGGCAAGTCATATCAATGCCAATGCTGACATGGGTCGAACGGCAATGCAGTATTGTTTCTTTACACTTGGTATCCAATCAACAATCAGAAAATACCGAGCTGCTGTCATTGCATTCGGGAGTGAAGCCATGTACCCCGCAAGGCTTGACTTGCAAGGCTCGCTAAAGAAATGATGACTGTGCTGCAGCATAATTGCAGGTGTGTGTATCATTGCAGCATGCCCGGGCTCCAGCTCCAAACCACCTGCAGGTGGAACGGCATGGGCGCATTCACATCAAAATGTTGGTTCAGCTCAGCAATCGATAAGCAAAATTCCGTTCGACGCACGATTGTCTGAGTAGCCCAAGAATGCAGGCGAATGTATCAGAAGCTTGATCGAGCACTGACTGTTTCAGCGGCGAGTATATAGATTGTGCTCTTGCTGAGATTCCCTACACAACTTACGTTCGCGCACGAAATCACATGGTACTGTTCTTTGTGTCATTACAGGCTACAAATAGCCAATACACTCTTACTGGTGGTTTGTTGCGAAACCATTAACGTCATCCACGTCGCAGGCATCCAAGATTCATCAAATGCTTAGGTACCCCTATTTGTCAGTTTGTGTATTGTGTATCATCATTGTTAATACAGGCCTGGACCTGAAACCTTATAGCAAGACAAAGAACTTCGGCTGAAGCTTTTTGAAACGCAATTCCAATCTTGTTTGCGTTTGGCCAGGACAATGCCCCTCGGTCCTCCAGTGCAAGCGTATACTAAGAGGCTAAATAACGAGAATTGAACAGTGCCTAAAGAAGCGTCATGCTCTTTCATATTCGTTGGCTTTCACCACAGTGAATGGCAGTTAAGATGTAAACCTTCCTTTGTCCGAAAACATTTGTGCAAAAAAGTCTGTCACGGTCGATCCACGATGGCTTTATGTTACCATATTCATCGCGAATCAATAATGTACAAACGATTCCACGATTTCAGAGGCTGGCTTTCACGCTTCGTTTCTGGCGGCGCGTTTCCTACCTACAGCTATCACATATAACTCACTGTTCCCGTACTGACGTATATATCCAACTTTACGCTGATCTACACATTAACTGACCAAGAGGTCGTTTTTGAACACAACACTCAACACAATGTCAAAACGCTCAGCACCTTCATCACCAGCTGAAGAGCATCATAAGGCCAAGAAGATGCGATCAGAGTCTCCGGCAGATGCTTTATACGAACATCTCCACAACTCAGCGCAGGCACAGCCGATGGACGATATTGACGTCGAAACAGACATACGCCTTGATGATATGATGCCTAAGGTCGAGACTGCACCGGCGCCAGGATTGAAAGAGGCAACCGAGGTTAAAGAGACAAAGAAAAAGGCAAAACGCAAGGCCGGTCAAGGTTTTGAACCTTGGACTCCACCACAAGCCGAGGAGCCTATCCCTGACGTTCAAGAGCATTGGGGCATTGTCCCTCGTCCAGGTGGACCGCGACCATCAGAGCCTCAGCCTTCAGCGCGGACCAGCAACGGCGCTATAGTGCCATCACTATGGGAAGATCGCAAGGGCGCCGTTCGAGTCAAGCGCGGTAGCCGGATGCTCAACGAGTACGATCAAGCAGATAATATGTACCTACGACTGATGGATGTGCGTCCTGTAAGCAACAAGAATCAGCAGCCGCGACGTGTGGCCACAGGCTATTACTACCAGCATGGTATGCCAGTCGACTGGAAAGATGCCAGTTCACTCAACGATCTCAATAAGGCTCTACAGGAAGCTATAAAGGCAAAGTCATACAAAGACGTACCGTTCAATACGACTGAACGCGGTATACTCGCAGATATATTCGCCAAAAACCCCGACATATCGTTGTGGGACGCTGCTGAGCAGTTTAACAATCAAGCCCACCCAATTGCTGGATCTGAAGAGGGTATTTATCCCACCGGACGCTTTATAGAGAGCATAAAGCACGAGTTCAGCATGTATAAGGCATCGTACCTAGACGATGAGGCGCCCACCGACGAGACGGAGAAGGATGTGCCACTCGAGAAGGCATACAAAACCTGGAAAGCCGAACAAGCGAAGGCGAAGACCGCTGTTAAGGGAGCGTCGAAGAAGGGATCTTCGGGAAAGAAGGCGGTAAAGAAGGCACCCTTGGCAAAATCGAGCGAGACTGCTGGTGTAGCCAAGAAGCGTAACACTAAGAAGCCTGCAAAGTCACCTCAGGCAACTTCTGACAAGACGATCGAAGCCGCTGGTAAATCAACGAAGCGTAAGTCTAAGATATTGCGATCCGACGAGGAGATGGCTGCTAGGGCTGACGCCACGTATGCTGAGATCATGGAGAAAGAAGCCGCCGAGGAAGCCGACAAGGCTGCGGTAGAGCTGAAAACCTCAGAGCAAACAAAAGCGCCTTTCCCAGTAGTCAATCTGATCAGTCTCTCAAAAGAAGATGGGCAGCCGTCGATTCTGGCGGGCCAGCATACTCCTGAAGACCCTCGCACATCGTCACCGGTCAGCGCAAAATCTCGCGCAGTTGTCAACTCACTGTCTTACGGCACGAAGGAGCACAGAAACAGCGTTGAGACAGGGAAACTTGCTGATATTGACCAACTCGCGCCTAAAATTGCTCCTCAGGCTGCTGAGGTTGCTATTGAAGAGATTGTTGTTCGCGCCGAGGCCGTTAATGAGAGTACCTACGTCCGGAACACAGTGCGAAATTTCTTTTTCGATGAGAACTACGATGATGAGGATGAGTCTTTGTAATACATAGCCGCACGCTTTGTCTTATCTTTGCACATTGCTTTTTGATTAGTCGACGTAGTCATAGTACAATTCCACAGCGTGACCTTTTTTTATAAGCAACTAGGCCACAGCCGCGCGTATGAACACGAATTTTACAATCTCAAAACACCTAGCTAGCTGCATATATCATTCATGCTCTGGTTTCTCCTAGGCTTGTCTGATCGTCGTTTGTTGACCAGCCGAAGCCCCTCAATTTCGTTACTCAAGGGATCGTTTGAGCGTCTGACCCCGGTACTGTTAATAGTGCTCTTATGACTATACCTTGTTGATATTGGCTTTAATTATTCTTCTATTGAAACGTCTTTGACTCGAATATCTGGAGATTTCAACGTTGGAGTTTCGTCAGAAAGCCGCGTGGAAATGATGCGGGCATTTCTTGACAGCTCTTGGACGGCATGAGATATACGCGGTTTGTTCCCGTACATGTTTGTACTCTCGGATCGGAGCTTATGGATGTGACAACAATACATGCAGGATAACCAACGGCATCATTGTATCTTGAAGGACAATAGGCTTCGGAGAAAGTAGACAACACCGTCACGGCTTGTCCCCCCGGACTTTTGCCGCACAGGTGTTTGACACCGTGGGAGAAAAGTGTTGCGATCACTGGTCCTATCCGGTTATACATACGACAGGGTGTCTGGCAGATAAATTATTAGTTTGTAAATGTCAGTATATGTGATTGTTTCAACAGTAGCCCAGTGCTTACTCGAAATGCGGGGCACTACGACCCCGCTGCGTCTGAGGGTTCACGCCATCAGTACAGTCGCAGCGTGTTGTTCGCCACGCGCCACAATTGCAAAGCCGTATGGCGCCGCATGATACCTAGCAGTACTTCTATAATATAGATAAATAATTACAGCTTCAGTCATATGGGCGTGTTGACGCGTTCATGCTCACGCTCGCGCTCACAGACATGTCATGGGCACACTCAACCAAGGCTCTACAAGCAGTCCGATGTTGGAGCGAGCTGGACAGCCTATGCTCTGACAACAGGCTGTAGCGAGCACTATATTCTGTACATATATGTCGCGTCTGTTTATGAGAGATATATAAGAGATCACATACCTAGCCGCGTCGGAGCGCGCGTGCGATAGCCGTGAGAGCTCTCAGTTAATAATTACTATATCTGCTCACATCTGACACTAAAAGCTAAGTTTTACAAGCCACGATTTACTCTATATACGAGCCTGGGCAGGCTAAGTAACAACTACTCTATTCCCGAAGTAATACATTCTTTAAAGCTGGATTAAAAGCTAGCTGCTGCGGACTGATAGTACCTCTTGCATGTACTTTGTTCACAATTCTCACTCTAATCATTAGGTGTCTTCAATCTTTCCAGCAAAGCCGTAGCAATGTCAGGTACATTCCCAGTTGCGTCACCGAACCCTTCTTCTAGAGCTAAAAGCTACCGCAACGCGCTCAAAAAGAGTACCGGCTATATGTGTCTACAATCTTATGCTTAACAGAGTCCCGGTATACCCTTGTCAACCCAGGCTCGCTGGCACGCGCATCAAGCAAATCGATAACGACCACACAAGTCCATCTAGGCTCTGTGTTGCCATACTAATCCTCCAGCTCCACCAAGAGTGGATTCGCACCTTCGCAAACCGGTCCCGCGCACTCGAGATAGGACCGTGTAAAGGGGTCATCTTCATCGTCGCTGTCGTCGTCAGTATCAACGAGCTCATCCTCCGCCAAGCCAGCCTCTGCTTCAGAGGTACCAGACTGCCCATTCACGTTCCCAGACCGACAGAAATTGACGTTAAAGTTCACGCAGTCAGGAGCTTCGGTATCGGACAGCTGGTCCACGCAGTCTTCGCTGCTTAGTCCTTTGTCCGCCTGCTCGTGGCGCTGATATCGAGTAGCCTTTCGCCAGTCCGGAGGTGCCTTGATGACTACGATTTTGAACTCGTTCCTCGAGCGGTAGCGTATGTTTGGTTCAGGGTGGTCGAATAGAGGGTCGTTGATGTACTCGTCCACGAGCACCGTTTTATCTCTTCCGATCCACTGGTTTCCGACACGGCCCTTGACGCTACCATCCGCGTTGAGATCGTGGACGAAGATCGTCTTTTCCTTTTCCTGTCTTACTTTCATGTATCCGCAAGCCTCGGTGCTGCGTATGAGGCGATTCTGTTCGTCTCGTTTGAAGCGCCGCTTTTTCTGGCCATCGCTCGATATGTAGTCTTCTTCATCGTACACGTACATGCGCCTCGAAGCGGTCACAGCTATGAAATTGCCCCAATCCTCGGCGTCGAACGAAGTAGGCCAGTCAAAACTGCTTTCGAGGACACCGTGGTGCAGGACGTGGTCTTTCGGGAGCAGACGTCGCGTTTCGGAGCTATCCATGTAGGCTCGATCAGTTGTATCCTTTTTTAGAGAAAAGGCTGCATGATCCAACGTCCAGCCAACGTCTGCGCCACTTCTTTCGTTGCTGGTGGGGTACTGCTTGTCGACATCCTTGGCTGTGGCAATATCCGGACTAGATTTGCCAAATCGTCTCCCTCGTCCTGGGAACTTCTGCTTGAGCCGCTCGTGCCGAAGCCTGAAGCCCTCTTGCTTCAGTGATACTGTTCCTCTCGCAGGCTGAGAATACCGATGAGCAATATCCGGACCGACGCGTTTTGGTATAGACTCTCTGCTCCCCAGGCCGAAGTGCGCATACCGTGAAATAAGACTGTCTCTCCACTTGTAGTAAACGTCTGCAACCGGACTTAAATTGGGACAAACCATATACTCCGCAGCTGAAACATCTCTACCAGTTCCTTTTCGAAGTTTTTCATATCGAGCCGCTTCCGCCTCTGCAGCAGTTTCGCTGTAGTCCTTGTCGCTGACGAAGCCTCGTCGATTCCATTCGTTTTGGAAGTACAGGAAGTCCTCCCAGGCGGCTTGAGCATATAGAAACTCGATGTGTTTATGCCATGTGTGTAGGTCTTCATGGACTTTTTTAAGATCCTCCGAGAGCGGTTTCAATGCCCCGTGATATGCTGCCCTTTCGACCTCGGGCAGGATTCCAGTCTCAAGATCAGCGTGTCTTCTCCAGGTTTCCCATTGAGCGTCAAATGAATACCTGCAAGGTTTGATCCTCTGAGCGTCTGAAGCCTGCCTGGCCCGATCTCTCGTTTCTTGCAGCCAGGCCAGAAGTGCGTGTTTTGTCGTGGGTATCCAGTGCGTTTCCAACTCGTTCAAGTCTGTGGGTTCTTCAGGCCAGCTCCTATCATCCATGGGGTTCGAGGGTTCTTCTTTGTGACCCCGGCGGCTTGAAACACTTTCTTCCTCATGGTGCGCTGGAGCACGCCTGCCTGGATTTGCCCGTGTCATCTTCGTTTGCAAGTTGCTTCTACAAATCGTCCTTGAATGTTAGAAAGACGGATATTTGCGCCAATTGATGTTCTTAGGCCACGAAAATGCTTTCTTTATTCTCATTCTATTGTCTCTGATATTCCATCCCTCACACGACTGCCAAGGCCTAGCCCTGAATGAAATGCCACAAGGGAGCACCTGGCGTACAAAATTGGCTGCGAGACAAAGAAACAACAACAAACTAATCGACTAGTCCTTTGATATTTCATTGTTCCTACCGTCTGAATCTTTTGGGATAGTTTGCGAAAAAGTTGTGGCTGTGAGCCGCCAGCGTTCTCTCATTCTCCTTAGCCAAAGCAAGCTCGAATTTCGGCAATGCCTTATCCCTCTTCAACGCATTGATATCGCCCCCATACCCAAGTGGCGGACAAGATGCATAAGCTAGGAGAGCGTTAACGCTTTGAGCTTCGGGCCGACGCCTTGCCAGATCCCTTTCCTCCGCACTCAGTGCAAGCTCTTCTGGTGGGAGTTTTCTCCGCACTGATCTTGATTTCTTCCCTGACTTAGGCTTCTGCTGAGTCGGGTCCTGTTTCCAGTCTCTATACCACTGCTCACGTAGAACAGTTGTCTCTGGTCCGTACCCAAACGCCTTTTCTCTCCACCGGTGTTCGAACTCCTCAACAGCGCCTTTCATCCACGAATCTTCGAGCGTGTCGGAAGGGTCCTCGTTCATCTTCGCAGCAGCATCGGCAGATGTAACTAAAGGAATTGACCATCCATCTTTGATCATCTCCTTAATCTCGTCAGGTGGCGTAAGAAGTGATGCTGTCTCGACCGGCTTAATGAATCGTCCGACAGGTGCGATCGTGGGCTGTTCATCATTATCGGATGTGTAAATTTGGCTCTCTCCTTCCATTACATCCGTATTTGAAACTGTTTCTTCACCTCCCACAGTCTCCGACTCATTGCTGAGACTCTTATGATCTTTCGTCGCGCAAGTGTCTTTACGCACGCCACGACCTGCATTGTTGCGTTCAGACCTGGGTATCACTGTTACGTCAGACATAAAACTCCCCAGCTGTTCCCAAGTGATAGTTGGGAGATCCAGAGGCAGCGTCTGGTCATCCGAGCATTTCTCCTTCGTCGACTTCCCTAGTCTCCCCAGTTCGTTTCGTTGCTTGAGCTTGCTAGCGATGGAGTCGACGGTGCGTGCTGGACAAGGCAGAAGCCTTTTTCCATTCTTACCAACGAGTCGTCTTTTCTCAAAGAGTTTGTTGAAGCGGTCCGTGATCTCATTATTGGTGGGCCGTCGTACCGGCTCGCCACTGTCAATGCTTTGTTGCAGTAGTCGAAAGAAGAGCTCAAGCCAAGCGTTTTCTTGCGGTTGCCAGCTTCTTACGATTCGGTTTAGTGGGAAGCCGTATTCGCGTAAATACTGTCGTCGCCACTTCTGGAGGCTTCTAACGTATTGCTCGTCGTTCCAATCAAAATGTTTTTTGTCTGGTCTCGTGTATGAGAAAGTAATTGTGCGTCCTGTTGTCTTCTCTCTTAAGTTCAAGGCCAGCTTGCTGTCATCCTCAGCACCGTGTTTCGGGCCTTCAAGATCACCGTTCTCGAACTCATAATAGTCTTCGTTTTTGCGTCCCAACTCCGCAGTGACTTCTGAAACTTCATCCTCCTCCTTCTCACCTCTTTTTGACTTCTTGTCAGGCCTATCACTGTCTTTCATGTCTGTCATCGGACGTTTGGGTGGCATTTTTCGATTGGGTATCGTTTCTACTGTTTTCTTCAAGCTTACATTTGTTGGGTTACATTTTGTATACAACGGGCGCAGTGATATAGGTGCAAAACCATAGCACACTGTGGACGTTGTTCAGTGACAGTATGCTCAATTATTTACCTTTTTTGGAGATCAGCCTCTGTCGAAAGGAAGTCTCCAAACATTGTTGAAATGACAATGCAATTCCATGAGGAAACATCGTGCAAACTACTGCGAAGGGAGACGCAAAGTACGTTGTTTGAGAAAGTAAAAGAATTTGTGAAGCTGCAGTCAATTAAGGGTAGGCTTCATAACGTCGATTCGTCCTTGTGACTGGTAACGGATCAAGCACACTACTTACTTCTAATCTATATCACTCCCCTAGGCAACGACTTCTTTCCATAAACCAGTAGTATAAGCGCAACTTGATGTAAAAGGACAGAGGAAGCGCCCACAACGCCTATATATTCTCGAGCTTCTCGAATAGTAGCACCAACAGATCTGGCAAGCTTTTCTTAGTAGAGACAGACAGACACCACGGCATGGTTCTCACCAGAAACGAGCTTCAGGGAAGGGGCGGAGCAAATCACTCGATTGCTGCCCGCACCCTCGTATCTTGAACAAGAGTCCAGACTATCTCCATTTTGTCATTTTTGTCTTGAGAGGCAGTAGAGCCAGACGTACTATTTGTGCCCATCAAATATCCCGCCCCCCCCCCCCCCCCCCCCCCCCCGCGCCCCGATGTGAGACGAAAACCACCCTTTGAGAAAGCCAGCCGGAGTGCTTCCGCTTCAATTCAATTTCCTCTTTACATTCAGACCGTCACGGTTATGCTAGCAGACAACACAGTATGGATACTGTTGGGCATCTTGAGACCATCTCCCAGTAATAATACACATTATCACAGGTGCTTGTTGAGAACGTAGACGATCAGCTCGTACAACTGAAAGGCAGGAGCTTGATCAGCAGTAGCATCTAAGGAAATAATTCTTATATGCCCAAGTATGTCCCTACAAATTCTTGGCCTTAGACCGGCTTCACCGCTGATGTGGCCTGCGTGACCACGCGACGTCGCCACTCCTGGTCAGTGCATCTAAGATGATCTAATTCCGCAGGTGGCTAATTTGAGACAGTTCTTCAGCTGTGATATCTAACGGATACTGGTAGGCTTCCATCGTAACTCCAAGGCTAGGAGCTCAAAGGTATGTAGCTATGCATCCCACTGTCAGCTTTGTTCTCACCGCATGGTCCACCCAACAAGGCGTCTACCAGATCGGCATCATCGCCTTGAATGCCGCCTGTCGTGTCGCATACAAAAGAGTACAAGAGAGGTTAGTAATGTAGTAATTTACTATAGTCTTCAAGTCTATCTTATTGAATGTCCACCACGGCAAAGACCAGGAAGTGCAGCAAGGTAGGAGGGAAAGATAGCGCATTACATAACTACACTGCATACCAATGACAGCAACGAATCAGCGCTAAAGCACCAGGTGATTCTTGCTCTTCATGTGTCGATCAGCTGTTTCCCGAGTTTTGAAACTTGCTTTACACATTCTACAGGAGATTGTTAGACCCCGATGCCGCAGTGCGTGCAGATGGGCTTGAGCTGCATCTAGTGTGGTAAATTTCTTAGGGCACATCTCGCAGGCGATATTAGAAGACCAATGCAGCTTGGCTCTCCTATGTTCATGTGCTGCTTCGTCCGATCCGAATTCCGCACCGCATTTTCGACATTTGAATCGTGGCCAGTGATCTGCTTTCCCTTTCACGTGCTGGTTTATTGCTTCTTTCTGAAGGAATGTCCTGTCACAGCCTTCGCATCCAAATCGTTGCTCGTTTCTTTCGCGTTGTTCGAGATTCTTAGTCTGACCAACGAGAGGCGAAGCACTAACACGCGATTCCGAAGGCCTCTTTATTTCTTGCTGAAGTTCTACTGCAGCGTCAGCGGAGATACGTCACCAGGCAGAAGACAACTGATATACTGACCAACTGATTCTCTGATCGCTTCACTCGCGGTGCGAATTTCGGTTATCTTTTCTGTTGGGATCATCGATAGCAACTCCTTTGCGTACGCCGCCGCTGTCGCTGCTGCGTACGCCTGCCATCGCTTGTCCTTGTGCGAGTCGGCATAGTCACAAATGCCGCGAATGACAAGGCATGGAAAACTGTTCATCAAGCCTGCCGCCTCCATCTCAAAGCAGAGCACCCCGCCCAGCTCTGCGCTTAGCTTGTCTCGCACAGCAGCTTCCTTAATAACCTGATTGCCTGACGCAATAGTGCCGTAGTGCACTACCACCTCTTGTCTGCGTGGCTCTCGATCCACTGCGTGCTCTGTGCTGCACTTTACACACGTTGCTCCTCTTTCTACATGCTTATAATCTGCCTTAAAGAGAACATCTACGCCGGCAGCTTCGCGGCTGAAGTCAGGCAGGCTGTTAAGCTTCAATAGGTATCCTAGGAGCCTGCTCTGCCCTCGCATCTGCTTTGCCTGCACGTGCGTCACTGCATTTAACAACATCGTTGGGGGAGTGTTAAGCGCTCCTGTCCGCTCAAACCCACTCGCTGTAGCCTTGCCCAAGTCGTATTGCACAACCCCACCGTGCGCCTTATCTGGTGTACTGACTGCTACATCACCTAGTCGCACATCTGCTTCCTTGCTTGGCACGCCGCCGCCAATGCCTACCATCAATCCAACCCGCGTTGACGAGAAGGTTGACTTCATCTGTATAGCAACTGCCGCAGCTGAGTTAGTGCCTGTCTGGCCCTTAGGCAGACACGCAACCACTACGTTGTGCTCACCAACCCGTCCGCAGGTGTAGAGGTTGGTGTCATGGTCGCTATACGGGGGCGTGCTATGCTCCTCGTCCAACAACTCCTGCGCGGCCGCCAGTTCGACAGGCAGCGCGCACACCCATCCTACCGTGTAGTCGTCGCAACGCAGTGGGCGCGCCATCCACGGTCGTTACGAAAGGAGGGCTTGGAGACTGGTGTTGTCAGGAAGGTCAAAGACAAACGCGTCGCGCGCAGGTGTTGGGAAGGGAGCCTCGCAGCCCCTCAGTCTCTCAGCCTTGCGACATGCCCGCCGCTCGGCTGCCTGCATGTAGTCAGCGAGGCGCAGGCAGGCTGAACCGAGCCGTCGACGATTCATCTGGTTGGACGTCCGATAGCCGCTGCAGAACGTGGCTGCGTATGGGTTTGAGGGCGCCCTGCAGACGCGGGCAGGCCCTACCTGCCTCCTGTCGCACAATAGTCCCCGTTCCAGCGACTGTCAGATGCTCTCAAGTAACCCATCTAGCGCCACCAGGTGTTCGAGTGAAGTTGATTTAAGACTTTTGCGAGGCTTGTGCGCATCAAGCTAATAGGTCCCCGAGTCTATTGCATTCACAATCTCGCCGAGTCAACAACTATGGGAGATGCGAACGCATATCCGGCTCACGACCGAAAGCACGCACAACCAACTTAGAGTAACGCAAGCAAAGAGCTTCCTCTCAGCAAGCAGCAATTTGTACCGAGCCCATGTGTGTCCGCTAAATTGCATTTGGAAACACGCTCAACATATGCTTGAGACCTGATTCATACACATACGTACGTAAATACTTACAACTAGCCATACATATCCGCCAAGGCGAGAGACAGCAGGAGAGGAACAGACAGGTCATGTCAGGGCAGGACTACCCGCTCCCTTCCTTCCAGCGGCCGTCGTTGCCGCCTCCGCTGTACGCACCACTCCCGCCGCGATACCCGCCTCTTGGTCTCCCTCCGCCGGTGCTGCCGCCACCGCCTCCACCGCGGTAGGAGTTCGCTCCTCCTCCGCTTTGGTATCCACCACCGCGGCCACCACCACCACCACCACCCTGGTATCCACCGCCGCCTTGGTACCCGTCTCTCCCTCCTCCGCCGTAGCCTCCTCCGCCACCGCCACCACCACCGCCCTGGTAGTGATCCCTGTTTCTGTCGGCGCCGTAGCGGTCGCCGCCGGTCATGCCCGGGGGCGGGCCGCGGGGCTGCGCCTGGCCGTTCCAGTTCTGTCTTTGACCACCTCCTCCTCCGTTGTGGTTGTTATTGCTGCTGTTGTTGTTGAATGCACCCGGAGCGCCGAAGCCGGGCGGGGGCACCCATCCTGGTGGCGGCGGGGGGATGCCGCCGGGCATCTGCGGGGGCCAGGAGGTTGCGCCTGGGACGAAAGGGGGCGCGAAGCCTGGGGGGCCAGCGGAGTAGTTGCCGTTGAAGTTTGTGTTGCCGTTGCGGTCGTTGTAGCCTCCGCCGTTGTTGTTGTAGCCGCCGTTGTTGCGGTCGTTGTAGCCTCCTCCGCCGCCGTTGTAGCCGCCGCGGCCGCCGCCCCGTCCGCCGCGGTCACCGTACCCGCCGCGTCCGCGATAGCCGCCGCGCCCTCCGCGGTCCTGGTTGCGTTTCACGGCCGCCTTCTCCCCCTCGTTCAGCGCGGGAGGCGGCAGCTTGACGCCCTTGAGGAGCACGGATTTGTGGGCGTTTGCGGCGGTGAGGGGGGGCATTTCGTAGTAGACCCTACAAGATGATTAGCGCGAGTAAAACGGGAGAGAGATTTCAGGGGTGTCATACCTCATCGACCCGTCCTGCACGATTTCAAACTCCGAGGTCCCGTCGGCGTCGAACGGCGGGACAAGCTGGCTGTCGGGGACAAACAGGTCGTGCGGCTCAATGTCGCCGTGCAGCGCGCCGGACTTTGTGTGGTCGATGGTGTGCTTCTTCGCGGCAGCGCGGTAGAGGGCGGCGTTGGCGTCGGGGAACAGCTCGCCCTCTTGCGAGAACATGAGCGTCTCCTTGCCAAACTCGTTGCGTGCGACTTCGTCTGGGGAGAGCTCCGGGTACTTTGTCGCCATGGCTTCGAGCAGGCGCTTCTCGTCGATGAAGGGCAGCACGGCGACGCCCTGCCAGGCGAACTTCTTGCCGTTGAGGTCGATGGGGAAGTCGACGGGGTAAAAGTCGTAGATGGGGGACTCGGGGTCCTCCATCAGCACGCGGAAGGGCTCGGGGATGGCGTGGTTGGAGGCGGCGGGCAGCACGCCCATGAGCTGCTCGTAGGGGTGGAACGGGGTGCCCTCGGTGAAGAGCTCGCGCGGGTCCATGTCCTCGAGCCCGACAAAGTCGGCGGCGAAGGGGGCGTAGTGGTGGGGGAAGTACCACGTCCACGAGGGGCAGCCCTGCATGTAGTATGCCAGCACCCAGCACAGCCCCTCGGCGTACTGACGTGCCACCTTGTTGCGGAAGGCAATGTCGTCGGGTGCGACGTTGAACTTTTGGGCATAGTAGCGCTCCTCATAGCCGTCCTCCCACAGCATGACCGTGTCCTCGGGCGGGCCGTCGTCCTTCTTCTCGGCCTGGACCGGGTCGGCGGGCACGACGGGCGTGTTGCGTCCGGGCGTGCCGTTGTCTGCGTCGTCGACGTCGTCGGCCTTGCGCTTGCCGAGGTGGACGGGGGTGTCAGCACCAGAGGCCGACTCGGAAGGCGTTGTGTCGTCGGCGGGCGGGGCGGTGCCGTCTGCCCTGGCCTTCATCAGCTCCTTGAGACGTGCGGCGGCGCTCTTGTTGGTCTGCAGGTCGCGGTTGTGCAGGACGTCTTTGTGGGCATCGCGGACCTCGCTCGACTGCGCGTCCTGGGGGTTGAAGAACAGCACGCCCGAGTTCATGTAGGTGCTGGTGTCTTCTTTGACGCGCTTGAAAGGGGGCTCGCCGTTGCGGTCGTTGTGGCCGCCGCGTCCGCCGCGTCCTCCTCCGCGCCCACGGTTGCTGTGGGCCTCGCGCTGGGCACGCTTCGCAGCCTGGCGGTCGGACACCTCCTTGCGCTTCTTGAAGATGTCGGCCTCCTTGCCGGCGAGGGCGTTGAGGATCTGCTGCACGCGGCGCATGTCCGGGTAGCCGTCTTTGGTCACGTAGTCGTCCATGTCAGCAGCCAGATCGCGCCAGATGCTGATGAGCAGGTCGATGCCCTGGTCGCGGATCTCCAGACTGGGCAGGTGAGGGAGAAAGTCGTTGCCGACAAAGAAACACATAAACACCCAGTCGTCGAGAGCGCGCTCGAGGTCGTAGGTGAAGGTGCGCTTGGGCGTGTCCATCTCGACAGCTAGATACTCGCGCAGGATGCCCGTGTGCAGCCAGATGTAAGGCTTCAGCTGGTGCTCGGACGAGGCCCACTCTTCGGCGGCCTCCTCCTCGGTGAGCTTCTTGCCATCATCGGGGAACTCGCAGTTGTTGCGGATGTGGCCCTTGCGGCCGCAGCGAGTGCAGACCTTGTCCTTACCCGAGTCGAAGAAGACGTCTTCTCTGAGCACGCGGAAGCGGGGTTCATGGGTGGCAAGACTGAGCATGATGAGATCGGCGTCGAGGCCGTAGATGACGTGCGAGGTGTTTGGGTCATGGGTGGGCATGGCGCGCTGGGAGCGGACAAAGTTCATGATTTTGTGCTCGCCCTCGCCGGGGACCGAGGCGTCTGAGATGATGACCTTCATGTCCTTCCACGAGGGGTCGGTGGTGAACTTGTAGGCACACCAGTACTGCAGCGACTCGGCCAGCAGATGCATGAAAGGGGTGCCGGGGGTGATGGCATTGGAGTCCCACGTCTTCTCGACGACCTCCTCTATGGTGTTGATGTCGTCGCCGCGGCTGGCCTTTTGCGAGTTGAGCATCTTGACAAACTCTGCGCGCTCGGCGTCCTTTTCTGCGGCTTCTTTGGCAGCGCGGAAGCGACGCGAGCGCTGCTGGTTCATCTTGGCACGCGGGGCGACGCCGTCGACGGCCATGTACAGCAGCTTGCGGGGGCGCACCATGCCGACGACGCGGTCTGTGTACTCGAAGATGGCCATCATCATGTCAGCCTCGGTCTTGGGGGCGGGCTTGTCCTCGGGGTGCGAGCACGGGTGGACGATGCCGTTCATGTCGAGGTAGAGGTTGTCAAACTCCTCGCCGTTTGGGTTGGGCGTGGTGCGGTCGACGGGGACGACATGGTCGCCGACCTTTTTGGGCTGCTCCTCTACGACACTGGACACAATCTTGGGGTATTTCTGGCTGAGCCAGCGGAACATGGCGGGGACACCCATGTTGGCGGGTGGTGTGGGTGGTGTGGGTGGTGTGGGTGGTGTGGGTGGTGTGGACGGTGTGGACGGTGTGGACGGTGCGGGTGGTGGTGCGAGTGATTTGTGTGCAGGTCAAGTGCGGTGCAGGTGCAGGTGCAGGGTGCAGGAGAGGCACGGAGCAAAGGCACAGAGAGGCGCAGACAGGCGCAGACAGGCGCAGACAGGCGCGTATAGGCAGATACGGGGCGCAAGGCCTGCTTGTATTGCGGTACACTACACGAAGAAACGGCTGCGCGAGTGCAGTCTGAAGAAGGCGAAACGGAGACGGACGCTGCTCGGGAGCGACCCTGGGAAGCGAAGAAAAGGAGTCACGCAAGTCTGGACGAGCTTGACAGTCTCGACGGTCTGGACGGTCACGGCGACGGTCGACTGCTTGATGCCGCAATGTGCCCTGCTACTACGCGGAAAGGGATGGCGATGGAGGGGAGAAGCAGACGGTGCGTTCTTTGATGGTGAGGATGAGATTCTTTCGCCCAGACCGGGGGAGCCGGCGTTGGGCCGATTGGTCCATGGGCTCGAAAATGTACGTGGAGGGACAACAGACCAACAGACGTCAACAGCAGTCGTCGCAGGTGTCAACAGCAGTTGTCAATAGACACTCGTCACCAGCAGTCGTCAATAGACAGTCGTCCACAGACAGTGACTGACTCTGGCACTGCCGTCTTTGCGTCTTCTCTGCGCGCTGCATGCTGTATATTACTTCTCTACTCTCTTTGCACACTCGGCCTGGACAGTCCCCCAAGCATGCACTGGTAGCCCTGTAGGCCAGCACCACTAGCTCTTGTAGGTATCACCAGTCTTGCAGGTCACCAGTCTTGCGGTCCACCAGTCTGCAGGCCACCACTCGCCGTCCTAGGTCTCACCATCTTGTAGGCACCCTCTTGAAGTACCCTCTTGAGGTACCCTCTTGAGGCACCCTCTTGTAGACGCCATCCTGTAGCCACCCTCTTGCAGCCTCCATCCCCAGCCACCATGCTGCGCGTGCTCGAGGCCAACGCGCCGCCCAAGCAGACGGCCACCGACACAATCTCCACCCTCAGCAGCCGCCTCGCCAGCGCAACCCTCCTCGAGGACCGCCGCGCCGCCATCCTCGGCCTGCGCAGCTTCGCCAAAGAATACCCAGCCTCGGTCGCCTCTGGAGCCCTGCGCGGCCTCATCGCCTCGCTCACAAAGGATGCCGACGATGTCGACACGCTCAAAGTCGTGCTGGAGACGCTGCTGGCCCTCTTCCACCCCAACGACCGCTCGCCCGAGGCCTCGGACGAGATTGCCCTGTGGCTGGCCGACGAGTTCTCCATGGTGCGCCGCCTCGCCCGCCCCCTCCCCCTCCCGCTGCCCGCGCTGAGCTCCTGATAGCGCCCCCACAACATGACGCTGCTGCTCGACCTGCTCGACACCCCCGACCTCTACTCGCGCCTCTACCCCCTGCAGCTCATCCGCGCCTGCGCCCACGCCCGCCCCGACCGCACCCAGGAGTGCATCCAGACGGCCCCCATGGGCACGAGCCGCCTGGCCGCCATGCTCGACGACCCCCGCGACATGGTCCGCAACGAGGCCCTCGCCCTGCTGTCCGACCTGACCCGCGCCTCCTCCGAGCTGCAAAAGGTCTTTGTCTTTGAAGACGTCTTTGCCAAGGTCTTTGCCATGATCCACGCCGACGGCGGCCTCACCCAGGGCGGCATCGTCGTCCAGGACTGTCTGTCCCTGCTGGCCAACCTCATCCGCGCCAACGTCTCCAACCAGATGTACTTTACCAAGATGGAGTACCCCGCCCAGTTCGTCCGCCTGCTGCCCGGCGGGACAAAGCAAAAGAAGGCGAGGGGCGCCCTGGACGACGACGACGACGACGACTGGGTCAGCCCCCAGAGCGACAAGAACGTCTGGGGCCTGCTCATCGTCATGCGCATGTTCCTGGTCAAGGGCAGCGCCGCAACACCCCAGAACCAGGCCGCCTTTGTCCAGTACGGCCTCGTCAGGCAGCTGCTGAACATTGCATTCGATCCAGCCACCGCCATGCTGATCAAGGTCGAGGCTCTCAGCGCCTGCGCCGACCTGATTAGAGGCAATCCGCGCATGCAGGAGGGCTTCGCCCAGGAGCAGGTGCGGCCCTTTGTCACACTGCCTGCAGCCAACGGCGCCGCCGCCACCACCGTCTATGTCATCGAAGCCCTGCTGAACCTCGTCCTGACCCCGGCCTCCAATGACCTCTTCGACCTGCGCAACGCCGGCGCCGACGTCATCAAAGCCTACTTCCACAACCACCCCCAGATCCGCGAGCACTTCCTCCACCGCGCCATTGGCGGTCACGAAGCCGGCGACGAAACACAAAACGCACTCACCATCCTCATGGAGGGACCACAGGCCTCGCCCGGCGACCCCTACCGGACATGGTTTGCTGCCACGCTCATGTTCGACCTCATCTTCGACAACCTGCCCGCGAAACACACCCTCATGCAGGTCAGCGAGGGCGACGCAGAGAGCGGCGAGGAGGTCGTCACCTGCATACAGACGCTCACCGCGAATCTCATCGCCAGTCTGCAGCTTGAGGAGGACGAACGCATATCCATTGCCTACCTCATGCTTCTCCTGGGGTGGCTGTTCGAAGATGCAGCCGCGGTAGATGACTTTCTGGGCGAAGCCAGCAGCCTGCAAAGCCTGGTGCAAGCCGTGCTGCGACCTGGAAGCGATCAGACCATCAACCGTGGCCTGTGCGCAGCTCTGCTCGGTACCATCTACGAGTTCTCGACCAGAGACTCGCCCGTGCCGCGCCGCGAGCTGCAGGGCACCCTCACCGGCAAGCTCACGCGCGAAAAGTACCTCGAGGCCATCACCGAGCTGCGCAACCACCCTCTCATCCGCGACTTTGAAGTCCTGCCTCAGCGAGGAGACGGAGGCCTTCCAGACGTCTTCTTCGTCGACACGTGTGTCGACTTCCTCAAAGACAACTTCAGCCGGCTGATCCGGGCCATCGACCGCGACCCCAACATCGAGCAGCACCAGTCGCACGACGGCGTTGATCGTGACGTGGTTGATACGTTGCGCGGCGAGATCGATGGCAAAGAGCAGAGCATCCAAGAGCTTAAGGCACAGCTGATGGCGCTGGGGCAGAAGCTCGACCAGGAACACGCCGACCACCGCAAGACACAGCAAGCCGCCGACGAGCAGAGGAACACGCTCAAGCGCATCAACGACAAGCTGCACACTGACCTCGACACCGAAATCAAGTCCAAGGACCGCGAACACAGGAAGGCGACACTCGAGCTGGAAAACAAGTACAACCTGCAGATTGCAGCACTCAACAACAAGCTGCAGCAGGCAGCAAAGGAGTCGACGCTGACCGTGTCGCGCACGAAGCAGGACTGCGATGAGAAGCTGCACGAGGCACACAGAGCGTCGACTGAACTGCAACGTCGGCTCGAAGCCGCAGAGAAGGCTCGTTCGGATGCGTACGAGAAGATCCAGCAGCTGGAAAAGGCCACGCAGCAGGCCCGCAACGAGTTATCAGCGGCGAACGAAGCCCTGCGCAAGACACAGGCACAGTCCCAGCAGCACGACGCCCAGGTGCAGCGTCTCACAAAGGAGAACGAGTCGCTGCAGGCAACCGTCAACAAGCTCAAGTCGGAGCAACAGGCCGCCTTTGACAAGCTCAATGCTGAGCAGCAGACCGTCCTCGACAAGCTCAAGTCCGAGCAGCAGACCACTCTCGACAAGCTCAAGTCCGAACACCAGGCGCACACCCTCGAACTCGAAGCCGCCAACGAAGCCGCCCACCAGGCCGCGCTCGACAAACTCAAGTCGACGCACCAGACCGCAACCGACAAGCTTACATCCACCCACAAAGCCGACGTCGCCAAACTCACCTCGTCCCACGCATCCGAGCTCGAGAAGCTCAAGTCCTCCCACAAGACCGCAACCACAGCCTCCACAAAAACAGCCGCGGACCACAAGTCCGCCCTCGACAAACTCTCCTCCGAAATCACAGCCCTCAAGACGCAGGTGCAGGACCAGACCTGGAAAGCCACCGAGTCCGCGCAGAAAGCCGCCAAGGCCGAGGCCGCATCCAAAGACCTGCAAGAAAAACTCAAAAAAGCCGAGGCCGCGACCAAAGACTTGCAAGACAAACTCAAGAAAGCCGAGGCCACGCCAAAGGGCAGCAAGGGCGGCAAGGGCGACGCAAAGGACAAGGAGGGCGAGAGGCTGAAAAAGGAGCTGGACGCGTTGAAGGAGAAGGTCAGGAAATCAGAAGAGGCGGAGAAGGAGAAGCAGACCGAAGTCGACGATCTGCTCGTCATTCTCGGCGAGCTCGAGGACAAGCGGGCGGCGGACAAGGTATGTTGCGTCTGTTCTGTGTCGTGCATAAGATGCGCAGTGCTAATGGTAAAATAGAAACGGCTCAAGGAGCTCGGAGAGGAGGTCAGCGATGCCGAGACCGACGACGACGACGACGATGATGATGACGACGAGGACGATGAGGACGCAGATGCGTAGGTACGCCTGCTTTCAGGAGTCGTCCGCGTAGCGTAGCGAAGCGTAGCGAAGCATAGCGTAGTAGCGTGGCGTAGCGTAGCGTAGCATAGCGTAGCAGCGTGGTGTGGCGTGGTGTGGCGTGGTGTGGCGAGGTATACACAGCGCCAAACACCGCGTCTATGCATGGCGTAACACGCGCACCCTAAAACAACCACAATCTCACACCATCCAATCCAATCCATTCCATCCAAACCTCAATGAATCTCCCCTCCTTCCACTCAGTCCCTCTATCCTTCTACTGCTATATATGTCTATCCACCTTCCCTCCTAGACCTACAACCACGCGCTCGCTGCACATCTCCCATGCTTACTGCATTGACTCGTGGAGTTCTGCCACGATGTCTATAGAAAACCTGGAGCAGCACGTCCAACCAACCCTTGACTCCCGTGTCCTGCCTGAGTCCTAGTAAGTACATTGCGGACTGTAAAAAAAAGGAGGAGAAGGAGGAGTATTTTCTATCTATCTAGGCTTCTACTAGTAGGTATTAAGTTGTGCTGCTGATTGACTATAGTAACTACAGCAACCTACCCTAGGTACGCAAGAGAGAGAAGAAGAGAAGAGGAGAGGGATGTAATCAGAGTAAGAGTAAGTAGTATATTTAACTAACTCTTAACTCCTGCGTCTTGCCTGAGTCCTAGTACGTACATCGCGGCCTTGTTAAAGAAAAGAGAGGATAGTAGTAGTAGTAGTAGTAGTAGTAGTATTCTCTATCCTTCTAGGCTTCTAACAGCAGGTATTAAGTTATAATACTAATTAAGTACAGTAACTAACCAACCCTGGGTACAAGAGAGAGAGAAGAAGAGGAAAGGAGAGGGATGTAATTAGAGTAAGAGCAAGAGCAAGAGCAACAATCTACCTCCTCTCTTAGACCTATTACTACGCGCTGCATATCTCCTACGCCCTCTATCTTAACCTATAAATCTCTGCTATAATATCTCTAGAAAACCTAGAGCAGCCTTAACTCCTGTATCCTACCTAAATCTTAGTAAGTATATCGCGGCCTTGTTAAAAAAAGGAGGAGGACGAGTAGTAGTAGTAGTAGTAGTAGTAGTAGTAGTAGTATTCCCTCTCCTTTGTAGCTTCTAATAGCAAGTATTAAGTTATAATACTAATTAAGTACAGTAACTAACTAACCCTAGGTACAAGAGAGAGAGAAGAAGAGGAAAGGAGAGGGATGTAATTAGAGTAAGAGTAAGTAGTATATTTAACTAACTCTTAACTCCTGCGTCTTGCCTAAGTCCTAGTACGTACATCGCGGCCTTGTTAAAAAAAGGAGGAGGACAAGTAGTAGTAGTAGTAGTAGTAGTAGTAGTAGTAGTAGTAGTAGTAGTAGTAGTAGTAGCAGTAGTCTCTATCATTTTTGGTTTCTAACGGCAGGCATCAAGTCGTGCTGCTGATTGACTAACCACAGGAATTAACCCTGGGTACTTCGAGAGAGAGAAGAGATGTGATCTAGAGCAAGAGCAAGAGCAATAGGGAAAGACACGGTGGTTGCGATAGAAATGCATGCCCCGGGGGTGCTTGCTGCTGGCTGGATGGGGGGGTTGTAGGCAGGTGCTGTAGGTATGGGTTCTGTAGAGTAGTAAGTTGTGTGCGTAGGTCCGTTTGTCTGGCATGTTATACCCCGTTCCGCCTGTCTGGACAAGGATAAGACGAGGATAAAGACGGGGGCCATGTCCGCGCGGTAAAAAGGCAGATGGGATAACGCACAAGGCGGTGCGTGTGGGGTGGGGTGGGGTGTCTGGAGCTCTCTCATCGCTGTGTTACTCCCAACACACTCCGCGGAAGTCTGTATTATAAACACGGGTTTTATTATGGATTACTATTACCACTACGATCTTTCCCCCGTCCCCACAACCTCTTTCTTCTTTCTCCCTATTCACAACTCCCCGTTTAGTCTACACGCCCCATCCCGACTCATCTAGTTCCAGAATCTAGTAATCAACCCCGTCCTCCCCCCACGAGGCCCCATACGACGGCCCGTCCACAGGCGCGTTGTAGTCCGACTCGAACTCGTCGCCCTCGTACTCGCTGCTCTCGGGGAGCGACCACGTGGTGTACGCGTCGTGGTGGTCCTCCTCCTCGTCGGGGTAGTAGTGGTCGTCGTAGCCGTCGCCTCCGTGGCTGTCGTTTTCTGGGCCGTAGAGGTTAGGTGGGTATTCCTCGTCGTCGTGCGTGCTGGGTTCGTAGGCCTTTTTTTCGTCGTACGAGTCGTGCTTGTTGGGCTTGTAGCTGTGCTCGTCTTCGATGGGGTGGCCGTGCTCGTCGACCCAGACGATGACGTAGTCGTCTGCGTTCTCGTCGTCGTGCTCGGCGGTGGGGTAGTCGTCGCGCTTCCAGGGGTAGTCGGCGGGCACGGCGTTCCAGGGCGCGTCCTCGAGCCCCGTGTCCTCGGTGGCGTGGTCGTAGCCGCCGGCCTCGATGGCGTCGGCGAGCTCGCTGGTTTGGTCATTGTCGTCCCAGGGCTTGGGGCCGTCGGGGCCGGAGTAGTTGTTGTCGAAGTCGCTTTCCCAGGGTTGTTTGTAGTCTGAGGAGTCGTCGTAGTGGCTGTCGTCTTCGTAGTGGCTGCCGTCGTCGTAGTGGCTGCCGTCGTCGTAGTGGCTGCCGTCGTCGTAGTGGCTGCCGTCGTCGTAGTGGCTGCCGTCGTCGTAGTGGCTGCCGTCGTCGTAGTGGCTGTCGTCGTGGTGCTCGTCATAACCAGGCTCTGTCTCTGGGTACGGCTCAGGAGCTGGCTTCGAATCGTACTCCGGCTCCTCAGGAGGATATTCCGGATACTCTTGGTGCTCGGGATAGTCGGCTTCGGGGTACGGGGTCGCAGTAGGATAGTCGGGCTTGTACTCCTCTTCCTTGGTGGGGTAGGGGGTCTCAGTGGGGTACTCTGGCTTGTACTCATCCTTTGTTGGGTACGGATCGGGCTTGTAGCCGTCGTCGTGCTTCTTGCAGTCGGTAGGGTAGCTGGTTACGGTCACGGTGTATCCGGGGACATATTCGGTCTTGGTCTCGCCCTCCCAGCCAAGGTACTTCTTGCAGGCCTCGAGAATAGTCTCGTCGTCGTACTGCACGAGACGGCAGGGCCTGTCAATGCACCAGGTAGCGCGCTGCTTGAGCCCTGTCACCTGGCGGCGATAATACGGCGCTGGAGTGGCCTCAGGATAACCTTCATAGATTGTCGAGGTGCTGCGGGTTGTCAGTGGATGCACACTCAGCCGGAAATGCAGTGACTCACGTGTAGTAAGTGGTGTAGATGGTGCTGGTCACAGTGACATCAGCGCCGCCAGGTCCTTCAGTAGCAGGAGTCTGATCTGGAGCCTACAAGGGGTTAGTCTGATGAGTCTTGGCCTGCTTATTTGAACATACTGCTGTGGTACTCTCGGTCGGAACCATGGTACTGTCATCAATCACGCTGGTGCTGTCATCAGGCACGCTGGTACTGTCCGAAGAGCTCTCTGTGGCTGTAGATGACTCCCAGGTAGGGGTGGGCTGGGACGACTGGTAGCCCGCGGACGACTCAGGATACTTGGTGGTGGTAGAGTAACCTTCACCCTCGCACGTCTTTGCATCAGGGTACTCGGTCACAGTGACCGGATAGCCAGTGACCGTCACATAGTCATGCTCCGGCTCATAGCCATAGGTCCAGTCATGGCAGAAGTCGGTGGTGAGGTCAGCAGGAAGATCATCAAGCACGAGCTTGCAGTTGCCCACGTCTTCCCAGAAGTCCGCGTTGACTGGTCGTGCATTATAAGCGAGAGCAAGGAGCAGTGCTCCAGAAGAGACGCGGGAGAAAGAGGGCGCCATCGTTTCAGCGAGCGATGCGTAAACTGAGACTGTCTCTCCATGGCGAGCAGCACTTTATCTGAGCGTTGCAACAAGGAAATCACTGCGACATCGATGTGCTGTTTTCAGCGGACTGAGGTATATCATTCTGCTGCACTTCGACTAGAACACAACTCGCGCCGCCGCCGTTGGCGCTTTCCCAATACGGAGACAGAGTGTAGAGTTTCATGTTCCTGCATAAGGCTCGTGCGGCCGGATGTGGAGAACCTGGGTTGCGTAGCGGCAGCACGTGAGTGACCTACCCCATTCCGGATATGTCAGGAATGCAAACACTCTCCACGCTTGCAGTGACCGTTCACAACGACTTCAAAAGTCCCTCATGTTTCACAGTCCAGCTTCCGTCTTTAGGAAAGCCCGGCGCGTGGCCCTCGGAATCCTGCCAACCAGCAGCGCAGTACGAGATTGCGAGTAAGAAGCCGGCGTTGCCAGGCATGAACGGCGGAGGTGTCCCTCCGTCGCCGCCTCTGATAGCGAAGCCGGCGTCGTCGAATTTCCAATAGTCATAGGCGGTCAAATGATAAATCGCACGTTCAGGGTTGCCAATTCGTGCGCTGTTGATCGCAAGCACCGGGCGTCCCCATCCACGGATGCGTGCATCACCCCAGACTTCCCAGACCTTGTCGGCTGTGCGTAAGGCAACAGCTGGGTCGACTGCAGGAGTGTCAGGCAGTATGCCTTGGAGCATGATAAGGCTGCGGGGGTCGCTCGTCAGCTTTGGATCGTTCCACCAGGAGCTGTTCAGTCCATCGTAAACAGCATACAGGCCATCGACGATGGGCGGTGATGCGAGGTTTGCGGCTACGTGGACCCACTTCTCCGGCGCGGCTTGGTGCAATTTCCGCTTCCAGTCGATAGCAGCGTCTAACCCATAGCGCCAATACGCAATCTCGTAGGCCAAATTCCGCGTCGAATTCGGGGGCGTATTCTCGGTCACGCCATATGCTGGCGGTCCGAGGTCATATTTGCCAGTGGTGTTGTTGAGGCCAGGGTATGACGCCATGTAGTCCGCAGTTGCGGTAAGTACTTTGTCCCAACGTTGTAACGTCTCTCTGGTAGGATTCGCCTGGTATGCGAGGTTTGCCAAGTAGAAAGGATGCGGCTGTTGCCACATAAGCACAGCGTTGATATCCCCCGGTGAGCTCACACCAGTCTCCAGCTCTGTCATCTTAGGCCATCGAGCACCCTCCCAGCCCATAGACTTTGCACGGGCGATTGATGATGGAAGCAGTGTTTCGTATACCTGCGGAAACACATTGTCGAAGAACTGCTGCTTACCCCATGTCGACCACTGAGCAAGATGCCAGATAACCATTTCCATGTGGAACTTTCCTGTCTATTGTTAGCAATTCCACCGCGATTATACAAGAGAGTCCAGGCGTAGTAATGACGTACCGTACCAGCCGTTGTTCATCAGACCGCTCTCCTGTGGAGGTTGTCCACTTGCTGCGCTGTTGACACGCACGTGGTACTGCGACTTGATAATCCTTCGCTGGAGTTCAGTCGCATTCGGGTTGGTGGACTCCGTCAGATCAACAAATCCGCCGTCCTTCCAGTACTTGTGCCACTCGCGGATGTTTTTGTCTTGGATTTTTGCGGGGAAACTTGGTACGCGGGAGTCGGGTGAAAAGTGAGCTGTGAAAGCCAAAGCCGACGTGTTCGATACAGAGCTCAGAGTGTATCGGTGCGCAGTGATGGCGGTTGAATTTGGTGGCTCGTTCCTAGTCAGCTTCAGCGGCGTCTGCTTGGGCCAGCGGAGATTGGCAAAATAGCTAGTCTCCTGTAGCACATGCTTGATATGGGCGGAAGTACGATCCGTCCCGTCCTCTACCAGGATTGTGGTATGGTTGAGCGGAAAGTCGTACACGCCTGCGAACACTTCGTACTTGTACTGCGTTGAATGAATTGGTGGGTAGGGGAAGTCCAGCTCGATTTGCAGGTCGCCAGACAGGATAAGATCAGACTCAATGCTGATTGCGACAGCATCCGAGTCGAAATCACCTTGAGTGACAACCTTGACAGCTTTGCCGGCGACTTTAAACTGCGATGTTACTACACCGCTCCAGAGATCAAGCGTTTGCACGGGGCTAGTAATCTCGGACTTGTTAAGGGTAGAGCCTTTGTAACGTAAGCCAACGCGCCCCAGATTGATGCGATTCGGGTTGCCAATCAGCCATTGGGTGGCTTGTTTCAATTTAGGGTCTGGGATGTCGTAAAACACCTCACGGCCATAAGTTTCCCTTGGCAAGCCTTTGTAGTCAGAAGGCAGTTCGCTGCAACGAGAGTCAGCGCGTGTTGGGCAAGAAAGCTTGAATGGTGTACCCATTGGCTGGAAGAGAATCATTGTGCCATGCCCAAGACGACAAAGTGTTGAACGGCAAAAATGTCTACTCGCATGATTTAACTTCCATTCGGCTTTTCCTGATACACGAACATACTTGTAGGCCCGTGTTATCGACATTGAAAGCGAAATTGCCGTTGCCAACCTGAAGAGGTGTTGTTTCGTTATCAATCAGGCTGGTTCGTACGATGTTGAATTGCGACACGATTTTCTCCCTAACATTGCGTCAACACGTTTCAAGGTCGTTGGTCTAGATCATGGCGCGCTCACCTGTCAATCTTACCATACACTACTAATGGGGCCGCCAAAACATAGCAGAGTCGCAATAGGCTGGGCCGCATTGTGCTAGATTCTCAGTAGGGCTTGCAGTTATTATCGATGCGGAGCTACTTTTGCCAGGCTAAAGTAGTCTTGGGATCCATTGCCATGTCAAGATCCGGCATCACATCCTTCGAGAACTGCCAAGTTACCCCGTGGGGAGGCCTTGCCCCGGGCAAACGTAGACCGAGGGACACAGGCGTTGCTGATCCTGGTAGAATTTGGGCTAGCGTACCCTTCATGGTGGCGTTCCCCGCTGGACGACCCTATTGATTCTTCCGCTTATTTTAGCCGACAAAGATGGTTGTATAAGATACACCCGCTATGGCTGTGACTAAGTCTATGTTTGGAACGATCATACAAATATAGTGACAAGTGGTTTCGCCTTTTCTTATTGCCATCTATAAGCATCTCCTGGCAAGAAAAAGTTCGCGTCTTCGAAGGTTATAACGCGATCCATATCGAGAAATTGTGAGTCCATGAAGGTGTCTGAAAGGTTTAGGAGAGATTGATCTTGCATGGCTTGGTGATTGCTGGGCGCGCCCGGTATGCTACTGAAGTGGGCGTTGGGTGCCACACCATGACCTGTACGGTAAATATGTCGGCCGCTGCTGGAGTGGGCTGCATTTGGGTGCAATGTCGCAGCAACGTTAGCTATTCCATTGGGCGACATAGCGTCAAGGTTCGGAGCCTTTGATGATGATCGCTGAGTATGGTCGGTAGGAGACGCTCCATTTGCGCCAGAGCTTGCATTGTGCGACGCTATTTGCCTGGGACTAAGTGTTGTATTTCCACCGTTAAGACTCTGATGCCGTAGGTGGCTGAAGCTAGGTCGGTCTTGGGCAAAGCTGGTCGTCCGCTGTAATGGAGTCATAACGTTCATGGGGCTGACATACTGTTGCGGCTCCAGGGACTGGCAGGTGTGGTCATAGAAGTCGAACCGATAGGTAGGATCCTGGGAGCACGCTTCCTGGAGACGTTCGAGATGGTGCGCATATATCCCTGCTTGGTTAGCTGGCCGCGAAGCTGTGCCGCCATTTGCATCGTGTTCCCAGCGCTTTGACATTTCCCAAAGGTCTCGAACGAGCCGGCCGAATTCAGGTCGCAGCGAGCCTCGATTTTGTTCAAATAAAAGTGCTTTGGCGGCTACAAATGCACAGAAAGCGAACTGCGCATTGACAAATGGTATCAATGTATATGTCAAGAATTTACTGACGATATTCGAGGTCTCTATCGCAGCAAGCTCGCACGTTTGCGCGCTGCACTCTTTAGGCAATGCGACGTAGTCGTTCCAGCTTTTCGTAGGAAAGGCGATAGGGTGATGCAGCAGGATCATGGAGGTATTGTGCGTGATGTGCGCAAGAGTGAGGTTCGGGTCCATGTTGATGACGGTCCTGTCTTCGGAGATGTTTGAGTCCCTCCACCTCGGCGGCAAGAACAGCTTCCACTGCACGAGCCTCAAATCAAGTTCCTTGAAGCGAGTCAGCCAGCCGACCGCATGCTCCTTGTCCTGGGCGTTAATTCTCTGCTGCAGGAAGAACGTCGTTACTTGGCTCAACGACTCCGTAGCCTCTACGCAATAGGCAAAGGCACCTAACTTTGACGCGTCAATGTAGCCATTTGCTGAGTTCGGGCTGGCTCCCTGCGGTGGTTCTACCGCACGAGGGTCCTCCTCGCTGTACGGAGCAGGCACGTTTGCCAAAGACCGGCCAATACGTGCAGCCGCCTTGTTCCATATGCCAAAGTATGGCGTGGTTACAGGCTCTTCGCGAGTGAAGTATCCGCCATCCGCGGGCAGACGCCGATGCACATCATCGGATGTCAAGCTCGTGTCCCAGCCCGTGGTTACGGAACAGAATCTGTCGAGCATGAAAATAATCCAAAAGAGTCTCCTGCGCTCTTCGAGCTCCGTCCAGTCATTCGATGGTTGGACCAGTCGGACAGGCCTCATGAGTAAACTGGATTGGGATGCTGCGGAGGGCTCGGACGTCAGCTGGAGGTATCCAACAGTCCTTGTAAGGCTTCCAATCAATGGCCAAGCGCGGTGATTTTGGCCGTTATTGAGCTGCACGATGTAAGCTACAAAATTGGTGATCACGGTTTACACTCACATAATCAAAGACAATGAAAACGAGCGCCTGCAAGCTTTCGACTGACACTGATCGAATCGCATGTGTCTCGACTATAATACGAGAGATGTCCGATTGCCGCTGAATTTGTTCGTTATCCATGAACAGGATGTTGGTATCCATATGGCGCAAGGCCACTGCGACTAAGGCATGAAGAACGAGTAGCAACCCATTGCTGCAGGTACCTTGGTGAACCTTGTTGTGAAGCCTTTGCTTATGGAGATACGGGATCCAGTGATGAAACGAGGTCGTGAAAAAGTCGACGACTTTCAAGAGTACAGCTTGAGAAGGTAGGTGTTGAGCAAGGTCAAGCTCTTCCGAGGCAAACAGCCAGCGCTCAGCTTCTGTCTCGACATATTTGCGCTTCAGTGGATTTGTCGCTGTTGAAAACTCGGCTGTAGATACACTGGCAGGAGGGTGCTCCTGCGGTGAAGGCGACGTTTCATCTCGATTGTTCTGCTGTGCTGCTGGTGCGGGTGTGGCTTCCTGATTGACACGTGACCCACGACGAAAAGAGTCATCGTCGGCGGGTCTTTCAGGCCGGTCATCATACTGTGGTCGCACATTTCCAGACTCATCAAGCAGGATTTGCTCCAGGAAAGCTATCGATGTCAGAAATGTCTCACGTTCCTAAGATGCACTGGCGCGTACCGACGCGGCGCGTCAAGGCTTCAACAGCTCCAGGTTTCAAGCCCGGTTTCTGCTTTGGGTTGTATACACACTCAGTCGCTAGATTCGAGGTCAGCATTGCTCTGTACGCACTCAGCAACAAGCGCTTACATAACCTCAGGCAATGCGAGCAGACTGGAATGTCCCTTGAGCACCGCAGCTTTCGCTTCTTGCAAGACGCGCACGCTGGCTGATCTTCGCCGACGACCGATGGCCCATCATCGTCGCCATGGCCCCCATTGCCCACGGAGAAATTAGTCCAGCCCGCCGACATCTGTACGACATCGTCAGACGTTAGTAAGAAGAGGATTGTGGAGTGGGTGGGCGCGGCGGGCGTCGGATTAAATCACGCTGTCCTCCTCCCCGCGCTTGTGGAGCTAGGCTCGTGTACGGCTGATCCGCCCGCTTAGGGAGCCGGCCCACCCCAGCTTTCATCCACCACCACAGCGGAGTAAATTACTGCGAGATGCGCGACCGTTGGGAGGCGGTGCGGATGCGTTGCCAGAAATGAACAAGCTGTGTAGTGTACTGTGAGTCCCGCTCGCGCGCCGATACACACACGCCAGGTATGCCGATGCAGCCGATCTTGTACATGACAGTTATTGCGAAGCTTTTGGTTCCCAGTCTACCAAGGATCAAATCAGCAGCATGCAGCAGCATCACTAAAGGTATCGCAATATCAGATTACAGTCCACACCCCGCAGCAACATGCCGCCCCTCGCAGGTTTCTCCGACAATGCGTTCAGCAGCTATCAAGACTTCAAATTGGGTGCTATATCGTTGCTCCGCGCCCTGAAGCCTTACCAGTCCTCCGGTGGTGCACGAATAAGACTACCCCTGGCAACTGGCACTCATTTTGATGACGTTGCAGCACAGCTCGAAGGTTTTGCCCGTGCGCTATGGGCCGTTGGCACTCTGCTCCATTCCAAGTCTACGACTACAAAGGAGTATGACGAGCTGATTCGCCCCTATATCGATGGGTTGGCAAATGGCACCAACCCTGGGCACACTGAGTATTGGGGTCCCGTCATTCTCAGAGACCAGCGTATGGTGGAGATGGAGATCATCTCATATGCCTTGCTGGCAGCTCCAGACGCCATGTTCCACTCTCAGACCAATGAAGCAAAGTACAATATAACCGAATGGCTGAAGACAATCAATGGCAAGGACTTTCCAACGACGAATTGGCTTTGGTTCCGGGTTATGACAAACCTCGCACTTATCAAAGTATGCGGAATTCCAAGCAAGGATGTAATTATTGCTATGAAGGATGACTTAAACTTAATGGAACGCTTCTATCTTGGCGATGGATGGGCAGCAGATGGTATGTGGAGCGATGAAGGCCGGCAAGCAGACTATTATTCAGGAAGCTTTGCTATACAATTTTCGCAACTTGTATACGCCAAATTTGCGCAAGACTTCGACCCAGATCGGTGCTCTACATTCCGAAGCCGTGCCAAGGAGTTTGCTTCCTCGTTCTGGAGATACTTCAACTCCGATGGTAATCTTCCGCTGCATTCTAATAAGATGTATCTCTAAGGCTGACTTCAACAGGCGCTGCTATTCCATATGGTCGAAGCTTGACTTATCGATTCGCTTTCGCCGGTTTCTGGTCAGCGGCAGCTTTCGCCGAGGTCGAACTTCCCGCACCTTTGGATGATTGGGGGGTCGTTAAAGGTCTGCTTCTCCGTCACTTTCGGTGGTGGAGCAACAAGCCGGATATCTTCAACATTGATGGATGTCTGAACATCGGGTTTGCGTATCAGAACTATTACATGTGTGAAGACTACAACTCGCCACAGTCCGTCTACTGGGCTCTAAAGTCGTTTCTGGCCCTTGGACTACCCGATGGCCACCCGTTTTGGACAGCGAAGGAGAAGCCTCTGCCCGAGAGCTCTGAACTAGCAACACATATGGGCCCACCTATGCAAACAGTATGCAACACAGGGAATCACCACTACCTATTGTCTGCAGGTCAATTTTGTCCCTGGCCGCTGAAAGCCACAGAGGCTAAATATGGCAAATTCGCGTACTCTTCTCATTTTGGCTTCAGCGTACCGACCGGCCCCTTGCTCCAGCAGATGGCTCCTGACAGCACTATTGCAATCAGCAAAGATAGTGGCGACACCTGGCGCGTACCTTGGAAAGTCCGACCCAACGAGCAGCGTATTGAGGCAACTCTGAACAGAGGGGATCAGTCCCTAGAAAAGGTCCCATCATTACAAAGTCTCTGGAAGCCGTGGAGAGATGCCGACATTAACGTCAGAACGATCTTATTAGCGCCCTGCTCAAGATGGCCGGATTGGTATACGCGGCTCACGAGTATTGAGAATCTAGGCGCAGCTGCCGTCACGCTGAGTGTGTCTGAAGGTGGTTTTGCAATACAAGGGCGAGGTGCCAAGAATGGCGAGGTTCTCGCGGCTCTTACTCAGAGTGCAGACGTCAAAGCGAACAACGAATTATCGTTTGCAGAAGGCACTCTCGAAACATCGGACGGCGCCCTAGTATGTTCAGACGCCGGTGCAAGCGGTATTAGAACCATCATCTTGTCCAAAGATGGAGCAAAGAGTCACATCTCGGGAGATGTGACCCCTGCTGGACACATTCTCAAGCCTGATGCAAACACCAACCTCATGTGGCAACGAACCCTGATTCCCACGATCAGGTCTGAGACACGGACCATCAAGCAAGGAGACAGTTCATACTTTGTTTCTGCTGTTTTTGCAGCAGCAAGAACACTGGACAAGGCTGCACAGTACGAGGCGCTTGATCTGGCTCGACTGTGGGATGATGTGCCAATCATCCATATGGGACAGTCAAGGAGCAAATCAGGAGAGGCACATCAGGAGTACATCGATGTTCAGGTCAGCAAATAGAGCAATCGATGATGCTGTCACGCAATTAAATTCCGTAACGAGCAACATCGAGGTATTGAGAGGTCGTATACATCGATTTTTTGGATTTTGATGTGTGCCACGTTGAGATATTTGTGAATTCGCCAACAATAATGCATAACTCTACAGAAGTCCCGCCCGCAGAAGCTTGTTCCCAAACTCCAATAAATAGTAGTCGGCATACACCAACCCATGATCCTTATACTTCTGATGCGCATCCGGGTTCCAATTTGTCGTGCTGTTCCTTAAAATCGCATCAAACCCACTCTCCTTCACCTTGATCTCTGCTGTACCAGCGCCATTCATCAGGCCCTTACCTGGCGTCTCGAAAGACGCGAGATTGCTATCATACGACATATCGAGAGTCTGGCTCACAATCTGTAACGCAATGTCGAGGAAATCGGTCGCCGGATCGATGAGCTGCGATACCTCGGATGCAGGCAAAGACTGAAGAGATTGATGAATGCTCAGGAGACCGTTGGCAGTTGCCATTGCGGCGGAGACGTCGCGGAGAGGCTCGTCAGGGTCGTCGAGTGGGGCATCGAAATCCCAGAGTGGGACGAGGGGGTGGTGCCATTTGCCCTCGCCTTCCTTGCAGCGGCGTAGAAAATACTCTGCGCATTTAATTGCAGTATGGAGGTACTTTGTATCTTTTGTCCATGTGTATACTTGAGCAAAGCCCATGATGGCCCATGCTTGCCCGCGGCTCCACGTTGAGTCGTCTCTGTGACCTTGGTTGGTCATCTTGGCTTGGGGGAGGCCGGTGCACGGGTCGAAGTTTACGAGATGGTAGGAGGAAAAGTCCGGTCGGAGGATCTCGTGGATGATTGAGTCGGCATGTTGGGTTGCAATGTCTATGAGGGATTGGTCATGCTGATTGTGGCCGACATAGTACAATAGGTCGAGGTCTTTAGTCGTTAGTCCAGACTGCAAAGTATTGGAGGAAGCACCTACTGCACATGCTGTCTATAATGACAAGAAAGTTTTTGTTCATGTCGGTGATGGAATAGCGATCGTTAATGGCAACATCCCAGCTTCTGATTGCCTTGACCTTCTCATCATATCTGGAAGCAAGCGCATATGCTGCGTTTATTACAGACTGCAGACTCTCCTTGTGTCCTGTCAATTCCCAGTCCTTCTGTAGTGCTGGCTGTACAATGAAACCCATATCATGCGTATCAGTGCGCGAACTCATCTGGTTGATTGCAACGCTCCAGTGGCGACCAATCTTCAAAAGATGATCCTGAAATTGTGGACGAATGTGTTCTGGGACATCCAATGCCTGTGGGTATCGTACTGCGCGTTCAACTATGCTGTAAATACAGCCCGGGAAGAAGCCGCATGTCCAGAAATCTGCTTCGCGCTCTTCGTATCGTCCTGCATTGGCACCATCTTGGGGCACGGTATGTGGGTAGGTGGGAAGCGGCGCCTGGATGGTGTTAGTCTTGAAGCAGGTCGGTCAACAATGACGAAGCTCACCTCTTGCTTGAATCCTCGTTGAGCGACTTGAAATATTTTTGCAGTGACGTTCTCGGAAAAGATCTTGCTCAAATCAACACCTCTCACACTTTCCAGTAATATCATTAGCTATCGTCAGAAGTGCCATGGAATCAGTGCTTACCTCGACGTCAAACTCTTTGTCTCAGAGGTAGTGCCAACCATCTTGAAAGCTTAGGATCAGATCAAGTCTTGGATTTGCTTGCAGAGATTAGGGATAATTGAATACCGCTGCTGCAGATACCCCGCTACTGCGGAGGAGCTGTCGAAGTCGTGCAGCGCAAACAGCCAAGATACCTCTTTGCTACTGTGCGAGCTATTCGTACGTTGCAGATCGATAGTCATATCGATAACGGGACAATTGAGGGCGAGGTGGGAAAAGCACACGGGATCGGCGTTAGCCCGAGGCCCGTCGCTCAAAGCAGACATTATCCGTTTACCGCCTCAATGCTGCTGATTTCATACCATCCCGACATGGATCTTACCTCGGTCGACATGGGAGAAAACACTATCCCAAGTGTAGTTTAGTCGGGTGCGATTGGGAAGGTGCATTGTACACTACGTCATGTGCGCCGCTGTCGTTCCTGGAATGCTTTCCAGTTTCGGATTCTTCCAGATTGCTATTCACACGTGGTAGCCTTGGCCTTCTCGTGCTCTTCTTGACTGCCGTCTTCTCCATATTTTCTCCGCTTCTGACATATGGGTCCGGGGAAGATTAGTGTAGACTATGAAGCTATGGTTAGTGTCCAAATGTATCACGTAGAGCTAGGAATTGTATATAGTATGCCCGAAAGCCGAACCAATACGTACATGGTGCAGGGGAATTGTCAACAGCATCTCATCGAATCAGCGCAATCATGCTGTTCAATAAGTTCGTCCCAGCGCTCTTGCTAAGTACGTTCGGCTCTGCTCTTCCAGAAGTCAAGCGTACTGCCACACTCCCTCTGTCAACCAAGGGTCGCGATATTGTTGATGCCAACGGCGATGTGTTCCACTTCATTTCCACAAATTGGCCTGGCCACCAAGAGGTCATGGTTCCCGAAGGCCTCCAGCATTCCTCCATCAAGGACATTGTCTCCTGGTTTCCGAAGTTTGGTCTGAACTCTGTTCGCTTGACCTTTGCCATCGAGATGATAGATGATTACCTTGACAATAGCCCAAATCAAACACTTGAGAAGAGTTTCATCAACTCACTCGGTGAGACGAACGGCACTAAGGTCCTTAGTCAAATCCTCGAAAAAAATCCGGAATTCACCAAGGATACCACACGTCTGGAGGTCTGGGATGCCGTTGCGAAAGAACTGTCTAATCAAGGTGTGATTATCCACCTAGACAACCACGTCAGCAAGGCGTTTTGGTGCTGTGGAGACAACGATGGAAATGGTTGGTTTGGCGAAAAGTTCTTCGATGTCGAGAAATGGAAGCGTGGCCTTGCTTGGCTTGCGGGACATGTAAGTGATATTGCAGACGTATAAGTTGCGACGTACTCACGAATTTTGTCAGGCTAAAGAGAATTGGCCCACATACGCATCTATGGGTCTTCGCAATGAACTCCGCAGTGCAACCGTCGCAGAACCTGTCGATTGGTACACCTGGTACGTCCACATGACATCTGCAGCGCAAGCTGTGTATGAGGCAGACCCGGATGGCCTAATTTTCTTCTCCGGTCTTTCCTACGATACCTTCATTGACCCAATTCCCCTTGGCAAAACTCTGAGAGGCACAGCTGGAAAGCCCACGGCCAACAAGACCGCGGTGTTCAAACCTGAGGACTTTGACTTCAAAGATAAGATTGTATTAGAGCTTCACAAGTATGACTTCGGAGCTACTCAGGATGATTGCGAGACTTTCAAGAGCAAGTGGTACAAGCAGGGTTTCCAGAGTGTCAACCCCGATGACCCAGCCACCAAGTACCTCTTCCCCATGGTCATCTCCGAGTGGGGTTTCATCCACAATGGCACGTACTGGAACCAAACCACGTATGCAAAGTGCCTTATCGAGATGGTCGAACAGTACCAAGTGAGCTGGATGCATTGGGAGCTCTCGGGCTCCTTCTACATGCAGACACGACCGGGAAGGAAGCCGCAAGAGTCAATACAAGGATTGGAGGAATTCTGGGGTTTGCTGAATTACGACTGGTCAGCTATACGCTCTCCTATTACACTCGAGAACAGTCTTTATAAGATGATCGGTGCTTTGAAGTAAGGCATCAGTCAGCTATAGAACTCTTGATTATCACTTCAAGGTTACTGTCCACTGCTCATAATTATACGATTGTTAGCAAGGTTCCTTGAATGAAGCCATCGCATAATTTGCTGTCCAAGATCCCCAAATCGTGACGATGGTATTATCAATGTCGACTTAGAAGTGCTCCGGATCCACTGGCATCATCCCAGCCACTAAGTTGCCCATCTTTGAGGTGAAGTTGACAGGCGAAATTATAAAGAATCACACAGGTTTTGAACATAGTGTTGCATTTTGACTTGGCCCATCGCTGTGATGCGCATGAGCCACCAATGAATCTGCAAGTACGAGCGGCCAGATTTCCAATGAAAAAGTATACCTGGTTGCAGGAACCACACGCACACATTGCGGGTGATGTTGATCGTTGTGGGATTTTTGCTTGAACAAAACACATTCATTCTTGCAAGGAGATGACGTCATTGAGAAGATTCGAAGCAACATCCTCCTGCAGAAGCGCTCCTGAATCTCAAGGGGCAACAAAAAGGCCACAGATCAGATGCAGAATCATACCTCGCTGCTACCTGCGTTGTTGAGCACGGTGCGGTGAGGTCTCGGAACAGTGCGCACCGATGTAGCCTCGCGTAGATGCACGACCCGTCCTTCCAACCAGGCTTTCGTTGTCTACTAATCGGTACTCCAGATGTTACAGGAGTTCGCGACCGCTCGCGCATCGGCAGATTACCCTCTTGGTACTTGTTCGTGGAGAAATACCCCGGTCTTGGTACTCCCCGCAATGCGCCAAACTCATTGAAGAATTGTGCCGATGCCCGCGACACGAGAAACCGCTCGCCTGCCACCGTTCCCGCCAAACGACGCAACATATACAGTGTTGGGATGATCAGCTGTCATCGCAACCCAGGTGAACGGGTACTACATTTACCAGTGGCCTGCTACGACTCTTTACCAGGCATTCGCAATGGCGGCAACAACAACCCCCCGAGATGAGACCGCAGGCATTGAGGGCAGGACTGGCGAGTTCAGCACCAGTGTCATTGCTCCCACCGACGCTCCCAAACGTTCACCATGGAAAGCGTGGATGTACCTGTGGGAATGGTACCCCAAGCACTACCCTGCGGAGGAGAGGAAGCTCCTAAGGAAGATGGATGCATGTCTCCTGACATTCTGCTCGTTCATGTGTAAGTACTATCTGAGCCACTCAGGTACCAGGTTCTGACCCCGGCAGTCTTCCTTAAATGGCTGGATTCGTCAAACATCAACAATGCGTATGTCTCTGGCATGAAAGAGGAACTGAACCTCTACGGAAACCAGTACTCACTGTTTGGCACTTTCTACAACTGCGGATACTTGGTCTTCCAGATTCCGTCTCTTCTTTTGCTTTCTCGCCCGAAGATCGCAAAATACTACCTTCCTTTGATGGAAGTGTTGTGGTCGATTGTCACGTTCACCCAATCTCAGATGCGCAACGAACGTGACATCTACGGCACACGCTTCCTGCTGGGTCTTCTTGAGACACCGGTTGCATCTGGCACTACATACGTACTTGGCTCGTGGTACAAGCCTGAGGAAGTTTTCAAGCGCACCGGCGTGTGGTATGTCTCGAACAACATCGCCGTGATGTTCGGTGGATATCTACAGGCGGCTGCATACAAGAACTTGAATGGAGTGCATGGCATGGCGGGGTGGCGCTGGCTTTTCATTATTGACGGTATGTAATGCCAAACACTCCAGTGAACCTATACTAATCACATCAGGCGTCATCTCTCTCCCCATCGCCCTTGCTGGTTTTATTATCTTCCCCGGTCTCCCCAGTAGCGGAAAGCCTTGGTGGCTCACCCCCGCCGAACACGAACTGGCCAGGAAGCGAGTGGCAGCAGCTGGCATTGCACCCAGTGGAAAGCTCAGTTGGTCAATTATCAAGCGCACTCTTCGACGATGGGAGTTCTACATGGGCTTGCTCGCCTACACCTTCTTCCTGTCTTCCTCTTACCCGCACGGCCAAATGGCACTCTGGCTCAAAGATCAAGCTGCCAAGTTCCCCGGTAGCTACAGCGTGCCGCAGATTAACACCATTCCCACCGGCGCACAGGGTGTATCAGTTGTAGCAGCGCTAATCGCCACATCGCTGTGCATGATCTACCCCCTGTGGAGCATCTTCTCTATTGTCCAGACCATCTACCTGATCGCCAACATTCTGCTACTCGTGTGGTTCATTCCCAAGGGTCTGCACTGTAAGTTCCACCACCACCCCGGTACCGCTTAACATGTGTACTAACAGTGATAGTCGCGTGCTACTACCTCCTTGGTGTCTCCGCAGCTATAACACCCATCCTCATGCCCTTCATCAACATGGCTCTGCGCGACGATGCCGAAGCGCGCGCTATAACCGTCGGTGGTATGCTGACGGCAGGCTGGGCAGTGTTCTCGTTCTACCCGATTGCTGTATTCCCTGTCGTTGAGGCCCCGCGATGGACAAAAGGATACGCAGTCAATATCTGCTTCGTAGTGGGCTGCTGGGCGTCCTTCCTCGTCATGCAGTATATGTACAAGAAGAGTGAGGCAAAGAAGGAAAGAGCATTTGCTGATGCAGCGGCAAGGGATGAGGAGGATAGTCTGAGTGATCGGAAACCGGTGCAGGATATCAAGGAGGTTATTGAGGAGAGGAAGTAGCTAGACTTTGAGTGGAGGATTAGATGAAGTGTTATACCCGAATCATGATTTTTTTTACGCTTGCTGATAACACTATACATCCCCCGTTGCTATGTGAGAATGGAGATGGGGAAACGGGAAGGGAAGTCGCTCCCCAGTGACGTCACGTCCGGCTCAGCATGCGAGCATAACGCACTACTTCACCATGTTAAGCCATAAGATGTGCACGCTCTTTCCTTCGATACGCCTTTTTCTTTACGATCCCACATGCTTGTACAGTGCGATACGTGTCGGCCAGTGTGCGGACGCATTCCGCTGATTGCTCAGCCAAGCAAGGCAGCCACTATTACAAATTGAGAAGGATGCTGCGAAGTAAGCCAGGCCAGTCATATTTGTAAAGTCTTCCAGCAACACGCATGGATCATGAACCACATATTTACCTTCTTATCTGTATTCAATCTACATCTCACCAATCAACAGCGACATGGCTCGAATTAAACCAGTACCCCAGGCCCTCGACCCTTTACCACCTGGCACGAGCTCTCTTCTACGCCAGGGTTACAACGCAGTCGCTTACCACATCCCAACTGCGCCATCTAGTGACGATGCATCGCCACTGAAAACCACCATCGCTCTTCCCCGCCGTTCAAACTGGACATCCGGTCTGCATTTCCATGCTGCTCACACCGAGTACCTCCGCCTCGTCAAAGGCGCCATATTCGTTGAGCTTAATGGTCAGACTAAGCTGATCAGTGCAGCCAAGGGCGGCGAAATTGATAGAAACACTGGGCAGCTGGTGCAGGAGGGCCTCGTCATTATGGTGCCTCGGTATACGCGGCATAATTGGGGCCGCCTCAAAGATCGCATCCATACCTCCATTACATATCCAGGCCGTCGTTCTAACCAGCAAAATCTCTGGCCTGAGGACTGGACTGAGGAGGTGGTCGTGGAAGAGTGGACGGATCCAAGCGATATCCAAAAGGCGCTGTTTTTCTGGAACCTGAACGGTATCATCACGGATTCAAGCGACGCGACGCTGAAAAGGCGGCAGCAGGTCACAAAAGCCATCTTGGGTCGCTTTTGGATTGACCTCCAGCTGTTTACTGTCTTCTGGCAGCTGGACAATTGGCCGGTCTTTATTGATCTTAGGCTGATACCATTTGTTAGCAGTAGAGGATCTTTGCGTCGATTGACCAATGCTGTGGAGGTCGTCATCTCTTTTGTCTTACTCTTCGTCGCCAGAATCACTGGCCTTCTGCTGGGCTTAAATGCGGTAGAGCAGCGAAGGACCCCAGACGCGCTGTGGAGAGCCTACTTCAAGCCAGCCCACGCGTGATAGCAAAGGCCGGATGCAAAGGCCGCTACCTTCTGTGCCCAAATCCGAAACTCAAAATCCGTATGCAAAGACCGCTCGGCCTCCCAATTTTCGTTCACATTGGTTCGTTCCACGACCGTGGTCCGATTACGGGTAAACAGACCACCCTCCCGCGGCCTGGTATGAGCGACAGGGCTGGCTGCTTACCGACAGCTTTCCCCGCAAAAGCTAACTGTCTTCAAGACAGGCCTTCCTTTGCGATCTGGGGTAGATAGTCTGTTTGTGGATCCACTACCGCATTTGGTGCGGTCCGCGGCTAAAATGGTTTACCCTGGCCATTGATGGGCGGCGGGGAAGTACAACCCTGGAGCACAACATCAGCATCTGCGGTACTGTTACACAAGTCAAACTGCAAGTCCCAAAGTCACGCGATGAAGCTCTGGTAATCTGCGTTCTCTTGCACGAAAACGAACCCCAATTCTGTGTCACTTTATGACAGACTTACGACATTGAGTTAAGCTTCCACAGCCAAGGCTCCTTAAACAATGCTCCCAAGCGTGGTACACCACCACCACATCTGATCCCCGGCCGTATGACCGTCAGCCCCTCACTGCCCAGGCTGGGCAACGGCATCGTAGCATTCGCCGGGGCCTGCTCTGCCGATGCAACGACCGATGAGAAGCCGACATAGCTACACGGAAAAGCATAAAATGGAACATATTTAGACCAGGAGACATTGGAGAGCAGCTCCCCAGCTGCTCGTTGCCCCAAGCTCCCCTTTTAGCACCCCCTCCCTGCAATTTCCTCTCCCCTCCAAGCCCCACCTTCAAGATGGCGCCCCCCGTCGCCGCAATCGACGAGTCCATCATCCAAAATCTCGTAGCGCAGGACCATGTCCGCTGGTGGTCAAAACCTAATCTGCGGCGTCTCTACCTCCTGCTTGTCCCCTTCTGCCTCTTCATCGAGTCCACCTCGGGCTTTGACAGCTCGATGATGAACGGTATGCAAGCACTGACATTCTGGAAAGAATTCTTCGGCTACCCCAAAGGCGGACAGCTGGGGTTGCTAGTGGCGTGCTACAACCTGGGAGCCATTACGAGTATCCCGTTTATCTCGCTGGTATCGGATCATTTTGGCAGAAGGAAATCGATTGTTTTCGGTTCGGTGATTATGGTAATTGGAGCGGTTATGCAAGGACTGAGTAGGAACTGTTCGTCTCCATCTCCTTTTCCCCCTGAGTCAGCATCTAGTGGTCTTTTCGCTGTGTGCTGATTGTCGCAGTGGCCATGTTTGTCTTCTCCCGCATTTTCCTGGGCCACGGCATCGTCTACGCTATCATCGCTGGCGCCGCTCTGCTCGGCGAATTAGGTCACCCTAAAGAACGCGCCTTTCTAGGCAGCATGTTCAACGCCTTCTTCGGCGTGGGCGCCGTTCTGGGCGCAGGAATCGTCGTGCAAACCCGCCTTATTCAGAGCGACTGGAGTTGGCGCCTCCCTTCGATCCTGCAAGCGATCCCCTCGTTGATCCAGATTGTTTTCGCATTCACAGTCCCGGAGAGCCCGAGGTGGCTCGTCAGTAAGGATCGCCATGAAGAAGCGCTAGAGATCCTGATCAAGTACCATGCCGAGGGCGATGCAAGTGCGGAGCTGCCGCACGTGGAGCTGGCGGAGATCCAAGCTGCGCTGAAGATTGAAAATGAGTCTCGTGCTCGAGGATGGGGTGAGCTGTTCCAAACAAAAGGAATGCGTCATCGATCGCTGGTCGCAGCGGCGTTGGGACTGTTTGTACAGTTCTCTGGTAGGCCTTCCTCATTCCTCTCTGAGGAGACCCCGAACTGACTGGTCCAAAGGAAACAACCTGATCAGCCAGTACTTTGTCCCGATCGCCGAGAAAATCGGCATCACGAGCAGCTACGAACAAGTGCGCTACAACGTCGGCAAAGAAAGCTGGGGCTTCCTTGTCAGTCTGATCATGGCAAGCGTGACCCCCCGCTTTCCGCGGCGGAGAATGTACTTGCTATGCGCAAGCTGCCTTCTTGCAGTATACACAGCGTGGACCATCGCACAAGCACGTAACCGCATCACCGGCAGCAAGGAAAGCGGGTACGCAGTGCTAGTGTTCATCTTCCTCTACTCACCCGGTAAGCCCGCCTTCCCGCGCAAAGGAAGCGCATACAACGCACTAACCAAACCAGCGTACTGCATCGGCTACAACGCCCTAACATATGTCTACATGGTGGAGATCTTCCCATACTACGTCCGCACCAAGGGACTATCATGGTTCCAGCTCTTCGGCCGCACAGCCGTCATGTTCGGTACACCACCCCCTCTCCCCCTCCTTCCAACAGTCACCCACCCGCTAACCCCACACAGGCTCCTTCGTCAACCCCATCGGCCTCGAAAACATCGACTGGAAGTACCTCCTCGTGTACGTGGTATGGCTCTGCTTCGAAGTAGTATTCATCTACATCTTCTTCCCGGAGACGTACGGCAAGACGCTCGAGGAACTGCATTTCCGTGAGTCCCCCCCCCCCCCCCCCCCCCCTTTTTTTTTCTTCCTCAATTTTCCATTCCCCCTCCCCAATGCTGACGAAACCACAGTCTTCGAGTCTGAAAAAGACGAACGCGACGCCCTCGCCGCAGCGGCTAGTAAAGTCATCAACGACCCCTCGGTCATCGAGCTCCACGAGTCACCAGACAAGAAGGCCTGAGCGCTGTTGATGTGTGCAAGCTTAGCGCGGTTTGCCCACTCCCTCACTCATGTAGAAAGGATGGTATGGGGTCAGATGGGAGGGGATGTGAGATATATAGCGTAGCTAGCTTTCCCAAGCCTACAGTACCGACTCGACTCGACTCGACTCGACTCGATAGTGTTCTGTGTCGTGAAAACCCGTACACGCTACATACGACATATTTCTCTCCCGACTCGCTGCTCTCTCTCACTAAGCCTAGCGGATAAAGGGAATCAGCCAAACCCCCCACCCCCTGCGTTGGCGTCTATTCCGTACAATAAAATGCGGATAGAGCACTACTACAGACCCGCGTAGCTATACACCTAAGAATAAGAAAGTAAGCCAGGTACCATGGTAGCTACACTAAACCAACAGGATGGGCTAACCAAATACAGCATAGCGCGTACTTACCCGCAGGGGACAAGAACAAAAAGTGGGTGGGTGCGGGGGCGTGATTGGCTGGTTGCGTGGGCGGGAGGGGAGCTAAGCGAGCGGGACGATACCCACCCACCCAGTACCACGAACGAACGGGCGTGGGACTAATTGTTGTGTTTGGTTTGGGACAATGGGATTGTTCGGACGGAACGCGGTGATGAAGTCAGCCAGCCAGCCAGCCAGCCAGCGAGCGCATGGTGGGTGTTGTGTGTGTAGTATGCGAGATGTTTTTGGTATTGCTATACCTTACTGCGTCATGGCACGTCACAACACATCACTCGACAGGGTGCAGAAGACAAGATGTTGATCATGAAAGTAGGTTATCATTCAGCTTTTTCCCAGCCCAATCCATTCCTCCTTTTTGTGGTAGACCAAGAAAAAAAAATATCCAGCGCCATAAGAGAAGCGCGAGTAGAGCGCGATCCTGGATCGTAAAACAAGACAATGATATATCAACACACAACTACCATCACACTACCCCGTGACCGTGAGACATCTATTTGTTCTCAGGGCGCAGGGAGCGGACAGCCTTACCCGCGCGCCAGATCTCAAGGTCGTCAATCTCCTTGAGCTCGGCGGCGTAGCGCTCGCGGTAGTCGGGCTGGGAGTTGTACTCGAGGGAGCGCTTGGTCTCGGAGCCGTCGGCGACGGCGGTGTAGAGGTCGTTGAAGACGGGCTTCAGGGCGTCCTTGAAGCGCTTCTGCCAGTCGAGGGCACCACGGCGGGCGGTGGTGGAGCATGCGTTGTACATGTAGTCCATGCCGTGGGCACCGATCAAGGGGTAGAGGGACTGTGTGGCCTCCTCAACGGTCTCGTTGAAGGCCTCGGAGGGCGAGTGGCCGCGCTCACGGAGAACTTCGTACTGGGCGAGGAACATGCCGTGGATGCCGCCCATCAGGCAGCCGCGCTCACCGTACAGGTCAGAGTAGACCTCCTTCTCGAAGGTGGTCTTGTAGAGGTAGCCGGAGCCGACGGCGACACCGAGCGCGATGGCCTTCTCCTCAGCCTTGCCGGTGACGTCCTGGAAGACGGCGACGGAGGAGTTGATGCCACGGCCCTCGCGGAAGAGGGTGCGGACAGTGCGGCCGGAGCCCTTGGGGGCAACGAGGATGACGTCGATGTCGGTGGGGACCTCGACCTTGGTGAGGTCCTTGAAGACGGGCGAGAAGCCGTGGGAGAAGTAGAGAGTCTGTCGGTCGTTATCAGCACAAGCTCAAAGATTGATTGCAGTAGTGACTCACCTTGCCCTTGAGCTGGGGCTTGATCTGGGGCCAGGTCTCGGACTGGGCGGCGTCGGAGAGCAGGTTCATGACAATGGTAGACTTGCCAATGGCCTCGTCAATGTCGAACAGGTTCTTGCCGGGGACCCAGCCATCCTGCTCGGCGTCCTTCCACGAGGCACCGCCCTTTCGTACACCGACGATGACGTTGAGGCCGTTGTCGCGGAGGTTGAGACCCTGGCCGTGGCCCTGGGAGCCGTAGCCGATGAGGGCAAGGGTGTCGTTCTTGAAGTACTCCTACTCGATTGTCAGCACACGATGCCATTGAGATGTCAATCGATGCATCGAGGCACCAATTGATGCCATTGAGGCGTGGGGTGCTCACAAGAAGCTTCTCCTTGGGCCAGTCGGCGCGCTCTGTGGTTCTCGTTAGCTCCCGACCCGAACCATTGAAGTGAGAAAAGAGCTTACCATAGACGGTCTCCTTGGTGCCAGCGAAGTCGATGGTCTTAATGCCACGGGTCTGCTGGAACTGGGCAGAGACAGCAGCCTTGGGGGCAGAGCGAGAGGCGGCGCTGATGGCCGAGACAAAGGTGCGCTTCTGGGTAGGAGCGGCAGCCAACTGCCTGGCGGCGTTGCGGAAAGCGCGGGAAGCTTGTCTCGAGGCCATTGTGAATGTGCGAAGAGTGTGTGAGGGTATCTTGATGGGCAGATATGGGGGACAGTCAACTCTTTATGGGACACGCCTGGCGATGTGTGGAGTCGATTTTCTGTCCAAGCTCCAGCCGAACTCGGGGCTGGAGCATGCCATCGGAGACGCTGCTGGCTCCCCGAGGCCAATCACAGCGCGTGTAGCGGGCTGACCGCGAGCTAATCGTGAGCGAAGCGGACCAACAGCGACGAACGCACTCATTAATATGGGGCGCCCATCACAGTCACACACGCTCCGAACGCACCGAGTTGCGCCTGGCATGTGCCGGAAGCGGTGCATCGCAGTGCAATCACCAGCCCTCGACAGACTCTCTCCTCATGCCCTCCTCTCTCCCTCCCCTCTCCATCCTCACTCTCCCACTGCATCTACACCTCCACATCCAACAAAACAGCCCACCCTCTCGACAGGCGCCCGTGCGCATGACGCAACTGGGGGAAGTTTCTGGCGCGCGCTGTCGATCGCGAGTGGGTGTCTGACGTTGGTGACGGGCGAAGTTGGGGCCTCGATCTGTATTGGGAGCAGTATTGGGTATGGTGCGCGATGCTTTTGAGGAGGGAGAAAGTGTCTGTGGGAATTGTTTTGGTGCTGGATATGGGTGTTGAAGTTATCGTGGTGGGAGTAGATGCTCTCTCAACCACAACATCCTGCTATCGGCCATTTTGCTACCACGACACCCTTTCTTCCAAGACATCTTGCTACCATAAAAATTGCGCGCCATGGCACCAGATCATTATTTGCTCTATCGGCGGTCGCCGATGGTGGTTGGTTTGCCGCTAGTCACGGCCGATGCTCCTGCAAAGACCATGTACTCCGCTGTTACCGTTCCGCGTCGTGCGTGCAAGTGTCCTGTCCCTGCTGCAATGCGATCGACACAGCATACTCGTGATGAGAGTAAGTCATTCCATTGCAAAGCAGCCTATATATGAACGCCGCGCTCGAAAGTACGCCGGGTCTTAGATGCTCGCTCTAATGTCGCAGTATGTCGTGTGTCCATCAATGTCCATCCATCCGCCCTGCCCTTCATCTTGTATCAGCGAGTACAGACCACTGCTGTATGCGCCAAGCATGCACCACAGTCGCAGCCTGCTCCTGCTTGCAGATGCCCTTGTGCCAGCTCCTCAGCTTCTCAGCTCGCTCACTTCCACCCCTCACTTCAACACCCGATCAAACGTCTGACCCCTTACTGTCCCACCTCCCAAGCTACTCCTAACGTTCCTCTTGAACCCCTCCCTATTCACCTTCAAATCCTCCGCCGCCTCCTTATTCAGCGGATCACTAGCATTCGGCTCCAGAAACAGAAATTGCAGCCCAACCACCACGGCATTCAGATTCAGCACGGGCTTCCAGTCCTCGCGCAAGATGTTCAGGCACACGTTGCCCTCGAGGTCGATGTTGGGGTGGTAGATCTTCTGCGTGCATTTGACTTTGGGCGGGTCGTGCGGGAAGTTCTGGTTGATGGCGAAGCTGAATACGAAGCGCCCGCCTTTGTACATGCCCTCGTCAGGATCGATGGTGAGCGTGAAGTTGAGGATGTCGTCGGGGTTGGGGAAGTGGGTTTTCATCGTTGTGCCGAGGGAGAGCTCTTCGAGATCTGCGCGTGAGAGGGTTAGTTGGTGCTGCTGCGGCGGCGGACGAGATGAGGGTGGAGGGCGTACCTTTCTGGGCGCGCAGCTGCGCCGGTGTGACCTTCTTCTTCTTGCTCGTTGCTGCGGCCGCGGCATCATCTTCTGCTTGCTTCTTCTTCTGTATAGCCGTTAGTATGTAGGTCCGGCACTGTATGCGCCGGAGCGCACCATGACGTACCATGGACCATATTTTCATCATCTTGGCGGTATTGTGTAGGGAGACGCCCGCGGTTGGGAGACGTTTGTGGGGTCGCGTGCGAGAGAAGTGCGGGCTTGAAAGTCGCGTTGGGTGTGAGTCGGGCGGTGGGGCGTCGGCGGGCAGCAAATGGCGCGGTGACGCTCGATGCAGCGATTAACGGCGGAGGAATCTGAGGCTGAACCAGGAAGGGTAGAGCAACAGGTAGGCGATAAGTATTAGGAGTAAGTTGGCCAAAGCAACTTGCACGCGCCACCTACGGAGAAAAGGTCGCTCTCGCTGCTGGAGGCGAGCCACCATGCTCTGACGTGGGGGTAGGTCGAATGCCGGGGTTCTGCCGATTGCCGCCTGTATTGGCCAGCTACACACAGCCTGAGTCAAGGGGAGAGACCGTTTGATACAGAGGAGTAAAAGACCACAGAGACAGGAGCTTTATATTTCCTCAATAATTAATGCCACATTAGAGTTGAGGAAACACCAGGCAACCATTCCAAGCCTGCACGCCTTACAACTAGCAACTCCGAGATCGACACCATCTGTATTGCTCATAATTATTCCCGAAGACATCCAAGCAAGGCCTCTCCAGAAGACATCCACGGACTTTCACAATGTCAGCTCCCTCTCGAGATACGCTCTACTTCTCAGAGTCCTCAAGTCTTCAGATCGACCCCTACCTCCCGGACACCAGCCTCGACAAACCCGCATCACGCTTCAACAGACCCCATGTGACCCTGACATTCGCAACATCACTCGATAGCCAGCTCTCTCTCGCACCGGGCGTGCAGACAGCTCTATCGGGCCCCGAGTCCAAAGCCATGACCCACTATCTCCGCTCCAAGCACGATGCCATCCTCATCGGCGTGGGGACCGCTGAAGCAGACAACCCATCGCTGAACTGCCGGATAGCAGGTGTTGGCGGGTATGGTGGCGAGGGTCTGCAAGGCCAACCCAGACCGATCGTTATTGATCCAAGGGGGCGCTGGCAGTTCACGGAAGAGAGCAAGGTGTTGAGGCTTGCGGGTCAGGGAAAGGGGAGGGCGCCGTGGGTGTTCACGAAGGCGCGTCTTGATGAAGAGAGGATGAGGGTGTTGGAGGGCGTTGGAGGAAGGGTTGTAGTGGTGGGTCAGGAGGGTATTTCGGAAGGGCGAATTTCGTGGGGATATGTGCTGAGCGTGCTGGACAGTGAAGGGATAGGCAGCGTCATGATCGAGGGCGGCGGGGCTGTTATCAATGATCTGCTGGCGCCTGAGAATACTGACCTGATTGACACGGTTATCGTCACGATTGCGCCGACTTGGCTGGGCAAGGGAGGAGTGCAGGTGTGCCCAGATGAACGAGTCGAGGGAGGTGCGAGACTACCTGTTGCGAGGCTGGCGACTGTGAAGTGGGTGCCATTGGGCGATGACGTTGTGCTATGCGGGACTCCGTCGCGAGCTTAGGAATTATGACTGCGGCTAATAGCGGAGAGGTGGAGGTCCCGTCGAAGTCTTTACTTCTCGCTTTGGCAATTGCGCCCAAGGTAGCTTCTCAGAGGCCCTTCCATCAAGCAAATCCTTGACGCTTTCTTCCAATCCCTCTGTCAGCTTGTTTATCTGCTCATCACTCCATCCTCTCTGCTTTCTCTTTTGACCGATGGTTGCGCCTATCCCCAGTGGATCTTCCTTCCAAGGAGTGTAGCCAAACTTTTCTTCGCCATGCAAAGTGGTCTCTATATCGGCACTCGACATGACTGGATCAATACCCTGGACCTGTATCCGGTCTTTAGGCCAGTGGATCGCAGGTGCGTGAAGCTCGAGAAATCGCCTCGACTTGAAAGCATGCGTGATGACGCGGATATTCTGAGGGTATCGTCCAATCGTCTGCCGGAACAATAGAATGCTGAACAGCAGGTTCTGCAGGGAGTCGGTAGCCTGCTCTTCGAGCAATATCCGCCCTTTGCTGTACAGCTGGTGCGCCCGACCGCCGCCAATATGCCCTTGTGTGAGCTCTCCCGCCAACGCTGCATGGTAGTATGAGCGTGCTTCACTCATTGGTGTAAGATCCCGCTTCGTAGGGCCACCGCTGAAGATCACAATTGTGCTGTCTTGATTCCACGGTACATCCTCTCTCCAGGTAGCATTGGTGCCGGTAGTCAGTATGTCGAGACTTGCTTGGATGTGCGCCAGAAACGTCTCATGCTCCCCAGGCTTTCCAGTTGCTGCATTTGACTTCTGGAACGGTACGAGGTGCCAGTTGCCCTCATCATGGGGATTGTGCGTGGGGAAGTCAGGAGCTTCGACGTCCGGGTGGAAGATGGCATGGCAGCAGACAATGACGAGCTCTTCAATGTTCTTGTTGTACTTCGGACCAGATGATTCTAGCTGGTCAGGATGTTGGAAGTCCGGATTATCTCTTAATGCGGTTGCGTTGTGATAAGCGGCCGCAGCTTGTTCCGAAGGCTTAGCAGCGCCCGCAGGCCCTTTTTCTGTATGCGCTTTCGACTTTGGCAACGCTGTCAGATCTGCGGCTGAGGCCATAGCGATAGTCTCAATCCGGATGACGGCAGATGCGGAGGCTTGGATTGGTACTGCAGCTCTGCCGAGCAGTATGGTGCGACTGACAGGCGCGTCTAAAACGTGATCAGCGGGACCTACTGTTTTTGAGACACCTGACGGCTGTAACGGCATACAGGAGATGTCACCCAGGAGTTATTCAAGCGATAGGAACCATACTGTGAGATGCCTGTAGTTTTCCATGCAGTGGACTAGCTAGGTTAGTAGGTGTTTGTTGAGGCTGATGACGCAGTGGGCAGGTGCAAGCCGGCGTCCCCGCCATTACAGCAGTCGGCAGTGCCATGCTTGAGAAAGCACTAGTGACACTTCTTGTCTAAATGAGGACTTCTGCTTGAATTGGTGCAGATGCTCGCGATAAGCTCGAGCAACTCGATCTATGGAGGATCTGGTGTGCGCTGAGCTAATTGTAAGCCTCACAATGTTTGAGGGACAGTCGCTGCCACCAGCACGAGAGAAGAGAACAACACAACAAGGTCTTCTGGCGTAGCGAGAAATAACACGGTCGTTCGCGAGCACTCTGATCCGCAGAGGTAGGTTACCTGCACTTGCCTTGAAAGTCTGTGATCAACTCGAAGCCTAGATTGATGTCACACTTGTCTCAGTACCACACGAGGATATTGAAGATGTGAGTCAGTGGCAGCATCGCCATGCACTCAATCACATCACACGTCAAAGCAAGACATCATGTGAGGTGTGATTTGACTTCTTCCAGAAAACTGGTAGGGGCAATTCCCAATAAATCCATTGCGCCAGACAAAGGGTCGCGGCTACGCGGGTGGACCAACGGTGAGATCCAGGGACGGCGGGACCCACTCCATCGAAAAAGGGGAGCTTAATTTCTGGGCGGTCCCTGCAACGGCTTCACAGAAGCATGGACGAGCAAGTGAGATTGGACGCCAACGCAGCATTGCGGCGGGGCTTGATGACAGCTAGGGCTGTGCTGACCGTACGATGCAGATGTAGAGTAAGAGTGGCTGGCTACCATTGTGCGCACTGTGAGGACACGCTCTGAGGAAAACAACAGCTTTGTACACTTTCGGAGTGATGTGCACGGGGATGCTGCTTGCCTCGTCTTCGGCGTGTTTGCTGACGTTGACAGGGCGACGTCTAGCTAAAAGGGGCGATGGGGACGCGCAACGGCCAATCCAACAAAGACGCTCGCTGGTGCGTGCAAACAAACAGCACTCAAGCCCGCCGCGGCGCTGTGGCAACTGGCGGCGGTGAGCCTCTCGCAGAGGCGGATGCAGGAACATGCTTCGGGCATAGACCTGACGCCCCCAACACCGTCGGGCATAGCGAGCAAGTCGTTGCGGCTATTTGTCGCGGTGGTAGTGAGGCTGAGCAGCGTCTGTCAGCGGCGCGGTGGATTACACAGTAAGGCGTTGGGGTGTGCAGGCGTCTCTAAATTTAGAGGCCGTCCTAGCGCGTCAAGCTGCCATGATGGTCGCGAGGTTCGTGTGTGTGTGCGCTGCTCGGTGTCGTCTCCTGCGAGCACCAGCAGGCTTTGGCGGCCCTTTTCGCAGCAGCAAGACAGTGACGACTGCTTCAAGCAGGCGGGTGCAGGGCTCGGCGGCACTGTAGGCTCGCTTTCTGATGAAGGACTGGCCACCCGCATGTAAAACAAGGACAAGGTCGTCCCCATTCCTCGTCTCGTTTCACCACCCGGCGCTGCTTAGCGTCGAGCGCTAGGCCGGATTGGTGTGAGGCGCTGTCGCTCATGTCGAGCTGAGGAGAATTGAGAGCTGTGCCAGACATTCCGACCCTTTATCACCCCAGCTGTGCGCTGTCTCCTTCGTTTTCCATTTGCACCCATCCGCTCCCCTTCGCCGCCCACAGTCCACTGGACCCTTGCCATCCGCAGTGCCAGCTCCTTGACCGCTGCACGTCATGGCGTACAACCAGCAAAACTATGGGGACGCCCATAACGACGAGGTGCGTGGCCTGCCGCGCCCGCAGCACAGGGGCGGCCATGGTGTGCAGCAGGTGTAGCCAACAGTGCATGCTAACAACCAGCCAGTACACCCCCGGCAGGCGCGACGAGGAGGAAGTCGGTCGCTCTCTCCTGCACGAGAACGCCGCAGGCACCAACCACGACCCCTTCTACGGCAACCCGGAGAACCGCCCACACTCGACCTACAGCCTGACAGAGACATATGCCTCCGACCGCCCGACGCAGTATGCGGGCGATGCACACAACGGCTCTGATGTCTACTCGGCCACAGGCGGCTATGATCCTGCCGGCGAGTTTGGCGCTCCTCACAGGGCACCCTCCCCTTACCAGCGCAGCGAGACCAGCTCGACCGAGGCCTGGCGACAGCGCCAGCAGCCCGGCGGTGCTGTTGCTGCCGCCGGCGGCCTGAAGCGCGGCATGACCCGTAAGGTCAAGCTCGTCCAGGGCTCCGTCCTGTCTGCAGACTACCCAGTGCCCTCTGCTATTCAAAACGCCATCCAGGCAAAGTACCGCAACGACCTCGAGAGCGGCAGCGAGGAGTTCACACACATGCGCTGTACGTGATGAGAATGCGTATCCAACAGATGCAATGCTGACTGTTGCTAGACACGGCCGCGACATGTGACCCCAATGACTTCACCCTGAAGAACGGCTACAATCTGCGTCCGGCCATGTACAACCGCCACACTGAGCTCTTGATTGCCGTGACATATTACAACGAAGACAAGGTCCTCACCGCCCGTACTCTGCACGGTGTCATGCAGAACATCCGCGACATTGTCAACTTGAAGAAGTCCGAGTTCTGGAACAAGGGAGGCCCCGCCTGGCAGAAGATTGTCGTCTGCTTGGTGTTCGACGGTATCGACCCCTGTGACAAGGGCACGCTCGATCTGCTCGCCACCATTGGTATCTACCAGGACGGTGTCATGAAGAAGGACATTGACGGCAATGAGACCGTTGCTCACATCGTAAGCCGCACACAAACGTTGAGAATCGACCAGCTCTGACATACCGCAGTTTGAGTACACTACCCAGCTGTCCGTCACGCCCAACCAGCAGCTCATCCGTCCCCACGACGACAGCGCCAGCACGCTTCCCCCCGTCCAGATGATGTTCTGCTTGAAGCAGAAGAACACCAAGAAGATCAACTCCCACAGATGGCTGTTCACTGCCATTGGTCGTATTCTGAACCCCGAAGTCTGCATCCTGCTCGATGCCGGTACTAAGCCCGGCCCCAAGTCGCTGCTCGCTCTCTGGGAGGCCTTCTACAACGACAAGGATCTCGGTGGTGCTTGTGGTGAAATCCACGCCATGTTGGGCAAGGTAAGTGTCATTCCCTCCAATCTATTCTTTCATTGGCTAATATCGTTCTCAAGGGTTGGAAGAACCTGCTCAACCCGCTCGTTGCGTCCCAGAACTTCGAGTACAAGATCAGTAACATTCTCGACAAGCCGCTAGAGTCCTCGTTCGGATACGTTTCCGTCTTGCCTGGTGCTTTCTCCGCTTACCGCTACCGCGCCATCATGGGACGTCCTCTCGAGCAGTACTTCCACGGTGACCACACCCTGGCCAAGATTCTCGGAAAGAAGGGTATCGAAGGCATGAACATCTTCAAGAAGAACATGTTCTTGGCTGAAGATCGTATTCTCTGTTTCGAGCTGGTCGCCAAGGCTGGCTCTAAGTGGCATCTTACCTATGTCAAGGCCTCAAAGGGTGAGACCGACGTGCCAGAAGGTGTTGCCGAATTCATCGGTCAGCGTCGTCGTTGGTTGAACGGTTCCTTCGCTGCTGGTATCTACTCGCTTCTCCACTTCGGCCGTATGTACAAGTCAGGCCACAACCTGGTCCGCATGTTCTTCCTCCACATCCAAATGCTCTACACCACGGCCAACACTATCCTCGCTTGGTTCTCCATGGCTTCCTTCTACCTGACCACCTCTGTCATCATGTCCCTCGTCGGCGAAAAGAAGGACGATCGAGACGCCTGGCCCTTTGGAAACAGTGTCACACCCATTTTCAACGTCGTCGTCACCTACCTCTATCTGGCATTCCTTGGTCTCCAGTTCATTCTGGCCTTCGGTAACCGTCCCAAGGGTTCCGTCTTGTCTTACCTCATCTCGTTCACCGTCTTCGGCTTGATCCAGCTTTACATCGTTATCTTGTCGATCTATCTGGTTGTCCAGGCGTTCACGAACCCGACCTCTGAGAAGCTTGACACGTCATCTCCGTCCGCATTCGCCAATTCTTTCTTCTCGTCAAGTGGTGTTGGTATCATTATCATTGCCCTTGCGGCTACCTTCGGTCTCTACTTCGTCGCATCGTTCATGTACATGGACCCATGGCACATGTTCACATCTTTCCCTCAGTATCTCCTGATTATGTCGTCGTACGTCAACGTCCTCAACGTCTACGCCTTCTCCAACTGGCACGACGTTTCTTGGGGTACCAAGGGTTCCGACAAAGCTGAGGCTCTCCCCTCGGCGAAGACCGAAAAGGGTGCCGATGGAAAGACCACAGTCATTGAGGAACCGGATTTACCGCAAGCCGACATCGACTCGCAGTTTGAGGCCACCGTCAAGCGTGCTTTGGCTCCTTACGTCCCTCCTGTCGAAGGCAATGAGAAGACTTTGGAAGATTCGTACAAGGCTTTCCGTACTCACTTGTGTACGCTCTGGATCGGTTCCAACGTCCTCCTCGCTGTTGTTGTCACTCAGGACAGTTTCGACCGTTTCGGTTTCTCGGTAAGTCCACGAAGCCCCAGATCGCTCTGACACTGCATTGCTAACATTGTCTAGTCGTCCGCTACCTCGCGAACTGCCCACTTCTTCCAGGCCCTCCTCTGGGCGACCGCCGGTCTTGCTCTGGTCCGCTTCATTGGATGTGTCTGGTTCCTCGGACGCACAGGATTGTTCTTCTGTGTCCGCCGCCATTAGTTGCCTCTGTGCTTCTCCCCGTGGCAAACTCGTCCCATGCGCTATTGGTCCACGTACGACCAATTTACGACCACCCCGCGCCATACCATCCGCCACGGCCGCTCGTGCTTCACTAAGCTCCCTGTTCGATTCCCCTACTCCGTTTTCGATGCTGCGTTCTGGCGTTTCGGTTCGGCTGTCCTCGCGGATCCCCGCAGACTGCTGCGCGGTCGTGGACCTTTCTGCTCATACTACCTTGATACACTAAAACCATTGCCTGCATGCCCGTGTTGGATGGATCACGAGACTTGCTTGTATTACTTCCCCCAACGTCCCTTGTTATGGCTGGTGACTCGACTCACTTGGGTGGGCGATGGATCTGATTAACGGAACTTGACTGTATGCACCGGACATTTGCAACTGTACTTTTTTGATATATCTAGAATGAGAATACAACAACTTCAAAACCTACTTGATTCCCTACTTTGCCTTTGGAGCGATAACGCGGGCGACTAACCCCGCAGCACAATTCGAGGATTGCGGTTCTTCCAGGAATCTCAATCTTGCCCCTCATCCCTTGCTTGCTCCGCTCACATTGCATGACGTAGACCCATGAACGTTACCAAGGCCCTACTACACATCCCTTCCTAAGCTTCTGTACCTTCGCAACCCGCAGCTAATTGGCCACAACCCCCGTTTCAGACGCGCGCAGATCGCAAACCCCCCCTCCCAAGTTTTAACAGGAGGTTGGTGTCGAATGCATTCCGCGTCGAAAGAACAGGAAGGCTGGAAGAAAAACTACTCGTTCTTTCATGCCGTAGAGGTGCTCGGCGAGATACAAGGCGAAGGGTTGTTGTCCGGTCAGCTGCAGGGGCGTCTTTTTGCTTGTGACGTTGTTTTGCTGAGGGAGGATGGGTGGGTGTCCGTGAATGGTTGGGGATAGTGGTGGCTGGAAATGGATGGTTGATGGTTCTGTGGTGCAGCAGGGGGAGTGGTACTTGGATTAATTAGTTTATCCTGTTTAAGACGGGGGGTATGATTCGGGCGTGTGCTGGACTGGTTTGGTGGAGAGGTGGGTTTGGTGTGCTTCCCTGTATCTGCGAGTCGCTGATGTGTTGTTTCATGAGCCCTGGGAGTGCTTCTCCCATCTTTGTTTAGGGCAAAGCGGATTGCTCGGTCCTTGTGTTGCGGTCGGAATCGATGTAGATGTTTATGGTCGGTCTGACGCCAGTGGGGAGGAATAGTGTTGGCGATGGAGTGTACACTGGACTTGAGGGCGAACAGATGATCTTCGTGATCGATGATAATCATGACACATTCTCGTGGCGTGAGTCAATAAGTGCTAAAGACCCTAATGAGCTTGTGTGCACGTGTCCTGCAGTCGATGATGAAGGGCTATTAGCTCTCGAAAAGCGCAACGAAACAATCTCTGCCAACATGGACATGTCTTGGATGATTTTCAGTCTCAACCAGCTGGAGCATCTTAAAACGAGTGTTAGAGTCTTCGATGTGCTGCGCAGGACCTCCAATTCATGATAGAGCTGTCGTGCTCGGGGTGGCGATACTTTGTCTTAGCCAGGCCGCCATGTGTTTCTAGCGCCTCGATTTGCTGGTAGCTATTGTACTCGCCAGAATTGCTACTAAGAAATTTGACACTGCAGGAAATAGTCCATATAATTGGCTTCGGGTTTCTTTGCTCCTTATGGGAGTTGATAACAAGTCTTCTCTTGGATTGTGAGCAAGAGCTTGCCAAGCTGGAAATGAGATCTGATGCGGACAAGAAATGAAGTACTTGAAAACACTGATAGAGACCCTAGGATGTAGTCTGTGCCTTTGGTAGTTTCCAACAACTATCGCCGGGCCGCTGTGACGGCAAAATCCAGTCCTTCCATCAACAGTGTTCGAACATGCGTAGTCTTGATGTTAGAGTGTGACCCATTCCCCGGAGGAGAACCTGTGCGAATTGACTATTCATGGATTTATCACAATGCACTTACGACTTGATACGCAGGGAACAGACTTCCAGCGCACGTTCCTGCGTTGGGCCCTCGTCAGACCCCAGGGAAGATCACATTTCGGACACATGGAAAAGCTCGGACAGACTGGCTGATTGATTCCCATCTTTCAAAAGCTATTCCATTTGTGTGCACATGCACTTTTGTATAATGATCGCAGGCTGTCGTTGATGGCTTGCCAGATGGCCCACAAAAAGGCGTAGCCTTGTGGGGCCGCCCGGGTTCCTAGTCGCCAAGCTGTAATCCCAGGACATGCGACAGCTGCTTTTTTTCATATATCGAGAGGCTTGTATAGGTGATGGAAGTCGTGCAGATCAGTGATTCGGTGTTTTGATTCAGGTGATGGGGTCCTGCTTGGAGGTGGCACTTGCTTGGCTGGGGGCGCCGTCGATCGTTGTTGGTGAAATAGACGCAGGATGAATGGTGATTGTCGTTGCATGCGGAAATCACGATGATCCCCTTTTGTGTTGTGAAGAATGAGTGGGCGCCTGGAGAGTGTCGAAGACTTGAATTACATCATTGTCTCTCGACTTTTCAAAAAGACAGCACAGTGCCTTGCTAGATGCTGTCTTCCTGGTTGATGCAACCGTCACCTTGCAAGACTAATGACCTTGCTGTGGTAAGTTTTTACATACCTTCAGACATTGGAAATAGTCAGCTAATCACGAAGACAGCTGCGGCCGTGCGACACGTAGCCAAGGCCATCAATAACCAGAAAAGCGACATCGATAAGATACTTAACGTCAACTACATGAGTGTATGCCTGACAGCACAAGCGTTCGCAGGCGAGATGCTGGGAATCAAAATCGAAGGGTCGATGTGCCTCGTGATATCGATGAGCGGTACGATCGCCGACAGAGGGCAAGATGCGCCGGGGAACTCGTCAAGAGCTGGGGTAGTCCAGCTAGCACAAAATCTGGCCATGGAGTTTGGTAGGAAGAGGCCGGACTGATCAGGAGGCATTTGGGTCAAAAGGCTCAGTCCAGGGCACATTGTGACGTCCATGGTGGAGGAGAACTTCAGGAGGGGCGAGGCCGATCGAGCTGCATAGGAAAGCAGCGACATGATGGGAAGGATAAGCAAGACAGAGATACAAGTCTTTGGCCTTGTTCGTGCTGAGTAAGGTGAGACCGGCCACAGCATGGTGAGATTGACGATTTGGGGTCCTTCTTCAGCGAGATAGAGTATTGTCAGCATTTTGGGCTTCAGACATTTCAGTGAGACTAGCACCCTGGTTGGAACAAGATTGATTCCAGTTGCGCATGTGGCTTTGTATCGTGGTTTGTCTTAAGCGTGACTCGAATTGCAGCACGGAGGGGTGCAGCCTGAGGGCAGTCACAAACACCTTACCCAATTGGGACTTAGCTCAAAACACCTGGCATCTTGAGGATGTGTATCAACACCATTGCTGTCGACCGACTCTCCGGAGTACACAACGCCACCATGGAACGGATACTGCGCCTTTTCACGTTGCTGATCGCCGTCATCGCGCCTCTCGCCGCAGCTCTCAAATTTGACCTGCACCCCGTCGCGCCGCACGACGCCGCTAAGTACGAGCGATGCATCCGCAACTTTGTCGCAAAGGAGCAGCTGGTCGTCGTCACGGCAATCCTGGACGGTCATAGGGGAGATGGCCAAAGGGTTGACATGCATGTATGTGCACACTCCCACGCTGGCCCTGCAATGCCAGGCGTGCAAGCACCCCACCAGCTGCTAACGCCAACAGATCCGTGACGCCATGGGCAACGACTACCACCGTCCCAAGGATGTTGTCGGCGAGAATCGCTACGCCTTCACCTCGCACGCCGACTCGGCCTTCGATGTGTGCTTCGAGAACATCTACTCGGGCGCGCAGACGAACACCGGCCCGCGCCACGTTGAGCTGGACATTGACATTGGCGCCGACGCCAAAGACTGGAGTGCTATTCAGGCCAGCGAGAAGCTAAAGCCTGTCGAGGCCGAGCTGAGACGGATTGAGGAGGTCGTTGGCGAGATCGTCACCGAGATGGACTACCTACGCGCCCGCGAGCAGAAGCTCAGGGACACAAATGAGAGCACCAACGAGCGCGTCAAGTGGTTTGCGTTCGCCACCATGGGTATGCTGGTTGGGCTGGGCGCGTGGCAGGTCGTCTACCTGAGGGCGTACTTCAGGAGCAAGCACCTCATCTAGACCTCGTGTTGATAAGAGACAATGGGGGCGAGGAGATACTTGAATTGAAGAGATAGCGGCAGGGAGGCGAGGTATTGCGCGTTTGGCGTGGAACTCGAAGTTGAAAACATAGGCGATGGACAGCATTGTACGAACAGCATGAGTTTAGCGGTGTGTATTGCAGCCAGCCACTAGCTCTGCATGGCGTTGCCGGGGCATATCCAGATGAAATTTGCAAAAGTCAACCCAACCCCCATAGACCGGATCATCTGTGCAGAGCTCGCCAACCACAGCTTGCCAAATCTGCTGACAGCTCTACAAACCTTGACCTACCGTGTGCGCCCTTGTTATCCCCCGACCGGCTCTCTCTCCAGTTCGACAGCAGGCACGAGGGATAAGGAGTACCCTCAATGCTTGTTGCAATGCACCGCCTTAAGAGTGAGAAATGCGTCAGCGCCAGACAGATTGAGAGGTGGACTTGCGATAACACATCTAGATGTGGCTTTGAAGTGCGCTTCTCAGCAGCCTTGATGCAGTTGCTATAGAGTGCCAGAGTCAAGGAGACTTGCTTGCACTGGGTCCTACAGATGAGAGCCGTTTGATTTTCTGTGCTTCAGGGTGATAGCTTGGTATTTGATTATCAGTGAAGCTGCCCGCACGTCCATACTATAATTGATCACTCGTTATTATGAGGTCGGAGGGGGTGAGTGTTTAGAATATGTGTTATGAGTTGGCGATGTAGTTTTAGATGGTCATTCAGTGAGCGTGAGCAGCCTTGGGAGACTATGTCATGGGATAACTTGCTGGACGGAGTTGGTATGTATATGATAAGACAAGGTTTCGCTGTGGGTTGGAATCGATAGGTGTGGTAAAGTAGAAGGAAGTGGTAGTGTGGGTAGTGTGGGTGCCACTGTGATTCACGTAGTAATCACGCTTTTCACACTCTTAGATCATTGTGACATCATTCATGGAGTCGATTTCGATTAAGGTCCTTTCTGTACTTATCAAAGGCAATCCTTTCTGTGCATTAATTTGGGCATGCTAGTAGTTGCCTGAGCAAATACCCGTCACCGTAAGTTCAAAGGCAAGCCCTTGTTTTGCATGGAAGCCAGAAGGACCACTGCTCTGCCGAATGCTCTCGATGTAGCTTAGCCAGAGTGAACGAAACGTCTGGAGATTCCAGCCTCATATCTTGCAAGCCTCTCTTCATCGAGCTCAGCCTTGGCGCCTGTCGACAAAACAAAGGCCACCTCAACATCTCCCTCCTTCTCGACATGCTCCTCCAGCTCGCTCTTCTTGTCCATGCAGACATCGATTTTGGCCCATGTCTCTTTCATGTCTGCAGCGTAGAAAGCAGCATCTTCGTCTTCCTCCTCCGAAGAGTCGGCCTCACTCTTCAGCTTACGGATCTTGGCGTACTTGCGCATGACAGTGCGGACAAGGCGGGAGCGTTCAACGAGATAAGCGGAGAGGCTCAAAGACTCGCTGGGTGCTAGCATCTGTGCATATCAGCGAGTGTGATCTCGAGATGGTTTAGTACAGACCTCACGCAGCTCCATGGCCTCGATATCGTCCGTGTCTTCAATCTTGTTGCTGCTCATTGAACGTTTGGCGTCACTGACTTCATTCAACAGCTTGGTGATATGAGCTCTCTGCTCCTCGATCTTGTCGTCTAGGAGATCAAGGCGAGCTTCGTCCATTGTGACCTCGTGGGAAAGCTGCCTAGCTGTCAAACATTAGCAGTAACCAAAAGGCAAGTAAGATGTTTCGTACCCTCGAAATCTTTCTCTGGATGGTACATGATGATGGGAAAGTTTTCCTTACGCGTGACTGTGGTTAGTCTGGGAATATGTGTCCGAAGTACAAGTCAGTAGCATCTGGTGCCCGGAGAGGCAGCTCACACGCTACAAACTTTTCGCCACGTCACTGCGATTCACCTTCACCTTGAATCTCATGCGCGTAATCTACCGCATCTTGGTGAAGAGTGTTCTACATGTTCTCTTTCCCGAATTGGGTGACGTCAGAATAGCAAGGGACACTTACACTTATCCACGCCTAAATCTCTACTGCAACTCACTTTCACCTATAGCCTATGAAACACTGCAATCACATGATTCTGGATATTATAAGACTTGAATCAATGGTATATTGGCCATAAGATACTATTGGACATCGCCATTATGTAGAAGCGCGGTACGTTTTACATACCACAACAGGGGCCTCCATACTGAAGTCCAAGCACATTTGACCCCAAAATTTACCAGTTCTTAATCTCCTTGTATTGGCTATATTGGTTCTGACCGAAAATTTTGTTTTCCCGAGCTCTGACGTAGGTATTGTATGTTTTGCGGTCTAGAGCTTGGAGGTATCAACGTCGCGCCCTTTTATCATGAAAGCTTTGGGAGAGCTGTGAATAAAGTCAACAGGATATCTAATACTACAGGATGATGGCTTACTTGAGGTAAGTTCGACATTGTAGAAAGATTGAGAGAATCTGAGGTAGGGCGGCCCTGAAGCGGGTTGAGGAAGGTAGGAGTTGGAGAGAGGAGGAGTGAGTGCGCTGTGACGGTTGTAATCTTGTAACATGACGCATATAGTGATTTCTGTTGGCCATATCTTAATTGAGCCGCATGCACGCGGCAGCTAAGGGAAGTAAAGAGGCGACAAGACACTGAACTTGAAGGCAATATAGCCAAGACGCATGCTAGATGACATATGTTTTAACGAAGAAGTGTCGGACGATTTCAGTGCACGTCACAAATGTTGATCAGCTGCGCTTGTGCAGACAACAGTATTGCGTCAGGTTGTGAATGTGTAGTGGCCTTGGCTCAGCCAGCCTTATTACGAGAACTGGGTTGTCATGAGTAGTTGCAGTGAAAGTTTCAAAGCCTATAGCAGAATGCGACACAGTCAGCCTTTAAGTTTGTGTCGCTGATTGTGACACAGACTCTCACAGGTAGACAAAACGGTCTAGAAGCATGCAAGATGTTTTAGTTCTTAGCAAAGACTAGGTAAAGAGTGTACAGTCCGGAGTCTGATTGTCAGAGTAGAAGTCGCTTGCTGTAGGCAAGAACGGTCGTGATCAATCTGAAAAGGGGCTGAACTCGTTTTCTGAACGTTATGGAAACTCGACCTGTAGTAAGTATCGAGTTCAACCCATAGAAACGCAATCAGAAATCGTGATGCCAATTAGCTAGAATAACTCTAGGTCTTGGGGCTTGTTCTGGAGACATTCCTCGGCCCGAGAGTGAAGCTCACAGAGTTCAGCCTCGAGAGTAGCAAGCTCTGCCTTGAAGAAGTCAGCAATCTTGTTGTAATGATGGCTCAATGTAACTCTACCCTCAGGGACCCAAGCTTTTCGAAACACTCATTATATGCATCCACTGCAGTATTGTAGAGGCCTACATCTGTTACTATATCCAGCATATCCGTGATGTGGTCCATCTCCGTGAGGAGATCCTGGATAGCCTTGGTGATCGTTGCAGTCTCATGGGAAATGGTGTCAGTATGCTTTGCGAGTGCGCTTGCGTGATTGGCAAAGGCTGTCGCTTGGGCAACGTAAGCCTGAATGGAAGGCCTAATGCTACCGTTGGTAGTCGTAGGTGCAGATGGACTTGAAGACATGGTGAAAGGTCAAGTGATTGACTGATTGGAAAAAGGTTGTTTATGCTCTTGCGTCAATTTCGGGAATCAAGGGCATAAATAAGCACACGATCATGGGGGCGTCAAGCAAGGGATCTGGTATCGCAAGCGACAATCACAAACGATCACAAACATCATTCCCCATTGTACATGGTCCTTTTCCAACCTGGGAAGGTTATATGCGTAGTCCTATCAAGCAAGACTCGTTGCATTTGTCTGAACAGCATGCCCAGAGTAGACAAGGTCGATCAATGTACCAGTCTGGTCTACTCGTGGATTCCCGTCGCTCTCCTAATGCAAATCCTGTAAAGCAGTTTTCGACGACATAAGTACGCGAAATTTGAGGTTTTATCTTTTGACAGTCAGCGAATGTCCATTGTCATGTTGGTTGTTACATTCCCTTCGACCTCTTAATCTGCCGCACATTGAATGCTTGCTTGGAGAGTTAGACTGTGGCGTTATGAAGCCCGGCGTCAGCAATGCTAGTGAACATATATTCGATGTGATTCAGCTCTGTCAATCTCTTCTCGTACATCTTGCGCATGGCTTCGATTTCAGTGGACACCTGACGTTGTACAGTACCAGAAAAGTATGGTTCGTGCACTCTGACAGTGTCTGTAGGCAAGGTCTTCGTGAAGAAAAAGAATCAAATTTACTAGAACAACTACCTTCAAGACTCGATCGAATCGTCTGGCGTGGAGGGTCCTCTCCTGGCCTCTCCAAACAAAGCCTCGATCAGCAGCGCCGTATTCTCAAAGTACAGGACCTCAGTCTGACGGTACAGATTCCAATAATCGCAAAACTGCCGCTTCACCTCCTGCACCTCACAATTTGCATCCGTCCACCTCCTCCCCGTTTCCAGAAGCATTTCATGGACCGTCGCAATATTGGCGGTATCATGCAGCTCATCGCCTTGCTCCATGAGATCCTCATACGTAGCTTCCATCACATACCTCTCCGTACGCAGCGAAGTAAGCTGCGCCTGCAAGTTTTGACAGAGATTCCAAAGTCTAGTCGCCATTTGCCAGGTATCCTCTTGCATTTGAGTGACTCGCCTGATGAGGAGTTGTCTTTCGATTGCGGCAAGGGTTTGCTCGTCCAGCTGGACAGACCACGCTTCAAAGCCAGAAGAAGCGACATTTTGGTTGGCGGAGCCGCTTCTTGAAGAAATTACGAGTTGTTCTGAGTGGCGGCGGTGGGTCTGACGTGGGGATGAAGTGCGAAATTCGCGACTCTGTTGGTTGCGGATGAGGTAGTAGAGGTTGGCGGTTGGGTTCCACCAGGAAGGCATTTTGGATGTGAGGGGTGGTTGGTTTTGGAAATTTGGGACCGAGGGAATGTTCAGGGGACTGAACGATTCGGTTGCTGACTTCTGTTGTAGCTGTGAGGGAGCTGCGGGGGCAGCTTATGTACATCTGTGTTCGCAAAATATCGATGCTACCCGTCACTCGGTTTGCGACAGCTGAACCATAGTTGTAGATTCGATGATCAGAAAATTCGGACCCTGGAGGTGTCCAAGCTGTAGTACCAAACATTTGTGTAGCAAATAATTATGGTACAGTTCCGGAGCTGCGCTCTAGAAGCTTCAGTAATGAACATTTGTTGGTTTCAGAAGATTACAGCAACGCAGCGTTTCCACCTAAAACTATTGACAACAGACCCGAGGCTGTCCAAACACATGCTCAAAGAGATAAAATCCAAATCAGTCTAGTCTGGAGGCTTCTACACCTTTACACCTTGCTTCCGCCCATACCCTAAACCTGCAAACATGGCTACACCAAAATCTGCGCCTCTTGCACCACCTTCTACCATATCGTATATACGCAGCCCTCAAACCCACAATCCCCTAACCTCCTCTCTCAGCCTAGATTTCCTCTTCAACCTGTCGTTCTCCTCCACTGCCCTCCTCGCACCCTCCTCAACCCCCTTCCTACTTTCCTCCACCACCTCAATCTGCTTTTCCTTCTCCCTCATCAATTTCCTCGCTGCACGCACAAATTTCTCGCGCAGCCGGATTTCCTCAGCGTCTTCGAGCGTTGCGAGGCTGGCAGAGAGAAGGGAGTGGTCGGCGGTTAGTTGGGAGAGTTCGTCTGTAAGGGTGGTGAGGTGCTGGGTGTGGATGTAGATGAGGGCGAGGGAGGCAGTGAGGATCAAGGATTTAGGTGTGTGTTGCGGGGTGTGCATTGTGGATGTAGGTTTCTAAGGTTGTAACGATTGGGCAGAGTGTGCGGATGAAGCTTGGGTTCGAAGATACTTTATGGTGATTGCCCAGTTGTGCAGATTGGGAGGATGGCCCTGTGATTCAAAGGTCTTTGGAGGCGCTTTGCGGTGGCCGCTCGATTGTGCAGGATATGCTGATTACGTGAAGAATGGTTTGGATAGCTGCTCGATCATGCAAAAGTGTAGCTTGAGGAGGATTTGTGAGAAATCTCGAGAATAGTATTTGCGATTAGAAGGCTATATGTGTTGGTAAACATTTAATAAATTACAGTTGTAGGCGAACTTCGGTTCGCAACATAAATCTCTCTTGCTGAACCACGGGTCGAGTGTTATGGTACCTTGGGTTTAGTACGATCCTGGATCCTGTCGCGCTTGCCCGAACATACTTTCAATATGTATACACACAATCGTCTGAGGATGGCTGTATTTCGTCTATAAGACATAGTATGGAAACTACTGCGTACAGATATCCTGCAACTCGATATGGAATCTGCCACATAGAGAATTACCCCCCCCCCCCCCCCCCCCCCCCCCTCTTTTGTTTTTCCCCTAGTCGCTTGTGCATCTTGTTTCCCTTCCCAAAAATGGCGCTCCAAACCCCGACCTATTTGCCAAATGCTATGTGCAGCCTCAGAGTGTAAGTTGAGAGAAGTGAATGAGGTGGCCAGCATATAGTAGGTTGAAATGCAGGAGTCGTGCGGAAAATTCGTCACATCGCGCCGTTGCGTTGTACGATTAGTGACACGGGCTGGATAGCAATAAAATAAGCAACATGGGACTTCAAGCTGGGGCGGAGATGGGGTGTCATATGACTCGATAACTTGACCACTACCAGCATAACATTGCGACATTACATGACTTTGCAGTATGAAAAACGATAGTCACTTGCAATCTCTCAAACAGAGAAAAAGTATGAAGTAGTTGAATGTAATTTTCTGTCCCTTTATCATTCTAGACATTCATCATCTCCTCCCAGTAAATCTGCTCTCAAAAGCAGCATCCAAATTCGCAAAATCTGAATCAAACTCCGAGGTATTCGTGATTACAACTAAAAAGATGTGGGGGAAAATGTGGTGTTCCATCGGCAGGTCCTATTGAAACCCGCAAACCATTTGAAAGGATAACATGCTTCATCGACTAGAAGTCGTTCAGAGGAATAGGAAGAGGGGGAGGTATTTCGCTGACGTCGAGCAGGCGCCGACCGCGGCATCAAAGCCTAAGCGATGAAGGTAATGGACAAGAACTAAAAAGAGAAAGCCATTTATGCAACAGAAGGGCCAGCCTTGATGACCTCGGCGCTGTAAATCCAGTCAGTAGGTGATTCTTACAAGTTTCAAGGAGTGGAAAACTTACGTCGCCTGATCCTCGTACTTCTTGAAGTTCTCGACGAACAGCCCACCGAGCTTCTCGACCTCGCCCTTGAAGTCCGCAGTGCCGTTCCAGCTCTTGGCCGGGTTGAGCAATTCATCGGGGACGTTGGGGCACGTCTTGGGGACGGACAGGTTGAAAGTCTCGTAGGTCTCGAACTCGACGTTGGCGAGCTCGCCCGAGTGGATGGCGTCGAGGATGGCGCGGGTGTACTTGAGTGGGCAGCGCTTGCCTGTAAAGGGTGTCAGTAAGAAGAAGAAAGGGGGTGGGAGGTGGAGAACTTACCACCGGTGGTAGCGCCGGCACCGACCCAGCCGGTGTTGAGCAGCCAGGCGTTGGCGCCGTGCTCCTGGATCTTCTCCGCAAGCATCTTGGCGTAGCGCATGGGGTGGAGGGCAAGGAAGGGCTGGGCGAAGCAAGAGGAGAAGGTGGCCTGGGGCTCGGTGACACCCTGCTCGGTACCGGCCATCTTGGAGGTGTAGCCAGAAATGAAGTGGTACATGGTCTGCTCGGGGTTGAGCTTGGAGATGGGTGGGAGCACACCGCGGGCGTCGCAGGTGAGCAGGATGATGTTCTTGGGGTGGCTGTCCGACTTGCAGGGGATCTTGGTGTTCTCGATGTACTCAATGGGGTAGGCGCAGCGAGTGTTCTCGGTCAGGGTGTCGTCATCGTAGTCGACGACACGGGTGACGGGGTCGAAGACGACGTTCTCGAGGATGGAGCCGAACTTGATGGCGTTGAAAATATCAGGCTCCTTCTCGGCGGAGAGGCCAATGGTCTTGGCGTAGCAGCCGCCCTCGATGTTGAAGACACCTGTGTCGGACCAGCAGTGCTCGTCGTCACCGATGAGCGCACGCTTAGGGTCGGCAGACAGAGTGGTCTTGCCAGTGCCAGAGAGACCGAAGAACACGGTGACATCACCGTTCTTGCCCTCATTGGCGGAAGAGTGGAGAGTGAGGACGTTGTGCTTGACGGGCATTTCGTAGAAGAGGACTGTGAAGATTCCCTGGACCTGCGTTAGCGTTGAACTTATTCACACTGTAGCCATCACGTACCTTCTTCATCTCTCCTGCGTACTCAGTACCAAGGATGACCATCTCCTTCTCGGCGAAGTTGATAGCAACCGATGTGGCAGAGGTCATACCGCTGGTATATCTGTTGGCGGGGAAAGCACCACCGTTGTAGATGACGTAGTCAGGGTGGAAGTGCTCCAGCTCCTCTCTCGAGGGGCGGATCAACATGTTGCGCATGAAGAGAGCGTGGTACGCGCGGGCGCAGACAACGCGGACGCGTATTCTGTAGCGCTCATCCCATCCTGCGAAGCCGTCGACGACATAGATGCGCTTGCGGGTGTTGAGGTAGTCGATGGCACGCTCGCGGTTGATGCGCCAGACCTGCGATGTGATGTTAGCACCCTGGCTGATATACACGTGATAATATCCCGGATGGAGAGCTTTGCGCGCCTGCCTGCATGAAGAAATGCGGGGGAGCCGAGCTCTGACGCTGCAGCCCTGCAGGGGTGTGGCCTGTATCGGCTATGTGCCTAGCGCATGACGTCTGAAGTCGAATTCACGAGCCATTTTTTGCTGCGAACTCCACAGAGCTCGGCTGGGCAAGCGGAAGCTGAAGAAATGCAACTGTACTTACGTCGGGTTTCATCGGCTTGTTGACAGGTCCCCACCAGATGTCGTCTTTCGACGAATCCTCCTCGACGATGCGCTTGTCGGAGGGCGAGCGGCCGGTCTTCTCGCCAGAGTATGCTGAAAGAGCGCCAGATGATGTGATGGCAGAACCGGTCTCGTAGACAAGAGCATCTTCGTAGAGAGCTGCGACTGAGGGGTTGGCAATCTACGTCCGTCAGGTCAGCTGGAGCTTCAGCTACTAGTGAGAACAGCAACAACATACAATTGCTACGCGATCGTAGTCGATGTGCGCCTTATCGTGGAGCTCCTCTTCAATTTCAGTGTGCTCCTTCTTCGGCCTGATAGTTGCTTGTTAGCCGTGTCTGACTTGATCCCAGCCAATTGACCAGGGCTCGAACGGTGAGGTCACTCACGTAATGCCGGAGGGGTGGAGATTTGTCTTGTTAACTTGGGGTGACATTGTGAATGCGTATGCAGAGAATGAGCAAGAATGGAAATGTGATCGCTGCTGGAGTGACACCTGATGACGGACGAGGTCTTGGGTCAAGAGAGCTGGGCTTGACCTGCAAACCACGGGGTGAGAGGCTTCTTTAATAGCGCGACGATATTCCACACTGACGACGTCGCGCTCACTCAGTCTGGATGTGAACCGGGGAGCAGCTGGGCCAGCGCGTGCTGATTGGGTGTAGGTGTGCGCGCTCGTAGTGTTCGGCTCACAGCTGACGAAAATAACGCGGAAGTGGGCACGAGGGCGCAAAAGACTCGGAACTCGTGGCCGGCAACTACGCCCAGGACCACGGCTGCTGGGGCACGCAGCCCTCGCCGCGTCGCCAGCGCGCCTGAACATGTCTCAGCGACGACGGCCAGAGAGCTGCTCGCGTGCTGTCGCAGGTAACTTTGTCGCAGTGCAACGGCGACCTCGAGCAGACTTCTCCTCCCTGCAGCCCCTCCCCCTCGTAGCCAAGCCCGTCTCAGGGTGCATTACATCCACAGGCAGCGCATTGGCTCGGGCTGTCACAAGCCTTGGGCGCGTCTGGCCGCCCCAGACGGGTGATCGGTTCCTACCCCACAAGCAAGCCTCAAGCCTTGCGTCAGAGCAGAAAGACGCCGGAAACAGGCTACGCTGCTTTAGGGAGGGGGCCAGTGCGTCATTCCTCCAGCGGCCGCACCCACAAATAACCCAAAGCAACGCGCGATTGCTAATGGATTCGCAGACAGCGTGGCCCTCGTGATGGTTGAAGAAATTGTGAAACTATCGTGTAGCCACCGCGGGCCCGAACCATCCACGGGCACGCTGGCAATTCGCGGCTCTGCAGCCCAAAAGCTCCCCTATGCACCCATGCACGCTCACGATAGTCGGTAGGGCTAGGCGCAGGAGGCGGTGCAAGATAGCAGCTGTTCCGATTCTAGCTCGTGGGCCAGCAGATCCCTACGCTCGCAGTGGAGCGCTACGCTTCAGAGATCAGTGTTTCGGGCGGACGGCTGTCACACATGTTTGCCCTGGTCAATCGTGATCGGGACTGCGTGAGGCATTTCGACATATCGCACTGCGCAGCGGCTGCCTGTCCGGGTGGCTTGCGTGAAAAGGACCACGTTAAGCCGAAATGTCGTTGTTTGGGCATGCTCGCTCGGGCTATGTCGACAAATGCCGCACGCATCCGCGTCTACGACTCGTGAAGATGCAGCTTGTGACAGCTGCGGTACGGTCCAGGGGTGTCAAAATGCACAGCCGTTTGAGCTTCACAGTTCGCACAGACAGGACTACCCCGGCGCACAGCACTTACAACACGCCGAAGCATTGATTTTGTGGTCACACCGCCAACTATACATTAGAACTACAAATATTTACATGCACACGTGCGATGCATCCGTGCGAAGCTATCCGTTGCGCCTCAAATCACGAATCGCTCCAGACTGCGCCTGCCCGTCTCGGGAACGCACAAATGCGGAAAAGGTATTTCGCGGGGAAAGACAAGGAGCGGTTATGACAAAGCCCAAGCCCAATTGGGTGGTTCATGGCTCGGCCGCGGGGGTTTACGGTTTCACCCGAACTCAGGAACAGCTTCTGCGCTGCAATGCTATGCCGAGCTCAGCTTTACGCTGCATCACCACGCTGCTTCTTCTTCTTCGCCGCCTTTTCCTTCCGCGCTGATGGCTTGAATACTGAAATGATCTTCTGCATGCCGCCGAGGTATAGGTATGTGCAGAAGAAGACGACTGCGAAGTTGAAGAAGATGAAGATCCACATGATACCTATATTGATGTTAGTACAGTCTCTGATTGCAGCAGATCTCACATACCAAAGTCTCGCCAGATGTACTGCGGGAAAACGTTGAAACTGGCTGCAAACGCATCACCGGTAGCGAACTGACAGTACCCACACGTCCCGTCAGGCTGTGCCTCCACGTATCCACCGGACTGCTGTGCGAACTGTCCAGCATACGACTGACAGTCTTGGCCTGGTGGGGGAGGGAAGATCGCCAGCTCGCTAGTGTCGCAGCGGATCTCCTGGCCCTGGAGTAGCAGAGCAAGAAACCCTTCAAGTAGGTATTTGAACGGCGTCAGCCAGTACATCCAGGCCTGCCAGAAGCTGGGCAAGCCGGCGTATGGTACAACGACACCGCAGAAAGATACAACTGGGAGATGTTAGTTGGTGGGTCTGAAGCTAGTTTGCAAGCCTGTGAACTTACTGAAAGTGAAGAAGAGAGGTACAAGCAGCGACGCAAGTAGCTCGTTTGGAGCAAACGACGCGATTGCCTGCCCGAATCCAAGGTAGAACACCTCGAATAGCATAACAAACAGCCACACGCTTGCAGCTGTGTAAGTATCGCGTGGAAACCCAGGTGGGAAATACCAGCAGCACCAGTAGATTGTACCAGCGATGATGCGATATGGGAGTTCACTCAAAATGGCGCCCCAGACCCAGGCAGTCCACGAATAGATCTTAGCATTCCCCTCTCGGGACTCGTATATGGATCGGATGTTAATGAAGCGAGGTTGCAGTTGCTGGATTAGCGGTGGCGAGATGGTCAAGGTCATGAAGACAGAGAAGAGCCGCGACTGCATGTCGACCTGCGACTGACCCAGGTTCCAGAAGGTGAATCCGTTGAACAGGCCAGTAATGATGTGCAGCATGACGATGCCGGTGACATAGTCTGGGTCCCGCCAGATGGCTACGAAGTTGCGGTGCACGACTGCAAGCCACTGTGTCGTGTAAGGCATCGCGTACAGCCTGTCATCCTTGGCTTCGTCGTTCTGAGACGCAGATTTGCGCTTCGATGCAATGTCCTGGATCTCTTTGCTCAGGTTTTCGTTCTCTGAGGACTTCGACCATACTTCAGCCCAGTCCTGTCCCTTGTAATCAGGATTGCCGGCACCGATGGCTTCGAGCATGTACTCAGCAGGATTCTCATTGGGCTTGCACTTCTTCGCTCCGTTGCTCTCCAGATACTTGATGAGGGTCTGCGAGTCGTGACCAAGATCACCAAAGTATACCGTGCTGCCGCCAGACTTCAACAGCAGTAGTTGATCGAATTCTTCAAAGAGAACAGCGCTTGGCTGATGGATCGTGCAGAGGATGGCCTGACCGGCGTCGGCGAGCTTACGGAGGAAGCGCACTATGTTGAAAGCAGCGCCGGAGTCAAGTCCAGACGTAGGTTCGTCCAAGAACATCAAGAGCTCTGGCTTGCTGGCCAGCTCCACGCCGATTGTGAGCCTCTTACGCTGCTCCTGGTTCAGTCCAGAGCCTGTGATTCCAATAGCCGCGCCTGCAATGTTTCGCATCTCAAGCAAGTCGATGATCGTCTCCACATAGTCGTACTTCTCCTGAAGAGGTGTCTCTTTTGGCTGGCGCAGACGAGCAGAGAGGCGCAAAGCCTCGCGCACTGTGCTGGTCGATTCGTGGATATCCATTTGCTCTGCGAATCCAGTTGATCGCTGGAACGATGATGGCAGCGGTTTCCCGTCTACGAGGAAGTCTCCATGTACCACGCCGAAGCGGATGCGCTGCGCCAAAGTGTTCAAGAGTGTCGTCTTACCAGCGCCAGAAGCGCCCATAAGCGCAGTCAATTTTCCTGGTTTGACGTACCCCTGCAATCGTTAGTCTTGTCATGTTCAGGAAATGTGGAAGAGAGACGTACCTGCACGTCCTTGAGCAGTGTGCGCTCACCCTTCTCGTATGGGATGGTGTAAGTGATGTTCTGGAAGGTGAAGATAGTCTCGTTCTTTGCAACACCACCAAGCTTGTCGTCCGAGTCCTCTCCTTCACTCTTTTCTTCCACCGCACTAGCCTCCATTTTGCCCGTTTCCTCGTCGCTGGGCTTCTGGCTCTCCATATCTTTCTCAACGGACTTAGGTACCTGGCCGCGCTTGAAGATGGTGACCGCACCACCGCCTTTGTTGGGCTTCTGACTCTCCATACCAATTGCGGTGAGACAGACGAAGAAGATGAACATGCCGCAGATGATACCGAAATTGCGCCACAGATGACTTCGAGAGTAGCCAAAGGCTGCTTCAGCATAGTCAGAACCAGCTACAGTAAGCGAACCAGGACGACTGCCCTGGATTGCGCAAGACTGGTACTGCTCTTCAGCACCTGGTATGCCAGGAGCGATGTATGGTGGTGTGCATTGGATCTCAAGGTTGTAGAACTCATTAACCAAGAGACCTTCAAATCCGTATTGGATCGGGTTGATCCAGCGTAGCCAACTGAACCACGGATGCATCTTGCTGGGGGGGATCAAATAGCCAGTGTAAACAACGAGGGCTTGGATGGCGACACCAGTGATCCTCGTAGCGATGTCGAGAGAACCGACAAGCGACCCAATTGCTCGGAAGAAAGCGTACATGGTCATAGTGATGATCCACAGAAAGAGCAGCGAGATGAAGAATTGCGATGCCGTGCGCTGCAGATTGGCCATGAAGTAAACAACCACGTCGAAGATCACGACCTGGACCAGGACAAGTGGCACATCAACGACTGTTTGCGCGAAGGCGTAAGCAGCGGGTCGGTAGAAGGAAAAACTCTTGTGCTTCAGCAGAATTGGGCGGCTCTCGAACGCAGACGTCAGCTCAGCCAGGGCAAGGAGCGCGTTGAAAAGTAACATGAAAAAGATGACACCACCACGAGGAAACACGCCTTCAGCGGTGTTTGGCAGGTTGAAGAATAGAGACCCCACGATCAGCGCTTGGAACAGTATACCTCCCCATTTGCCAACCAGCGACTGTGGGTCACCAATCATGACGAGCGCCTGACGCCGAGTGCAAGCCATAACCTGCTTGTGGAACGGTAGTGTGAAGTTCTTCTTCTTGGTCGCCTTGGAAGCAGCAGCGCGGCGGTCCTCAGCCATCCGCTGCGTCTCTCTCTCAAACTCCTCGAGCTCAGCAAGGTTATCCTGGGCTTGTTGGCTGTCCACAAACGCTTTGCCAAACTGCGCGCCGGTGCGTGGAATGCGATCTTCATATCCATCTTGAATATGACGTTCGTGGTCATCGGTAACGGAGGTGAGGAAGTCAGCGGTAGTCCAGCGGTCCGGCTGGTGGAAGCCAAGGTTCTTGAAGTACTCTGCGGCGCGATCGGCGGGTCCGTAGTAGCAGCATCGGCCTTCATGAATCAACAACACCTTGTCGAACAGATTGTACAGCGACTCGCCAGCCTGGTAAAGGGCAACGCTCGTTGAGATGTTTGCCATGTTTGTAAGCGAGCGCAGACTCTGCACGTATTCAAGGGCCGTGGAGGCGTCAAGGCCGCGGGTAGAGTTGTCCCACGATTGTACAGATGCTTTAGTGATCATGGCTTCTGCGATGGACACGCGTTTCTTCTCACCACCAGACACACCGCGGATTAACTCGTTGCCGACTTTGGTGTTCATCGTGTGCTCAATCCAGAAAAGCTTGGTGACGACTCGGAGAAACTCACTGACATAATCTTTGCGGGATTCGCCTTCTTTACGGGAAACCTTGCCGGGAGTCCGAGTCTTCAAAGCAAACTTGAGTGTGTCCTTGACCTTTAGAGTCGCGTAGTGTAGGTCATCTTCAGGATTATACAGCACCTCACTGCGGTACTTCTTGGCCATCTCATCGGCGTCAGTGCCACCGTACTTGACGTCTCCAGTGATCTCTTCGTAGCCAAAGCGCTGATTGCCAAGCATTTTCAAGAAGGTACTACATCCGCTACCGGGCCGTCCCAGGACAAGAAGCATCTCACCCGGCTTGATGCAGCCACTGAAGTCGTCGATGAGAGTACGAATAGGTGGCTTGCCCGCAGCAGCTTTCGGACCGCGCGTGACAAGACTTTTAATCAAGCGAATTGGGTTCATGAAGATATCGCCAGCTGATGGTTGCAGAGCAGCTCCGAGTCCTTGGCCCTTGACAGTAAGATTCTTGAAAGTTACACCAAGGTGGCGTGTCTTCTCTTCCTCTGACGCCGCTTGTCGTGAGTGTCCAAACATCCTCGACATCAACTTGTTAATCTCGTCTTGCTCGTCGTCAGCGCTAGTGGCGGTGGCTTGTGTATCTTTGCGCCCAAGAACGTTGCTCTGGCTAGTCCTGCGTCTTGACAGTGCGCGAAATATGTCTTCCTCTGTCATTGGTCTCGAGTCTCTTTGCTGCAATGGCGGTCTGGTAGCTGGCTTGCTTACTGCGTCGTCGCTAGGCTTATCAGACTCAGAGCTAGACGAAGAGTCGCTATGTACCAGCTGCGGTACGACTTCCTCCTCGCGCTCCAACTTAGGTTCTGGTGTGATGTCGCTCTTCAAGTCTGGCACAGGGTTTTCGACAGCATCTGGTGATGGTACAGCGGTGCTATGGCTTGACGCAGAGAACAGCCCAGCTCCATGACCGCCATAATAGCTTTTACTCGAAGTATGGATGGCATTGTTGATGAACGTTGGGCCTGTAGCGCTCTCGTAGTGTGTATTGCGGCCCTCTTGCGTCAGGGTTTGGTTCGTGGTATTGGTATAGGATGTCTGTCTAGTTGTTTCTGCCGGAGTTTCTATCCAGCCTCCAGGAAGCTGGGACGCCGAAGGCGTGGGGCGCTCATTGGAAGCCATTTCTGGCTTTGATGTCCCTGCAGATGTCAGTTCAAGTAAGATTAAGGAATTGACATAAGCAGTACCAGTTCAGGGACCAGTAAACGAAAGCTGGAATATGGTAAGGCTTCAATGATCGCGTCAAGATGCATACACGTTCAAGAAAGCGGCGGAGAGTGAGTGGGGTTCCGAGTGAATTGTTATTAGAATGTGCAAAGTTGCACGATTTTACGCATATAGACACGCTGATACCGCCCATTTTGGACGCGTTCAGTTCACCTGTTGTTTGTCTCTCACAGAATGGTGTCGTCATAACCACGTTAAGCCATGCACTATGGTCGGTGCGCTTGGCCCTCGCGTCGGTGTGTCGAAAGGCCGACGTCTGTTCAGCCTCCCAAAACTCGATCGATTGGCTTTTTCGTCCATTCAGCCTCAATGCTTGTCTCCGCATTCAGGCAAAGTCGGGGCCCTTACGGGCTGCGAGAGTCCCGGTGCCCGTCAGCCGATCGTTTTGCTGTCTCCTGACTGGCGCTTTCCCATGTTCCAGTCGCGAAATCGATCACGATGAAAGATGATGCGGGATTCTCACAGGGATAATGACGATGCCAATGCTTATCCACACCCTTCGCGAATCTTGAATTGTGATTCTGGTGTCCCGCTTCACACAGGCCCGCAGCAAAGCTTAGCAGTCACGATTCTCCACTGCAGTTTTCTCGCAATGCGCTGCGCTCACTCAGATAAAATTCACAGCGCAGACGACGCCCTTTCACGATTTTCTTTTTGTGATTCACATCGTAGCTTCACAATGAAGTTGTATGCGTATACTTGATATTGTCATAGATGCGCTTTACTAGTTGTACGCTCCTGCCTTCAGTCGCGGTCTCCAAAGCAGACTAAAATGGCTTCTACAAGCGCACAAAACCCGCCATTGACAATAGCAGATCTAGAAGACCTCACCGCACGATTGGCTGAGATATGTAAAATACTCTCAGATCAGAGACGGATACTACACGACCTGCACACCGAGCAGTGGCAGCTTGATCAGCTCTTACTGACTACTAACGACCCGGCCGTTTACAACACCAGTCTTGATGCTTTGAGAAGTACAGAGTGGAAGATGGCTGAATGCAGAGTTCGACTCTTTCGCTGGCAATGAAGCGCAAGGACTAATACAAAGCAGATCAAGATAGATAACGCTATCCGGGAAGTTGATGCAATGGGTGCCTTAGTTCGTGAAGACCGCCTACGTTACTCTTAGAACCATCTGATAAGCTGAGTTAAAGACGGTGATACGTAAAAATAACGTTGTTTCTTAGTTGACGACTCAGTGCTTACTTACATATATCATGACACTCTTTGTCCGCGTAGAGGATACGCATGAGGCCCTGCAAATCACTGACGATAAAAGACAATCACTTCCACCAGTGAGACACAACGTTGAAATTTTATTGCAGAAGGACAGAAATGTGTACTCAGAAACCTTGAGTGGAAAGACATAGGACAAAGGAACCATAGTACCACGAGACCCCACACAACAAGATAATACCAAACCCCTAAGCAACACTCGTCATGTAACTCTCGCTATCCTCCTCCCTCTCCCCATCACCCATCATCCCCCTAAGCAACACCAGGCATACCTCCGGCACGTATCTCTCACACCAAACATCCAAGCTGCCAAACACATCCAAACACTCCTCGCCATACATCGCCAACACCCACTGCTCCTGCACCTCAAGTTGATCCCAGCGCTTCATGGGGCCACACTCGACCGTCTCATCGCGCAGCCGGTCAGACGCGGAGATACTGTCTTCAGGGGCGTGGAGAAGAGCTTGGTACAGACCAAGTGTGTAGGGGATGCGCACCTCGTGCGGAGTGAGGGAGGTGGGGCCGCCGTCATGAAGACATGCGGCGGGCAAGTGCGGATAAAGGGCGTAATCGCGATGGCGGGTTAGTTGTGGGCGGGTGAGGAAGTTTATAGAGGCAGGATCTCCGGCTGAGAGGCCGAGGGAGGCGGTTATGGCATCGCTGTCTGAATCGAAATTGTGGGAGAGCTTTTTGGTGATATGAGTCTGGTCTAGAGCGGACCAGTTGTTGCGTGCGAGTTCGTAGTATTGCTCTTCTACCTCGAGGTAGTCTTTGATGATGGCGGAGGGGTCTGAGACTATGTTGCGCGCGAGGTTGAGTATTACGAGTGGATTTTTCACGCCGAGACCGCCGAAGGACGGGGGAAGGTTGATGAAAGCTTCAAGGACGAGGGGAGAGCAGGCTCGCGCAAAGTCAGAACGGGCGCGTAGCATGCCTTTGATGTGGTCCATGAGGTTGCTGCCCTCGAAAATGATGTCGAAGATTCGCTTGTAGGAGGTTTTGACGGCTTCGAAGTGTGACTTGCCGAACAGATCGACAAGAGGGCCGAAGAGATGGGCTGCGTAGACGCCGACCGTGTTGTTCCAGATGCGTACCCAATCGTACACAGTAGTCAGGGCACCGAGCTGCCTTTTCACGCGATAAGCGTAGGCATCGACCAGCGAGCTTCTGATGACAGTAGCATCACCTGATAGCTCCAGAAAGCCGATATCAACGCGACCAGGCTGTGGGAGCACGTCATCAAAGTCCAAATTAGTACGTTGCGAAAACAGAGATAACTCCTGCATAGCCTGATCGTTCTGCTCCTCGGTACCCACGAAGTAGCACCTCGATCCGAGGCGATACAGAGGCAATCCAGTTCTGTTACTGATAGCCAGCTCAGCAAAAAACATCACTGCCTCGGTGAAGAACAGCTCCATCCCATGGCGTTCAGGCACACCACAAGCTCGAGCACGGACACGATCCCGTGTGCCGCGCACAGAAGGGCCAATGTTCAGGTTAGCACCGAGGTAGCGGGCGAAGAAATCCACAAAGACCTCTGGAATGCCTAGAACCTTCAGGACAACAAGAATAGTCTTGTGAGGGAGTGCAGTTGCAAGGGAATGGAAGTCGACAGTCAAGCAGCCGACTCCACCATCCAAGGCAGTGCGCACTTTGAGCTCGGTCGCCACCGTCTTGATGAGATTGGCCTGCACGTCCTTAACGAGGGTGACCTTTGGTCTACAACCATTCTGAGTTGGCAGACGAGACACGAAGAAGTCGCGATTGTAGACCCTGTGTCTTTCGTCATCCACGGTACCAAGATTTGACAGGAACGGTGGATTCGGTGGCCTGATAAACATCGGAGGTGGAGGAGGAGGCGGCATAACCATCACGGGCGGCGGAGGCGGCGGCGGCATCATCATCGCTGGCGGCGGAGGAGGCGGCGGCTGATTAATCATCAGCGGCAGTGGAGGTGGAGGTGGCGGCGGTAGTACAACGTGAGGATCATACATGGGTCTGGATTTCTTTTTCCCCTTCTTTCTTGGTAAAGAAACGGGCGTTGTAATGTAGACGCCATGCGGAATGCCCCAACACGCAGGCGGCGGCGTTGGCGGAGGCGGAAGCGGAGGATAACAATGGATGCGAAAGTCCGGTGAGCCGGGTGGTGATTCTGGAGGCGATTCTGGCGGTACCTCCTCGAGGAAGAAGTTGCGCTCCCTGGACTCCTCAATAGTAAGCTGTCGCTTGTAGGTAGGGGTCGGCATGCGGAGGTAGTCAGAGAGGCAGCCCTTGAGTTTCTGGGCCCAGCCAATAGCCGTGCAGTGAAGGAATAGCATGTCGACAAGGTCCTCTTCGACCACTACATGGTATCGGCCCTCAGCGTCAAGGCGAGCAGTGACGGGAAGTCCCTTGTTTGCGTTTTTCCAGTTCCAGCCCCTGATTGATTTCATGTTGAGCACTCCGAGCAGCTCCTTCATGGCGACCTGGTTCTGGATATACTGCTCAAGCGTCTTCTTCGTTTCCTCATTGATGAGATCATTCTTGAGCAAGTCCATGATACACCACTCCAGCTCGTCTTGCTCGAAATCTGCCTCACCCTCAAGCACCTCCTCTCCATACCGATGCATGCTGCCGCGGAGCCTTTTTACGAAGTGACCGGAGCTGTTCTCTTCCAAGAGGTTGACAAGATATTTCTCCAGCGCGTCAGCGTCGACATCTTTCTCAGTAAAAACCTGTGCTTCGAAATTCTCCCAGAGAACCTCGAGTCTATCGTCAACGACCTCGAAGTCGTCGAACGACAACGCATCAACTCCGGGCATGGATAATTTGGTAGGTCGCGTGGCGCTCATCGCTTCCTTCACCAGAGTTAGATGAAGCGAGGTGGCATCGTACCGATTCATCCGTTTGCGTAATTTCTCGAGGACTTTCTCCTCATACTTCAATAGTTTGCCATCCGACATACAGCTGTCGTCTCCAGCCTGGTCAACATAGCTTGCAATAATCGTGAGATCGTCATCGTCCTCCAAATACGCATCGAATTTCTGGATGTCCTTGATCAAGACCGCCAGTCTTTCGCGGACGGCAACGTTAGCAGGGCGTGGTGATTGGATGCCGTAGCGAGTATGGAAGCTCTGCTTTAGCTGTTCGAATTCTGCGATCTTGAGCTCAGCTACCTCCCTCAATGGCGGGGCGATAGTGATTGGTGTCATGTTATCCAAGGCTGAGCTCGAAAGCTCTGCTTGAAGTTTGAGTGAGCTGTAATCGAGGTAGACTGCAGCTTATAAGTTATAGCCATCGTGTCGCCGCAACAGTGGCCGCCGTCATTGGAGGCACGTCACACGAAGGCTGCATGCTGAACAAGGCAGCAGGGCTTTAGTTGCCTGAAGAGAGATGGAATGGACGCCCTTTGATGCAAAGTTATCGGTTGTGCATGTGCTCGCAAGGCAATAGTTGGGGGCCAGCTCCCCGAGCTGTGCATGTTAAGCGAAGGCGGCCAACCATAGGGTCCTGTGTTGGCCCCGCATCTTTGACCGGTCGTGTTCGTGACACCAACAGAGCTTCCAGCGAACCGGAGCTGATACGCCCTCATGCAGTCATCTTCGTCAGAGGAGCTGTTCCATCACTGCTATCGCCTCACTAAGCGTATGGCGTCGGATGCTAATTGAAGGTTGTTGTATGACATGCATTGCCTGATAAAGCAAGACTATTTGGTTCATTGGTAGCAAGGACCTATACGATCGGTCGGTCTACTGCACCAGTACAGTAACAATCGTTGCGCGCTCCTCCCACGTAGTCGCGATCCGGCCAGTTAGATCTGAACAGCAACGCGATTCGTTGCATACTTCTTCGTGCTCGGCAACAGCAAGGTGCAGACAATAGCAATAGCACCGAAGGCGATCGAGGTGAACTATCCCGGTCAGTATATTTTCGACCAAAGCGGCCAACTTCGTCAACTTACCCAGACGTATTTCAGACTTTGGCTGTAAGCCCACTGTACACCTTTAGTTGCACCGGCGATGACCTCTGGCGTGAGACCGTCGATGGGTGTTGTAGTCAGATTCGCAGGTGCAGTCAAGAAGACTGTAACGAATTCGACGGCGCTTGTAACAGGCAGACCAGCCTTGACGGCATACTCTGCAACATAGTTGGGGAGGTTTTTCTCAAGCTTTGTGGCGAAGATATTGTAGTAGATCGAGTAGCCGATACTACCACCAACTGTACGGATGCTGAGTGAGAGAGCAGCTGCTGTGGTGATAAGCGCGTCCGGGCAGACAATCATGGCGATGGTAGCAGCCGGTACAAGAACTCCACCAATACCGAAGGAACCGATCGCTCCCAATCCTACGACCAGATGCTCGTTCTCTGGGCTCATGACCGACAACGCCCCCGTGAAACACGTCATGAGGAGCACAGCAACAAGCAAGACCTCCCTTGCTCGGCCAGGGAAGACCGAAAGCGCCGCATTGAACACGATGGCACCGACTGCTGTGGTGATGGCCGGTCCCATTGCTCGCAGACCAATCTTGACTGGATCGGGGTCATAGACCGAGGTGAATGTAACAGGGAAGAAATTGAGGATACTGCCCTTTTGTCAGTTCATTGTACTGAGAGTATGGTAGGTCACTTGATGTGCTCACCTGAAGAAATTCATGCCTGCTGCGAAGGCAACCACGTATGCAAGGCCGACAATGCGTTGACCCTTGAATAGCTCACTAGGAACCATTGGGTAGGGCGCAAACTTCCACTCCCAAACGATCCAAGCAGCGATCAGTGCAAGGCCGAATAGAAGAGTGCACATGATGTAAGCACTCTTCCATGGGTGGGTGTAGCCGCCGGAATTGAGTGCGACAAGGCTGAGACGCGTTAGACAAATAAGTATGTGGCGAAATTAATGCACTTACAACAAAGTCAGACCAGTAATCGACAGGAATCCTCCCAGATAGTCAATCTTCTTCAGGATGGCGCGTCGCGAGAATCCGTCAGCACGGTGATGAGCCTTGGGAAAGTATGTAAACAGCAAGCCGAGACCCACGATACCGTTGTAGATCAGCGAGACCCAGGGACCCCAGCGCCAGCCAACGGTCAGGTCACGATGCGACCACAACTCAACATACAACAAGTATGGGCAGAAGGGAAGCACAAAGGCAGTGACCATCGCTAGTGAATAGCCGCGATATTTGACTGGAACAACTTCTGCAAGTCTGCACATTGTCAGCGAAAGCCTATTGCATCAGTGTCTGACCACCTACCCAGCAAGACCTGTGAGTTCACCAACAGCGGCACCTACGCCGGATAGAGCCATGCCCACAATAGCCTGCCCGAAGGAATGTGCCGTACCTACAAGCACGCATCCGATGCATATGCTTAAAGATCCGAACAGTGCAATGTAACGCTTGCCGAATAGATCTTGGAGGTAGCCAGCGTAAGGGCAAGTGGCGGCAATGGCCAAGATGTTAGCGGTTGGCAACCAGACAATCCCGCGGGTGATGCCGAGATCTTCTCCGATGAACGCGAGCGAACCGCCCGTGAAGTAAAGAATGATTTGTGAGCCTTGACGGTCAGCTTCTATCTCGACACACCATGAACGTCCAACGTACCTGTGTATAAAGCTGCGAGGAAGATGGCCGAAAAAATACTGCGTAGGCTCCAAATAACTTTGCCATCAGAATCATCGCCTTTCACAGCGCATGTGTTGTGCATGTCCACGCCAGACAGAGTTTGTATCTTGTGCAGGTCGTTGGACGACGAGTCGGCGGTTGTCTCCACATGTTCGGCATAGCTGACCTCTTGCTTCTCATGATCTGAAATTGGTGTAGCCATCTTGAGCTACCGGCCTCAATCTAAGCGGACTGAAGAATGTAGACAAGAGGTGAGATGGATAGCAGTTATTAAAGGTAAGCTCCTTGAACTTGGAGAAGGTGCTTTGCTCAGATGAATCCCATGGCGAGACCACTTATCACTCATATCGACCTCTCGGGTGACGTAGTCCTGTCGGACTAGACTAAAGAGTCCACATTGACACTCTTTTCAAGACGTGTGGCGTACCACAAGTCGCCTTGGAGGTCCCACTTTAGACGCCAACTATGGAGAAAATCCGGGGTTGCAGCCACGCTGATTGCGGGGAACCCGCGGTGGGCCCGCTGCTTGCGGTCTCGATGCCTTAGCAGCACAGGATTGTCGCTGTCAAGGTTGACTCGCATGGAGTGACAAGCTACATGACAATGACAGAAACAGTCACAAACAGGGGCTTTTCGGTAATTCGATCGTCGAACCCCGCAACAGAGTTTGAGCATTAATCGTGCAGCTGCCAAGGGGCCGTCACCACGGACTCGGATTGGGATGGTAGAGGTTGTGGCTGAATGCTGGATAAGAAGAGGGGATGGTCACGGGTTATGCGGCCAATCATAAAGGGTGAGCTATGATTGCCAAAGGCTAGGCCAACACGAACCGTTGAAAGAGACGAGACGCCCTTTCTAGTAGGCTCGTTTGCTGTACTGATTCGTGTGCCGTTTTCCGGGGTAGCGGTGGCTTTGTCGAGCCAAGGGCAAGGGCTGGGCCCACCTTGTCGCCTAAGGTTCATGAGTGGTAATGGTGATGCATGTCGATCTAAGCAGTTTGCATTTTGTCTGTCTTATATTTCTGCCGATCTGCAATTGTTTGGTAGGTGTATATTGCGCAATGCTGAGCGGAGCTGAACGATGCTAAAGGGTGGCAGTTTCAAACACATGCGTACATATCAGTCGAAGGCGCCTCGTCTCCAGCCTCAGCGGCGATCATCGGTAAACCTCAATCGATGCTTGGGTCTCGGAAGCAGTCAACCTTAAATTCTGAGGTGGGGCAGTGATACGCTAAATCTTCAAGCGTTGGTGCGCTTCCCCATGGTATCACACGTGGCAGGTGCGGATTGCGCTACCACATCGTTCACTTGGTCTCACTCTCTTCGGCGATCAGGCCCTCGACGTCTCGCTCCATGAGCCAGCTGCGCACACTGTCCATGACCTTTTCGAGCGTTTGGCCGCCGGCCATTACATCATCAAGATCGTGTACGGTTGTGCCGCTCCTGTGATCGGTAACTCTTTGTTGTCCGTAGTTATATGTTCGGATCTTGTCGCCGCGGCCCATTTTGGAAACACCAATCACGCTTCTGCGCATCGCTACGATTTCATCTTCTCTTTTCTCTCGGCGGGCTTGCGCAATGCGGGAGCGGAGAAGGGTCCAGGCTTTTTCCTTGTTCTTGGCCTGAGATCGCGAATCTTGCATAGCGACTACAGTATTGGTGGGGATGTGGGTGAGACGAACGGCCGACTCAGTCTTGTTGACATGCTGACCGCCAGCTCCACTCGCCCTCATAACTTCTTGCTTGACCTCCTTTATGTCGATGTAGTAGTCGCTCTCTGGGTTATCAAAGTCTTCCTGCGCTGCCGAGTTGTCTTGCAAGCTTGGCAAGACATGCACCGAGGCTGCACTCGTATGTGTCCTGCCCTTGGTCTCGGTGGCTGGCACTCGCTGCACGCGGTGCACGCCGGCTTCGCACCTGAAGACACCGTACGCATTGTCGTTCTCGACCTCAAAAATGGCTTCAGAGAGCGGAATGCCAGCCTCGCCAGTACCATTGATGTTTTCGTACTTGAGAACGTTTGTCCGCAGGCCATTATGGTTGCAGAAGGCTTGGTACATGCGAAATAGGTCGCCTGCGAAGATGGCAGCTTCTGAACCACCCGCCCCGGGCCTTATCTCAACCAGACATGGCAGGTGGGCAAACGGATGGACGGGTACGAGGGAAGTGACGAGACTCTGGGAAGCGTTGGAGAGCTCGGCGCGCGTCTCTCCTAGGTCGTCTGCTGCAAGTTCGCGCAGCTCAGGATCGCTCGTCGAATCGTGGATCAACGACGTGAGCTCTGTGACAGACTTTAGCCCAGATCAGCCATCACACACCACATGCAAACACGAGTGCGCCTACCTCATTGGCCTTGTCCCACTTCTCCAGCGCGCTCACGATGGAACTGTATTCGCCCAGCTTCTTTGCTGATTTTGAATCGAAGCCATCGGCAAGCTTTTCGGTGAGCGTCCTGTGCTTGTGGGCGATGTTGCGCGCGCGTGAGAGCAGAGCAGGCGGGATTGACTCGGAGGCAGCTACCAGTCGCTGTTAGCCATGGAAGATCAGAGCCTCGCCCAACTTCTCCCTACTTGATTTGTGACGTAATTGTCGCCGTATCAATGGCCTGGTAATGCTCGAGAGACAGCTGCGGCAGACCCACGCTGTTGCTAGCATAGTTTGAATCTGGTGTTGGGGCGTGACAAAAACTCGCAGGAGCGACGCGCTTTCCGAAAGCTGTAGGAACGTCGGAACGTTGGCACGTGACAGCACATCATTCATGCTGCTCCGCAACGTCAACTTATCGACGTCAACCTCGATATCTCCTGACCACCTTCCTAATTCTGTTGTCAACCGCATATCAAAAGTGCAAGTGGATACTACACAGATCCACACCAAAGGTGCTCCGAGGCATAATGACCACCAGCGAAGTCGGCACTTGCACTTTTCCCGACGGCATGGCGTATCTCCGTGTATACCCGTCGACCATATCATCCCCATACCCCGCATACAGCTCGCAGTTTCGCAAAGTTTGAACCTGCAGCTTGGAAGGACCGAACAGTTGAGGGACTACTGCCACCAACACATTACACGCATTGGCCAGTCATCGAGCATTGGCAGATCAAAGAGTCCTCCCATCGCGCATCAACCATCATGGCCAACGTCTACCCCCATCCAGAACCCCAGTTCGTCCACTTTGCCAGTCGACGGTCTGTCGTACACAGCACCAAAGGTATTGTTTCATGTACTCAACCTCTCGCCACAGCCGCTGGAATCGACATCCTCAAGAAAGGTGGTAACGCCGCGGTATGACGTAATGCGCTCGAAATTGAGGTTTATGTGCTGATCGTAAACAGGATGCCGCAGTCGCGGTCGCAGCAGCAATCAATGTCACCGAGCCGGGCTCCACAGGTATCGGTGGAGACATGTTCTGTCTCTTCTTCGATGCCAAGACTAAAAAGGTGTCTGCCATGAATGGATCAGGTCGATCTGGTTCGAACGTCACACTGGAGAAGATCAGAAAAGACCTTAACATCGCAGACGGAGCGAATGGCCAGATTCCTATGGATCATGTACATGCCGCGACAGTACCTGGTGCAGCAGCTGGCTGGGTGGACTGTGTCGAGCGATTCGGCAGCGGGAAAGTGAGCCTCGAGGAGATCCTTGCACCAGCCGTTGACCTTGCCGAGAACGGCTTTCCGGTCTCTGAGCTATCTGCTACTTTTGTAAGTAATGTTGTCACAAGGAGTGAACTGAACGGCTAATTCTATAAAGTGGGCACAGAGTGAATCTGCCCTCCGGAAAGCTTCACCAAACGGACATGAGATGCTGAAGAAAGATTCGTCCGCAAAGGACGGCTGCAGGGCGCCCAAGGCAGGTGAGATCATGAAGAACCCTACTATTGCGAACACATTCAAGCTCCTTGCAAAGTACGGCAAGAAAGGCTTTTATGAGGGTGAAGTAGCAAAGCAGCTTGTAAAGGTTGTGTCTGATCTTGGTGGCTACATTACCCTGGACGATCTGAAGCACCATGCTGATACCGGCTCCGAGCCTGTTGACCCCATCTCGCTCAAATACACCGGCCAAGGCGTTGGTGAGTCGACTAATGGCGGTATCGAGCTTTGGGAACATCCCCCCAATGGTCAGGGTATCGTTGCCCTGATGGCCTTGGGCATCATTCAAGAGCTTGAAAAGCAAGGCAAGGTCTCAAAATGGGGTTTGAAGGACCACAACTCTGCGCAGCACTTGCACGCCACCATCGAAGCCCTCCGCATCGCCTTCTCTGACGCGCACTGGTTCGTGACAGACCCAAATGTCGTCAAAGTCCCATCCGCTGAGCTCATCTCGCCACAATATCTCTCCTCGCGCGCCGAACTCTTCAACCCGTCCCACGCGGCCGACGCCCCCATCCATGGCTCGCCCGCGCACCTCCGCAGCGACACCGTCTACTTCTGCTGCACCGACGCAGAGGGCAACGGCATCTCCTTCATCAACAGCAATTATGGAGGCTTCGGCACAGGTATCATACCTGCAGGCTGCGGATTCACTCTACAGAACCGCGGCGCAAACTTCAACCTCACCCCCGGCCACCCCAATGTCCTCGCTCCCCGTAAGCGCCCTTATCATACCATCATCCCCGGCCTGACTACCTACGCCGACGGCTCCCTGCATTCCGTCTACGGCGTCATGGGCGGGTTCATGCAACCCCAGGGCCATGTCCAGGTGTTGCTGAACCAGGAGGTATTCAAGCTGAATCCGCAGGCTGCACTTGATGCGCCGCGCTTCTGTATCGGTGCTGGCATGCCTAGCGCGGACGGGAAGATGACAGATGCAACCATCTATCTTGAGGAAGGCATTGATGCGAAGGTTGTGGAGGAGCTGAGGGCGCTGGGGCACAATGTGCAGCAGTTGAGTGGGTATGGACGTGGTATGTTTGGTCGTGGGCAGATTATTCGCAGACATACGGATGATGGACAGACAGTGTGGAGTGGAGGGAGTGATTTGCGGGGAGATGGCGCTGCGGTGCCATTGTAGATGCGTGCAGCGTACCCATGTAGAAATGAAGCCACAGACTCACTTACTCTTCTCATTCCCGTTTGCTGACGATATCACATGACCCTCTGTATTAAAGTACATGTGCGCTCCGTCAAAGTTCTCTCTACCACACATCTCTACTTCCCTAAATCTCAAAATTTGCGACACATGCCTCATGGTCTGCTTCTTCTACTCTCAAAATTTGACTATCCCCACGCTCATGTTTCTTTGCTCCCCTGCTCTGCAACCCATCAAAATCGAACGGAAGGCTGTCCATGACCTGCTCACCCAACCCGCTTTTTCCTAAAAGTCTTTCTTCCTTTCTCCCAATTGGACCAAGGCAGACGCATGTCTTGCTCGACTCAACCCTGTCCTACCTCATTGTCTGACTTGTTCTTCGCTCCAAATCAACCGTGCTACACTTGATGTCCTGCTCTGCCCATCGATTCCTAATCTCAATTTGAGCGACAATCGCGTTATGCTCTGACGGTCTGTTTGGAACACCATCACGATCTGTGGCATTCCCGTTCTGCCATCCTATGCCGTCCTTGATATATGGATCTCACATTCCTCCGAGTCTCAGCATCGAGGGAATATGTCCTGCTATGTCCTTCTTTGGTCTGTCAAGTATGAAATGGTGGGGCCTTGTCCGCATGACCTGTATGTCCATCTACGCAAACATTACTTTCTGCGCCTTTCTTCTCTTTCGGGTTCCTCAAAGCAAACACCGATATTCCATGCTGCCCTTCTTCAACATGGTTCATGAACCACCTTCTGAACAAGTTATGTTTGGAAGAAAAACTTCGAGGGACACCATGTGCTGCCCGGCTTCCTTCCACCATCACCTATGATTCCGCGCCTTCTTTTCGACCAACACCACATCCTTGAGCTCTCCCATGTCCCTTTGGCGGCCTTTGCTCGCCGACAAATATCGGCCGGGTTTTGCCTCCGAAATGCGAAGGAATAGAGTTGATGTTCTGCTGAACAAGACTGAGCATCTGTGGCCTGTACTCTTCCGGTGTTGCTCGAACAATTATGTCTTGTAGAGTCTCTTCTACCACATCTCCCGAGTGTACTAGTTTCCTTTCTCCAAAGTACACGGAAGCGCCCGGTATGCTCTGTTCTTTCCTCTTCTGTGATTTGGAGCAGTAGAAATAATGAGCCTTTCTTCTGTTCAAAATTTCTTTAGAAAGAGGATAACATCATGTTCTACTCTCCTCTGTCTGCTCTTACACGGCGACTTGCGAGGTGTTCTGAAAAAAATGCTGCATGGGGGAGGGATGTTATCCTCAGTTCTTTTCTGCTCTCTATAAAAGTTACACCTCGCCATACACATGATCTGTGGCTCTGAGCAAATACCTTGGTTCATAACCCTTCGTTCTGCCACAACGAAGCGCACTGCAACAAAGGTTCTGCTCTATCCTCTTCTGATTGGCCGCACCGTGGAAGAAAACCCTATTTATCTTCAATGCATGGCTTTCTTTGCTCCACACAAATCAGTGATAACCTCATGTTCTGGCTTACCCTTAATGCTCGACGCGATTCAAAACAAGGTGTCAAGAATACATGATCCGTGTCTCCACACCAACGCTACCAACCAAAGCTTATCCTCTTTTTCAAATTACCGATTACTATAATTCACGTCTTCTGCCTTCTTTTGCTCGAATTGTGATCCGACAAAAGCATCGAGATGCTTGCGGTGGGTGGCTTGTTTTCTTCCGAAAGACTCCATCACGGCGGTTATGTGCTGGTCCATATTCTCATGCGTGGCATATTTCAAGCCTACTATGAACGATTCCGTTGCCTATCTCTCTCCACTAGGGTCACGACTCGAAGCTGCCCTTTCTCTCTTAAACTAGCCTATGGTAAGGGCATGTATCGTCTGACCGGTGTGTTCTACATTTAAAAGAAGACGAGAGCGCGTTTTTTATCTCCACCACTAAACTGTTGCCAATAAACATGACATGTTCTCTTCACGAGATCGGCTTTCAGTATGAATCTGTCTCTCTCTATGCTGCCGTGCTCAACGCGACTCGCAAATGAGACGCCTATCTTTACGAGGTGTGCGACAAAGAACAGGCACTACCCAAAGCTGTCTCGTGAATCTTACTACAAAAGACACTCTATGCATATCTTCAGCCCCATTAGACTGGGACTAGTATCCATGGCCAAGAAGCAAACAAGATCCAGATTCGAGGTACTAGTGTCCATAGTTTGTTTTTCCACGGCAGTACCTTTCCTACAAAACCCGTATGCACTCATACGTGTCTTCTGATCCCTGCACTCCAGACGCAAACACAATACCATATCTGAAAAGACCTGTCTTGAGGCCTCTTTTCCCCAAATGCAGCACACCGACACCTTTCAGTCTCAAGTTGAACTTGACGAATGTGAAATGCGCTTTTACAAGCCTCTAGCGTACTGCTCAGCGAAAATATGCATGTTTCTGCACTGTATTATGTTCCTGGATTTAGATGAGCGTATCGTCTTTCCTGAACTTATCGAAGCTTGATATAGAAGGACGGAAGGTGCAACATATGCTTTCTTCCAGTCGTCTCGATAGAACGGCGCCGTGAAGAACAGCGCCCAAGAGATTACTCCGCGCTTACCTGCTCGTTTGAGGTGAATTTCTCAAAAACAATTCTGCTGGACTGCGCTCACATGACCAAAACGTTCGACAATTGCGAAAGTGTCACTGTAAACCGCTTGCCACATCCTTGCGCCCAAATAGCCCTGAGACTTTCAATTGCAGCAGGTATGTTGCGAAACTGTGTCTGAGCGTAGACTTGCTCCATGCGATGCACAAAGAAATCCCTTTGATCCTGGTCTGTCGATGCCGCCCCAGCGACAAAACAGACCCACACCAGCGCGTGTGCACCACGGGTGCCTGGAGGAATCTGCAGTATGGTCCCAATCAGCTGCTGGATGGTCTGAGCTTGAATCGCGTTATGGAAGTTCGAGTGCGTATCAGCGTTTGCCGCACATCTAGTGTAGATATTGCATGCAGAGACAAAGCACTGCCGAATTAGGTCTGCGAGACGCCGGTCTTCAGAGGCTTTCGGAAGATGCGAATAGGACATGAAGCCCATCAGGGACTCTGAAGCCTTCATCATCGTGAGTACTCCCACTTCTTCCCCAAGCAGAGGCACACCAAGAAGCTCGAACCTGTGGGTGGTCATTAGATGTACTGCCAGAGTCTCACTCAATCTACTAACATGTGCGTTTGTGCTTGCAGAAATTTCAACAATCCAGGATCGAAGTCTCGGCCAGGATTGCTTGCAGACAAGCTAAGCAGCATCTGAACCAAGAAGCGGTATTCCGCGCTACCCGTTACGGTCTCTCCAACGAGAAGCACGATCAGAGTCGCCCACGTAAACTTATTGAACACTTTGTCTGCAGATTGTTGCAGAGAGTCGCTACGTAACCGGGAGATGACAGCGGCCCGTCCGGCTTCAGCTGCATCTAGAAGTTCCGGCCGATGACGACTGAGATGTTGCGCAGCCACAACGCCAACCGCACGGCGTAGTAAATCGTCTTCAAGTGCCATTGGAAGAATCAAAGAGCGGTATCCGTTCGTGTAGTCATCGAGTATCACCATAGCGGAGGCGACGATCTCTGAGACTTATATGGGGTCAGTCACTGGCGGTTTCGATACGTTTAATGACTTACAGTGCGAGAAAAGCATTCGTAACTTCGGATCGATGGGTGCGATCCAAGGAGCGATGTTGAAGGGTCGTGATTGTGTAGTGACAAGCATATCGTGTCCTCGGCCAATCTCTTCTACTTCTTCATCTTGGTCGTCCACTTTGTCGAGCGTAACAGATGGCAGTCTCGGGATAGTCTCTGCAAAATCTCTGAGTGGAGGCAGCAAAGGCGTAGGAGGATTCTTCATAGCCAACGACTCTTCGAAACCGACTTTCCTCCGCTTTTTTGCCCTCTCTTCTCCTGGCCAACGTATAGCCTGGAACCCAGTGGTGGTCGGCAACTCTTGACTGTCATCGTCTCCATCTATTTTTGGTATCTTACAGTCCTTGAGGCGCCCTCTCCTAGCTACTCCTTCAGCAAATCTGATTCTGCCAAGCCCCGAGCACTCTATACCCTTCTTTGCACACTTAAAACATGATGGCTCCGTCCTGTCGCAGAAAATTCTGCGACGCGAGCACTGAAAGCATCCTCTCTCCTTCTTCGTTGTCGCAGCTGAAGGCATCTAGGTGATGGCCTTGACAATATGACAAGTTGTTAAGTTGTAGAGTGCAACGTCCAACAGCGCCGCAATTTTGGGACGGCACGCGATCGATGGCAGCAATGGTGTCGGCATAGACTGAGTCAGCGGTGGCAGTTTTATGGAAGCCCACTACCCCACGCTCCATGTACCTTTTACGATTCTCGTAGGGGTGCATTGTAACAGGGAGAATGCAGTCACATCCTCTGGTCTGCCGTCAAGGTTCGACGGGTGGCTCGCATTCGGGCCGAGTTCGGCAAGAGCCCGACCTCTATTACGCCTGACCCCAACATCTAGCATCAACACAGGACATTTCGGACGTCACCGGGACTGGTGTTACATTAACTCATAGGAACACGCACTCACAGGTGAATGGGGGCTCGTCAACAGCATTATGTTCATCAGATTCAAGGTAATAAAACTTTCGCTTTACGATAATGGACACTTCACTCCCACAGTACCTGTAACCGCGGCCCGTGGAACTTCTTACGGGCATGTCCGAACCAATTAATCACCGTAAACAGGGCCATTACACTAATGACGGCAGACGCGTAGTCTCCAGGAGTCAGCCACACAACGTCCGAGAGTCGAATTGAAGGGGTCTTACTCATGCTTGTACCTGTCACCGGAATGACTGTCGGGAAGTCGTAGAAGATCAGGACCAGTACCGCGAAAGCGACAGTCGTAACGTTAGCGACCCATCCCACGATCGATGGTAACTTAAAGGAACGTGACTCTGGTAGCCACTTTGCAGAGCGTCTCCGCATCATCAACAGTACGGCCGGGAACGCGTAAGTAACGTGTTGCAGAATCAGACCTGTACCAATAAACGCATTGAACGCGGATGTCGAGCCGAGATATATGCAACCGATAATGAACATGATGGCAAAGTTGAACAACAGCGCGGCGACGGGAACTTGCTGTTTCTCATCAATCTTACCGAGCCAGCGACTACCGAACAGCGCATCGTCACGTGCGAAAGACCAGGTCAAGCGGGAGGCGGTCTGGTGTGTCGCGTTCAGTGCAAACACAACGGCTAAGAGCAACAGTACGATGAAGAGGGTGGCAGCAATGTCTGATCGAGTTGCCTGTCGCCAGATCTCATACACAGGTACACTGGGCATTAATGTCAGCCAATGACGTTCAGGTTCGCTTCCATAAAGGCTTACCCTGTAGCTGTGGTGACGACAGCGTCCAAGTCGTTCGTACAGTACATCATGATGATGGCAAAAATGAAAGAGGTGATGAAACCGATCGACACGGTGCTCATCAAGGCTCTGGGGACAACGATTCCTGGGTTCTTGCACTCCTCTGCAAGATGCACAGCTCCATCTATACCGGCATACATGTAATTTGGTGAGACAAGACCAGTCAGGAATGCAACTCCGTTGGACCAACCGCTGCCGTTGAGAAATGTCGTCCAGACAGACTCAGTTGGTTGGAAGTGTGGAGCGGTGCGAGCGAGACACGTAATGACTATCACCAGGAAGCTGGCAATTGACACAAAGACTTTGTATCGATCACGATCAGCAGTGGTACCAAGAAGCATGATTTAGAAGGAACGCTTACAAGCCAGGTCGTGGATCCACATCGTTCGTCGAAGCAGATAAACGTTGTACAGAAGAACAAGTACGTTGGCAGCCTGATACACCATGAACGCGTGCCATGGCTCGGGAGCATATGTTGGGTTCCAAGCAACTGCCAGTCCAAGACAGAGTTGCGGTGCAATGATGGCAATTCCTGCGCAGATTGCAATCCAGGAGAAAACATTTGTTGCTCCACACCAGTACGACTACTATGCATAAGTAATTCTTAACCGTAGATATGACGAGTGATTCCTAACTCACCAAACCACGACTCCATCTCTGAGGAGCCAGAATCGATACCCAATGATATTGTCCCCCAGCTAAACTAACATTAGACAACTTATAGAGATGAGTTATCGAGGCCACCAACCTGTAGGGTACACACTTGCGAGCTCTGCGAGCGTAACAGCGCAAGCGCCAACCAGTACGCACATGATGATCGGCCCATAGATGAGAGTCACTGGCCCGCCCTGAGAGATGGCCAGCGCAAATGTTGCCGCAATGCCAGCCCAGCTATTGCAAATGATCCAACCCGCAGAGATGGTCTCCAGACCGCTCATGGTCCGCGCTTCTTCATTCTGAAGAACGAGGCCTTCGAGATGGACGCTCCTAATCTGGCCCTGATGTTGCGATGACACTGCGTGGTGTTAGCTGAATGAAGGGACAGTGAGGGGTGCAGACGTTACAGCGCTCCAGATCCGTGAGTACCTTGGACTCGTAGTCCGACTTCTTCTCTGTATCCATGATGATGGTAAAGGGTACTGCTATGTTTCGAGATCGTGGTGATTATTCGTGACGAAAGGTTTATTAGTACTGCAGCTCTCCGTTCTTATCACTGTCTTGAGGAGATACGAAGTAATAGCAGCGAAACGGCTGCTATCGCCTATCACTGCTATATCCCCCCCAAGTGGTCTATCAAGACCAGCAGCCAAGAGATAGTTGCCCGTCCTTAGGGCTCTCCCTTTATTGCCCACATTGGGCAAGCCTGCATGGACGCGCCATTGCACGGATGCGGGGTTGGCGCTAGGGCTGATCACACGCGAAGGGACTGTGACTCGCGGCTTGATGATTTTGGCTCCAATCTAGGGCGAGCGTCTAGAGGTGACAACAATCTATTCTGGGGTATTACGCGGTGAGATTGCTTGTTATCATGTTGGCTGTGACTGGGTGTCTGTGCAGCTATGAGTTGGAACTTTCGCCTCCTGCAGAGGCGGTGATAACAAACGTATCGCTGATGAAGCGTTGGTCACGAGCGCGAAACTTTTTAAGATAATTCGGAAGATGCTACTTCTTACGTCCCTGTGTCTCTGTTGGGAAGATGGCCGCATTCTTTCGCAATCTACAGACTAGGATGCACGTTCTCCAATTCCGACAACTCCCTTCTAACCTCAAACGCTACTCGTGTGCCTTCTTCAATCGCACCATCAATGAAGCTCCTCCAACCCAATGCCCAGTCCGAATTCGCAAAGAAGACATTTCCATGCCTTGCCCTCATATCATCTAAGTGATTCGCAAGCAATCCAGGCGGCGAGAAGAACCATGCACCCTTCGCAAACTCATCCTTCGACCAATTGTGAAATACCAATCTCTCGATCTTTGGCTCCTCTTTTTGTTGTGCAAACATGTTTGTAACTGCGCGCTTTGTGGCATTGATGTCAACCTCAGGATCAATGTGCTTGTGATCACCGCCGAAGCATACAATGTGGGTGTTGCCCGCGGGTGTGGTGCCATCGCCGATTGCGTAGATGAGCTCGTTATGGGGATATGTGTTGCCGGTCCAAGACCGAAGGTCTTTGTTCGAGATCTCGGCGTGCACTTTGACGCACTGATTGACGTGGCCTATTGCTATGGCTGCTCTCTTGCCAGCACTCAGAGGCGGTTCGAATATTACTTCCCCTAAAACGTTGAGCGGCATGGCGGAGATCAGCCGTGCGGCGTGATAGCGACGGCCATCTCGTGTAGTGACTTCGACTTTGCAGCCTGCGTCTTTGATAGTCTTGACCGGGCTGTTGAAAGCGTAAGCCAGACGCTTTGTAGCGAGCGCTTCCTGAAAGAAGCGGATTGCAAAGCTCGATTGTCCGCCCTTAAACTTCCAGCTGATGAGCATGTCTATGCAGCCTGCGTAGGTATATCCACACATCGCCCACCAGTGCATAAACTCATGGAAGCTCATAGTGGCCAGGGTACCTCCGCTACACAGGAGCAGAAATGCTTCTAGAGCTGCTCGCTCCTGAGGCGACAGTGAAGGCGCGATCTCGATGATGCGATCTTGCGCGGAGCTAAAGTCAAGCTCCTTCGCAGCGGGAAGATGGAATGTGTCGTAAGGCAAAGGGATTGTATTCCGTCCATAGACTCCGTCGATATTTGTGAATTTGCTCAGCGCCGAGATGATAAGCTCATCCTGTACTGTGTTAGCGCGTCACTCTTAAAATGACTGCAGCAGATGGAGGCATACCTCTTGCTCATGGGTCAGAGTATAGCCCTGCTCCCCAATATTCAACTCGTAATGATTGACACCGTGCGAAAAGTCAAATGACTTCTCCACCTCATTCATCATCTGATACCTCGACATCTCCCTCCAGGTATTAGACTGGCCCCAATGCACCCACGTGCCGCCCATCTCAAAGGGATAGCCACCAATGTTAGACGACCAAGAGCGGCCTCCAATGCGGTCGCGGCCCTCCAGAAGCAGTACCTTCAGTCCCTCTGCTGCAGCATTGCGCGCAGCTGTAAGACCACAGTAGCCCGCGCCAACGACAATAACATCGTACAGGACCTCGGAGCTAGAGACGTTGGTAGGTGGATTTATGACGCCGATCGAAGGTACACCGGCTGTCAGACCGCCGGCGGGTGTCCATGTGAAGCCGTCGCGGGAGGTCATGGTTCAAGAATGCAATTACAACCAGAGAACAAAACGAATTACTTAGGTGATAAGATGTTCTGGCGCAGGCGTCTAGAGGCTGAGCGAAGTTTAAAACCACAACAGGCTCCAGGATCCCGTCTCCCCTTATCCATTACAATATGCAATGCGAACTCATTCGATCAGCGCGGAATTGCTGTTCGCGGCATTCAAGTGAGGAAGTAATTGCTAGCCACTCTAGCGCGTTGTAAATGCATTAGCGTGTGAAGTTGAAGGGGCGAAGTGGGGTTGTCCCGATTGGGGCATTAAAAGGAGAAGAAAGTACTGCCACAACTCCTCAGAGGCCACCATCTGAACATGGATCGCTTCTAGAGCTGATAGACCTTTACTTACGGCAAGCTAGATGTCACCTGCATATACCGGACTTGACCAAGGCTCCAGCTATTGTCGGCGCCGTTGTTATCTCGACACACTAATGGCTTTCAATTCGTGATACGATAACCATGCCGCACATTCCACCCAGCCCAGATGTTTTTGGGAGCTCGGTGGATTAATATCTTGAGTCAAACACAAAGTTGATGAGAATTGTATTGAAAAAGGTCGTCGCATGGCCCATGCAATAAAATACATGCGCTACATAGCCGCCTTCTCTTGCGGCAGCAAATGAAGCTTCTCGAGAAGCAGAGCTGTAGCATTTATAAGACCGTAGAAGATCATGGGTATCACCTTGTAGCTTGTCAGTATCGATGCATGTTCATTAGCGTTTTGCATCACTTACTCCGAAGAACAGATTCCCTAGCAGACCTCTCCGTATGATCGTCTCGGCTAGCTCTGTCTTTGCTATTCCTGGCGCGGTGTCGCTCTTGAATGGCCCCGTGAGTCTATAAAACGTGACGAAACTCGCACCAAAGCAGTAGATAAGCAGCACTTTGAGCCCATGAATCTGCCACAGCTCAAGAAGTCCGGGCGCACCACCGAAGTCTCTTGCAAGTGTACTCATGTAAGCACTGTGATCCACTCCATAGCGAATGCGTGCGGTACTGGGAGCCAGAAGGTGGTAGTGTGGTGGATCAGTGGGCATCTTCATACGACCAGTGATCAAGGCTGTCCACCACATTGCCTGTTGCTCCGCAATAGGTGGGATTGCACCTACACCTGGGCGAACGAAGCCAATGAAAGCAACAGTTGACTCGTCTGGCGCCACGATATTGCGAACGGTGGCATCCGATGCCGTTTTGTAAGACGAATGAAGGTACGAGAACGACTGTTTGTAGCCGGTGCAGTATACCACGCAAGTCGGTCTGACTTCGACGTCCTTCATGCGCCTCCAGTCTTTACGCTCTATATTCTTCTGAAAGATAACTCTTCCGCTCTTATCGATGCGGTCTGGAAATGTACATGTGTCGACCCACCTCTTTGATTGGGCATCCTCAGGAGGATCCACGTAGCCATTTCCTAGGAAGCCGAGAGGATGCTTTTCCTGATACGGTCGGTTCAAGTAAGGCATTGCTTTGCTACTCTTGTTCAAGAACACAAACGCTCTGCCTAGCCGATCGTGAGGTAGAGCACCGACATGCTGGTTCATGCCAGCTTGAGTGCCTGTAAGGAACCACAATACGCGCTTGATGACGAAGTCAGACACAAACCAACGCATGCGGCTTGCAGCGACGGCGTTGTGAACATAAGCAGTCTCGAAGAGATTTGTAATTAGGCCATCGATAGGCAGCCCACCCTTGAATTGTTTGCCAAAGACTTTGAAGCGAGAGAGGGCTTTAGGAAACGACAAAAAGCCGGTTCTGAAGCACATCGTGACTGATCTAGCGTCAGCCTTAATTGCCTCGTAGGCGACATCTGCAGCTGTTAGCTTTGTGTATTCGCTATTGTGGCTTTGTATATACCCATGCCAGTTTCTCCACAGCCCATGACAAGCACGTCTTGCCCCGTGAGCTGAGCACGTACTTTGTACTGCGAAGAGTGAAAGGCCTCTCCATTAAGATTCTCAATGCCAGGAATCATTGGCACGTTTGGCTCTACGTGCAAGCCTGCGAGGGTCAGCGGCTTTCAAACTATTTCTTTGTGTCGCTCTACCTGTGCAGACGGCAACATGAGAACAGTCAAAGACCTTCTCTTTGTTGTCATCCTCCCTATCCATATACTTGACTCTGTGAGCCCACCCAGACTCTCCGGACTTGTCTAGCGGTGCAATGCTGGCTACTGGACATCCCAGTCTAATGAATGGGGCAAGTGCAAAGCGGTCCACATATGAGCGAAGGTACTCGACATATTGAGGCAAAGAAATATGGTCCGGAGCAGAAAGCGGAAATCGGTGATCAGAAAACGATGTTAATTGCTTTGATGAGACCAGCTCCGCGTTCTCGTACGATCGATACTGAAAAGTGCCGCCAATGCCTTCTTCGCTGTATGGTACTTAGCTCTTGATTAACTGTGAAAAAACGTTTAATCTCACGCTTCGAATAGAACAGCCTCAATTGGTCTGTCCGGTGTAGATGCCTCGAGCAATGTTTTGAGTGTTGTCAATCCTCCTGGTCTGTTCGGCGTGTCAGCCACATGGATTTTAGTGGGGCATGTCGAACTTGCCCTGCGCCAATTACAGCGACGCGCATCGCTGGTGCTTTGCCTGGCATTATTTCTGATCTGATAAGTGTAGGTCTACAGGTTCAGTTCAGACACAGCCTACAGCTGCGTGTTCGTATCACCTTTCATTGTTTGCCGGCGGCCACGGACCGTTGTTGCACATGCTGGGGCGAGTGCATTCGACCTAGAGCTTCCACCCAATCAGCAATTTATAAGTGACGTCTACATTCGTGGACTTCGCTCCATCTCTCAAGCTCTTCCTCGTTCGCAACGCCCGCCCCACACTCTGCTTAGTCGCTGGTTCCTGGATTGTTGCAATTGGCTATCCGCAGGTACTGCCCCTTGCGGTTTTCCTCCGACAACTTGGAAACATTCAACGAGCCGAGGAGTATCACACCAACGGCTGCGCCATGTCAACTACTCACCCGCTTGAGGAGCCCTTTTATAGATCAAGCCTTTTCTCAAGCCCTTGATCATGGAGTCGCAGCAGCAGGTGAAAGTTGCTGTAGTAGGCTCCGGCATGGCGGGGCTGGTGACAGCCCATTTGCTCAAGCAAGACCGCCGCCAGCGGTTTTTAGTGAAAGTTTTTGAGTCGGTACGTTGCGCATGTCAACAGCTTGACGTGACTACACAAGACTGATAATATAGGGCAACACTTTGTCTCTCGACTCAGCCTCAGTCTCAATACCCAATGCCGCGCGCAACTCCGCTGACCGCGTCGACCTGCCTATGCGCGCCTTCGCTGGCGGCTTCTACAGCAACCTGAGGTCCATGTACGACTACCTGGGCATTCAGTATCAGTCGCAACCTTTCTTGTTCGAATTTGCGCGCTCAAAGTCGCCATATTTCACGCATGCGTCGAACCTGCACCAGCTGCCTGCGCGACCCAACGGGGTCAGCGTGATATCATATATTCTTGAGTTGGTGTACCTGGCATTGTGCTACGTCTACTTCTCGCTATGCTGCTTCTTTATTGCTCCACGGCGGGGCGAGACGCTGCAAGCATACTTCGAACGCACATGGACGCCTGAGCACTTTGCGACCTACTACGTCCTGCCACTGATATCGAGCGTTACTACCTGTCCACACGAGTCGCTCCTTGCATTTCCTGCCAGCGACTTGACAGAATACAAGCGAAGGACGCATCGCGCGCCACACTACACTGTTTCAGAAGGCGTTCGAGCGGCGCAAGATCGACTAGCAACAGGCATACAATACGAGCTCAACGCTGCCATCACAAATGTCGAAGCACAAGAGAAGGGCGTGCGGCTGTCGTGGAAAGACGCCAATGCACTGGAACAAACAGAGACATTTGACAAGGTCATCCTTGCGGTGGCGCCAGACGTGGTAGGGCAGGTCTTTGAGCCTCTGCGGCACTACATGGCGCACATACCAACGGCTCTGGTTGAAAGCATCGTGCACACAGACAACAGCGTGCTGAATCAGGGCTGGAAGACGGCAGGAAAATCCAACAGGACAGCGCAGCTGATCCACCTCAACACGTCTACAGAAGGCAAACATAGGACTGAGTCACACCATGTCCAACCGTGTGGCGCGATTGTCACAACTTGTCCCTTCAGTGTGCTGGAGGGATCTCAAATACAGCACGCGGCAAAATTTACGCGCGTGCTTCGAAGCACACAGAGCCAACGCATTGTTAACGCTATTTTCAATTACAACCAGGAGAGCGGTAGCGACGAAAAGTCTGTACCGCTCTGGAGGAATGGAGATGATAATGTGTACCTAGTTGGTGGCTGGTGTTGGGATGGCATGGTCCTACTGGAAGGCTGCGTTGTATCAGCTATGCGAGTCGCCGATGCACTCGGTGTTGACGTGCCTTGGCGGCACTTTTGACAATGTAATGCCATAGAGAAACTAGGGTCCGTCTATCACAACGTCTTCAATATCCTCTGTTCGTGTCTCGATTTATTGAGTGCGCAGTCGCACTAATCCAAAAATGGCTAAAGCTATAACACTTTCGAAACCTCGCAGCCTCGAGATGTGTGTGCATCGCCCTTCCACACTCACATTCGGCGCTGCGATGAATCGACTTCTACTCGGAGTGGTCGCGGCGATTGTAATTCTCTGGATCTTCAGGCAGAAGAAAGATAAAAGGACCGTCTACGGGCTGCAGCATGGCCGGTTACATCTTGACACCCGCATACCCATGTGGATGAACATGGGATATTGGAAGGTTAGCAAAACTCTTTCTCGTTAGAAGTATCGTATTCACTGCTCCGTAGGCTGAAAATGGGAAACCTGTCAGACGCAGGAGCCTGGCTGAAGCGTGCCGAGACCTGGTGAACCTCGTACTTGCAGAGGCTGGGATCTCGAAAGATGCAGCCACACATCACTCCAGATGTCTCATTGACGTCGGCTTCGGCTGTGGTGAGCAGACCATCTATCTAATGAGCGAAACACCCGTCAGGCCGTCCGATAGACTGTGGTGGGGCGAGGAGCAACACCACGTGTGTTTCGATCAGTACGTCGGCATCACCCAGGACAGTTCTCAGTATCAATATGCTCAGGAACGTGTTGATGAGCTAGCAAAAGACAAAGTTAGTCTCTTTTGCGCGGATGCGTCAAAGCCTTACGTGTGGAGCGAGCAATTGCTCACGGCTGTCCAAACAGCTCATGCCGGGTCGCAGGAGACGTGGTTGCTGGCGCTAGATACGGCATATCACTTCTCACCTTCTCGGTGGATTCTGATCGATCATGCGTACCAGAGCTTTGATGCATCATTCATGGCTTTCGATTTGTGTCTTGCTCCACATGCGACTTTGCTTCAGAGGTTAAGCCTTCGTGCGTTGACTAAGCTGATGGGCGCGCCTTGGGCAAACTTCGTCACTCCTGAGTGCTATCGGCGGAAACTTGTGGGCATTGGTTATGCGGACGATGATATTAAGATTGTGGACATTACGGAGCACGTATTTGCGCCGTTGGCGCAGTATATGGAGAACCAGGATCGCCGGCTCAAGATGCTTGGACTCGGTCTCGGGAGCTTTCAGGCGGCGAGGTGGTTATTCAAGTGGTGGGGTAATTCGGGGGCTGTACGCGGGGTTGTGGTGGTTGCGAAGCATAGTAGCAGTTTGACGGGACAGTAAGACAGGGTCCTGAGCTGCGCTCTGATTTCAGCCTGCTTCAAAGCACCGAGTTGTTATTAGCACTCACCCCAAGGAAGCCGCCCCTTACGTCCGGTGTGTAGGCGGTTCACACTTCCAGCCCTGCGAGTTGCAATGCCCCCCCTTCCCCCTCCGTCACGTGAGCGCTACCCTCACATGCTCATCTTGAGTTGCGGGGGAGACAAACGGTTGAATGCGGTAACAAACGCTCAGCTGCCCCGCCTGTCTCTTCATACTCTCGATCTCACACCCTCCACCTTACACTCTCAATCATATATTCTTCATTGTTCAGCTACTATACCAATCTGTCTATACGCACCCCGCTATATATACATCAGCTAGCTCCTGATATCAGTTGACCCAGAATACTGGAGTCTTATGACACAACACTGTTCTTTCGAACATACTTGTCCCGAACATATCTGTCAACATGAGTAGCATAACTGCCCCTACTCCACCTTACAAGTCCAGAGTAGACTTTCTCGCCAACGGCGTAACTGAACTACAGCTATCCAATGCGCTCTACTGCTCGATCTGCCGCGAGCCACTCGAAGTCGCGCCCGAATTCAACCTGCCACATCACCTCACCTCGCCTTCGTCGTCGACAGTGCACCTCACTGCCGCCCGCGTCGCCTCCCCGACAAGTAGTATCACCTCCCATGACACCGCGATACTCAAAAACACCTCCTCCGTAACACAACAAGATACAAGCCTGGCTCTCGAGCGAGCAGCACGAATACACCCATGCTCACACATCTTCGGGAGGACCTGCCTCGAGACCTGGTTCAGCACCTCGACCTCCGACCGGTGTCCAGAGTGCAACCTCAAACTCTTCCCCAACTTGTACATGAAGCTGTTCCTACGCTGGCCAACCCTTGCAATGCGCATCGCGTTTGCAGCATGGATTGAGGAGAGTTGCGAAGACCTTGACGCAGCGGCCGAGGTAAGGGCAAGATTGATGAGTGATTGGGTTGCGGATCTTATCCGTGAGACTGCATTGAGTCTGTGGGAGCAGCAGGGGTATGAGGTAGAGTGGGAATACATTGACGGCCAAGAAGACGAGAATGACGACGATTCTGTGGAGGATAACGAGGACGAGGAGGGCGAGGAAGGCAAGGGAAAAAGCGGTGAAAAGATCATGGATGCAATCCAAGAGACACCGAACGAAGCTGACGGCATCGCCAACGATGAGAGCGAAGACGATGCTGAGTACGAGTCATAAGATAGGAGACCGCCAGAAGTGAGAGGATTGAAGGGAAGGCTGAGTACTATGAACAGGGACAAGAGACCACCACGGAGGATGGAATTGATGATGAGGTCAACAGTAGCACTTTGGACAAAGTGTAAGGCGTGCTGTTGTTGCATGGTGTGTTTATGATTTCTTGTATCTTCCATCACCTACTTGTTCGGAGAGATCATGTAATAATGTTTGGGCTTGGGTGTTACATGCTGTCGTGCCCTCAGGTGTGTGACTGGCTTGGGAACCAGATTGGATGTTGCAGATTGGCTATTGGTTGTTTGGTCTAGAGTCAATTAGTGACGTCAATTCAGTCAAAAGTATGGATCATCTCAGCCCAGATATTCTTACTACAGATATTCATGTTACAGATGCGACGATGCGGCAGGGCATTTGTATTACTCGAAGTGACATTGTAAATTCGGACGCGCAGTCTATTACACCCGCTTGAGCATCTTCTTCGCAACTGTTAACCTCGCCATGATAACACATAGAGCTGAAAGCGTAGCCATGCCGCCAGCATAGAAAATAGCAGGTCGATAGACTTCAACACTCTGACCGATTCCCGCACCTTGCTTGCTGCCGCCTGCAGCTTGAAGTAGATAACCTGCAATCGGCGCGCCCATCAGATATCCCGCAGACCATCCTGTCACGGACATGCTCATTGCAACTGTAGCTCTTCCAGGTCCAAAAATACCAGCGACAACGGTGGGCTGTGTGGTGAAGTAGGCCCCGTTTGCGACGCCATTGACTGTTGCGAAGATAACAAGCGGCGCGAGCGTGTTGGAAACAGGCCAGATCGCTAGCATACTTACAGCATTGATGGCCATTACAATCACGAACATGTTGAGCGGTCCGATCTTATCGCAGAGTGGGCCTGCGAAGAAGCGTCCAATGGCGTTGCAGGCGTTGAAAGCTGCAACCAGTCCTGCACCAGTACTGGAACTCAGGCCAATGGACTGGGCGAACAGCGGGAGGTAGTATGGAGGTATGTAGAGGGCGAAGACACCAATAGCACTCGCAATAAATGTCGCAACAAAGGGGATCGAGCGAAACATGCTGCTGTCGAAGAAAGGCGCGGTCTTGAGCGGCACACGATCCTTCAGCAACCAAGCAGCTGGCATGCCAATTGCAAGGGTCAGCAGGCCCTGGAAGCGGAAAGTCCATTCGATCCCGACTCTTTGGTACATGGCTTCGAGTGCAATAGCCATCACGCAACCACCGACACCTCCGCCAAGTTTGATAATCCCATTGGCGAGTCCCAGGCGCGAGCTGAAGTACTGGACAGGAAGCGCGTTGGAAACAGCATAGTTCATTGCCATTCCAACGCCACCGACGACTCCGAACGTGCCGAAAAGACCAGCAATGTTTGACGTGCAGAAGCTGGCCCCGATCAAACTCATTCCCATAAGGAACACGCCCAGCAAAACTGTCAAACGCGCACCGAACCATCGCATGAAACGAACAACCAGAAGTCCGTACATAGCTCCGCCAGCAAGACCCAGCGATCCAACAAACGTCAGTGTCGAAGCTTTTTCGTTCTTCAATGTCGAATCCAGTAGTGCGGCCTGCAACACACCCCAACAATTGATTATACCATTATGGCAGAACGTCGTGATGAAGCCCGCGGCAACGATGACCCAGCCATAGCCACCATCTGGAATCGCTGTGGTCGAGTACGGTGCGTCTTCCGGGATCTCGTCGGGATTTTGGTTCGAAGTAAAAGGGCGTGAGTTTGCAGACGTGTAATTTGTGAGTGGGATCTGCGACTCGCCACGCAGATCCGAGACCTCAATGCGCTCTGCGGTAATTGTTGTCGTGGCCATGTCAACACTGCACTCGAGGGCTTGTAGGTGTTTGTTCGGGTCTGAAAGGAATCGAGCAGTTGGTCAAGATGGGAGTCAGATCCGAGATTGGTTAGACTGCGCCCTTTGAGGTCCAACCTGAGGAACGGCTTTCCGAGATCGCAGTGATTGCTTTGTAAAAGCTCTTTCGAGTTCTAGCATTCTCGTACAAGCTCTTCATAATATATGCAGGCTGTTGTTCGCGCTCTATTCCATTAACGATATTAGACCTCTGTTTGGTGTAGTGTGCAAGAGCACGGCGCTGTAAACACGTTGCTGACGTCACCCCTTGTGCTCTCACCGAAGTTTGCCCGCATTGCTCAAACGCGCTCGTAGAGTCAAGCCTTACACAGTGGGAACGTTTGATAGAATGGACATTTAATGGAATGGGCATCAAAGTCTCAACTTCGTAGTATTACAGGCGTTCTTGACACAGATGTTGCATAAGGTGTAAATTGGTGCACTGATGATCAACTCCGAGATGGACACGAGCTCAAATTCGAAACAACCCCTGGACAACGCACACTATGGCATGATTCTGGCGGCCTGCAACCAGACTCATACATAGGCTAAGTCTCCGAACTTCGAGGTAGGCAGTGACACTTATCCTCAACCCGCAAGTCGTCAGTCGAACAACTTCGAAAATCGGCCACTACCATTACTATGGCTACCGAGGATACAGTGCAGCTGAGCGAGGCGCATGCGCCGCATCAGGCGTCTTTCGACGCACTTGAATCCATCCTGGAAACGCTAAAAGAGGAGCTCGTGAAGCTCCGTCGCGACCACGACAGTGCGATGCTACCATTTTTATTGCGACATAATTTCTGACACTTTTAGAACACGAGCCAGAGTACTTTCGCGCCGTCCAGCATATCTCCGACTCAGAGCTGACCTCATTCACCACCCGCGATCTCGAGTCAGTTCGTATTGCCGTGTCGGCCTATGGACTGCACCTCTTCGGCAAGATACGCCTCCCAGCCGTAGACGACGGTTATATACATGTGCGCGTCTTTGGGTCGCCGAAAGATGGTACAGATGGCAGCAGCGCAGACGAGCGCGAGTATGCGTTGCACAGCATACACACCGAGGAGGTCATTAAAGAGGACGGCGATAGGGTTTACAGGGCCGTCTTCGGAAACAATGATAAGCTTGAGTGGTTTGATACATAAGACAGCATCCGCAAATAAAGGCCTCCGAGCAACATGCTGTGATTGTAGCTTTCAAAGCCTACAAGCACCTTCCTCAGTCCAAAGTCCGATGTGCTGACATGCGCTAAGAATTAGCGACCCACTTAGTCAGGTCGCGAACTGCAGTGAGACACTACTACATCTACAAACACAAGATCGATATGGAGTCGCACTTCCAGATCTCAGAAGCAATACCAGCCGATGCTGCAGCAATTGCATCATTGTTTGCGCTATCGTGGGTCTCGCCCTTTACCCGTTTGCAATTTGGCCAAATCGATCCGCAAGAGTTTGCAGCGTCTATGGTACCCCTCATTGCTAAGCAGATAGCAGAGGTGAGGTCAAAGTTCATCGTGGCGCGGCACGTAGAGACGAGAAACGTTGCAGCTGTTGCCCAATGGATTATGCCTGTAGAGGCAGATACGAGTGGGTTGAACGAGGAGTCGAGAGAGGACCGCGAGGAACGCCAGCAATTTGAGGATGAAGCATACAGGCGCAGTCTCCCAGAAACCAGCAACAAAAATCTCGTTGTAGCGTTCACGCTAGGACTGCGGCGTTTGAGACAAGATACGCTGCAAGGACGAAAGCACTTCCTTTTGGAGAACCTTGCGACCCACCCGGACTACCGTGGGAAGGGTCTGGCAAGCCGACTGATCGAGTGGGCGTCTTTGCTTGCAGACAAACAGCAGGTGTTAGTATACTTGGATACCGCGAGCAACAATCCCGCTGCCGGATTATACAAGAAGCTTGGCTTTGAAGAGCAGGGTAGAAACACTATCGAAGACCTCACCAAGTACGCCTCGATAGAGAGCATGGACAATTTGGGGTGCGATACACAACACACACATATTGCCTTTCTCCGCTTCCCGGTAACCTTGCACAATTGTATGTAGTAGGGCTTGCACCGTTGAGATTCCCTTCTCTCACCTGGACGACTGTGTGGCTTACACGTCATCCTTTAGCTCACATAGCTATCTCGACCTGCACTTGTTGCTATTAATCCTACCCACTCACCTTCCAACCTTGAAACTCTGGCTCTGATGATTGTAGCTCTCAACCTTCAACTTCTGGGCAGCCTTGGTCTGAAGCAATGCTGATGGTCTGACCTGTACTACTCCTTCTGAGATAGCAATGGCAGCACATTGTGATGTAAGCTCAGCGCTCGACATAGGTCACTATAACGACTCACATTCTGAGACTACTCTACACATCACACAACACTACCAGTCTCCGTAGGAGCAGCAAGATAAGCTCAATACACCTGCAGTGAAGACAAAATGCACCGTTCCGCGTGATTCACAGCATCCCTATGAGCGATTACCTATTCCAAGGACAAGGCGAAAGGGTACGTGGAGTGATTGAGTTTGCTGAACCGCACTAAGTTTTCCAAGCACTTGACACGTCTGTTGACGTGGCGGCCTACTTCGAGCAACTCGATCAATACTACAATGACGAAGCCGATGATGTGGAGTGGCATGACCTTGATTCGGAACCTGTGTCTCCACACCGCAGTACATGCTGACATTCGCTCAAGCGGAAACCACATCCTCATCGACCGTTCGACAAGTATCGCAGCACGTTGCAGACGACCCTGAACAGGACTCCGAGTCATAATATATGCACGAAAGATTGGTCGCTGTCGACTATCCTGCTTATCCGCCGCCCATCCGTATCGCCATCTCAGGAAAATCGGGTATCGGCAAGTCAACTATGATCAATGTTATACTGGGTATGCCGACGTTTTGTTCCACCGTTAGAAGACACCAGATTATTTTCCTTCGATTGCTGATACACATCTTAGAACGACAACGATGCCGGCACGCTCAGCGTTTCCAACAGGGCGTAGTCCCGCGGGAGACTGCTACTAACTACGGCTTAAGTAAGCGGGCAGTCCGTAGTAAGGTTGTGAGCAGTAGCGTAGCCGTACAGTAGTAGGTTCTGCCACCGTATACGGGCCGTATACGGCTTATATTCTAGGTTACTCTCTCCTCTATAGCTTCTCTATACTCTACTATAATTTCTTAAGATCTTATCTAATCTTATCTTCTTACCGTGTCCGTGCACCCAACGATCGGTAACAACCAACGATCGGGGAACAACATCTACACTAGTTTTCAACGCGTAACAGCTTAACCACCATGACAGGAATATTAGATGCGCTTGCAGAGATTAATAATTTAAAGCCTGGCGAAAAACCTGTATATACAAAGCTTGCAAAAAAACACAGCGTTAATCGCAATACGCTGTCGCGCGCGCACTGAGGCGTGCAGGTCCCCCAACGCGTCGCTAACGAGAGTTAAAAGAAACTTAACTACTAACAGGAGTTAGATCTAGTTAAGTATATACAGCAGTTGTCAGAGCGTCACTTAGCACCTACCAGGCGTATAATACAGAATTTTGCATCCTCAGTTGCCTTAGAGCCCTGCTCTGATATGTGGGTTCAGCGCTTCCTCTACTGTTACTACAAGCAATTCAAGTACGCCTGGGTTACCGGCATGGACTCAAATCGTCACAACGCTGAGTCTTAATGCAAGTACAAGTTGTACTTTGAGCTGCTACAGCAGAAAGTCACTCAATACAACATTCAGCCAGAGAACACCTACAATATGGATGAGAAGGGCTTCGCGATTGGAGTGCTAGGCAGAACCAAACAGGTATTTAGCCGGCGTTAGTATGAGAAGAAGGAGGTCAGGCAGGCTCTCCAAGATGGCTCACGTGAGTGGGTGAGCCTGCTGGCCACAATTTGTGCTGATGGTACTGCTCTCCCGCCTGGTATCATCTTTGCGTCAAAGAACTCCACCATACAAAGCCGCTGGGTGGCCGATATTGATCTATCAAAGCACTCTATCCACGTTGCCTCGTCGCCCGCTAGATGGACCAACAACGATATAGGACTAGCTTGGCTTAAACAGGTGTTTGATCGATACTCTAAGCCAAAGGCACGGCTGAGGTATCGACTGTTGATCGTAGATGGCCATGGGAGCCACCTGACCCAGGACTTTATTAAATACTGCTACCAGAAGCGTATTATATTGGCAGTGTTGCCACCTCACAGTACCTAGACGCTGCAGCTGTTAGATGTAGTCTGCTTTAAGCCTCTATCGTCTGCCTACTCCAGCGAACTTGATAACCACCTCCAGCAATCCCAGGGCCTTTCTCTACTGTCAAAGGCTGACTTCTTTGCCCTGTTCTGGCCTGCGTGGGTATCTACGTTCACCGAAAACCTCGTACTGAAGGCCTTTGAAGCCACTGGCATACACCCTATCGAGCCCGACGTCATCCTCGATAGATTCCGCCACACCACGCCCAGCGACCCAGGATCAAGCTCCTCTGGTTCTTCAGCTTATTCTGCAGAGGACTGGCTTAAAGCTTGCAGTACCCTACAGGCGGAGGTGAGAGATCCACGCAGTGTGGGTGCGCGGAAGCTGGGCCAAACTATCCACCATCTCTCAACTCAACTAGAGCTCGCCCACAACGAGATAAATGGCTTACGACATAAGCTGCGTCAGAAGAAGAAGCGTCAGAAGCAGCCTAAGAGTCAGTTAGACCTGCAGCAACACCAGGAGTATCACGGTGGTGCAATGATGTGGTCTCCTCGGGCCTTCCGTGAGGCACGCGCTCGTATGGCTATAGCAGAACACGAGAGGCAAGAGGTAGAGCTTAAAAAGCATGAGATGAAGGAATTAGCTGCTGCTAATAAGCTCTACAAAGAGAGGATTGCACAAGAGAAGCGTGAGGAGCGGGCAAGGGAGAAAGAAGAGCGTGACCAGGCTAAGGCCCAAAAGGCAGCTGAGGTGGCTGAACGCAAGGCAGCTAGAGAAGCCCAGAAACGCGATCGCGACGCTGGAAAAAGTATCTAATTGCCTAATTAGGCAAAGCGCAAAGCCTCAGCTTAATTGCAGCCAAAAGCAGTCAAAAAGCGTAGTGGTGGAGGTGCCTGTAGTCGTACTGTTGCTGCTGAGCCTCCTCCACCACGCCTAACTGTTACTACCTGTAGCGGCCGCACCGCCACTAAATATTGTTAACTTTGTATAAGAAACTTTGTCGCATAGGACTATATAGTACGCCACTAGAAAATCTCACAATAATCACTTTTATATGTGGCTCTGTAGCCTCAACTTTGCAATCGCTATACAGGCTCGGAGCGATCGTTGGTTGTTACCGATCGTTGGGTGCACGGACACGGTATCTAATCTAATCTATTATTAAGCCTTATCTTAGATATTCTTTACGTGTACCTTAGTAAATACTTAGTTCTATCTACTATAGTAGTACTAAACTATATACTACTATGTACCTAGTAGATAATATAAATACTATACTCTTAAAATAATAGTATATAAGCTTTAGAAAATACTTATTTACTACCTTAGTAAGCAGGCTCTATACTACTTTACCTATTTAAGGAAACTACTACTCGTCCTACGGCTACGGAGCCGTCCAGCGACCTCTTCACCGTAACCCGTACCGTTGTAGTTAACCTTGTGGCCGTAGCGTAGCTGCGGCCGACCTCACGGGACGTAGTACGTCCCGTTGGAAACGCTGGGCACGCTTGTACCCACAGAGCTTGTCCATGCCCCAGTAGGTCAGGCTACCAGGTTCGCTTTTCGCATCGACCTTCTCCCGCATGAAAGTTGCTATAAGATCGTCAGAGGGTCGATGAACGACTACTGGAAAAGCTGACGCAAAACTTTAAAAGTTCTCTCCTTGCATCTAAGGTCGGCCCGTATAGGGAGATCAAAAACTACCTCGAGACCACGCTTGGAGCTCACTTCCAGGATGTGGAGAAGGAAGTACTGGACACGTGTGGAACAATCCCTGAGAGAGTCCTTCATGATTTCGATAATTTCTGCCCGCATCGTGCGGATGCTATGGCGCTAATGACGAAGAGAAGGCAGGCACTGGGACAGGTGGTAGAGGAGGACAAGCTCACTTTCAACACCGAGGTCATGGCGAAGTTACTGGAATGCGGTTCCAAGCTGGAGTAAGGCACTCATCAGTGCGGCTTTATCTACAATATCAAGTGACAAAACGCACGATCAATAAAGGGAGACGATCAGCGCGCGTGGCTGTCCAGCCAATTTAGGAATAACGAGCAGGTTCCTTTCGCGTCATGACATTTGAAAGATTACCAATTCAAGTAGTGATACTCAGGAACCGCAGCACAATGTACCATGCCATGGAAATTTGGACCTTCACATGATGAGAATTAAGTAAAGCATTGAAATATAACGAACTAACAAAACAATAGATGCTCAATATCAGCAAAACCACCAAAGAAAATGAAACAAATTCGCGACCGGCAAGGCGGACACAAGTAATCTACGAACGAATGATGTGCAGGTGGCGTGTACCCGGAGCCACGGTTGCCGGCCCTCAACCCAATGAGGGCTGCAGAATGGTCGCAGACAGCCTGGTGTAGCCGCGCTGGAGCAGCCGCAGGTGTTGGAACTGACGCGAACGTGTATACACGTGGCAGTCAAATTATAGCGGCGAATCGCATGGCCTTGAGTAAGCCATAGCGCTTCGAAATGGATAGATCGAGGGTCGGTCTGGGGCGGTGAGGTCGGAGGATTGGGGGCCAGTAGAGTTGAGACTGCGCAAACGTATCAATGTGAACAGTGAGCCAGCAGTATGTGCAAAGGCCTCATGTAATCATTTTGCAGCTGCGTTGTAACATTGTCATAGCAATCCGGCGATGACGGTCGAAAGGGAAAGGTGGCAGCTGCAGTCGATCGGTGTGTTATCGTAATCTTATCGATTGCGCTTGGGCCGATTGGAGTCTAAAAATAAGCCGAAGATCGGCAGTTTGCGCTTAAGCGCGTGAACGGCGAAGTTTGTACATACGTACTATCATCACAATTGAGGCATGCATCTTCTGACAGCTCAAAAGCATCATTACAAAATTAATACATGCTCATTATGACATTTGCATGTCTAGGACCGTTTGAGCTCGGGCTTCTTCCCACGCATCCTGCGTCTGAACCTCAAAAGTATGAGGCTGGAAGCGCTTATATACTGTGCCGCAATGTCATCCACCACACTTTGCCTCATATGGGGGCCGAATGCTAATAATACAAACACCCGCATACAGTGTCTTTGTTCCGGCGGCTACATTACGCACTAAGCTGGCCACCTGGTCGGACAGCGGCTATACCCCATCTCTGAACGGCTTGACCCTCACCGGTGACCCAGACCAACAGCGGCCGACACCTGCGCCGCACGCAAGCTTGCAGAAACCAACACTAAGATGCTTTTCTTGGCGCGGTCGAGCAGGTCTTGCTGGTGGCTGGGAGCACCTGTTGCGCTTAAGACGTGAGGTGAATGGTCGATGGTGTTGGCCATGCACCACTTTTCAACGAGAGAGCGCAGTTGGTGTGGAAACCTCCAGTGAGAGCTCGTCTTGGGGTTTCATGCAGCTGCTTTGCATAGATCCGGCTGTAGAGGCTTATACCAGAGCCTGCATGATAATACCGCTCCGTAGGTACTACATGGTAGAGTCGGACCACATCTCTTCCAGCAATAGCACTATCCCCATTTTCTGTCTCTGAGAGACAGTGTTTCTTTGGTATCTCTGTCTGCAGCTGTTACACCAGCACCCACATTCACTAGGATGCCTTACCCTATCTCAACACCGAGCCAGGCTTCGGCCTCTCGCAACGGCAAACAGTGGCCAGCCTTCCCTGGCATCCCTATCTTCCTAGAAACACACGATGACCGAACAGCTGCGAAGACGTATGGAACTACACCTACAACACCGACGACACCGGAGGTGCTCACGCATGGCCGATCGGCTCCATCGAGCCCAGCACACCTGTCTGTACGAGACGACAGCTCTCTGCAGCACAGTCCTACCACAACAATTCAAACCTCAAGTGCCCGGTCTTCTGTATGGCCGAGCACCGAGTCAGCACCAGAGGTTCGACAGCCGGCAGGGCAGGCTCGACCAGCACTCAAGTTCTTTCCCACACAGCGCCCAAGGATTCAACTCGGTACTATGCCCACCTTGCAGATCCCACAATTACCGCATATACCACAGGTCAATGAGAAGACACCAATCAACTTCTACCATCCTGGTCTGGGTATCGTGAACGGCGGTGAGAAACCGCCCTCCTTCGAGATCACACCCCCACTTGATGAGAAGGTTGAAGACGATACGCCAAACCTCGCTGAGCGTATCGAGCAGCGGCTGTTCCAGTATAGTATCTCAGGCAACATCGTCAAGAGATGGTTGCTTGAGTTTATTAGCTGGACTTTCAGTGCATGCTGCATGGCGGCAATCATTGGCGTGCTCATCCACCTGCAAGACGACAAATTGTCGAACTGGACGCTCGATAGGAGGACTGGGTTGACCCTCAACGCTTATATTTCTGTCTTGTCAAAGATGGCTGGTGCGTCTTTAATCCTCCCAGTGTCGGAGGCTCTTGGACAGCTCAAGTGGAGCTGGTTTCTGCAACATTCGAAACAGATGTGGGACTTCGAGATTTTCGATAATGCATCCCGAGGCCCATGGGGTTCACTGCTTCTGCTCATCAGGACCAAAGGTAAAGCGCTGGCAGCACTGGGGGCTATGATCACCCTAGGCCTGATGACGCTAGATCCATTCTTTCAACAGGTTGTTGATTTCCCGGATCGATGGGCTTTGCAGGATACACCCAGCAAAATCCCAAGGGTGATCCGTTACGAGCCTGACATTAATCTTGAGATGAGAGAAGACATGCCCATAGCTACTGGGGACCCATATGCTACTCTTGTTGTTGATCAGTTCTCTTACGGGAATGGTACACAGTCAGTACTTTTTGGTAATGGCACACGACCAGACATTCCTCTTGTAAGTTCGCTCTCGTCTTCCACATTCTTGCTTATGAAGGGCTCGGTCTTCTCTCTGGGTTCTACAGATCCACTAAAGATGACTGGATCGATCTGTAATGAAGAAATACTGCTGATGCTTGTATAGTCCTGCCCAACAAGCAACTGCACATGGCCCACCTACGAGACCTTAGGAGTTTGCAGTCAGTGTGCCGACATTTCCGAGTATCTTACCTTTGCATGCATTGAAGGCAGGGTTGATTGGACTTCTAATCTGACTGGTGGTGGGTTTGGCATCGAAGAAACCTACCCCAACGCCACGATGTGCGGATACTTCTTAAACTTCACGATGGACGCACCAATAATGATGTCCGGATATATCGACAACTCCGAATCTGCTCCTACTATTCTGAAGGAAGCCCTTCTTACGAGAACTGTGCCAATGGTGTCAGTGTTTGACAAAACACCCCTGTTTGCCAACGGCTCGATCAAGTTTCCTCATGTTCGCAACACTATTACGGACGTCTTGATCGTGTCTGCAGCGAACGGGTCTGCAGCTTCTGTTTACGATCACCAAATTCCAGTTGCACGAGAGTGCATCCTTTCGTATTGTGTAAAGACTATCAAGTCCTCTTACGATTGGGGAGCTTACCATGAGGAAGTCGTGGAGACCCATTACAACACGACTGAAGGACCCTACCCTTGGCAGACCCGGGAGATCTTCACAGGCTTTCAAAACGCTACTGATATCTTCTATGCAGAAGACATCAACATCGATGTTAGCGGAACATCCGACGATCTAGGCTCTACAGTATTCGGGACGTCGAACGATACAGCCTACTCCATTATGATGTTGTTCGATGATATCTTTCCGTCCGTTTATACAGCGAATCCCAGTGAAGACAAACCGCTGCTAAGATATAAGACCTGGAAGAATGGTCCAGCATACAACCGCTACCTTGACTACAATCCTTGGCTGGAACCTCATAATGCCACTAGGCACATGGAACGCTGGGCTACAGCGTTGACCAATGTCATCAGATCAGGGGCCAGTAACGAGATGCTAGTGGGAGACGCTTATAGCATGGAAAACTATGTGGCAGTTCGTTGGGAATGGCTTACACTGCCACTCGGTCTTTTATTCATGAGCTTAATTTTCTTAGCTGCTACGGTGTTCAAATCAGCGCATGAAACGGAGCAAGTAGGAATCTTGAAGAACTCTGCCATACTAACTCTGCTACACGGGATACCTGACGACATGCGTGGCAAGCTTACCAGATCGACCAGCACTGGGACTCCAAGGGCCAAGGCCAAGGAATTGAAAGTGAGGCTTCACCCGAATGGGGGATGGAGGGTGTCAGGGCACATCTTTTCGCCTCTCGCGGCGCGAAATCCAAAGGCTCAGCCGCCACCCGGATGGATCTGAGAAAACGATTCAACGCGCCAATATGGGCTTACAAGAGGAATTAACTGGATGAATATGATATCTGGTACAGACGACTCTGCCTCAAATGCTCCTGGCATGTCAGATAATAACCAAAGAACCTCCACATTCAGAAAGCCACGCCTATCGAAAGAAGAAAAGATATGTACAACGAGAAATCTGAGCTGGGCTATCCAATACGCGTTCGATGACAAGAACCTTGTTGTTTGTGATCTACCTCACAGGTCCCCGCTCAACAAAGAGGAGCGACCCCGGCCTGTATCCGACCATTTCGGTTTCCTTGGAAAACGCTCTTCTACACGAATGCCGCGGAAGGTTCCCGTCGGCGATTATTATTTCCGCGGATGATGCGCTTGTCTAAGCTCCTCGTGTCGTGAACCGTTTCTGTTCCCCGGATGCTGCGTCTCTCCACAGAGGTCTCCGAGAGCTCCGGGCGAAAGTTCTTGTTTCCACGAACAATGCGTTTGTCCAGATAGTCTACTGAAGTAGCAACCTCTTCTCGACGATTGTTGTTCCCTCGAATAATGCGTTTGTCCAAAGTGGCTTCAGCTTCGGAAACGGGCGGTGATCGTCGGTGATCATTGTTGTTTCCCCGGACAATGCGTCTGATCAAAGCCTGACTGGATCCGGTTGTCTCGGTGTCACGCGATTTGTTATGGTTGCCTCGAATGATGCGCTTATCAATTTTGACTTCTATTAAAGGCTCGGTGTGGCGTCGCAATCCCACAGCAGAGATAACATTGTCTAGGCTTGACCTTGCCTGCTGGTCTGTCAGTCATGGACATGCCATTAATACCGGACGACTTACTTCGGGTATGGACAAGGGAAGAGACACTGCTGAAAGAACGATTGTAAGAAAGACAAGCGTGAAGCGTGCATGCATGATGACGTATAGGGGTTGGTGTTCTTATTAACGGATGGGTTTTTGATCACTGATAGTCACTTTCCGAGAGACTGGTGCTATCAAGGCGACGAAGAGCAGAAGAGACAATGTTCGCTTTGAACTCGTTGTAGCCGCTGCACAGGACCACCCGGGTCTTTATCAACTCAGTAAACTTCGACGAGAGCCAGGGATCAGCGATCTACAGGCAGGCCTCATCTCCACTACCGGTTCACCAGCGCTTCGATTGATTAGAGAGTTCACAGTCCGACTGCCACTCTCAAAGCCACCGATGCGACCTCAATCACACAAGATAGGCAGGCAGGCTCTTGTGAAAGCGCAAGTGCTGCGCGCCCATTGGTAGCGTTGGAAGAAAGCATAGTCGTTGGGGCACGCATGAGGCAAGCTGAAACATATTGATGGTAGTGTGTGGAACACAAAGCGTTAGGCGATGACAAGGGAAGTGCGTGGAAACCGTGTAATGGGTCACACTGGTCAGGCCATATTCTGCTTGCAGCTAATTATCACATCCGCAAGCGCTTCCAGGGCTCTTTGCAAGGCAAGCTGTAAGTAGCGAATCTTCGAGTGACTGTCCTCCTGTAATTTCCCAGTGTCTTCAGATCTGAGAGATCATCTGCTAACCAATAAAGGTACCGATTCGGCTTCACTGGACTTGGCGGGGTCGTGTTAGCCCTGCCAGCTCGGAAGTGATTGGCTGTAAGGAAACAACTGAGCACGCCAATTAGCCTTTGCCGCGACCCAAGTCACACAGTGCCCGCACACGTGATCTAGTATCACGGCGGTTACTGCCCTCGACAATTGCATTTTGACTAGATTCGATAAAGTCAATCTTGGACAAAAGGGTGGCTACGAGAAGGTAGCTACTGCCAACCGCTAATCGTTCATCGTCGTAGCTACCCAGTATGCAGCCACAGGAACATTGGATTGGCATCTGCCCAGCGCTAATATATGGACTTGTGCAGGAGCGAGAATCGGCTTGAACGTTACCAAATGTTGGCGCACGGGAAAGTCGATGAGCACATAAAGCTGTGGAAAACTAGACGTGGGCCTTGGGAGTAGATGAAACTTTTGGATCATTGAGCTACATGGGTATTGTGAAAATCAGATAATTATTGTGAGAATTGAAAGGGCTGCTCAGCAGGTTTACAGAAATCAAAAGATCTCTTTTGACGCAACTGTCAACTTTCTGACAAACGGAAGGCTAGCCTAAAATGTGTTAGCACTTCCTGACAATTTCGTTGCCTTTCTATCGCGTCTTTGGAGGACATTCACAGCTCATTGACAGATATTTTTCACACGAAAACCTCACGCCACAATCCATCTGTATGACACCACTCGATGTAAGCGCCGGGATTTCTTGCTGCAGCGCGTCCGGCAAGTCTCATGTTCACCGATAAACCATTTCATTCTGCAACATGTAAGCGAAGCGCCCCGGCGCTTAATGAACAGCTTCTAAAGGTCCAGATTGCGAAGGCAGCCAGCTCAGCGACGGAGACTTTCTGATCAAGCGTGAAACTCCCTGTAATTGCAGCTGCATTTATCGCTGCGCCTCATGTGTTTTTGGATAAGTCCCAAGGGCGATGTTGGAGCAGTACACGATGCCAGAGTCAACGGTTCGTGATGGCGCTTCCAGATAATCCCGCTCTTCGTGCGACTCACCTTCGCGTTCTGCCGTAGGAACTTCTCATCACAAAAACGACCATGAGCTTTAACGTGCTTCCGCCGATTCCGATACGATCAAATACACAAAGACCTAATACAGGTAGTCATGGAGAAGCGCCGCCATCATATCGAGCTTCAGTGCAGGAGGCAAATTCTTTGGATATTACGCAGCGTTTAGAAAGGAAGATTGCACAATACAATGCATCCCAAAAGATCTGGAAAAGATGGCTTTTCGAGATCGTGAGCTGGACCACAAGCGCTGTTTGCATGGTAAGCATGTACCCTCTTTGTCTCTCGATCTCAGCATTCATGCGACTAGAGCGCAATCATTGCGATCTTGTTATATTGTCGAGATCAACCGTTGAGCCAGCGTTCCTTTGCGCTTTCAGCTTACAATATCCTCTCAAAACTTGCATCAGCCGCTTTGATACTTCCCATATCTGAAGCTATTGGTCAGCTGAAATGGACTTGGTTCCGTGGGAGTGAGTCCAAAGACATGGTCGACTTTGAGATATTTGACAAGGCATCAAGGGGTGCATGGGGCTCCTTTCTCCTCCTGTTCCGCACGAGAGGACGCTCGCTTGCTGCGCTAGGCGCAGTCTTAACGCTGCTCTTACTGGCGACTGATACTTTCTTCCAACAAGTGACAGACTACCCGGATCGGTGGGCGCTGGAGCACCTTGCAAGTACGATAGCCAGGTCTGTTTACTACAAACCCAGATACATCCCCGAATTTTTTCTAGGATGGGAATCATCACAATACGACACGAATACTTTGACGACTGTGCAAAAATATCTCTACGGAAATGGGACGCACGCTACGCAGTCCGGCAACGCGACCAGGCCTGATATACCCGTGTCATGCCCAGCAAGCAATTGCACCTGGCCGGAGTACAACACCCTTGCAGTATGCAGCAACTGCGTTGAGATGGATGCGTCAGAGCTTTTGACGTATGTCTGTCTCAACACGACCATCGACTGGAGTGCTCATTCTACTGGTCCAACTAAGAACGTCCCAACTGGCCAGGTTTGCGGCTATTTCGTCAATGCTACCAGCGAGAAGCCTACTTTGATGTCTGGTTATATAGTCCCAAACGACACAAAAGTGGATTCTGAGCACGGAGAGGCGCTGCTGGTACGCATGTTGTCTTTGACGGAAATTTACACCAAAAAGAGCTTCTATGGAGATGGCTCCATTCACTTCAAGGATCTTCGAAACACCATGTTGGATGCTCTGATCGTTTCAGCGCGTAACGGTACTGAAAGTGTCTATTCTGGACAAGAACCCGTTGTGCATGAGTGTGTCCTATCGTGGTGTGTCAAAACTATCAAGTCGACTTACACTTGGGGTGACTACCAAGAGGAAGTGACTGCTACCTCTCAAAACACGACCGCCGGCCCATGGGCATGGGATAGTTTTGAGGTACCAGAAGAGGAGGGTGGAGGGTGGTATGTCACGTATCTGGAGGAAATCAACGTCGAAGCACCTATATCGAGCCTCAGTCGCACCAACAACACCACCCCTACACAGTCGTTTGGCGCAGGTAATGGAACTGCCGCGAACATGATGGCCATATTTGACGATTTCTTTCCTTCCTACTACACATCAGATGGCCTGAATTCGACGCCTACGTTACGCTACAAGAACTTCCTCGCTGGACCTAGTATTCGCACGCTGGAGTTTAATGCCTGGCAATCGCCGAACGATATTGCATCTCACTTAAAAAGGCTGGCTGTGGCTATGACCAATGCCATACGCTCAAACGCGGAAAGCAACTCGATGGTATCTGGTCTTGCGTACAACCGGAAACAATTTGTACTGGTACGCTGGGAGTGGCTCGTATTCCCTCTTACTTTACTTGTACTCAGTCTGGGTTTTCTGATCGCTACGATCATCAGGACGTCAGAAGACGGTCAGGACGATTTTGGTATTTGGAAGACTTCTGCTATGCCAACTTTGATATACAGTCTGCCAAGGGATGTGCAGCGTGATCTCAAGGCTAGGCAACCCTCGCAAAGTCAGACCGGGAAGGTCAAAATCAGACTTCAGTCTAATCAAGGCTGGAGAGTTTCTGGGCACAATGTTGGTTCGCCAACATGGGTACGGAAGCCCAATCATCAGCCTCCACCTGGTTGGATCTGAGAACATCCTGGACTTCATTCAGCTGCATCTATCTATACAGGGTGATATGTTGTTCATTTGTTCTGTTCGCTCCCTATCGCTACATCGTTTTCATGTTTGCCTCTCAACGTCGTTGTAATTGACATACTGAGCTCTTACATATCCTTCCATGGAGTTTGCTGTGTGTAGACGAGAGACATCCGAATATGACTAACATATAAGTTAGGCAAGTCTCGCTATTATTGCGATTCTGAAGTCAGCAGCATCGCTTAGCTGAATACAGCTAAGCGAGTCCGCACATTCACGTGCACGTAGCCGCTGGCAAACCGCGCCGCAGCGCCATCAAATATGATTGGATGAAATCAACGGGCGGTCTGTTATCGGTTCGCTGTGTATAGCTGCAACTACCGCATCGTTTCGCCCCAAGACACCTTTGATGGGCGCGTAAATAATAATAATAATAATGGAGCCGCTTGTCATGCTTATAACGAACGTTTGGCTAGCCAGTACGCACGTTACCTTCGCAAGCTTCTACAACAAGATGACTGGATGATTCATACTCTTCGTTTCGTTGCGTTGCAAACACCTCGGAATTTTCAATCAACATTACCACCACAAAGACGCTCGTCGATGGCGGTGCAGCCTTCTGGTCAACGCAATTCGGTAGATTCTTCCTACACCCCTTCAGACGAGAAGCGCTCCTTGGACTTCACACAACGGATCGAGAAAACTTTGGCCGAGTACAATGCGTCAAACAACATCCTCAAGAGATGGCTGCTCGAGCTTCTCAGCTGGACGATCAGCGCGCTTTGCATAAGCACGATCATTGTGATATACCTTCGTATCAATGGGAGCCTCATGTCCAAGAGTGAACATGCTCTTAATAGCGCCAACATACTCGGCAAAATTGCCTCAGCAATGTTGATCGTACCTACTTCAGAAGCTTCAGGGCAACTAAAGTGGCACTGGTTTCACAACTCAAAAGCGATTTGGGATTTTGAGATCTTCGACAAAGCAACACGCGGTCCTTGGGGCGCTGCTCTTCTTCTATACCGTACCAAAGGACGTTCTCTGGCGGCCCTCGGGGCACTGCTGATCGTGCTATTGCTCGCCATCGACACATTCTTTCAGCAGGTTGTGGTGTATCCTGACGGATCTGCGGAAGAGAAAAACCTGACCGCACAAATTCCGAAAGTGGTTACTTACACACCCACCTATCATCCAGCATTTCAAGGTGGTTACGAGATCAGTTCAGAAGATCAGAGACTTGCAGTAGCCATGCGGAGCTATTTCTTCGACAATGGCACACAACCAGTGCTATTTGGAAACGGTACCCGACCCGAGATACCACTTTCTTGCCCTACCAGTTCATGCTCTTGGCCATCATATGACACACTAGCAGTCTGTAGTAGCTGCCAAGAAGTCTCGCACCTTCTTGATCTATCCTATTCGTGTATGAACACTTCTATCGACTGGTCTACCCAATGGATCAGCAATTACACGGCCGAGCCCACGGCTCTGGTTTGTGGAACCTTTTTAAATGCAACGAGCGAGAATCCTATACTCTTGACCGGAAACATTATGGGCCACGTCGGAAATTTGAGCAATGAAACTCTACTGGTCCGCACTGTACCACTTACAGACTTCGCCACCAAGCTCCCATTGTACGGGCATGGGTCTCTAAGCTTCAAGGATGTTCGGTATCCTTTGTTAGATGCTCTGATTGCTTCTGAAACGAACCGGAAAGAGGGCGAACATAGTCAAAATCAACCTCTGGTTCACGAATGTATGCTCTCATGGTGCGTACAAACCCTTCGTTCAACATATGAGTATGGGAAATATACAGAGGTGGTCGAGTCTATACATGTGCAGTCTCCGAAGCATGAAGACCCATGGCCTTGGTATACCTTCGAGACAGAGGCAGGCACATTCGTCGTATACTCTCAGAACTACACCATTGATCAATTCGGCACCGAAATAGGTTCTCCCGCTACCTCAGCCGAATTGAATGTCAACAATGCAACGATGGCGAACGTCATGAACATCTTCGATGACATATTTCCAGCTTTCTACACACAGTCAGCCACAGGCGATAGACTTCTGAGGTTTAAGAATTACCCAGGATACGCACCAATCTTACGAGCAATGGAATTCAATCCTTGGCTAGCTCCAAACAACATAAGTCGACACATGGAACGATTAGCGGAGTCAATGACCAACGTACTTCGATCATCGGACAGCAAGATCATGGTTGAAGGCAAAGCATACAGTATTAAAACCTTTATTAGCGTGAAGTGGGAATGGCTTACCTTTCCAATCGCTCTTCTGCTTCTCAGCCTCGCCTTCTTAGTGTCGACAATAGTAAAAACCTCAAAGGACACCGAGACAGGTGTCTGGAAGACGTCCTCCATGCCAACGCTGATATACAGCCTACCAGAAGATGCGCGAGGCAAATTCACTGCTCAGAACGAGTGGGCTAGTTCGCATGGCGACACCAAGAAGGTGCGCATCAAGTTGCTACCAAAGCTTGGTTGGCGCGTATCTGGACAAGATCTGCTAAGATCCCCAGTGTTCAGGAGAAATCAGCCACCTCCAGGATGGATATGAGGTCTTAACGATACATCTGAATTTACGCCTTCAAATGCATGAGGATTGAAATTATCTTGCAAACCCACTCGTTCACTCAGAACTTGATTGATCACTTTCCTATTGTCGAAGAATCAGCTGAAAGCACTTTCACACTCGTGCCAGACCACTGTCAGGTCATCTTTCGTTCTTTGAAGTAATCCCTTGATCGTTGTAATTTATTTTTCTCAAAATGTTGGCTGAGCGTTGTGTGCATGGTAAGGAGTTTATCACATTTCGTGTGTCGGACTCACCGAGTTGATCATCAAGCGATAGAGCACAATCACTACGATCCCATTACTAAACCCAACAATGGAACCAAAATCTTTCGCGCTTGCAATTTTCAGTAAAGGACAGTGATTTTTGAGATAACTTCAAAGACGTGGTACTCTTCACATCGGGAGTACTCTCCGTATCAGAAAGTATTGAGAGATTCCGCAGTGGCTTCATTGCGATGAGTAGACCATCTCCATGACTGACTTGTGAATCTTGAACAGAACTACTTCCTACTACGTTTCCGTCCGATAGGACGGTTGCTAGCGGCGCTTGCCATGATCTTAACGTTGCTGTTACTTGCGACCAAAAATCGCCCTGCACCAAGTCATCCCAATTGGTGGGTGCTGGAGTATATCGCTCCCTTCTCTAAATCGCTTGAACCAGTGCTATCTCTCCTTGACAATAATTCGTACTTGGCAAAAGGATCGTCATCATTATGGTAGCCATATTTAAATACTGGCTTTTTGCGCGCTTACTATAGATCCGAGGACAGAATATTAAACGCTCTCTGGGCTACAAGAAAGCGGAGTATCTAGTACCCGCCTACTCTAGCTTTGTATTCTCTAGCTTTTTGCATTGGTGCCTGTGGGTTATGAGCATGATACACTTCGAGGGGCCAATCAAAACCTGCCGTTTAGCGCCCTGATCAACGACCTAAATCCAATTCGCACGGGCGGTCAAATCATCTTCGGAGCGGCAAACTCCTATCTATGGAATTGAACAAGGAATTCATATTTGCAAGGCTGCACGTACCTTCGAGGCGCTACGGGTGCGCCTAAGGATGGCTGACGGCTTGGCACTTTTGGTCATTAGATGGTCTTGTAACGACATTGATATTCTTGGACCTACTGTAGGCCCTTTGCCATCATCCCAACTTCATCAATCATGCCTGGACGCTTTCAAACTATTCAACAACCTTCAAGGCATTTCAGATCTCAATTGGAAGATTACAATGACGGGAGGGTGTTTGCTTCACAGAGGACCTCCACCGCTGAGGAGAAAAAATCACTGGATCTGACCCAGCGACTCGAGGAAAAGCTCGCGGCATTCAACGCGTCTGATAATGTTTGGAAGAGATGGATCCTTGAGATTACATGCTGGACTGTGAGTGCGCTCAGCATGGGTGCGGTAGCCGGCATCTATTTTCGACTGGACAACCATAGCATGTCTGGTAGTGAATGGTTACTCACCTGGGTCAATGTGCTTGGCAAAGTTGCTGCTGCCGCTCTTATTGTTCCCACGTCTGAAGCACTTGGCCAGCTTAAGTGGAATTGGTTCCACAAGTCTAGAGCTATGTGGGACTTTGAAATATTTGACAAAGCATCACGTGGCCCATGGGGCGCTGTGATGCTCCTCTTTCGCACTAAAGGGCGATCTCTGGCCGCATTTGGGGCTTTACTCATTGTGCTCCTTCTCGCTATCGACACATTTTTCCAGCAGGTCGTTGACTATCCCGATCGCTGGCGAATGATGGGTTCGGTCGGCGAAATTCCAAGGATTGTACGCTACGAGCCCCGATCTCCACCACAGTTCTGGCAAAATTCGGAGCAACTGGTGTACAACAGAGAACTGATTGCCGTCATGAGGCAGTACTTCTTCGGGAATGGAACTCAGCCGGTCCCTTTCGGAAACGGAATCAGACCTGAAATTCCATTATCCTGCCCTACAAGCAACTGTACGTGGCCGATTTACGACACTCTGGCAGTGTGCTCCCGATGCGAGGAGGTTTCTGCAGTCCTTGATGTCACTCATACCTGCATGAAAAGCACAGTAGATTGGAGTGCCGCCTGGACAGGGCCCCTCACTGAAGAGCCCTATCCTAACAAGACTGTTTGTGGGCATTTTCTCAACGCCACTAGTGATCGTCCGGTTCTCCTGACCGGCTACATCGCTGATGGCGAGAATTCAAGCGAAATAGGAGAGACTTTATTAATGCGTAATGTCCCGCTTACCGATTTTGACACCAAAGAACCGAAATATGGGGTGGGCTCAATCGCATTTAAAGAAGTTCGCAATCCACTTCTTGACGCATTAATAGTATCCGCAATCAATGGGCTCGACGGCGTGTTACAAGGCGAAGCTCCGCTTGTCACTGAATGTATCGTCTCGTGGTGTGTTCAGACGGTTGAATCTTCATATGACAGTGGTATCTATCGAGAAGAGGTCTTAGCCGAGGTCTGGAACGCGACCAACGAGCATTCAGTATGGCCATGGCATGCAGAGAAATTCGATGTTGGTCTGGCGCTGATATACTGGGATAATGTCACGATTCAGGCGACTGCCTCGTCGGCTGCAGCAAACAAAACTACTCCCATGTATTTTGTTTCAAATCTGACTGCACTTGAAGCCATGACCCTCTTCGATGACTTCTTCCCTGCATCTTATACGGTCAATAACGAAACGAGTGAGCCTTTGATGAGATACCGGAACTACGATAATGGCCCTTGGACCCTGGCTCTCGACTTCAATCCGTGGCTGGCGCCCAACAACTTGACGAGGCATATGGAGCGCCTTGCAACGACTATGACTAATGTCATAAGATCCTCCCCCAGTAAAGAGATGTTAAAGGGCGATGCCTACGCAGTAGAGAAATATATCAGGGTACAGTGGGCTTGGTTGATCTTCCCTGTCACACTATTGTTGCTCAGCCTAGCATTTCTGGTATCAACTATTATCAAGACATCAAAAGATACGGAAACAGGCGTTTGGAAGACTTCAACTATGCCGACACTTCTCTATGGGCTGCCAGAAGATCAACGAGGTACATTTGCCCCTGGTACGACGTGGAATAGTTCACACAATGACGCGAAGAGGGTGCGCATCAGGCTACTACCGAATCTTGGCTGGCGAGTGTCCGGGCAGAGCTTACTGAAGTCGCCCTTACTGCCTGTGCGAAGAAATCAGCCACCTCCGGGATGGATCTGAGGACAATGGCACAAGTACAAATCCAGTATAAATTCAAGTCATGAGCATTAAGCTCGTTATGCATTCTCAATCATGTACCCACCTAGACCTGCTTTGGTTGCTTCTCTAACAATCAACTGGAAGCACGTTCTTACTTCTGCTAACCGTCCCTGAGTCATTTGACGTTCAGGACAGCACTGCCCCTGTCAGCCGAAGCGAAGACCCACTAACGTTGCAGGAGGGTGCGTACGTAGCCGCCGAGCTACCGTACCGCAATAAGCGCCTTCGAAAAAATAATGAGATGATAACAAAGCGCCGTACAGCTTCCGAACATTATTTTGGTGAAGTTTCTACTGAACTGACCGAGCGCTTAGCGACTCAGTATCTCACCTACGCGTGCCGAAATCCTTGAAGGATTTCAGGTTTTCCCAAGAACCACCTCTTGGTCACCAGTCCTCTCTTCTCAGGTTTGTCCTTATGCCTTAAGAATCTTCGGTTGTTGATCAAAGATCCTCTTCTGCTCATCAATTCATTTGTTTCTTGGACCTCAAACGCTTTCTTCGAAGATGTTGCCAAGTAGGTGAAGAAAGGGACAAAGACCTTGCGTTATTGGTAGCCAGACCAATACCATGCCATGAAAGAGTGTCGAGGTTGTATCGTGCATTGTGCACATACACCGTGTGGTCGAATTAAGGGATAACGGGACGCGCAAGCTTCATGTCAGCTGAATCTCTATCACACCAGAACCATGTCTGTTAGATGCAAGTCGCTGTTGGGACTTTTAGTAGCGACAACAAATGTTCGAAAGTCATACGCTCGCTATGCTCATTCAAGATACCTGCTAATTCTACTTGCACTCAATCACATATCTAATTCTTGCGTCTCCTCTTCGGTGGCGGGGTTTCAAAGCCAACTTCACTCTCCTCCTCTTCACCGTCTATCTCCATGGGGCTGCCCTCTTCGCCACCACCCATGCCCTCACCATCGCCATCTGCAGTCTCGATCTCGGTCATAGTCTTTTTCGAATTAGTGTCAGATCCAGTCTTGGTGGTAGTGGTCTTGCGCTTCCTGATTATCGTGGCATTCCCAGAAATTTCCGTCGTTGCATCCACAGTAGTCTTAGTCGCCGCATCTTCATTCTCCCCCACCTTCGCCTTCTTCGCCTTCGCGGCGTTCCTCAACTTCTTGCTATCAGATTCGAAGTCTCTAGCCGTAAAGAAGCTTCTGGGTCGTAGCTCGGCCTCAGGAATCGGCGCTGTACGATCCCTGATACGGTTCAGCTTCTCGTGGACGCCGGGAGCGCGGTCGGCTGAGAGCTTGGTGCGCGTGCTTTCCCGCCCGCGGGCACTGATGTTGTTTGCAGTGCGGAATAGTTCAAGGACGTCTATTGCACTTTTTACTAGGGCTTCCCAGTTCTCCACGAGGTAAGTGAGGCCGTCTTTACGCACGGTGTCATTGAGGTAGCGGACAGCTTCTGCGATTTCCTCTTGTGACCATGGAGGATGTTTCACGGTTTTTTCGTTCTCGATGGCTTGATAGCGCCGCAGGTACTGTGTCACGCCTTTGTTGTAAATGCGGACAGACTCCTTGGAGAAATTGCTTTGTATGACCTTGTCGAGGAGGTGGCTCTTATCACTCCGGCCAATGCACTGGCCGGTATCTGATTGGTACTTGCGCAGGATGAAGACGGGCCGCCACTTGTGGATACCTTTGCGGTAGATACCATTCTTCTCATCGAACACCCAGCTCTTATCAACGTCTTTTGTTCCCTTTCTAGGGTCTGGGATCGCAGCGTCCACTGGATACGCCATAGGTCTAGGTTTATTCCCAGCCTCAGGGTTTGGAGCGGGAATCCGGTCGCGCTGCACAAAGGTTCGTCCTCCTGGGACCGTGTGGGTTTGCGTTACCCAGCCGTCCTCGATTGTGTCGGTGGAGAGAGCGTCGTGTTCACCCTGTTTTCTACTAACACGTCTGCGCGTGCGTACTGGTGCACTGCCACTGTCAGGATCATTATCGTTCACATCGCTGTCGCTACTGTCGCTGCTGCTCTCGGAATCGCTACCATTTCCAGCAGGTAAAGTTGCATCACCAGAAGGGGTTTCACCACCAGAAGCAGGGGGTGGAGGTAGAACATCGTGGGGAGGACGGTCAGTCATGAACACATCCAGCCCCCGATACGATCGCGTAAAAGGATCGTTCTCATCATCCGAGTCATCATCGCTATCGTCGGGCGGGTTGGTCCCAGTCAGTTCCTGCTCACCGATCTCGTCCGGCAACGGAACCTCGTCATCTTCATAGTCGGCTTCGTCCTCAACATCGGACAGCTCGTCGACACCGGACCCGGACTTTGCCAAGTACTCCTCTCGTCTAGCAAGATACTCTCCATTTTTCTCATTGACCGCGGTGACAGTACCAGCAGGAAGAAATCTAGGGTTTCCATACACAACATTCTCCTCTGGAATGCGCTGGCCGTCTTCGTCAAGAACGAAGAACGTTTCCGTGATGATATTTAGCCCACCCTTCACCCAGCCACCGTAGCGACTCTTACGGTCATACGTGCGTTCCAGACCCGGCGCTGGCCCAAATAAGGTACCCTCTCCTGGGATCGTGATTTCACGGGTGTCCGTCTTGTAGAGTGGCTGCTTGGACACGCGCTTGTCAACAACACGGGTTTTGTTTGCAACGGCGTGTCCCCAGTCGGCGGTTTCCCAGGATGTGTGGATGCGACGGTTCTGGTATGTCCAAGGCTTGGAGTGCTCTGTAGCGGCGTAGTAGGGTTGATGATCATCTGGGAGTCTATCAGTAACAGCAGAGTTCGTCTGGCCTCGAGCTGTCTCTTTTTCTCTTCTCTTTCGCTCGAATTCTCCTCGCTGTTCTGCAATGGCTTCCTCATCAAGACGTACGTCACTGATGGTGAAGTGCTCCATGAGAGCTTTTCGGCGTCCAGTATCTTTTCCTGTGTGCCTGAGATTGTCGGGATAGATATGCAATTGACCAGGGCCTACACGCTTTTTCAACTTGCTACAATCGCCTATATCCCACTTGTTGTACAGATCGATCATGTTCAGGCGCCAGGGCATAGCTCGTTCTCTAGAAAACTCGTCGTCGTCCATGTCCAACCAGGAGCGGTGTGCGCGTTGCAGGTCCTTCGGGTCGTCTGAGCGAGCTCTGTTCCAGGCATTCTGGTAGAAGTGAAAATCTGTCTACGTCAGCGATAGCGAAGCATATGCCAGTGGTGATACTCACCTTCCCATAAGGTCTGTGCAAGGGTATACCTTTCGTGAATAGCATTGTGTGTCAAGTACTCCAGTTTCTTGGAAAAGACTTTGTCAAAGTCCTTGCGTGCTCCAGCCATTGCATGTTCTGCACGCTTACGTGTAGCATCGTCGTAGATCTCTCCAAAGACTGCATCGCAGTCAGGCTCCCATTTCTGCCACTCTTTATCAACCTTTGACTGGGCGTCGGCAATTCGTCGATGTGTACTTTCGTCCTCGACCAAGCGCTTGTAGTATACCAAATATGCCCACAAAAGCTTCTTCTCGGTGTCGAGCCATTCGTTCATTTCCTCTTCGGTTCTCGGCTCAACGCCTTTCCAATTCTCGGGCTTCATGGGATTCAGAGGCTTTCCTGATTCCTTGGGCTGTGGTAGGCGGTTGTCTACTCTAAGCGGCACTTTCGCCGCGACGGTGGGCTTCTTCTTCGCCATTTTGCTGCTGAATAGAGTACTATGGAGCGAAATATGTGTGTTAAGACTTAGCAGTTATGCGATTGCAAATCTCCGCGCATGAGTTCAATTTCAACACAGCGCTCTGTACCAGGTAACAATGAGCCTTAACACCTTTACAGTTGAAGTTGAGCTCTTTGTCCGTTGTATGCTAGAGTTACAGCACAAGGGACTTTAACAGAACCAAAAGCATGGTGAAAGAGCACCGTGTACACTTCCCTCCTCACAATGCATCAAAGCATGGTCTTTCCTTGAGGGTTTTATAGCACGTGCTACACCATAATTGTGAAGTTCTCTCCGCAGATCATGCCATTTTCCTTGAGAATCCAAAGACTAAATGTCAAAGACCAGACGTCAAAGACCAGTTCAGCGCGATGAATCGATCCCCCTGATCTGCTACGATGCGTTGGACAAGGCAAGAACATCTGCCATTCCTCTCTCTGGACATAGTCAAAGGAATTGGTCGGTGGGGTCGATAGTTTAGTCTTTAATTCAAGGAAGAGGGTTGTACAGTGCAAGCCGGGGACACGCTGAATCACGGGAAACGAGAGGTATGCTAGTCACTGCTCACCATGGATGAGTGAGCCGCCGTCGATAGGCCTGGTTATCAGGTCTTCGCAGGGTGATCGTGACAAGAAATCAAGGAAAAGCTTGCGTAGTGGGATGATACATCTTTTGTACACGATCTGTAGATCAGAGATTTAACAGGCAGGTTTATACTGGGAAGACCAGACGAAGTGTCAGAGAACACAGTGTTATCAGACTACTCAGTGTTTATGTATTCATCATCTCCATGCGCGAGTCTGAAGCCCATCACTTTCGTCATCACCATCGCTCAACTTCAGCGTCCACCCCTCCCCAACTCTCCCAATCCTGCAGCCCAAACAAGATACCATGTCCTCGTTGCCCCGCCATCAATCCACCTCTCATCCCAATGCCCTTGCACGCCATCGCGAAAGAACCTAAAACTGGCCTTTGGATCCACGAGCGCGAGATTTGCATGCAAGATTCCCCGCCATCCACCCTCGACACCTGCAGGACCGTCCAGAACCGCCCGACCATCGCTGAATTTGGCGTCCCATTCTTCTTTGACGAAGGAGCGGGGACGCAGCAACACGGAGGAAGGATTGAGAGGTACCATGTGGATACCGTGGATGAGGGCGGGCGAGGCGCCAAAGTAGGTGGCGTAGTCAGCTTTGTTTTCGAAGAGAATCCCGGTCAGTTTGTTGGGGAGGAAGCGCGAGGGTTGGGTGGTGGAGGTGGACAGGAGGTAGAAGTACGCATTGAAGGATCGGGCTTGGAGGGCGAGCATGAGGTTGCCTGGAGGCAAATTAGTAAAGCATTACGGCAGTCAATAGAAGGGAAGCTACCTCGTTTCTCCATGTTGGCGTCGCCAGTGACCTTGCCCCACATCTTGATTGCGTAGCTGGCGAAGCCGTCTTCGCTTGTACTTTCCTGGTCTTTTCCATCTGCGCTTTCAAACAGACCCTTTGCCCAGCTGTGGCCGTGCCACCAGTCGAAACTGCGCTGAAAGGGATAGTCTCTGCCGTTATAATCGCTTTCAGCAAAGTCCTTTACCAGCATGTTTGTCCATGCTTTATTATGGCCCTGATTCAGCCACTCCGAGTCCAGGAAGCCAATAACCGCCGCTGTGTAGACGAAGTACCCGAAGTGGAAGTGGTGGTCGTTATAGTACGTGTTGCCAAAATCAGCGTGCGGATCTTCGAACCCAGCTCTGGATACCACTCCCTTCCAGCTGTCGTCATAATAGAGCGGGTGCAATTGCTGGTTCTCGATATACCTCGCCATCTCTTGCTTCAGCTTCGTTAGACCAGCATTAGCAAGAGCGTTATTGCTCAGCACCTCCTTGATGACCCAGACAAGAGTTGCAAGCCTAGCGAGGGTCTTCCCGGCGTAGTAGTACGATTCTTGTGGAATGGGCTCAGTCATGGCGCGCCGCAGGTCATTCTCTGCGATTGCGCCGATGAACGCCAGAACATCCGGAGGGTAGCGTATCTTTGCGCTTAGGCCCATAGTAGGACTCCAAGGACCAAACGACATAGTAAAAGGAAGGTTTGTCTCGACGAACGTGAGTTTCTCAGCCCACACAGCCGTCGCCATACCCTTTGTCGACGTACGTAGCTGCAGATCGGTGACTTTTGATCTGAGCTCAGGATCGAGAGACTGGATGTGATGTGGCAGCGCAAACATGAGTAATGGAGAGGCGCCGATTTTCGTATAGCTGAACGAGTATGTACCCCTGGCTTCGTTGACGACTGCGGTAAGTCTTGCTTCAGTGGCAAAGGTGCCAAAGGCGTTGTCATAAATTGCTTCACCTCTCGCTCCAATGGGATTTTTCGCCACTTGAATTGTTCCTTCAAAAGCTGCCGGACCCAACAATGTACTGGCGTCAATCTTGACAAAGGCTCCGGCGTCATACGTTGTGCTTGATAGTGGATTTACGTAGATGAGCCAGTCTCTGCCATCGAGGTCTTTGACTTTATATTTAGCTGTCGTTCCAATCATGACTGGCGTGCCGACTTCAACAAATCCTCGTCCGCCAGTCTGTATGGTAGGCGCAGCATTTTTGTACCCTGCAGTCACAAACCCCATGCCTTGCACAAGAGGAAATGTGATCTTCGGCTCCTTTGGAGCAGATGGCACATTGAGGCAGACATTGACTGAAAACTTGCGATGCGTATCTGTGGTCAAGGTCGTTTGTGAATCGAGCTCCGCCGCGGACAGGATGATGGACTGCTTGCGAGGATTACTGAACCACTAGATCAAAACATCAGTAAGCAGCGCCTTTCTTCACCCTCGTTCTGCCTTACCTTTGGCGGCTCTCCCTCTCCATACTGTAAATCCCCCTCCTCCACATGCCCAACATTAAGACCCCACGTCTGCAGTGTCCCCGCATCCAGCGACCCCTTCCCCCACCAGAGCGAATACGGATGCGTCCAAATCGGCTGATTCTGGGCTCCAAGAAACGCATTGGCGTAGAAACTATTCGTATGCAAAGCACGATCGTCACTGTTCTCAATGCCCGTCCTCGGAACAGGGTGGTGGTCGCCAATCGGGATATGGGGCAAGATGTCGTCTTTCTGGATAGGCACGAAGATGTTGTCGGGCGGTATGTCATCGGGTTTCGTATGCGCGGTAGAGCGGTAGCTGAACGTGTGCAGAATATTTCTCCGTGCTTCGGATCGTGGGGTCACCGGTGCGGAGGCTTTCGTGGCTGGGTGGGGGGTAGCTTTCAGGGCTTGGTTTGGAGTGGCGTTTCCGGCATGTTGTGGAGGAGGCTTCACTACCTCCGTCTCTTTCAGCGGAATATTGGTGACAGAATGCCGTTTATTCGAAAACTTGATGCACATCAGTATACTGCTTGCCGCGATCTCTTCTCCAGATCGAGCTGTGTCGCGTCTACAAGTGCAACAAATGACAAAGTACGATATACCAAGGTTCAAAGGGATGGGTTACAGGATAAAAGTTCGTAGGTGAAATAGCAATAGACGCACTGTAGGTGACAACGTTCCACCCGCGCATTCAAAGTTGGTACATGGTGATGTTACCTCGAGGCCACGGGAAGGTGCAAACGATCAGCTTGCAAGAGCAAGCAAGTGTGACCGCACCAAACGAGGGCGCGAACGCGCAGCTCCCCAACATCGTATCCAAGGCTGCTGCGCACATGGCGAACGCAGGCCTGCCAAGTCTCCTAGCGGTGCAGATGTGACAGAACAGGGTGGAGCTTGAAAAGGACATGTACAGCTGAACTCACCACCATCTCATCCGGCACCTGCACCGAGGCATCCCGCGCCGTCCCGTTGCCCGTCACGGACAGAGTACGAGAGGAATAACACCACGAGGCCTTCCCTCTCGCGTTGGCGTCGCAAGCCATGTCCACCGGGCCTGCGCGTACCATTGTCAAGAGCAGAACGAAGACACACAAGTGCTGGAGAAGAGAGACTGCCATGCTGGATTTCAACGCGACGAGATTTCGTGTGGTCAGTAAGGCGGGTTGGGATCACATGCTGTCGGCTTGCGTGTGGTGAAGGGATAAAAGAGCTGGAAATGTGTGGAACGGCCTGAGTGAGGTGCACGTGGCTTATCAGGGCAAGACAGGATCCATTCACCACGGAGTACTCACCGTGAGTAGATTCCCCAGCAATGACATGGACATGGCTCGATGAACGGGTGATGAAAACCGTGTTCTCATGTCCGATATGGCAAGCGAGTCCTGCGTTGCACGCAGCCATACACTCACACAAGACAGGGTATCAGGATGCCAAACGTGGTACAACAAGGCCTTTGGAGGCCGAAAAGAAAAGATGCATTGAGAATTGAGAGGATCAAAGTTGTCTAAGCTGGACTTTTCCCAAAACGCCGCTCATGCATAACCATACTACCGCGACGCAAGCTCGCGGAATAACTCTCTCCAACAACGTGAAAGCCAGCTCACGCCAACGGCTTCCGCATCGGCGCAATAACGCCCCCCTTGACCAGCACCCGCGGCAGCGTGGCATCCTGGTGCGTCTTCTTGGTACTCCACTCGCGGCCCTTTGGCTGTCTCAAACTGCGCTCATACTGCTCCCTGCTCTCGAACGGGAACGGCAGCGAGCCTGCCATGTACTTCTTGTTCGGCTTGACTGTCTTCTCGTTGATGATGACGCGCTCAAGCGCCTTGTCTTTGCGCTTATGCGCATCTACGCCTGCAACGGTGGATGTGGTTTTCCATCCGCGGTTTCGACGCTTCTCGGACTTGGTCATGCCGTCGCCGGCCCAGCTGCCCCAGCCGGGCAGGAAGTCGGTGGTTTCTTTGGATGCTTCGTCGCGTGTGGTGTCGGCTTTTTCGAGCTTGAAGTCGGCTTCGACGTTGTCGCCTGCGAAGCCTTTGGCGGTGAGTGCGTGGTTGCGGGAAAGGGCGGTGAGGTCGAGGTCGTCGCCTTCGTCGGAGTCGATTTCGGGTTCCGAGTCTTGGCCGCCGAGCACGGTAGCCCAGCCGTCATCATCGGCGGCGGTGATGCGCTGCTGGAGGAATTCGTCGACTGTTTCCTTGGGAGCGGAGGCTTGGGCGGCGGATGACTGTGGCGCGGGTTGTTCGTCGTCGGAGTCGGCGAAGGAAGTGAAGGGGGGGAGATCATCGTCGGCTGGAGTATCCTTCTTGCTCTTCTTTGCTTTGGCTGCTTTGGCGAGGAAGGGGTTTGGTGCGTCCGCGTCATGCTCGGCCGTGTTTCCGCTGTTTCGTGACTTGCGCGTGCTGTTCGATGCACCGGTAGAGAAGGGGTTCTTCGGCTTTTCGTTCTTGCGTGTGCCGTTCGACAAGCCGTTCGTAGCAGTCTGTTCTGCCTCTTCGTCAGAGCCAGGGTGCTCTTCAAACTCGCTGCCCTTCACCGGGATGGCTGTGGTAACGACCTTGCCCGGACCGTACTTGCGGCGCCCAACGCGTGTAGCATTGTCCCCAACCTCATCTTCACTGTCTTCCCCAGCCAACTCGCGGCGCATAGCCTCGATTGCTTGGTTGTTCTCCGCGCGCTTCGCCGCCTCAGCCTTCTGCATGAACGCCATTTGACCCAACTTCGACCCCTTCTCAGAAAAGGGGTTCTCAAGCTGGCCAAGCTGGCGCTGTAGAAGCTCGTCGTCGTCAGCCGACTCGTCTTCGCTCTCCTCCTCGTCGCTAGGCACATCGGAACCCTCGTCATCAGAGTCGCGAACCTCCTTGCCCTCAATGCGGCGTCTCAGCTCTTCATTACGCTTCGCCATCTCAGTGACGCCAGCAAGCGCATCCTGATCCCAGGCGGCACGTCCGGTTGCCTTGATGCCCTTGGCCCACTTGCTCTCGCGGTGCTTGGCGCCCATGCGCTCCTCAGCCCTGCGACGGTCGTTGTGCTCGCGCTCTTCTTCCGAGAGATCGACGCCATCGGCCTTGAGCTGCTCGCGCTCCTTCTCAAGCATCTTCTCGCGCTCCTTGCGGTGCACGCGGCGGTACGCTTTACTCTTGATCTTCTTGACACGCTTGGCACGCACCTCCTCGCGGAAGAGCAGCTCACGCTCCATCCGCAATTGGGCTCGGCGCTTCTCGACTTCCTCAATTGGGAGCTTGTTTGTTTGCAGGACCTCCCACTTCTGGATCTGCTCTTCGTCGTCTTTGCCGTTCGAGAGACCGCTCTGTTGGAGGATAGACTGGATGGTGCTTTCGAGGTCGTTGGCGGGCGCGGCTGTCGTGGTTGGGAGGAGACGGTCTTCGCCCATAGCCTTGCCGGCGTCTTTATGTTGGAGTGGGAAAGAGAGGTGCTCGGCGCGGCGGTTCTGCTTGATGGTGTCGGTCCAGCGATCGAGGGTCTCGTTGGTTTTGGCATTGGCAGCAGCACGGTCAAGCTTATCTTGCTGGCGCTTGGGTAGAGGCGCCTCCAGCTTTCGCGCAATATCACTTCGCTTTGCATTCTTGTCGTCCCGCAGCAACTTGAGCGCCTTCTTCTTCTCGTCGTCGCCAGCCTTGGGCTTCAAGCTGAACAAGTCCACCTTCCTCGACACACCAAACTCATCTGGTGCAGCAGACTCGTGGACCTCGACTCTCTTGCCCTTGGACTTGTCTTCATCTCCAGTAGCAAGCGACGAGATCAGATCGTTGAGCTGGGCCTGGCGGTCCTCCTCGTCTTCGTCATCGTCGCTGGAGAGATCACTCGCGCCATCTCTCCCCACATCCTCGCCCTCACTCGGCGCCTCGCTGTCACTCCCGTCAAACGCACCAGCCTTCTTCTTTTTCTTGCGCTCCCTCTCCTTCTTCTCCTCTCTCTCATCTTCGTCGTACTGATCCAGCGCGGTAGCAAGATCAATTCCCTCCTCCCCAAAATCATCCTCCTCTTCTTCCTCCTCGTCACTCTCCCCCATGTCGACATCACTCCCCTCGTCCACAATCTTCCCCTTGCTCTTGACCTTCAAGTTCTTCCCCTTCTTACTACTCCCACGGAAACTATACCCCTCAAACCTCTCCTCGTCGCTCTCGCCGAACGCCTCGTCCGAGTCAATATCCTCGTCGTCATCCTCGTCCACATGACCCATGGTCCACGTGTTCCCCTCGCTGTCACTGCCCTCGTCATAACTGTCATCACCGCCCCTCCTCTTCACCTTCTTGCGTGCAGCACCATCCTCGTCGTCAGAATCCGCGTCTGAGCCCTCGTCTTCGTCGTCGCGCGCCCGCTTCTTGTAGAAGCTCGGGTCCAGTTCGCCGAGGCGGTTCTTGCGGATCTTGATTTTCTCGGGGTTGTCGAACTGGGCGATTGCGAAGGCGTTGAGGGCGCGCTTGGATGCCTTTTTCACGTTGCGGTCGCCCGGTGCGCGGCCTTTGGGTTTGGAAGCCCCCGCGCTGGGGAGCGAACTGCGCGCTATACGGGGCGGCATTTTGTGTGAATGTGTGTGAGGGCGTAGGAAGGGGAGGGGTGGGCGTTGTGGATGCAAGAGGGCGAAATCTTTCTTGGCGTTCACCAGCTTTTTTTAGTGGAGCCCCCGCCCCGGAGGTCCGCATCGCTGCCGCCAGCCTACACCTCCCCATCGCCGACGACTACATATCGTATATCGCCCATTGCGCCGCCTCACGTCGATTACTCCCTCCCCGCACCTTGTCGCCAGGCCACACACCACCTCTGCACCCGCAATCTGCTCTCGCGCGCATAAACCATCGCCATGTTCAAACCCACACCCGCCCTGCAGGGCACAATACGGCGCCTCCCTCTGTCGCCCAAGCAGGCCGGCAAGGAGTACTACAAGGGCAACCGCGTAGGATCAATGGGCACAATCAACCGCTACGGCAACTTCACGCCCGACTGGGCCAAGATCAGGACCTATGTGTTTCCCGTGCTGGGGACCAAGAACGCGGAGGTGCGTCGCAAGTCACACTGCACTCCCAGATACACACCCCGCCAGCCAGCCAGCCAGCCAGACCTTGCTAACCGCTCTTCTTCTGTGTAGTTGACTCCTTTCGTTGCCCAAACTGTGCAGAAGACTCGCACCACCGATAATGGTATGCCTGAGGTGTACCCTGCGCGCTTCACGGGCGAGGACTACCTGCGCGCGTGGAAGATGGCAGGTGGGCATGATGTTGTGTATGATGAGGCGGGGAGCAGCGCGGCGGGGAAGACGAACATGCCAGTTCCGTTTGAGGAGAGGCGGTGAGGTCGTAATGTGTGGTGTTTGTTTGATCGAGTGCTTGAGAGAAAGAAGTGGTGTTTGGAAAGGGAAGTGAGCAAGTCCGAGGTCGGATGGAGGGTTGGAGAGCAAGAGAAAAACTGCTCAGAAGAAAGGCCGTGATACAGGCCGTGTTTGCTATGTATACATACTGTACATTCTAGGGTATCATGTACCGTCTCGTTCACTTTCCGACCTCCTCTACCCCATCCTCCTCACCGCAAAAAAGTAATTCCCCCAATCCTCACCCCCCTTGACCTCCTTCCACCCAAACCCAGGCACATACATGACCCCCAAGCTCCTCACACTCGCGGCATCCCACCCCGGCTCCTTTGCAAAATACCCCCGCAGCTCATCCTCATTCACATACTTGGCCCACTCGTGCGTCCCCTTGGGCACAATCCCCAACACATCCTCAGCCATGACATTGGTAACGAGCCAGCTCGTCCACGTGCGCGCAATCGTGCTCATGACCAACCAGCCACCCGGCTTAACATGGGGCAGCAGCTGCGAAATAAACGGGCCCGGCGCATTGACATGCTCCAGCACCTCGAACAACGTGACAATGTCGTAGCCCTCTGCGTCGCTGTTCGGGCGCGGCAGCTCCTCAATCGATGTGTTGATGTAGTTGAGGCGCCCCGGCTGCATGAGCAGGGGATCGCGCCTCTTGTGGGCCTCGGCGATCTTCAGCACGCCGGGAGTAGGGTCGATGGCTGTCACGCTCAGGGTGTCGGGGAGGCGTGCGGCGGACTCTGCGAATATGCCGCCACCGCAGCCGATGTCGAGGTAGCGCAGTTTCTGGCCTGCGGTCTGGGGGGTTGCGAAGCGGCAGGTTTGGATGAAGTCGTGGCGGAGGGGGTTCATGAGGTGGAGGAGTCGGGAGGAGCCGTGCGGGTCCCACCATGAGGAGGCGAGCGCGTTGAAGTGCGAGACTTCTGTTGGGTCGACGGTCGAGGTGGAATTGGGGGGGTTGTGGAGGCGGGTGGGTGTGGTTGTGAAGGCGCGGGTTGCTGTGGAGGAAATATGGGGTGTTGTTGCCTTTCGTAGTGGTGCAGGCTGGCGAACACAGCGCTGTATTGAGCGCATTGCGCGTGCTGAGGCGTGTGGCCTCATTGTGTGGCTGTTGGTTGTTCTCTGCTGGTCGCGTTGATGATGATGGAAACGACAAGTTGATGTCACTCCAAAAGTTTGCCGCTCGGGCCAGCCGTTCTTGCTCCTCCCTCTCTACGACTCCCCCAATTGAGACATATTTGTATAGATCGTTCTCAAACAACGGATAGCCACAACATAAACTTTGGTCATGATGTCTCTCGCAAGATTGTTGCTAGGACAGTTTAAGGAATCACTACGTTTGACAACGTGCTCAATATGCACAGCGATCGACCCGCATATGCAACTTACTTCTCAGCGTCTTTCCTAGTTTGAAACTTCCGTTATGCAGATGGATTGACTCTCCGTAGACCTTTTACCGCCCACAGCGTGGCTGTGGAATACATCCAATCTCTTCTATCAACAGAGTCCCCAGACGCGGTGCCTCCCAACCTTGAGATTACGTAGCATCTGCACCACAAAAAACAATACCTATGACTGTGATCGCATCATCAAGCCAAAACAAAAGATTTGATCCTGCCTCATGGCACCGTGGCTGGTCTCCCAATTGCTGCGGCAATGGGAGGAAGAGCGTTCAGCAGTGCAGGCCAGCGTCGTGATATGTGCATTCGCAGTCAAGCACCCACGATGCTACTGTCTCGATGTCGCTTGATATCCTATGTTATCGTCGTTCATACACCCAGTGAGATCAGGACGTGTAGAGCAGTCGAAATGAACATCTAACTGTGTCATCGTCGTGCGAGCACGTACAGGTAGGTGAGCAGGCAGGGCAGTCCTCTGCATCCTGCACGTGAAAGGTCACTTGGCTCGTTGAGACGCTGAACTCTGTCAACTACGAAGGGGCTCGTCGTAGAGATGATTACCCCTGGTTATATACACATGGTATGAGGTGGATTCGGCTCAATAACCACGTGATTCGGTGAATATCTTTCTGGCTGCGAGTTACCGAGACAAAAGCTCGAGGCAGACAGTCAAGCCAGCACTGCTTCCGCGCTGAACGACAAGTGGTAACAACTCACCTCCAAGGCTGGGCCTTGATCACTCCATCGCCTTGGCAGACCGCAGCACTGTACATGGCAGATGTCGGACAAGAAGTCAAGGACGTGGTCTTGCAAGCACCACCGTCAGCCACAGCCGCCGTGGCCAACGCACGCCTCGGTCAGCCAGCACCGGCGCGGCCTCCACGAGCGCTGGGCAGGCCCTTGCAGGTTCCATGTGTAATCTGCGAGATGGAAATACTCCGGGCCAATGCTGCTGATGGAGATACGAGGAGGGCAGTGTACAGTGTATACAGCAAGGAGGGCAGTCAGGGAGCCGCCAAAGCCCATGCACGGAGTGATTAAGATGCTTGGCATATTTGCCTGGCGGGTGAGGCATTGGCCTCACGATGTGAATCATGCACAGATGGTTGGTGGTTTCGCCCGCGGTTGCTCGCGGCGGCCGTGCGGGCCATGATCGACAGAGCAAGATTGGCCTGCTTCACGGCCAGCGAATACTTGGCGCGGCCTCGGAATGACGTTGCGAAGTGCCTCTGTGTGCCTGTCCGGCGCAGTTCGCAGTGGGCAGTTGGCAGTGGGCAGTTTGCAATTGCTGCCAATGTCCGGACAAGCAATGCGGCAAGCAGCGCAAATGCTTGCACGTGCACGCAGCGGCGCGCGCAATGCTTCTTCTGTTGGGGAGTCGTCCTCAGACCATTGCCCGCTGTTCTGCAACGGCGCCAGGGGCAGTGGAGCTCCTTGTCCCATGTCCCGCCGCGGTCGCGCTTGGCTGGGGCAGTGCTTGCTGGCTGCCAGCAACAAGCTTGCTGGAGCTCCCAGCCATCTCGTTCCGTCATCAGCACGCAGCCAGCAACACAGGCAGTCCCAGTGCTGCGCCCTCTTCCCCTCACGCTACCGTTCTTTGATTCTTCCACCGCACTTTTCGCGCAGCTGATTGCTCCGATTTGCACTCGATTGATTCTGTCGGTCCTTTAACCAATTGCATTCACACACCTTCCTGCTACAGCGCCCAAACCTAGCAGCGCGCCTCTGACACGCTCATCCTCATATACTGCTAGTCGCTCTCGCGCGACTTTTGGCATCTGCGTCTCTGCACCGCAATGAGTGAGTCCTGCAATCAACTGCACCCTGAAGAGCTGTCCGCATCCGGTTGCCGGCTTCGTCGCCCCTCTTGATCTGGAACTCAGCGCCCTCCCACGCCTACATTTCCGGCCCTGTTACCTGTTCCTTCTGGAGCCAGGCGCAGCACCAACACTCTCCATCGTCTCCCGTCGCAGCCTTTCTCCGATAGTACAAAGCCACTCGGCACTCTTGGCTAATCGGACTTGGCAGAAAACATAAAGCGCGACTTCCACCGCATCGGTCGCCACGGCAGCTCTCGTTCTCTCAGCGATCCGATTATGCCGCAACCGCAGAATGGCTCGACTGAGCATACCCCGCTGATTGGCACAACTCGCCCCGACGAGTCGGCCATCACCAGACTGCCCAAGCACTTCCTGCATCTCGTCTACGCGACGCTGGTCAGCAACTATGTCAACGTCCTGCTGGTCTTCGTGCCCATTGGTATCCTTGCCGGCGCCCTCAACTGGAACCCCACCGCCGTCTTCGTTCTCAACTTCATCGCTATTGTCCCGCTCGCTGCGCTGCTCTCCTTTGCGACCGAAGAGCTTTCCGCAAAGCTCGGCCAGACGCTTGGTGGTCTTATGAACGCCACCTTTGGCAATGCCGTCGAGCTGATTGTCAGCATTGTTGCGCTCAAGCAGGGCGAGATTCGCATTGTTCAGGCCAGCATGCTGGGCAGTATCCTCTCCAACATCCTGCTCGTGCTCGGCTGCTGCTTCTTGGCTGGCGGCATCCGCGAGCAGGAGCGCAGCTTCAACGAGACCGTCGCATCGACCATGTCTTCGCTGATGGCTGTCGCATCCGCCTCGCTCATCATCCCTGCGACTCTGTACGCCACCATCTCCGGTGACAAGCAGAACGGTGGCACCCACGAGGCCGAGAAGAACGTCTTGCTTCTGTCGCACGGCACCTCGATCATCCTTCTCATCTTGTACATCCTCTACCTGTACTTCCAGCTGTACTCGCACCACGCCCTCTTCGCCGATGTCGAGAACCAGGAAGGCGGAGACGAGGAGAGCGAGGATGGCCAGATCTTGTCTCCAGTTGCTGCCGGTGTCGCCCTCGTCCTTGTCACTGTCCTCGTGGCCATTTGCGCCGAATTCCTTGTCGACAGCATCGATTCGATTGTCGAGTCCGCACACATCAGCAAGACGTTTGTCGGTCTGATCTTGATCCCTATCGTTGGAAACGCCGCTGAACACGTCACCGCCGTTATCGTTGCGTACAAGGGCAAGATGGACTTGGCCATTAATGTTGCAATTGGCAGCTCCATGCAGATTGCGCTTTTCGTTACCCCCTTCCTCGTTATTCTCGGCTGGATCATGGGTCAGCCCATGACTTTGCACTTCCAGGGCTTCGAGACCATCATCTTCTTCATCTCGGTCTTGATTGTCAATTACCTGATTCAGGACGGCAAGAGCAACTACCTCGAGGGCGCCATGTGCCTGGGAACGTAAGTAATCCACAACCGCACATCCCAACTCACGCTAACCATCACAGCTACGCCATCATCGCCCTCGCCTTCTACATCTACCCAGACAACGTCCAGGGTGACCCAACCGGTAACGGTCTCGTCCAGAGATTCTTTGCCACCAGCTAAGAAGTGCGGTGCAGTCAAACCCCAGCCACCGCACCCGCACCCCTCAGCTTTTTAGATCAAAGGCTGCATCGAAACAAGCGATCGCGAGCGATGCGCTAAATGTTTCTCTTTTGTACATTTTTTTGAATACCAGGCTCCGTAAAAGGAGCGTGATGTTTCCTTGTCTTGTTCTCTTTTTTTTACTCTTGCTTTTCCTTTGTCGGCGGCCTAGTTTGGGGGCGTTTCGACCTGGTAATAGGGCCACGCCTGAGTTGCGAAAGGAGACGAAACGGGAGATGCGGAGTGGTATCCGTATCGAGTCGACAGGTGTGCGGTGGAGCCGGTGGAGGAAATCTAGGTGTACGATAGGTAGCACGGCGGTAGGAGCAATAATACCCAGAAGACTTGCGATAATAGTGCGTCTTATGAGCAAACCTACAACATGACCTTCAAAGACAATGCATAAACAATCGAGTGTAGCAACCCACCCGAGCCTACCGAGAATGATGTGCATCATGCACATATCACACACACCACTCCAAAACAAACCTCTCTCCCCCAGCCCTCCATTGCGAGCACCCACCCACCACCCGCACCGTGCAATGCTGAGCCACACCTGTAGCCACACTGTGGCAGCGGCAGTGGCTGTCCTTTTAAGCTTTTTTTTTCTCCCAGCACCTTTGGGGGCCGCCCCACACCTGCGCGTCCGTGGCCTGGAACCAACGGCAGCCCGATGCCGTATAGCCGTCTGCCGCAGGTCGGAGCGCCGCCGTGTTTGAGAACTGCGTGGAACGAAGGGGGAAGGGGTTGTGCATGTGTGTATGTGCTTGGATGGACATAGAGCAGAGATAGGGCGGTTGAGGGGGTGGGTGTATGTAAATTACGCGTTTTGAACATGGGCTTAGGAATCATAAATCCTGCTTCAAGTGTGAATGGGTTATTGGGGGAGGGGCAGCAGCTGGGAGGTTTCTTCCAAGATACCCAAAGATGATGTGTGCGTGTACGATATAATACAAGCCTTTGCGGGTGCGGCTTAGACGCATCGTATCTCGATCTGCCCATGTGCACAGAGTGGCCAATCAAGCAGGCTGTGGCGCGTGAAGGAGTCGTGGACGCCGATTCGTCGCGCGCTAGTGGATCGCGGCCTTTTTGGCGGAAAGCTTGCTTGCGCTGCTGGTCGTTGACGTCCCCGCTACATTGTGCGCAGATTGGGGGCTTTTCGGTCGTGGGGAGGGGTTTGGCTTCTGTGGCGATGGCTGCGCTGTGCTGAGCGGCTTCTACGTTTCTGGGTGTGTTGGTGCGGTGGTAAGGTGGGTTTGCTGCTGTTCGTTGCGTGAACGGCCTTTGGGTATTAGGAAAATGCAAATCGCTAACAAATCGCGGATGATGCGCAGGTATGGCGCAGGTGTCTGGAAGCACTTGGTCTAGGATTGTGGAACTGCCCAGACATAATCTTTTTCCTCGATTCTTTACACTTGGTACTAATGCCTTGAGGAGTCTTCCTTTGGTCTGGGTGATAATATTGTTATTGAAATGTGTGAAGCACCCCAAATCTAGGACCATTGCAGGAAAGCCTCGCTTTCAGAGGGCTCCCTACATGTGATGTGTGGATGAAGGTATCAAACTACGCATAGAAGGTAAAGGGGCACGCACAGTGGGTAAGGGACAGGCAAGCTCCTTAGCTACTACAGAAGTCAAGCCTAGACAAATTCTACGATAATATGTGTGACGTCTGTAATAACGCTGTGACCATAGTAGGTGGCTGCTCAGTCTAGGCCAGGGACTAGTACCGTGGTAGAGAGGCGGAGAGGCCCGAGTACCGCGGGAGAGAGCCAGGGAGAATCTGGTACGCGGAAGAGGGAGATTACCTTGTGCATAAAAGGATAAGGCTTCCCTACTGTTCTATATACAGGGCTAGCTACATTAGGCTGTGTTTAACCTACTGCATAAGTAATTAACCCTATCAGAGTGCTTAGGTACCTTGTATCTACAGGCCGCAGTGCACTACTTTCTATCCATCCTTAAAACCTAGTGGTCTGTAAATTTCAATGAGCACTGATACACTACTAGTAGCGTCTACACTTTGGTTTAGTGCATGGCCTTATGGGTATATAATTGTCCGGACAACGCCTTGATGTTGGTGAAGAGCAAGCCTTTTCTTATCTTGAATTAACAAGCACCAATGGAATAACAGGCCCATATAAATGAGCTGTTCATAAAGTCTCACATACGCGTGTAACTCAGTCCGGTTTTTGAGTCGGCCGTCTGGAAGATCGATGGATTCCACCAAACTACCGATCATCAGCAATTAAACGATTTGAGTCTCAGATTAATATCCCGTCCAAGTGACCTAACTGCAGAGGCGGAATCTACATGCGTCCTAACCCAACTCTTTGTTCAATGTGAGAGAAACATAAAGCACCAGAAACACACAACATTTTCAACAAATTTAGGACACATTTCCTGAACTCTGGTCTGGATGGATCACGTCGAGCCCAGAGGGAACATCTTAAATCTCCCAAAGTCCACGCACGCGTCCGGTCTGCAGCGATTATAAGCGAGAGGCACATGATGAACTTAAGACTTCCAGTATAGTTGCTGGCTGTCAACCTGGGCACCGGAAACATACAGCAGCATGCATGAGACTAGTTCAGGTATTGGTCAGTAGAGCAGGTGGCGTGAATACAAACCTCAAAACTACACCGGGCGGGTTCGACGGCACTTGCATAGCCACTGAAGGTAAGTCATAAGGAACCCTCACATGTCAAAGGACCGGCAGATTACCAAAATTGGAGGACAGGAAGAAGAGTATTCTCTTATCTGGATAGGGTGGCGAAGATTCCAGTATGCTCTTTGAGTCATACGAGAGCGCACTTCACCGTGCACCATCGCCATACAGATACACAGAGTTAATGATGTTCCGTAGACATACAGGGGTCTGTAATAGGAAATACCACAGGAATTCACCACAAATCACTGTCAAAGCTGCAAATGCTCTTGCGCTGTACATGTCAAGTCAGACGTTATCGCTGCATCGCGACGGTTACACGGCATGTTGGACTATTTCGAGGCTAATCCCCTTGCAAAGAGGCTGGGTAGTAGCGTTTCCATTGGGCTTTAACTTGATCAGGCACCCAACTGGGCCCTCGGTGTAAAGTGATCTTTCGACGTACCGGGACTAACGGCACAATGCTGAACGCTGATTGGGCGGCCACGCTTGTGTACTTCAAGACTACCTTGGTATCTTGGCGAGACAAGCAAGTATATCATCAGACGACATGCTTCAGAGCCGACCGGTTTCTAGATGTCTGATGGCTTGACAACACAGATCTTAAGATGGTACAGTATCCCAACGAAGCTCCTCCGGACTACTCTGTCAGTGACCCACAACCAAAGCCCCCGAGATGGAGCTGGTGGTGGAGAAAAAGAGTCTGGGTACCAACTCTGCTTGTAGTTATACTCGTTCTATTCGGCATCATATTTGGTGCGGTATTCGGCGTGAAGCAGTCACAGCTGGAGTAGGTTCGAACGACATGCTTCCGGGTCCGACAAGCTAACACAGCTCACAGAGATGCAGAACGCGATCGTGACCGGCTACTCGCCGCCCTGAATTGGAACTCATCTACGTCCTCGAGCTCGCACTTTTATCCAAGTAGCACTTCCAGCTACTACCCTTATCCCACGCCAGCCCCGTCGGAGCCTGCTGCGCCTCTCCTTACAGCTCAAGGTCTTGTTCCTAGAGACATTAGCGCGGCTGCTGAGGCACCTCAACTACTTATCTGGGATCTACGCGCTGAGGGTAAATTGTGGAGGAGCGAGTCAGGACCGAGCGGATCATGGGAACTCTACCCCGACCGTCAATTCCTATTCGCCCCCGTATCAGTGGGTACCGGCGACTTCAGGGCTAGAAACGAGAAGCAAACGGCAGTCTCTGTCGATGCCATCAGCGGTCGTATTGTGTACATGCACTACCACGATGGCCAGTGGGAGGACTGGCAGGAACTCGAGTTCGGCGCACAATTCCTCCGCCGTCCTGCAGTGATATCGAGAGCTCAGGATAGAGTCGACGTGCTCGCCCTCGATAGCGAAGGGCATCTCTGGATCGTCTCCTACGATGGCTCCTCCTGGAGTGAATGGACCGAGCTCGGCGCCGACATCAACGGCGAAGTCTCAGCCACCTCCTGGGGCGAAAACCGTATCGACGTGTTTGCCAATAATTGGAAGTCCATAATGCACAAGTACTGGAACGAGGAGACCGGTTGGGCGGAGAACTGGGATGATCTCGGCGACCCTGGCAACGGCGGGCCCGATCAGCCAGGTAGAGAACCGGGCTCACCCCTCGCCGCCTCATGGCGCAACGGCGACGACGGTGTCATCGACGTCTTCGTTTCACAGGGATCTTCGCGACACAAGATGTTCCAGTCCGGTCAGTGGAGCGACTGGCTGATCGTATCCGCTAGTCATGAAGGCAGCGAGTTCGCCCACACCCAGAGCATTGTCGAAGGGCTGGGTGGGGAGAATGAACCATTCGCGCACATCATCTCGCGCGGCACGAATGATTGCATACACTACATTACACACAACGGCACTGATTGGGGGTTGTGGAACTATCTATGGTGCAATGAAGACGATCTTGGCGACGAGCTTCTTTACCCCACAGAGTTCATGCCAACTTCGATGGTTATTATGGAGAACGGCAATCTGGAGTTGGTGGTAAAGAGTTTGCTGGGAGATGTCCTGAGGCTGCTGCTGTTTACACCAGTGGAAGATCACAGGCCGTGGAAGAATGAGGACTGGACGAATCTGGGGCAGCCGTCGTGAGGGGGTCGAATCGGATTTGATTATGATACCTTTATTCAGAACAATGAAATAAATCTTGAAGCCTTCGTACCTGACAGTGCCGCTTGTAAGCGACTCAGACATATATTTGGATGTCGGTATTTGCTTAGTCAAAGCCAACAGCAAGCTTCCTGTGGTTTAGAAAGTATCATAACTATTGTCTCAAGAAGAACCTCAGTAACAAACAGATTGGGGAGCCTTGTGGGACTGAATTTGTGCTAGAAAATAGGATCGGAGCGTTTATGATCTCGAAGCGTAATTAGAGTCTCGCTCTTGCGAGCTGCCAGCACAATCTAACATTGCTTTCTATTCCAAACTAAACTTCCACTCCGACTCAGTTACGCCGACTGTTTCAACTGCTCTTCCCAATCGTGCAGCATCTTCGCAGTGACGTTCTTACCACCACAAACCACAATCACCACCTTGCTCTTCTCTGTCAGCTCAGGCATCAATCTCTTCAACCTTCCTCCGTAACACAACGCCAAAGAAACTCCGCAAGAAGCCTCAACCATAATCCTCTCGTCATCGGCAAATCTCACACACCCTTCCATAGCCTCTTCATCCTTCAACACCACACTCTTCACGGCCTCGCTCTTCGCATACTCATACGCCCTCTCAGCCACAGTCCTCGCCCCCAATGTAGTCGCAATACTCGTAATCACCGGCAACGTACTCAGCCGCCCCTCTCTCAGCGACAAATTCAACGAGTCGGCCCCCTCGGTCTCAACAGCCAGCACCTTCATCCCGCTTGCCACTTCCCCCGCCTCCTCTCGCCCCAACATCAACCCACTAAACAGCCCGCCTCCCCCAACACTACAAACGAGCACATCCGGCGCCCCACCCAGGTCCTCCAGCACCTCAGGCACCATGGTCGCATGCCCGTCCCAAATCGCCCTCGCATCAAACGGCGGCACATACACGGGCATCTCACCCCGCGTCCGCGCCTCAGGAATAACCACGTCCTGTAAATACGCGTCGGCCTCGTACCAGCTCGCGCCCTGCTGCACCACCTCGGCCGCCCCAGCCTCGCGAATCTTGCCAATCATGAACGCGCTCGTGCTGAGCGGGACCACGATTGTGGCGGGCGAGCCGAGCGCTACCGCCGCGCAGACACATGCTAGGCCTGCGTTGCCGCCGGACGAGGAGTAGAAGTGGATTTTTGACCGGGCTGGTGAGGTGGGCGATATGGAGGTTAGGTGGGAAAGGAGGAAGTTGCCGATTCCGCGCGACTTGAAGGAGCCGGAGGGCTGGAGGTTTTCGAGCTTGAGGTGGATTTCGCAGCCGGCGGATTTGGAGAGTGTGGGGGAGTGGATTAGGGGGGTGCGGCGCCAGGGTTTGGGGAGGTTGGATGTCATTTTTTTTGCGGTGATGGGATGAGGTCTGTTTCTCTTGAGGGTCTTGTTGGTTTGTTTGCTTGGAGATAGGGAGTTAAAGTTGGTCTCTTATGTAGTGTACTTGTAGGGCGTGGTTCGGTTGCTAGCGTGATGGACGAAGTGGGTCGTGGGGCAATGTCTCCTCCGCGGTCTTACATTGTCCATGTCCATAAGAAGCAATTGTTATTTACTGCACCTTAAGATGATGAACCATGGTTGGTACTTCTTGTTCTTCTGATGCAGCTGCGTCTTCAGTGTGTACTGTGCATGACCAAATCTGCCTCAATGGCGCCGGCAAATCCAGCATCCTGGACGCCTGAATGAGCACCGGCAGTCACAGCTTTGATAGCACTTTACCCGCCTGATTCACGTCAGTCGGCCTCTCCATGACTCTCAATAAAGATGGTTATATACTCGCCCCCAAACCATGGCCCACTGCTGTATCTTCACTGCTTACAAGCCACCATGCCTCAAACACCATGCCTCTAGTTCAGAAAGATTATCTTGAAGTGTGAGGTTAAGCGAAGGAAGTATTGAGTGAGCAACCTTCTAAGATGTAGAGATGTGCTTAGGTACGTCTACTATATCGGCTCGAAGCTAGCAGGCGCTGTTCTTACCTGTGACTGCGAGGGAAGACGCAGGTTTGGCACTCTGTCTGCGCGTTCTTCGGCTGTCAAGATTCAACGATGGCATGTGATGCAAAGGGAGAGTACGGGAGCGACAATGTGTTGATGGGAGCTCGATTGCCATGCTCGACGCCGTTCATGAGTGACAGACTTTGGGTTTCTCCAAGGACGCACACCACAGATACACAAGGACAAACATAGTCGTCGAGCCATTATAGTTGCCTGATAAGGCAATATTGCGAATGTGTCGATGGCAGCAGGAATGCAATTTGCTTTTCCGCCCAGTGAGCACCCAAGCAATAGCGCCCATAAGCGCCCATGACTCGACCGCGCATGCAGGCGTATACCAGATGTCGACAAATGACTCGAGCACCGAATTTCGAGATTCGCCCCGCCAAACTCGTCGACGCCCCTCTACGCAAACATCTCCAACGCGCTGCAACGCGCAACTCGCCCAGGATGCCGCCCTCCATATGCGCCGTGTGCAAGACCAACCGTGCGCTGATTCTCCGCCCAAAGGACCATTCGAAGCTCTGCAAGCCGTGTTTCATCAACGTCTTCGAGACGGAGATCCACCACACAATCCTCTCCACGAACCTCTTCCAGCGCGGCGAGCGCATCGCAATCGGCGCCTCTGGCGGCAAAGACTCGACGGTGCTTGCGTCTGTCCTCAAAACGCTGAACGAGCGCTATGACTACGGGCTTGACCTTATACTGCTGTCTATCGACGAGGGCATCAAAGGGTACCGAGACGACAGCCTGGAGACGGTCAAGAGGAACGCACAGCAGTACGACATGCCGCTGACGATCCTGGGGTATGCGGAGCTGTATGGCTGGACCATGGATCAGGTGGTCGAGCAGGTGGGCAAGAAGGGGAACTGCACGTACTGCGGCGTCTTCCGCCGGCAGGCTCTGGACCGAGGAGCGTCGCGCCTGGGTGTCAAGCACGTCGTCACCGGCCACAACGCCGACGACGTCGCCGAGACGGTCCTCATGAATCGTGAGTCCCCATGCGCTCATTGCTTTGCAGGAGCGCACGCTGATCCTGACAGTACTTCGTGGCGACCTCCCCCGCCTCTCGCGCACAACCTCCATCGTGACCTCGACCCCCTCGCTGGCCCCCTCCTCCGGTCCCGTCGCAGATAACACCAACATCAAGCGCTCCAAGCCCCTCAAATACGCCTACGAAAAAGAAATCGTCCTCTACGCCCATCACAAGCAGCTCGACTACTTCAGCACAGAATGCATCTATTCGCCCGAAGCCTTCCGCGGCAGCGCCCGCGCCCTGATCAAGAACCTCGAGCGTGTGCGTCCCAGCGCCATTCTCGACGTCGTCCGCTCTGGCGAGGACATGGCGCGGCTCGTGCCGGGCAGCGACGACGGGTGCGGCGGCACGTGCAGCAGCAGCAACGCGAACGCATCGCTCGGCGTCGCAGAAGAGGAGGACGGAGGATGTGGCAGCGCAGTAGGGAAGAGCATGGCAAGTGTGGAGCGACAGCTCGCGTCTGACGAGCGCGCCGCCGACGACGAACTCGAGACAGAAATCACCCTCCCTTCTTCCTCCAGACCTTCCAAACCCACACCCACATCCACATCTACTCCTCCTCCGCCGCCGCCTCCTTCCTCTGTATCAACCACCTCCACATCCGCCAAAGGCCAGAAAACCCCCCGCGCCCAGCGCACCGGCGGCCCCAAGAAGAAAGCCTTGCCAAAACAGGTCATGGGCCAGTGCGCCAAGTGCGGATACCTATCCAGCCAGGCCGTATGCAAAGCATGTGTGCTGCTCGAGGGGCTAAACAAGAACCGCCCAAAGCGGGGGATCGAGGTCGGGTACGAGGTGCAGGAGGTGAGTCTGAACAGCGTAAGGGACGAGCTGGAAGCCGTAGGGCTGGGGAAAGAAGGCTGAGGAAACTGGTCGGTGATGAACAGTACTGGAAGGAGAGACCCGGGGCCGTCGGATTTACGTGTCTCGTTCGTCGCTGGGAAACAAGGCCATGGATCGACTCTGATCGTTGCGGTCTCTTCGCCCACGATACCGCCTTGCGCAGCACCAATACCTACTCACGCCAACGGACCCTGGCAACAAGATCTCCAACTGTCTACCGCCGCTTTTGCCGCTCCCGCAAGCCACTGCCACAGCAAATCGCTTTCCCCACGGCTCGACCGTCGGAGTTGCCGGCCTCCCGATCCTTGAGGCACGTGGTCCCACCTGCACCTGCTCAACGCAGTCACGCGCGCGTGACATCCCCGGTGTGAGTCGCACGACGCGGACCGTGACACCGCGGGTACACTGTGACTGACAGATGGGTGTGCGATGGTACTTGTGACTGCGATGAGGTGGGGTTGGTGGGCATTGGTACATGATTTGACACTGGTATGGACGGTGCCGCTGGCGATGCAGGGGTGGGGAATAACAGGCCGGGGAGCGAAGAGGAAAAGATGTTCAGTTCAAATAATGAGTATCTGGTGCAGAGATTGTAGAAAGATGAATCCCAGCTCATGACGCCATGCTATGCCATGCCATGCTATGCTATGCAAAGTATGCTCGCTGTAAAAGATGCCCACATCCCGCCCGGACCATCCATCTCCTAGCCTCAAAGCTGGAACTCAAACCCGCCATCCAGCTTCCACGGCCCCTCCACCTCCACTACCCCCTTCTGCGCGTCAAACGTCCCCGTCGCACCCGCCTTCTCCTGCCCAAGAACCACCACCCTCGCCACAGTGATAGACTCGCCCTCCGCGCCGGGATACCCAAACGACCCGCTTGCAGTAAACTTGCCGCCCTGGAACGCAAACTCAACCTCGCTGACCTCGGGCTGCTCAATGCGCTCGCCCTCGTCAAGGTACAGACGGCCTTGTGCCGCGCCGTCAGCGCCCGGCGCAACGAGGATGTAAAAGTCCTGTCCGCGCAGGGCCTTTGTGGTGTTCGCCGAGCTGGTGCGCAGCGGGATGATGGAGCCGCCGCGGATGTGCACGGGGATGTCGCTGGTGGTGAGATTGGATTCTGTGACGTTGGAGCCTGTGGTCTGGACTTTTTCGAGGGTCCAGAAGTTGTAGAAGACGTCGGCGGGGAGGTAGTACGTCACGGTGTCGGAGTAGTCGGTTGTGACGGGCGAGATGAGCAGGGCATTGCCGTAGAACCACTGCTCCTGGATGGCGAAGGTGTTGGCATCGTTGGGGTAGAGGAAGAAGAGGGGGTTGATCATCGGGGCGCCGGTGGTGGTCTGGTAGTATAGCGCTGTGTAGATGTAGTCGAGGAGCTTGTAGCGCGTCTCGATGGCTTTCTTTGCTGCTTCCGTGACGGACGGCCACTGGTAAAACTCCTGCTGTATGGTGCTGATCTCGGCGTGGTTGCGGTAGAATGGCTGGAAGGCGCCCAGCATGGCCCAGCGCGCACAGAGGTTCTCGTTGGTGTTGCCATTGAAACCACAGACGTCTGAGCCAACGAACGGCATCTGGTGCATGGACACAAAAGACAACATCTGACGGATGGAAGTTCGATAGTGCTCCCAGTCGGATGCATTGTCGCCGAACCAGTGAGCCACCTTGCGGCCGGTACCAGCCCAAGTGGATCGAGTAAGTACGAATGGTCGCACCTCTGGACGACGTTCGACCATAGAATTTTGGGTTATCATAGCCATCATGTGCCCATAGAGGTTGTGCGTGTCATACTGGCGCGATCCATCGTAGTTCGAGGTATTGGTATAGATTGTGAGTGTGGTAAGCTCACCGATGTGGTTGCTGATCTCGTAGGCAGGATTGAACCATTCGCGGTCTGCAAACCCCTTCATTTGGCCCATAGCTTGACGAGCCTCAAGATCACGCTTCGTTGAGGTGGGTTGGAAGGATGCCGGGAAACCTGGAATTGGACGTCCCGTATTGGGTCGAGGGCCATTGGCGGGCTTAGGCGGAATACCATCTGCGATCGCCTTCTCGCGGGGCTTACAGTTGATGTCCTGACAGAAGTTGGACGCTTCATTCATGTCCACCCAAATACCGTCAATATCGACACCAGAATTCGCATCAAAGAAGTTGAGGATCTCCTCGGTCCACCACTTCTGTGCGTTGGGGTGATACCAGTCAGGCCAAGCAACAGCACCAGGCCACTGGACACCGAGCAAATCAGTTCCGTCGGCTGCCTTCAGGAAGACGTCAAGATCGTGGCCGCTCTTATACGCCGCAACTTCGTCGAAAGCGTGCACACCAGGATCAAGAATCAGGACATAGCGTTGATCGCGGGAGTGAAGAGTCGACACAAGCTCCTGCATCTTGGCAAGTGGGAAACGCTCGGGGTCGAGAGTAAAGTCTTGACGAGCATCCATGTAGTCGATGTCAGTCCACATAACCTCAAGCGGAATACCAGCAGTCGAGTAGTTAGTGACGACCTCGGCAACCATATTGACATCCCAGTAGCCATACTTGCACTGGTGGAAGCCCAGCGTCCAGTATGGGTACATTGCGGAGTAGCCAACGATATCGGCATATTGCTTGGAAACATCAGCAGGGCCAGGGCCTGCCATAAAGTACAAGTCGAGCACACCACCGATCGTGTTGTACTCCAGATACTGGTTACCAGCGTCATCCTCATCGATGTCGATGTTCATAGGAGAGGAGTTGAGCAAAAAGACGCCATGATTACCCTTGTCACCGCGATGTTCGAAGTAGACGGGATGCGAGCCGTAGAGATTCGCGTTGTTCGGAATGTTGATCGACTCGGAGTTGAAAAGGCTGCGGCGATACGACTTGGTGTGGAAGCGGAAGGAATCGCTATGCTCACCAAGACCATATAGGTTGGGGTCCTTGGGCAAATTCGTACGCAGACGAACGTACTGCTTCTCGAAGATCAAGGGAGTGCCTGTGGTGTCAAAGAGAACCTCGTTGTTGCTGGTGCGAATGACCTTGAAGGCGAAAGGTTCAGCAGTGATGTTAAAGCGGACAGCTGCACCCGTGGACGCGGCCTCTTCGTTCTTAGGGCGTGGCAAAACATCCTCCTGAACTTGGAATACATTTAGTCCTGAGTCGTAAATCTTGACATGCAGGCGGTCATCTGTACATAGGTGAGTAAGTCCTGGCTTTCAATTGCAACAGTATCAGAACATTAATTACGCACCAGTCTGGTGCTCGACAACAAGCTTCAGCTCTTGTAGGTCCTCGCTGTAAGCATTGCAAGCAGCACCTGCAAGAGTTAGATCAGCTGTTAGGCCGGATTCTGAGACGTTAATGTTGGTGGCTGTGTAGCCTGGACAGGCGCTGGCATTTGCAGCACGAGCAAAGACAAGGGAGGTAGTGTCGTGCGGGTAAGGTGCGGCAAAGGCTAGGTTTGCGCACACTGCCAACGCGATCAAGGTCTTGAGTACCATGACGCGCTCAAAGTTGACTTGTACCAAGATGGTGATATTTCAAACAGGGTGGAGGGACTGTGCGGTGCGGGCATGAGCACGTTATATACAAGCGCAGACAAGCCCTGGTGCCGTATATAAGTGGGCCGTGGTCACGATGGCCTGAAGTGAAAGCAGGCGTGGAGTCCAAGGGGGGCTGTTGACATACACATTCACTTTGATCCCTATTCCATGGCCAGGCTCTACACCGCATGATGCACTCTGCCGGAAGACCCTAGCAGAATGAACAAATGACCTCATCCTTGACTATCGGCAAGCAGCTGTGGTCTGTATTGGCTGTTGCGGAGAAGACCAGGATGTTGTGCCTGCAGATCAGTGTGGAGACAGGGGAACCAAAGATATCTCCGGCTTGCAGCGCTCGGCGCGTACGCGCAAGAACGGGGACAAATGTATGGATGTGATTCCTTACAGTTAATGATGATGTGTGATTACTGCTGGTACTGGGTACAAGCGAGCTGGGATAGCTCAGTCCACACTAGAGTGAGTGGATGATACCTTCCTTTTGCGCACGAGGTTCCGCTCAACCTGTACATCTCGGGAGAAGCAAGCAGCCTCGGCGCGCTGTTCGACGTGAGATCATCATGCTGAGACTAGTCCCAGGCATTCCAAATGACGATACTTTGTCTGAGTGACGGCGTTGGTACTGGCTTGTCGCTAGCAATGTGAGCTGCGTCCGTGACGTTGGGGATCAGACGCGAGGCTCACGCGTTGCGGGGGTCAGGCTTTGAGGCGTTGAGCTACCCCGAAGCGGAACTCTACCCCACACAAGTCTCTGACTGGCTGTGGAGCAGATCTGCAATTTCACACCGGCGGCCTGCTGGGGCCCAACGGCTCATGTTGGCCTTGGCCGATACTTATAGTGCATGCGACCGTTCGAGCAGGTGTGTCGAGCTCACGCGATGGGTATGTGGGACTGTGAGGCGGTGAGCTGGCCGTACTCTACGTGTGCTTTGTGCATTCGAGCCTGTGCGACAAATATGTCAACATTGATACTGAAGCCTGTTGCTCGACTGTAATGTGTGCAACGTCTGGTCCGACGCTACATGGGCTGGAAGCAAAACGATCTGTCATACTCAGGATACATGTATAGCAAATACTTTACCACTGAGTATAGTCCTCACTGCGCACCGAGCTGAGAAGCGCAAAACTCGGTACTTCTCGTCAAAGGCTCGGTCAACCGATGCTTTTATCAGACTTGAACAGCAATGGTGCTTTGTGTGGTGGTGGTGTGCAACACTCTTAGTCTCCAGCAAGCAGTGGTCTTTTAGGAATTCCACCTCTAAAATAGACCATACATGTTACATGGCGATGACGGTAGTCACTATAAGGATTATCTTGTTAAGGCAATGTGGCTGCCTCCGAGATGCTATTGGGCCAAAGTGCACTCTCTATCTCGCCCGCGCGTGATGTCATCGTGGCTGCGCGCCACTTTTGGTCGCCGCAACACTTTTTGCGCATAACCACGCAACATCATACAACCTGGCCAACTGTCATTCCCTCTGTGCTGTAGCTGTCTTTGCTCTCGCATTTGTATTCCTCTCCACGTCAAGTCATCTGGGCCTGCTCCGTCCCACAATGCCCCGCCGCAGCGGTGTTTCTACGAAGTCAGACGACACCGCAACTACGACAACCCTGCCTGAGAAGGTCCAGTGGCCATCGACTTTCACAGATGGCTTGCCGTTACCGAAGATAGTCGTTTTCGACCTCGACTACACACTTTGGCCGTTCTGGGTAGACACGCACGTTACCGGCCCCCTCAAGGCGACAGAAGGCGGACTGAAGGTCAAAGACCGATACGGGGAGGCGTACGGTTTCTACAACGATGTCGGCGGTGTGCTAGTAGCTGTAAGCGCATCTGCCTATTCAATCGCCGCTTATTGAATACTAATACTTCCAGCTCAAAGCCAAGAACATCTTGATAGGCGCCGCCTCACGAACGCATGCGCCTGACCTCGGCCGCGAGATGCTCAAGCTTCTCAAGATTCCCAGTTCATCTGGTTCTTCGAGCCGCGCAATTGACTACTTCGACCACCTGCAAATCTACCCCGGTGACAAGAAAACGCATTTCGAGCGCATACATAGGGACAGTGGGATAGACTACGAAGAGATGCTTTTCTTCGACGACGAAAGTCGCAACAAAAATGTCGAAGTACTGGGCGTAACCATGAAGCTCGTGCCACGAGGTGTCAGCAGAGATGTGATAGATGAGGGTGTCAAAAGTTGGAGGAAGAGGCACGGGCGAGAACACGTCTAGACGGAGTCGCCATGTGCTGAGCGGAAGAAAATAGAGAACGCCGTGATATCATTAGAATGGGGGTCATAGCGGTTTCACAAGTGAACACGAAGAACGAGACAACACGATCTCACGCTAACACAAACACTCACGTTGCGCCGACTACGCCTGCCGAATCTCTACAACTATGCCAACAGGGCCGCCATCGCGGCCGGTTGTAATTTGTCGTTTGCGGAAGGTCACAAAGCTGTGTGGATCGAGTCAAGTTCGCGGTTCATGCTGCGCGCAACCCAAAACCTGACCTGAGACGCAGGCTTTGCCTAACGTGAACGGCCCGCACTGTCAAGCCTGTCACAACCGCGATTATGATACAGGAACCACCGCAAAGATGCCTGATCTGCCATCTCACACGCCTCAGCGCCTGAATTCTTAGTCCTGACCATAGCCTCATGATGCCAGGACAGCTACATAAAGCGAATGCATCACCACCATATTTAGTATCAATCGCAACACCGTCTCTCAACCATTCATTCATTCTGTCGCTTTCGCAATTAGAACCTCTGGCAGGTCTTCGATTCCCACACATAATCTTTTTCACAATCCCATACACATCACCCCAGTCGCGATGCGCACCCCTTCCACCTCCTCGGCGCTCGCCATTCTAAGCATGCTATCAGCCTCCACAGCTCTCCCAACAACGGCTCTCACATCTCGACAAGCCAACGCCTGCTTCATAATCGGCACCACGGCACTCCCCGGCGAAGTAGCAGACACCGTGTCCGCCATCCAAAACAGCATCACCTGCTCCACCACCGCGACCACAATCTCCAACGTCCCGGACGTCTCCTCGGGGGGCGCCACATTCTCCACCATCGACTTCTCCCAGTCGTCGCAGACACCGCTCGAGTTCGCGCTCGCGCAGTTCGCCACCGCGGAGCCCCTCGCGGACACGGATTTGCAGACCTTCCAGGATAATCTCAACGTCTATCTTGCTACCGAGGCCGGGATTAGGAGTGTCGGGGGCAGTTTGGCTATCAAGGTGCCCAAGTTCTTTTTGCAGATGCAGGTCTCGAGGATTCAGACGGCGCAGGGGAATCCGCCGGTGGCGGCGGGACAGCAGGTCGAGCATCTGAGGGATAAGGTTACTAAGAATGCGGCTGGGGAGGATAAGGCGTTGTTGGACGAGGTTGTTGCGCTGGCTGCGCAGTTGCAGTGAGGTGGAAGCGGCTCAGGGGTAGTGCGTGGATGGTTGGTGTCCATGTAATGTACAGTCCGGCAGGTCGATGCAAGATAATGGGAACATGCACCCCCCATTTCGTGGACCATTCTACATCCCCTTGACAAACCCCTCAGCCTCAACCTCCCATCCTTCCGGCCACACCCCGCCTTCCCTCCCCTCCCAGCCTCCACTCATCATCCCCACCGCCAACAGCAATCCCGCCGCACTAGGAAAATACGGCGTGGGCACCCTCGTCCCACCCTCAGGCATCCCCAGCTCATCAAACCTATTATTCTCATCCAGCAGCCAACGAACCGCTCTCTCGGCATCGCCTCTCCTCGCCTCAGTAATGGCCAACAGGGGAAAATCCCACCCATAGCTAAAGGGGAAATCCCACGTCTCGTGCACCCTGTCGATGGTGTTGTTGAAGACGGTCTCGTTGAAGCGCGCATCAGGGGGTAACCAGCCGTAGATGCCCAGCAGACCCGGATGATCTTCCGTGTACGCCGGCGTGTCCCACATATTCTGAATCCCCTCGTAGGTAACGTACGCGTCGTTCTCGACTGGGAATGCAGCGAGGTTGTCATGGACGTGTGTCCATTTCGCGGGGACTGGTTTGTTCTGGCGCGCTTTCCAGGCTGAGGCGACGCGGAGGCCGAAGCGCCAGTATGCTAGTTCCAAAGTCGGGTTCACGGTTGAGTTGGGCGGGGTGTTTTCTGAGACCGGGTACATGGGTGGTCCGAGGTCGTAGACGCCGGTGCTGGTGTTGAAGAAGGCGTAGCTTGCCATGAAGTCTGCTATAGGGCCCAGGACGTGGTTCCATTTGGCCAAGGTGGCGGGCGTGGGGAAGGAGCGGTACTCCATCTCGGCAAAGTACATGGGGTGAGGCTGCTGCCAGATGAGCAGACTGTTGATCTCTCCTGGTGCAGATCGGCCGCTGGGATCAGTCATTTTGCCTAGCCGCGCGCCTTCGTAGCCTTGCTTCGTCGCTCTTTGCAAGCTGGATGCGAGGAGGCGCGAGTAGACGCCGATGCTGCGGTCGTAGAGATCCCATTTCGACCAGAACATCCAGTGGGCGAGGTGCCAGAAAACCATCTCGAGGTGGAACTTGCCGTACCAGCCGTTATTCACGAGACCAGACTCCTGAGCTGGGTCTTTGCCCGCGCCATTGACGGCAAGCAGATACTGAGAGAGAATAATGCGGCGTTGAAGTTCGTTTGCAGACGCGTTGGCTGTGGCCGGGAGAGACACAAAAGCGCCAGAAGACCAGTAGTCGTCCCACCATGCTTCTGATGCATCCTTGACCTCTTCAAAAGTAATGCAAGTGCTGTTTCCGGCGTGCTGTGCGTACGTGACAGTGAAAACCAAGGTATCCATGCCTGCCCCAGGTTTCAAAACGTACTTGTGCTCACCAGCGTCGAGTCGAGCAAACGAAGCATCACCCTCCCAAGCAACATCCACAAAATAACGTGTAGCATCCAGCGTATGCGTAATCACCGCTCTCTTCTCATCAACCTCCAACACCGTAGTGTGATTCGACGTAGCATTAAACAACCCCACAAACGGCGCATCAAACTTATTCTCCCCAGACGCATACGGAAAGTCAAACACCACACCCAGTCCACCGTGCGCAAGCAGCTCCGACGAAACGCTAACCGCCACGGTATCAGACTCGGGGCTCCCCACAGTAACGACGCCGACTTTCTCGTCTCCAAAGACAAACTCGGAAGAAAGCACCCCAGACCACAAATCCAGCGCCTGCGTCTTATTGCGCAGAGACTCCTCTGTGACATTGTCAGCACCGAACCACAGCCCCACTCGTCCGAGGTTGATGCGGTGCGGATTCGCAATCATCCACTGGCTGATGTCCTTTTGCGCGGGGTTGGGCATCGCATAGTTGACTAGGCGGTCGTGCGTCCACCAGTCTACTCCAGAGTAGTCGTCGGGCTGGGTCTGGTTGGGCGTGGTGGTGGGCAGGGAGGAGTTGTGCCAGCCCCATGATGAGAGCGTGTTGTGCGCGAGGAAGGTCTGGAGGCCGGTGATGTCGGCTCCGAAGGCAAAGTTGCCGTTGCCGACTTGGACGGGGCTGTATGGATGGGATTGGTTCAGGAGGAGGTTGTATTTTTGGACAATGGATTGGCGATCGATTGCGCCTCCTACAATAGATGGTATGCTTGAGAGGATGAGCAGTGTGGAGGTGCAATGGTAGGGAGGTCGCATGATGGTGTCAGGTTTTGGAACGGACTATATCGCTGTCGAAGACCTTTAATGTCCTTTGAGAGGCAAAGGGCCGAGTGCCATCTTCCTGAAGCCCGTATCCATGGCTAAATCGCCGGTTGATGAACGTTAGTCGTCAGCGGGGTTGGCGATCTTCAACCTCGTGGAGCCGCTACCGGGGCAATGGGTTCCGAGGGCAATGCTGCTGCACGTCTTGCTTAACAAGACCAAGGCTGTAAAGATCTGAGTTGCAGGCGAGATGGTTGCACGGCATGTCCCAACGATGAGCAAACCAGAAAGTGCTCCTTCATGTTCCCACATGATGCCATCAATTCGTCCAGTCGATGTCAGTTACTACACTGTGATCGAGGCAACTGACACGACATCGCAATAGATCAATCGCTAGCTGGCAAGCCTTGAAGTAGACATGAGAGCATTAAAGCGTATATTCGTCTACCACCTCCCCACCCCCTTCTCTCCTATCCCTCGCCTTTATCCCTCCCCGTTGCTTTGCACACCCATCCATCGAGCCATCTATACTGCAACACCCCGTCACCCCAACCCGCATGAATCGCATAATCCAACAACACACACATATCATACCAAGACAGAGGAGACTGAAAGAAGGGGAGGGGGGAATCAAAAGAGCCAAAGATTAGAATTGAAACCACGGTATTCCAAATAAAAAGAAAGTCCGTAATCAATCAAGAAGAAGATGGGACGCCATCGCGCAGTACGCGCCGCGCGTCGCAAGCAAACGCCATGCCGTAGAGAGGAAAACGTAAGGACGTGGACGTGAACGTGAACGCAGACAGATGATGCATGTTTTGTCGCTAGTAGTGATGTTTGGATGAAGGAGATGTTTTGTGGGGCGGGCGGTAGCTTTAGAGTGAGATGTCGTTATTTGGTAGGATTAGTGGCGTTGTGAACCAGTAAGCGTGCGCGGGTTTGGAGGGCACATCTCCCTGAATAGCAGGTCCATCGGCACGCGAGTGGGAGGGAAGGACGGCGGTGGAATGTCTTCAACATCATGTTGTGCGGTATGAGATAGAGGTCGTTGCAATGGGTGGTCTTCAAGCGAGAGTTTGGTGATTCGCTCGGTCGTCAGTCCGTCCACAAAAGGGTCCAGCGTCATCGCCCATGCGACTTCGATGTTTCCATGGTAGACTCCATCGTGCAGTGGCGCACCAGGAGGTGTTGCCATACCCAAACCATTCTACTGCTGAGGATAGAAAGCAGCAGGCTGCATCTGCTGTGGGTAGTAGTACACGCCGTCTGGTCCAGGGGTCATCATACCGCCCATGCCCGGTACAGCGTAGCTAGGCTGTCCGTAGCTTTCTGCCGGCGGCGGGGGCGCGTAAGGAAGCTGGTTGGAGTCGACATAGTAGGTCATGCCATTCTGCTCGTAAGCAACCATGTTGGGCGGGCCTGCAGCAGCTGGGGCAGGCGGCGCAACAGCAGGGGCAGGCGCGGGCATGGCGTAGGGCTGTTGTGTGCCAGGGACGAACATTGGCACCATCCCACCGGGCGCCATGAACTGCGGCTGAGGAGCGTTGGGTGGGTAGTAGTAGCCCCCTGGGACGAACGGTTGAGGCTGGTAACCTGGCTGGAATGGCTGGAAGGCAGGTGCATGAATGGCGCGCTCTGGAATGTTAGACAGAGGCGTGCCCGTAGACACGTGGCCAGGGTACGACGGCTGGCGAGCGTGCTGGTAGAAGCCTGTCTGATCGCCCGGTGCGGCACCGTTGATATGAGCCGGCACCTGCTGGTGGAAAGGCTGCTGTTCTTGCTGCTGAGGGGGGTTGAAGTTCATCGAGGCAGGAGACTCTATGCCTGCAACATTGACGTTCTTCTGGGGGCGAGGCTGGTGCATAGGCAGCTGGCCCTGGGCCCAGTTCTCACGGAAGGCTGGCTTCTGAGGCGGAGGGTAGGATCCGTTGGTAGGCGAGATGATGGCAGGCCCAGTAGGCATCCTAACGCCACCAGGAGGCAGCCGTACCACGGGGCGGGAAGGATCGATGAAACTGCCGTTCCTGGACATGATGGACCCAGCCGGCGATACCATGTTATCCCGGGCGATGGACGAGCGTCTACTGAGAGCAACGCTGGGCGAGTAGACACTACCACCGTACACACTTGTTCGTCTACTCGAGAAACCTCCGCCGCCAATGGATCCGAATCGCCCTCGGCCACGACCAAAGCCTTGCTGGTTGGGGCGAAGGGCGCGTGGGATAAAGATGAACGATCGCTCGACCGTGGGGAAGATGTATCGCGGTGCTGATGGGGGTAGTGAGATACGGACGGGCTTGTCGCGGCGGAGGGGCGGCCGGTGGTTGGGCAGGCGGGTATGTGACTTGATGGGGACGTTCTGGAAGGTGATGGGCGCCTTCATGTTGGGAAGGAGGATGCGGACAACAGCGTTGTGGGTGTGCACGGTGGTGGAGAAGTTGCGGGCCGGGGGAGGTTTTGCGGCAGGTGCGAAGGGCGCTCTTTGGACGTGTTGGGGTGCGTTGGGTGCTTGTTGTGTGGGGCCATGGGTGGATGGTGGGGGCTGTGCGTGCTGTGCGTGCTGTTGCGGTGCGTTGACGGCGTCGTGGAGGTCGTGCTGCCAGGGCGAGTCGGTGGCCTCTGGGGCGTGTTGTCTCAAGCTGGGGCTGCGGTTAGCAGGCGGACTGTGTGTGGAGTGTAGCAGAGGGGCAGGGGACGTACTTTGCTGGAGAAAATGGCCCGCCAATGCCTCCACGCCCTCGACCACGGCCACCGGCGGGCCGGAAGGCATTCTGGCCCGGCGCCGAGCGCGAGTCGTGCATGAAGAAGGCGCCTCTGTTGGGGATGAAGGCCGGATCCGAGTCACGCTTCTTCTTGTACTCGTCGTGCTCGCGCCGCCTCCGGTCGCCCAGCGTCTCTGGCCGCCCCGACGGCGGCCCCACGGCGGGCGCTGCGTCTGTGGGCTCGCCCGTCTCAAAGTCGAGCTCGTCGGCGTCGTTGGCTCCAGCGGCAATGCTGAGCCCGTTCATCATGGCGTCGGTGTCGTGGAGGGCAGTGAAGGCGGCATCGGAGCGGGCAATGGGCGGCGAGGGCGGGCGGGCGCTGACGGCGGGCGCTGGTTTGGCGTTGCGGGCGCCGTTGGTCTTGCGCTTTGGCTTCCCCGCTGTGGGCGCGATGCCGCTGTCTGCGTCGCTCAGGTCGCTGTTGTCGTTGTCGGCATCGGCGTCGGCGTCGGCGTCGGCATCGCTGGTTGCTGAGACGTCGCTCTGTGAGTCGTCGGCCAGGTCTGTGACGACCGACTTGGTCTCATCCTCGTCATCGAGCCGCCGGCGGCGGGCGATGTTGGTGGTCCTCTTGCGGGCGGGCGCCATGTTTGTTTTGCGCGGGGCGTGGTGTGGCGGCGGGCTGGCTGGCAGGCTGGCGGGCGTGGTGTGGGGTGCAGTCGGCCGGCTTGTGAACGTCGACAGGCGGTGCGTGCCTGCTGCGGAGGGCGCTCGGGACGGGGAGGCCAGGCGGGCAGAGGGCGAGCGGGCGGGGCGGGTCCAGAGGCTGCGCGGGGCTGCGGTCGTGATGGAGCAAGAGAGCGAGGGCGTGTCCAGGCGGCAGATGGGGCTGCGTTGAGCTTGAGCTTGACGTGATGTCTGATGCCTTGGGAAAAAGATGACCAAATGCTTGCCAAGGACGCCTCGCTCCCGCGCTGCCTGCGCTTCGACACGCGAACCACAACAACCCCCGGCCGCCCGCCCGCCTGCGCGCCCGCCCTTCACCACACAAGCCTGCAGCCCACCATTGGACCATGCCGCCGTCGCCATGGACGAACGGTACTGCGTCCGACTCCACTTGGCGCTGCCATTGCTGTGCATTGCGCCAGCTCAACAATGCACCCAAGCATCATCGCTGCCCATGTGCATGGGCCCTTGTCTTGCTGACCTGACAATGGCCTGGCGCGCTGATCTGGGGTGCGTAGCGTGCGGAGCCTACGTAGCTGCTTTCACCAGCAGTGCAGCCCAACGCCTTGCGAGCAAGCCTCGAATCACGTGAGAAACTTGAGAAACATGGAAACTTGAGAAATATATTCAAAGTCGCTCTGTCATGACTTGTGTGTACATTACAAGATATTAGACTACCTAGCTTCTCCAGACCAGTTGCTTCTGCACCTGCATCTCCTCCGCTAATCCATGTAAATGCTGCATGATAAACGCCGCAGATGCATCCATCCCGTCCATTGATAGCAAACAGCCGCCCGCTCGCCATGATGCGTCTATGTAGCGCCAAAGCCAATGCCGAACAGTGAAAAAAAGGAAACGAAATAAAAGGGGGTATAATACATGCACTTTCCTGCATAAACAGCACCGCTGCTTCCAGAACTAGCTCGGCTGCAAAACAACGACGCGCCTCTGTCGCGCGTCTATAAAAGTCGTAGTAATGTCGCTCCAGTCTCCACCACTCGCAATCACATGTTGAGATCGTGGATATATGTGCAGTTGTCGCCCTTGTTGCACGTCCCCTTCTGGAAGAACTTGCAAGCTAGCACCTTGTGAGGCTTTCCCCCAACCTTGTGCTTCTTGCCTTGCCCACCTCGATCGTTGTTATTCCCGTCCTCGCGCGGCCGCTTCGTTCCACCGTTGGCCTGCTGGTAGTCCTGCTGGTAATACGCATCTTGCCCTTGTGCCTGGTATCCTGAGCTATCTGCTTGGAGAGCTTGTGGTGGGAAAGCAAAAGGTGCTCCAGGGAACCCCATGGGAGGGAACCCAGGCGGCATGGGTGGCATGGTACCAGGCCCACCCTGACCCTGCATGACAGCCAAGAACGCAGCCAGTTCTGCTGGCGGCGCCCCGGGCGGTGGAGGAGGCACACCGGCTGGAAGTGCTGGAAACTGTGAGGGGACTGGTGGCGTTGATTGCGCAGGCGCAGCGGGAGTTTGCTGCTGAAGCGAAGCCAACAGACTTGCAAGATCCACAGCCGGCGCAGCAGTCGATGCTGGTGGTGTGTATGTTGTCGGCGCAGGCGCAGGTACAGGCGCAGCTGCAGCTGCAGCTACAATTGGTTGACTCTGGTTGGCGAACTGAGCAATGATACTCTCGAGGTTGCTGATGTCGAGAGCTGGGGCTGTGGCAGTTGTGGTGGCAGTCGCAGCTGGCTTTGGCGCTCGTTCCAGGCACTTATCTGGAGGCGTACCGAACATTGTAACAGTTGCTGTGCCATCTTCACTTTGCTCTGGAGGTTCATGTGGTGAAGGTGGAATGTCGCCGGGACTTGTGTAGAACACCATAAGTATGTCGTTCTCCCGTCGCACATTTGCCTCCTTCTCGGGGCAGGTCGGTACGTTTTCGCCTCCACCATAGGGCACATAGTTGCGTTTACGCTCTTCAGGATCGACCACGCTAAAGTCAACCTGAGATGGCTCTGTCCAGGGACGATACTCGGTCTCGTCGTCTTCGTCTTCGTCGTCTTCTTCAAGCTCTTTGTGCTGCTTGAACATGTGACCTTCACCTCCCAGATCGCCCGCATCGCGCGTGAAGTTCTCCTCGTGCCCGAGATCCTCTTCAGGGTCGTGACTAAAGTATTTGATCGCTACCAGAGAAGCATCTGGACGGAAGGTGACACGCAAGTGGCGCCTGGCCTCCTTCCTAAGACGCTTCGTCTTTTGCTCAGGCGTCTCGTTCGGAACATCCTTCTCGGTCTTGGTCGGTGCCGTCTCGGGTTCTTTAGGTTTTGTGAGTGCGGCCATTGTCGAGGCGAAGGAAAAGCCCGAGGGTTTGGCGGACACTGCTGCAGGTTTCTTGTCTTTTGTTGCTGTCGCTGTGGCCTTAGTTTGTGCATTCAACTTTGTGGCCATCGGAGCCGTGGCAGTTGAAGCTGGCTTCTTGGTGGCAGCATTAAGAGAAGCGAAGATGTTGGCAGTCTTGTTTGCGGCTGGGTTGACACGAGCTCTGACGGGCGCAGGGGCACCTATAGGTTTCTCGCCAGGTCGCTTTAACATAGAAGCATTTGCGGCAGGCTTTGTTGCTACTGTAGCAGGTTTGACAGCAGTGACAGAGGATTCGCCCGACTTCGCCTTCTTAAGTGATGAACCCTCGCCTGCGGCGGCCGTGGCTGCTTCTGAGGCGGGACGTTTCGCGCCCTTAGCTTCATTTGTCTCAGCTACAGGTGGAGAGTTTTTGGCCTTCTTGGACCCCGCAGCAGCGGCTTCAACAATTTGTTGTATGAACGCTTTGTTCTTGTCATTTGCCTGCTTTTTCATGGACACCAAGGCTTTGGACACTTTGGTCTCTTCGATGAGCTCCGTTGTAAGGGTACCACATCGCGCCAGCACCTCATAGATGGCTGAAGGTAAAGGCCCGTCATAATCCTTGGCTTTGAAACGATTCGCCAAGAATTGATAGCAGAGATACAGAAATGGCTTCACTTGCCCCAAATGATACAAAACATCGGGATGTGCATGATCAAGCGCGGCTTTTAAAGCAGACTGTAGGAGATCTCTCTGGCTTGTAACACGGCTCTTCAGTGTGGGTAGCTCACCAATCTTCTTCGCCTCCTCCGCTTCAGCAACGGCTTTGCTGTCAGCTCGCCAACGTTTCTGGATCGTATTTAATACGTCCCAAAGATCGCGCATACTGTTCTTGATCTTTTCAGAATTCAGAGGAGTTCTGCGCGGAAACCACGAAGCCTTGATCACATCGTAACAGACGGCTTTGTGGGGATCATCATCAGGCCTTGATGTTGGAAGCGGAGACTCTTCCTCATCTTCAGAGTCACTGTATTCGCTGTCGTCTTCTGAAGACTCGGTATAGTCTTCGCTGTCGCTGACTTCTCGCTTGAAGCTTCCGGGACTGCCAGCGTTGGCTTTGCTGAACTTGATAGCTCTCGAAAGCGATGACTTTGACGAGGACAATTTAGCAAGTAATTTCTTGTTATCAGCTCCAATCTTCCTCAACTCTTTGATAGACTGTCGAGCCGTGTATAGTGGCAATGCAGCTATGTGTTTGTTAGATTGGGTTGGGTGCAATGGGTGAGGTTTCTGCTTACTTCTATTTGTAGCCAGCTGGATTGGTTCCGTTCCAAGGACTACAAGTCTGTTCAGAGGAACTGAGTTGGTAGCTTTCGCTAACGAATTTATGTCGATCACATAGAGCCCACCCGACTTCTTGCCTTTGGGGATCTCGTAGACTGGATTACGGACCGGTTTGGCAAATGTAGATGATGCGGGCTGCTGGACAAGTTGCTCAGCGGTGGTTTTCGGTACCTGCATGAACATCAGATACTACTGTTGATGAAATGAGTCGCTTAGACTTACCTGGAAAGGGGATGCCGAAGCGCGTGTGTTCTGAAGTGTCGATATGTTTTGTTGAAGCGCCTGTGGGGTGACCGTACTGGACTGGTTTGAAGGTGTTACGTTCCGTACGGGCATTTGATAGGGCGACTGTTGCTGTTGACGCAGACCGGTCGGATTGAGTCCTAAGGCCGGATCCACAGGAGTGCCGTGACCGAAAGTGGCCGTTGATCCATGTTGGGTGAACTGACCGTACTGATACGGCGACGCAGTCCGGAACGTTTGTGGCTGGCCTCCATATGTCTGCGAGTTGAAGGTTTGCTGGGGATATGTGCCGGCCCAATTTGGAGTCGCGGAGCCGGGTGTCAAAGCGGCTGTTTGGTGCAGCTGTGCGTCCCAAGATGGTGTGCCATAGCGCTCGACATTGTTGGGAAAGAAATTAGAGAAGGATGGGTCTGTATAGATGTTCTGACCTTGCAGAGGTACTTGGTCACTTGGCACGTGATTGGAAGCCATGCTTGGGTCAGCTTCAGCTGAATGAATCTGATTGGCTGCAAGCGCCTGAATCCACAAGTCTCAGCAAGGCAAACGGGCTTATGCAGTGCACTAGGCCCCAAAGAGGGATGACGTGTGTTACGAAAAGTGAGCAAGGCCGCCGATTCAGGGAATTCGAAAGTCTGGAATGGCCGGTAATACTGCCGGTTTAGGCTGTAGTGGTGTCGTGCTGAGTCGGGAATCTGCAGCGCCCAGAATTGCCTCGGAGTCCTCTCTGCGCAGGCTGCGACTTCGAGAAGGATGCTGGTTCAACCGCGCAACGCTCGTGTCCCGTCGCCCGCGATGCTGTGATCCCTCAAGTCCACGAATGCGATGGTTTTGACTTTATCAGGACGGCACTACGCCTCGCGTATTATTGCGATAAGACACTGCGGAGGCTGTCACTTGACGTGCGTTTGGGCACGCAATTGCACAACACACGCGCTGCGTTTTGCTCACAGATTCGCCGCAAGCTGCGTCCGAAGAACTGCTTTTGCCTTGCGCAGTGGCCTGGCTTAACTTCCTTGATGCGACACTCGATGGCTCGTCGTAGGTGCTGGATTAGTAGCAGAAACCAGCTGATTGTCACTCTGCCTCCCGCAGCAAATCCTCCAGACAAACGCCGCTGCCAATCTAGTGCACACTTCCCCCAAAGCGAGGACTCGAAAAATTGAATCTAGCTCAGAATCAGAAGCCCTTATTAAATGGGCGGAAGTTCACTGAGCAGTTGCATGAGTGTTCAAACGGAAGAAGGGGTTGGGGTGGGGGTGAACGGGTGAGTTGAGGAGGAAGGGCGGCTGCGCAGGGGCGAGTCGACGTTTTACGCAGGCGGGCAGCTGCCAAGGCCCAACGGCGCTAAGCCGCGCCGGGGCAAGTTCCGCGGTCGCAAGCATCACCAGAGCACGGTGAAGGTGTCCAACAGGCAGACGAGCTACTGTGTCTTTTTGCTGCGGCTGTGCTGGCCTCACTGTATTTTATTTTACAGCCTACACCTGCCCTCGACACATGCGATAGAGCGCCAAAGGGCGGAAGCCAGCAAGCACCGACGTCACAATGGCCGTCTCACTGCGGGACAAACAGATAGGTACGCTTCCCCACGAGACGCCGCCCATTGAAGCTAACAATTGACTCTGCAGCCAGCATAAAGCGCATCCTCAACCTCAATGCGCCAATTACAGATGTAGACGCTCAGAACGATGCGAACGATGCGCCAGACACAGCTACCGGCGCCGCAATATGGAAGGTGCTGGTCTTTGACGAGATGGGAAGAGACGTCATAAGCTCAGTCCTACGAGTGAACGACTTGAGAGCTTCCGGGGTATTGGCGCATACTCGAGAGCTTCACAGAGACTTGCTGAGCAGCTTACCAGGTCACGATACATCTGAACCTCGCGACAACACGGCACATGATCCCTGACGTGCGCACTACGCCTCCGTCTGCCTACTCTACAATGTGCTGAGAACCCGCAGGTCCCAGTTATATATCTCGTTGAGCCTACGGCGCAGAATCTCCAGACCATCACGTCCGATCTCTCTCGCGGACTGTACAGCCCCGCGTACCTGAACTTCCTCTCCAGCATACCTCGACCACTTCTCGAAGATTTCGGCGCCCAGGTAGTGCAAACGAACACCGCAGAGCACCTGGCACAGGTCTACGACCAATACTTGAACTTTGTCGTTTCCGAGCCAGACCTGTTCCACTTGAACATGAAGGGAGCGTACCATACCCTAAACAGTGGTCAGACCTCAGATCAAGAGCTTGACAATGTCGTCGACCGGATAGTATCTGGACTCTTCTCTGTCGTCGTCACCATGGGGGTTGTACCCATCATCCGCTGTCCCAAAGGAGGTGCCGCAGAGGACATCTGCGCCAAGCTCGACCGGAAGCTGCGAGACCACATCCTGAATTCGAAGACGAACTTGTTCTCAGACAATAAGTCGTCGACGGTGTCGTCACGGCCAGTCATGGTCATTGGTGCGTTAGCATTACTCCTCATGGGAGAACCCATGCTGATCATCCAACAGTCGACCGAAACGTAGATCTAGTGCCTATGTTCAGCCACTCGTGGATCGTAAGTTCACTAGCCTAGCCACTCATATTATCGGTCAACGATTGACTTGTCTCAGTACCAAAGCCTGGTCTACGATGTACTGGACTTCAACTTGAACAAGATCAGTATCTCGGTTCCTGTAGACAAGGATCACCCCGAGAAGGGCGTCAAAAAGCAGTCGCACGACCTCACTGCCTCCGACTACTTCTGGGCAAGAAACGCGTCTCTTCCATTCCCTAACGTTGCCGAAGACGTTACAAATGAATGGAACAAATACCAGCAGGACGCCGACAACGTTACTAAGAAGACTGGTGCATCCTCTCTAGACGATTTGAGTGGAGAAACAAATCAGTTTGCGGCACACTTGAAGGGCGCCATGGCCTTGCTTCCTGAGCTACGGGACAGGAAAACTACGATCGAGATGCACATGAACATCCTCGAGGCCGTTATGGAGGGCATCAAGAACCGCAAGATGGACTTCTACTTTCAGCTGGAAGAGGAGCTGTCAAAACAAACAAAAGCACAGATCCTCGAGGTCATCAAAGACAACGATAAGGGCAATGACCCCCTTGACAAGCTCCGTTTGTTCCTGCAGTGGTACCTCACCACTGAGACCGAGCTGTCACGTGGTGACTTTGACTCTTTCACACAGGCCCTCGAGGCCGCAGGTGTCGACACGACTCCTGTCAAATACGTCAAAACTGTCCGTCAGCTCACTCGCATGACCATGATCACATCTGCCCCAGCACAGCCTGCACAGAGCACATCCCACCTCTTCGGCGGTTTCTCGTCTCTCTCTTCGCGTGTTACAGACAAATTCAAAGAAGCCGGTCTTGGTGCCAATTTCGAAGGCGTTTTGAGCGGAATCAAGAACTTCTTGCCCACTAACACCGACCTGACCCTCACCAAGATCACTGAATCGCTCATGGATCCACAAAATGCTTCTTCCTCCGCCATCAGCAAAACTGAATCTTACCTCTACTTCGATCCGCGATCTGCCAACGCCCGCGGCACGCTGCCTCCTGCGAGCGCATCTCGCAACCAGCAGAACACTGTCGGACGCGGCATTGAAGCAACGTTTGGTCAGCGTAGGCAGGGCTTCAGCGAAGCCATTGTATTCACCGTCGGCGGAGGAAGTATGGACGAGTACGGCAACCTGCAGGAGTGGGCCAAGCGGACAAGTGCGAGCACACAAGGTCCAGGTCAGAAGCGAAGAATTGTGTACGGAAGCACAGCATTGTATAGCGCGACGGAATTCGTCACAAAAGACTTGGCCAAGTTGGGTGCGGAAAGCTCGTAGAACGCCTGCAAATAATGGCTCAGCTGGCCGAATCCGAGAAAATAGATTGACTGCAATATCGACATGCAAGAATCGACTGACACCGCAACACGTTCCGTAGGCCCCTAACTATTTTCTGCCCCGCCGTTACTGATACCCACGTTTTCCGCCGCCAACAGCAAAAAACAATCACATGTACTACACCATCGCCACGCGCCCACCGCTGCACCGCACCGCACCGCCCCATCCCAATGGCACAGTAGGCCCGAGTCTTGCATCATCGCGCTCTCCGCGACCCCGCCACACATCCGTGCCGCTGACACAAAAAGCAACTTCCCACGCTCCACACCCACCCTTCAAATCCTCGCACCAACCCTTCCTCCAGATCCACATTACCGCGCTCCTCGGATCTGCTCGGCAGAGCTACCCACGCGCAAAAACCCTGTCGAAGATCCACTCTGCATCTGAAACGTGCAGCTCCGTTTCACACCCGTAGTCGAGCGGTCGAAATGAGGGCGTAGATCAGGAGCTGCAGGTTGCGGTAGTAGCAGCAGCCGCAGCAGCAGCGTGCTTGTAGAAGCAAAAAGCAGTGAAATGGAAGGTTCTGAAACGAAGTCCGATGTGTTGCTGGGGCACGGGCGCGTTGGTAGTTGGGGCACGGTGGGCCGGGCGTGTGCGAGCGCAACGTACAGGGGTGAGTGGGTTACTTGGGGATGTCAGGGCGGTGGAGTGAGGTAGGAGTGATGATTTGAAATGGGATGGGATGGAAGGGGGGGAGATTGAGGCGCTAGTGGTGTGGAGTTGGGTTCAAGGGAAGAGTCAAAGCTAAGGATTGGGCGAGTGGTGTTGTGAGAGATGGCGGTTTGGGGCGTGGATGAAGCAGATGAGCTCACAGATGCTGTGGGGGTCTCTGGCAATGGACAAGTGCGCTAGATTTGATGTCATCTTAGGTTTTGATTCGAAGAAGCTGGATGTGGCAAGTCATTCAATCATAAGGTGGAATTGAATCATTGATGAAGCACGGGCACGACAGTAGACAACTCGTGGTGGGGGGAAAATCGTGAATCATTTGGCTATACACACTCCACTATCTTGACAACATTACAGTCTGTTTTTACATGCGCCTCAAGACTGACATACACCCAATCCTTGTCCTTCTATCCAATATTTTATCAAGCATTCATCATGAACCCATCTGCACACACGGCCCGTAGACACGGTGACATCTCGTCTCTCCACACCTTGCCAACCCGGAGTTGAAGTTTCCATCACCAAAAACCACACTCTTACTCTGCAATGTCCAGCTCACGCTCTGCTTGGGACTCCCAGTGAACGGGTTCATACTTGTCAGTACCCACGTTCTCGCCAGACCGTCATATTCGGCAGCTTTGACCGCGTCTGGGACGGCGATGAGTAATGTCTTGCTGTGCGCAAAGGGAGCAAACGCGATTGCCTTGCCACCGTAGGACGGATCTACTTGTAGATACGATGGCGAAGGTGCGGATACGATGAGTGGGCCATGGGTGCGTTCCGTTGCGCCGCTTGCCCAAGAGATGCCGGAAACTAGAATACTCGACATGAAGGTCAGGAGCGAGGAAAGTGCAGACTGGCCTTCGGGAAGGAGTACGTAGTTCTCGATGATAAGGTGGGGATTGAGCAGCATGTCAATTGTGTGTGGTTCGAGAGTGGTTGTTTGAGAGAACTTGGGACTATTACTGAGCTCAAGCAGCCATCGCGGGCCGCAGTCGAAGATGCAGGCAAGTGTTTGAATAAAAACGTTGCGCATGGATAAGGCACGTGGGTGGTCGGGAGCCTGCCAGAAGTCCCACATACCTGGGCCGCGGATGTGAAATTGAAGGCAGAGGTGAATGAAGAGGCGTGCTCGTGAAACGTGTGTGGGAAACAGCGGGTTCGGATTCGAGCGATGTGGTAGATCGAGGAAGACAAGATCCAGTTGGGCGTACTCGGCTCTGCCGTCAGAAGACTGCCGTATCGGATTCGAACTTCGAGGGAACCGACGCGGTAATGAACTTAGTGTGTGTGTATCTAGTGCTGTGGGTCTCGATAGCCAGGACACGGAGCCATTATGTAGTTGCAACGGTGTCCCAGTTGTGCAAAGACAGACCGGGTCTCGAGCGGCCAGACCAACGAGGAGTAGCGATCGCAGGCATTCGTCTTCAATGCTAGGCCGCTGATAAGGGTTGGCCGGTGCCAGGGTTACGGGTAGCTTAGCAGCGCTCAGAGCAATGCAGGACTTGTCGCGATTGGCATCTAGCCTCCGGAGATATTCTGGTAGTGATGGGTTGCCACCAGTTTTCATCCGAAAAACTTCCAAAATGGTCGGTACGAGTTGGGACGGCTGCGAGATTGCTGATTGTGGAGTATCGGGCCTTTGAACAGCAAGGCCCTTTGCTTGTGTGCTGAAGTGCTCGATGAGTAGGTCTTGTATTGCCCGTATCTTCGAGATTTGGGCAGGCGTGAATGTTACCAGCTCACTAGCCAGTACCAGCATATGGTGCAGGAAAGATGTCGTGAAACGTATCACTGTCTGTACTTCATCGTCGAATTGAGATGAACATCGGCAAAGGAACACGTGCTGTTGTCCTAATCTCATTTCATGTGCGCACCAGGCTCGCTCGAACCATTCTGACTCGATAAATCGCTCGAAAAAAGAGATGAACGCTGGATAGTTGTACATGAAGGGTGGGTTTTGGCGCGCATTTGGCTCCTGGTCGACAGGCAAGTCGGAATAGCTGTATTGGTCCTGATAGCATCGAAGGAACTGTTCCTCAGCTGGCGTGGCCACGATATCGTCCAGAGCTACAACAACTACCCTCGCATTGCTGTACAGTCTATCGATTGCACCAATAGTGGTGGCTCTTCCGGCGTCATCATCCTGGTCGATGCAGACTTGGTCGAACCAAAGCCCTTCGCTTACACTCTTCTCTTTAAGCACAGCCTGGAATACTACGATACTGGTCGGTAGCGAGAACTGCTCAGTCTCTCTGCTCCAAGCGAATGGGAGCTCTTCGACGACTTTCCTCGGTGCATCCCGATTCATTTTCTTCCAGCAGTAGCTGAGAGCTATATATCCCTCTTCTTCGCCATGAAAGTTGACATCATTAACCAATCGGAAGGCGAAGCTGGCCTCGGTATGTTCCTTGGAGACGAAGTCTTTAGCCACTGATGGGGCCAGGTGGCCGAGGTCCGCCAGTAGCGTGTCTGCGTCGATCTCTTCTCTTGTCGCTGAGGGCCATGGTCGTCGTTGTGAGAGCAGGTACTCTCGCGTAGGTGACTGAATGAGCTTTGCGTGCAAGCTCGAGGTGTCCAGCTCTTCTTCGTCAAGCTCTAGGAACGAGAGGTGGCCGAGCCGAGCCAAGTATGGGACCGGTGTTGCAGCGTAATTCATGAGGAGAGCGTTCAACGGTCGCAGTGTCAGATGTCTCGAACTCTATGCACCGAGGCAGGCATACCTTTTGATATGCCTTTCAGAGCGCCCCTGGCCCCTCACCATCGCCCAGCATCATCTCGCCGTACGCACCCGCAGCTACAGCCCGGTCACCATCCAGGCTCACTGGGGTGCCTAAGCTGGTCCGTCCGCAAGCACACAGTACCTAGCACGCTGCATGATGGATGTTCGCGGGCCGCCACAAACGGGCCTCTCACGTAACGTCTGTGCGGGGACAAAGTGTGAGGCGCGCATGAGGCGTTGGGCGGGACGAGCGACGTGAGGGGACAGCATGTTGGAACCGAGATGCTGGGCCCGTTTTCAGGTTGCGGGGCGTCTCTACCGCATCACTCTAAGATGATTGGAGGACTTTGGGGCGATTAGCGGCAGGAACTGCCGTAGGGCACGATGCAAAAAGAAATTGGTGTGAAACATGTATATTCTTTTACAAGGCTGAGGCACGCTAGAATTTCTCGAAGACAAAAGCAAGATTGGTCCTTTCATTTCACAGCAACAACGACGACGTGATACCGGGAAGTTAGCGAGCGTTAGCCAGATGTCAGGGACAAACTAGAGCTGTCGGTTTGTGTCAGCAGCGGAAGTTGGACGTTAAGCTTGAATCGTAATGCGTTTGAGGGCAGATCCTAGTCGGCTCTGGAGATCATTGTAAATATAGACCCACATCCCGGTAGCAACACAACATCCTCGAAAAGAGAAGAGATTCATTGGGCTCAAACACGACTTCCACCATGCGCCAAATCTCCTGCCTAAGCCAAGTGTGCACCGCTGTGTTTACAAAACCGTGCAGGTTTCGTAAATCATGAAGACGTTGCTCGATGAGGTGTGCCTTCCGTGCATACCTGACGCACTGACAAATCTCCATACAAAGGCCTTAGTCTATCTTGGCGTTTGCGAGCTTGTCGCCAGGCCCAGTAAGGACGTTGGACATCCTCAGATTCTGCCGCTTGTATTTGCTATGCTTTCGCAGACGTTTCCTCGCAACCATGACCGGTACCGAGGATTTAGTCACGAGGTAGTTACTGAACGAGCCAAGCAGAACACTGCCACAGTCAGTTCATGCATCTACTAATGGAATCGCTTACATACCCTTTGAGGGCGTTGCGGCCTCTAGACCCAAGGATGACAAGAGTTGGCTCAAGCATGTCAATCTGTCAAACGTCCATCAGTGGTTGCACAGTGTCAGAAGAGTTTCAGACGACTTACAACTTCCGTAATCATGTGCTTCGGGCTCTTGCAATGGAACACCTCGACGACGACTCGCGCTTGAAGCCGAGTCTTCCTGAGCAGCTTAACACACCTGTCGGAAACCTCTACGCAAGCCTGGTAACGATCTTTTTCAGCTTTGCCCATTTTGCTAACATCAGCCTCCGCAGCTGCGATAGTGCTTGATAAAGGTGTGTTTTGGGGTATGCCATCGTGACCCGACAATGTCCTCTTGAGGTGGTTACCCTCCTGCAACCCAGTCGTACCCTGCGCGATTGGTGCGCCGAGGGCATCTGTCGCAACACCGACTTCTTCGTCGACAGCGTACACGGCCAGGAGTGTGTCGCCGTCACGCAAGACGGTGCCAATCGTCCATTCCAGAGCGTATGCTGCCTCGTCACTGAGATCCGTCGACACTAAATACACACGCTGCCGCCTCAAGCCAGTGTCTGCTTCCTCCGCAAACTGCGTGTAGTCTCCACGAACGATTTGGCGGACACATCGATGGGCCTCCGGGCTTGATTGAATAGGAGTGATTTGCAGAGCCAGCTGCTGTGCCGATCGAAGTTCCGCCATGTGATCTTCAGCATCAGAGCTGATGGGTGATGGCATCCTGGAGTTGTCCTGGTCGAAGCTGGTGTGTGGATGTACGTCCGTGGACTTGCGCCGCACCATGGCTTTCTCGCCGTCCGGTCCCTCAATATTGATGATCGGTCCGTTCAGCTTTCGCAATTTTTCTTGCCGTTCTTCGCGGGTCATGAATGAAGCCTGGAGATCTCGCCCTACGTAGACGTCAGTAAACAGATAAGTGGAAGAGGTACAAATGAATATAATCTACCTTCTTCCTTTGCCGTTTTGAACAAACTCTGCGCGGTGATGACCTCTCTGCCCATCCGGTCTGTACCGCCAGATTCCGTCCTCGATCTCCTTCGACCTCTACCCTTGTTGCTTGAGGAGCCTGTAGCCCAGCCATCATCCCAATCTGAACTAGATTCAGAGTTGTTGTCGTCGCTTTCTACAGCAGCGCTGTCTTCGCCTTCATCCCCATCATCGTCGGTTGTCAGTCGGACGCCGCCACCTGGGGCCGTTGTGGTGCCCTTGGAGGGATCCGATGCCTTCCGCCTTCGCGGCGCAACGTAGTCGCTCTCGGAGTCGGTCATGGCAGATTCGGACATTTTGCGCATTGCCTCAGATGTGGACATGGCTGGTCCTCGCGTCTGTGGCGATGAAGACCGGCCAGGTCCGGGCGATCCAGACTTGGACCTGTTGTAGGCGCCGCTCATGGAGTTGTGTCGATCTCTTGGGCTGCCTGACCTCAGAAAGCCTGGGGAATTCCCGTAGACCGAGGACATGGCTCGAGGCTTTGGGCCGGTTTGCGATACGCTCGCAATTGAATTGAATTGATATGGAGCAGCGTCTGACATTCTGCTACCACGCGGGGAGGATGGCGCGCTCTTTGGCATGGCGAACGGGATACCTGTGCTGTTGCGGCTTGTACTGCGCACAGTGCCATTGTCTGTGTTCAGGTGGCGCGGTGTTGGGCTCAAATGGCGGCCTCCTGGCAGAGGGCTCTCAGAGCGACGGCCTGCACTGTTCTTCCTCGCATCGCGGTGTTCCTTCATCTCCTGATCTATGGCTGCCGTGAGCGACGACATGGCTGCGGTGCGCTTTGGTACCGCTGATCGAAGGTCCGGGGCTGGCAGCGGGAGGCGTGCTGTGGTTGTTCCGACTGGCGGTGTGCGTGCGCGATGTCGGTGGAGCAGAATCACGGCGCGTGTGCGGAAATCACAATTGGGCTGGTCGCAACGACGTCACGGGCGAAAGGTGCTGTCGCAGTTAGGGTTTCGAAGCTCCCATGCACCCCTCACTCTGACAGGCGGGTCTGGAGCTCGTTGTGTGGAGTGAGCGCACGATGAATGGCTGGAGATGAATGGAGGTGGGGTAGTACTGATGGAGCCCCAAAGATCGGAGCTGAGCTGATGTGATGGCGGGCCGGACCGTTTTCAATTGTCACTTCTAGCCACTGTCTGAGAAGAAACTGCTTCCAAGAAGATCAATCGAGACGGACGACATGCGGAAGAACAAGAGGAACAGCCGGGCAATCAAGGGAACTTCAGGAACGGCAAGCGCGACACCATGTCTCGTGGGTAGGTCTAGGTTTGGTCTGATGGAGACAGACCCCTCATGCCGAGAGCCAGCTGGCTTGGCGGATGACGTCCACAGCGTGAACGCGCCAGAGGACACGCTGAAGCGGGAGGCGTGACTGTTGCACTATAAGGTCGAACGGCCCTTTGAGCCTCACTTCCGCCACTGACGACTGGTGCGCGTCTGGTGTGGAGCGCATGTTATTGACTTTTGAAGCAGTCGGAAGCCGGAGCTGTCACATGAATGATGCGCATTGGCGTCCGCGGGCGGCTGGTGGTGTGGCTGAGCATGTGGATCTTCAGACACCTGTATCCTGTGCACCCCACGAGTAGTTTTGCAATTGGCACACGACCCGTACCGCCAATGACGACGCTGAAACAATCCACATTGTATGGACATGCTGGCTGTAGCTCAACATCTCTTGCAGAAGCAGGCTAAAGAGGTTCAATTATTGTGCATTTACTCCTTGTTTGACTTGCATGCTCGTTACAATATGATACACCGTACAATGGCAGACAGCCAGCCGTATCCAAACTCCGACATAAAAAGAACTATCTTCTCTTGGGCAACACAATGTTAGCACGAGCAGCAACACCCAGCTTGTGGACAGCATTGCGCCTGTCCCAGATGGCACTCTTGCCTTCAATTACATTGATCAATTCCAGAGCGACGCGCTGTCCCAAACTGTTCTTGCCACTTCCCATGTTCCTCCTCTTGGAAGCAGCGGCCAAGATCCACTGGATCGCTGTTCTCCTTCGCTGCCTCTTGGTGAGAGGGACGGGGATCTGCAGCGCCACACCACCACCAGCGGCGCCCTTTTGCGCGCGAAGACGGAGAAGCGGGGCGACAGAATCGATGGCGAGTGTGAGGTAAAGAATGGGGTTCAAAGGGAGATGCGATGGTGGCGGGGCGCCGGGAAGAAGAGGGCGAGCGGGGTTGATAGTTGGAATGGGCGAAGTTCGGAGGTGCTGGAGGACTACTGCCATTTGCTTTCAGGTACTGTCAGCACTGGAACTATCGATACTGCGCGGAGAAAACGACATACACGTTGGGCAGCACCCTTCTTGCCGTGGTGCATGAGGAGGTTGGTGACTTGCTCAACAACGGGGTCATACCGGTGCTTGACGTGATTACCCTGGGGCAGAGGCAGAGTGGGCGCCTCGAACTTGAGCCCGGGAGTCAATGGCAGCTTGGAGGCAGCCTCGAGATCGACAAGACCCATATCCAACCCAGTGTTTGGTCGTGTCGTCATGGTGGAGTAGGAGCGCGAGCCCTTGGGGGCTGGAGTCTTATTGCCCTGCTTGAGAGCATCCTGCATGACCTTTGGGAGGTTCTTTTGCGCTTCCTTGTCGCCCTTCACAATCTAGCACTTGTCAGCCGCAATGCATTGAGACGCTACAGCCTACTCTTACGTCTTCAACGGGCGTGCCTTGGTTGACATCTGGGCCCCGCTGGCCCATGATCTGCGCAGTCTTTGCAGCCTCCTCTGAAACATGCTCAATAGGCTCCGAGCTGGGCTTGTGGGATCGGTCTTGCGCGGGCGCATCGTCGGCGTATGTGCGGCTCTGCGAAGGGGCCACTCGCAGGGCGGATCGAGCAGGCCATTGACCCTGGGGCTTCGGCCTGAAGGCAATTGAGCGCGTGAAAGCGCTGAGGTTCAGTCGTGGCGGCATAGTGGTGGTGTTGTGTGGTGCAGATTCACATTCTTCGAAGTGACGAGATGTCAAATCTGGTAACCTCCGTTTCGCGGAGCTAAGCCAGTCACGTGCCTTACACGACCCAAGGGAATGTGTTGATGGTGGCATATCAGCGGTTACAATTTCACCATCTTGAATTTGACTTGACTTGCATATCATTCGCAGCTGTTCAAGGTCTCTGCTCTGGTGGCCTTGTCGGTCGCTCTTGTGATCTGTGCGAAGCGCTGCGTAGGTGCACCACAATTGCAGCATCCCGGATAAGCAGGGTGCAACTATAGGCCATCATCTACCAGCGCCTACGAGCATGACAGTCGACCATGAAGTACGCCAATAGGCATTACTCACAACAACAACCCGTTCAGTATCGGAGATATTGGTGGCAAGCAGCATGAAGCTAGCGAACTCCTCTCCCTTGGGACCAGTCGCAGACTGACAGACGTCACATACAGCATACACATCTGGCGAACAGTCAAGCAGCGCCTGCTGCACACCACACTGACTGCAGATGCTGGTCTGCTGTCTATTCCTGAGAGGCCACAGCGCTGCAGCTTGATGGCACAGCGTCGGCTGATAGCACAGGGATCTAGCATACCAACCACTTGCAAGCTGCCGAGCAAGCCGGCTGTCTGCACACCCGCTTTCAAGAAGATCCCAACCCCACAAACAAAGTAACAGAGCAATTCAATCGTACGCCCTCGCCCCACTCACACCGCTTGAGACGCGAACCCCCTGTCACAACGTGAGCACGCGTTAGCGCATGCCTCGTGCTGGAGCTAAAAGCCCCGCTCATCCCAACCGCCTCCATTTTCTAGCTCATCTTCACTATTATCTTCGCTGGATGGGCCATTTCTTTTGATCACTTTGTTGTGCAGAGATACTTGCTTTGGACTGTCTCATAGTTGAACTGTTTTGGGTCCAGCCTGAAGACAAGGCTGCTTCACTGCAGGTAGGTGCTTTCACTGTCTCTAATGTGCAACTCTGAAGGAGGGAACAATGTATGCGCAATTTCATGTAATGGCAACTTTCAACACGCCTATCGGACGTGATTCCTGATTGTTTCTTCTGGCAAAGTCCTCAAACACACACGTACTGTGTCATTTATTTGTCTTTCGTTAGCAAGCTGCATAATGTGGTAGCTTGAGCACAAACACACTTGATCTAGCATCTTCTAGACTAGAGCTGAACCACGACGTACCAGTCGAAGCCATCTGCTGTTGACCGCAGCTCATCGTTGACTACACGACCCTCCATCGTCAACGCACAGAACATCAACAGCAAAGCATGGCGGACCGCGGTGGACGAGGTCGAGGTAGCGACCGGGGACGTGGAGACTCCCGCGGACGTGGGCGCGGCGATGGTGGCAACCTCGGTGGTGGTCGAGGAAGAGGAGGATTCGAGAGTGGTGACCGTGGACGAGGGGGCGGTGGGGGTGCTTACCGAGGTGATCGTGGTGGTGGAGGCTATCGAGGTGATCGTGGTGGCGGAGGCTATCGAGGTGATCGTGGCGGAGGTGGTTTCCGCGGCGATCGAGGTGGAGGCTTTCGCGGCGGCGCTGCAGAGGCTCCTAGAGTGTTTGGGTAAGCACTGGCAAGACATGCGCTGTTGGCATTTACTGACTGATAGTAGTACTGGAAACCCCCCCGCACCTAGCGCAGAAGTCACGAAACTGGAGGACACCATGGTAAAAGCCGATCTATCCAAAGCCATAGCCTCGTCCTCGTTAGGCCCGGTGCTTCCAGCACGCCCTGCGTATGGGGTGTTGGGCAGGCCCATCGTGCTATACACGAACTATTTCGAGCTGAAGGGTATCGACCCCGACTTGAACCTCTATCGCTATTCTGTAGCTTTCCAACCGGATAACAACATTCCGAAGGCAAAGAAACGGCGCCTCATAGAGCTCTTGCTACATACTCCTCCATTCAAAGGCCTGCCTATCGCCAGCGACTGGGCTCAGATTCTCGTCTCCCCAAAGAAAATACCGATTGAACAAGGCAAGTCAAGCTACAAGCTAGAGTGGTACCCGTCGGATGGAGAGCCGCTCCCTACTCCAAAACCCGAGGATACAGATCGAGTCAGGGCTGCGCGCGCGAAACATACCCACACAGCTCTTGTGGACGAGATAGGCACTGTGTCTCTCAGAGAGCTGGTTGATGACATATCGCAGCCAGCCTCAAATTACCCTCTCAAACTTGAGACTATCCAGGCACTCAATGTTCTCATGGCACACGGCCCAAGTAGCGGTTCCAACATCGCTACGGCTGGAGGGAACAAGTTCTACCCGTTCGGTAATCATCCCCAACTCCAACAGGCAAACCTTGGATCGGGTCTCCAAGCACTTCGCGGGTACTTCACGAGCGTGCGAACTAGCGTAAGTCGGCTGCTCGTAAATGTCAATGTCGCCACGGGTGCCTTCTACAAACCTGGGCCTCTGATCGATCTCATGAGAGAGTTCGCCGGTAGACCGCCTGACAATGCCAGCCAGCATAACAAGCTGTCTGCATTTGTTAGGCTGCTGAAGTTTGAGACGAACTATCTTCCAGACCGCAAGGCCAAGGGCAAGACAAAGAAGAAGCAGCATGTCATCACCAATCTGTCCGCCTTTGGTTCGAACAGCGACAGGACAACGTTTGACCTGGTCGATGAAAAGACCAATATTAGCACCAGGATTTCCGTCACCCAATACTTCAAGAAGACGTACAACATCACGCTATCAAACCCCCTGGCCCCCGTGGTCAACTACGGCACGAGAGATAACCCAAAATGGATACCTGCTGAGCTGTGCACTGTTCTACCGGGCCAACTTGCAAAACGTCTTCTGCTTGGTCCCCAGACGAGCGAGATGATCAGATTCGCTGCCCGCCGACCACATCAGAACGCGGAGTCCATCACCGGGGATGGTCTTCAAGTTACGAAGATCAACCCCGTGGTGGACGGCCTCAACGTTGCACTGAGCCAGTTCGGCATCAAGGTTGACCCCCGGTTGCTCACAGTACCTGGACGCATCCTCTCAGCACCCGAGCTGCAGTACAGGACCCAAAAGCACACGCCTAAAGGCGGTGCCTGGAACCTTGACCCTAGAGCGCTCGGCGACAAGCCTTTCCGCCATGTTGCAAAGCCTCTTGGCGCATGGAACACTTTGATTATCAACTCTGGACCCTACCCTACCATTGAGCCGGACGCGATCAAGCCAAACCTGGAGGCGTTCAGACGGGCTCTGCTGTTATATGGACTCAACCCCGGTCCTGTACAACCATGGGCGACGGTCGATGTGCCCGCCAACGAGCTTAGCAACAAGGAGTTTGGTAACGTCCAGAAGCGAATTGTTGACGCACTTATGGGGACCTTCAGCGGAAAGCCGAACTTCCTGTTCATCCTTCTACCCAACGATAACGCCACTCTCTATGATGCTGTCAAATACGTCTGCGACTTTCAGAAAGGCATTCCTAACATCTGCAATATTGGACAGAAGTTCTCGAAAGAGAGGGGTCAACCACAGTACTTCGCCAATGTGGCAATGAAGTTCAATCAGAAGCTCGGTGGTATCAACCATATTGTAGACGCAAGGCAAATGTCGCCCCTCGACCCGCAAACCATTATCTTCGGGATTGACGTGACGCACCCGTCTCCCGGTAGCTCAGATACTGCCCCGAGTATAGCTGGTGTGGTCGCGTCGGTCGACGCTATGTTCTCGCAGTACCCGGCCAGCATGCGCACGCAGAGAGGTCGCGTTGAGATGGTCGACCAATTAGATGAAATGATTGTTGAGCGCCTCCAGCTCTGGCAGAAGCGGAACAAAAACCAACTCCCCCGTAAAGTCATCGTCTACCGCGACGGTGTCTCGGAGGGTCAGTACCGCCTGGTTCTCGAGAACGAGCTTCCCGCCTTCGAGAAAGCGTTCGACAAGCTGTACGGCGCAAAGGCCAAACACCCTAAGATCTCAATCATCGTCGTCGGCAAGCGTCACCATACGCGCTTCTACCCGACAAAGGTGAACGATGCCGATACCAAGACCGGCAACCCCATCCCTGGCACTGTCGTCGACCGCGGCGTGACAGGCGAGAAGCTATTCGACTTCTTCCTGCTCGCGCACCAGGGTCTGCAGGGGACCAGCAAGCCCGCGCACTACGTCGTGATCAAGGACGACATCAAGCTCGGCGCCGACCAGCTGCAAAGCCTGACTCACAGCCTGTGCTACACGTTTGCACGCGCCACACGCGCTGTCAGCATCTGTCCGCCGGCGTATTATGCGGATCTGCTCTGCGAGCGCGGGCGGTCCTACCTCCACGGCGTTCTCAAGGGCGATGGCAGCACGGCGTTTGCCGAGACGTTGTGGCGGAGGGATGTCCACCCGTCGCTGATGGAGACTATGTACTACTTGTAGTGAGTGCACTGGTCGTCGCGTACTACCCACGTTGCGATGTTTCCGTACGAACTGTCCTATCTGAAGATAGGTATCACTGAGCCATTCAGGACCGACCTTGTTTACGACTTTGATCGGTTCGAGGCGGCGTTTGTGGATTGTTTCATTTCTGAGATTGTTCACGGCTGCCTCTGCAACAGCTATCATTTCGCTCTCTTGGTGCGGATGTTGCTGTTCACACTGGCAAGCTTTCTGCTGCCAGCTTGACGAGCCTGCATTCAACATTGCTCTCGTCCTTCGTTTCTCACGCTCATACAACATGAGTCCTTACATACCCGACCGCCGCTGTTGGGTCCTTGGCGTTGACCATAACGTTCATTTGGATACACGGTCAAGCTAGCTAGGTAGTAACTATTTGAATCGAAGTGCTACCTTCACAACTAGTGTATCTTTTGCGCTGATGGGATACTCCTATTCGACTGCTGCTGATGTGGAAGTGCCATAACAGTAATAATAATAATAATAATAATGTGAGTGAAATTGGTATCGGGTGCAACGCTATGTACATGCGAGTTCCGTCTGCTTGCGCCATGCTGTGTACCCAAGACAAGCTTCCATAACTGTAAGAATATTCCAAAAATGACTCCCAACGCCAGATGCCAAACGCCAGATCCGAATGAACGAATAATCAAAAAGCACAACACGCCTCACACCGTTTGTCTAGCCAAGACGCTATGCAGAAGACAAGTGCCGTACAGAGATAGAGGGCAGGTAAAGGGGACTGGCGAACGGGTACGGAAGACTACATAGTCTCCATATCATCGGCTCCCTCGTCTTCGTCCCTACTCGCAGTAATCTGCACGCGGCGTTTTGGCTCCGTGCCCCACAGCTCTCGCAGCACGCGGTGCTTCTGGGTGTCGCGCACGCCCTTGAGGAACCCGTAAGTTCGGTCGACCTCCTCGAGTTGCCCTTCCAGGCCGAAGCTATTACTCTGTGCACGCTTGATCAAGGGGCCGACGAGGTTTCTTCTCGCTTTGTCGAGCTGGTCTTTGACGGAGTTGATGACCTGGATGTGGCTCTTGAGCTCAGACTTGTTGATGAGGGTGGACGCGCGCACGTCCTTGAGGAGCTTGAGGTTCTTCTCATACTTGGCGATCTTGAGCTTGTTAGTAATGGTGTTGCGCCACATGGATGCGAGGAATTCGTCTTTCTTGGTAGCTAGTGTGTCTTCTTCGCGCGCGACGCTGCGGTGCAGGTTGTGGAATTGGCGGTCCACGGACTCAAACAGCTGGAATAAAACGTCTGCGCGTGCAAGCTCGTTTTGGATATTTTCTTCCAGCGTGCTGAGGAGGTAGTCGAAGGTGCGCTGAAGCGTGGCGCGGGAGCGCTGTTGCATAGTGTGGCCAAGCACATCGTTCACCACGCGGCCAAGGGAGGTTGGTGCACCATCGACTTCGAGCATACCAACAAGGGACAGAGCGCCGTGTATATTGGAGACAAGGGTATCAAGCATGCCAATCTTGGGAGATTGGATAGAGGAAAGTTCACGCCGGGCCCATTCCATGGTGATCAGAATGCTGCAAGAATTAGCCATGACTAAACAATCATGACGTTGACATACCTATCCATATCGCCGTCAACGTTTGTGAAGAAGGACGTGATCTTCTCGGACAGCACTTTCAGGCTGTCGCCAAGGTCGTCGAGTTGGTCAATGATGGCGGTAGATGCAGACATGTTTGTTGCTCGCACGCTCTCGCCCAGGTCTTGCACTGCGATACTTGCCTCGGCCAGCTCACGCGATCTTGGTATGACATTCTCACTGGCATACATGAGCGGCTCGAACTGCTTTGCCATGTTTGCGACATTGGCAACATCGGGTATCAAGCTCGTATTCCACGGATGCAACAGCACCCAGCTGAGGATGACGGTCGCTATCGTCATAAAGACGTTTCGGCGCGTCCGCGTAAACATGCCCATGCCGTTCGCAAAGGTCGAGATGGTCTCCTCGATAGGCGCAGTGCGGAACAGCGTCTCTCCTCTGATGGCAAAGCGGACGACTGCCAGAGTCAGTGTGAAGACGCGCACGACGCGCAGGCTACGTACAGCCATCCATGGTGCCCGGCTCGTCGTGGTGCGACAGGGCCATGTCATCAGGCGGCTCCTCCCTGACGTCCTCCATGGGGCTCTGCATGCGCGAGGCAATGTTCTCAGTCGCATAGCGGTGGTCTTCGGGCTCGGGGCTGCCCTGCGGCGTGTTCTTCATGGGCGACTCGGGGAGGGGGATGCGCGACGGCGTCGTCTCGCGGTCGGTGCGGTAGTAGGACGGCGAGCGGCTCGAGTGCATGAGCGAGCGGCGGTGCCACTGGTTGTTGCTCTTCTGCCAGGCGGGCGGCGCCCAGGGCCCCTCGCTCTCGTGCTCCGACTCGTCGGCCTCCTGTGGGGGGATGCTCCAGCGCGACGAGTGCATGTTGGAGCGCGCGCTGTAGCCCGACTGCGTGAGGCGGCTGCGCTCCGGGTCGAACTCCTCGAGGGAGGCGGTGAGGGAGGGGATGTCGTGGTCGAAGAGGCTGCCGCGCGAACGCTCCATCGTGTCCATCATGCTGCTATGCTGCTATGCTGCTATGCGCCGGCGTGCGCTGATGGCTGGGGGGTCGCGGGGCGGCGGGGGTCGCGGGTGCTGGTCGCTGGTTCGCTGGGTTGCTGGGATGCTGGTTCGCTGGTGCAAGAAGCGCCGTGTCGCAAGGTCAAGTCAAGGTCGGGCTGATATGGAGGCTCTGCGCGCGTGTGCTGCGCCCGTGACGTGCTTGGGCGCGACTGCTGCCTGGGGTAATCGCGGCGAGTGGAGGGGTGCGGTGCGCTGCGGCGACAGTGCTGTGGAAGAGGTACGGGCGCTCCCATGGCGCGATAGAGCGATAAGCTAACCCATGTCGCCGCTATCCGCCAGAGCGAGGGCCAGCTCAGTGCTCCGATGCCAGGGCTGCAGCGGGGTGAAACGAGGGTGGCTGGGTCGAGCAGAGTGATTGGAGCACCGTCCTCGCACCGTCAGGCGTCCCACGGCGGGGAAGCGTCCGCACCGCCTGCTAGTGCACATTGACATCTCGACGTCCTGCCCACCACCACCGATCTGGCCCGTCTGTGCAGCGACCGCGCCCGTAGTGCCTCGATAGCGCATTCTTGGAGACAGATCGAATAGCCCGACAAGCTTTCGGCCTTGCAGAGCGCATCTGCCAGACGCTCAGCGACGCAGGGCGACGGAAGCTCTGCCATTGCTCCATAAAAGCTCCGGCCAATCGATGTGCGGGGCGCTGTGGGGCTGCGGGACTGAGCACTGAGCACCCGCGAGGCAAGGCTGCCATGATGCAGTGAGCATGGCACCCGTACCTTGCAGCGGGACTATGTCAGGAGCCTCCCAGGCATGTGAGGGCTGGTAAGGAATGTAGGGATGCAGCAATCTCACCAGTGTGAAAATTGCATGCCAGCGCGTGTCGAAGTTGTGTCGTGTTTACTCTGTACAATTCCTAAATATGGTGCCGTCTCTACAACACTACAAAAAATTGTCACCACCATTCCATCGCCATTGTAGTTTGGAAAGGTGGCCAGCCCGGTTAGAAACATTCCCCAGTATCATTATAACAGCCAAATGGCAAGCATAGACATCTTCAACAGGTCAATGTATAGTGCATGGCTACGCCAAGTCAGCAGAGACGGACGCAATCAACCACACATCTTGCAGCCATTGTCACGTACACTCTTGCATATCGAGAAAGAAGACCTTTGTTCTACCAGCTAGAGAGATGGCTGATGAAGCTCTCTTTCGAATTCAAACGTAAAGGGTGGCAGCAGGATCAGGCATGCTCATGAGAGTAACAGTGCAGCATCAAGCAAGCTGGCGATTAGTCGATCTTTCGCATGTCCTGCGATTTCGACAAGGGCAATTAAAGCTCACACTACCGGCACAGGCAGGACATACCAACATTGCCCAAGGGTTACAGGCAATCGAAACGCGTGTGCTCGAGTTCATGATACTGCAGACGCGACCGGGCCTACTCATACACCAGAACCGATGCTGCTGCGCCAATTCCAACACAGTCTCGCTGGCTCACATAGCAGCACAAATGCACAGCGACATGGTGATGCGCAAGCGAACCGTAAAGACTCTGTGCACATATACAACATATACAACATAAACAGTCAGAGTCAAAAAGCGAGATGCTCAGTCGCACTATCCGCAATGCACCAGGCTATCAGACTACCTTGTGTCGAAAGCCATCGTATCTATTCGACAGTAAACGCATCAGCAATACGGCCGTGTCGTCATTGCCCAAAGCCACATGATACACTTACGGTGAGCGATAGCGTTATCCTCGACGCGTGATGTGGGGGCGGGGCACGGCAGATCACGCGGCGACCATCGAGTGCCGAATCGGCCGCGCACGGACAAACGCCCCGTCCCATGTTCGGCGCCAACCAAACTCTGGCCAACGTCTGGAGCGGCGTACTGTGTATCAACGGACCGCAGGATGTTGAAGAGAATAGTGACGACGGTGAAGAGCGTGAAGGTGGTGTTACTACTTACGGAATCTCGAAATGCTGGCGCTTGTTGTAACCTGCAATATCTGGGGCACCTAGCTATCTAGGCAAGTTGCACAATAGCAGAGAAAAATAGTGTTGATACGAGATCGCATAGAAGCAGAAAGAAAGCTGATGATATCGTATTCAAAAACAGATACTCCAGGCCTGACGCCCACTTTGCCGCCCAACCCACCGTGATACCAGCTCTGGAGGTATTTTCACCCGAGCAAAAGAACTGAAACATCGCTTCAGTCTCACTGCGCCATGTATGATCAATCTCGACGAGCTGGGCAGTCACCCGCCTGCGCTTGATGACCGTGTACCGAAGCCGTGTACCACTCTGTCTGGGACTCTGCGAGCCTGGTGCGCTTCTACGGCTGGCTATCTTTCGGTTGAGGCACATTGATGGCCATTCCCTCTCGTGAGCGCTTGGTACCGCATGGAGAATTAGTAGGAGGGTGCTGCTGGAGGTTCTTCGAGTAGGTATTCTACTTGGGCGAGGGGGGAAATCAAGCCTCTCATGGTCGCAGTATACTAACGTATGTGAGCAACAAGCTCAACAGATGGCGCTTGCTTGATGACTGCCCTTTCATGAATATATCCACCGGGCTGTGTAAGCTTTTCTGCGCTGACGTTAAAAGTAACATCAACCATTTGCTGCGTGAGGTCCGTGTTGTCTCAAAGTTTCGTTGACTGTCACTCTCTTTTGTCGACTTGGTTGACTTCACTGGCTTTTTGAGGTCTGCCATCTTGCAGCTCCGCGATGCGCAGGTGTCGCTAGGCTTTGCTATGCTGGAAGCTTCTGTTTGCAGAGAGGACTCCTCGCACAGAGACAGATGCAGCAAAAAAGGCAAAAAAGAATGTTGCTGCCGAAGGGATTCGAACCCTTGCCACTTTCGTGATGAGAAACCTCTTTCAATGAAGGAGAAGCTATAAAGCTTGAGTCACACGCCATAACCACTCGGCCACAGCAGCTGTTATGGAAGTTCTCTGGTCTGTATTCAATATGTAGTACCACATAATGAATTCTCGCAAGTTTTGTTGATTCTCTGCTTAGGCCCACCTGTGAGATGGGAATTGGCGCTTGGACGCTATCAATATGCCGATGGTAATTTTGATTGCAAGTATTTTCCATTGCTCAATCTTCAATATGTGAGAAGATTGTGTACAGTATGTTTACTCCAGCTGTCGAAGAAGAATCCAATGTTCCACCGAGGAGATGCTGATTAAGCACATGGCCCGAAAGCTTGACCTCATGTTGTTGAGCGCTCGCGCCAGAGCGATTGCCAAACGTAAGGACGAGAGCAGTGGTAATGCGTAATAGCATGGAGGCATGACCAGTACCATTTAGTCGGTCCTGTCTGCAGCTTTGACGTCGCCGCGACGCGTCAGACTTGCGATGTCCTGCTCCTGTCCGCGTCCAGGACCTTTGAGCATGTACCATGCCCCGAATCCTGCGAAGAACACGATGTTCGCTCGGTACGTGTAGCGCAAAAGAGTTTGAATGGTTGATTGTGAGGGAGACGCCATGGTTTTGATTGGTTGTTGTCGTGTTGGCTGGAAGAATGTAGCAGCGTACATGAGTACATGTGCTGCGCTAGAGGTGACGTCAAGCCTATTATGCGGGCAAGTTGTCGGTCGTCTCCATTTCGACACGCAAAACCTCTGTGAAAGCTTTCGGTGCGTGGCACACGACAGCGCAAGGATCTGTACCGGTCAGTGTTCCGGTACTTACTTCGATCACCTCATCGCGTTTGATAGTGTGGCTACCGTCAAGTAGATTTGGCTTCATAACATTGTTTTGCACGTTCAGTGTGTCAGAATGCGGTGTCAACATGAATGAAGGTGTGAGGTCAAAGCCACCGACGAGCTTTGCTGAGCACGAGCACAGCCCGCAGTGCACAAGTTAACGGCAGTCGAGCCCTGTGAAAGGTATCTGACTGCAGCTCAAGAGGCGTAGAACGACACATCGGCATTAATTACCCTGGTGTTTGGTTTGGGGGCCCATGCGCCAAAGCCGACTGAGACTGGTTGGCGCAGTGACTTCATTGTCCTGAACAACATACAAAGTAAAGAGTCCTGCAGAAGTTGGGTATAAAGTTGTAGAGGAAAATTTTGTAAGTCCACCGTATAGCGCCGAGACCCTTCTCACTGATGCAGACAGACCCTACCCAAGCCTTAGATGTACCCTTCCCCAAAACCTAGGGGACTGAATAGACGAGGGAAAACCGAACGCCTAAAGATGCGAAAGTGAAGTGCGTTGGCATACGGCTCTTGCACGAAGAAACTGAAAATCAAGAACACCGTTCACTGTGGCGGCAGCCTTCCAATACCCTGCTTTGCCTAGACAAGAATTAGCCGTTGCATCTCGATCGAGACCTAAGTTGGGTCGTACCTTCATCATCTCAATTCTTTGCTTCAGGTTCTGCGTCACCTCCGCAGCTCTTTTCCAACTTTCTGCACCAGAAGCAGCATGTGAAGTACCTATGCGGCCAGTACCGTTCTCTGCTGGGCTATTGCGGCCACCTCGAGACGAAAACGATGACACGCCTGACGCATCTGCTCGCAAAGGACTCAGCTTGCCACTCATATGACTGTCTGAGGGGGAAAGAGAGTCAAAGTTCTCCTTACCATCACCACCTGGACTGATTGGGCCGCTTGCAATGCGACCTTCTCTGCGAGCGTAAGACGAGTGACTGTTGTAGCTGGAGTCTCCGAAGCGACCGTTGCCGTCAGAGTAGATCTGATCGGCCAGATCCGCTGGTGGAGGGGAAGTGACGCGGACCTGGCGACTGAGTTCCCTTTTCAGGCGGTCGATTTCTCGCTGTTGCGTTTGGGTTGTCTGCTCGGCAGCTTCGTAGTCTGATCGAGCGCGGACGAGCTGAGTCTCTTTGGCTTTGATGGACAGCACGTCTCGAGTATGGTCCTCGATCAATTGGGCATTCTGGTTCTGGAGCTCGTGTATTTGCGAGGTTAGCTTAGTGCGCTCACCGCGCAACTCCTCGTTCTGTCGTCGCAGTCGTTCAGCTTCTGCTCTTAATTCTTCGAGCTCTGCTCGCTCCACTAAGCCGAGACCGGAGGGAGCAGCAACAGGTGCGGCAGCAGGCTCGGCAGCAGGCTTGCCTAGTGGGCGGCTTGCGAGTCCACGTCCAGCACCAAATTTTGGCTGTGGTGGAGGCACAAACTCCTCTTCCTCAGGTGGCGGCGATGCGACTGGCCTCCTCGGTGACGGAGCGGCAAGACCTGGCTTCTTCAGCCCCCCCAGTCGTGGTCCCGCAAGACCAGACTTGAGTTTTGATACGCCAGGCCGCGATGTAGGTCTCGGAGCGAGCGGTGCCGTAGGCTCTTCTGCAGCAGGTGGAGGTGGAGGAGCCGCAGCCGCCGGCGCAACCTTCTTTGGAGCAGGCCTCTTACCAAGCGTTGGCTTCTTGCTTGCGGCGGGAGCGGCAGCGGGTTTCGGCGGTGCAGCAGCCTTCGGTTTGTACTTTGCTTTGACTTCGGCCGCTTCAAAATATTCCTTAATTTTGGTCTTCCTGATTTCATCAAGACCGTCAAGATGGGCGTTCATGACGCGATCTCCCATGATCTTCCACAACGTGCCAAGGGCTTCGGCACCTGCGGAACGTTGTACCTCTTGCGACTCGGTAAGGAGCTTCGTGGAAGCTTCGGCCAGCGTCTTTGCCTCAGCTGGCGAAGGGGCTTCGCGGGTGTTTTTCAAACTTCGAACCAGGAAACGCGTAGATTCTAGCTTAACCTGGGGATTCTTGTGCTTCAGGAACTCCAGGATTTCCTCGAGACACTCTGCGAAGTTCGTCGAGGCAAAAGCAGCATCTAGTGCACCTCCGAGTGCATCTGTCACGGTCTGCTTCTTCTCCTTGAGCCTTTCCATCATGGCGTTCATAATGTCCTTGCGATACTTGTTGAAACTTCTCTTGAGACCCTTAGCCAGGAGCTCGACGCAGTTGGCGGCTGTGATGACGACCGCCACATTGGCATCTTTCATGGACTTGGCGAAACCACGCACTAAGTCATCAAAGGGCCCCTCTGCGATTCTGGGTGTGTCGAGTGCTTTCTGGGTCTCTTCCAGCACTTCCTTACGATCTTTCCACTTGGTCGAGCTTAGACGTTCGTTGAAGTCTTTCGGGACTTTTGCCAACACATCGACAGCCTCGAATTCTGGCTCCAGATCAATGGCAGCTTCTTCCTCTTCCTCTTCCTCGTCCTCGCCTCCTCCTGGTGCTGCTGCAGCAGCCTCCTTTGCTGCTTGTTGCGAACGAAGCAGGCGTTCCTGTTTGGGCGGTGGCTCATCTTTGACCTTCTCGAACAGTTTGTCCAAGTCTTGTTGTTGTACAGGCTTCAGATCGTTCCAGAACAGGGGTTTCATGGCATCCTTGAGCCATCGATAGAACTCTACCGTCAGTTCCTGAGCCTTTGCGCGGACATTCTTGTCTGCGTGACCGTAGACCTTGGGCAAGAGCTTGAGAACGGACTTGGGTTCAATGGTCTTGCATCCATAGGCATGGTATATCTGAGTCAGGGCGTCTAGTGTGGCGGCGATGACCTTCGGTTGCTTGTGCGATAGGATGGGAAGGAGCTCATCGATGACAGGGTCGGGCTTGTCGGTCTCGATGTACAAGAGTAGCGCTTCGAGCGCAGCCTGCTTTGCTGCAGGTCGAGTGGATGGAAGGCCCTTTTCGGCGATGGTAGCAATGGTGATCTGCCGTGTTCTACAGCATTCTCGTCAGCAGAATGCAACCACGTGGCTGTCCAGTACTTGTTACCGTGTGCAGCCCTGCTGGCCAGAGATTTCGAGGAAGGCGCATAACGCCGCCAGACCCTCTTGTTGTGCTGCGACGTTCGAGTCGCCAACAACACCTTTCCATATGCTTGCATCGTTTACGAATTGGCGCACAATAGGCTCATTTTCACTCGCGGCAAGCTTGAACTCTTTGCCAGCTGCCTCGTACGCCTCTTTTCGGACCTTCCAGTTTTTGTGTGTGAAGCGGTCGGGCAGGGGGAGGGCACTGAAGTCTTCCTCTTGGTCGGCCATGTTGAGCTGCAATGGTTTGTGTGCAGTGCGGGGCGGGTGCGGCGGGACAAGAGTGCTACCGGTCAGTCAGTCGTCGTTGTCCAAGGTTATGGCAAGTGCGTCTGGCATTCTCACGAGCCGCGCCGGTGCTCTTGCGCGTGCAGCGCGCAGTGTATGACGTGATGCGGAGACGCGCGCGCTGTCACGAGGCTTGCAGGCAAATGCACGCAGTGGAGGGTTGAGGGAGTAACATACAGGATGTGTGGGTAAGACGCAGACAGCTGTTCTGCGCGTTGCGGGCCAGTCTATGTACAAGTCTCGGCGGCGATGCGGTGGGCGAAGCGTCGTGGTCAGTGTGGTCGCGGTGACGGTTGGGCTCGCGGGCGCGGGCAGCGGTAGTGTAGACTTGTTTTGTGTGGGCGGTGCGGTTGCTAGGGGACCGGCTTCTGGCAGCGGCGGCATCCTGGGACCATCGCCGTGAAGGCGCCTGGTAAACGCTGGCCCTCGACCACGCTCACAGAGCCCAAATCGGACTCTCCTGCAATTGCGCTCCTTGCCCATCGCTGCTGCTGCTGCCGCTGCCGCTGCAAAAAGGACTGCCTGTCCCCCGCCGAGCGCACACTGCAAGACACCCCGCCGTCCGTCCCTGCGCTGCCCCAACGCTCACCGCACATCCCCGCCCACGGCGAAAGAAACCCGCCTCGCCACGTTGCCAGCGCACGCTCTGCCCAACTTCCGTGTATGGTGGTCGCCTGGCCGTCCCCGCCATGAGCGCAATCCTAACAGACCGGCAGGCGGAGGAGCTGTGAGTGCAGCCATCCAGTGCACACGTCGCGGGCACCCCACTAATGGTGAGGGCAGGCACAAAGCCATAATCGCATATCTGGGAGTCATCAATGCGCCCAACACAGCAGCCGCCTTCCGAGAAGAGGCCAGCGTCCCGGACAACTTCGACGATGCGACGCGCAGGAAGTACGAGGGTTTGCTGGAGAAGAAATGGACCAGCGTAGTGCGCCTGCAGAAGAAGGCATGTTTCTTGCTGCAACTCTGCGGCCTACTGTGCTAACCCCAGACAGGTGCTCGAGCTCGAACAGCGCACCCAGAGTCTCCAGAACGAGCTTGACTCGACGACGCCGACCTCACTCCTACGAAAGAACCAGGATCCCACCGCATGGCTACCGCGCGCGCCTGCCCGGCATACTCTCCAATCCCACCGCTCTCCCATAACCTGTGTCGCATTCCATCCCATCTTCTCCTCACTTGCCTCTGGATCTGAAGACACGACAATCAAGATCTGGGATTGGGAACTCGGTGAACTCGAGAGGACAGTCAAAGGGCACACCAAGGGCGTCTTGGATGTCGACTTTGGAGGGCCCAGAGGCGGCACACTTCTGGCGTCGTGTTCAAGCGATCTGACCATCAAGCTGTGGGATCCCTCAGACGAGTACAAGAACATACGGACCTTGCCCGGCCACGATCATTCCGTCTCCGCCATTCGCTTCATCCCCAGCGGGGCTGCCGGTTCGCCTTCGTCAGGAAATCTGCTCGTCTCTGCATCCAGAGATAAGACCTTGCGTGTGTGGGACGTGACGACTGGCTATTGCGTCAAGACAATAAGAGGACACGCCGACTGGGTCCGAGACGTAGCCCCCAGCTTCGATGGTCGGTGGCTCGTTTCTGCGGGTAACGACCAGACCGCACGCCTGTGGGATGCCAATTCTGGAGAAGCAAGATGCACTTTCCTCGGCCATGAACACGTCATCGAATGCGTTGCACTAGCACCGCCAGTTGCATATGCCAACTTAGCCTCACTGGCTGGACTGAAGAAAGCACCACCGCTCAGTAGTTCGGCGGAATACGTTGCAACAGGGTCGCGAGATAAGACCATCAAGATTTGGGACGGCCGGGGAACGCTCATCAAGACACTGGCTGGTCACGACAACTGGGTGCGATCACTTGTTTTCCACCCTGGTGGAAAGTACCTGCTCTCAGCGAGCGACGATAAGACCATCAGATGTTGGGACCTGACACAGGAAGGAAAATGTGTCAAGACTGTCACAGACGCACATGGTCACTTTGTCAGCTGCATGCGATGGGCGCCAAACGTGGTAAAGGATGTCCCAGTTAACGGCGACGGCTCGAACGGCACAGGATCCAGCGCTGCAAGCAAGAAGAAAGAGGAAGATGCTGCCAAGGCAGGGATCAGATGCGTTATCGCAACGGGATCTGTGGATCTCAACGTCCGCATATTTGCTTCTTGAGCGGGAAGAGAAGTTAGCAGGACAAACTCAAGACTGAGAATGGATTAGACAATCAGAAGGCACCACTGAGGCATGCAGGAGACATTGGCTCCACGAGGCACGCACCTCGAAAGACACGGAGAATCAGGTCACTTCGCTTGCGTGCAGAAGGGGGGTTCATGCGGAGGCATGCCGCTGCTGGGATCACGGAGGGCCACCATCATCCTTTCACGATAGCTGCATTGCCCAATGGTGCTTTTGATGTATTCTTTGGCGCTGCAGAGACACGGTTCAAGACACATGAATCTTAGACAACGTGCACGCCAGGTGTAGACAGCAAGAGAACGAAGCAGGCACGACTCCAATCAAGCGTTCGTAACAAACAATTGCTGTGTAGTTTCGGCAACCCAGTTCGTGCATGCCATTGCTGCTCCCCGCAGCTTTCCACAAACACTCGGTGTGAGCGGTCGTTTTCACAAACATCCCTGAATGTACATAGATCTTCCGCTGCTCAAATAATAGCCTACGCCCTAGGCGTAGCCGACCACCTCTTAGCGACTTCAATGGTGGGCCTGAGCCAGACAAGTGCACGTGCCGTGCTCGGGACCAGCGTGCGCCGCTCCGACCGGCGGACCCACAGCGCCTACGACTTTTCTTGAACCCGAAAGCTTTCTCTCTTGTACATCACATCACATCACATCAACATCGCGACGCGACGCGACAAGCTGTCAACGTCTGTTATGCGTTGTCCAGCACATCTGCGCGATGTGTCGTCACTGAGGTAAGCGCACTCTTTAACCAATTCCAGTCTACAGGATGATACACAAAGCCAATTTCAAACTAGAGTCTTTGACCTTTCGAGGAATGAAACTCATACTTTTGCACGTCAGTCTGAAAGCGACTACACTTGCGTTCTTGTTCCACAGCCATATGTGTTGATGCAGTCACTGACACTCATTACCAGATCTTGTAGAATACACACCATTACGACAGTGAAATGAAGTAAAAACTGCTGAATGGTTTGCCAACAGCTGTAACAGACCAGGTATGTACCTATGCTTACCCAACGCCCCAACACTTCCAATGATGATCAGTTTGTGCTTTGCACGCTGGAAATTACCGGCTCAGGTTTCGACCGATGCAGATAAAAAAGGCTGTTTCTGATATCGATATCCAACACTCGTTTTTTCAAGATGCGTTGTTACATCTCGCTGACAACACCTCTCTAGTCATTCCGTGACACTTCTGGTACGATATACCTCTCCTGCAACCAGACTCGAACCTTCATATGATGTATCTGCACTGGGCACCGACAATTCTTGAAGGATACGCTCTATTGTGGCAGGCCTAGAAAACCTCGCCGACTGATCTCGTACTGTCGATCTGCGCTCTCGACCATGCACGGCAAGAGCCTAGCTGACTTGTCTCACATCAGACCGTGCTGGTGACATCTACGACACAATTCGTCATGATCATTGTGTAAGTCAAAACCCCTTCACTTTTCCCTGGAGATGATGCGACGTATAGATGACGAGTCTGACGGGTTCGCCCGGTGAAGACTTCATTTCAAATATCCATTCATGCCTTTCTGATCCAATCTTCACAACAATCTTAGCTCGATCTACGCATGAGGATCATTGCTAACTTTTTTCCCCAGAGCCGTGTAATCTTGGCCTTCCGGTACGCTCAACACCGCAATGCTTCCCCCATTTCATGATGAAACGACGCAAACACAAGACAAGCATATGTCCAAGCTTAGGCAGAGACGAGACTGTCATGTCTGATTCGCTACCACAAAACTCTTTGTTGAATATTGTCAAGGAGGCGCTGGCTAACCGGCCGCGCAGACAGACATATTCAAATGACTTCAAACCTCGCTCTATGGTATGTCACACCTATTTTTCTTCTTTCACTTTACAAGATGAACATTTATTTATCACGACGGTCTACCGAGCTACGGCAATGGTGATAACTGCCTGTGACAGGGCAAGTGTCTGAACACCTACCCTCTACTGCACCTGCACTCCATCATTGAATCCGATCAGTGCTGACTGCAATTTCAGTGTTTGATCAAAGTTGTTTTCAAGCCACGCTCGACAGCCCGGCGTACCTCGATTTCGTGTTCTCCAGTGTAAGACCAGTTCTTCACGGTATGCAAGAAGTCCTAAGTAGTTAACGAGTTTGTTTTGTAAATGTTTGTAACAATGAGGTCCATGCAACGACCCCTGCTGTCCTCGTCATCCACCTCCTTCGATGACAATGTGATGTTGCTGTCACAGCTGCCCATGCTTAGCACAACCCAATTGTCATGTCTCCTCAGATTCGAGCCGTCAGATAGATTTCTGCTTCACGATCCGGCTTGATTCCAAGCAGCAAAACTGCGTCCTTTGGCTCCCCGTCATCATCCACAGGGCCCTTGATAATGTTGCCTGCCGGCCGATGGAGGTTCGAAGAGGATGGTACAGGTCCGACATTGCTCGAAATCTTGCGGCCACCAGAAGCCTGCCCCTGTGTCTGACATGTAGCTGGCAGGGCGTACCATTTTCATGAACGAACAGTCAGTACTAGGAGTTGAGCTAGAGGCTCTCAGCAGCATAAAAGGAAGACATGATGTGGAATATCGATGTTGGGGGAGTCGTTAATTGAAGATTTTTCGTGTCTTCGTGAAGGGCCCCTGGGTGTGGTTATGGGTAGTTTGAAATGGTAAGTGAAGAGGCACGCGAGTTACTGTAATTCTTATCTATCGTCAGTCTTGCTGTTCTTGAGTATCTGACAGTACTACATCTACCTCTATAGCAATTCGAGACGGCCACGGTGGTCGACATCTTCCCTCCGCCACTCGAAGCGACTCTCGTGCCACACCCGTGTTGTACGGTTTGTTATGGTTCGAGACTCGAACCAGTAATATTTGTTACTTACTCACATGTGGCGGCGAAAATCACACCCTTGTGTTTAGTAGGGAGTCTGTACGGCTTGTGACTATGAAGCACTCGCTATTCGGAGCTGAAACAGGGAGGAGTGTCTGGCTCACAACCAACAACTCACAGTGCCACTCTCATTAAGGATCCTCACAAATATCACTCTACTCATCCAGAATCCTGTGCAGAGTGCGCTTGACTAAAGGGGTCCGCTTGCTCGTCGTAAGCTTTCTGTAGTAGGTATGCATGAGGCGATCCTCGTGCTGATCAAGTCACTCAAACATCCTCATACAACGCGATTGGAGATATGCCCGGACTGTAGTCTCGACCCGAGGTGCATCACAATCGCCACGAAGCCTTGAGCCATCGCTGCGTATCGTCTGGCTGCCTGGTCGTGTCGTCGCTATTGACCGAGAAGAGCGTCGCGCGCGCCGGTGCAATCTCATCGCGCGCTATGTCGAACCGTCACCAAGAAGTCAAGAGATTGATAGACGTCCCATCGTGCTTCGCAACGGGACGCTTTGGATTGGAACGACCTCCGTCGGAGGACGGTGAACTATTCGGTCACATGTATGCTGGCTACCACCTGCCATACCCAGACACAAAGTACGAGGGGCTGTCACGACCGTTACAGATGTAGCTCCAATCTTGAATTGTGTGTACCTTGACAGAGAAACATATAAAGTAAGGTATGGTGTGCTGGCTGATGCGCAAACCAATACTTTGCGTCGGATAAAAACAGCAAACTTGGATTCAAGGATTCAGAGGTTAAAAGGTCAATCGAGGAAGAAGAGAAGGAGAAGGGCGATAGAACAGCTTCGCAAAGATCACGAACGGTCTCCTTTCTGCGCCCACTGTCGCAGACGTATTTAGTATACCTATATCCTATAATAGTCTTACCTACTAATATATAGACTTGAATAATGAAGGTTCTAACTTATCTTAAGTACCTGTACTTCTAAAGCCTCTGCTAGTCTTTATAAGACCTATAACCTACTACGGTTAATTACATTTCTTTATAACACCTTAATTATATACTTGATAGTAACAAAGTTAAGGCTATTATCAAGCAGTACCTAAGTAAGGTTAATAGTAAGATTTATACTAATACTATTTTTCGAAAGATCTGACAACACATCAAGCAATGTGCCAGTGGTAAACATGCGCACGTCATCCGTATCGTCGCAACGAGCATCTCGACCCCCAAGCCTTAAATATTCGACGACAGGATAAGAGGTATCCATTTCGGCGCTCAGCTAATTGCAACCACGATCACAACACAAGAGCCAGCTCCAGCTGCAGAGTCCCTCTTTTCACTCTTGATGTCCAGTACAAAAACTGCGCCATCGAAATCTTAAAACAGGACCATTTAATCTCAAACCGCGGGGAATTTCCAGCTACCTAGCAAAGCAACTACGACAACTACTGCTGTCTCTGTATCTGGTCACGAGACTCTGTTTGGTCAATTACAGACTCTGAGCAAGCTTCAAGCACTCCGTATCGACACTTTCAGTGCCTCAACTTAGGGGAGTTACGGCTACGGTGTTGTACACCATGATGTACAAACACCAGTGTTCGACACTGTTGGCGCGGCTCCTTTCTTGAAGGGATGAACGCCGAATTGGTGATCAGTATTGTTGAACTACCGGTCTGTCAGTATCAGGAGGAGTTCGGGGAAAAAGCATCGCGGTGAGCAATGAAGGCTGGGTTTCCAGTGGTCTGATATATAGCTCGGTCAAAGTCAATGGCTCTGGGTGTTGCATTCAGGAGTCAGTCAACTCGCAGCGTTGGTAACTCATACCTATGCATTTGAGGTTCCTTGCCCTCGAGGCTAGCTGCATATCTCGTGATCAAGTAGAATGGTATCCACACAGCGTGGTCCTGAGACTGCTACCGTGCAAAAACGACGCACTCCACTCCACCCATCACCCATCACCCACCACCCACCACCCACCACCCACCACCCACCACCCCCAACGATCTCGCAAAAAGAATGCATCGGCCGGGAATCGAACCCGGGGCTAGCCGAAACTGTCCTGTGAAGGATGGCAACGGCTAATTTTACCACTAAACCACCGATGCGGTTGTGAATCACGCTCTTCGTGATTTGATGAAGGGGATATCGCGTAAGTGTAATATCATTTAGAATATGAGCTACGCACCGTCATACCTGGCTCCCTCATGTCCATGTGGATGACGACCGTTGTATGAGAAGAATTTGCATTCCAGGTGTGGGTTGTAGTGCATTCCAGATAAGCGAATAGTCTAGTCATGTTCCGCATGAGTCGCGGACCATACCGTTCCTGCCGAGCTTTTCGTAAAGAGCATCTCAGAGTTCAAAAGAGAAAAGAGAACAGGAGTTGTGGTGGTAACTATTGTGCTGTTAAGAAGCAGTATGAGCTGGGTCGAAGTTGTGGACAACATAAATCATGATCAGCGTCAAAGTAGAAATTGTGAAGCACAGTGGAGCAGCAAATAGTGAGCACAAAACGCTTTGGGGGTATATAACAATATCAACACAATGGCAAGACTTAGCCATCCGTTCACAACTCTAGCCAGCTTCCCGCAGCCCAAGCCAGGGTACAGCCGACCAACGCCGCAACACCCACGATTTGCTTCGACCAGCTCTGCTCCTCCTGCACCATTGCAGCGCCCTGCTTCTTGAGGCTCTGGACCGTCTTCGTTTCTTCAGCAATATGCTGTGCCTGCGGATGCACACTCAAGCTCTCATTGTGCCTCCTCTTTGCTTCTTGGATCATTCGCTCGATAGCTTCGAGCTCTTGTCTCCACTGCGTCTCATTCCTCTTCTCGCCCTCAACTTCAACGTTTTGCACATTTCCAAAGAAGTCCATGACCAATCTGTTTCTTGCCGCTTGTTCACCACCCTCAAACAGGTCATATCGGATCCCTGGATGAGAGTGGATCTTGGCCTCGTCGTAGCTGTCGAACAAATCGCCCATGCTTAGCTTCGAAGTGGGATCGCGGACTTGAGTCTCGAGAAATTCGAGGTTGTAATATGTGTAACGGTCGATAACGGCGACGCCCACGTCTTGATCGGCATGGTGCGAATATGATGATTGATCGATTTCAGAGGAGCCGGTCGCAAGGATATTAGGGGAGTAAAACTTCGAGTACATGGTGTTCGCCTGGCAGGTATCGATCATGAACAGCATCTCGTGGTAGCTAAAGACACGTGCATTAGTAAGGCATTCCAAGCAAAACATAGACATCAGACGTACCGCTTCTTCTCCCACATCTGACCGAAAGCGTCCGCTAGGTCGAAGGCACTGATTTCCTCGGCGTCTTGAAACTTCAGGAACTCGTTGCCGCCGTGCCCAGTCATGTAGACTAAAATATTACTCCTCTCGTCCGTCATCAACCTTTTACTGCGCGGCGTATCCTCGCCCCAACGGTCGGTCATGAGCCGAATGAAGTTCTCAACTGTCACTTCGTACCCTCGATAGTCCACCTCAATGTTGTCTCCATACAGGTCGAGAGCACGATCGGCGTTGTTGAAAACAGCCCCGGGAAAGGCGTTGCGCGGGTTGCATGCCATATCGTCAGGCAGCATGAGGATGATTTGCGAGTCCGGGATACCGAGGCGTTTGACTGTGCGGTACAGCGACAAGACGTTGGCGAGATGGCGATAGTTGAACCAGAAGCGTGATGTTCCTACAAGCACCGCCCAGTTGGATGTGTGCTCTCCTGCGACCAGAGGCGCCGCCAGGAGCGGCAAGGAGAGGAGGTTAGCGAGCTTCATGGCGGTATTGGGACGGCCTTGTAAACAGGTCGGCCGGAAGGTATGGAGTGTGGAGAAGCTCAAGCCCACCAAATAGTGTCCCTGGATGGCGGCCCGCGATGCTCGGCGGCGATGAGCGATGACAAATCGGACTTAAGCCGGCCAGCTGCATCACGTGCGATTTCAGAGTTACTAATTGCATCATGGGTAGCCGCGCCTATCTGCATATCTGAGCACGCAATATCATCCTGGCTCACCTGAGATGCTTGACTGAACGTCGTGTCGCGTTCATAATTTCACGCTGTCCGTTCCAGTTCCGCTCCAGGACCTACCAACCATGGCGCCGGATCGAGGATCTTCACCACGCCCGTCCACCGACGACTATGAAAGAGCTGAGGATGCTGGGGACAATGCGCCGATTCACGCTGGAGACCGCGACTATCTAGCCGAGCGCGCTGACCAGCCACAAAATTTTACGCTCAGAGGCGTGCTGGTTGGTCTGGCCATTGGAATCGTGATATGTTTCTCAAACATGTACTTCGGTCTACAGACCGGCTGGGTGTCTGGCATGGCCATGCCGTCTGCTTTGATCGGCTTCGCATACTTCAAGGTCGTTGCTCGCACATTGAAACTCCCTTTCACGCCTGTGGAGAATGTGCTTGTGCAATCAGTCGCTGGATCTGTTGGTACTATGCCGCTGGGTTGTGGATTTGTAGGCGTAATTCCCGCCTTAAATTATCTACTGGAGCCTGAAGAGGGTGGCCCTCTAGATATCAGCCTTTGGAGGCTGATTGTATGGGCAGTAGGCATTTGCTTCTTTGGAGTCGTTTTCGCTGTGCCGCTGCGAAGGGAGATGATCATCAGAGAGAAGCTGAAATTCCCCAGTGGAACTGCCACTGCTCTGCTAATCAAGGTGCTGCATGGTGAAAAGGAGTCGAAACCTGGCGCATCACAGAATCTCAATCACGGAAATGAAGGTAATGATGAAGCCAGAGGTCTGCTACAAGATGATCGCGCCGAAGAAAGAGGTACAGAAGAGGAGGATGATAGCAGCGACTGGAAAGCAAAGATACGACTTCTCGTCATCGCTTTCGCAGGATCTGCTCTCTACACCGTGGCATCCTACTTTATCCCTCAGCTCCACGATATACCAATCTTTGGTCTGCCTTTGGCAACAAATTGGCTCTGGACACTCAACCCATCGCCTGCCTACGTTGGTCAAGGCATCATCATGGGGCCCGCGACTACGTTGCACATGCTCATTGGAGCTGTCATAGGCTGGGGTATACTCTCTCCTCTTGCAAAGTACAAAGGTTGGGCACCGGGTCCGGTCTCAGATTGGACCAATGGCTCCAAAGGCTGGATAGTGTGGATTTCGCTTGCCATCATGCTGGCGGACTCGCTCATCAGCCTTGGCTGGCTCGTACTCCGACCACTCATTGCACTCGTCCGCCTCTACTTCCCCACAGTCAAGGAGACGTTCAATTCACATTCCTGGCGAGAACTCCTTACCCTTAGCATCTCACGCCGACAAGGGTACACTTCACTGTCCGATGGCACATCCGCGGATCCCATAACGGCTGTTAAGCAACATCTCAACTCCGACTCTGAACCCGACGCACCACCCGAACACTTGATATCTACACGCACAACTCTGGTTGGGCTAGTTGGCTCACTAGTGCTGTGCGTAGTCGCCGTCCACGTCTCATTCCCCGGTCTGATCCCCTTCCGCCTCACGCTTCTCTCACTCGTGCTCGCACTCCTGCTGAGTATCATGGGCGTGCGAGCGCTGGGCGAGACTGACCTCAATCCTGTTTCTGGCATCTCAAAGCTCACACAGCTTGTCTTCGCGCTCGTAACACCCACAACTGGCCCACACGCCAAGAACGCTGTTATCATCAACCTCGTTGCAGGTGCTGTGAGCGAGAGCGCAGCGCTGCAGGCTGGTGATTTGCTACAGGACTTGAAGTGTGGACATCTCATTGGTGCAGCGCCAAACGCGCAGTTCTGGGGCCAGATGATTGGGAGCGGGGTGGGTGCAGTATTGTCTGCCGTAGTGTACAAGCTGTACACCAATGTTTACACCATACCCGGAGGTCTATTCGAGGTGCCGACCGGTTATGTGTGGGTGTTCACTGCACGACTGGTCACAGGAAAGGGCTTGCCTCCTATGGTTGGACAGTGGGCAAGTGGTGCAGCAGTCATATTTGCAGTGGGAACCGTGGTCAGAGTTTGGGGCATGAACAGAAAGCAAAGAGGCTTGAGTGGGTGGTGGATTGATTTTGTGCCTGGTGGAATTGCAGTCGCTGTTGGTATGTACATCATCACTTTATTTACGTGCCCTACTAACGTCGAGTCAGGCATGTACAACACACCTTCGTTCACATTGGCGCGCACGGCTGGTGGCCTAATCAGTCTGTGGTGGAGAAGATGGAAGTGTCAGAGCGAGACGCCCATCATCGTATTAGCTAGCGGTTTGATCCTGGGCGAAGGGTTATTCAGCATTGTGAACCTGCTGTTGGCGAGCTTGAAAGTCCCACACCTTTAAAGGGATGTACAACACAGCACGTTGTTCAGGTAAATACTTCGAATATTTCGTTACCATCATTGTCATCTGTTCAAACGCGATGTTTGTGCATGACCCTGTGCTCTCAACCAGGTACTACCACCGGTGCCCTAACGCCGGTCGTCACATACTCATGTTCGAGTGCATACGTCGTCTAAAATGCCAAAACATGCTTCCAAATTATACATAATGCCGCGGCTTAGTTAGCCCTCAGAGTCGCCTAAGTTCCTCTCCAAGGGCCAAATTCCAAGCGACATGATTTTGGTGCAAGGGTCGGGCTTGAGACATTACTTTCTTGTTTTGGCGACTAGCCAAGATGCCCCGATTCCCCCGAGCCACCATATGCTGTCTCCCTGAACCCAACAGGCACCGTCCATCCGTGAATAGCGCAAGCACGCATGTATGCTTCCACTGCCTCCCCAACTCCGTAGTCGTGTTGTCCGCTTCGCTCCAGGCGAGCCGGTTTGGGGTCAAGACTAGTGATAGCCATGCGAACTTGAACAAGGACAGATTCGATCGAGGACGCAGCACTCCACCCATCGTTGGTCAGAAGCTCCATACACATAGCACCACCCGCAGTGACATGACCGCCACCTCCAGCTGCGAAGCTGAGAAATCGTGGCCGAATGATACGGACGAAGGGCGGCGCCATGGGGTACTCTTTGCCGAACCGCAGTTCCAACACCACGCTTTTGACGTCATACTTCTTCATATCCTGTGCTAGCGGTAGCTTTGGGTCGAATGAGTGTAATTCGACAATCCACTGGTACATATTCTCGATCTGATCTTCGTCAATATGCCACCCAAGCTCATGCATTGGCTGTTCATTTTGTGTCTTGATAAGAGCTTTGAAGTCCCGCATCAAGCATCGTGTTGCGCTAGAAGAAGCCCAAGATGGTTGCTGAAGCATAGGCAAGGTGTTGTAGTCTAATGTTCCAGGCACATAGTTGGTAAGAGCCTTCGAGCCTTTCAAGCTCTGGATGAATCCTCCAAGCTTCGACTTTGTCGTACCATCCTTGGTGGAACTGGGCGTGGGCAGTAAATTATCGAAGTGCTCGTCGTCATCTTGCAGGATCATACGATCTTCATCTAACGTAGCGACGCTCGCATCGTCTTTGATGTCGACTTCAGCGGCGTCGTACAAGCTCGTTCCATTCGTTTTCAGTCGCTTGTGGTGCTGTCCAGAATCAGTATGCTTGAAATGTGGGTCAAGTGGAGGTCACATACCGTGGTCTTGTGAGACTTGGGTCGTCTTGAGTCCGCAACCGCATGAATAGGAACGACAAGCTTGCAGTCGCTTCCCATAGGCGTCATACTGGGGTCTTGTTCGAGTATCTCTAGCGGCATTGATCCTTTGTCTGCTGAGTTGGTTGCCTGCAAACGCGGGGCACTGCTGACGAACAAATACCGGGTCTGAATCCAATCGAGTTGAGCAACTACAAGATGCGGGGTTTTGCTCACGAACTCCTGGGGCGCATTGCAGATCTCGTTCAGTGCTATAGCTTGTTGTACGTTGAGCTCGCTGTTCGGCCACATGCAACCATTACCCCCGAAGTTTGAATAGCCAATACTAGTATTCACATCCAGGGAGTGATAGACGCCGTGACCGAATGCGCGACCGTGGTGAGTCTCTTTGAAGTGTAGGCCTTCACGAATGATGCTGTGCCAGTTATGTAACGGGCTTCCATGCCATGCAAAAAGCGTTGGGAATTTCAGACGAAGTCTGTCCGTGACATTCTTCACAGATTCAACAAACCGCCGCTCTTTATCTGGTGCACCCATGGCAAATCTGAACTGGGTCCAATTCGACATTCCGTACAGTCTATCTTCAGCCTTTCGTCCTGATGGGGTGTCATCATCAGTATCGACCTGAAGAACGCATGCTCGATTCGATGCAATGATCCAACGTAGCAATCCCAATCCTGCGGGGGATAGGCGGTCCTTCCACGTGCTGAGTGAGGATTGTGATTTGGCGAGCAGATACTGTCTCATGTCGTTGACCGATGGAAGTAAATCAAGCAGGAGGCAAATCACTTGCCTCTTATTCTGCTCCGACAAATCATCGAAGTTTTGATTATAGATATGAAATTTGGCAGGCCGGAACTCGTTCGTCTTGCAAAGGTTTGGGGGACCCGACTTTGTTGTTGCAGCCGGTAGTGCGGCTGATGGAGGTACACTATAACCGTAAGAAAGCGTGCTCAGGGTTGCGACCGTAGGCTCTAACGGTTCAGAAATCTTGACTGTCGGGTAGTATGAGGTCTCAAGTATGCGACAGTGCAAAGGTCTGTTCTGTTCGTCGTCGCAGCGGATTGTGATCCAATCGTTCGCGCGCAGGGGGCATTTCTCGCTCTTGTCTTCGAACAAAATCTCCCGGTTGTCCAGATTCAGTTTGACTGCAGGATGTGCAGGTTCACGGCTCTTGCTCGTCTTCTGAGGCGGTTCTTGTAAAGTTTGCTGCTGCACGACATAGTTGCGGTATTCGTCGATGGGGTAATCTCCCTCGTAAGAGGAGCATGGAGGAACCATCAATGAAAGGCCAGCTGGGAAGTCCTTCAGTCGAGAGTGGCGCGCAGCGGAATAGCAGAAGCTGACGAGGAGGTCTACGACCTTTGGTTGCGAAAGAACCTCATGCTCGATACTAGGTCCAAATCCCAACGACATGTACTGATAAAGACACAGCGGATTGTCGCAGACATACGGCTTGATCGCTTGCAGCTCGTTGCCCATTTTGCTGAAGCAGATAAGACAGAACTCGGTACAACGTACAAAGTGTCTCAGAACGAATTGCATGCCAACAGCAGGCAACGAATGTTCTTGGCCTGTTGATTGCTGAATGTGGTCCGCCGTGACAAATGACGGGTATGCAGTGGTGATTTTTTCAGGAGCGTAGTACTTGTCTTCCGACCCTTCAGATCGACTGCTCACAGGCTGAAGAATCTGGTCGTTGTAGAAGATCTCAGCTCCATTCCAATCCATTCCTGCGTACCGGTATTTGAGGAGCAGATGAAATCGCTGGGCAAGAAGCTCATTCAGAGGCCTCGAGATGAACGAATGGCGGAAGCGTTGGTGATTATTCGTCTGCGTCTGGGTATCTGTCTGACTGGTCTGATCGCGGCGCGCTTCATCCTCTTTACTGAGTGTCGTGAAGGCCTGCACAGCTTCCTGCAATGTAGGCTTGTAAGAATTGCAGATACCTACGCGCATCGCAAGGTTTCGTTGTGCTTGATTGCTGTCATAGGACCGTATATCGTCCATAGACTTGTAGCCAGCTGGATAGTGAAACAATGTTACGAGGTACTCGTTAGGTTTCAGCTGCCATGCTCGCATGGCCTCTTCAGAGATACCAAGCTTCGCGATGCGTATGGATATAGCGACGTAGCAGCTCAGACCGTCCATCAAACCACCCAAGTGACCGACTTTGAAGCCGCAGCACTTTGCGGCGAGAAGATCGCGGCGGACGCGTTGTCGAAACGCGGCAGTAGATTCTGTGAAGGCGCTTGCGACCAATGTTATGGAGTCAGTGACAAAGGTTCTTGGCATCAAGTCTTCGTCGCCAGGGAAATAGTCTTCCTCGGACTCGTCATCAGCATCAAATTCATCAGGAAGACCATCGAAATCTTGCGAGGCCAGCATTTGATGATCGCCATCCCTGTCCGTCGATTCCAGCTCGCGAGAGACAAGCTCTAAGATTTGGTGAACCGTCTTGCCATTCGCCGAAATGTCCGCCAAGGTGCTAGCAGTACTGGCAGAGGCATTGTCCGGGCAGAAGATCATGCAGGCATGGCTGGACGGATAATTAGAAAGCTCTGTCGTGGATGTCAGTCAGACTGTGATGCGAATGACAACGTTTGAACAATTGCCCAAATGCGCATAGACAGGGCAGTACGCACCAGGCACAAGAGCAGAGATCTGGAGCTCACATCCGTCAGCAGTACACATGAAGACAAACTCGCCATCGTCGCCGCCAGGTTGCACGTTGGAGATGCCTGCAATAGAGACACCCTCCACAGCAGCAGCCAGATCGGCCACAAACTGCCGACGAGGCATGTTGGTGATACTGCAGTGGTAGCACCAAGTCTAGAGCAGGTAGCTGCAGCGTGGACGTATGTTGCAGATGCAGAGGTTGTGGTAGTTGAGGCGAAGCTCGGTTGGTTGGGAAGCAGGTTGCGTTGCAGAGCAAACTTGGGGAGCGCCGTAAGGATTTAGTGCAGAACGGGCGATTGCGACAAGGGCGCAGACTGGAGTCAGTGCCTCTGTTTGAGTGAAGGAGGCGGTTCTTGTTGCTGCAACAAGTCCAAGTCCTGCTTACGTGCAGCTGGAGCTGTTCCAAACGAGCGGCAGAAGCGAAAGTGAAGTATGGAAGAGAGAGAAGAGGCGGCGCCTGGGAGGCTCACACAGGTTCATGCCTGGCAGGATAATTGCTCTCGTGCGACCCTGTCTTTGACCGCCGGCAGTGCCTGAAATAATAGAGAAACTGGTTGACCAGGGCCAGGCAGCAGAGCGCGCCGCCACTGCAGTAGTACTAGCGTGCGCTCCATCAAGCAACCCCGCACCTGCTCTGCTTGCTGAAGGCACGCACCCTCAACCCTCATCGTCAATAGCAATGGAGGACGAAATGCAGATGCGGTCCTCGCAACAACAGCGACGCGATATTGGGACTATTCACTGGTGCCAGATCGGGAGACGCGTCGAGCTGCAGCCATGACTCGCGCCAGTCCAGCTTCGGCGCCTCTAGCTGCCCCTCCCCCACTAAACCGCGGCTGCGGCCAGCGTCCCGGGTGCCGCTCGCTTCTGGCTAGCTGGAGCCTCGCTCAGGAACGCTACCACATCTCTCCGTCATATCTCCGCTCGCTATCAGCCATGGCCGTCGCAGAAGACAAGACAGCGCCAAAGTCTAGCCACGTCGCGGACACAGCCCTTACGCCGTTCCTCCACTCGAGCTTTGACCCTGCCGAATATCTCAATGCCACTCTTCCTTCACTCTCGCTGAGTGGGCGGCCAGCCAAGGGCACCTCGGCCTCGCTTGCGGACCTCTCCTCGCAAACACAGGACCTCCTCTCGAAGCTCAATGCGCAGACAACACGACTATCAGCCACGCTCACACAGCTGACCGATGATATACTGCGATCTGGAGGCAGGCTAGCCTACGAGGTGGAGGTGCTGCGTGGAGAAACGGTTGGGCTCACCGATGTGCTGAAGGACGGAATAAAGGAGGACGTGGCCAAATTTCTCCCAGGCGGCCTTGCAATAGAAACGGAGCAGCCAGATTCAGCCAGCAACCAGCTATTGGACTCACACGAGGAGCAAGTCCTAACCCCAGAAATGGCACCTGCACAACCACTTTCAGCCGCCGCTGCCACATCGCCAGAATACATAACCTCCCTCCGCACCCTCACAACCGTAAAATCACGCCTCGAGAATGTAATCAAGGTCTTTGGCGAAGCCATGCAATGGACGATCCCACCATCAGACATCTCTCTCGGTTCCTCACTCATCAGCGTATCCGCTCCCGAACCTGGCAGCGACAATGCTTCGCACGAGCAACGCGGCAAAGAATTTGCGTCCGCTCTACGCTCTGAGATTGCCGATCTCATTGTCGGCGATCCGGAGCAGGGATCCGCCAAGGCTGAGGCTAGGATCCAGGCGCTGCGCGATCTGGCTGTGGTTTGGAAGGGCACAGCGGAGGAGAAGGCTAGGACAAAGTTCGTCGAGGGCTTAGTCAAAGTAGCTGAAGACAAGCAGAGAGAGGTCGAGAAGGAGAGGGAGAAGACCAAGGCGAGAGGAGGGCGCAGTGCCAGTATAGCTAAGCCGCAGCAACCACCGGCGAAGGAGCAGGGGAGAGGTGGGTTCTTGGAGAACCTCAGTCGGATACGAGGATTCGTCGAGTAGGCAACGAGTCGGTTGGATGAATACAAACTTTTACAGCATCATATGTATTGCTGCAACACTGACCAAGAAGACTTGAGTGCTCCCTATTCAGGCAGGCGATAGCTATTGTGAGCATCACCTATGGAGACTTGATTTTGTCATAATGCTTACAAGAGGGTTCACGATCATGTGTGATGGCTACATTGCCTCTAGCTTCCGCTTCGAGCCCGCTCCACAAATGGCTTCGTTGAATCCACCATGAGCCAGGGTTGCGGAAGGCTGCAACTAGCTTCACCTCAAGCCGCGAAGATGGGCGGAGAGGGTACTTGAAAGAGGATGTGTGCCTTGCAGCTTTATACAAAAAAAAATTAAAAGTGAAATGCCCAAACTCCTGTATGCCTCCGGGGTATCGTAACAGCCAAAGAACTCCGTCCCAATGCCTATTCATAGCTGCCTCAATAGGTCGGCAGGCTCTCAATTGTGTCCCTTGCGCGCATAGCCTCTGCTTCGAATGATGAGACCTGCTTCTCGCAAGCCTGCCTCAACTTCTCCTCGCCTCTCTTCGCATTGTACAAGACCCATTGTTCCACAGACATCTCCTTCTCAGACTTGGTAAGACCACTCAACACCGCAGCCTGGAGGTCCTCCGTAGTAGCCCCCACCGGCACAATGGCATCAAGACCAGCATCGATAACAACATCGTTGATGAGTGCTTGGAGTTCCTCGGTGTTGCCGAAGAATGCATCAATGTCGATCGGGTCCCAGTTGCGGACTTGTTGTGCTTGCTCAGGAGTTGTCATCCTTGTGGGTGTCTTCTTAGGAGTTCCAACGAGGAGCGACGCAGGCAAGCTTGAGATGTCGGCTTCCAACTCCTCAATTTCGGGCTCTGCTGGTGCATCGTCCAATGGCTCAGGATCAGCCAGCTCTGTAGGTGCCTTCTTGGGTGTACCGGCAAGCAAGGAATCAGGGAAGCTCGAAACGCTGCTGTGTCTGATGCGCTTTGGCGAAGAATCGACGACTTCGACGTCTTCAATCTGATCGCTTGTGCGCTTCTTTCCGCGTGTCTTTGTAGTCGAACTCGCCGTCGAGGTACGCTTGGCCTTAGGCGCAGCTTTCTTAGCCTTTGGCTTTGGTGCTGGTGCGAGTGGAGGTTGTTCATCCTGGTTGTCATTCATGGTACTGTCAAGCGGCTCCGCAGCCTTCTTTTTACCGCGCGTGGGCTTCTCGATACTGTCGATTGTGTCATCGACCTGTGTGCTCGCACGTTTCCTGCCGCCACGTGCGGGTTTCTCTGTAACGCTGGAGATTGTGTCGTCGATCTGCGTGCTTGCGCGCTTCCTTCCGCGTGTGGCCTTTGGCTTGATCTCCTCAACAGTGATATCGATCTGCTCACTTGTGCGCTTCTTGCCACGAGTGGGCTCGGCTACAGTGGAGATCGAATCATCAATTTGCTCGCTGACGCGTTTCTTGCCTCGCGTCGGTTTCGTGGTCGTGCTGGCGTTGGATGTGCGTGTAGAGGCGCGCTTGCCTTTCTTTGGGGCAACCTTTGGTGCGGGGTGATATAGTTCCTTGAGCGCAAAGAACAGACAATCAGGCGCGCGTCGTCGGTGCTCTTCCATTGGATCATCGCCGATGTCCCATGCGTCGAGAGAGAGCGAACAGTACGCACAGGTGGCGCCATCAGTAGTGTCTAGTGTGGGATCGTAATACCAACCAGCTTCTACCAGCTGCACTTTGCATTAGCAATGGAACAGACTGCGAGGGTTGTGGAAGCTTACCTGCTCAATGCTTGGGTAGCCTTCTTTGCTGTCAAGAGGCCACTCCTCGCCAAATGTGTCGCGACGTGCTTGCATCATGGCGTCTGAGACAGGGTCATCTTCACTCCGGTCTGGGTCTCCAGTTCGCAGACGGATGCATGTGACAACGGCAAACCCGCAGCTTGGAGAGTGTGTAAGGTGTTCATGTGCAGGTACGTCGTTCTCTTCCCAGCCATCGAGCTGGCAGTGACACGCGAAACACTGGACATTGTCTGGGCTGGCCGTTGTAGGCTTCCAGACGAACCCAGCGAAGGCTAGATCATGTGCAGATGGAAGCGCCAATGGCCAGGCGTTCTTCGACTTAGAGGGTGCCTTCTTCGACTTCGAGGATGTCCGCCTGGACTTGGAAGTTGCTGGCGCGGAGAATGTGTCGATACGCGCCTGCAAGCATGCGAGAGAAGCCATAGCTCCTATAAGCTGGCAGCGGTGAAGCCTGGTAGTTTGTTGTGGATGTTTCGAGGTGCGAGAATGGACTGCAACACAAACGCGTAGATTTGCGCAATGCTCGAGCTCGGTCGTGGGGTGGGTTGTGAGCAGAGTGGTGGGAAGTCGCGGTTGTTGGGGAGCGCAGGCACCAAGTAAACAGAATCCCAAACACGTCCGATCTTTTTAGCTTGCTTACGTCACGCCCAGGTGTGAGCGCTCTCAACAGCTTCACGCATCGACTCCACGACACCAATGTATCAATTTCGCCCATTCATACGGACAGCGTGGTGCAGGAAGCCCCTGCTGCTGCCTGGTCGCCGGTTCATCGCGACACAGCAGGCGCAGTCAATCAAATCGAACCCAGAAAGCCAGTCGCTACCTGCAGGATGGGAGGACCAAGAGCCTACGCTTTCGGACTTCTCGGAGCTGCCGCACAAGGACTTTGGAAAGAATCAATTGATACAGACGAACGAAGAATTCAAGAGATCGTTAAGAGGCATCCTGCGCGAATTTCCCCCTGTCACCTATGCGTTTGCCTACGGCTCTGGCGTCTTCCCTCAATCTGCTGCGACAGCATCGCTCACGACCGAATCGCCGCACCCAAATCCTCCTGAAGCGATATTAAAATGGCAGAAAGGCGGTGGAAAGATGATAGACTTCATCTTGACACCAAGATACTCGCAGCATTTCCACTCGCTTAACCTGCGCGAGCATCGAGACCACTACTCATTTCTTGGATCGCTGGGCTCAGGGGTGGTCAGCCACGTACAAGACGGCTATGGAGCAGGCGTATACTTCAATCCGTATATCACAGTCAATGGCACGATGATCAAGTACGGAGTGGTCAATTTCGAAACCCTCCTGCGCGATCTCACCGATTGGGATACGCTGTACCTCGCCGGTCGCCTACACAAGCCTTGCAAGATACTGCACGAGGAGCCAAACATTCGTCTCGCAAATCAGCGCAATCTGTTGTCGGCCGTACGCTGCGCTCTTCTCCTTCTGCCTCCCACCTTCACCGAAAAGGAGCTGTATTCCACGATCACAGGATTGAGCTATCAGGGTGATCCACGCATGCAGTATGGCAGCGAAAACCCCAAGAAAATTGACAATATTGTCACGCATCAGATTCGGAACTTCAGACTATTGTACCACGATCTGCTTGTGTCATTGCCAAACATCATGTACGCCGACTTCTCCGCAGTGAGTAAAGCAGATTGGATGGATGATGTTAAGCTGGACCTGAAGCTTTCGCAAGACATGAGCCCTGAGCGGCGCGCGAACATGGTCCGACGACTACCTAAAAAATTCCGCGAGAAGATTTACTTCCTGTATCGGGGCAAGTTCGGCATTTCTGGCAGCGAGTACAAGACGATGCTGGAGGCAAGCAAGGATGAAGACGCCAAAGGAGGTGTCAAGAAACAGGTGGCCAGTGCCTTGGACAAACGCATCGCAGCCGAAACTGATTTGCCCCAGATGGTCACAAAGGCCATCAACCAGACAGTTAAATGGCCATCAACCGTGCAGAGCCTGAAGGGTCCACTTAGCGCAGGGCCGCAGAGGGCCTGGAGATACTTGAAAGAAAAACGTGAAAAGGGTCGGATGAAGTAGAACAAAATACTCCAACCAGGAGCAGCAAAAGTTGATTCGCGGCCAAGAAGGCTTATTCGGGCAGTCCTCCTTTTTGTACCATCACAAAAACGCAAGCGAGTAAGCGAGCGTCATTAAATAGACTTGTATTTGGATAGCATGCAGCCGCCGTCAGTAGCATGCGGGTCAGGCTTGGAAGAAAATTTGAGCGGATTTCATTTTCTTGCTGGCTGGAAGGATATCCGTGCTGTCTCGAAATCATACGCAATTCGTCTTAACGCCATTCCGCGAATCAGAATGCGCTTTTCGCTACCTTGGTGATATCTGGGAGGCAGTGGTTTCCAGCTTGATCTTTTCACGCCTCTATATTAATCTCAAGTCCATGGATACTCGGTTTTAAAAGATTTGCCTCGCAGGTAATCACAGCTTGACCAGGGCGGCGAAGTTGTGGCGGAGGGAGGCATGGCCCTTGCACTAGGGATGACACGCTCAATCAAAGAGCAGCTACCATTTTTTTGGGCGTTCTTTTGTGTCTGGAGATCTGACAGGGCATTCTTGGGGTGGTAGATGTGGCTGGCGGGCTTGTGTCGCTTGTCCGTCCACTTTCGTAAAGGACTCGAAGCTTTCACGACTTCCGTCTTGTCACACAATCGAGACACCCAGGACTACAACTCCGCCGAAGAGCTTGGCAAAATTGTCGGGGTTCTGGAGCACAGTATAAATCAGCTTGCTTGAAGGCCTCCGGTGCGACAAACATCGGCGTATAGGATCGCCTGGGACCTTTCGTCGCTGCCATGTACTCGGTAAATACCGAAAAGATGAATCGCAAAGCCTCGTCAGTAACCGCTAGAATTCCGCTCTTGGGATAATCGCCGCCTATGAGTGTAGCTTCGCATGTTCTATGCAAGCGTGGATGGCAACTCCTCCAGGCTGCTGATCAGCTTATGCCAGGGTCGTGTGAGTGACTTCTAACGAAACATTCTTCATGTACGTGACAGGCTCGGTCTTCTCGATCGGTCATGCTAGGCGCGTGCGAACTTCATATTACAAAAGTATCTTTACATCACAGGCGAATTAGGTAAGTAGCAGCGGCGTCACGCGGCGCATTGATAGACCTTTGCGAGGTTTGCTGCACGAGAAACACGACGCTGAACCCATGAATGAGTTGCAATACGCGAGCGCAGTCGGGGCTGCCGTGCTTATCGCTTCACGCCTACTGTGTTTGTGCTTGTGCAAAAATTGCACGCCCCAGGATTCGAACGCACGCCCCGAGCTCAGACCATCCAGGCACAAAACAATGCCAAAAAAATGGTAGCTTCTCTTTGATTGAGCGTGTCATCCTTAGTGCAGGGGCCATGCTAATCTTCTCTGTATCGTTTCAAATTGACCAAATGCCCGAAGGCGAAGAATAGACCATTTTACAAATATATATACTCGAGTGTAGCGCTGCGTTGTCAGGTGGTCTGAGGGCTTTGCAGGCTCACGGGCGCTGCGGCGAGATGCCAGAACAGCGGCCCGTGCTGAAACGCACCCGCAAATGACGTGAATGGGTCCGAAAGCCGTCATAGCAATGCGACCTCATTTTCTAGCAAGGGATTTAGCGTCATCGAGGCACTTGGATGGGTTGCGTAAGTGCGGACTTGAACTAAAGCTGAATGAGACAATCACAATTTCGAGGGTCTGGATGTACCAAACAAGCTTGAGAGGTATTCGATGTAGTCTCCAGATCTGGGAATGTTTGGAGTTTTTGCCTCTCCAAGTGCGCGAAGACGTCGTGCGCTAGTCTACGTGGAGCACTTGGTTTATCTGACAATTATGTGGCGGAGAGTCCAGCAAAGACAAAGAACCTCAGGTCACAGCATTACGGGTGACGCGCTCAGCAATTTAAAGAGAGGTCACATTTTCTTGCTGTTTCGAATGCCCATGTGGCTTGCTACCACGCTCAGGCACGCTATACGCGGCAGCGCGTGTGCCTTTGGAGGGTGCCGCGCTGGCGATCAAATTAATCCATGGTTCTCGTTGCTATGGTGCCATAGGTAGTAAATCTTAATGTAGTATTGATTGTATAATACGATATGCTCTGAAGCGCACCCGCGCTATAATGTGCCTCTTGCAGGCGTATATCAAATCTCGGCAGTTGCTTCCTCTGTCCATTAGCGTTGTTTACCGCCAGCGTGCCTACATACTTTGGCCATCCATCCGTAGCTCAATCTGTCAACTGTTACCTCAGCACCAGGCACTTTCCCTGGCACCAAACTGATTGCTCTGACATATCTTGGAGGCCGAACTTTGTTTGCACGTTTACCGCAGTCAGTATCTTCAGGGCCACGCAAGGGGAGGCAAGGGATTAGCGTACGCGCGCTCCCGCGGAGAGGATCCCAATAACACAGTCGCAAAGATCAAGCGTCCCGACTTCACGTGTGCCTACAGCACCGGTGGATGCAGTCATCAGTCCACAGACAAGGACCCATAGAAATCGCGTCAAGTTCTGTGGAGGAATCAAGAAGCATATGAGAGCTTGTTCAGGTGATCGATAGTAATGGACCACTGCTTTGTTATAAGATCAGATGGACTCTTCTATATAGAGAGAGTACCGGGGAGCTTAGTAATCGTGGGTCGTGCCATCGCGCAGTTGGCGAATGCTCCTTGAGCTCATCCGAACTTTCAGTCACCAGCTCGTAGGTCTTTGGCATGCTTCTGTCGCGACAAGTTCTATGTAGGTACACTAACTCCTGCGCAAAGTCTGCTCAAGAGCCGGAGACGACTTCGAAGGAATCGTCTGCGAAAATAACGCTCCAGTGTTCTGTCATTGGCTGCGATCATTCCCACAACGGCGAGAGGGAACTGCTCAACCACGCCAGAGTCAAGCACACAGGTACCAAAAAAGCAGACATTGGTACGACAGTGTTTCCAGATTCCTCGCAACCAGCGCAAATTCGATACCACAAGGCTATGCTTGCTGCAAGCCCGGCAGATGCTGATAATTTGCTGCGTAGCATATACGTGGATGCAGAGCATTCAAGGCAGTAATAGTACTGGATATGCCACCCAAGGCGCCGCGGACCGTTTAACTCATGGCCTTCAGAGCGCTTCAAGCTCTAGGTCTAATGGAAGTTTACACAAGTCTGCCAATCAGCAAGCTTCCGTCACTCCCACTGGCACTTAGGTCTTGATTCCCATAAACGGTGTGCGCTGGTTTTGGGATCATCGGAGTATTGCTGTCCTGGCTGGGTTGCCTTCTCTCTGGGGCGACAGACATCTCTTGCTCAACATGTGTGCTTGGAATATTGGTCCTATTTCGCTTCGTTGCAAATGGGTTCAGAAAGCGTGATTTGATAGAACCAGGTTCTGGTATCGAGACCTTTGGTAAACTCGGTGGCTGTTCGAGAGAGGCACATTCAATGAACTCATCGCCACGAGAGTGAGAGCGCTTCCAAGCATCTTGGCCACTACTAATACCAACACTAGAACCTCGGTGTACGGTGCCGTTGGCGGAGCTGAATTTTCGGTGGACAATATCGTCGAGGACAGATTTGAAGTCGTCAAGGAAGATGGTGTCTGAGGCGCACTTGAAGACGAGAGCAAAACGCCAGTATGGATTGATGCCACTGCTGGCTGTGACACGGGCGGCGGATACGGCGACGTCTGTGAGAAGGAATGCTATAGAGAGGAACTAGTATCGTTATCAGTGGTTTGTAGCGAACTCATGCACTCCAGAGCATACCATGCAGAGTAACATAACACCAAATCTCGAATTGATCCGGACAAGGGCCCAAATCTTGAAGCCGTATGTCTTCTTGATCGCACTGATCAATTTCCAAGTCGTAAAAATCCACCATGGATCGCGGACCAGCGCTTCCCACGGCCGCATTCGGACATTGGCATCTGAACCAAGCCCATTAAAATAGGAGAAGTTGGACCAAGCTTCAGCGATCCAAAAGGGCTGTACGCAAAGGAGCGATACGATAAAAAAGCGCGAGCCCCATAGAGGCAGAAACGGACGAATCTTGAGCCAGGCGACGACGTTGTGGAGGAAGTAAGAGATGAAGAGTAGAGTTGCTGTTGCCGACAGATACCACCCGTAGTATGGATCCTTCACGAAAATGAAGGTGCCGTGCCAAAGCGCGAGGACAAGCTGTTAATTCTCAGCATTGCAAGGACGCTCCACCTTCATCAAGAAGGCTTACCTCGAGCAGGATGAGCTTGTGTAACCATATGCCCGAACGATAGTTGCAAAAGACTATCAAGATTAAAATGACAAGGCTTCCCACGTTGTAGCCCTGCGCCCATGCTTCCAAGAATCCTCCCTCTGTAGACAAACTGTCGCGTGTTGGCGGTGATGTTCGCGTAGAAGGCTCTGGCGTTGGGTTTGGCATGCGTTTGAATAAGGCCAGCAGGTTAAAGGCGTTGAGAGGAGCCATGGCTTACACGTGTCACATGTCAAGTTGAAGCGTAGAAAACCAGGGAGATCCAAGAGAGATTACATAGCAGTAGTAGAAGAGTAACGTATTCGTCCGGAAGATATTCAAGGGCCGATTGCACCGTAAAAGCAGGACAGGGCTTCGCAGTGCTTACGGTCGCGCAAAAGACGCGGGCTCAAGGAGAAGCGGTGTCCGGGGGATCATTGCTCGTTTATTGCAATGCAGGACGCTCCGAGCTGACGTTATAATGCGCAATCCGTGAGAACTGGGCTGAGTAACGACCCAATAGTAGTTGTGGCTCGGCGATCGTTGCAACGTACGAAGGCGGATTGTCGGCCACGGCGAAGCTATCATTATGCTTACTACAGTGAGGATCAGCAATAGCCTTGCACCTCCCTTCGGCAGCACCGCGAACAGCAATGGTCCGAAGGGGTCCGCATTGCATCTAGTGAATACCGTTGTGTCGGTATCAGAAATCGTCCTTCTGCTTGGTCACGCATCGAAGCGGTGTTCCAAATACGCAACAGGCGCACTGTCGAAAATGCAGTCTCGCAGGACTATCGACCGCTCGTGATCGGCGGTGGCTTATGGTATGATGTGTATGGAACGCCTTGACTGCAACCCACCACAATCACCACCCAAAGCCTCATTCTTCAATTGAGAGAGTCATCCGGTCCGCGTCGGAGAAGCCGACCGTTCATTAGTGTTTCAGTCTATGTCTAGGGTAAGCGCCCATGGTTGCAAGGAGATGAGGCATTGCAAAGGAAATTTGGAGGCGTTTCCCCAAACTGTGGCACAAGGTTTCAAGAATCTGGGGTGCTGCCGGGGTCTCCGCTTCTACACCACGGTCACCACCTGTGGCTCATAAAACCGCCATTGCTCACCACATGTACTGACTTTGCCAAGTCTAGCATTGACTCTAGAGTGAAGGCAATCTTTATGAGATGGCAATTGATGACAGGACTACACCAATCGTTGATGTACAAGATTGGCACTATAATCATCTCAATGCTTCTTAGATTTGATGCGCAAATAAAGATAATTCAGGTGTTATGCGCCCTTTGCACAAAACACAAGATCGCTTCGACCCTTCTCACGCTGCCCGGTGTATGCTTTACAGGTTCATTTTGTTAGAGTAGTATCCCAAGTCCTAACACGCCAGAAGGAGTTCGGCAACCATGTCGACCATACGTCAAATCGTTCCATGTTCCATGCTCGTGCTGTTGTCGATTCTCGCGTGATGACGTCCCCAGTCGCGTGTGCAAAGTGGAGCCTGGCCAGTGCGCTTTCACGCGCTTCGTCGCAACTGCCATCATTGACTCTGGGACTGCCAACGCCATGTCGCAGTCAATTGCACCACGTATTGCCCTTCGGCTGAGCTCGAGAAGTTCATTGACTGCCTCCACGAGAGCCATCGAGCTGCCATGCCGTAATCTGTGAGCTCCTAATATTGATCGCCCGACGCTCCAAGAGCTCACACCATCAGTTGCGCTTTCCATGCGTCACCGACGTTCTGCAGCCCCAAGTTGAGGAGCTTCTCCAAATATCCGCCGCTGTGGAAGAAGGCTGGGAAGGCCAACAAATCGCATGCAAAGACTGACTCTAGCCCGCCGGTCAACCAGACTGGCGGACCCACCCCGACGGACGAGATCTATGATATGTCTGAGCTCGAGTCTTCTATCCTGAAGGCAATCGAGAAGCTCACACATGATCTGGCACAGCTACGAAGCGGAGGACGACTGAATCCCGACCTTGTTGAGAGCCTGAAGGTGCAGCTCGGCACAGCAGGGCAGGGCAAAGAAACCGTGAGACTAGGCGACATTGCGCAAGTGGTTCCCAGAGGACGAGTGTTGAACGTCATCTGCGGAGACGATGCAGTAAGCCGGTGCAATACTTGAGGCGAAACTCATGTACTGACCTGTGTCACAGCATATCAAACCCATCACAACCGCCATTGCTGCCTCGCCGCACTCCCTCACACCGCTCGCACCCGAACAGAGCAACCCATTAACCATTCAAGTGCCTCTTCCGCCGCCAACGGGTGACACACGTCGAGATGCAATCGAATCTGCAAAAAAGGCATCGGAAAAGGCCGACGCCATGGTCCAGCGTGCAAGACAAGACCACAACAAGCTAGTCAGGAAGTACGAGCTCAACAAGGAGGTACGCCCAGACGACATTCAGAAGGCGAAGAAGCGCATGGAAGAGGTAGTCAAGAAGGGTCACGAAGAGGTCAAGCGCATTGCTGATGGTGCGAAGAGGGTCTTGGAGAGCCAATAGAGTTGCTTTGTCTCCAGAAGAGAGCTCAGCTCAGAACGCCCATGTGTAAATGAATCGCAACTTCTTGCAACTCTTGAGCACATTGCTGAAATTAAGCCCTGACTTTCCTAAGGGCAATGCACCCATGCGCTGACTGCGTACAGCCTTACGCCACCGTGTGTGTTGCCACGCTGGAAGCCTCTTACTTGATAAGTCAAATGAAAGTGTTTACCACTAGCTTCGTGTTGCACTTGCAAAGAGTTGCCCTTGGAAGCCCCGTGAGAGTAGGAATAGATGTCTCACGAACAAAAGAGACCATAGTATGCGCTGTGACTGAAAATAGAGCGCACAGCTACATATCGTGAAAGACTTGCCTCTCTCGTTCTAAACATCGTTGATCAGCTGCAGCGATCGAGTCGCTCCGCCACACAAGAATCTGCCTTGTTGCCTCATATGCCTCTTGAGCAACATGCGACTGCTCACGATCCGATCATGAGACCATGGCCGGCGTTTGATTGGTGGACCACCCAATGCGAGCAAAGCGATGTGCATGGTGGCGGCTGAGCTATCTTCAGCGCTGGACCTCGTAAATTACACCTCAACCTCAAGCACGACAAGAGATCTGCTCAATCCTTCGATCGCAGCTCATATTCTCTGAGAGAGCTATGATACATTCGGCAGCATGGCATTTTCCAACCAAGCCAAGGCCTCCTTGATCGCGACTGCAGAGTTGGCCGAGAAGAAGTCGTCTGTAGCACCTGTAGATCCCTTCACAATCAGCGTCACTCGCCTGCCAACCGAAGGCGCTGACAGCATCATACCTGCCGAAACACAAGGAAGTCAGACAGTGTTGCACATCTATTTTGAAGATGGAAGCGGCCACAAAGTCATCACACCCACGCTTTCTACCTCTCAGGAACGGCGATTTGGTCCCAGGCCAAAAGAACAAAAAGAACGTCGTGTTGCGAAAAGAGAAGCCAAAAAGCTGCGCGAAACCACTCCAATACCTCCACCATACAACACCCTTGACGAATCTGCTGCACTCCATGATGCATCAGAGCCAGCAGGAGCAGCGAAGGATTCATACTTTCTACACACGCCCTACCTTTCCTTCCATCTCCCTCCTTCAGTCCTCTACATTGGAGACGGCAGGTATGCGCCAAGTAAGCCCGCAGCACTGGTACATACCAGCTGCTTCTGGCGCTCGTACAAGATCCAGCTAGGGAATTCTCTATCCTTGCCCGGCGTCATCGATCCACGCGGCGTAGTAAGCTGGCGCCATAACGGTGGCTCAAACAGCGTTTTGAAGAACGATGACAAGAATCGAGAAGGAAGACTCTTGAAGGGTTATAAAGTCCGTGGATGGCGACTCTGGGGCGAGACGGGGAAGAAGTATGTCCACGGTATCCGTGATAAGCGCAAGGCGGGGAATGAGTTCGACGACCCGGATGTTGACAGCGAGTCTATCAACACAAAGAAAATTGTGGCAGAAGAGGTTGTGCACTTGACCTGGACGCACCCGCTGTCGCTTCGTACTCGGTTGTACACGTTCCGATTCCGCGGCATAGAATTCCAGTGGAAAGGCACAGGTACGGTGAGCGAGGGGCGGAAGTGTGGGTGGATGTTGAGGTTCTGCCATCTCAAGCTCATTGCCAAGGTTCCATTTGACATTGAGAGCGAGCAAGATGGGATGAAGGATGTTTGTCTAGGGAAGTACACATCCTCTATTGCGGCCGAGAAGAGTGGGACGCTTCAGGTGTTCGACGATGCGGTATTGAGTTTTGTGGAGCAGTGGATGCCCAGTCTGCTAGAGGGAGAAGTCGCAGATGTAGAGATAAAGGGAGACGTTGACAAGGAGCTTACAAAGGAAGATAAGATTATGGAGTTGAAGCAGAGTAGGCTCTACCAGCTCATAGTTGCGACCCTGCTCTGCATGGCTTGTGCGGAAAAAGAGAAGAGGCATACTATTATTGATCTCACGATTGGTATAATCGAAAATGCGGGAAACGGTGGAGGGTAGATCGATTCATAGCTCAAAGTGGCATTTTCTCTAACCGCACAATTCAATGTATTCTGGGAAGAGTCACTGTGAAAGGGAGGATTCCAAGATAGACTTCATGAAGCTGAACGCAGCATGGTCGCTTTCTGGAAGTAAGCTGTTCAACATGAGCTTACAGCAGTAGGGGTTATGTACAGCCGTTGAAGGCATTCGGGTATCGCAAGACAAGTTCCATTACAGCAGCGGCAGAGTTCGCTGAATCCTTACCGCAGATATGGGTATAGTTGAGGCCCTTGGATATCTTGTGGCTGGCGCAGACAATATTAACCGTGGCAAAAGCGTCAACAGGCTCATGGCGGGGAGAGGTGGAAGTGGCCACCAGCGTGTCAGTGTAGCCATCATTGGAGCTGTCTGGAGGCAGCGGTTGACTTTGTCGCCACTGTCCACTTCATGGATGACTTGATGTTTTGGGTACTCAAATTGGACAAGCCGCGGCCTTCATACGTGCAAGAACGTCTTCAAAGGACGCAGCGTGTGGATTGTCCAGCCTGAAACAGGAAGGATGATGACGAGCAGATACCATCGCCCTCAATACCCGATATCAGGGCAATCGTGTCTGCACGGCGTATTCTGTACCGATGGATAGTCATTAGCAATCGTGGTCCCGCGGATCAGTCAAGTGTGTTCGTTGAACCCTTGGGTCGGCGATTCACTTCAGATTGTAACACGTGTGGTGATGTTCAGAAGTATCCTCTATTATACTCTCCCTCTTTCGTCGGCCCACCTGATATCTTGACGAAATGTTCCAACAGATCGGCTAGGAAGCAGCTTGCAAGGAGCTCTCTTATTTGCTGATATTGTTATCATCAGCTCCGAATGATCGAGTACACGCAGGTTCGCACAAGCTTTACGCACAGATACGTAAGTATATAGCTATATGGACATTTACCTCCTAGTACTTTAGCGTGAATAGAGCTGATGTCTCTTTGGACAAGCTAGCCAACGGATATCGTTACAGCAAATTCAAGCATACGACAGGGCAGTATAATTCATCCTGAGACTACAAAGGCTTTTTCTTCCCACCAAAAACAAACATGGATCGCTTGTGTAACTCCTGACTTCGTCCTCAAGGCAGTATTCCGGCGTGTATGGCAACTGAAAGACTACCAAATACTCCTCTTTGCTTCCGTTGTTAGCGACCTGTCAACCATTTCCCCACTCATCGAGCCTCTTGAAAACCCACTTTACGTCTAACAAACGCGCGACATGCATTTCGTCGGACGTTAGAAGCATCGTGTCGGCATTCCTGGAGTCGCTTGTATCGAAAATGTACTTGTGTTGTGGCGGTCACTGCTTCAGCTCCTGATACTCTTTGAGAGCGGTTGCGGTTACAAAATGTGGGCGGTACTTGGAGGCTGTCAGGCCGGTGTCGTCGAAAGAGATAATAAAACGAAACACGGACTGGAGGCCGAGTGGACCTTATCCAAGCCTCCCTTTAGTCGGAGGGGCGGGAAACAGAGAAAGGCGCAATTTACTTTGTTGTGCGACCAACACTTGAAGATGAGGTTATCTTCTAGAGTAGTAATACTGAAGGTATTCGGAAGTAACCACAAGACCTAAAACCTCCTAAAATACACATTTCAAAGGGAATTAAAGCTTAAGCTCTGACCCTAGGCCGATTGTGCTAACAGTTGCTGTGAACTGGTTTACATGACTAATAAAAGACTGTGTCATTTCTACGTAGCGTTTTTCGCGGATCATTCTCCTGATGACCTCTTTGCAAGGATGCAAGCATGCATACTTCCGATCCATCAAGAGCGCCTCACTTGAGCCAATGATGCCGCATCCAATTCTAGCCCTGGAGAACAGAACTAGCTTATTTGATCTCTTCCAGATCTAGATGCAGACTAGTGCAATGTTCTTCACCGGTGACAGGGTCGACGAACAAGTCTGGGTGCTGCGGGCTCGAGAAGAGGAATAGACGCGCAGAGTCAGGGTATACGAGCTGTGGGAGACATGAAATATCTCCAAGTTGGCTGGCATCGCATAAGAAGAGTGGGTGATTGTAAACGCTGGGGCTGGTCGCAACCTCATCGCCGACATGCGTGACAGCCTTGTTTGAAACCATGGCTATCATGATGGGAGCGTGCCTGAGGAGAGTCATCTTGCTCGCGCCATCAATCTTTTGACTGAGGCGGTTGGCGACGTCGACGGCTTCATCGAGGCTGTTGTACTCGATGGATGTCGCCATTTTGACAGCGCTGCTGGTCAAGTCAGTGATGCGGATCAGAGAAGCCTTGTAAGCGCAGTCACCCATCTCTCAGATGATGTTCACAGAAATGCTTTTGCTTGCGAACAGTTACTCACGCGAAACTGCAAGCAACAGAAAACGTCTTCACGCATGCGAGCTAGCTAGCACGTGGCGCTGTATGTCTTCAGTTGTACGCAACCATAAGACAGGGACTGGGTGAGTGTTGCAAAAGCTGCAAGTGTTCTCAGAAGGTCGCGGGCAATCATGTTGTAGGCGACCGGCTAAGCGATGTGAAAGTGAGGGTGAAGTCATTCGCGGAAGTGTACTAACTAAGTGCGTCAGATTTAGAAACTCTCAAACTAGGACATAGCGTGCGCGGTGGCCAGACGGGAATGGATCTGAAGTAGAGAAGTGACGATTTCCCAAACCCTACTCAGTATAAGACAAGGCGAGTGCGGTGGCCAAGAAGCAGGCTGTCAAGGTGTTGGAAAGACGTAATAAAGGTTTATACAGTATCGCCTGCGTACATAGTAGCTTAAGTGGATATACTACACTTTTATCAGCTTCGTCCATACCATCGTTGGAGATATCGTACTCGGAGCCGCAGTCCTGCATGGCACCAACATATCCACCGTCGAATCATCGTTATAGTCCTCATCACAGTAGAGAACGTACTTTGTGTCCGCTCTGGCTTGCCAGTGACATCTTCAAAGCTAGCTGGGAGCTGAGGAGTCTAAGTCTTTGTCATCTCGCAACTATGAGTGTGTCCATGAAGGTTGTGCAGCCGTGCGGTGAACATGTCCATTTAGAAATATGCGTGTCTAGACCCAGATCCAACTTTCAATCTCGAAGATGCAGTTCCAGTACTATTCACAAGATGCTATGATTGACTAACCCTGCCTGTTCTACCAAGTCTACTGGCCCCTCATCTCGTCCCGTAATACCCTCTAATCTCCGCCTCTTCCCTCTCCTCATTCCCCGGCTCCACATCCGAGCCGTCATTCTCCTCGTCGAAAACCATACCATGCAGTCCCTCTCTCTCATCGCCAATGAGCGGCGCCCGCTCCCCTACTTTTCTCGAGAAGTGCCCGCCAAGACTGATTGCCAATGTGCTGAGCCCGTGGAACAGCGTGCTGCCGAGCACGATGAAGCATACGATCGGCCAGATGAGCGTGACGGTCCGCTGGTGCTTGGGGTCCAGATCGGTGGGTGGATTCGGCAGCGGGAGCGACGTGTCAGTCTCGAGCTGGGCGCGGGCTTCGATCGCGAGGAAGAGGGCGCCGACGCCCATGGGGCCGAAGTGGCCGATGAAGAGGGCCTCGGTTGTTGTGCGCACGTGGGGGAGTAGTTTTGCTTTGTAGAAGGCGAAGACGATGGGGATGCGGCGGAAGACTAGGATGAGGGACAGAAAGGCGATGAGTTTGCCGGGGGTGATGGTGTCGAGATTGTAGAACGAGGCCCAGGGGATCATGGCGCCAAAGAAGACAAAGAGCGCGGAGTTGAGCATGAGGTCGATGACGACGGGGAGGCGGGTGTCTGCTGTCGGGGAGTTGCCGCCGTGGGCAAAGCCGCGGCCGGCGCAGAATGCGACGAGGAAGTCGTCGACGCCGAGGGTGGATGCGAGGCCAATGGAGAAGATTGCGAGGAGGAGGTAGAACGCTAGGTAAGATGCTCGGCCCATCATCTCGCGTTTGTGGGAGATATGATAGAGCCAGTTGAAGGCGTGTCCGACAATAAGGCCAAGAACGACGCCGACTGTGCATTGATAGAGAACTGTGATGAGGAACCATTCCTTGAAGATCTCGCCACGCGTGGTCTTCACCAAGATGTTCAGACCAAGGAATAGGAACGGAAACGACACTCCGTCGTTTACACCACTCTCGGCGCTCAGGAGATCTCTGATTCGCTTCGGCACGCGAGTACTGAACTGGCTGTTGGACAGGACCGAGGCGGCCAAGACAGGGTCCGTTGGTGTAAGACACGCTGAAATAGTCAATGCTGACGCAAAGTCTGTATCGAAGATGAGCTTGATGAAGAGCGCGCCCATCAGCCAGCCGAACGTCATGACCGGACCGAGCAGAACCAGCAGGGCCTTCCACTTCTTCCTGAGGTAGCCATTCGGCAGTTCCAGACCGACGGCAAAACACTGCACGCCGACAACTATGCGCGTGAACTCCTGGATGATGGGATCCTGGAAACCCCACTCGAATGGCTGCAGCCATCCCAAGCCACGAGGCCCTACCACAATTCCAAAGATGGTAGCTAGAGGTGGCTCAGACAGATGCAGTCTGTTCCTGATCATGAGCGAGAAGAGTGCATAGAGGATAAGAAACGAAGTCAGGACCAGGTACGACAGGTGAGGCCCAGTGGGCTCGAGTTGCGACCACATGGCGATGGTATTGTTGACTCGATAAAGCAGCAGCTGTGGAAGTATGCAACTAAAGAGCTATATGTGTTGGAAGCAGAAAGGACAACATCAGCCAGATCAAAACAGTGCTAGACGAAACTTCAGGTGGCGATCATCATGACGAAAATTGGAAGCACGACAGGGGTGAGGATCAGAGTACAAAGATGCACAAGCAGTTAAGCATTTTTCGCAGCATGGCGGATACGGTTTTCGATGACGGCATGACCCGATACGCAAGGCACGCTAGCAACGGGTCCGCTCGATTGGGTTTGATGAGGCCTATATGGCAGATCAGCGCGGGATTTTAAACTATTGGTTAGCTGACTGTGAAGTAAGACTGAGGGACGTGGGTGTTTGCAACCTGCTATTCTTAAGCAGTAAAGACAGTACTGTCTTTAAAACTGTTAGTTGGTAACTGTGAAGTAAGATTAAAGAACGTAGGTGTTTGCAACCTGCCTTTCTTAAGCAGTAAAGACAGCGCAGTGTAAAAACTATTGGTTAGCTGATTGTAAGGCAAGACTGAGGGACTCGAGTATTATTAACCTGCCTTTCTAAGCAGTAAAAGACAGCGTGTTCATGGAAAAAGCTGTCAACTCACGAAGCTCAGGCTTGCTAGCTGTGAAGATGCCCATTCATACGACTAATGTACTCATGTCGGGCCATGTTGTTTAGCGTATGATTGTATTAAGAAGTCGCTGCATGTATAGCACGTGACTGCGTGATGCTGCCTTTTGTAACAAAGCGCCATGCTCTTGCAATAGATGGGCCCCCCAAACGCCCGTCCGCCGATAATGCAACTCTGTCTGCTCGCGCCTATACGGATGATGTGATGTGATTAGAAATACAGGGTGAGAATCCAAGCAAGCGAATGCAAAGCGAAGAAGCGAAGTGGCTATATATCATCTGGGGGCGAGTTGAAAAAGGAGACTCGTAATCTATGCAGCTGCGAGGGGTTAGCGAGAGGTGTGCTGTGAGAGGATTGACAGAACGTACTGATGGTAGCTTGGGAATGACTACGGCTATGGTAGCCAAGCAGTTGACAATGAAATACGTGCTGTCGTAATGGGTGTAATGAGTGCTGACGAGGAATAGCGCAATGGGCACAAAGAGCAGGAACTTCTTGGCCGGGGTGTACTGGTCGCCGTTGTCGATCTGCTCCCACATGTTGAGGTTGTCGTATGCGCCTGAGTTGAAGTCAAAGGGCACACCACGGACGTAGTGGAACATGAGGTAGGAACCGGCCATGTACGAGAGGTTGACAAGGGTCCAGGAAGTCTCCTGTGACATTCCTGGGATAATGTCAAAGAGGATCTTGCCGATGAAGATCAGGACAAAGTGAATTGCCCATGCGCCTGCGTGGATCCAGTCAGCCATGTGTGCGCGCGTGTAGGGATTGCGCTACGTGTCCCGTGCAGGCGCGTGCCGGGGCACTCACCCTTTGCGTTGACCCACTCGGCGTTCAGGTTGGGCAGGGCGGCCTGGTCGCTCAGCTGCTCGAGGGACTCGGGAGGCTCCTTGTAGACAAGACTACTGCTACGCCGCCTCCGGGCCTCCTTTGCTTCGAGAGACATGGTGCCGCTGCTCGAGGCGGAGCGGTCGGGGCTCAGACGGTGGGGCCGCGGGTCGCCGGCGAAGCTCAGGCGCGAGGTGCGATTGAGGAGTATGGGCGACAGTTTGGCGGTCGTGGGGGGCGGCGAGGAAGAGGCGGTTGTGGGACGGTGCAGCAGGTGCGGCAGGTGCAGCAGCGGTACCTCTGCGGCCGTCAGCAGACGACGGGCGTGGCGGGCGTGGCGGGCGTTCAGGGTCTTACTGTGGGTGCAGGCCTACTGTGTACGTAGCGTGTGGGCGGGCTGCCGGAGACACCGGGCGGGTCGAGACGAGCAGAGGGAGCGAGAGGCGCACAAGGATGGCGGGCGGGCGGGCGATGCTGTCCAGGGCGCGGCGAGGCAGTCGAGCGTGTCGACGGACGGCAGGGCAGCGGGCGTGGGCTTGTGTGAAGAGAGGGCAAAGTGCCTGGAACACAAGCCACGAACGAGCGCACGGCCACCGCAGCTCCCGTGCCGCGGACAGGAATGGCCGGCCAACCAGCTCCACGCCGTCGCCAGAGCCAGCACCAGCAGCACCAGCACCAGCACCAGCAGCACCTCCAACACCTCTAGCACCACCACAACCACCACAACCACCACCACACACTCCTCCCACACATTCCCCCCACACCGCCGCGCGCGACAGCATGGCGACCGAGGCGCATCTCCCCGTCGTCGCCGCCGCCGTCCAGGACGCGCCGCCGCCCGAGCCTGCCACCGAGGCAGCGCCCAAGCCCGTGAAGCGGTCGTGGAGGTAGGCATGCGCAGCGAGCAGCACGTCCAGCTGCAGCACAGGACCACCACGGCTAACGCACCGCGCAGGCGCAAGTACCGCAAGATGCGCATCCGCTTCGACAACGCCATGCACCAGAGCAACGCCCTGATCATGGACGAGTGGAAGGCCATGGGCGTCGCGCGCCGTCTGCAGGCCGAGAACGACCAGCTGCTCGACGCCCTGCTGGACTTCAACAACCAGCCACGCGTCCCCGCCCGCCAGCGCTTCGACCTCGCCGATCCCAGCACTGCAGTGCGTAGTGTGCCCCTCGACAGCGCCCAGCCTACTGACGCAGAGCAGCCACCTGCCGCCGCGCCCGGCCTCAGCACAGAAGCTGCACAGCAACGGCTGTCACAGCTCCGCGACCAGCTCAACACGGGCGCCATCACCGCCGACCAGTACACGCAGCAGGCCGACCAGCTCCACGGCTCGCAGGCGATCCAGCACGTGCACAAGTCGCTTGCCGGCCTGGAAGCCAGCGTCCCCCACACCATTGTCGCAGACCTGACGACGCTGCCAGACGGCATTGACCTCAGCGAACACGCGCCAGGCTACATGTCCCCTCAGCACGAGGACGACTATCTCCTGGCCCTCGATCAGCTCCTCGACGACCCCGCTCTCGAGGCCACAGCCTCGCAGCACCGCACACTCCACCTTGGACCCTCGCAGCCACCACTCAGCGAGAAGGACCTCACCATCCGCAACCCAGACAGTGTGTACAACTGGCTACGCAAAAATCAGCCTCAGGTCTTCCTCCAAGACAAGGATGCTGCACACCACGACAACGCCTCGGAAAAGGCTGCCCCCAAGGGCGGGAGCAAGAAGAGCCGCCAATCAAATATCGGAGGTGGCGGTACCCCGGGCCCAAAGGAAGACCACGACGGCGACGACTCTGCGGCGCCCGAAGGCAAGGCAAAAGGCAAAAAGGGCGCAGCAGACCCAGACGACACGGCATACCGCCCCAAGGGCGGGAGCAGTAGGCCTGCGAAGCGCAAGCGGGAGGCTGGCGAAGGCGAGGCCAAGGGCTCACGTAAGAAGAACCGGCCCAGCGCAGCAGCAGCTACTTCTGCACAAGCACAATCACCACTACCACCACCACCACCCCCACCAGCTGCAGCCGCGTAGCTTGCCGCCATGACACATCTGCTTTGTATTACTGTATCACCACCTGGGAAAATGGCGTACACGGGTCGGATAGATACCCTTGGGACTTGCTTTACAGCCGCGGCTGCACGAGATAATATCGACCCATGTCGAACAAATGCTAAACTGCAAGAAACCGAATGATGTTACGTGCGTCCTGTTTATGCTATGCACGCCTGATGTCTCTTTCCTAGCATAGCCTTGTATGATACACTAATCCACACAACAATATCTATAAACCGGACCTCTTCTGCAGCTGCACAAGATAACATTAACCCATGTTGAGCAATACCGAACTGAGAGAATCTGAATAATGCTATATGCGTCCTCTATATGCTATGCACAACTAATGTCTCTTTCCTAGTATAGCTTTGTGGTAATACACTAATCCACATATAGTACTCCTAATAACATCTACAACCTCTATATCTTCAGCGGCTGTACATCAACTAATGTTGAACAAATGCTGAACTGCAAGAATCTGAATAATGCTACATGCGTCCTGTTTATGCTATGTCCATGTCTCTCCCCCAGCATAGCTTCGTATGATACACTAATCCACACACGATAATCCCTACACCATCCACAACCCCTACCTCTTCCGCGGCGCCTCGACAAGAACCGGCTCTGCGTCTGCAAAAGGCAGGCTCGTCTCGATGATCGTCCTCCCATCAACCAGCATCCCATTCCCCTTCTTCTCGTCCTCCAGCCTCGCACTCTCGGCCCGCTTCGCAGCAAGGTACTTCTTCCTCTCCTCGGTCAGGATCCATTCCTTGGGGAACTCGTGGTGCACCTTGGGCTTGTAGTGGCGGAAGTCAAACGGCACGTCTTCAAACGTGTCGGTGGCGTCCTTGGCCTCGGCGATGAGCGACTCAATCGTCTCGCCTAGGAACCGCTTGTTCTGTGTCTGGGTGTCGAATTGCTCCGTGGACAGCTTGATCAGGTCCGACGACGGGTTGTAGCGCGGCCCGGAGAGCTTGATCAGTTTGGCGCGCTGCTGCGCCGTCAGGCCCAGGTCGGACGGCGAGAACTCGACCACCACTTTGTTGGCCGCCGGGTGCGATTCGCCCAGGTACGACGTGTAGCGGAAGCGGAACGGGGTTGCTGCTGTTGGGGGCTCAAAGGGGCGGGCCAGTTCTGTCACTAGTCAGCATTGACATCATCTGGCCCAAATATGGAGAAGACGCACCATGGAGCAGGGGCAGTTCCCACGCAATCAATCGCGCATACTCTCTCAGGTATCTGTGCATCTGCAGCTGTCCGTGTCCGTCGCTGGTGATGTCGTCGCCGTAGTAGTCCTCATCGGGTCCCATCGACTCCTCTCCTTCAGCCCAGAACCCGTCTCTGACAAGGCGGTAATCGTCCTTTTGCATCTCAAAGTCGTCCTCTTCCTCAAGCTCCGTCTTGCCCGCAAGTGCGATGCCGTTCTTGCCCTTGCGGGCCGCATCAGCAGCGAGCTCCGGGTCCAGCTGCCTGAAATCCTCTGCAAACTTGCGCAGCTGCGCAATCGTCTCCTCCGGGGTGTGGGTCACGGGCTTCTTGGGCTTTTCAGGTGCACGAGGGGGCTCGTCTTCTCTGTCTCGCGCGGACCGGCATGGTGTGCTGGAGAAAGGCCGTTGCCATTGGGATGCATAATTTGGTGTCGACCGCGACGGTATCGGGGACGGGCAGCGCCGCGACTGCTGCAACAGCCTCCGTGTGACTGACGCCATGCTGCTGGAGATTAGGGATGGCGTCGTGAACTTTTCGCGGAGTCGCATCGCCAGTGAATCCTTGGCGCGAGAGAGGTCCGTGCCACGAGCCAATGCGAGGCGGTTGTGTCCGACCTCCGTGCATCTCCCCGCGCAGGCGTCTGGACGAGGGTGTGAGCTTCTTTAATACAGTTCATCGGTGTCTTTTGGCTGCTGCTTGTGGTATTCAATCAATATGGCCTCGGCATGGAAATGGACACCGAGCTCAAAGCTGTGCTTCGTCACCACTGGCGCAACAGCACCGTTCACGGCACTGATCGAGTCGGTCCTGAGCGCTTCGTCTCTGGACGCACTCCTGGAGAAGGGCTATACCCACCTTCTGGTGCAGTACGGCTCTGCTAAGGATGTTTACACTACGGCATCGACCACTGCTCGCTCGTACGTGCAGGACAGATTGATCATCGACGGCATCGATTTCAATCCGGATGGACTCCACGCGCAACTTAGACTAGTGCAGCAATCCAAAGGCTTAACAATATCACATGCCGGTTCTGGTTCCATCCTCGAGGCGCTTCGATACCAGATCCCCTTGGTTGTTGTGCCGAATACAAGTCTTTTGGACAATCATCAGGAAGAGCTCGCCGTTGCTATGGAGCGTTCAGGGTATCTGCTGCAAGGACATGTTGAGTACGTATCTTCCGGTTCTTTCGTTGATGTTTCAATATTGACGACTTTTTGAAGGGATCTTGGGCCGGTGATTCGAAAGTCAGAAGAGTTTCGCACAAAGATGTCTGAGTTTCCTCCCATAACAAGCGGGAAGCACAGAGAGACGAAGAGCTTCGCTGCTATCATGGACGAGACCGTGGGGTTTATGGATTGAGGCTTTGATACCCTCAATATGCTCCCCCCAGTCGAGAGTCGGTGATTACGAACTGCTACCGTTGACCGCAGGAGGTTCGTCTCGACAGCATTCCAGTCGACCATCCACATCAGCATCTTCAAGTTGGATCTCCCGTAAGCTGTTTTACCTGCGCATTGCCACATGAGCTTTCAATTCAAGCTGGCTATCAGTGAGCCTCCAGATCAGGTCTTGGATGCGGCTATTTCCGCCAGGCGTCATTGCTGCTGTTGGACATAGCCACGCCCACGACATACAATATACTCGATGTTGGCATGGACAGATCGAGCAACTTAACCTACAAACCTGCAACATCAGAGCATAGAACAGCCTCTTGCCTATGCGGTGAACTGAGCGCCTTTGCACCCAAAATTCGGCCGATGTGTCCTGCGAGAACATATCAGAACGACAGTTAACTCGAACCGATATTGCTACATCAGGAACGAGTTCCTCTGCGTTACTCTTAGCTTGGCGTGGCGTCGTCCCGCCCCTTGTACTCCAATAACTACCCGCTGTATCACTAAGCATCGCTCATCCACCAACCTAGTGGTACGCGCTCTTTGGCACATAATCAATATCATTACTCATCTTGCGCCTGCATTTGGCAGCAGATAAGAGCTATATGTGGCAGGCGCCTTGTTGAAATGTGCAGACGCGGAACGTAACTTGATTGCCAGTCTTCCAGTACGATGTTGTCCAATCCTCCGGAACCTATCAATACCCGTAATAGGACAGAGAGAGCGTTGGATAAACAAGTTTGCCAATGGCTTTTATCAGCACGTTACCAGTCATGTTATGACCAGCAAATGAGGCAGTTAGTGCGCCTCAATCGCGTACAGCTCGATTGACTTTAAGGCTGGATGCGACACTTTGGGAGGCGACTTACCGCATACGAGGAAACAATTCAGTCGAGCCACTGATCGTGTGCGTGTGCCACTGCCTGTGTGCACCGTGGCAATTGCGCGGCTGCTTCAACTAGGGTCGACTTCCCAGCAGTCGCGACCTCTGAGTTGCTCTCGATCGTTCCACTGCAGGCAAGTACACTGGAACTTTTAAGGCCACTACCCCTCGTGCCCAGGTTCAACTTTTACTTTGGGTTGGTCACGCTGCAGGTCTCACATACCACAACAACCCGTTTACTTTGGCCTTCAGCATCAACTCTGCGTCTTGGATTTTCTGCCCACCCGTTTGCATATACTCAGGCCAGCATCTGCTCCTCACCTCAGCAAGACATACCACGCAGCATGCGGTTTTCATTCAATCTGCCAGTCCTCTTGGCGGCTGCTTGTAGTCTTGTCGGTGCAATTCCATCAAGGTATATATGTCGTCATTCACTGAACCTCATATGGATCACTGACCCAGACAGTGTCTCGTACAAGCGGGGTGTCGACTTCAACTGGGGCAGCACGAAAGTACGGGGCGTAAATCTAGGAGGATGGCTAGTTCTCGAATCGTCAGTCTCCTTAACGCCTTCGCTCAGCAGACTTTGACATATCGCAGGTTCATCACTCCTTCAATCTTCGAGTCGCACGCTTCTCCCGACTGGCCTGTAGTCGACGAATGGACCCTATGCGAGAAGCTAGGCAAGCAGAGCTGCTACGATACGCTCAAGCCACACTGGGATACCTTTGTCTCTCTCCAGGACTTCCAGAAGATTCGTGACTCTGGCTTCAACGTGGTACGTATTCCTGTTGGCTACTGGTCCTACGTCGAGCCATGGGGCCCCTTCACTCAAGGAGCCGCGCCTTACCTCGACCAAGCCATCACCTGGGCGCGCGAGACTGGCCTCAAAGTCATCATCGATCTGCACGGTGCGCCGAAGAGCCAGAATGGATTCGATCACAGCGGTCAGAGGCTAGAGACCCCAGGATGGGGCGATGCGGACAGTCTCGCGTACACTCATCAGACGCTCAAGATACTGAACGATAAGTATGCGAAGCCGGAGATGCAGGATGTCGTTATTGCCATCCAGCCTGTCAACGAGCCATTCCTGGTCAAAGTTGCGCAAGATACGGTCCGGCAGTTCTACCGCGATGCCTTCTACAACCTGCGCGAGGTCAGCGATACACCAATCGCGTTGCATGACGGCTTCTTTGATCCGAGTTGGATGAACGGATTTCTGACACCACAAGACAACAACGCACAAGGCGTCATTGTCGACCACCATCAGTACCAAATATTCGACGCTTCGCTCGTAGCTATGGGCGTGGAGCAGCACTTGACCATGGCTTGCAACGCTGTAAGTTCGACGTTTCCAGTCTCCTCCTCTAGCACTGATTTTTAATCAACAGGTCGAAACCTACGCTACATCGGATAAATGGACGATTGTCGGCGAGTGGTCGGGCGCTATCACCGACTGCGCCAAATATCTGAATGGCTTCGCATCCGGCTCGCGCATGGAAGGTAGTTTCGCCGGCGCGTCCTATATCGGCTCCTGCACAGGCAAGTCTGGCCGAGTCGACACGTGGTCCCAAGACTGGAAGGACAGTGTGCGCAGGTATATCGAGGTCCAACTCGACGCGTTCGAAGCCCGCACACAAGGCTGGGTCTTCTGGAACTTTAAGACTGAAGGTAGTGCTGGCGAGTGGGATCTGTTCCAGCTGCTCGATGGTGGGGTTTTCCCGCAACCGCTTAGTGATCGCAGGTTTGGTAAGCATTGCACGAATTTCTGAGGAGAGGGACGGAGCTGTGCATGTTATGGGCATTTCTGAGGGCCTACAAGTGCTAGGCAATGATGAGTATGTTTTACAAAGTACAGCGAATCGGTAACATACAAGTTTGCGTAAGCATATATAGGTATGTTAGAGTCGATGACACTGTTCGATACCGTACATCAACTTAATTGTAACAAATACACGGTTGCCTTAACACTTGTCTGCATTCACTGCCTTCGATACTCCCTCTTGCCCCCAAAACCTCAGCCAATCACTCATCGACGAGCTCTACGATATCACCAAATTCTTGAAAGAGCCAGGGCTGAAGGTCTTGGAAGCTGTCTGGGATGTCCTCGGTCAGTTCTTCCTTCAATTTAACAGCTTTTGTCGTGGTATTAGATTTGATCAGAGTCTGCTCGGCTGCGAAGTTCTGTTCTTTGATAGGTGGCTTCCCATCGAGCAGATTCAGCAGTTCTTGATGTATGTCGCCATCTTTATCTCCTTCTATAGAGGCTTCCCTAGAGGCAGGAGCTGGTTGCTGAGAGCCCACTTCGACGTGCTGGAGCTCCTGGTCCTCCTTGCCATGTGGATTGAAGACAGCCGATTCGAAGTGACGTGACTGCTCAGGGCTGCTCGTTCCTTCAATGAAGGGCCCCTGGGCTCTGCGCGATTTTGTTTGACAATCAACATGGTTTGATGTCTCAAGCGCTCTCTTCCTCAGGCCGTAGCTTAAACCTCCAGTAGCAGCATAATCCAAATCGCTTGGAAACTCCACATCGAACAAGTCCTCTGGAACCTGAACAGCATCCTCAGCCTCACAATTCTGTGTTCGCGGGACACACATGGCATTTGCCCCTTGTAGATCTTGAGAGTCTGCAAGACCGACGAGTGCTTCGCCGAACATCGAGTCATTATCACCATACGTCTCCGAGCCGCCTGGGGCGACTGTTTCGCCGTCAAAGTAGTGGAGTGGGGTCATTTTGTCAGTTGTCCTCCAGTGACCTTGAGAAGCAGGATTCTTATCAGCAAGCTTATCGAACTCAAGGTCACCATAGTCGCTCGAAGTCTTAGAGCGCGCCGAGTTCTTCTGAGCAAGAAATGAGAGCTGATATTCTCCTCCTTCTTCGTAGCGATATTCAGGTCTTGTGTGCATAACTAAATGAAGCGACGGTGGCATGTCTTTCTTCTGTACGCTTTTGTGGAGAGTATGTAAGTCACGATACTCGTGCGGTCCGTTGAAGGAGTATTCTTTCTTGCGCTTCTTCTCTTGTTGTGTCAGATCGAGCTCCTCGATCTCGGCTGGAGTCTCTCTTTTCGAGGATGTAAGCTGCAGCTTCGTCTGCGCCTTATCGTTACTAGAACCTTTAAGTGGTGATTGCTCTTGATGACCTTTGATCGGCCCACGCTTGAGCCCAGCTTTTTTGGGCGGTCTGTCCATACCGTGTTTACAACAATAGTGCTTGCAAGCTTCCTTGTCCTTGCACTTGTGATTACATGGCCACCTTCCATTTGGAAGCTGAGCAGGTTCAGAATGTCCAGCATCTTCCGTAGCGGCATCGGAGTACTTTGGGCGACCTATTCCTTTGATTGATGTGCTGTTTTTGGTATTGTCGCAATTCATGGCGTCGGTTGACCTTGCAAAGTCATCGATGTGCTCGAAGCCGAGCCCTCCGCCCACAGCTTTGACTAAAGTCTCGTCATCGATATCGGCATCACCATACTCATCGCTGGCGATTGACTTATTTCGCTGAATAGGGTCATTTTCAGTGCGGCGCCTGGAGATATTTGATTTATGGGTCGGTACAGCCTCGCCTGCCTGGATGACTTGAGGCGGAAACAATGTTGAAGTAACTCCAGGCGTGACACTGGCGCCCCGCATGCTACCCGCTACAACGAATCAGCGGAGATTCTGAAATAAGGATGGCACATACCAATTCCTTCACACATGAGATAGCAGTTGATGCGCTGATCTGCGCTTGTCAGCAACGCTGGGAAGATCAGGCTCTGGCCAGCACCGAGGCTGCGGCCACTGAACATGTCAGCACGATGAGCAATTGATATCCAGAATGGACCCACTTGATCCTTGCGAAATGTAGTTTGCGTCCGTCCGAGGTTTCTGCGAGAACGCAAACGTAGACGAGTTTGTTGGCGAATTTGTCTGGGGGCCGTTCGTTAAGAAATCCGATGTCCGCCTTGACTTGAACCTTGACACCCTCTAAAGTCCTCGTGGCCTGTTTCTATATCAGTCGTATACTAACTCAATGATGACTTATCACTCACCGACGAAGGCTGAACACGAAGTGATATCCGAAGCTTTGGATACGACCTTAAGCAGTCCAGGATCTTTAACCCAAAAGGTGGATTCCTACCAACGAGAGTTTCGATGCGTCGTGCATCTATAGCTTCAAGGTCCTCAATGCTTCGAATACCAGCATTTACAAGCTTTCGAACAGAAGCAGCGCCTATTTCAGGAATCTGGATCATTTGCAAGGGACTGTCGTCCCAGGCTTTGGACCCTAATCCGCGCTCGAGCATCAATGCACTATGTATGCTGACTGAATCGCCTAGGCATATCTGACAGTCGATAATGCACCGGATCAGACTGTTGATAGACCTGAAAATCGTTGCTACTTCTAGCGCATACTGCTGCTTGTGCTTGCTTGCATCACCATCCCAGCAAAGGTCTGCATGACCAAGGACTGACTGTATGATGAGTGAGACCTTCTGAGCCGGTAGGTCGAGATTCACAGGTATCGGAAACCGAATAGAGGGCGACTTGTTCAATGTTCTGTAAAGACCTTTCTCACCTTGACGAAATCGAATCTTCGAAAATTCGGCGGCTTGGGCGATAGCCGAAAGCTAGGCGACTCACTGATTAGCCAGTTTATTCATAGATGTATGCCGTGACTTACAATCTCCGATAGGGTCGACTTGGGTTGGAGGCCCATGAAAACTTTCATAGTCTCGAATTGCACATAGTAGCGTGCCATAGCATGGCCGAACTCTGTGCATCGAAGATATTCATCTCCTGTGGCGAGCTGATGCTCCTTTAGAAGGGTAATATCGCGAAAACAGATATCGTCCACCTGTTCCTGGATATCCTGGCCACTGCTTGATCCTTCAAGCTTGTAGAAGTCTGGGTTTTGTTGCAGCCTCACGTACAGGAACGTGCCAGTCAGCCATTTCCTGGCCGAAACGAGGTCGCGAATGGTTCCAAGACCAATCTCAGCATTCATATGCTCGATGAGGTTGAGGTGTAGTTTACTCTCGAGGACCTCTTCACCTGTGACCAGGGTTTCATAGCGACGGACCTTCGTTTGTCGTGTCATTATTACTGCGACTGCGCTGTCGTCGAATTGGGGCCGACCAGCTCGACCAAGCATTTGCATCATCTCAAGATCTGAGTACTCTTGCATCCCAACTTGCGACCATGAGACTGTGTTCTTAATGATGACAAGGTGACATGGCAAATTGATTCCGACCGCCAACGTGGATGTGCAGCAGATGACGCTGATGTCGCCTTGGAGAAACCCTTTTTCAATGCTGAGCCTATCATGAGAATCAAGGCCCCCGTGATGAAAGGCCACGCCAGAGGCAACGAGGTCGCGAAGTTGCTTGTCCTGAACAAGGACATCTTTCGATGGAGGGCACCAAAGCCGATCCCGCTCACTTCTCGTTGCCCACCAATTTGCTACAGATGTCGCAGTGGTAGCGCAAGACTTTCGTGTTGCGCAGAAGATCATCATTGGCTTCCGCTCGGAGTACTTGATGAAGACCTCGGGTAACCTAGCATCAAGCTGCTTGTCGAAAGCAAAGTCGTTGTTACTGTTGCAGACATAACCGCAGACATGCTTTCTCAACTTGACCGGACGGAACTCCTCCCCGAACTTCTCGTTAGGCGCGGGAACGTATGGCTCCGCGGAACTTCTGCCTAGCCAGGCCGCTACGTCTTGGAAATTCGGAACGGTTGCTGATAAAGCGACAAAACGAATGTCGGTGCTGATTGACTTCATGCGCGACACCACGGCCTCCAGCACAGCGCCGCGATTGTCGTTGAGAATGTGGACCTCGTCAATGAGGAGTAGCTTGACAAGCCTCAAGAGTCTTTCATGATCTTTCCACTTCCTGGTCATGCTGTCCCATTTCTCGGGTGTAGTGATGATTATGTTCGCGCTTTGTACGTTGCGAAGATCTGTAGCATTGCTATCACCTGTGAGCTCGGCACTTTTGAGGCCGATCGGAGTGAACTTTTTATCCCAGTCTCGTTGCCGCTCAGAGCATAGAGCTTTGGTTGGCGCTTGATAGATGACTTTGTACTGACCTGTTGAGTTTGTAGCAATGGCCCTGCAGATAGCCAGCTCCAGGATCGCGGTCTTTCCGCTACCTGTGGGCGATGAAAGAACGAAGTTGTTATCTGATTGAAAGACTTGAGCGAAACACTTCGATTGGACGACATTAAACATAGGAAACGGAAAGACTGCTCGAAGACGATCTGGAAGAGCGGTGACAGGCACTAAAGTAATACCCTGTACTGTAGGAGGCGCGTACAGTTTAATTGGTGAAGTTTGATTCATTTTCCCCCTTAGGACTGGCTGGAATGGGTGGTCGATGTCCCGTGGTGGCGCTCCGGGAAGCACACCAGTGTTGTCCAGGTGCTGCACCTCTTCTTCGTGTTTAATGAGTGTGTCAGGCGGAAAGTCATCGAAAGGTTGAAGCTCATAATTTTGCCCAAAATCGTTGGTGCCATAGTGACCAGCTCGTCTACGGCCAGCATTCCAGGCAGGGCTCGAAGAAGCACCCAACGGCGCATCGGAGCTTGACTCGAGAGGTTGGTTGTCATTGTAGGCGAAACGACCTGTGAAGTCAGAACTAGTTGAACGCACTGTTTACGCGCCACTTGCCTAATGAGGCGCAGAAAGATTGACCAGGATGGAATTGCTGATCTGGAAAACACGTCAACCATGCTGCCATATCTTCTACAAGTGTTGTTACCTCTGTCATCAAACGCCTCTTGACACACATATTGCACATGTGGCTGTGATCGCTCCGTCTCAATATCATCTCGGTCGTATGCCCGGGATGAAGCAGGGCCCAAAGAAAGCCGAGCTCGACCTTGGGCTGTATGATGTTGCCGATCCCTGTATGGTCGCGGTTGCGTCTGCTCAACTAAGATCTGTCAACGAATCGTCTCATTTCTTTATAAGTCTTGTGTTGCATACTCAACGTGTCAAGCTGTGCGCTTTGTCCATAGCTATCGTCTTCCACTGCGTCATACATGGGATGGTGGTACTGGGTCGCGCGATAAAGCTCCCTCGGAACGACTGGTCTCTGCGCTCGTGTGTACTGAGGCTGAAGTAGATTGTATTGCAACCGTGAAGGCTCTTGCTGTCGCAGCACTTGTAATGAGCGATAGCGCTCATCCATGGTGAGTGACGGTCAACGACGACTAGCCAATCAACTGGTTGATACTGGAGACGCGAATGGAGAGACCTGTGAGAAGATGCGTGGATAAGAGGAAAATCAGAGATGGAAGGGACGTGTGGGTCAGAATGAGTATGGAAGCCGCAAAGGAGGAAGTCACGACCATCACGCGTCATAAACGCGCGGCGCACATTTTGAAGCAGCGCTCTAGTTGCATGCAGCTTATATTTGCATGATAAGGTGAAGCAAATGAAGAGTTTGACCACTTGAGACGAGGACCTCACGGCCACTTAAAGAATCGCGACCGTCCTGGGTCGACCTGGGCTCGCATTCAGTTCATCCGTTTCCTCTCTAGAGAAGGCGTCGCCGATCTTGAAGTACTCTCGGCTCGCGCTCTTACACCGTTCTTCTCATTCCCGAATGACGAAGGCCGGCGATCGACGGTTGTTTTCTCAAAGCTCGCGATCTTCACTTGGCTTTGTCGGCTACCAGGCTCTGACTTTGTGTACAGATAGGTAGCGAAAAGAACAACTATTGTGCCGACAAAGAACTATAAAGTCCATCAGTAATATGACTTACGCTTGGATGACATGGGCTTACCGATCTTGTGACCTTGAATTCGAACAACGCCACGCTCACAACACAGCTAATGACAATGGAAATGCTCGTGGCAAAATTCTTGGCAATGTTGTCTGCGTAGTTGATGACAAGTGCAACAATGACACCGCCCATGGCCTGACAGATGATGGCTGCCCATACGACCCAGTTGTAGCCTGCAAAAAAGCCAGTCTTTGCGATGTTCTCGCCGTCCTTCCAAAAAACGCCTAAAAATAGTGCTGGGAATAATGACCAGAATGACAATTGGCAATTGCGCACCCAGAGTGATGTGCTCTTGCTCGTGGACTCCTTGAGTATTTTCTCAAACGACACTCCAGCTAGTCCTGACAGTACGCATGCTACGAGCACCGCAGCCAGGCCTACGGAGCTGTTCATCTCCGGCGCCACCATGCCACGATCTTCCTTGATCCCTTCATACGATCCCGACCGCCTCGCCAAGCGAGCGGCAGCATGGCTACCAAGATCCCGTAGCTCTTGAAACGATCGCGGCCAAATCTTGGAGTCCGAATCTCGCAGCGATTCCATGGTGGCAGGCTCGGCGGCATAGCCTGGCAGCTGCACGATGGACACACCAAATACCAGAACAAGCAGAGACAGCCACTTGCGAGATGACAAACTTCTGCCTAGCATCAAGACACTACACATGGCTGTCGTCAAGATCTTGAGCTGATACGTGACTTGGAATGTAGCTGCGTCCAGATTACTGACCGCCACATACTGCAATGTGTTCTGTAGGGTATAGAGTAGGGCCGGTATCGCGAGCTTCCAGCTCTCGTTTGTGAACATGGCGGTCGTCAGGGCGTGGAAAAGGCTTGCGACGGTCGTGTTCGAGGGTAAAGTCTTGGATATGTCATAGAGAGCCTGCGCAGGTACGTTAGCGCGAGCTGTCTCAAAAGCCGTTCTGCGTGGCAAGCATACCATTGTCAAGCTGATCCCCAGCTTGAGGACTTCGTTCAGAAAAACACTCGTACTCGTATGATATCTCTGACCTCCGACGACAGGCATGACGCGCGAATAGTGCATAATCTAGTCGCACGTCAGTCATCGTCCATCCTAGCACTCATATCCATGCTGTTCGCGGTCGCTGTCGCTGAGGACTGATTGAGGGAGATACGCCTAGCATCGAATCGCGTGGTCGACTGCGGGCCGAGGTACGTGGGGCTTCATACCAAGATGAGGGCAGAGTTTTGAAATGTGAGCTACACGCGCATCAGCATGGATTCCATGAGCAAGGTATGCTGTAACACAAACCGTGACGAGAGAAAAGTGCTTCATCGATATGCCGCCCAGCGACCCTGATGATGATCTGCCGCTCATGATGCCTGTGCCGCGCAGTGTGCCCACTAACAAGGATCCTTGGTAATGCAACGTGAAGGCAAGGAAAGAAGCACACAATGCAAGATGTCAGGCACGCACGGAAATTGGGCAAGAATAGAGAAGCACAGTCAGCCCATTGTTCGCCGTGTCAGCCTAGCTAACGGCAGTGCGCGTTAACCCCAGAAAAGCTGATGCATTAAGCGGGGCCGCCAGCGGTGACGCAGGGGAAAGGGCTGTTAGCGGCGATCATGAGCTTGGGGACTTCTCAACATTGCGATTCATACTTCATCACAAACGCAGTACCGCCTCTAATCCACACATGATAAGAATTAAGCAGCACAGTAAGAGAATCAGTCGGGATACTGCAAGTCTACTTGTCGAGGATACTCATTGGCTCCAATGCGGCCGACCATCAATCTATCATGAACCAGACGTCATCCTCAAGTGCCCCACCGCAATCTAGTCTAGGAAGATCCACGTTCTTCACCCACGCCTCGCATCACCTGGAAGCAATACAAGATGCTGCGTTAATTAAAGAAAGTGACTCATTGGCGTTGAAGGATTGTGGACTACGTTGCTCGAGCGGAACATGAACGATTGGCCATTTTCTTGGAGACCAGTTACTGACAAGGGTTCGATCCTGAATCCCGCATAGCAACGTGTTTGGATCATGGCGTTTCTGAACAATGATCCAATATGTGGCTGGCGACGGCTATATTGGCAGCGATCGACGCCTCACCGCAAGCAGGGACAGAGCTGGGGAAACAGAAAATTCGAATCGTTCATTGGGCGCGTATGATGCATGCTATCAGACAAGAGCAGTCCAAAACTCACAATCTACGGTTTGTGGGATTGCACAGGCATGTCACCCTGCAATTCACCGGGCAGAGCGCCAGGCATCTCCTGCACGTGAGCGTACTTCACGGTCGGACCCAGCTCCTGCATTGCGGGGTTTGAAGGTACCTCAGCCACTGCTGGTTCCTCGTACGCGGCCTTCGATTTCTTCTTTTGCGACGCCCTTCGAGCGAAAAACAACACTGCTGCTATCAACACCAACCCTGCGATCGCGCCAATCACGATGCCTGCTATTGCTCCCCCACTGATCCCGCTTGATCCAGAACTGGGGCTTGTGCCTGCTGGCGAGGAAGTTGCGGCTGCGGATGAGGCTGCGGACGCAGATGTCTGCGAAGATGTGGGTGATGATGCCGACGATGATGTTGCGGACGAGCTGGAACTGATGATGCTTGAGGAGACCTGGCCGAGGACCTGTTCCAGTAGGACAACCCCGGAATTGGAGTTGCAACAGCCTCTGGTGTCACCACAGCACCACCTTGAGCTGGTAGCTGTGCCGTCGCAAGGCGTAATTTTGGCAGTAAGCTTTCTTAATGTCAGCACTTTTATTCGAACTGATGGCGGCACGAACCTCTAATGACGCAGTCGGACAGATATTCAGGCACTTTCCAGCACCATCGGGTTGGCCGTATTCCGTACAGTAGTCGACAAACTGTCATACTGTTAGCTTCACCCCTCTTTTGTCAATTGATATTCATGAAATACCCAGGTCGTAACCGGCTGCCCCTCATTCGTTGTGATCCTATTTTGACATAATCCATTTGGCAAGCATTCATCTCGCGTAGATCCAAGTGAGATATTTCCCCACGGCGGCTGGTCACGATTCAATGCGCAACAGATGGTCGATGGTCCATCAGCGCTGGGGCATGGCTGATATATGTTCCACTCCGGCACGTCTGGCAGGAGAGTACCGTTTCCGAAGCGGCATTGCCCTTGCGCAGCGATCGAAGCAATGAGTGGTGCGATCGAAAGATATCGTTGTAGACGCATCGTATGGGACGTTGTTCAATTTATTCTCTAACGCGTCCAGCAGCTCCAGAGGACTACAAGAGCGATGAAAACGCGGTTTTGCGAGAGGATAGGAGGCAGACAACAATTGCAGGTGAGATTATCGGGCTGCATAATATTGGCGCTCGGGCTGGGGGCCAAAACTTACACAGTGATCAGGCCGCCCGCGCCAACGGTGTGCCTCAATATCCCGATTGGTTGACATCTGGTCCAGAATTTAGCCGCAGCCGCGGATATGATGATCGAGAACTCCGCCCCTACAGTGAGGCGCATACGATTTTCTCGATTCATGTCCTGCAGTGACATGCATCTGTTCTGCGATGTCGCGCTATCGATTGCTGGGAAGTAGGTCACAGACACCTCCCGAGGTCCCCAGCCACTTGGCACAGCTTGCTCAGACTTGTGGGTAAGGTGCGAGCTTCATTGCATTTGTCTCATAAAGAAAATCGGTCGGAGATTAGCTGTCTGTCTCTCGGCTATAAATAAGGGATCCCATCGCTGTTTCGAGCGCAAATGTCCTCACTGAATCAGGTACAGGCAAGGTGATTGCGAAGCCCGCTAGTGAAAAGAAGTCTTTCCAATTCTGATTACTGGAGATCTCTATCTACTATAAGTCCATGTGGCGATCGCTAACATCATGCTCCACCTAAGTAGCTGCTGGCCAGTCGTTGTAATCTTCATGCACATCTTCGTAGGGGCCGTAGTTAACTCTACCACCCCTATCGTTCTTTGCGAACGGGACGTTCTTCCTTATGCGCTCAACAAGATCCTGGTAGCATAAGTCAACACAATACTCTTCCGCACTCGTTGCTGAGGACTGGCTTACAGGGTTATAGATGAATGGCCTACCAAAGGTGATCAGATCGATCTTACCTTGCGCAACAAGCTCTTCTGCTGTTTCAACGGTATAACCATAGTTGACCATGAGTCTCGTCTTGCTTCCCTCAAACTTCACTAGCGGGCCGAACTCGTTCAACGGCTCATATCCGTCAGGCAGTCCCATATCCTTGGGCCTGATTGTGCTGTCCGAGAAGTCGTCGTTTGCCTCGCCTGTAGCACATCCTCGGCGTGAGATGTTGACGAAACCAAGCTCCCTCTTCACTAACTCTTTGATCAGGTAGGTATATGTCTCTGATAATTCAGCATACGAACATGCTATATCAGAGACGTTGTCACAAGGCGCAATCTTCACGCCGATATGTGAAGCTGGAAACACCGACGTTATCGCATCGACAACCTCCAGCAGAAAGCGGCACCGGTTCTGTGCACTGTCGCCATACTTGTCAGTCCGGGCGTTTGAACGCGTGCAGAGGAAGTTGTGGATGAGATAACCGCCCTGGGCAATGATCTCGATACCGTCAAACCCTGCTTCCTTGGCCAGCTCGCATGAGTATCTATATTGTTCGACAACCTCCTTGATATGCTCGTCCGTCATCGGTGTGATGTTGGCCGTGTGGCCTGGTACGCCGTCCAGAAATCGGTATTTCCCTGCTCTAGCCTGGATACTGGAGGGTGCCAGAACTGGATACCCGGTATCTTGCAACATTGGAGCGAGGTCGTTCTGTGCGCGACCTTCATGCCATGGCTGGAAGAAGATAGCTCCACCCTCGCGGTGTACTGCGTCTGTGATCGGTTGCCAGGCATGAGCATGACATTTTGTAGTCATCATAGGGGCGTGGAGCCATTCGGAGCCTGTAGGAGAGATGAACGTCCCTTCCGCGATGATCAAGCCGGCTCCATCCCTTGCTCGGTCGGAGTAGTATCTCGCGGCCGCTGCGGTCGGTTTGTTGTCGTCTGTGTTGCGGTTGCGGGTCATGGAGCCCATGCAGATCCGATTACGAAGTGTTAGCGCCGAATTGAACTGGTATGGCTCCAGGAGCGCCAGCGCAGGCGATGTGTCGTTGGCAATCATAGTAATAGATATTTAGTTATGATGTATTAATTCCTGATAGGAGCGTGTTGATGCAGGATAAGTCTAGCCAACTAGCACCTCTACTCTTATATCGAGAAAACTGCTGTGATGCAACGACATAGCATTGTGCGTGTTCTCTTTGTGGCCAATGAGACAACTGTCGGGGTGAAAGATCTGGGATCTTATTGGCCAATTCCACAACATCTACCATTTTCGACATGAGTCCCGATCAGCTAGTGGTCAGTAAGGGCGCAAAATGGCAATCGTAACTTCTTTTACAGGTAGGGTTAATAAATTCTACCAAGAGCATGAACCAAGAATACGTCGCAATCGCATGGCCGTAGAAAGATAATTGGCTTGACAGTGCGAGACGTACTTACTGTGGTACGCGCAGACTCGCCTCATACTGCGATACTCATAAGCAGTAGAGTTCATAGGCGACCTTGGTATTGCTTTCATGTCTAATGCGTGACTTTTGGCACTGATCAGCTGTTAAGTCCGGTGATGGAGATGGAGTCGATATTAAGCAGGACGTTGGCAAGGCGCGATCAGATCTGCTTGGCCCATCTTGTTAGTTCAAACTGATCCTTGTCATCTCCTTACCACAGTTTCGGTCGTCACTTACATTCCGTAGAAATATCTCGACTCCTTCGCACACAGATCCTTGCAATGCAAATGCTGCTCCGTGCAACGACCCCAACTGTCAATCGCAAATGCCACATCGAAGACAGACAATGACGTATCGATCCACTCAGTACGGCATCTGGGCTTTGCACAGTGCGATTGAAAGCTCGGTCTCGGCCTGAAGCATTTTGCGAAACAGCGAGGTCGTGTAAGTCCTTCGTCAACTCCGCTAAAGCCGACACCTGCACGGAATGGGTACTTGCAGCTAGCTTCGTACCAAAGGTTTGTGTACTTATCTCGTCATAATTACTCCCACCTTGACCGCATACGAATTCAATTCCCTTTCACCTTTCATTCTACCTTTGATCATATCATACACACACCTCCAAGGGAAGAATGTCTCTCAAATACAACAAAGTTCTGGTTCTTGGTGCCACCTCCGGCATTGGCTGGGCTCTGGCCGAAAAGATTGTACAGGATGGCAAGCACGTTATCGTTGTCGGACGACGACAGGAGAAGCTTGATGAGTTCGCCAACAAGTACGGCAAGGACAAGGTCACGACTAAGGCTTTCGACATCACAAAGCTCGCCGAGATCCCTAAGTTTGTTCAGGATATCACAAAGGAGCACCCCGACCTTGACTCTGTTTTCCTCAACTCCGGTGTACAGCGCGGCTTTGACTTTTCCAAGCCTGATACCATCGATCTAGACGTACTCGAACTCGAATTCCGTACGAACTATCTCTCCTACATGCATCTGACGACAGCGTTCATTCCGTTCCTGCAAAAGAAGGACAACGAGACGAGCCTCATCTACACCACTTCCGGGCTTGCACTGCTTCCAATGCCTAGGTGTCCGAACTACTGTGCATCCAAGGCTGCACTTCACCATATGATTCTGGTCATTCGTGAGCAGCTCCGGACTGGGCCCGGCAACATCAAGGTCATTGAGATCTTCCCACCAGCGGTACAGACAGAATTGCACGACGCAAAACATCAGCCCGACATCAAGGACGGCGGGAACATTGGCATGCCGTTGAAAGACTTCACAGACGAGACGTGGCAAAAATTGACGAACGGCGATGAGCAGATTCCTATAGGCTTCGTCAGTAATGCTTTCGATAAGTTTGAGAACACAAGGCAGCAGATGTTTCACAACGTCATGATGAAGATCCACTAGATATTGTAATAGAATTGTCGTAGTCTTCTTTCTGAAATATGACCAGTTCGAGCGCACTGATTTCGTCTCATTGAATCACAACCACAACCAATACTAGCAATGCTCGTGCTTTGGTGTCGGTATTCAATCGGCCGTTGCGCAAGCAAACAGGTGCTGCGCCACAATCTATTACGGGTGCGGCACTAGGGCTGCCGAACTCCTTGACGGTCCCCACTTTCATGGATACCGCGGACGGGCGTTCCCTCCTAACTCCAGCGAAGGTTTCGAACACTACAACAACACTTTCACTCTTGATCTCACCTTTGCAGACGCCTAACACCCTCAGTATGTCTGGTCCATGCGCCTGAGCAGATCTGGTCGCTAACGCATCCGTAGTACCTCCGCACATCTTTCCACCATGAGCGCCTTCCAGAATGCCATGATCAACAGGTCGCTGGGCGACATCAAGAACGTAAGCTGCCGTATACTGCCTGCGTGAGGCTACATACTGAATCATGTCCTCCAGAACCTCCAGTTTCTCCTCGAGTCCGAAGTCATCAGCAAAACCCAGCACGATGCTATGCTGCAACAGCTTCCTGTCTCCGCCGAGAATGCGACACGCGCACTGCCGTCGGCGCCCGCTCAGCAGGTCGCAAACCAGTTCTCACAGATGAACCTCCAGCCCACGCCCTCGCACACCCCCACTCCGGCCTCGGAGAAGAGCCAGAACATTGGCTACTACGCTTCGAACCCTGCGCCGCCCGCGTATCAGTCTACACCCGCCATGCCCGTCGGCCCCACGATCCTCACACACGCTACTGCCCTGTACCAGTACAATGCACAAGATGCTGGCGACCTGGCACTCCAACCCAATGACAAGGTCGCTGTTACAGAGTACATGAACGCTGAGTGGTGGAAGGGCAAGAACGAGCGTACTGGCCAGGAGGGCATTTTCCCCGCCTCGTACGTCCGCAAGGAGGACAAGTCGGCGGCTCCCGCGCCCAGCAACTATGGCAACATGCCTCTGGACGTCTCCAACGGTGCTGCTTCAGGCCCGGTCGGCCAGCAGGCTCCCGGTGAGCCGAGCAAGCTCGAACAGGGCGGAAAGAAGTTTGGCAAGAAGCTGGGAAACGCAGCAATCTTCGGTGCAGGTGCGACTATCGGCGGCAAAATTGTGAACGGTATTTTCTGATCGCATGCAGGTGCGACCATCGGTGGCAATATTGTCAACTCCATTTTTTAGGATATACTCTCCTGTTGCGCGCTTTATCATTCTCACTTCCGCTGTGTTCAGGAAGTTTGGCGTTTGGGTGGATTTTGGGTAGTGAGTTTGTTTTCTATTGCTTTTGTGATCATGACCCTCACGATCCTGACGACTGTCAGATTAATCTCAATCAGATCGTGCTTTGAGATTCTGAAGACAGCATCCTGACGTGCTCCGTAACTACATTTATTCAACAGCACCGGCCTCAAGACCTACACGTTGTTGGCAGGTTTGTTATAGCTCAGATCAGTACTAAAAAGAGACATGCAGCTCGCATACCTCAAGTGTTTACCATTATCAAAATACCAGTTACAAACGAGAACATGCCAACGAGCCGTCATTCAAGGACTACATGCAAACAAACATTGTTAGCCTTGAAATACACAACCACCTCTACTTTTTCATTAACAGGTGTTTCTCAAAGCCTCTCGGGCATGCCTGGTGCGCCGCTCAAATCAATAACCACCTTAGCTCAGAGTGCCACAATGCTCATGGACTCTCACACCCTCAACATAGCATCCACCACCTACCCCGACTTTGCTCACCCGCGCTACGCAGATCCCCCGGTATACAACTCCACCTCTCCCTCTTACCACCGCGTTCGCACATATACTGCGCACGCCTTGCTTCTCTTCAACGTCTATGGCATCCCGCTCTCCTCGGGCCTTTGGCTCGAATACCGCTTTACCAGTTCCTATCCTGCCACCTCGCTCCTGACCATCTCCTGCATCTACGGCGCACAGCTCGCCTGTCTCGGTCTCTCCGCAGGCGTAATATCGTCGCAGCACCATCGCTGGCCAAAGTACTGGCGTTTGCACATGTCTCTCGGCGGGCTGAGCGTGTTTGGTGCGCAACTTGGACAACTGGTTGCGGAGCACCTCTGGGTCGTGATAATCTGCCAGGGCGTGTTGACGGGGCTGGGGCTGGGTGTGCTGGGTACTGTGTCTATGCATGTGCTGAGCTCGCACTACAAGGGCGATGTGGCTGTTGCCTCGTCGTTATGCGTGGCTGCTGGGTTTTCCGGCACCATAGTGTACACCGTGTGCATCTGGATCTGTCTACGGTCTGACGATGTGAAGACGGGATACGGGGTCATGGCTGCGCTACTCACGTTCACGGTTCTCCCTGCTATTCTGCTCGCGAAACCCTGTACGCTTCACACACCCCATGCCGCACAATCACTCACCACACACCGCATGTCTAGCCTGCCACTCGCCATCACCCTTCTCACCCTCTTAAGCCCCGCCTGCCTCCTCCTCCCTCCCCTTCTCCTCCCCCTCATACTAACCCGCCACCCCACCCCCTTCCGCGCGGACAGCGGCTGCTACGTCCTCCTCTCCTTCAGCCTTAGCGCCCTTCTCTCCTCCACACTTCTACCTAAACTCCGCCCCCGCCGCCTATCGCCATCCACACTCGTCTCTGCTTCCTCGCTGCTGTGCGGAATAGCGCTCGTGCCGCTTCTATGGATGCCGAGTCTGCTAGTCGCGGTGCCGTGTGCGGTGGTGTTTGGCGCAGGGATGGGAGGGGTGAGTGTCTTTTACGTCAAAGGCATCGCAGAGTTGGTAGCAGGTGTGGGACAGAGGGGACATGTGCTACTCGTCGTTGGAGGGGTGGGTATGGGATGTGCAGTTGTAAGTGCGGCGGCGATATTGGAGCGGTGGGATAGCGGGGTGGAGATTGTGATGGGTGCGATGGTGGCGTGTTTGGTGTTGGGGGGACTGTTGGTGGGCATTGGTGTGGGGTTGAGGTATTGGGAGGAGGGGAAGGGGGTGAGTAGGTAGCATTGTTGCGATCTGTGCAGATGTTTCAATCATAGTGCTTTTAATCTGTTTTCTCTTCAAAATGGAGCAGTATTGCTTGATATGTCGGCTTGCGCCTAGTTTTTTGGGTTTATGTTTGTCTAGTGCTACGATGATGTAGAAAGCATATATCATCTCACCCCCTGTCTTGCTGTACATTTTGGTATCAATTTTGGCCAGCGGAAGCTGCAGCCTGAGGAAAAGCATTGTGCAATCAAAGCCATAGAACCCAAACGCCATCGCTATGCAGAAAAAAACAAACCATTACTTGCGCAAACCGGAAAAGTCCTTCAGCACGTGGGTCATGTGTGTGTTCGTAACCCTACCGTTCTTGCGCGGCGCACGCTTCTTCTTCGGCTTGGCTGAGGTGTCGATAACCACGCGCGGCGCGGTAGCTACATTCAAACCAACGTTAATCAAGGTGTTGCGCATGTCGTCTGGGTTGGCTGGGATGGCGATCTTGTGCCAGTCGCTAATGAACTGGGTGTCCATGTTATTCATGAGTGACGGATCATTGTCCCACACGGTCTTCGGTACGCCATCCTTGGTCTCTTTCAACAAGATAAGCTTTTTCACGGCCATGGGCTTGATCTCCTCCGCCACATTGGGCCAGCCGTCCTTGAGGTCCTTGATCGAGAGCCCCTGCGCCGATTTCTGCGCCTGGAGGTAGGCCTTCAGCTGAGAAGGGTTGCGGATGGCCAGCTTGGGCTTGTAGTGGTACAGGCCTGTGCCATGATCGAAGCCAATGCGATTGTCCTTTGACGGGGAATGGAAAAGCTGGCGCAGCTGCTTCCAATTCGGTTGGTCCTCCCTAACGTTCAAATACTTCATGATCTCCTCGAAGGTCAACTGCTTCAGGCCGTCCTTCAGGTGGTCACGGGCAAAGCCGAACTGCGTGTAGACGTGGTCACCGGTGCCTGTGTCCGCGGGCTGCGAGTAGACGACGTTGGATGCTTCTGCAGGGCGCTTGCGTTTGGCGCCATTTGCGGACGAGTTGGACGGGGTAGGCGACGGTGCGGCAACATTGAGGAAGGACATGACGGCGATAGTAGTGGTGGAAGGGTATGCGGCCTGGTAAGAGCGATAGAGGTGGCGGATCTGTCCTTGCGTGTGCAGCGTCTAGTGAAAGGGTCGCACAGTGGTAAAGGACAAGGGCGGTGTATGAATGAGCGATGGGATGAAGTGAGCGAGGCCTGGCGTGCGACAAAAGCAACAAGGCGGAGGCAGCAATGATGCGCTGCAGGCTTGGCTCATGGCGGCGTTAGCGCGAGTCTGTCAAACAAACGGAAGCTCTGCGACGCCCGAAGCTCCCACCAACGCGACTCCATTGTCTGCGCCGTCCTGTCAACGCTCCTTTGTCTCTTATTTTCGCGTGTCTTTGCTACATGCACCCGACGATGCACTGAGACTGAAGACAACACACTCACCCCCCACCATGGCGGCCGCCGCATTAGACGTGGGCTACATAGCTGCGTCCTATGCTGTGCCTGACACAACAATACGCTCACTACTCTCGGAACCTACTGTCGAGCTTGTACAATCATTGCTGGCGCAAATTGAGGCTAAAGCGCGCGAGCATGATGACCTCAAGTCGGAGAAGATCAAGGTCGATGTCGAGCTCGAGGCAGCCGTGCAGGGCGGAGAAACGCGTGCGCGCGCTCTGAAGGCAGCTGCAGACAAGGCGCAGAAGGAGACGGAGCAGCTGCAGCTGAAGCTGGCGCGGGAAGGTGCGTTAGACAGCTGGGTCTTGTAAGATGGGCACGCGTTACTGACCTGACTCTGCAGAACTTGCCCGCCAACAGATCGAGAAAGAGCTTCACGACCTCAAAAACTCGTCGACCAGCTCCACGGCCGAGATGCAGGCACTGCAGTCCCGCATTAAGACCCTCGAGTCACAGAACCGCGACACGCTCGCAATGCACGAGGCCAAGGGCGCAGCCCATGACCGCCTCGCCAAAGAGCTGTCAGACCAGCACCAGAAATTCGTCGACCTACGCAAACAGCTCTCCGCAGTTGAGGAGCAGAAGCAGCAGCTCGAGAACGCCGCGGCCAACGTCAAGTTTCGCGAGACCAACTTCCAGCAGGAGATCGAGCTCCTACGCAAGAACAACGAGTGGTTCGAAGGCGAACTCAAGACGCGCTCTGATGACCAAACTAAGTATCGCAAAGAAAAGAACGCTCAGGTCGCCGAGCTGCAGCGGGCCAACGCGGACGCCTCCGAGTCCATCGACACCCTTCGCCGAACAGAAGCAACGCTTCGACAACACATCGAGACGCTGGAACAGAAAGCCAACGAGTCCCGCATACGAATCGAGCAACTCGAAGACGAAGCGACTCAGAACCAGACCTCGTTCCGAAATGAATTGGACAGCGCACGACGCCTCGCAACACTTCACCAGGAGAGCGCCGAGCTTGTCAAGGGACGTCTGCAGCAACTCCAGGCCGAGCTGACACAGATGAACGACAATGCTGCCCTTGAGATTGGTCAGCTCCAGGCTGAGGTTGAGTCGGAGCGCAACAAGGTCGCGGAGGCTGAGAGTCGCATTGCAGAACTAGAGTCTGGACAGGAAAACCTCCTTGCTCAAATCTCGGAGCTAGAGAACGCTGCTCGCATGCCTGCAACGCCACGACGCCCAATGAACGGTGCATTCGAGACACCTGGCCGGGCTGGATCGCCTGCAGTCTTCTCACCAGGCGGTTCGCGTTTGAAGGGAAACATGTCGGTCACTCAGCTGTACTCGGAGAACATGCAGCTGAAGTCGGAGATTCGCACTTTGCGTGAGAAGAGCGAGGAGAAGGATGCAACACTGGCCGAGATGCTGGAGTCGCTTGAGCAGGCGCAGCCCGAGATCGAGGAACTTCGTCGCGAGAACGAGGTGCTGACGAGTCAGACAACCGAGATTGGTGCTCTGCTTGATGAGGCGACAGCAGACAGGGAAGCAGCCCGCAAGGACGCTCGCAAGGCTCTAGGAGACCTTGAAGGCACATTCCGCGAATGTGCAACGCTACGCCAGCAACTCCAAGATACCGTCACGCAAATGCAATTCCTGCTCTGGCGTCAAGAAGCGGAACACAGGGGCCTTGACGCCCTCACACCCGAACAGCAGGAACGTGTCAGGCACGCAGCGCAACACAACAATGAGATGCCAGCGAGTCAGATTGACGAAACCACTGCAACTGGTGCTCTTATCGCCAAGCATCTTCTTTTGTTCACCGACGTCCAGTCCTGCTCGCAGAAGAACCAGGAACTTCTGTCGACTATCCGCTCGGTAGCAGACTCGTACGAAGGACAAGAGGCCCGCGACAAGGCTGAACAACACAAGAAGGATGAGGAGGAGCTAGGACAGTTGCGCGGGCGCATTGCCGAGCAGGAGGAGCAGATCCGATCCCTCGATTTGAGGCTGAAGAGCGTCACAAAGGAGCGTGAGATGTACCGCCGCATCACTACCAGCCGTGGACACCAACTCAACACGGATGGCACCCCCGATTTTGGACGATCGTTCGACAGTCGGGCCGCATTTGCAACACCGCCACCAGGGGCTTCGATGCTCATGGACCAGACCCCTCATTCCAAGGAAGTTGCAGGCTATGAAAAGCTTATCAAGGACCTCCAGTCTCATCTGGATCTGTTGCGGGAGGAGAACGCTACAGATCGCGCTACACTCAAGCAGCAGGTTGATAGCTTGACCAAGGAGAGCAATCAACTTCAGAGCGACAAGCTCCGACTTGACAACCAAGTTCGCCGCGAGCAGGATCGCTACACGAATCTCGAGAACAACATGAAACTGCTTCAGTCCGAGAAGACTACGTTGCAGGAGCGCTACAACTCAATCCAAGATGCTCTCGCCAAGCAGGATGAGAAGCTGGACAGGGCGCAACAAGAAGCGCTGGATGCCAAGGCGCGAGCTGAGGGCATGGACCGTGAGATTGTCAACCTCAAGGCATCACAGACCATGTGGAAGACTATCGAGGCGCGCCTTACAGAGCGTAACAAAGAGCTTACGGACGAGCGCGATCGTCTCAGCAAGATGGTGACTGATGTTCAGAGCCTTCGCAACGAACAGGAGCTGTCCAATGCAGAGAATCGCCGCCGTCTCCAAGACCGTGTTGATACCCTCGAAGCAGAGCTGAGCGTAACCCAACGCAAGTTGGAAGCTGAAGTTGATGAACACAAAAAGACCATGCAGCAGCGCGACTACGAGCGCACTGACGCACAACGCCGTATTGACGACTTTATCAAAGCCAAGAACGAAGCTGACGTCAAATTCGCCTCCGCTAATACTGCTCGTCAGCAACTTGAGCAACGTGTAGCTGAGCTTCAATCCCAGCTTCAGTCTGCTGAAGAGCGCGTGCAGTCCCTTCGACCTCGCCAGGCCAATAGCGCGGACGATGGCAACGTGGATCCAGCAACTCGCGAAGAGGAGCTGGAGGCCCAAGTTTCGGAGCTGCAGCGCAAAATCGAGCGGAAACAGGAGGATCTTGAAGTTGCCAATGGACAAATCGAGACATTCCAGGCGATTGCTCAAGAAGCCGAGGATCAGCTTCGCAGCCAATTGGAGACACACGAACAATACGAGCAGGAGATGAGCACTTCACAGCAAGAAAAAGATGCGACCATTGCTGATCTACAGCAACGCGTCGACGAGATCTCTTCCGAGCTTGCGACATCCAATACCGAACTCACTGACCTCCGTGGTCAACACGAGCAAGAGACTCTACGTCTCACACAGCAGAAAGACGCCTTAGAAAGCGAGATTGCCCGCCTCAAGGGTGATGTCAGTGATTACAAGGCGGAGGTTGAGAACCAGGCGCAACTGGTGGCATCACAGGCAGAAATTGCAACCCGCGCTCAGCAAGACTATGAGCACGAGCTTGCAAAGCATGGAGAGACTATGAAGAGCCTCCGTGTCCTTCGCGACGAACACAACCAACTCAAGACTGAGATTGCGCAGTTCAAGGCGCAGGCAGAAGCTGCTCAGGCTACATTGGCTCAAAATGAGGAGCACTGGACATCGACCCGTGAGCAGTTCGAAAGTCAGATTGCTGAAGCCCAGAGGAACTATGATGGAGCCAAGCAGCACAACAAGACACTCCTTCGCCAGTTCGACGATTACAAGGCGCAGATTGAGGCTCTGAAGAGCAGTCGTGCCTTAAGCGCTGGCGAAGCAGAGAACTCATCATCCGATTCAAGCGGCCTCCAAGAGATCAATGACTACCTTCGCCGCGAGAAGGAGATTTTGGAGGTGCAGCTGAATCTCAAGGACCAAGAAGTCAAGCGACAAGAGCAGCAGCTCAACCACTTCCAAACTCAGCTTGACCAGGCGCGGGAGAAACTCATCGCTGAGCAGTCTAAGTCTCAGCAGGGCGGCAGCAATTTGCAGAACCTTCAAGCTCAGATCGAGCAGCTCAATGTTTACAGAGAAAGCACCACCACGTTGCGCAACGAAAACCGTCGCATCGAAGCCCAGCTCGCAGAGAAGAACACCGAGATGGAGGCTCTGCACAATCAGCTTGAGCCTCTGCAGGCCCGTATCACAGAGCTGGATGGTGAGCTTGAGCTACAACAGGGTCATCTAAAGGCTGTCGAAGAGGATCGTGACCGTTGGCAAAAGCGACACCAGGACGTGCTCCAGCGATACGACCGCATCGATCCAAAGGAGTTGGAGGATCTCAAACAGCAAATCGAGACCCTGCAGTCAGAGCGTGATCAGGCTGTTGAACAAGTCACAAGCCTCAATGAGCAGATAAATAGTCTTACTGAGAAGGTGCAGTCTGTGGAGGGCACGCAAGCGACTGCTACTGAGAAAGCTGTCGCAGACGCAGTCCGCGCAGCTAGAGCGGATGCAAAGGACCGCTTTAACAAGCTTCACGGAGAGAAGATGGGTGTTGTGCGAGCAGAGGTTGCAGCCGTCAAGGCAGAGCGAGACCAGGCACAGGAGCAGCTTGCGTCGGTTCAGCAAGAGCTGGACATTGCTCGCCAACAAGCCACATCAACCGAGTCCGCAAGTACACAATCTCAAGAACAGCTAGCGTCGCTCCAGCAAGAACTGGAACAAACCAAGAGCCAGCTCGCGGCAGTGCAGCAAGAACTCGAAAGCACCAAGACCGCTCGCGATGAGGCTATCGCTCGCGCAGACGCTGGCGGCAGTGCTCGTGCTGATATTACCATGGGTGAAGAGGGACAGGTTAATGAGAACGACTTGGAGCCCCTTCAGCAGGAAGTCGCTCGACTCAAGGCTCAAGTAACGGAGGTTGAAAACAGGGAGAAGGCGGCTTCGAACGCTGCTGCTGGACTACAGGTACAGCTCGGCTTCGCTAAGGAAAGGGTGTCTGAGCTCGAACAGAAGGAGGTACTATCAAATGATTCAATTTATCTGGATCTTCGACTAATTTGGGTACAGGCTGAGGACAAGACACGTATTGTCAAATTGGAGGCTGACCTCAAGGCTGCACAATCATCTGCACCTGTAGATGTGCAAGTCACACCAGCAGAGTCGACCCCCGCACCCGCAGAGCCATCGACTGAGGCGCCTTCCAATGATGAGGTTGAGGAACTCAAAGAGGAGCTTGTGATAGCCAAAAAGGAAGTTGAGGATCTTCGCACCAGAGCAGAGGCCGCTGAAGTTGCTGCTAGCAACGCAAGTAGTGCACCACAGGAAGAGACTCAGACAAACACAGATCATCTGGCTGCTGCTAAAGCTCAGCTGGAGGAACGGGAGAGCAAGGTTGCCGAACTGGAGCTCGCTGTACAGCAGCGACAGGCTGTACTTGATCAGCGAGAGACGAAGATCGCGGGCCGAGAGAGCAAGGCACAGGATCTTCGCGAGCAGGCCAACAACAAGATCCGCTCGATTAGAAAGGAAACTGATGAAGAAAAGGCGAAGTTGACGGCTGAAATCGAGCAGCTCAAGAAGCAGATCGCCGCTGGCGCCCCTTCAGCCCCCGGTACTCCCAAGGTCTCTGCAACAGAGACGCCTGTCAAGACAGAGCCTATATCATGGCCAGACGCCACTAAGGAGCAGACTCAGGCATGGATCAACTCGAACAAGGAAGCGAAGGAAGTCCTCAGGGGCCTCATCAACAAATACAAGGTTCCTCTAGAGAAGGAGGTTGAGGCTTTGAAGAAGCAGGTTGAAGAGCTGACCAAGGAGCTTGAGGCACTGAAGGCTGCCGGCAAGCCATCCGGAGTTGTGGATCAGAACGCCGCTGACAATCACGCTGCCGACTTAGCCATCGCTAAGGCGGAGCACGAGGCGAACCTGAAGACTCAATTGGAGGCACTTGAAACCAGAATGAGCAGGCAAGCCGAGCTCAAGGTCAAGTTGACAAAGGGACAGCTCTCAGCTATCAAGGTCAAATGGGCAGTGTTCGAGAAGGCGGCCAAAGAAACACCTACTGAAGAAGTCGCAAAGGTGTACGAGGAGGCGAAGAACGCGAAGGACATAGCGCCAGCTCAGACAAGCACACCTGCAGGCATACAGTCAGTGGCACCTGTATCGCAACCCCAACAAGGTGGTATACCGCGCCCAGCCTCTGCACTTGGCCAACAAGCTCCCGCAGCGCAAATCAATGGCAGCGGCATTCCTGCGTCCGGCGTTGCACAAGGTCAGAATCCTCCCGCTCAGCAACCTCAGCAGCATCAGGCCGGTCGAGGTCACGGCACAGGACCCGCTGCTCTGAAGAGTCTGATCAGCGCTGGACCGACCGGCATCCCTCGTCAAAGTGGAATCCCTCAACCTGGCAGCGGCATTCCTCAGCCCGGCGGTCGTGGTGTGGGCCGCGGCCAAGCACAGAACCCTGCCCAGAGTGGGATCGGACGGGGTAGTGCTGTCGCTCGCGGTGGCCGTGGCGGCGGCCGTGGTGGACAAAGCCAAAACAACAGCCCCAGGACGAGCCTCAACCCCGGCGCATCGCAATTCCAGCCCGGTCAGGGTGCAGGACGTGGCCAGAAGCGTAATGCTGACGGTGAGGCAGACGGTAGTGGAGCACGAGGCAACAAGCGACCGAGAGGCGGTCGGGGAGGTCAAGGCGGTGGCGAAGGTGCCGGCAGCGCACCCGCCGCTGCGGAGTGAATTGACAAGTACATTGCATGAGACGGAGCGAAAAAGAACGTGTTTACATGGCATGATTAGCGGGCTGCATTTGCTTTTGTTTGTCTTCGCGGAGAACGTGTCCTTTGTTTTACATCTAACTCGAGCATCTGCATTCGTGTGTGGGTACATTGAAGCAGGGAGTTTTAGTCAATGATTTCGAAGGCCTGATAAGCGGTCGTTGTACACTATATTCACCTGCTCGAGCTCTCTCTCTATACAGAATGTGACTATGACCATCATATGGAGAGGTCTACACTGATTAGCTGTAGCGTTAAGCCTGTCCTGGTAGCGTGGGGTAGCGCCCTGAGCGTTTGACAAGCGTGAAACTTGCTATAATCGATGGTGTTACGAACCTTCCTCTTATGGCAATGTTCGAGTAAAGTCAAGCGCATGTATATTGGGCCGCATCGGAACAAGGCTGCAGAACGGAGGTATCAGTGAAGGACATCTCTACAGAACGATGAATACTAAGTTCAGCTTGGAAGGCACTTCGTTACGCTGGCACAAGGATCACGTGGTAAAGATTGCACTGGAATATATATGTGCGCTGGTCTTGAATTGTAGGTTTGCTGTTCTCGTTGATACGATGTTGTGTTTCGGCTTCGTATGTACGAAATTCTCAAATCAGAATGTGTCGACGTTTAGGTTGCGAAAAAGCATTGGGGATGTGGCGCGTTCCAATGAAGACAGAGATCGCTGGGTTGAGGTAGGAATGCCTTTGCTTGACACCAACGTTCATCACCGTGTCTTGTGTCGCTTTTGAGTATGCAGTATTATATCTTGACACATGCTCCTGGATGGAGATGCACGACTCGTGCGCGATGTTGTTTGCACCGGGGAAGTCGGACCAACGCAATCGAGAGGGGAGGATACCCCATCACTCCCAGATCATTTGTTGAAGCATGGCCCGAGTCATTTGAGTTTCGGTGGTCGCGGACAGTCATGTTGGTCGTCATGACTGGTAGAGCCGGTGGAGCAGATATGACAGTGGCGTGCTCGTTTTCTTCTTCCTCAAGCGGGCACAAGGATCCAGGAAAGAGCCGCGCGAGTTAATCTAGATTAATTCTCCAATACTCTTCAGCAGCATGAAAGTACTTATTCGATATTTCCTCCATCTCAGGATTAGTGCGAAGCATCCACAGCGTGCCTTCTATATTTCGCTCGTAAGCTAGGTGAAATATGTTCCAACTGTAAGCCTGGTCGAACAGGTGCTTAGTCACATAGTCTTTGGCTTCTAGTATGTCTTCACCAGCCTCCAGAGAGGGTAAAACACGCGCGAAGCGGTCCTGGTAGAAAGCGATGCGCTTGCGCAAGTGGTCATCGCCGATCCAGTCCCAGTTGACTCGCGGAATTTCTCAACAGCCTCTACATCGAGCGTCACTGGCGCGATAGCGATGTGTTGTGGTCGGTTCTCACAATCAAAGAAGTATGGTTCCTCTTCATGAGGGCCGGAAGCAATGATCTCCTCGCCCACAGTTGACATTACTCGAAACCAGGTAATAGGGCTTTAGCATCCAGAAGAGTGCGGCAACTGACCACTAGACGGAATGGCTTCCAGTAGACGTGCTCCTCATGAGGGCCAGCGGGCGTAAGCTCTATCATCTGAAACTGTTCAAAGCTACAAAGGAAGATGTTGGCCTGCGATATTTGTTTGGTCACTGGTTTGTCAACCTCGAGTATCAGACTTGGCTTTTCCAGACCTGTATTTTTGAGATAAGTAGGCAGAGGTACTACAAGATTGCTCGTGGCATTAAATAATATCAATCACGGATGGTAACCTAAAATTACAAACTGTCCACTCTCATGCACAAACTGTGGTCCATGTAACGAAGTACCGTCCAAGCACTCCGTAGGCAAACGAATTGTGCTTGCGGAAGCCTCTGGGTCCACAGAATTTCAAAGCCGATGTGACAGGGAAATCCAAGGATTCGACTGTATCAACATGGTACAAGGGTGGTGTTCCGTAGTAGCAGCACAAAAATACAGCGAGGTATACCGCATTCCCGCAACATCAGCTTCGATTTTCTTTTTCCTAACTTCATTTCTGATTTTTTGGACTACTTGTATTTTTACAACTTCTGTACAACCTAATTTCTCAATTGAATTGGCCTCCCAAGCAGAGCAACTCTGCACTCATGTTGGCGACTGTATTTAAATTTGTCGACATGGCGTGTTGCAGGGTCGATACGTGCTGGCGCATCTCATGGACATCTACGTGCACGCGGACTGACGATGATGCTCGAAGCCGTCGTCTCCTGTGAATGATGTGGAACCGGACCCTCGCCCAACCAGCAAGGGCATCGTGGTGGTTTGGGATACCAAAGCGGCCAAGGGAGCGTCGAGGCGGTCTCGCCCTATCTGGTCGTACTATTGGCTCGTCAGAAGGCCGATCAGACCATACCTCGTGCAATATCGATTCGTTGATGAGAGAGTGGAGGTAGAGGTAAGACGGAGGTCCAATCCGGAATAGCGGTGAGCTCAAGGGTACTTACCGGTACGGGTACGAGCCATTCTGGCGGTACTAATATAGCAGAAATGTGTTGGCAAGTGATGAACTACAGTATTTTGATGGGTTTGGAACTGGTGCGAATGGTGAAGGGAGAAGTTCCAGATCTTTTCGTAAGATTCAAGGCGTGGTACAAAAACTTTGATTTATGTTATTGAGGTGATGCGCTTATGAATGCAGCGATGTAATGTATTTGCGCTGTGGGCGATCGTCAGCAATCGCACTGAACAATGAGTAGACGATTGACACACGCGGCACGATTACTTATAGCTGTTCACCGCACAATACTTTGCAAGAGCCTCATCTCCCAAGCGTCGCCTTTTGGTGGTCAGCACAAGACTTTTAGCATCAACATCTCCATGTGGTCTGAAACATGCAGTTCCAGTTCTGCAGCTATGGCATGCTTCAGCCAAATTCCACGGCAGATTAGAGTCGTTAGAGATTCGACCATTGACAGGTAAGGTACAGCTGCAGGAAACAGCAGCGAGGTGACCTGGATGCCCAAAGCTCTGGAACACTGCAGGTGAAGGAGAAGAAGTGCGGGGGGCATGCCTGACCGGTCGTCAAAAAAAACGGAGCTCGGCATCTTGGGTGCAGTGATGGTGATATTTTCTGGAGATCGGCATCGCGCAGCAGTGCCCTGGCGACGTGTCAATCAGATGGACAGGGGGTTTCTTGGACGTGAGAGGTTGTTTTCTCCTGCGGGATTCGCGCATTGTGCCTGACTTCAAGCTCGTTCCTGCTCTGTGCCTACAATCTGCGCCCTGGGCTGCAGCCGTAGCGTAGATCAGCGCAAACCCTCGTATCACAGCAAAGGCGCGGTCAGCGATATGAGCGAAGAGTCCAGCCCCTGCAGCAAACACCCGAACGTGTGGGACGCTAATGACCCCGCAAACCCAGTTCGCCGTCAGCAAACCTGCTGTAAGGCAATAGCCGCGATTTGCAACGTCAAATATTAGTGGCCGTTTGTTTACCTATCGTCAACCGAGTAAACAGTGATTTGCGTTGTGAATTGGTTGTCTTTGTGTACATGTTGTGGCATGCCTTTTGTTGTATTTGCCGTGAGTTCTGTCGCGAACCGACGATTCTTGACTTCACGATGTTCTTCAATACAAAGACGGTCCTCCGTCGGCTCGACTTTGTGCCTACTTTGCGTGACACAAGCTGTCAGTCCTTCGTACTCCCCCCTAATCGGCGAGGGCACTTCTAGACATAGATACGTTATCATATCCGCCGGCGACATGCTCAACACTATCGGGGAACCTCATACATGATCTGACGGGATACTGCATGGTCCAGATGTTGTGCGATGTTGCACGAAATTTCTCCGCCTGCAGTGTCACAAAAGCGACTGCCCGACCGCATAAGCGTGCTCGAGCTTGGATGAAGCATGCCTTTTCTCGTGTAACCAAGCTATTAAATTTAAAATGACGCAGAGCTCATTTCTTTTGAACACGCTGTGAAGGCTCGCGTCCACGGCGAAATTAAGCTGTATGAATAACATCTGTCAGTGACACCGGTGCAGTGACAACATACACCCATCCGTGGTCTATCGATATCCTTCCAGGTCTCATCCAACGCGGTCTCTGTAACAGACCAACAGAAATTATTGTCGGTCACTAGCGGTATAATACGCATGTTCCTGACCATCTGACGTCTGCATCAGCGCACCCTGGGATTAGCGAATGGCACTGGAGTTCACCCACACCACAGCGTGCGTGCGCACTATTGTTTCAGCCCGTGAAAATTTTCTCTGTCTTGCGTCTTGACGCGTTATTGCACACGGATTCCGACGACTTTTGAGCATGCGAGCTTGCTGGTGTCTACACGAGACGTCACCACTATGGTCATGGCCAGTATTCTGTAAGATGCTTAGGCCAATGCCTCAAAGTTGTGTCAGCATTGTTGTCAAGCATGAGGCCCAAATTGAAGCTGCCCTATGTAGATGTACATTCCCTAACTAAGCAGATTTCCGGAAGCCATGACTTTAAGCTCAATAAATCTCAGAGCTTTTTGCCAGAATGTCATGTCAATAAGATGGATCTAATATCCAATCGAAACCACCAGACTATTTAGATCAATCGGGACTGTTGAGATGAAGCATGAACAGGAAGCCAAAGATCAGAGGGGAAAGACCAAGAATTGTTGCTTCCAGTATAGAGCGCCGCACCATGAGCATCATGACAACCGTCTGGAGAGACAGAATCGTGGTGGCTACGAAGATTGTGCGTCTGCGAGCTACCGCATCTGTCTTGTCTGTATAGTAGACGGTAAGGCCACTCAAAGAGACAGTCGACACCGTGAGGCAGATCATACTACACACGATGTAATACTGCCGAGGCACATGATGCAGGTGATATTCCGGACCTGTAGAGCGGTTAGACTGTGTAGGTGACATGCTAAGCAGAGAACTACATACCTCTTACGTCTGAAATACGTGTCGTCGCCAGGAGAGGTGTTGTAGCCTGGGGAAGTGGATCCGCGCCGCGCTTGTACTGATGAAGCACAACTGGGTGCTTCTTCGGGATGGGTGGAGTCTTCGACTGCCTAGGCCTTGCGTTTTCGCGTTCTCGGAGACATTGACCTTGCTCTGGATGGCTGGACGACCAACCTCCTATACCAAAAAGAGTGGTGTGAAGCAGATCATCATTATCTTCGTCTGCCTCAGACCTTGAACCGTGTGTTGCAGAAAGGGATGCTGCGTATAAGGCATCCACTTTACCATCGGTTTGTGAGCTGTAGATAGGATAAGCTGTACCGTACGACGTGGGCTTGGTGACGATCGAGGAATTAAGGGAGCTCAGCGTAGCAGCAGAGGACGACCGTAACGATGTGGCAGCTGAGGATGAAGGTTGCATTGTGTGGCTTTCTTCGAGCTCTTTGTGACCATGAGCGAACGCGCTCCATGGAACGTTGTTGCGGCCACGGATTGAGTTGACGAAGCTTTCGAGGTCTTCATTCATGGTGCCCTCGAAGGTGGCTGTGACACAGTCAGAGAGCTATTCGTACAGTACTAGATCATACTACATACTCTACGCCAAACAAGTCTGGCAGTTGGGCCTTGTCGGTATGTCGAGGGAGAGCTATGACGAGTGCCCATGTAGGTGAGTGGTTCACAACAACTTTGATCAAGATTTTTGCGGTGAACGTTCGCCAGTATGTCGCAGGTACAGGTAACTTAAGATAGGCAATGGATACTGTAAAGGCGCAAGCGATTGATAACGAAGACTCAAGCGTAGGAAGGAGAATGCTGACGAAGGGAAACCGGGGCGCAAGATTAAATAAGCTGCGGGTGCGTCGGCGCAGGGAAAAGTCTGGGGCTGCTGCGGCCGTGCAGGTCTACAAGCTCTCGCCAATCGGTGGGCTACGTGCACAGTATATCTAACCCGCATCGAGTGCGACTGAGGCTGTTGCTTGGTAGTCATATAACACACCACAGCAGCCACAGTCGCAGCAGGAACATGATCTGGAACGTTTGGATGGTACGGCGGCTACTCTGCTGCTAAGGTACCTTCGTCAGGACCCATATGCTATCAAGCGCATCAGGAGTGCATGCGAACGAGATAACATCAAAGTGCTAATACGCTTGCACGGTGGACATGGCAAGAGCAACGTCGTGAGGAGCGGACCCTCACGGATCCATACTCGGAACCATCAATTCGTCTACTAGGGCTCCGCTTATCGTAATGCAGCTAGGACTTGACGTCACTGCTCTGCGCTGCGACAGGTGGTGGCGGAGCCGAGCTCTGAATGTTTGGGGGCTGAAAACAACGCGAAGCGCAGCACAGTCGCGTCACCTTGGCCAGTAGGTGGTATCCTTCTACCATCTGTTGGAGACTGAAAGGTAACAGCAAATGCCTTATCCTATGGCGTTTCGGAGCGTCGAAGAGCGGTCAGGCGATATGCCGTTATGGGTGATGATGTGGGAGGTGCGCGGATCACCGTCTGATTACCGTTCCGTCCTGGCTGGCGCGTCTCTGGTGGCCGGGGAGCATATTTACCCGATGCCACATCCAGAGGTAACAGTTTTCCTGCAAGTGTCTCGTTTTGTCGATGTAACTATGCAACTCGAAGGACTCTTGTCGATGCGAGTCTCGATCAGATGACAAAGCAAGTATAACCACGTGACATCTGACAGAGCCTCAACAGCCTTGATGTAAGTCGATCAGGACTGTCGCGCACATCTACAGTAGATCTCAATCTATTGAATAATCCAATGGGCTTTGTCTGCGTGATCGAACGACAACTTGATCATGCAACACCCGTTCACTCCGTTAAGAAGAACATAGAGCGTAAGTGGGTTGACTAATGAGCATCTTCATTGCTGCTATATACCCGTTACTCAATGGCGATACGTACAGATATGGAGCCTCTCTTTGTCTGTAAGACGATGAGATCGTGGTCGTACGAGATATCATCCACTGTAGTGTCCACAAGCTTGGATCGTGGTATAATGTTCAGAGCCATAAGAGCTGACATAACGTAGAGCTCACAGTAAGCCAAGCTATGGTATTGTTAGCAAGAGCTATGCAAATTCCATCCAAAGTACCTACTTCTCGCCAATGCATGATCTGCTACCCTTTCCGAAAGCAATGAGTTTCTTCTGCAGCTGGTAGTTGGGCTGGCCGTTGATGAGCCATCTCTCGGGAATGAATTCATCAGGATTGGGGAAGAGGTCTTTGTTCCAGTGGTTTATCATCGATGTCATACCAATGGGTGTGTTCCTCGGGATCACGAATTCGATTTTACCATCTTGGCTCTTGTACACCAGCTCTTCCTGGGGAGCAGCTCGTGCAGATCTGTGCGAGACGCCAGGCATCATCCTCAGACACTCCTGCAGAATGGCCCATAGATAAGGACGTTTCTCAAGTTCGACCCATTTGATGTTCTGGGCGTTCAAGCCATTGAGATCCTGCATTAGGCGAGCGTAGACTTCAGGCTTTGCAAGTGTCCAGTAAGTGAAGACGGTCAAAATGGCCTATAGAATGGTGTTAGTTATTGGTAAGTCAAAGGAGCCAGACCAGGGAGCTTACAGCGGTAGTTTCAGTACCCGCAAGCAGGAAATTGAAGCCTTCACCGTTGAGACGGAACTTGGTTTCCTCCATGGTTTCATTCTCAGGGCGGGCCTTGGATTCTACAAGGTCTGCAAAAACTCTTCCGTTCTCGGGGTTATTGACAGCTTGCTGAATGTAGGTGGGTATAACGACGTTCATCTGATGCATGACTGCCTTGATGTCTTCGCCGAGATAATCCGCCAACAAGGGCATGACCTGAGCCATTTTACGTCCAAGTGCGTTATGTCTCATCATATACGCACTCTTGAAGAACGACTTGACCCATGTTGCGAAGTTGGGCTCCCAACCCTCCTGAGCAATGAACCCCATGGGCTCGCCGAATGCATACTGAGAGATGACATCTGCAGTAAAGCAGTTAAAGGCTTCCTTGACATCAAACGCTCCTTTTCCAGCAAAGGTCAACATCTTGTTCGCAGTCTGCTCAGCGAAGTCGTGCACCTCATCCTCCAACTTTAGCATCTGCTGGCGAGAGAAGAACTTGGAGAGAGGTGCTTTGCGCGCACGATGCAGGTTGTGATCCACTGTGGAGAAGCCGGTGACACTGACAGGTCCTGCACCACCAGTGTTCAGCTGGTGCTGCCACTTATCGCGAACGCGTCCGGGACCAGCATAGATTTCGTCCGTGAACGCTGGGTCTGAACAGTGAAGTTCATCAGGGTTTATCCTGACGATTGGACCATACTGCTCGTGCATATGAGCGATTACTTTGCCATACCGGCCAAGTAGCCACCAGTCATAGTAGGCTTCATAGAGGTAAGATGCTGCGGCAATCTTTGGGCCAGGGAACCGAGAAAGTGGATGAAACGGGGAGATGTTGTAGAGCGCAATGGCAATCCTGTAGGCAATCCAGAGACCGACAAGCCATCCAACACCGGTCAATGACACAATGGAGGATAGCTTGTTCGAGTTTAAGGCCGATTGCGACTCCATCTTGGAATCGGAACTGGGCAAGGACACAATTTCACAAAAGAGGGGAGAGACGCTTTGGTAGACATATATACGTCCACGGGCCTGCTGCATCAGGACCATCCCACGTCCATTTTGGCCACTAGTACCTATGCTCCTTTCTCAAGCCGCGCATAGCGTGACCGTTATGGAACAAACCCCTTCTGGCAACGAGTAGCTTTGTATTTCGTGGCCTTTGATTCGCTTTTGGGCAACGTACAAGGATACAAGCTGCATAGTGGCTCTGAAGTGGACCTGAAGTGGAGTGTACTCTTGACAACGAGCAAGACGAGGCGACGGTGATCTTGACTAGGCATGGGCAGGCCGAAAAATCAGCCAGTGACGTCCTACACGTGCGAAGACATCATTCATGAGTAGTCTCACCGCCCGGTCTGTACTGTGCGCCCAACACACGGCAGAGCTGCAATGAGTTCTGGACCCACTCCGCGGATTGTTAGGTGAGGCAGGCCACGCGATGAAACGCCTATCCTAGGGTGGTATGGACTGATGTTCAGAAGCTCGGTCGACCCTTGCGATTATCTGGAGAAGCTATTCTGCTGCGCATAGCTCGTGCATTTAAGTGAGGATTTGTGGTGTTTTCCCCTTGGAGACGAGGATCAAGCTTTCACTGCCAACAGGCGCGCCGACGGGTTCGTGTGCACAAGCTCTGACACATGACTCGATTCAGGAGGTTCGACACAGGGGACACGAAAGGAAAAGACATTTACTGTCCTTGCGCACCCGGTCGGCAGCATCCTTCGTGGGTGGGGATAGAGAAGAAGTGTCGCAAAACGGTCCGACTGTGCGGTGACAGGCGGCAGGAACAGCCAACGGCGCGCGCGTCTTCCACATCGCTTCGAACCACGATCCTGGGATCACCACAGCACTTGCCTCATCAACTCGAGCGTGCAGCAAAAACTTCCGTGCAGCAGCAATACCGGTGCAAGTATACCACGAAGGATGCTCCCAGGCAGGTTTTGAAAGTCAGATCATGCTCATTCGGGTCGCCGACAGTTACAGAACGAGCGTGCACTGTTCCTCTTGACTTAAGGAGGATCAAATTGCAAATGCGTGACGAACGATGATTGCCGATCCTACTGAGTGTGCACATGTTCGTGTTGACAAGCGACAGCACGTGTCCGGGCCGGGGCCGACGATGGCTAAGAGACCCGTAACCCTGCCCTGAATCGCAGGAGTAGGAGAGCCTGAGCAGGACCCAGGAAACATGTGGAGTCTGGTGTCGGTTGATGGCTAGATTCCTCCAGAAGAACACGAGGTCTGCTCTTGTTCACATCACCTCCGCAGTCTTTGCGTTCTCTCTTTCACGCCAGCGATCATGGTCATCAAGATGGTGCCCATACCTATGACGGGTCCTGCCCGAGACTCGCTCATAGCTATTGCTATATTGTGGGTTTTGTTCGCTATTACAGTTGGCTTCCGTTTCCTTGGTCGACTGCGAGGAATAGGTCTTGGACTGGATGATATCTTATCAGCCGTAGCCTTGGTATGTACCCTCACCATGAGCGATACAATATGACAGCTGCTTATACCACCTAGACTCTCTCTGGTAGTACGATTGGCATGAGTGCTGTGGTATATACAATCGGTATGTACTCATGTTCGTCTCATCTGTATGGAATGTGCTGATGGAAGGAAAGGTGTGGGCTGGGACTTTGACCCGAAGTCTGATGTGTACCCGACGCGTGAGTGGAAGCATGGTCTTGATGAGAAGATGACCTTGCTTACCTCTGACAGTTGTATACAACCTGCCTGTTATCATGCAGATGACTTTTGCTTTCACGCTGATCTACGTCTGGTGTCTTGCAGCCCTTAAGATGAGCCAGCTCGCCCTGTACATGCGCGTCTTCGCCCTCCAACTGCGAGTCTGGGTCTATGGCGTTGGTGCAGTTGTTGTACTCTGGGCCATCATCTTTAACTTCCTCTTCATCTTCCTCTGCGATCCTATCGCCCAACAATGGACCGTCGAGCGCGTCGGTCACTGCATGGATCAGATCCTTCTCCTGAAGTGCTTGATCATGACCAACCTCGTCACGGACCTTTTTATCGTTATATTGCCCATTCGGTCAGTATGGGCGCTACAGATGCGCAAGACTGAGAAGTTCGCTGTGCTGGCTTGCTTCGGTCTGGGAGGTGCTTGCGTTTTTATTTCGCTTGCCAGATTTAGTAAGGTCTTTACAGTAGATATAAGGATGACACTAACAGCCATACAGTCCAAATTTACACTATCGACCTCATCGGCAACCTCACAGGAACATCTCTTACCACTTTCATGCTTTGCACGGTTGAGCTCATGTTGGCCGGTCTCTGCATCAATATTCCCATGCTTCGACCCTTCTATATCCGCTTCAGGGCAAAGTACAAGTCCACATCTGCGAACGCATCTGGAGGACTAGGTTCGCACAAAGCATCGGGTTCAAGGCAATTAGGCAACATGCCAGCCAGGCAAAACAACCACATGGCATGGATCGAGTTGGTACGTGTAATCCCAGCCCTTTACAGGACAGTCGTTGATGAAATACAGGCGGACAAAGACCAGACTATGGTCACCTCCGACGACGCGAGCTCAGAGCGAAAGCTCACCATGCATCAAGCAGGAGACGACGCCATTCACGTTCAGAAAGACTGGGTTGTTTCACGGGCATAAAGAGAACTGGCATTTGTTTACCGTACGCATGAGATAAAATGCTATACCCTAATTGCCGCGCCACAACACGCAGCGCGCAAGCGTATTCCTTGATTGTACATTCAAATGATCAAGCAATCTCTGGGTGATCGGCGTCCAAATGGTTTACTTTTTACACGTCATACAGCGTCACTGATACGGAATCTATCGACTCAACATAGATGCGTGGCATGTTGCATGTCGCTTTCCTTTCGCTCGAAGATTCCAAACCTGCCATTATCTCTGAAGTTACCATAGCCAGTCTGTCTGACGCTTGCATCACATAATCTGTTCGGTGAAACGATGGTAATGTATGGTCAACCATCGTGACAGCCAGATGCTCAGCACGATCAATATGCACTTGCATGCTACATAAAAACATACCGATTGGTGGCGGAAGATGCAGAGCATACGTGCGAGCGAAGGGCCCTTCATTTTACCCCACCTAGATGTATATCTTGTCCAACAACTGCCTTGTACACTTGTCCTTCGGCACAGCTTGCACGTTCATCACAAAAGATGATACGGAAACGAAAAGATATGGAAACAGATAGTAAGAGAACCAGAGAGAGGAGGGCAGGTATTTTGGGGAAGGAGCAAAAGTTCCATCGCCCCCTGCAACCCCGGCCGGCGCCGACGTGTGCCGGCAAGTGTGTTTAGCGGTGCATCATTTCAGCAAGATCTGAGTCGACCGCGGCTGCTAGAGTTATGGGCACTGAGCAGAGCCGATAACTTTGCAGATACAGCCATCAGATCCTTCTGCTAACTGAGACCAACTAAGCCGCCGAGCGAGGAGGCCAAGATTGAAAGTCTTGTCCCCCTGATTCTGAGGAGCATGAGCATTATCGCCATGGTCGAGCCGTGAACGCCCGACGATCATCTTGAATATGTTACAGTTCTTACGCGCTAGGCCATGCATCCCTTTAAGATATATGACAAGGCAAACCGATCCTCATGCTTCAATTGAACCAGAAGCTCACGCTAAAGCTGGGGCTGAGGCTCTTAACATAATGCCACCAGCCGGGCGGAAGGTACAGACACTCGCCAGGCCCGAGAACGCCTTCAACATACTCCGCAGTCGCAAAGCCCGGGAACTGTGCCTCGAAGTCCAGCTTCCTTAATCGGACATCTTCTTCTTCTTCTTCCTGCTGTTCTCGCTCAGAACCTGCACCAGAACCGCACTCCTTTCCCACACCGATCTCAGGGTATGCCTCCATCGCTTCGTCCAAATCCACGAGACTGGTGTTGCTCATATCCACACCGTTCTCGTCCACACTCCGCGGATGCAGCCACTTGGTCTGATCTGGCGCATACAGTCTAACGTACTTGTACCCCACGACCTGCGCCAGGATATTGTGATACGGATCTGTATGCAGCGGTGAAATCGTTCCTTTGGGTCCAAACCACGCATTCAGAAGCGGGTCTTCCAGCTTGGGCGTCTGTTTGACATTCGGCAGCGGGTTTGGCGCAGGGTCGCAATAGCAAACGTCTGGGATGGAGATGTCGGTGCGGAGGGAGGGAATTTGGGCGAAGAGGTCATGTTGGGCAAGGTAGCCTGTTTGGAGCTTGTTTTGTGGGGCCCTGGCCTGGTTGAGCATGTATGTTGACATGAAGTCTTTAAATGTAATGATCTTTTGGCCCCAGCCGGAGTCAGTATAGCTTCGCCCTGTTTCTATGGGGACGAGGCGCCTGCCTCCGAGAGTACGTTTGAGAAGGTAGTTTGGGTCGCCCCATGGCCGCTCTGACAGTGCGGGCCAGTGTTGGATTGCGTGCTCAATGATAAGAGGCGTATGTGTTGCGGGAGATGAGAGTTTTTTCTGGAAAGTGGACAGACTTGGACTGTTGTAGCGAGAAATGGGGTGGCGTAATACAACATTGGGTTCAAAAACTGCATCTGGAAAAACTGATCGTGTTGAATCAGCGTGGTCCAATTTCAGCTTTTTCGCCGGGCGCTGTGATGATTCTTGTGCTGCATCGTTAGACCCAATCTCAGACAACTCTTGCTCCAGCGCAGCGAGCCACAACTCTACAAGCTCCTCTCTCAAGGGTGCTGCAGTCAGGATCAGTGTCGTGTCTAGCAGCTTGACAACCTCGTCTACCAAGGATTTAGCTGCACCTGCTCGCTCTTTGGTTGTCTTCAGAACTCTCCACAAAGCAGCATCCGTATACATCCTCCTCCAACACGTTCTGACCTCTTTATATGGGACATCGTGCAACTTTTGGTATGCTAGCTTTGCAGCAAGATCAGGGTTCGCACGTAGCAAGGATAGCGCTGCGCGGCCACATTCTACAATCGGATCGTCTTCGTGCGATGTGGTCAACTCATGCTGGGTCAGTTGGACAACTTCCTCGAGGGTTGGTGCAGCATGGTAGGCAGCCGATGTCTCAGCATCTGGCGATGACCACGTGTGTTCGTCGTTGTGCGAAGACATATCTGAGAACCGAGGTGGATGTTTGAAGCTTTAGCATCAGCGCATTGACACCACGTGCCGTGTTCTGTTGTTTTCTGTGACCAATTTCCCGAACACGACTCCACTGTCCTTGCTTCTGTCAAAAGCTTATTTGAAGCTACTGCATGTCACGCAACGGTGCTGCAGGTAAATTAAGTTTCGCGGGTGTGAGCAGATACTGTGTAGGGCTACAACAGCTCACGTGCAAGGGTTGAAGGTGGATCACTAATTATTAAAACGTGTATTTATTGAGCCAATGATATGGCTGCGCTCAGGAAATGATGTTATCCTACAGCGTCGACCTTGCATTCAGGGCGGAACGACATGACCTCCGTAATTCGTTAGACATGAGACGCCTTCCATAGAGGATATCGTGCAAGTACATTAGGGGAAAGAAACGAGAAGAAACCGGCATGCTATGCATATGCAGAGGCTCACGCCGGAGCTGGGTATCACGCTAAGAATCATTTGGAAGGAGAAGAGGACGAGGAAAGCAGCCCGCCTGCGTCTTGCAGAGATGGAACATCATAGCTGGTGTGCGTAGATGTGCGTGTTATGGGTGCATAAGAGCGGGTGGTGATCAGGCCTCCGACATCCTGGAGTGGTGGGACATTGTAGCTCGTCTGTGTAGGACTGCGATGCAAGGACGTACTACGCGCATGCTGGAGATTGAGACTGTTTGACGAGGTCGAGTGTGTTGAAGGAGAGGCAAAGGTTTGCTGCTCCATCTCAATCTCACGGTCCTCCGACAATAAGCCGCCAGGATCGCGCAGTTGGTTGCTGGGCCGCGCAGACATTTCATAGTCTTCTGACTGCTGCGACAGGCGTGACGATCGACGTGCTGGCGGAGGGTATGCGCGGCCATTAGGCATGAGCGAGTTGGAGGCTCTTGACCCACGACGTGGTTGCGCTGCGAAATCATGCGTGATGACAGAGTCGGTGGGGGAAGGTGACGTGGTCGATCCATTCTCCAGCAAACCACCAACATCAAAGAAGGAGACTCGTCTGCCGCTGCTGGCGCGGGGGCTAGGCATGGGATCTCGTATGTCTGCTGCTTTTACATTCGGATTGTTGGTAGAGCAATTGCTTGTGCCTGGGAACTGCCAATTGGTGTTCGCGAACGGTCCAGGCTGCTGCACGGGCGCTAGTAGACCCAAATCGGCCATGGGTGCAGGTCTCGGCACGCTCGTTTTCTTCTCGGCCAATTCGGGTTTTGTTCGATAGCCAAGTGACCGCGCAAGATCTTCGTCGCTGCCCCATTGTTGGAGTGTGTGCGTGCGAGTGGAACCTCTACGTTCCATACTGTCGGTGGTAGACGAAGCCTTGAACTTTGCCTTTTTAAGACCTCGGTCACGCAGGAAGGAGCCAAGGACGATGGCATTAGAGACGATGGTGGCGGCGAGAATCTCGGACGATGCGAACATTGACCGAAATTGTTGGACACCGCGTCTTTCAATGACCATGGGGACACGTGCCCCTGTAATGACAATGAGCACGGCCGACAGCGAGAAGAGCCCCACAAGAGAAATCTTTCGCTTCAAAGGCATGCCCGAGTAGATGATGATGGGAATAGGGAAGGTGATGAGAAGAATATCCGTGATGATATCGGCGACGCCCATGGTGATCAACTGCGCGTAGCCTTGCCGACACTGTGGCTTTGGGGTCGGCTTGACCTGCCAGTAATGGGTGAAAGGCTGGCATTCGGCCAAGGTTGCAATGAGAACGGCGATGAAAGTGACGGCCAGGAATATGCGGATGGCGCGCAGTCCCCACTCATAGCCCTTTTTCCAGAAGCGCTCGGTGAGGCGCTTCAAGAACTCGGATACCGTGTATTTGGCCATCCATATGCTGTGTGACGTTAGAACTGACATGGTTGCTGGAATGGAAGCGGGTGGTCTTACAACATGGCGTAGAAGACTCGCGCTGCAAGTACCATCTGCGAGCCAATCTCTCGGTGACGGATCTTGACAGGGTCGTTCAGAGCGCTGACGTTGACATTGTTCGTGCCCCAGATGAGGACCACATGGACAAAGCACATGCGCGCGATGAGCGGAACGATGCTCAGCGCCATGATCTTGTCCTCTCTGAAGAGGCGTTCATTGCGGATGTAGCGACCAGACAGGCGGAATCCGATAATGACGAGGGAGAAGATGGTACACCACCAGCTGTAGAGCAGAGTTGGGTTGTTGGTGGCGCGGGTGCGGCGCTCTGGCGGGGATTCGTTGTAGATGCTGCGAGGAAGTATCATGCTGGTGAGCAGTGCCCCAGACTCTCGCCTCCGGAGAGGGAGCGCTGCTGGATGTCGCGTGCTCAGTGACTCGAGGCGGAAGCGGCAGCGGGTCTTGGAGGAGCAAGATTGGGTGCAGGGACCATGTCTTCTCGCTTGTGTGCTACGTCGCTGGCGTACCGAGGTGCTGGGCGCGGTCGAGGTACGCGGCGTTATGTGCCGGCAGGGGCAAGCAGTACCGTCGCGGGTCGCGGGTGCGTGCAGATGTCCACGATGGAGGTGTCGTGAGGGACGGCGACGGAGGGCCGAGTACGAGTAGATGAGGAGCCGCGTTATCGCATCCCGCCCAGGGCGAGGGTTGTCAGCGGGTCGCGACTCTGTGGCGTTTGTTTAGCGCATCAGTGCAGGCACTCACACGGGCGCTGGAGCGCTGCCGCCAACGTCGCCAACCCGGCCGAGCCCTCTTGGGGATATATACCGAGAGGCACTGATAGGCGCATCGACCACTTGTGATCGCATCAAAGTCGGAGATGTGAGCCCTCAAGTCCTTAATCTCGCAGTCGAGGTGCGGCACTGCCGTCAGGCACCGTCAGCGACGGCTGCTGCTGCTGCTGCAGACCTGCATACGCTATCCGATAACGCTGCTCCCCATCTCGCGGTGAGTCTGAGCGGGCTTGGTCGCCGCTTTGTGGATTGAGGTGCCTGGCCCAGCGGGCGTGGCCTGCTCCCCGCTGACTGGCTGCCTCTGCACCAGATAATCGCTTTGAGCATGGCTTTCAGCATCGCTGACAGCTGCTAACACTTGCTCGGTCGTTCCAAGACTGGTCGCCATCTTCATGGATCCCGCGACCTCGCCCGCACAATCATTTGCTCCAGCTGTGCTTCCAGCTCCGAGACCTGATGAGCAGGCTGGACGCCTACTTTCGCAACACGCGTACAGAATGGCCAGTCAATACATATTAAGTGCGCGGCGCAGAAGCAGCCGGCCGTTGATCTCTGCATACTCCACTGGGCGTTGGCGGACAGACGTGCAGAGGCCCCCCACGCTCGCCTGTCTCCGTCCCCCGCTTTATGCATTGACGCATGCCTTTACCGCCTGTGAGGCTGCGGCGCTGCGCATTGGGCACCTCAACGCTCTGTGTCAGCCTGGCTGGCGTCTCAGACAGCTGTCAGCAGTGAGCAGGCTGGAGACCGCTGTGGAAGACTACTACCATAGTACACCAGGAGGGCGCAGTCGCCTTGCTGATCATGCCCAATATCGTGGAATGCTATCTACAAGCGCCCGCTGTCCGTTGCTGATCAGGGAGTGATGATGCATCCAGGCCCCTCGTTGCCAGTGACCCAATCAAGACTCTCGCACAACACAGCACAGCACAGCATAAAACCAGCACCTTCAGCTCACTCGAGGCTTACCTGCAAACGTGGTGTGTCATTGCCTCCGTGCAGTTGATCTGACAGTGGTGCACTAGGACACCACAGCAAGTTTTGGGGTCCTCGGAGCTCTGGCTGGCTCTGCGTCCTGAAACGGTTGTAGCGTGCGCCAGCTAGCTAGACACTGCTGTATGTGCACATGCTTCCGTCATCGCGTGTTCCCGAGCGAGACTACTGACACTTATTATCTTGATAGGATCCTATTGGGGTTGCAAACACAGCACCAGCAGAAACTACGAGGAACGCCTCCAGCACCCTTCAAGCAAGTGGATGCCGCTCTGCAGTCACATGGTTATTGTGCACACGAGAGACTTCTTGTGCTCATGATTCAGTCTTTGGGCAAGAGTCAGGCATGTCTTTCGAGCTCGCGTTGTTCATGCTCAATCGTGTGCAACCACATGAGAGAGCAACAACAAGGGGATCAGCGCATGGTTCCATCAGCTTTTGACAACCATGTAATTCAGGTTGTCCGACAGATGCGAGAGCCCTGATCCGGTGCACAAGCTCGCGTGTGCGTCTGCGCTTGAGACCGCCCCCTCCCAAGGCTCCTATTTTGCTATGGCGTCACGCACTAGCACCAGAGCTTCACATGCAAAATCCCACAAGCGAGAAGAACAGCACGACATTTTGAGCGGCAAAGGTCACTGTCCCAGCCTGATCAGGCTTGCCGCCCAAGGGAAAGGCGTCGAATACCATGGTGAAATTGAAATGTCTGATCATGTCTGAGTGACATCAATTCTGTGGAGCAACGAGGACCCGCCTTGGTTGTTTGTGTGAACGCGACATGACGTTTTTCGCGGCAAGCTGGAACACTGTCGTGTGCTTGCACTGCGCAAAGGGACAAAGCGCCTCTTCCCTAGAAAAGCAAACGTGCCCCTGCTCCATCACTTCAGACTCAATTTCCACGCAATCGTAATCAATCAAATTCTTCTTTGCACCTTCTCATCCCACCCTCCAAGCAACTGCAACCGCAAATCAACCGCAACCATGTCTGAAGCGCCGCGTGTCGAGCTCAGCAACACAGATCTGCCGGATCTGACTGACTTGTCCGCCCCTGCCAGCAGCAACGGCAGCGCAAATCAGGCTTCGACACAGCAGACTGCAGGTGACGCAAAGAACAGCCTGCTCGAGTGTAAGGTGAGCAGCGGGACACAGAACGCCTCCGCCTGCAGCCGAGAACCTTGAAACTAACGCCATATGACAGTGTTATCTGCACCTCGCACACCACTTTGTTTTCCTCTCCTAACGTCCGCACAGCAGCACAGAACACCATGGCTTCCATCCAGAACCACCCGTCGGTGCAAAACGCAAAGGAGACAGTCCTCAACGGTATGGTAAGTACAGCATGTACCTTATCTAAGCTTCCAGAATGATTGCTAATGCGTTCTCGCGACATAGGTGCCCAAGTTGTCCGCTAGCAACTCAACGCTGATTTTGTAGGACCCGTCGCTCAGCAAGCCAAGGCAGAGGGCGTGAAGACTCGCGATGAGTTCGCAGACCTCGCCAACTCGAAGCAGATTCCTGAGCAGAAGGCCGCTACCGGTCAGAACCTCACCCGTGAGTAACCACGCCATCAAGGTTTCGTGTAGTCTGACTGACACATGACAGACTACCACAGCATGTTTTACCGCCTCTTGAGCTGGAAAAACCCCCGCGCGACCGGTATTTCCTTCGCTGCCGCCGTTCTCTTCATCTTCGCCGCCCGTTACCTGAACGTAATCCGCTACATTTTCAAGCTCACCTGGATTGTGCTTGGTACCACCGCTGCGGCAGAGGTTGCTGGACAGGCCACGCTCGGCAAGGGACTCACCTCCCAGTTCAGGCCTCGCCAGTATTTCACCATTCCGAAGGCATCTCTCGAGCGTCTGCTTGACGATGTCGAGCAGCTCATCAACTTCTTTGTCATTGAGTCTCAGCGCATCGTCTTCGCCGAGAACGTCTACGTTACTATTGCTGCGTTCTTCGCTTCCCTGGTCTCCTACTTCCTCATCAAGGTGAGCATTACCCCTGCTGAGCTAGAAGATTCCAGTACTGACCACTACACAGTTCGTTCCCATGTGGGGCCTTGCTCTTATCGCTACCATTATTACCTACCTCGGTCCGCTCGTCTACATCCAGAACAAGGAGGTCATCGATGCCCAGCTCGAGAAGGGCAGGTCTCTTGCCAGCCAGCAGGCCAGCCAGATCAGGGACATTGCCAGCAAGCAGGCCGCCAACGCTTCGCAGACCGTTCAGGGTTTCACCCAGCAGTACACTACCAAGGCTCAGGAGACAATCAACCAGTACCGTGGACGCTCTCCCTCTGCTGAGGTCAAGAAGGAGGACTTCCCTGCCGCCCCCAAGACCGACATCAAGAAAGAGCCCATCACCGAGATCCCTACAACGCACGAGAACGAGCCTCCTCTTGTTCCCCAGACTGCTTTGTAAGCTTCTGCGCCTACAGCGAGCCACTCGCAGCGACTCTCTTGCCTACTGTAGGGTTTGAAGTTCTGCGAGATCCACCCAATCCTCCCTCGGCTACAGGCCTTTAGCACCTTGACGCATTCGCACATACCTTTTACGACCTCAGATGACGATTCCCACGTTCGGTTCTTCACGGCAATTACGAAAGGTTCAGAATGGACATATCCCGCGCTTGTACATCATCCTCTCCTAAAAGCCGATTCATCTTGTTGGCGTTGATACACTTACTCTTTCCTCTTGTTTCTTCATGCGTATGTCCGGGTGTGGGTGTGGATGAGGGCATACAAAGTCAGGCATTCAGGAGTTGGGTTTTCTCAGATACTATTCCTGCATAGTAACCATATCTCAATTTCGACTGCTTGCCGTCTTGATCTCCATGTTGATGCACCATGTTAGAAGGAGCCTGTGACTCGCAGACCGAGCGTGTAGTATATAGAGGCACAAAGGATGGCTAACAGCCCATCTCCGCATAAATATCGCAGGACCGGTGAATACTGTGTGTTGGTCCAACCGACGGTACAACCTACGTGGACGGACTTCACACCTCGTGTTCGTCCGGGCGCAGCATGACGGATGGGAAAAGCCAATTATAGCGCGCGCTAAGCCTGGGGAGATCTGCATGCTAGGCTGCCGTGATCCGTGTCGTCAGCACAGCCCAGCCCTTCGCCGCTCAGCCAGGCAACATCAAAGGACAAACACCCGTCCTCTTGACACCCTTTCCTTTGTAACTTTCCAACAACAACTCCCACAGATCAACATGGGAGTCCAGAAACTCACTTTCGACGTGCTCACGGGCCTCTACGTTCCCAGTGGAGACCACATCACCCGCGCCGTTCGTCGAGCGATTCAGCACCCTACCGCCGTCGGCCTTGTCAAGCGCGCTGTTGGCAATGGCGAAGATGCGGGCGAACAGGTTGAAATGCCAGTCTGGGGCATGATCCTCTTGGGCGTGAGCTTCTACGCAGCCATCATCGCCATGAGCCTCGTGGGTACCCCCTAGCCTCGCCTCCTGAATCGTGGAACCTGTGGAATGCTGACTGTACCGCTGTAGCTGTCATACATGCTCAAGGAAGTCGTCGCTACCCTTTGCATGGTCGAGACCCCACACGCCGCTATCACCATCTCGCCATCTGATGAGCCCGCCACCAAGGACGAGAAGGAGGGCCTTCTGGAAACCGGTCCTACCATCACCCTCGTGCGCCAGAAGCCCATCACCTCCAGCATCCGCGCAACAGTCAAGCACGTTGTCGCCCACGCTGGCCGATTCGCTCGCTTCAGGGGCTTCAAGATTCACGCCCTCTACTCGCTCGTTTTCAGCCTCGCCGTCCACTTCTTCACAGCCTTCTTCTTCTCCCTAGTCCCCAACGGCCTCCCGGGCCAGGCTATTCTCGTCAGCGGTCTGGCCGGCGCCACCGTCGCCAACGTCCACGCCGCATGGACTCACAAGGTCGTCTCCATGCCTTCTGAGGCAACCTTCTGGCAACGTGTCCCCAGCAAGTCGCACTGGAAGACGCTCGCCCCTGCCGCCGCCGTCGCTACCGCCATGCCCTACATCAGCATGTACCTGACGGGCGGCGTCGCGATCCTACTGGGTCTGCATAAGCTGGGCCAGGACAACCTCGAGCAGTACACAAAGGGCCAGTGGATGTGCCTCGCCGTCCGCGTCCTGGCTACCGTCGTCTTCGGCATCTTCACCTCGTTCTTCCTCTGCATCCCCGCCGTCGTCACCCAGGTGCGCATCGAATCCTCCATTCTGCCCGAGGACCAGGACACCATCGTGCCCTTCGACCGCTCCTTCGGCGGCAAAGTCGTCAGCCAGCTGCTCGGCGGCACAGGCAGCATCGGCTTCCTTGACGCCTGGCGCAGCTTCAACTGGGAGGCCCGCCGCCGCCTGCTGAAGCTGTACGTCAAGATCGGCGCGATTTTGTTCTCCGTCTTCTTCGTTGTCGCCCACGTCCTCGCTTTTGAGGTCTTTGCCGTCATGGGCCCGCAGCTGGGTGACTACCTTGCCAAGGCCATGCACGAGGGCATCGACAAGCAGCACTAGACCCGTGTTTCTCCCGACTGACCTGACCTGACCTGACTTGACTCGACTCGACTTGCCCCGTAAGGGCTGAACGGTTTGGTGTTTCTCACGACGGTCGTCTCTCTCTTGGTATAAATTGTGGCGTCTTTATAAATTCCTGACTACGCGGTCCTTTCTTTGTATACAACCCCCCCCTGTTTCGTTGTTGGTCGATATGTAGCTTTGAGTTCTAGTTCAATGAAAGAAGTACTTCACCATATCTATTCTCGTACGTGCACGAAGACACTACTACTATAACCGCTGTATGTCTGCCATTACTAGCTGTGATCACTGCGAAGCACGCACACTCATCACATCATACAAATCACATCTTCAGAAACCCATGGATGTCAATACTGGATTGCTCCATATGCAAGCTCACGACCTAAAAGCCGCGCTCCACCCATCTCTAAGTCGATATCATGCTATAGAAAATGCAAAAATGCCTGCCATCCTCCATCATAAAAGAAGTGGGTATAACGCCTATGATTTCACCGGGATCGCCGGATCCAAACACTCAAAAACACCACGCTGATTGCTAATACTGCAAGTCATTTGACCTCCTTCACAGAGACGGTACTGTCCTTTCTTTTCTCTTCCTCGCTCTTAGCCACCCTCTTCTCTGTCTGCGACTGCGTTCCGAATGTCGGTGACGGTACCCGCGAGAGATGTATTTGTGGGGGTGGTAATTGTGCAACCTGCGACTTAATCTGGGAATGCTGCAGCGGCAGCGCCCCGGGCTGTGGTTGAGCTGTAATTTGTTTCTCTTTTTCTTTCTCTTGCTCCTCTCGCTCGGCCCTCTCTTGGCCGGTGACGACCCCATTTAGTACGACCTCCAGGTCCGCTAGTCGCACAGGTTTGATCAGGAACAGGTTGACGCCGCTTGAGTTGGCCTCTTGCTGGGTCTCGGTACTGGCGACACCTGTCAACGCAATGATGGTGACGGGCGACAATCCATTGCGAATCTCATGGGCACGAATCTGGCGTGTGGCCTCGAGGCCGTCCATCTCAGGCATATTGATATCCATCAAAATCACATCAATGCGTGCAGTCATTTCTGCTGCTGCAGCCTTCGCGGCCGCTGTGTGGGGCTGAGTGGCTGAGCCATTCACAGTGGAATGGTCTTGGGCGGACTTGTATTTGTCCAACGCTTCTAGACCGTTGACAGCCAAGACATGGCGATGACCAAGCTTGTCGACAAACGTGCGAAGCAAGCGTAGGTTGATGGGGTTATCGTCGACAGCTAAGCAGTTCAGCGATCTTGTTGGTTTAGAATATGCTGACTTCTTGACTGGTTTTGGGTGGACCGTACGGACTTCAGGAGCGCTAATCGTTGAAGTCAGGGTCGGCCGGGTTTGATCAAGAAGACGACCAAAGATATCAGGGCTCTGAGGCGGTGTGTTCTCCTTGAGACTCAGTTGTGTGACCTTTTGCAGCGTTGCTTCTGTCTGGTGAACTTGGTCGATCAGACGATTTGCGTGGCGGTCAAGGCAGGATGATAGAGCCTTCGCCATCTTGTGAGGACCAACAGGCTGGCCGATGCATTCAAAGATGACACCAGGGATAGTGATAGCGGTAGTGATCTGTGCGGATGCAGCGCCCTGGCAAACAACGATGACGGGTGGGTGGTTGATATCTGTAGAGCCTTGGCTGTGCTGAGCACGAAGGATCTTAGCGTTGGATTCGGTTGCGATGATGAGATCGGGGTTTGCGGCACAAGGACCGTTGGCACACGTCTTCATGCCAAACCAGTCAGCACAAAGACTGTCCAACGCTTTCATAGCGATCTTGGGCGCACTCTTTCCCTTCAGGCTCCTAACGAAGTACTCCTCTTCTTCATCAAACCCCTTGAAGCACACCGTCATGCCCTGTGTACGTTGGCCGACCTTCTTAAGATGTCTTTCTTTCTCTTGCTCGGGTTGAGTTGGGCAAAACGATGGTGACATGATCGACTCCTTGAGAGGACATGATACAGTGAATTTGGTTCCTTGACCCTTTACACTGTGGACATCAACTTCACCGCCTAGGGATTCGACGATTTGCTTCACGATACTTAGTCCTAGACCAGTCCCTTGGCTCAGGGGGTTCTCTTGTGCGAAGGAGTGGAAAAGCCTATTGTTCTTGTAGTCTTCAGACATACCAATACCACTGTCAGTCACCGACAGCCGGAACTCACGGTAATCCTCGGTAGGGCTTGTTTTTGGCATCACCTGGAGTTTAACCTTGACGAAGCCAGCCTCGGTATATTTGAGCGCATTGCCAAACAAGTTCATGATAACACGTCGCCATGCACCGGGTTGCGTCTGGAAGACATAATTCTCGCTTTGGTTGACGTCGATAATCAGTGTTATCGGGAGAGCTTCCTTCGTACAGGAGCTGAGCCCGTATGTTTGATTAGATTTCTCCTTGTGCATATGGCCAGCGAAGATGCTTTCGACAACGTCTTCCGTGAGAATACTCATATCAACATCGTTGACCAACGTCATGATGTCGTTGGTGTGACTTTGTCCGGGGCTAATAACATGTTTAGCGCTTTGCGAACGCTTCTTCGATTTCTTTGAGGTTCCTCGTGTAAGGTTGTTGATCTTGGCAAAGTCTAACACGTGGTTGATAGTCTCTAGAAGTGTCTTGCCGCAATTTTCAATTGTCTCCACATGGTTGGTTTGCTGACCGTCGATGATTGTGTCTTTTAGCAGGTCGGTCATCCCTAGGATACCGTGAAGTGGGGAACGAAGTTCGTAGCTGATGGATGAGATAAAATCAGCCTTTGCAGCATCCGCCAACTTGGTGTCCAGTCGTGCAACCTCCGCCATGACGGAATTGCTAAAAGCCGCAAGGAAGCTTAGCTCCTGCTCGCTGGTGAAGACTCGCATGGGATCAGAGCTCCAGATGACCGCGCTGGCGAACCACCGGTCGCGATGTGAATCCCAAAGGGGGTAAAGCACTAGGCTCTTTGCCTTGGGAAAGGTGCTTCTGAGGAAATTTTCGTCATCTAAACTTCTCGTAGATTCCGTTTTGCGTGAAATGTTGAACGGGAAGCCGTCAGATACTTCAATCTCGCCGTTAGCAGAGGGAGAATTGATAGCTGGGGTGGTCGAGGCCTCATCGTCGAAGTTGAAGATCTGGCCGTGTGAGTATGAACGAAGCAGGTGCCGCAAGACACTCTCAGACATTGAGTATTGTAAATCGGCAGGGCTGCAAGCATCTCTAGTGCTCTTACTCAAGGCAGAGCCCAGCAGGACACATGGCTTGTCCGGTTCTGGTAGCTGCTCGGAAAAAAGGTCGTCGTCTACCAGTCCACCGAATGTGCTGATCTTAGCATCGAAGAATGCAACACCGTCGGCTTCGATTGCATCGACAATCATGTTCGATGCTCTGCTAAAAGCCACTTGAATCTCAGGCGCGATCTTGTCCTGCTGGTCGTTCTGCAAGCCAGGGCTGGATTTGGTCACAGTCTCAGGTGCTCGTGGAGGGTCTGGTCCAAGTTCGGAAGCGGGTGTAACGACGCTACTCATCGGACGGATACTCGACGTGTCTGTGTTTGTGGGGCTCTTTATGCTCGACATTGCACTGGCATTGCGGTCAATGATGAATGGCTCTTGGTCTGCATTTGACCGCGCTGCAGGTCGCTGACGTTGGAGGGGCGTTTCCGATAATCCTGCTGACAGTGGTGTGTCCCAAGGGTCCTGCCACCAGTCTTCGAGTCCACTCTTGCCTTCGGCGAAAGATCCCAAGCTCTTGACCATTATCTTGCCTCTTCGGTGATCTTCAGTTGCTCTCGTCATCTCCAAGTGTCGCATCACTGTCCCTGCCATGTCTTTCAGAAAGTCCATCTGATGGGTGGTAAGGCCATCCCGGGGGTTATCATCCAGAACGCAGAATGTGCCAATATTGTGCCCGCGTGGGCTGCGAATGGGGACACCTGCGTAGAAGCGGGCCCTTGGAGTTCCCATGACAGAAGGAAACAGCTTGAAGCGACGATCTGCCAACAGATCGTTCACCACAAGGGAGGGTATGCTGCTGACTGGGTCGAAAGGCGAGCCGGACCGATCCGCGGTAAGATTGACTGTGTAATAGCAGATGCTGCGTTCCTTTGGGAAGATTGTGTTGCCCCAGCATAAGTTGTCCTCAGTGAACTCAGGCTGTCCAGTATGTAAAGACGATGTCCTGGTGGCCTCGGCCAGGATGTAGCAGTTGCGCCGGTCGAAAAAGGATATGAGACATCTTCGCGCATTCAGACGCAAAGCTCCCAGCTGCGCAAAGGCAGTCAATGCCTTGTCTTCTGAGGGCTGCGGATGAAGCTCGAAGGCACCTGCAATCCCAAGCCCCGGACCTGAGGGTGGTGCTTGCGGCGGCGTAAGAGTGTCGTGTGCAGGCGTCGGGGAAGGCTGCCGGCTTAGACCCTCGTTTGAGGTAGTCCGCTGTGGATAGTACCTGAGTCTCAGCGTTAGCGAAGACAGAGCTTGAGAAATGTAGTAGCTGTAACTCACCTGTAGAACTCACGCTCCTTTGCGAGCTCCGGATGCTCCATGGTCTTCTTTCGCGACTTTGCATACGAGCCCGACAGGCGAGCGCTCGCGGGATCGTGGGGCCTGTTGGGGTCAACCATCGCAAAGTAGTCTTGCAGGATCTCAGAACATGGGAAAGCTAGTGAGTGGCGAGTCGCGGCCAGAGTGCACAACCATGCTCTGTGCGCCGACTAATTGCAGCCAGAACAGTGTGTTTGTTTCGAAGAGGTCTTTTGCGATCTCGCCGTGAGAAGAGAGGGATGCGGAAGCAATCAAGACGCAGGGTCTTCCGCAGTGGAGCGGAGGTGGGGCGCAGTACACAAATCAGAGCCCAACAGCGCTCGCCGCCAGGCTCTCGTCTGCGGAGCGTTGCACGCCAAATCAGCGATGGCTGGGCGGCGTCCACGTTAGGCAACTTTGGGGGATTGCGAGGCAGGAGCCGTGCTACCACGGACGGTGCGGCCTCGAGACTTGCGTGGCTCTGGGGCGCCAGGCAGAACACGACAATTAATCCACACGTCTCGCGGTCCGATTCAGGCGCATGCCAATGCCAATGCCATCGGCGCAATGCTCGCAACGGTGCATTATACTTCACTTGACAATCAACGACATCCCAGGAACCCCTGCAATCGCTCGCACTCCCGTCGCGGTGTGTTGATCGCGACTACTGTGACCATTAAAGTTTCACAAATGCCAAGAGATCTGGGTTCAGCCGCCTCGCCGCTTGCCGCACAGGGCAGCTGTGTACGACCCCGCCTATCGCATTTGGAGAGCTCGACCGTCACAGCTACCGCTTTCCCATTAGCAAGTCTAGATCTGCATAACCCCCTCAGCAGCTGTCCTCGGGCTCAACATGGGTATGTCGAATGCAGGTATGCTGCAATATGCTGTCTGCTGACAAGTCTCCCATGCAGGCCGACTTCTGACTTTCGCCTGCTGTAATCTGAACCAATGGGTTCTTGACTGGGAGGGGAACCGCAAAAGGATCGTCCAAAGCATCAAGATTGCCAAAGAGCGTGGTGCTGGATTCCGAACTGTGCGTCTAAATCATCATGTAGCTGTCATCGGTTCCCAACTGACTGCTTCTAGGGACCCGAGTATGCGATGCGTCATACTTTGCAGAGACTATAGTAACATGCTCGCAGACTGGAAATCACTGGATACGGTCTGCTAGATCATTTTCTCGAAGGCGATACGTACCTTCATGCCTGGGAGCAGCTGGCCATCATCTTGCAAGATGAGTCGATACACGGCATCATTGCCGATATTGGCATGCCCGTCATGCATCGTAACAATAGGTACAACTGTCGTGTCATCATCCTCAACGGCAAGATCCTTTTCATCCGGCCCAAGCTGTATCTTGCCAACGATGGCAACTACCGAGAGATGAGGCACTTCATCCCGTGGAATCGCCCACAGCATCACGAGGAGTACTACCTCCCTCAATTCATTCAGAAGATACAGGGCTCCACCAAGGTACCAATCGGAGACATGGTCCTCTCCACACCGGACACATGCATCGGTATGGAGACGTGCGAGGAGCTCTTCACGCCATTGTCACCCCATCTGGCCATGTCGCTGAACGGTGTGGAAGTCATCACCAACTCAAGCGGCTCTCACCACTCTCTTCGGAAGCTCAACACTAGAATCGCCCTAATTCAAGAAGCCACACGCAAGTCAGGCGGTGTCTACCTCTACTCCAACCAACAAGGTATGGACGGTGACCGACTGTACTATGATGGTTGTGCCATGATTATTATCAATGGCGAAATTGTTCAGCAGACATCGCAATTCAGTTTGAATGACGTCGAGGTTTGTGTCGCCACAGTCGACATCGAAGATGTCAGATCCTACCGCTGCACGCCCTCAAGAGGAATCCAGGCACTCAATGCACCTACATATGAACGCGTTGAGACTCCATTCCACATCGGCAAGGGTGAGGATGAGTTTGACCCCAATCTGGCGCCTAGCCCCCCGCAACAGCTGAAGATACATGCGCCTGAAGAGGAGATTTACTTGAGCGGATCATGCTTCCTCTGGGATTACCTCCGACGTTCCAACCAGGCAGGCTATCTGATCCCACTCTCCGGTGGCATCGACAGCTGTTCGACAGCAGTGCTAGTTTATGGCATGTGCAATGTTGCCTTCGAGGCTCTCCAAGCAGGCAACGCTCAAGTCAAGGCCGACATCCAACGCATCGCGGGTCCCGGCGAGCCAGAAGGCTGGCTGCCAAAGTCCCCCCAAGAACTCTGCTCCAAAGTCTTCTCCTCCGTCTTCATGGGCATGGCCAAGCAATCTTCCAAAGAAACCCGCAGCCGCGCCCAACGCCTGTCCCACGACATCGGCGCCCAACACACCGACCTAGACATCGACTCGATCTTCGAAGCCTTTAAAGGCGTCCTAACCGCAGCCACGGGCCACGAACCCGCCTTCAAAGTCCACGGCGGCACACACGCCGAAAACCTCGCACTGCAAAATATCCAAGCCCGCTCGCGCATGGTGCTCAGCTACGTCTTCGCACAACTTCTGCCCACCGTCCGCCAGCGCCCCAACGGCGGCTCGCTCCTCGTGCTGGGCTCCGCAAACGTCGACGAAGCCCTGCGCGGCTACTTCACAAAATACGACTGCTCATCCGCAGACATCAACCCCATCGGCGGTATTTCCAAGACCGACCTGAAGCGCTTCATCGCGTGGGCAGAGACCCACCTCTCGCTCCCCATCCTGCGCGAGTTCCTCGACGCCACGCCGACGGCCGAACTCGAGCCCCTGACCGAAGACTACGTCCAGTCCGACGAAGTCGACATGGGCATGTCGTACGCCGAGCTGTCTGTGTTCGGCCGCCTGCGCAAGAGCCAGAAATTGGGGCCCTATGGCATGTTCCAGCGGCTGGTGCACGAGTGGAAGGACGTCCATGAGCCGCGCGTTGTGGCTGATAAGGTTAAGCGCTTCTACCACTTTTGGGCGATCAACAGACACAAGATGACGACTATCACGCCGAGTTTGCACATGGAGGATTATTCGCCCGACGACAATCGGTTTGATCTGAGGCCATTTTGCTATCCGAGCTTTTGGTCGAGTTGGAGTTTCAAGAAGATTGATGAGGCGGTGGAGAGGATGGAGAAGGGGAGGACGAACGGGGCGTAGCGTAGCTTTGCGACCGGACGTCTTGGCACCAGGCTGAGAATGGAGCTTAGATTATATGGGCAGCACTAAGTTCTTGAGGTGTATAGATGATGCAGGTCCGATAATTTACTGGGACCGTTCATACAACTGCATCGATGTGCGTGCTTGTTCTTGAAGAACGACCCGCAAACGTAAACGGAGAATGATTTGTACATGGAAAAAACCACACCCAGCGACCCACCACCCCTTTACCTCAACACAACATCCTTTCTCTGTGGGCCCAACTTCGTCCAAGCATCCTCATGCAACCTCCCCACCGCAACCCTCTCCGCCACCCCCCTCTCCTCATCCCACCTGATCAGCATTACATTAAGCACGCACCACTCTCCCTTGTGAAAGACGTCCTCATCAAAATCTACAACCTCCTCATCCCACACAAACCTCTCGCCATCCCAGATTGGCGTACCAGGGGGATGCATAGTGGCTACCTGCGGCTTACGCGTGTGCTCCGCAGGCTCAACACGCTTATTGCGCGAGAGCAGCACAAACTCGTACGGACCGTTGTAATGCGGCGCCGAGATGGAGGTTTCATGCGCCATCAAAACACCCGCGTGGTCGCCATCGGGGTTGATGAGTTGTGAGCATGGGATTTCTGCACCCTGGTAGTGCAGCTGTGGGGCTGTGAAGCCGTCTGCGGGGATGGTGTGCGCGGTGAAGCGTAAAGTGGAGCTGTCGAGTGTTGGGTCGGTGCCTCGTGGGGCGTGAAAGTAGGGTGGGTAGGTAATACGGAGGGCGCTGTGCTTGTCGCGCCGGATGGTGTAGGGTGTGGATTGGGGTCCGATGTAGTAGTTTTGGATCTCAGAGCGGAAGGTGTCGCCCGTGTTGCGTGGAAGGGTATAGGTGTCTGGACAGCTGGTAGGGTCGAATGGAAAAACTATGGATCCGGTGTGTGACTGCCAGCTCCAGGAAGGCTCGTTATCATTCCTGGATGCGGATGCGTCGGCTGGACACCACAGAAGGGAGAAGTCGAAAAGAGCTTCTGGAAGACCATGTATGAAATTGCCACCACAGTTCTTTGTCAATTGCTTTGACGCCTTGGTGAGCTCGACAGACGTGGAAGGTTGTTCATTCCGAGTGAGGAGCTGGTTGTATCTCTGAAAGCCGGTAAACCACTCGTCAACTTCCTTGAAGTCCAGCTCATTGCTTGTGTCTTTCGGCACGCTAGCATTTGATACTGAACGTATCCTGTTCACCATGCCTCGGATGGTTCGGCTCCTAGATTTGCTTGACCGTCTCGAGTCATTGCTGGTGCTGGATGTACGTGATGGTTGCGGAGACACCTGACTGCTTGAAGATGTTGGCCGCGAGTCTGGTGATTTCTTTCTCCGCGACATTGAGCGACTGATCCATCCTGGGGAGAGTCTATCCATTGTCGATCTAGGGGTGGTGGGGACGATGAGCAACGACATTGACGTTGGTGTCGGATGTGGTCGGAGAGATCTTCAATCAAGCGGTCAAAGGTAGCGCAACCTCGACTTGCGGCAAGGTGAGATTGAGTATTAGAGAGAGCAGCTGTGGGAATTCTGTCGCCTCACAGTATCGAGTTGGTGTCGCTTTTTGTTCACGAGCGAAAGCTTCGCCCCCGTGTGCCTACACTGCCTCCTTGAGAGGCGTCTTCCAGCATTTCGAGCCTTCTAGGAGGTGTGCGCGAGGCATGACGAAACACATTGTGTGGCTGAGCATCGGTGGAGCCCGGCCAGGGATCCAGATAACACACGTGTGTTACTGGAGATCTCTCAAACTAGAGTCCAGATCTCCATTGTGGAGGTGGGCTTTAGGAATCAGACAACACTAGAGTGTCATTCAGGCCAACGTCGCAGTGCCTTGCTGGCAGCCGGGTTATGTGTGTTGCTGGCAAGCTGACGAGCTCACAGTTGGTGGGACGGGTCTGTGCATGGCGATGCTTGTAAGCCAAGCTCAGTATAGACAGTTAGACGTGACGGTCGATCGTATACCGGCACTCTTGTCGGTCTCAAGCAATGCGCGTGTCGCTTGTATTTCTTGGTACTGAGAAAGCTTGACTGTTGTGGCGAGTGCTGTGGCTGATGGCGTCCGCCCCGCGCTTACAGAGTTCGGGCTTTCCGAGTGGGTTCCGACAGGCACCAATCCAATGACGACGCGCACTCGATAGCTACAATTACTTTCACGAGCAGCTTTGAACATCACACAACACGTTTCGCAGTCAGCATGTCCGGTTACGAAGGTGAGCTGCGCTGCCTAATGTCTACAGCTACACAACAACTGACTGCGATCAGTTGAACACAACATCTCCACAGGGGACGATACAGCGCAACATGCACCCCGCAGGCCTGACCTTTCCAGCTTCTTCTCGCAGCTCGAGCTCGTCGATACCTCCGATCCGCAGGCGCACACTAATGCAAACGCGCTTCCACAACCGGAGAATATGGCGGCAGCATTTCGCCTGCTAGCGAATGCCTTTGAAATGATGCGCGGACGACCTGCGGACGAGAGCAGTGGAGGCGACAATGATTTGCTGGCAAATATGATCGAGGTCCTGCGGCAGAATGCCGACGACCCCCCAGCTGAGCTCAAAGGCTGCCCAGACAGCTTCTTGGATGAGCTCGAGAGGGTGCCAAACAAGTCGCTTAAGCCTACGGATATATGCCCAATTTGTGTAAACCCATTCCTGGAAGGTAAGTGGTGAGCGTGGCCTGAGATGTTGAACTCTTGGCTGATCCGGATCACGGAGCAGACCAGTATCCGCTCGTGGTGCAACTACCGTGCCACAAGGATCACTTCTTTGACCTAGACTGCATACGACCCTGGCTCAAGCTAAACTCGACATGTCCACTCGATCGCAAGGAGCTTCTTACGAAGAAGCAGCCGCCCCCACCACCCGTTGAGGACGACGAAGAAGAGTATGACGATATGTACGCCTGAAGGAATGACACGGCACAGGTCTCGTCATGGTACTTTAGGAATACCAACTTTGTAGTCTGGCTTTTGCCAACGAACCGCAACATCTCTGGACGTTAAACAGAGTCATTCTTACCACTTTCAGACCATCGAATGAAGCCGACCGAGCAGTGAACAACGGCCAGCTCCTGACATCGTAGCTGTGGTGTAAGCGAAAGCAAACACCCGTCGTCATACACGACTGCACCCCAGGTAGCGCTAAAGGCAGTTCGTCCGCTCTGATGGATAAGCCCGAGGAACCGGAGTGCCACGTTCAAGCTACTCCAATAAACCCACTTCCTTGCAAATTAGCCTTGAGCTTCCAGCAACCACCATGCATTGTTATGTTGACAACCTCGATCCTCTGCACATCACCCCGACTCTGCGAATCAGGTCAGCGCTGAGAGCCAGTGCTCGGAGATTGATCTCATACTTCACTAGGATCAATGTCAGACAAAACTGATCAATGACATGGATTTTCTGTCGTCTTCATACTCGCTTATATTCACATCAAATTTGTCTAACTCAGTTCACCCAATGCGCTACGCGGATGTAGGCACCTGAAGTGCTTGCTACCTTAAGGTCACACGGGACAGGCAACTCAGTTCGGCATCTGGTCGGCAACCAGCCGCCATGTCACACGCCGCCATGGAAGCACTACGGCGATGTAATGTTTCAGAACTACAATAGCTTGGAATGCCGCGCTTATGGGACCTGACAAACTCGGCATCTGCGTCATCAGGGTTCCCGGTAAGATTGGCCCCGAACGCTATGCGGGGGTTTAAGAAGGGGACGCCGAAACTCAGCGATCATCGATGCGATCTCTTAAGCTCTGCAGCGCCTAATAGACAAATTGCTGCCCGATAAGAAATGATCCGCCGGATGCGAACATCCTGCTTGTCATCTCGGTGTTATAGCATCCCGCACACGTCTGGGTGAACTCGCGGCGCTTGTTGGATTGATAAGTGCAGTTCGTGCGAGGTTTGAGCGGAGTTAACTGCTGTACGCAAATGCCGGAGATGGGCCAGCACAGGCCCACCAGGGGCGACTCTGTCACCCCATGGCAAATACCAGCTTGATCAACAGCTGTGTGGGAGTGTTGTAAGGATTCACGATCAAGAGTTACCGGGTAAAGAGCGCGATATTTATCGAGCAGCCCTATTCACTGCCGCAGCAGCTCCATTTGACAGACTCAGGCGATGTTGCCGCGCTAAAATTGCGCGGATATTCATGCAGGGTCCCACGACAGCCGTTTTGGTAGAACATGCCAAGTCCGCTGGAGTTACGGACGAGGCCTCGGGCGAATCCTGACGGCCTACCTCCACAGCTGCACACCTCAGCACTTGCCATACACACGACTCTCACCCCACTATGAAAGCGGCATGCCTCCTCACACCTAAGATGCATCGGTCTGCAAGTGGAGCAAGGTACTGTGAAGAGATAAGAATCGGACTGAAGCACACCACCAAGTCATGATGGAGTCGGATTGCGCGTCCACTTACCTCGGAAATAAAAGACAGCCGAAAGGTCTGAAACGTGCATGCTGGGAATGTAAGAAAATGGCTGAATCGCATGTACTTCATTTTCGGCAACATACTAACGACAATCTCCAAGGCAAGAAGAGGAAAATTCACGGAAGCTCGAGCCAGACAGACGTCAGTATCTACTCCAGTATGAGCACCCCAATCGGAACGGACCGGATGGTCCAGCAATCAACCTGCCAAATGCACATGGGAGAGCGACTGGGAAAGCTCGAGCTGCTCTTTGAAAAATTCGTCTGTCGCAGGAACTCTACTGTCGCCGCTTCAGAGGCTCCTCGTAGCCCTACCCTGGTGGACTTCTCTGACAGCCAGTCCAAGAGTTCTGCGGCCATGTTCTCAAGAGATGTACAAAGCATCTCTTCGCTCGGAGAAGGCATAGTGAGTTTTATTTGTTCCGAACCGCCGCCTACAAAACTTACGGATCTGCAGCTTGGTGCACCTACATGGAAGTCTGCGCCGACAATTCGCACACTACCAAGCAAGCACGACAGTACCCAATTTTCAAGCTGTGATGCAGTCCACAAGACTCTGACAGATCTGTTACCTTCGCAACACGATGCTGACATCATCTTCGAGTCGTCCAACGGATGGATGATTCTGGAGGGCATCTACAGTGCGTCAAAGGATATTTACGTCAACAGGGACCATCAGTCATATGCTCTAGACATGTCTGCAGTTGCTCAGGAGCCCTCGACCATTGTTGCTCGGACGCTTCTCCATGTCGCCGTGTGCATCAACTCGTTACCGCCCGAGTTCGACCCGTCTTGCCTGACGGGCATCTGGTCGCTTGAGGCTACGATGCAGAACTACGTTTCCAGCGTTAATTCTTTGGTCACTGACTCGGACGAGCGCATGCTCACACTTCACGGGCTGGAATGCCTGATGCTACTCGCCGTCTACCACCTGAACAGCGCAAATCTCCGTCAAGCGTGGCTTGTTGTGCGCCGGGCCATGAACTTGGCGCATCTCATGGGCTTCCACCGAATCGTCGTCCAACCCGATCTGGACCCACCGATACCAGCCGTCAGCAGTGCGAAGGCGCTGTGGCGCCGCTTTGTAGACTTGGATCGATACCTCGGGTTGCACCTACGATTACCGTTTGGTGCTGATGATGTCCCCACCTCGGACGATTCTGCCCTACAGATTATCCATCGTGCAAGGATCAACAGACTTAGCAAGGAAGTTGCAGACCTTGACCGCGACATTACTCCTCAATCATACGCAAAGGCTTTGGCACTCGACGAGAAACTGGAAGTCAACATGCGCCAGATGCCTCCGGACTTTTGGGACGTGCCTAACATACCTCCTACCGCGCGATCCCCCGAGTCGTTTGCAGCACTTGAGAGACTGATGGTGCAGATGTGGCACTTTGAGATGAAGATATTCATCCACCTCCCTTACCTTCTTCGCGCTCCGCAGGAAAGCCGATACGGGTTCTCCAAAGTCACTGCACTGCAGGCCAGTCGCAACGTGCTGATGCGGTGGTTCGCGCTGCGCAACGCAAGCATCACACAAGCATGCTGTCGCCTGGGCGAGATCGGAGTCTTTATTGCGGCAGTGACGCTAACGCTGGACGTTGTCATTGAGCTTGCCGTCAAGGAGAAGAGCGAGGTGCAGAAGACAAAGGGGACCGACTTTGCCATGATCTGTCGTCTTATCGGGGAGATGGAGAAGCTGGCAAAAGCGTCACCACGCGAGAAGCTTGCGGCACGCAGCGCTGTAGTGCTGAAAAAGATGCTGTCTTCGCTCGATCCCAACAAACAATCAGGTGGAAAGGCACAGCTCACGATACCATTTTTCGGAAAAGTGGATTTAGAGTACAAGAAGCTGCCCGTGCGACCGTTGATCGACCTCGACTCGGACACTGGCAACAAGATGAACGCGACGGGACACCATCTCCCCGTGTTTTCGTTTGTCAGTAACGCGCTGTGGCCGCCGCCCGTGGGCGAAGGGTATGAGCGCGATCTGGACTGGGACATGGTCTTGTTTGATGGGCTTGAAGATAGGGACACGGAGGGCAACTGGATGTTTTAGTGCGGAAAGGTTTAGCAAGGCGTTTGGGTGCATGGATGAAAGCGTTCTAGTTTTGGAATTTTGGGTCTTCTGGAACATGATATCCCAGCGCGTGGCGAATCAGCAAGGGGCGGATAGAGTTACGCCGCACGCGCGAGATGGCGGTAATACATTGGAATTTCAAAATCGAAGACGTTGCTTTATTTATTTATTTTTGTTTCTTTTTTTTTTTTTTTAAATTCTTCTCTTTGGGTGAGGATGTGACGTGAGTGAGTGAGTGAGTGAGGCGTGAGCGAGGAATGGCTGCAAAGGGAAAAGGGTCAATCAATGGTGAGGAGCGCAGGGCTGCTAGCGGACGATGACAGCGCGGGCGTCTGATTGGATGCATTATGGCAGCCCTTGACATGTTTGAGTGCATTCCTCTGGAGCCGCGGGCGGGCTGGTTGGAGGCTGAATCGGCTCGCCGTCTCAGCTTGCGAGTCTCCAGACAGAAGGGGCCTGAGCACGGCGCGGCGAGACGAGGCGCGGCGAGGCTGCAGGCGGACAAGGCCGTCAGCGCAGCAGCAGCAGCAGCACCGACATTCAACGCATCCTGAGCGGGCGGGCTGTGCGTCGAGTGATCGGCCGCCTCCCCAGTCGTCTCCGGCGCCTCCCAGGGACCCGCGACCGCAAGCACACGACCTCCCCTTGTCCCCCTCCGACGCGCTGCTCTCGCCCGACCGGCGCTGCGAGTCTGTCGTGCATGCCCCCCCGTGTCCGCCGTGCCCCCGTTGGCCGCCGCGAAGACTGTGTCGTCTGTCGGCAGCGCGCCTGCTGAGCGCCCTGGGCTCGCTGCTCGACCCGCCGGAAGCATGAGCCCGCAATCGACGGCGACGGACCTCTTCTGCGCCCTCAGCCTCTTCGAGGCCGTCGTCACCGCATACCCGCCCGTCCTCGAGTCGCTCCTCGCGCAGCTCCCCACCGCCGCCCTCCTCGAGCTCTACCACACCTCGCCGCACCTGCGCCGCTTCCTGCGCCGCTACCCGCTCGCATGGAAGACGCTCTCCTTCCGCCTGCCCCAGCCCGCCGTCACCGTCGGCTCGCCGGGCAACGAGACGCCCGACAGCAGGGAGCGCCAGTCCAAGCAGTACTCGTTCGACGCCCTGCTCAAGCAAATCATCGCCCCCAACGGCACACGCATCACCAGCCTCGACCTCTGCAACACGGCCGTCAGCGGCATCGCCCTCGTCGGCAGCGTCCTGGCCCCGCACATCGACACCCTGCAGCACCTGTCCGTCCGCGGCTGCAAGAACGTCTCCATCAAGTACCACATTGTGCCCTTTCTCGAGCCATACACGCTGCAAGACGCCCCCTGGCTGCGCTCTCAGCTCGCCCTCAAGAGCCTCTACACCTACCGCTGTCGCCACCACCGCCGACGCCCCTACCTCCCCTCCTCGCTCATTCGCCGCGACTCCGACTCGGACCCCACACACCAGCTCATTGAGATCTGCCACCAGCTCGGCATATGGACCGACACTGCATGGTGTCCAACCCCCGGTGGCAGATGTTACCGCCGGAAGGACTACCACGCTGGTCGAGCAGCCCCGCAGAACATGGAGGTCTGGGTGCCCTTTGACCGGCTCTGGCGCTCGAGCAACCGCATAGGCCCGACAGAGGGCACCCAGAGGCTGGGCCAGCACGACGGCAGACTGTGGGAGATTGCCGAGGAAGGTCAGGATGGCGAGCCCCTTGGCACAGAGAATGGCCCGTTTGCCGGCGAGGGCAAGCATGTGCCTGCACACGCCAGGAAGAGCCATACCACCTTTGTCAACGACGTCAACTGCTCGCAATGCAACGACGTCATCCTGGAGCGCTGCGAGTCTTGTAGTGTTCGCATGCACTGCATGGGCTGCCGGAAGACTCTCTGCGCAAGCTGCGCCTTCAACCGACCGATACCACGAAAGCGAACAAAGACACGGCATTTTACACACCTGGCATTTGGAAACAGCATGGGCGCGCTGGGGCAGGGCTCTGGATCGACCACATCTCTCCAAGACAGGGCACAAGCAGACAAGCCTGAGAAGAACCGTTTCTGGTGGGCACCCGGCGCAATCCGGTCACCAAACCTGATGAACGAGACCGCCCACGACGACGACTCGTCCGACTCTGAAGACACACTCAACAACGGCAATCCTGGACCTCCAGCACATCGAGAGCCCCCCAAGCTGAACATGAACTGGTGCTGTCTCGAGCCAATCTTCTCTGGCGGCGGAGGCATCGCCGTGCTGGGCACTGGGCTGGGCGGGAGAGGCGCTGATAAGATCCGTGCAGCGCCGTTACCGCGCACCAAACAGTACGAAGACCCTGACTTTTCGAACCAGCTCCGCCCCGTCGATTACGTTCGCGAACTGAAGAACAACGGACTGTACGAATACGTCTTGGGTGAAGATGTCGACATTCTAGACCATCTGAAGCAGGACAGTATAGAGCTCCAGCAACAGACTTGTCCGCGAGGACTATGCAACGACTGCTACCGCAGCTTCAGGTGGAAAGTCTCCTGCAGAGCTTGCAAGAACCCCATCTGCAAAGAACACGATTTTGGGGCTCTCAAGGTCCGCAAGTGTGGCTATAGGGATTTACATACAGAACGTGACCATGTCCGGGCACACACAGAACCGCCGCCGCGGCTGGTCATTCCCGACTTCAACCCGAACAGGACGAGTTCAGACATGGAGCGCACGCCGGCTGCGTCATCACGACTGGACGCTGCCTCGGCTGCCGACAACGAATCTGAATCCTCCGAGGGTACGCCAATGTCCCAATCGCAGGTTCTGATGCCACCCCCAGGACCTGCAGAGATGGCTGCTGCCGCCGCCTTCAACCACAGCACAACTCCAGACCCGTTCATGCTCACAAGCTCGCTGTCCTTCGTGCCCGTTAGCTCATCTCGACCGCGTTCACTCAGCGCTTCGGGCGTCCGCAGTCGCAACTCAGTTTCGTGGTCGAGTACACCGCGCGGCTTGCCGCCGACATCGATATCGAATCCACTTCCTCTTCCGTGCAATCCGCGACATCCTGTGCAGTGGGAAGGCTGCGGAGCGTATTTCTGCCAATATCCTCGTCCAGTGGGCGACAACAGACCGCAATGTCCCGCAAACCTAAAGGAGTGCGTGGAGTGCGCGGTGCTGGTATGTGATGTAAGTTGTGAACCAATCTCTAGATGTTTGAAAATGTACTCATGATACTGCAGGGCTGCTCGGCGCTGAATCTATTTTGCATTTGCACATACTGCACCGTAAACTTCCACTGCCCAACCTGCGCTCGCAAGCCTCACGTTCGTGCAAAGTGCCGCCTGGAAGCCGAAATAAAGGCCAAGAAGGATGCTGAAATGCGCGCAAAAGCCAAGCTGGAGCGAGATCGCCTCGAGCGTGGTCAAGCCGACGAGCTCGCAGGCGCCATGAACGAGTTCTTCGCAGCCCTGTACACCGAGGATCCGGACGCGCTTCCCGTCCACGATATGTCCTACACGTCCTCCTTCACCGACCTGCCCCTCTCCAGCCCCGACAGTATAACCGTCACGACCGAATTCGGCGTTCTGGAAGAAACAGGCAATGTCACCATCATCTCCGCAGGCGGCGCAACGCACCCCTACGACACTCCTGACAACGCCGAATACTACGACGACCTGGAGTACCACCACCTGCACTCCCAGGACGAGGGCCCAGAAAGCTACGTCGTGATGACTGAAGACACGTCCCTGCCTCCCGCGCCCGGCCCGAGCGACTGGGTCACCGCCGTCGCGCTGCAGCACCACCAGACGCAGAACGCGTGGCTCCTGCAACAGCAGATGCAAAGCATGTACCACATTCATCCCAGCGCTAGCGGCAGCGGCAGCGGCAGCATCAATGTACACTCGAATGCCAATTCCAACGTCGCCGTGGGCTCGCCCCCGCCCCCGCAACACACGGCGCTGGCGGGGCAGCACCAAGAGGGCGATACCGGCGGATCAAGCGACGAGCTGGACGTCGACGGCGGAGACGACGCAGACGTGGACACGGACGAGCTCCTCGACGACGACGACGAAGACGCAGCAGCAGCAGCAGCAGCGCCGCACGACCACGACCACGACCAAGGCGCCGCGACGCCCACCCCCGGCATCCCCCCAGCTCAGCTGAACTGACTCTCTCAACAAGAGCATATTTTACATTGCAGCATTTTTCTTTCTTTTCCCCTTTCCCCCCCTCGTCATAAGGCAGTAGTATAGTTTACGGCATATAGCTTCTTTTTTTTTTAGTACTTCTCATCATACGTCATCATCTCAGAGAAAGGAGAAGAAGGAGGAGGATGGATGGATATAGGGCGCATAGGCAAAGGGATTTGTTATCTGTGATATCCGGGGACAACAATCACGTAGGAGGGAACTCTTGTTTCGGGAAGGAAGTTACCCGATGTGGTATGCTATGGTATCGTGTCGTAGCGTGTCGTATCGTATAGGCAAGGCAAGGCAAGGGGTTGTGTGTGTGTCTACCAAGTTGAGGCATTTAGTAGCGTGCGTAGTAAGCGTAGCAGCGCATTTTTGAGGCGTTCAGATTTCTTTTTTTTTTGGTAGCTGGTGTGGTAGGGGAGTTTAGGTCTTTTGTGTTGTTGTTGTTGTTGTTGTTGGTAGAGAATTATTCAGAGTTTGTTCGTTCAATTTGGCACGTACTAACCTAACCTAACCTAACCGTCTTTGTTGGTTTTCGTGTGAAGATCTGGATAAGTAGTATCTTCTTCTTCTCTGCTTCGTGTCTTTTTTCCTTCTGCTCTGCTTCTGGTGTCGAGTTCCTCTGTGGGGGGACCGCCCGCGCGGGACACAGCCTTTTGATTTTCCTTCTTGTTACTTACTTACTTACTGGCGCATGACCGTCTCTCAAGACACCGCTCCGTCGTGAGGTAGATGACGGGAAGCCGAGGCATGCGAGGAACCACGATGATGGGGGGGGGGGGGGGGGAATCTGAAAGTGCAAGGAAGGACTAGAGGGGTATGACGGACTATGAAGATCTGACAAGGGTGCAAAAATCACTACACAGGCATGCGGACATCATGTTCGAGTAAAGAGGTGGTTGGTACTTTTGCATTGAATTTCTTCGCGGATCCGCACAAGACTTGTCTAAGCTAACCATCGCGCATGGCTCGGCCTGCCCTCAGTCCTTTGTCCGTTCGCCGCGGCATCGGACCGGACGAGACGCCACACTCGTGATCTTCATGGTATCGTTTTTCGACTCCATCCAAAAAAACAATCGCAGGAACTTTTTTTTTCACGCGTGCTTTTCGGGGGGGAAAAGACGCTTAGTTCATCTGCTTGACGAGATCGTTGATGAAGTGCTCGCGGTTGCCGAGGTCACCGCCCTCGATGAAGTGCTTGAACTTGCGGGGACGGAAGCCGCCAGTGGGCGAGGACAGCTTGAAGGGCCACAGGAAGTTGGAGGCCTGCTTGAAGTTGGGGCCGACGGTGTAGATCTCGTGGATCAGGTCCTCGACGCAGACAATGCCGTACTTGCCGAGGTTGGCCTCGATGAGCTCGTTGTCGGTGATGGGCAGACGCTGCTTGTTGACCTTTCCGTAGCCGCGCTTGTAGACAAGCTCGCGGACGGTCTTGAGGTTGGGGTAGCCGTAGGCGACAAAGGGCTCGACGATCTTCAGCATCTCGGTGGTGGCCTTGGTCAGGCGGATGAAGACACCGTTGTTGATCTGGAGAAGACGGAGGAGCTGCAGGGTCTTGCGCTTCTTGGGGTCGATCTTGTTGATACCCTTGATACGGACGACGAAGGCGAGCTTGGCCTCGGCGGGGACGAAGAGGGAACCATCCTTCTTGGCCTGGCGCTTGGCGTCGATGATGTCGCGCTCAGCCTTGACGTACTCCTGGTGGTACTTCTCGGCGCGCTTGAAGATGGTCTCGCGCTTCTGCTTGTTGGCCTAAGGTAGTCTTAGCCAACTGTGATGCTCCTATCTGCTTGCGCAGGTCTGGGGAGTGTGTTCATCGTACCTCGCGCTTCTTCTGGAGGTCGGCAGCCTTGCTGTCGGTGGCCTTCTGAGCAGCCTTCTGCTTCTTCAGAATCGTCTCGGGGACGGCGATGTCGTTCTGGGTGGGGACGCTATGGGAGAGTCAGCATGCAGTCGCGGAACCGTGTTGGAGCACATATAGACTGGATTGACTTACGAAGAGCGGGCCATTGTGCTGGTGGTTAGTCGGCTTGTCGGTTGTCGAAGGAGCTGGAGAGAAGTTCGAAGTTTGTGAGGGTTGCGACGAATTTCACGGCCGCACACACTACTCGTAGCGAGCCAATCAGCGCTCGCTCCCGCCTCCCACACGGCTAGCGCGCTGCCCGCCCCGCCCGCGAGCAGTTCGCAGACTGGAGCGAACTTTTTTGGAGCTCACAACTTGCGACGGCGAAAGTGTTTCGCCATCAACTTCACGCAGAACACCCTCTATCGCAGCAATGGCAAGAGGCGGTGGTCGTGTAAGTGTTCGCAGCCATCTCGTGCCTCTGCGCAATGTCTAATTCCCGTGCAGGGCCGCGGTCGCGGTGGTAAACGAGGCGGAGGGCGCGGCGGCGGTGGAGGCGGCAGGGACACCAGGTCGGAGCCATGGTCGGAGATCACGCGCAAGAACGAGCTGTTCGAGAGCTACTACCGCAAGGGCGGCTTCATGGACGAGGCCGAGTTCGAGCAGATGTGGGCCGCGCTGCAGACGGACCTGCCCAACAGCTTCCGCTTCACAGGCACAAAGTCCGACGCCCTCGCCGTGCGCGAGATCTTCAAGCAGCGCTACATCCCCGCCATCTCGGCGCAGACCTTCGAGGGCAAGCCCGTGCCTCCGCCCGAGCCCGTCAACGCCTTCCCCGACGAGCTGGTCTGGCACATGAAGACGCACAAGAAGGTCATCCGTCGCCATGCCGCCTTTGCCAACTTCCAGAAGTTCTTGGTCGCCGAGGCTGCGTCCGGCAACATCAGCAGGCAGGAGGTCGTCAGTATGATCCCTCCCCACTTCCTCGACGTCAAGCCGGGCATGGTCGTCCTCGACATGTGCGCTGCGCCGGGCAGCAAGTCTGCGCAGTTGGCTGAGATGATCCACGGCGACGAGGAGGAGCGCGTCAGGAGGGCAGCCAACGGCGAGGATGTCGGCAGCGGTGCAGACGGAGACTACAGCGACGATGGTCGCTCCACTGGTCTGCTCATCGCAAACGACACCGACTACAAGCGCGCCGGCATGCTGGTCCACCAGGTCAAGCGCCTCAACTTTCCCAACCTGATCGTCACCCAGCACGACGCCTCCATCTTCCCCTCCATCGAGCTCCCCAGCAAGGTCGGCGAGAAGAAGCAGTACCTGAAGTACGACAGGATTCTGGCCGATGTGCCCTGCTCCGGCGACGGCACAGCCCGCAAGAACCCCAACGTTTGGCAGAAGTGGACACCCAAGGACGGCCTGGGTCTGCACAATCTGCAGTTGCGCATTCTCTTCCGTGGCCTCCAGATGCTCAAGAAGGGCGGGCGCATGGTCTACTCTACTTGCAGTATGAACCCTGTCGAGAACGAGGCTGTTATTGCTGCTGCTATTGAGGCCTGTGGCGGTATCTCCAAGGTTCAGCTCGTCGACATGCCCGAACACCTGCCCAACCTCAAGCGCCGACCCGGTCTGAACTCCTGGAAGGTGCTCGACACATCGTCCGTCGCTGGTAGCAACGACAAGACCGCCCACATGTTCACCAGCTGGGAGGCATTCGAGAAGGCCAAGGCCAAGTACGCCGTAGAGGAGCCCGAGCGCTCTTTCTCCCAGAAGGTCTCCAAGGGCTGCTTCCCTCCGATCACCGCGAACCCTGACGAGCGCATCCCGCTCGAGCGATGCATGCGTGTGTACCCTCACCTCCAGGACACCGGCGGCTTCTTCATTGCGGTTATCGAGAAGCTTGACGACATCAAGATTGCGCAGATCCAGAACCCCGAGAACGCATCCAAGTCGAAGAAGCAGGAGGAGAAGACCACCGACAACACCTCGATCCCCACTCCTGAGGAGAACGTCATCGAGGCTGATGCCACCAAGGATACTGACAGCCTGAAGCGTAAGGCGGAAGACACTGAAGATTCCGCAGCCAAGAAGACGAAGACAGAGGAGACCGAGAACGAGACCACCACAGCTCCTGCATCCGAGGCTGCAACACCGGCCCCCTCCAACCAGGTCACCAAGCTCAAGCCCGAGAAGCAGGATCAGAACAAGGAGTACTTCGAGTACCTCTCGACCAACGATGATACCATTTCCAGGATCTTTGACTTCTTCGGCATTTCAGAGCGCTTCCCGCGCGACCGCTTCATGGTCAAGAACAAGGAAGGTCTCTCCCTGAACAAGATCTACTACACCTCCGGCTTCGCCAAGACAATCATCAACGCCAACAAGGAGCGCGGTATGAAATTCATCCACTGTGGCGTCGTCATGTTCGTCGCCCACAAGATCAAGGACGCACAGTACATGCACGCACCGTGGCGGCTGCAGTCAGAGGGCATTTCCATCCTCGAGCCGTGGGCTAGTAAGCGCATCGTCAACTGCACGTCCAAGGCGACGCTGAAGCAGCTCGTCACCGAGATGTTCCCCAAGCTGCCCAAGGAGGGCGAGCATGGGCTCGGCGAGGTCGGCGACCAGCTACAGCAGATGGACATTGGCTGCTGCTTTGTCCGCGTCGAGAAGAGCGAGGAGCAGGACATTCCCTTCCGCATGGTGCTGCCGCTGTGGAGACATCCCGGATCCGCGAATATGATGGTCGATAAGGATGATCGCAAGGCTATGCTGTTGAGGCTGTGGGGCGAGAAGGATACAGAGATTATCAACCATGTCGCGGATAAGGCGAAGCGCGAGGCGGACGAGGAGCAGGCCGCGGAGGATGCCAAAGCTGCCGAGATCGAGGGCGAGAACGCAGAGACGATGGATGTAGACGAGAACGGCGGAGTCGCCGTCGAGACCGAGGCGTAGAGCCATTATATCATTACCGACTGGAGTGGACGGAAAAAGCATGTAGCGGCGTTACATCTCTACATATCTTGACACATCTATCACAATTTCACGATTCTTCACACATATTTCCGTACCTCTTTCGCAGTCACAATTACAACCCAACCACAAAACCCCCCTTTCGCACCCATCCATCTCCCCTCCTCACTGACTCACCCCAACCTCTCCCGACACAGCTCGACCGCCACATCCGCCGTCGCCCCATCAAAGAAGTCATTCAGCAGCACCACCACGCTCTCCTCCCGCGCCAAACACTTTCCACACTCGCCCCTGAGCAGCGGGAGGATCTTTGCATCGCACACAGGCTTCGTGGCCAAAATGGGGCTCGTAGAAACATCGCTATCGAGCACACTCGCGATAATCACGTCTCTGATATTAGTCGCCGTCGCCTGGCACTGCAGCAGGGTAATGGGGTGGCCGCGCGGGGGATCGGCGCTCATGGCCTGGAGTTTGGCGACCATGGAGTCGCCCGTAAGCGTGGCATTTGCATCGTCGTTGTAGTTGGAGACTTGGTTTGTGTCGCGCAGGACAAGGAGGCGGGTTTTGTCGTTGCGCAGGTCTTGGATGGTGCGGGTCAGCATGTCCGCCTCGTTTCCTACGCGGATGTCTTTGTCGCGCAGGACGTCGTCGAGCACGGCGCGCAGCTCGTCGTCGTTGGGTCGTGGACACTCGCCTGGCACGCCGTCCCATCTGTTCTGCAGCACTATGATTTCGTCCCCGTGCTCGGCCAGGAACTGCACCACGTCTGCCAGAAAGGTCTTGTACGGCATCCCCGGGATCGCGCCGTGCTGGAAGTACCACGTGTCTTCCAGTGGACTAACGGCTTGGATCTGGCGATGGCATTTGGCGGGGCGGAACTCAAAGTACCTTGCCCCCAGCTGCAAGATCGTGGCGAGGCTGTCTTTTTGGGTGATGGCTAGGGCGCGGATGATATCTGGAGCGATGGCATTGACGCCCTTGTCACCGACTTTGTTGATGATGTCGAAGACGCGTGGTAGCGAGCGGCCTAGGACTTCTTTAATGGCGCCTGTGCCTGCGTTTTCGAGGAGTGAGAGGGCCGTGGACATGCTATTCATGCCGATGTCGTGGGCGGAGGGGAGGACCATGCGGTGGAAGGGCTTGTTGGCGATGTCGCTGCCAGGGGGAATGGTGTCTCGCATCCAGTTCGAGTAGTTGTGGGTGATGGTCACGTAGCATTGGTGTTGTTTGGGCAGGGCTGCGAGGCCGGGACCGGCGTCATAGAAGCCATAGGTTATGATGAGGTCTTCGGCGAAGAGAGAAGGTGTCTCATCCTATTGTTAGGCGTTAGCAAGTCTACCATCCCATCACTTATGAGGTGGGATGTGCACCATAGTTTTCATTGTGCCGTCACTCAACCCGCCTGTCATGCTGTTCACATCGACCCATTGCTTGGCTAGCTCGCGCCCGTCACGGCGAACAACGAACTCAAAGCGTCCTGTGAACTTGAAGTGGCCGAGGTTCGAAGACTCGACTTCGAGGTGGTCGCAGGCGAATTGGCGTTGATCTCGCTTGGTGACTGAGTTTTTGGGAACGGAGAACTCGATCTCGACGCCATCCACGGCGATGTATGAGTAGCAGAGGATGCCTTTCGATGGCATTTTGAGCACCAATTGATGTTCCTTTTCTCTCAAAAGTGTATTCAACCTTTACCTCAGCTGTTCATAGTCTCCCGGAAATGCACCCGCTTCGATCTCATCGGCTTCTGGCAATAGGTGCTACGGAAGAGGGTGTCAGCTCTTCCGTGACGATGCGCGGGGTACGCGTCTTTGAATGAGGAACAAGCAAGCATCCCGTAGCGTTCCCGCGTCTCAGCTGTCATCGAGCGCGGCTGGAAGTCCGGATTCGTTAGCGGTGGCTCAGCGGGCGCTCGTGAGGAGTGAAGTCAGGTACACCAATCGTAGACTAGGCTAAGCGTCGAGCGGGCCGGCCTGGTGGGGTTGGCATGGAGGTTAACAAGCATTGTGCAGCGCACAATGATCCGCAAACGACACATGGGAGGAATATGAGGATCTTCGGCGTGAACGGAACTTGCGTTTGGATTTAGTGAAGTATGTCAAGGGTATCTACGGCAGAAATCAGAACGGCCAGAGCTTGCAGAAACAACGGTGATACCATCCCCCTCCGTCTCTTGCCAATACCAGCAATACTGTATTCGATCAGTCGTCTTGCTCATTCTCCTTCCCAGACTTTGCACTCTTCACACTCATCGCACTCTTGACGCTCTTGACACTCTTCAGACTCCGCTTACTCGTGCTCCTCTTCAGCTTAGCCTTGAATTTCTTCCACTTGTTCGTCAAGCTCTCGCTGTCTCCTTCATCGTTGTAACCAACAGCTTCTCTCGTGCTTTCCATACTTCCTCTGGGAAATGTCGCTTCGCTGCCAAGATCCACACTGTCGACATTCCTCTCGTGACCTCCCTCGTGAGGCAGCTTCGGCAAGTCCTTATTTTTTCGATTTCCTAGTAACATAAACTCGAGCGTCTGCCACGCCGCCATGCCTGCAATCGGACTGTCCGCAGAGTTGCCTTGGACTGCAGCATTTTTCCAGGGACAGTGTTCGCGGTGGCTTTCTAACAAATTGAGCCGCAACGATTCGACAGGTACCTCAAGCTTCTTGCTCATCTCCTGCAAGCGTGCATCCATGGATAGCCACAGTCCAAGGCGCTGGAAGCAGTGGTTGCACACTGCGAGTGATATACGTGATTCGCACACGCCAGTCCAGCCGAACAGAGCGAAGACGAAAGCTGTTCGTTCAGCTTGGGTAGACGGCGGCGTGCCGGTTGTTGTGCTGGAGAAGAAGGTTGATGGTATGCGAGCGAGGATTGAATCGACGTGAGGCTCGGGATACGTGATGTTCTTCGGTAGAGGAAGATCAGCGGATATGGCGAGAAGAAAGTTGTAACGAGAGATGAGGTCTGCAGAGGATTTTGCACGGCTGGCGATAGGAATATGGTAGATGTCGTCTGTGAGCTGATTAGTATGCTGCTACAAATGCAGCCATGAGGCATGACGTACCTTGGCAGCCGGCTTTCCTCCACAAGCACTCGTCTGAATGTCCCTCGATGATCAGTGCAGCATACCGCGAGACCAGCGACGGCTCGACGTCGTCGGACAGGTCCTCGCTCATTTCAATGTCTCGCCCGTCCGCGGCTTTCCGCTTCGGCCTCAGCTTCACCGCAACACGCTTTTCGCAGCCTCCCTTGCAGGCTACGGTATTCCATGTGTCGCACGACCAGCCTCTCTTTGCCCACTCGACCTCACCAATAGCATCTGGCTTTGTGGTCCACTTCTTCACATCCGCAAATGTCTGCAGCCGCTCAAGGAACATGTCCTGGCTGTACGGCTGAAAGTTGGGCGCTTTTCGCGGTGTTGAAGCCTCTTGTTGTGATTCTGTGCCGACTACTCGCATCGTGCCCTTCCTCTTGGGCGTGAGCAGCTGGTCTTTCAGCGCCTGTATGCGCGCCTGGCCTGCGGAGACCTGACGCTGTCGCTCCATGCTGGCTTCCGAGCTACGGGGGCGCTTGGCGGCATGTTCAGGCGAGCCAGGTTGGGGCAGGGAGCCGGTTGATACATTGCGGCTGGACTCGTAGACGGTGCTGTTGAGCGAGGTTGTCGAGGTGCTGGCAGTAAGATTGTCAAGGAGCTTGTGGAACTTGCGCTTCGTCGTCGCGAGAGCTGGCGGCGACTCGGCCGGAGCGGTTGCCATGTCGTGGTGTGGGTTGTGAGGTTCCGTAGGAGCGAGAAGACAGGGTTACACGCTGGGTGACGCCCTTTGTCGAGCGTTGTTTACAAGGCTGCTTCGGTACGTATGGGGGCCGCGGCAGCTTTATGACGGCCACTGATATTGGACAGGCTGGAGATGGATAGCGTCATGCACGAACAGCGCACGCGCGGTATGCGGATGCTGCGGGCAGCGTGTTTGCCAGATGACGATCAATCCGTTACCACAGCAAGCAAGCATTGAGCCCAAAACGGAAACCACCGAGCGCAGCCGCAACCCACGGCCCGTCGCGCGCCAGCTCCGACAGCCCACGCAGCGACGCAATAGCCTGCAATCCAATGCCCCCAATCGCGCCATACCGATACTATTTCTTCGCTGCCGTCATCCTGGCTTCTGCACTCATCAACCCGACTGGCTTCTTCCGCACCGCTGCTCGTCTCTTCCAAATCAAGAAGCACCTCCCCATCAACCCCGCCCCCGCCTTCCTCCACACAAACCGCACGCTGCCCGTCATGGCCTACGAGAAGGAGCTCGAGCTTGCTCTGCTGGCCGTCCAGCGCGCCGCCATCCTCACAAAGAGCGTCTACTCGTCGCACAGTAAAGGCACCCTCACCAAGACCGACAGCTCACCCGTCACAATTGGCGACTTCGGCGCCCAGGCCTTGATCATCGCGAGTATCAAGTCCGCCTTCCCCGACGACGAGGTCGTGGGCGAGGAGGATGCAGACGACCTGCGCGCCAACGCCGACCTAAAGAACCTCGTCTGGGACCTCGTCCAGGCGGCGAAGCTCAGCGACTCGTCGGCCGAAGCCACCATCGGCGGCCCCATCAAGAGTGCAGACGACATGCTCACTGCCCTCGACGGCGGCGCCAGCCAGGGCGGAAGCAAGGGACGCATCTGGGCACTCGACCCCATCGACGGCACAAAGGGCTTCCTGCGCGGCGGCCAGTACGCCGTGTGCCTCGCGCTGATGGTCGACGGCGTGCCCACAGTCGGCGTAATCGGGTGTCCCAACCTGCCCGTCGACGACAAGGCGCCACTAGACAGCAAGATTGGGAGCGATGCCGACGACAAGGAAGGCAACGGCGTGCTCTTCGGCGCAGTAAAGGGCCAGGGCGCCACAAGCCGTGCGCTGACCGCCGGCGCCCTCGCAGAGCCAAAGACAATCACCATGTCCCCGCTCCCCGACGTCTCGCAAGCCACCTTCTGCGAGTCTGTCGAGGCCGGTCACAGCTCGCACGGCGACCAAGCCGCCATCGCGACAAAACTCGGCATCACAAAAGACTCGGTGCGCATGGACTCGCAGGCCAAGTACTGCTCGATTGCGCGCGGCGCAGGAGATCTGTACCTCAGGCTGCCGACCAGCAAGACGTACCAGGAGAAGATCTGGGACCACGCTGCAGGCGTTGTACTTGTGCAGGAGGCAGGCGGCGAGGTCTCGGATGCGTATGGCAAGCCGCTCAATTTTGGCATTGGAAGGACCCTGAAGGAGAACAAGGGCATTATTGCTGCGCCAAAGTCGGTGCATGCCCAGGTCATTGAGGTTGTCAAGGAGGTGCTGAGCGCAAAGAAAGATTGAAAGATTTAGATGACTAGATGACTAGATATGGTGAAATTGTATGACTGATGTGCTACGCATAAAACCGTAAGCCGAATGCCGGTATTTCTCTTTTGCTAGAGCCTCGCAGCATCCCCATTGATCTTACGTCTTCTGGCATTGCATGTGTGGGAATTGCCAGATTGTTTGGAGGTGATATTAAAGCTGCCGCCGTACTTTTACCTACACTGTTGCTCATGGGTTGCCACGTCGTGGTTTTGGAGATATCAGCTGGAGGGCTAAGTCTAACAACGTCTGCGCAAGGAGATTGTTCGTACAGAACATGTTGCACGAGGAGCACGTGCCCGGTTCTGAATACAGTAAAAATGGCCATGGTATGAATCAAATTTGCGTTCAACATAACATCCCTCCTCTTGGTCGCCGCGCCTACTCTTGTACATCCAAGGTATAGTACACCGCCCATGCATATGATACAGATACACAACACCCCCTCCTCCTCTTCTCCCACCTCACATCTACGACACCTTCTTGTTCTTGATCTTGATCGTCTCGCCGTTCACAAAAATACCCTTGCCCTTGTACGGCTCGGGAACACGCCACTTCCTGATAATCGCCGCAAACTGCATGACGACCTCCTTCTCCGGCCCCTCGAGCAGCAGGCGCGTCGGCTGCGGTGTGCTCGCCGTCACACCCTTAGGTATGCCTAGCTCGACGGGGTGAGAGTAGCCGACCTTGAGGTTGACGAACTTCTGGCCGGGGAACTCGGCTTTGACCGTGGTCGCAGTGTCCTCGACGCTGGCACGGAAACCAACGCCGACGAAGCGCAGGATGGCGCTGTGGCCTTCGCTGACGCCGAGGATGTGGTTTTGGAGGTAAGCGCGGGTTGTTCCTGAGCGCGTGGTTAGCTATTATGCAATTGCATGTTTACTGCGGGCTTTGCGCACCCCACATAGCCTTTTGCTTCTTGTCTGTAGCGTCTTGCAGGCTGAGTGTCATGGTCTGCTGGTCGATCACGATGTATGGTGGAATCTCCATTGACAGCTCGCCCAGCGGCCCCTTGATATTCACTGTGCTCGCTGACTGTATCCTCGCACCTTTCCCGCCTACAATCTTAGGTGGGATGACGCTAAAGGTAACCTCTGGTGGCACTGAGAGGGGTAGCGACCCGATCTTAGACTCGCACCGTGCGGTTGTGGTGAAGGTCCTGGGCGCCGCGAACCGGGGCAGGAGGAACGTCGGTATCGAGTCGGCGACGGGAGATCTTGAGCTCGCGACGGCTTGCGCGCACCGTCGGCGTGCTGGGGCGAACATGGTGTAGATGCTGGCGATTGAGTGCTGGGCGAAAGTTTCTGGGAGTTGACTACGAAGTTGCGATGTTCAGCCCTACGATACTTGGCCAATCAACGTCGAGCTAGTTTTCGTCCTATCTGATCGCGACTTCCTTCGAGCTCAGTCGTGTTTACTCGATACATAACGTGACACTCCAAGATTCTACCATGACTACAGTTTGCTCGAAATTCCTGTGTCGACACCAATTTGACGTTGTGGCTTCGTCTCTTTCCTCTGCTGCGACCTTTGCTTCACAACTAACCTCCCTCCTCCTCTACAGATCGTGCTCTCACTCGAGCGTCAGGTTGCTACAGCACGCTTCAGGTTGATAAAGGCCGCCCGAAGCAGGTCTCTTTTACTCAAAATTGCCCTACCATTGCCAACCAACGAGTACATCATCATCCCTGCTTCGTCTCGGACACTCCTTCTTGCTCTTGCCTTTTACTTCGACCTCAGTCCTGTCAACTCGCCGTTACACTCTTCCCTTTTACCATAATGGGCGTGAAAATCAACATGAGACCTTCGAGGACCACGATCATTAGCAGTATCCTACTGCTTCCTGTGGCATTGACCTCCAACCACTCGCCGCTCGCCGATGTCGTACCTACCGCTAACATCGACACTATGTTTCAGTACACCACGTCTAGAAACCACAAGGTCATCTCGCAAGCTATCGACTTTGTCGTTTCCATGCAAACAGCCCCAACCTGCACACGCATGGCTGCATCACACCTCATGAGCGAATGCAAATTGTTAGAACATGCTCCAGACTTTGCAAAGAGCCGACCAGATGCGTACCTGGACAATGTCAAGACTGAATACGCTGCCAAGCTTGCGGTGTGTGAGCTTTTGAGTGCGCAACCGCCAAGCCATATCTCACCTCCACAGCACTGTGACATTCTCGTACCATCAAGCCAAGCATGCAACAAGGGCCGCTGGTGGTCACAAACGCAGATCATCTCTGACAAACAGTGCTACCCGGAGTACAGGGAGCAGCAGTACAGTCAGTGCCTTAAAACGCTGCAGTCTTCGCCGCAGTACTGGACATCCTTCAGTAACGCTCGTCAAAATGCTGTGGTCATGTGTCAGGCCAGTAGGGACGCCATCGAACGCGAAAGCCATCTCGAGACATTCAAAAACTTGACACAAATCATGGGCGCTGTATCTTCCAGCATAAAGCATACTACTGACGAGTATGCATCACTATTACGCGACCAGAAACAGTTTGCGGATGAACTGCGCGAATCTCAGACCCAGTTTGAGAAGGATATTGCGGTAGTGCAAGAGAAAGCCTTAACGACAGCTAACAACCTGAACGAAAGATTCCATGCATTCATGGAGACTTCTGTTTCTCAACTCATCACCGCACTTGCCAACAGTCAGAGCGCAGAAATCATCCGTATACGGGAGGAAATGCAGTTCTTTGCACGAGATATGATTGCAGAGAACTTACAACTTGCGAAATCACTCACCACTCAATTGCAACAGCACCATGACCGAGCCATTGTAAGCTTGCAGATCAATCACGCAGTCCAGGTTGATAGCTACGAGGTCTTGTCTGGCTATATGAACAAGGCTCAAAATGCCGCAATTAAAATCAACAGCACCACCCAGTCGTCCTTGTCGAAAATGGATATCATCGAACGGCGACTGGACACTCTGTCTAGCACAACAGAACACATCGCTAGAGGATTTACCTTCCTTAACAACTTGCGGCAAACCATGGAATCTTTATTTCGAGGGCTATTCGCAACAGTAGGAGCTCTTGTTATCCTCATCTTGCTTTTCAACTTCAGCAGACGACTTGCCACCTATATGGTTGGCGCTTGCAGCGCAGCATACTTTCTGCATTTCTGCGGTGTATATGAGCTTCTGGCTGGCATATTTGCGCACATGTCTGAGTCTCAACATCATGGATCTTTTTCAGATCGACTCTACTGTCTCAGTGCAACACAGAAAGGAGTTGGTTTGGTTGTGGCTCTCTGGCTCGCAACATATCCAGTCTCGCGCATCAGCACAGCCATCAATCATGGCTTTGTTTGTATACTGAGAGCACAATGGATCCGCCAGTATCGTAATGACGGAGGTATCGGATTTTTACCCAGTGTCGAGATACCTTGCGTTCCTGCACAGCGCAAAGTCGATACTCTTGAGGCGTGAATCGCAGCTGACTGCACCATCTTGCCCAAGCTTGAGACAACATTATCGATCGAGCCTCGAGGATGTTGCACGAAGTCAGCTGCTGTCTCAAGCTCTTCGTTTCAATCACGAGATAGACACCCACAATACTTCAAGGACGGAGAACGCACCCACGACATTGATACTTCCCACATTCGCGATATACCCAGGATCATAGTTAACAGCTATTTATTACGCTACTTCGTTCGACTCTTCGCACATACGCACCGACATCTATCATTCTTCCACCGTTCGTGAGTGCTGACTCATCCAGAAGGCTCAATGGACTGAGCCATCTAGATATATTGGGGATTCGGTTCTTCACTTGGGGTTACTGAGGTAGCGTCTGGTCACACGCCAGTGTATCTCATATAAGAAGATAATTGTATCTAATGATCAGTAACAATCTATCTCATCATGCCAATCAATCCTAGCTCCTAAGTCACACATACCCACTCCCTCCGATCACAACCTTACTCTGAATCACTCAGCTCCTCAATCCTACCACTCCTATACGCCTCCTCAATCGGGTTCTTGACATCCACGACCCCTGTCTTCTTCAGCCTCTCAAACAACACAAACAGCCGCTCAGCCTCCCTCTCCTTTTCCTCCTGCGTCATCTCCGGCATCTCCACCGGCTCCTCGCGATCCAGTCTCTGCCCCGTGATGGGGTTAATCGGCACACCTCCCGTGCTGCTACTCCCCTCGCCCGCATCCTTGAGCGCACTCTCCGGCATGGGTATGTTCTTGGACAAAAGAAAGCCAGATGCGTAGCCGTACCCCACATTTGATACGTACGTCGCGGGGTCTTTGGACGAGAGCTCGTACATGAAGGCCGCGATGGAGTCGCGCAGCGCGGGGGTTTGCGCAGACGTGCTGAGGTTCAGCAGGCGGCTGGGTAGCGAGGCGGTCTTACCGAGGGGCTGGGCGCGGTCGCTATCCGAGGGGAGGAGTTTGGACTGCATGACTGTTTGGACGTCTGTAGGGGCAAGTTCGTAGATGCGTCGGAGCAGCGTGAGGAGGGGCGAGATGGTGGTGTCTAGTTCTACAGCGGGGTAGGTGCGGATTGAATCATCGAGGATGGTGATCAGGTGTGTGACATTGCCGGCTGGGTTGATGGAGGGGAAGACTGCGGCATGAAGCTCTGGGTCATGGGGTTGTTGCGCGGTGCCCGTGCCTTCTTCGCGGACGAGGTTGAGGAGGGCGTTGATGAGGAAGGAGACGGGTGCGTCGAGGGGTTTTGTTGGGGTGTCGCGGCGAGTAAGGATCTTGAAGATGTTGGAAATTGAGGTAGTGAAGTGCTGCGAGAGATCGGGGTGGAAGTGGGTTATGTTGAAGAGCAGCTTCAGCGTTTCTGAGAGAGCCATGAGGTCCATTGGCGCTGTGTGCTCTTGTGTCCGTTGCCGTGGCTGTGTGTAGCGATCCGCATGTCGCTGTATTGCGGTATTGATGTTATCTGCCAGGTGGTATTCGTTCACTAGCTCTGTATAGTCGAGGTTTGCGTCGTAGGTCGTGAGGAAGAGGATACGGGCGATCAAAAACTCATCATCGATGCTGTCGCTCTGTCGAAACGATCAGCACGACGGTTGAAACAAACCAAGTGCTACCGTGTACTCACCTTGAGTCTCTCTGCAGCGTGCGGTCCATGCCCTAGATCGATTAGGATCTGACGTGCCGTTGGCTGGAGGAGCAAAGCATTGGCCAAGCACCTGAGAGCTTCTTGTGAGACTGGCACATCTTTCTCTCGAAAGGCATATTGCCCTAATGTCCGTAGACCCTGAACAGGTCACCTTTGTCTCTTGTGTTGCGACGTGAAGCCATCATACGTCTTGTGTGAATATGGGGTCCGCATTTGTGGGGTCTCGGCCATATACTTTGAGCTGCTCAAGTTGCTGCTTGCGTTCTGAAGGTATTCAGTATGCTTGTAAGCTCAGAGGCTCCACGGCGGCGTACGTTGCGAGGAGAGCTTTGGCGCGTCGAGATCGGTCTTCAAGTCGGTGAGGATCTTTGTAACATCGTCAAGTTTCGCTGAACAAAATTAGCACTGCTGGCACGACTTGATTCCAAAAACTGCGTCGCACCTTTCCCGGACTTATGCGCAAACATCGTGGCTAGAGTGTAGGACTTCAGGTGGAGAAAGGAGACTCGAGGACTGTTGGTGGACCATGTTACGAGATCCGCGGTATGATGATCAAGGTGCCCCACTGTGGGGAACAGTCGCGTGCAGGGGTCCACGCATCCAGAACCTTACAAAGTACATCTTGATTGAGGCCCAGCCAAGTTAAGCTTCAGACAGAAGGAAAGAGCAGGCAGAGAGACCTAAGAGGCTCTTGCGCAGGCATAAGCGTCGGGACCAGACCAGGTGCTTTGCTGCTCGTTGTCAATTTCGAGACAACCTGCAGTGAACCGTGGCTGCGCGCATACTCATTTGCTGAAAAACGTGGTTCCTGCAGGTACGACTTCCAAACCTTGGTGTCTTATGGTCAACTGACACAATTTATTGTGTGGATCCCATCCATGTTACTATAGTGAAAGCGTCGGGGTCGAAGCGCCGGGAAGCCACTCTACGCGAGGCGCGTTCGCGCGGCAACGCGTCGAACGTGCCGCTCTAAGCTTTCCAGCTGGGTACAGCAACTACCACCTCGACCGTCGCTCTCAACGCCTCGATTCGCGTGTACACGGCCAGCGATGCGAGTCTAGTTTCTGCTTTGTCCTTGTTATTGTCCTTGTCCTTTTTGCTTGGTTTTAAGCATAGCCATGGTGTTGTCTAAGTTCGAATCGCTCTCTGTTCGCCCGCCCACCCCTCCGAAAGACGTCGAAGACAGCGACAAAGACGCCGACATCGACGAGACCGTTCAATTCCTCGAAGATCCATTTGGCGAGAAACCTGCACAACCAAAAGCTGTCACAAAGTTTGCTGCCAAAAAGCTGCTTAGCACGCCAGATCAGTCGCCGTCCTCTGATATCAGCATACCCTCCAGCTCAGCTAGGAAGAAGAAGGTCAATTTCGAGGTTCAGACATGCGAGTCCCCGCAAAAGAAAGCCATCATCAAGTCGTGGACACCTACGCGTAGCTCGCCGCTCCGTCCCCTACCACAGATACGCGTGTCGCTGCCGCTCAAGTCGATCCTCAAACCTACCGACGCCACAGCAACACCTCCGCCTCACGACGAAGGCGCCGCCGCACACCAATTCAAATCATTTGCAGAGATGTTGGAGTCCATAGTGAAGCAGCTGGCCCAAGGAGAGCGACCTTCAAGGCTCGATGCCTATCACTCGCTGCATCGCACTATGCAAGCCTACGACAAGATACCAGATGAGCAGGCGCTAAAGAACAAAATGTCTCTACTGGCTCAATTTATTCGGAGAGACACACAAGCCATCAGTCCCACGGGTAGTGGACTCGATTCACAGCTCATCACTCAGGCACTGAAGCTTCTCCTAGCGCTGTTCCGCATCCCAGATGTCAGTGCGACCATGGACGACGAGTTCTGCTCATACATGGTTGAACGGAGTATTCAGGTTCTGACAGATGCTTCGGTGTCGAAAAGCGTAGTCAATACGCACCTGGCGATGCTCATGCAGCAGAACTTCCGGCCGAGAACAATCACTGCATTACGAGTCGAGAAGATTATGGACGGGCTGGACACAATACAGGACCGAGTTAAAGGCTTCTCGGTTCAAGCATACCGCCTACGCATATACAAGAAGCTGATCCAGCAACGCCCCGATCTTATGATCAGACATACAGACCGGTGGTTCAGGTACATTTTCAAGGCAGTGGTCTCCAATCACAAGGATATTTACCAGAGTGCGCTCGACACTGCCCTTGCTGCTGCAAAGACCATTGGGCATGATCGGAGTGTGGCTAAATCTGCCCTCACGGTCTTGAACAGATGCAGGAACGATGGCGAAACTACTCTGGCTAAGGTCATGGCACTCGAGTTGCAAAATAGGCTCGACGGGGATAATCCATCTCTTGTACCTCAGATTTGGTCAGCTGTTACAGGGCTCTTGCGGGATCATTTCGACATCAGGTTCTTCACCGACCTGGAAGAGTGGTTGAAGGTATTTGAGAAGTTCCTCAAATCTGACAACGACCAAGTCAAGATATACGGAAACATGGCTTATGGTTTTCTGCTCTACGCGGTGAATCCATCTCAGGACACTGCCAAGGTCTGGTCAAAATTTGTGTTGAACGTTCCACTACAGCAGCTTCAAAAGCGAGCGTCGATGAAGAAGTCAGAACGAGATGCCATCTTCTGCGGATACAACACACTGCTGTACTATGCATTCCGCCCTACTGCGAGTCATGAACAACTCGATCGGTTTTGGACTGAGTTTGTGGCGGGTTTCTGGACCCCTCTTGTACACCAGTCGTCATCCATACAAGCAGCTCTTGCGTGTCAATATGTTTCAGCTCTGCTGAACGGAACCCGGAACCCCTGGAACCCACAGAGAGCCTTGGATCTGAGATACCAGGCCATGACCCAGCTCACAGAAATTCCCTTTGTAGACCCACGATGGGTTCGAAAATCCATTTCTACCATTTTGAAGTTCGTGGAGACTTTGCTAGATACCATGGCATGGTCCAACAACGGCCCTCTGGAAGATGATCCAGTAAAGACTATGTGGTATGCCGTCCTGGACTCGTTGGTCGAGGCAAGCAGCAAGGAGGTCATGGCGTCGACTGAGACCAAAGACGCTATGGCTCATATTGTCAACCTTCTTCGACGCGTGTGGGATCGACACACTGCACAACTAGCTCTGCCACAGCACAAGGAAGACAGCTGGGCAGACAAGTTCTGCTTTCTGATCGAAAGTGTAGTGCAGAAACTCGGTGCATTGCAATTCGTGGACAGATGTTTGACCAGGAACAGTCGAGATGAGTTTGAGGTTGCATCAACCCCTTCGTTACGCTCTAGGCTCAACGGAGCTCGAATATCGCCATTGCTTTATTTCATCGATCTCCTGATGAACCAGTCAGAAGGCAGATTGTCAGACGCAGTCCGACTGCGCGCAATAAGGTTAGTCGTAGAGCCCGGGTTCAATGCTCAGAATACACGACTTGGCAAGCTCGAACTACTCCAAGATTGCGCTGCAATCGTCGATGGGTCCTTAAAAGCAGGCGTGGCCCATGAATTCTGGTCGCAGATTGCGACGTTACTGAAGCTCTCCATTGAGCAGCAAGTGCCAGACTCAAATGAGCGAGTGTCTCGTCAGCTGGGTAAAGAGTACGACGTTACAGTCGAACTCCTTAGACATGGATCGGACTATCTGCTTAACACGCTGCAAGGACTTCAGGTCCTTTCGGCCTTCATTGTAACGGTTCGAAGAGAAGCTGGAGATGGCGCTCTCGTTCTCGCAGTGATCGAGAGGATCTCTGAACGCATTCTGATCCAGGTAACTGATAAAAGCTTGTGCTTGCCATTTTTGAGCACGCTTCTGCAGAACCTTCCGAGCAAGACCATCAGTCGACGGGTGCTCGATCAGGGCAGACAAACTTTATGGCCATCTTCCCCGGCAACAGCACGCAATCATGACTTTGATCCTTACAATCATCTGTACACTGCGTTAGTTTCTGCGGGCACAGCAGCCTACGATGACCTCGGTCCCAGCAATGTCGAGTCAGTCAGGGGTTTCCTCGCTGCCTTGAGCGGATCAATCAAGAATTGCTCAACTTCGTTGCTAGCGGTTTACTTGCGTAAAACCCAGGAAGTAATTCGGACCTGGGTGGAAGACCCTCAGAGAAAGCTTCAGAATAAGGAGCCGGCATCAAAGGCTCTCTATCGAGAGGTAGGCCAATTCGACTGTTTGTGGTTTTGGCTCAGCTGCTAATGGACTATAGGTCGCAGACTTGTGGGAGGAAGCAAATGAGGCGATCGAGAGGCTTCCCCGTAAGGATGGCCAGGTCCTTTTGCATTTGGAGCCCCTCATAACGTCTGGTTTCCTGAGCCGCCGACGGGGTATCGTCAATATCTCAATTTCGACCTGGAACAAGACATTCGGTAAAGAAGATAGCCTTCGATATCCACCACGGCTGGAGAAGATTCTACGACGGTTACACCGATCGGTCGATCTTGTCTTGCCATCCTTGAATATCAAAGATACGGACAGTGTAAGCCTTCTCCAGATCCTGCACGCATTACTGCGCTAATGAGTATAGGATGCCGACCTGTCTTTTTACGATTCTGATGAAAGCACTGATGGTCTGAGACGAAGCGCTAGGAGCTCTCGCGTTAAAGAATCTCCCTTCAAGATCATCAAAGCCGCACGTAGCTCCAAACCTCAGTCGCCTGCAGTTTCTTCTCCAGCGAGCAGAAGGGCCTCTTCACGCCGGACGCCGAAGGTGCGCTTGCGACACGACAACTCGCAGATTCAGTTCGAGGCCATCATTTCTTCGCCATCAAATCCATTCGTTCAGGATTCGCAAATCTTGACTGAACGACAAAAAGAGATGGTAGAACGCCAGAGACTCACTGGCGGATTGTTTGCTAATATGGGCGGACCTTCTCCCCAACGAGATGCACCTCCTTCTCCGTTGGAGCTGCCTTCTGACATACAGAGTACGGACGACCTACACGCGCATAATGCACGTACCACACCGCTAAAGACTCTGGCGAAAGTGGGTCCTATGGATGTGTTCCTGGGCTCGTCGCCTACTCCTCATGGACGACGCACCTCACAGAAGATCGTCAGCGATGATACCGATATTGCTACTCCCACGGCGGTGCGGACAGTACGCGTCGCGGACGATGAAGAAATAGGGTCCTCACCGCCTCGATTTGAGAAAAATGACGCCTCAAAACTTAAATACTCCCCAAGTAAAGCTAACGAGAGCTATGGAGACCGACATCGCGATAGTCTCTACTCGGCGTCCTTCGATGACGGTACCACTATGGATGAGGAGGCACTGGCTGCTGCAGTGGCGTTGGCCGAGGAAGAAGAACAACTCAACACGAAGTACGATGTTAGCGACGATATCATGTCTGATGTACCAAGCTCTACTATTGACTTGGAGCTCACTGCACAGATAGATGCGGACATACAAAGCGCGGAGGCAGTCATCAAGCCCAATGAGACTGCACAGGAATCAAACAGCGTCTTTGTCGATGCAGCATCTCATTTCCAATCTTATAGCAAAGCAGCACATGACGGGAGCGACACCGAAGTCGAGCCCACACCAAAGTCGGTGCGGTCGCGCAAGGGCAAGAGAGAAGCAGGCACAAGCAGCACGAGCCGTGTCGGAGATTCCTTTGTCTCCACTCCTGGCAAGAGCACTCCTGATTCACAGGACCTTCGGCGCTCGACACGCCACAGTATGGACAGTCCTATTCATATTCAGCTGTCAGCCATGAAGAGGCAGAAGAAGCCGAGACGAAACAAGAAAGAGCTGGCTGCTGCAGACGGACAGGCTTCATCACCACATCGAGCTCAACTAGGAGTAGGTGACGAGAAGTCGGAAATTGCAATCACTGCTTCACCCACCGAGAAAACGAGGCGTGCAAAGAAGAGGAAGTCCATGGTTGACTCTCCAACACCTTCAGAGAGCTTGGCGGCAACCCCTGAATCTGGAGGCAAACGCGGTCTTCGCCGCACTCAATCAACCCTCAGCCAGGTTGAGAGCGTAGCCGACGTCGCAGCGGAGAATACGCCGGCACCTTCTAAGCGAGCACGACAGAGTTTGAACAAGGACGTCAGCGAAGCCAAGTCTACACCACCTCCTCCAACTGAAAAGCAACACTCCTCGCAAAATAAGCGTCTCAGTCATGTGCAGGTTACACCAAGACATGAAAAGGCCAGTGCTCCTGCAGTAGCGGAGCAGATTGCGGCATCCATAGCTACTGTAACCAGCATCGCTCCCATCACAAAGCAGTCTGCTCCGGTACAGAGTCAAACCCAGTCTCAGGAACAGGCTCCAATTGGCAGCTCAACACCAAATAGGTCGTTTGCCGAACGTGTCATCCTTACTCCCAGAAGCATCATTAATAAGATCAAAGAGCTCAAGAACTACTTCTTGAATGCTCCCAGTCTCGCAGTAAGTGAGGAAGAGGAGCGCGAGCTTGACGATGCTTTATTCCACATCCGTGTGGGAGTGCACGCCGCTGGGCGAAAGGGAAGAACAGGACTTACAGAACCTTAGTAGTGCGGCTTGTGTTTGACAATGATCATCACATCAAATCAGCTGTGTATTACGGCGTGGAACAGTAACTTTATGATAGTAATGAATGCCCATGTACGTGGAGCAATGTGCTTGCGTCCACCATTTGCCGATCTTCTACCTTAATTGACCATCTAAACGTCTCTAGCCGATTGTAGTGAACTGCTGGAGCCCTGCACTATAGCGAACGCAAATCTTGTCGATCATGACCATGCGTATACTACAGTAAGCTGCATGTTCATAGCTAGAATGCACAAAAGAGCCAATTGCAATAATGCGCACATCTTAGGCGAATGCAAGAAGTGTTTCAGGTGGGTTTCAGGTGGTCGATGCGGTCGCTGCATCATAGTGGGGCTGCACCCTAGAAGCTCCCCTCCTCCACGGCTTCGCTCAACATCGACCATCAACGCACGCCACCAACAGTAGCTGTAAGCTTGGGCACGCCGTCATCCGGCTTTAGAGCCGACAGCTAACGGTTGATAAGAAGAACGTCCCCCAGCTACCTGACTAGGTCTCATTCCATCCAGCCATCTGCGAGTACCAACACAGCTTCTTCTATCACCTCACCGAACGTCATACATTACCATGGTTGACCGCGCCAACCGTCCGTCCGCCCTGAACGCACCCAAGAGTTCCGGCCCTTCCGCACAAGTCGACATCCTCGGCGAGGGAGGCAATCAGAGGGTTGTCGCATCGTTGCCCTCTGGCGAGACTGTTGAAGTATACCTCTTCGGCGCCACCGTGACGAGCTGGAAGAGCAATGGTGGACAGACCGAGAACTTGTGGGTCAGCGAGGCTGCAGATCTGACAGGACAGAAGCCCATCAGAGGTGGAGTCCCTGTCGTATTTCCGGTAGATCCATGAACATAGCGTAGAAAGGTCCTTACTCATACATGTACCAGGTGTTCGGCCCACCTCCCAAGGACGGCCCTACTTCAAAGCTCTCGCAGCACGGATTTGCACGCAGCTCTCGATGGGAATACCTGGGCAAGTCGTCTACCGAAGACGCACTGGATACCAGCTCCGTAAAGCTCGACTTTGGCCTTGACCGCAACAGCATCAGCGAGGAACATCGCAAGGCATGGCCTGTGGACTTCGGTCTGGTCTACAGTATCACATTGAGCAAGGAAACGCTCCAGACAGTCATCACTGTACGCAATGAAGGAGACGAGAGCTTCGAGTTCCAATTCCTGCTTCACACCTACTTCAAGATCAAGGTATGTAGTAGCAGTGTTCGCGCTAGCAGAACCATAGCTAACGCAGCTTATACAGGATATCTCGAAAGTCTCAGTCAACGGTCTCGGCAGCGTAGAATATATTGACAAGGTTCTCGACGCGACGGCCCACACACAAACAGAGCCAACCCTCAAGTTCAACGGCGAGGTTGACCGTGTGTACAAAGACATCAAAATCGACACTACAAGCATCCTGGAGGATGGAAAGCCACGCTTTGATATCACCCGCGACAACGTCAAAGATACCGTTACATGGAACCCTTGGATCGAGAAGGCGAAGGCCATGGGCGATTTCGCACCCAACGATGGCTACAAGAACATGGTCTGTGTCGAGGTCGGTGCTGTCAATGGATGGCAGAAGTTGGAGAAGGGTGAGGTATTCGAGGGAGGTATGCTTGTCAAGAGCCACTTGTAGATAGCACTACGGATCCTACGACACGACCACAGTTGTTCAATACTGTTGCTGTAGCAATTTGGGCGTATAATGACAGCCATGAATGACATGTCAAGCTACTCCGGAAATGGATTTGGAAGCAGACTGTTTCCTTTTGCCGTGATAGAATTTCGGTGCTACCTCCTCGTCGGCGTTCTAGCTTGTCATAATGTCAGATAATGTCACGAGCCATAGCTTCAAGACTAGGAGACCCTAGCTTTCACCCGTTCCGGAACCCGCCCAACGTCCAACCACAACAATAACAATAACACTGCAAGGTGGCAACGGACGTTCCGACGGTCATGCTGCGGAAGTGCAACAATAGCGAAGCAGTTCGCTCTCTTCACTGCTACCGTCCATGGGCGATTGACTGAAACAGCCTGGAAGGAAGCTTCGAGAGCTACCCACAGCTTCCCCGCTTACGTCAACGACGACACCTGTAGGAAGTGACAGAAGCAGGTTCTGTCAAACGAATCGGATTGTTTCGCGCTTTTGTTTGGCCCTTCCTGCGGTCTCGCGCCGGCAGAGTGAGGCTTTGCGTTGTCAGAAGAAAAGTGGAGGAGGTGGAGCGGTATACCTAGAGAACATCCATGGATGACCGCGAACGACAGAGGAGCATGTCGCTCATACCATACCTACCAGCAGAGTCGCGGGAAATTGTGCTGTATGTTGGTCGTGTAATATTTCGTTTGAGCTTGTGTACTAACAGAACTACAGGCGCCATGGTTCCGCAGTCGTTGTTTATGATCAGCGCTCCAAGCAACTCTCCCTCCGCGATGCATCCAAATCCACCGCCTTAGACGAAGCGTCCTGTCCATATTGCCACCGCGCTTACCGCGAGCCCTCGCCCCATGATACCAATGATGACGAACGCCCACACTCCCCAGGTGAACCTGGCATGGATCATGGGTTTGTCAATCCAGGATATTTTCAGATGCTGCGCGGCAGCCAGCCTGGCTCCTCAGCAGGCTCACGCCCAGCTTCGCCGCACAAACGGCTAGGTCCTGTCACAACACGAGAATCATCATCTGAATTCCATGCGCCCGAAGGAACGGAGTTCGTCGGTAGTACGCCTCTGCCACCAAAAAATCACGGCATATCTGCAAGAGCGTTCAGCCCAAATTACTTCAAGGACTTTTTTGTTGAGGAGAGGGAGCTGGGAAGAGGAGGCAAAGGTGTTGTTCTCCTCGTGCAGCACATCCTGGACGGCGTGCAACTAGGCAAATTTGCCTGTAAACGAGTGCCGGTGGGAGATGACCACGAATGGCTTGAGAAGGTCTTGATCGAAGTACAACTACTGCAAAATCTGTCGCATCAGAACCTCGTCTCATATCGACATGTGTGGCTCGAAGACTATCAGATCAACACGTTCGGCCCAAGCGTACCCTGTGCATTCATCCTGCAGCAATATTGCGACGGCGGAGACTTGCACGGTTACATCTTAGACTCCGCAAAAACAACAATTACGAAGGACCAAATGAAGGAGCGACTGAGAAGAAGATCAAAGGGGCAGATGGAAGAGTCGGACGCTGCGCTTGGGCCGCGACGTATGCCTTTCGAGGAGATTATCTCGTTTTTCAAGGACATCACATCCGGACTCAATCATCTGCACGCCAATGGCTACATACATCGGGATCTCAAACCCAGCAACTGCCTTCTGCACCGCGACAAGTTCGGAATGAAGGTGTTGGTGAGCGATTTTGGCGAAGTGCAGTCAGCAAATGTGGCCAGGAACTCGTCAGGCGCCACGGGCACCATCTCATACTGCGCCCCTGAGGTTCTTAGGCAAGAACAGCCAGGCGGGCCGTACGGAAACTTCACTACCAAGTCGGATATCTTCTCTCTCGGCATGATCGTTTATTTCATGTGCTTTGCACGCCTGCCCTATAGGAATGCGGACGGTATCGATGAAGACAACGAGGACCTAGATCAGCTGCGTGCTGAAATCTCCGCCTGGGCAGGAATCGATGATGAGCAGCGCGTACGATCGGATCTGCCCGAGAAACTTTACAGATCCCTGCAGCGTCTACTCGCACTCAATCCTGATGAGCGTCCAGCGACTGAGGAAATTCTACTTGTCCTCAAGTCACCCTCCGTATTTGATGAGTTTAACGCATACGCCGGACCCTCAGGTATGGACGATTTCAGTCCTCGCATATCTCGTGCAGATACACCAAGCCCTGGGCCGGCACAGACGACGCGCAAACGAAGCTCAGTGCAACAATACACGCGACCTGGCCGCTCGAATCTAGGTGCGTCTGTCATGGAGCGTTCGCCTAGCCCACCACCTGCCCATCTCGCCCGCAGAACTAGCTCAGAAGAAGCGGCGGTTGTACTACGATCCAAGAAATTGGGGTTCCCTCCGCCTGAGGTTGTAAGGACGCCTTCCCCACAGAGACTCATGCTTCAACCTCCGCCAGCCGAGAGTCAAGGCAGGCTGAGTCATTACCGTCGTCGTATTATGGATGTCTCGCAAGACCCAGCCACAGTCAGTGTGCTTCGGGTGGTTCTTTTCTTTGTAAAGGTAGTCAGCTTGTTCGGTTCTTGTCAACCGTTCGCAGCAGAGCCATGGGCGGCATATTCATTGCTTGGCTTGGCATCTCTAGACTTCTTATACCCGCATGTCATGGTGCCACCGCAAGCCCGGCGCTGGTATGCTGGAGGTCTCGCGGGATCTTTGGCTTTGATGTTGGTACATGTAGCAGTTGTATCAGCGCTGTGGAGAAATGGCCGGCTTTGTGCGCAGAGTATCACCTGGGAGGGGTTTTGAACACGGAAGAGATAGCTATAGACGCAGCTTTGGTGACAGTATGCTAGAACACAATTTGCAATAGCTCTTCGCAGAAGTCACATTATCATCACTGCGAGCTGGTGGCCAGTCCGTGCTCCGGGCGGTCAGCCTCGTTTCAGGAGTGTTGGGCTAAGAGCATCTGATTGGCGGTGGGGTGCATCATAGCGCCCGCGTTAGCGAGGATGGCGCTGTTTACTGTTTACGATGACCATCCCAAGTCAACACCACCCGCACCTGCCACTAACAAATACAGCCTGTCCTTGAACACCACCCTGCAAAGGATTTTGGTTACTTCTTTATGCTCTTGTAGTTCTAATAGAGCATATCTTCCATATTCTAGACGCGTGTTTGGACGCGCCGCAGCACAACACAAACAACGCTGCTGCCCGAGCTGCCTCTGCAGACTCATTCTCCATTATATAATGCACTCATCTCCTCCTACAAGCATTGGGAAAGCGCGCAACATTCGCGAGCTTTCGCGCAGCTTGATCCACAGCCCCCGCAGCATTCCGTCGCCAACGCCGCTGCCTAGCGACTCGAACCCGACCAGGCACTCAGGGTTCGGCACCGAGACTTCGAACTTCTTCAACAACCCAGACGTTCGCATGTCAACACAACAGAACTTTGCCGACGACACCAACACATTGCCGCAGTATCCGCGCATTCGCTCAACGGCGAAGAAAATGACCTCATGGCAGCCGATGCGCTCTGAGCAGATCAACCCCGATACCTCCATGGTAAACAAAGAGTTCGCCGACTTCGACCATAGTATCTCGGATGAGGAGAGCATCTCGGTTGAACATGCGCGTGGCCTGCATCGCAGCAATCGCGGTACGCCGGTCAAGCAGAGCTCTACCTTTCACAGCCTCTACGACATTACGCCGCCTTCGAATCGGACGCGCAAGTCCTACCTCGCCGAGACCGGTAGCCTGCGACGTGACGCACAAATTCGACGCGCCTCGCGCAACGACCTCGACACCGCGTCGCCGCGTCCTGCGAGTAAGCGAAACTCTCCAAACATGCCAGCGAAGGAGAACAAGCGCAGCTCGCTCGCGCAGCTTCACGCTAAGCTTTCTGAGGATGAGTCGTCTTTCATGCAGGACCGCCCGCCCACATTGACTGTGAACTCGACCAAGAACACGCGTTGGGGCAACAGGAGTCGTCAGACATCTCTGCAGATGGACGGCATGGTGGAGGAGTCCAGACGTGCGAATACCAAGACTCAGTCGCGCCCTTCGACCGCCCAAAACGCGACTGCGCAGTCGTTCATCCTACCTGACCTGCCCAACTTGACTGAGCTGGTATCGGGTGTATTTGAGGACGGCACACCTGTCTTCTCAAAGAACGCTTCGTCGCGATCGCGTTATGCTGCGCCTCCTGGTGGTGGCCGTCGCCCTAATCACATCCCTATCGACAGTGCTCCTATTCCTGATGAGGAGAAGGCTATCTTCTCTGCGCTGCAGCAGTTGCAGGACAAGGTGGCACAGATAGAATCTGAGCGATCTGAGCAAGAGAGGCGGATTGAGGAGCAGGATCTGGAGTTGATCGAGCTTAGGGCGAACGCGCAAGCGCTTGAAAAGTCACGACGAAGTGACAGCGCAAATGACTCGGATGCTGGCAAAGGACACTGGAAGGTCGAAAAGACGCGTAAGCATGGACTTTGGTTCGGTCTCGATGCGCTGCTGACTATCAATAGGCCTCGAAGCGACTGTGCAGACACTCCGAACGAAGCTCGACCGCGCTGATCGCAAAGTCGCTGTCCTTGAAATCGAAAAGAAGCGCCTGACGACAGAGCGTGACAACATGACGAACCAGCTGGGCATCGCCTTCCAGACTTGCGAAGAGCTCAAGAATGAGAAGCTGGCGTTGGTCGACGAGAATGATACGCTTCGCCAGGAAGTCGAGGCCCTTCGCGGCGACAACGAAGAGCTGCGGGACCAGCTGAACCACGAGATGTCCCACCACCGCGAAGAGACTGTGCAACTACGACAGCAATTCGATCAAGCGGCGAATGCGACGGAGAAGGAGAACGTGACACTGAACGCCGAATTGGCTCGCATTCGTGTACAACATGATGAGAACACTCAACAAATCGCTCGCCAGGATCTTGAGCTCCGTAAGGCACGTCAAGAGAAGGCTGATTTTGCGCGTCTTCAGGCCGACAACGAGGCTTTGAAGTCACAGCTAGCCAGCATGAAGTCGAAGCGCGATGTTGAGATCAAGAGGTGGGAGCGTGAGGAATCTGCTCTGAAGGCACAAGTCGACCGCCGCGATGAGACAATTCGACATTTCCAGGATGCGACTCAGGAGCAAACGAACGAGGCGATGAGACTTGACAACGAAAACCTCCGACACGAACTCGCACAGCTTGCTGCTAAACACGAGGACGATTACGAAAAGTGGGCCAGGAAGGAGAGCCAACTAAAACGCAAGGTTCAGCAACGTGAGGCGGCTGCTAGGCAGACTCTCGATCTGACTCGCGAAGTGTTGAATGTCCGCGAGGCCCAGGAGCAACAGAGGGATTCAACACGTCAGGATACCTTCCAGCGCAAGCCCAGCTGCCGTCGTGAGGACACGGGTTCCCGTATCAAGAGCCGTGTCCAAGAAGAATCGCGCAACACCCGGTATGAGCTTGCTCAGTCCAGTCGTCTTCCAGGGGGCTCTCGCCAGGAATACGCGGGCATGCCTAGGAAGGAGTTCAGCAAGTCTCTGCCAGCCGACACTCGACGAAGCTTCTCTGTTCCTACAGCTGACAGAAATGCGTACGTGGACACAGACGTCGAGTCGACCACAGATCTTTCTCTCAAGCCTCACGGTACCCCATACATGTCACGCAGCGTTCAGTCTGTGAAGCCGACCACTATTCAGCGACCAGCAGACTTGAATTTGACCGAGCTGAGCTTCATCGGTAGCGACGTCATTGCTCAGCTCCGCCGCCAGTTGGAAGAAGAGCGCGCCAACGTACGACGTGCCTCTTCTGCTCCCTTCGAACAGACTGTTCGCGAGGAGACCGTTCGTTCGCAGCGCCAGACCCGCGAAGACACAGTGAGGTCCGTTGCTTCTGCTAAGAGCGAGCGTCGACCGTCGTTGGTGCGCAAATCATCGCTCAAGGACACCACCCGTCGTACAACACTGTCTGAGTTCGAAGACGATGTGACGGGCAACATGTCGAATTTGGATGCCGACACGGAGCCCACCCGAACCAAGGATCTCTCTTTGCATAGCAACACCAGCCGTCGCCGCCGGAGTGCTCCTACTGAGATGACTTCTGCGTTTATTGTTCCTGACCTCAAGATCGAGTCTCGTAGGCCCTCTATCACCGCCACTACCATCTCCAAGCACGATAAGAACCACGACAATGCCAACTGCACTGTATGCCGCCGCGATGGCCTCACCTCCTCGATCTCTGCCCTCCGAGTCCCTCGCCTTGTACCAGTTTCCTCGCGCACACCCGAAGATGAGATCGATGCAACCCTGCGTCCCGCACGTTCACCCAAGGAAGCTCTCGCCCTGGTCGTGAAGGAGCTCCAAGACGAGCGAGCACACCTGCACATCGAGCTCGCCGCCCTCCGTGCTATGCTCGAGATGCATGACGCCAGCCAGGGAGCACGTAAGCGCGCCGATATCAACGCAGGCATTCAAGAAACCCTGCGCCGTCTTGAAATCAAGGACGCACAGATCTACAACCTATACGACGTGCTTGAAGGCCAGGCTGCCGACGGCGACATCACCGAGCAGGATGTCGAGGATATCACCGAGCAAATCCGCGCTGAAGACGCGCGGGAGGGCGTCAACGCGGATGTGGATATGAGTCACGTTGAGTTCGAGCGAGGAAAAAAGGGGCAGGGCAAGAGGGTCACGATCCGCAGCTTTGTCGATGAGAGTGATGACGAGGAGACGCAAACGCATGAGTTTGGCCGTGATGCGCTCAGAAAAACGATCCAAGATGATGAGACGGAGGAATTGCCCTGGGAGGGGTTCGAGGACAGCGAGATTCCTGAGGGATGGGGCCGTGTTCATTGAATGATTCTTTTGGTGGAAGACTGGCGTTTTGGGTTTTTGGGTACGGGGCGTCACTACCGGCGAGGCGAGCATTGGATATGGTGTTACACACGTTTGGTCTTGGTCTCTTTTCATCCTCACATTCATCTGGACAAATTGGCTGGGCGTTTTGCAATTTCTCCCCTTCTACAGTCAGAGACCTTACCATACGTCAGCAATCTCCTGCATTTTCAAGTGTGCCTCGACTCGCCCTCGGGCTTGAGTCGGCACGCAAAGAGATTCGCGGTTGAGACTGCTGGCCTATGATGTCAATTATGTATGGGAAGAGAAGGCACCTTTACGGCTAGTTTTTGTCTAGACGAAATAGGCAGATATAAGAAGACGCTTATCTTCAACTTCACATACATTTCATTCGTGCCCCACATTCATCGTTTGCTAACATGCAGAACCAAGCTAACATACGGATAGACGGACAGAAGGAAAATTGCTACTTCATGGTCGTATCGGGAGTTGTGGATTGATTGCGCCAAAACTCGGGACATGTGAGCCAAGTCTTGAAAGGAATTCAACTGGACAGAGAGGCACAGACGCAGCTATGGGACTGCTACTGTAGGCTTTTTGGACATGATACTGAACAAAGTCAGTTTTTGTCGGAGGAAAGAGAGTGACATCAAATGGCATCCTTTGGGTTTATAACAAGGCTTAATAGTGGCAGATACAGCAGTACGAGAGAGCAGAGCGACTAGAATAAGAGAACGCTCTATATTAGCATAGAAGCATATGTTTTCAGAAGCTTCGTCTCTGCAATTCAGATGTTCGTTCATGAGTGGATAGTAATGGTTCTGATCTCAGACAGGGCCCAGACATGGCTCAGTGCAAGGGATATGTTGGAGACCAAAAAAGGGATGCCACGGGAAGTACCCGAAAATGAGCAACCTGGTGACAATGAGCCGATTAGAGGCGAAGCTGATCTCAGAGAGATCTGGCCATTCGACCTGAAAGAATGAATTTTGATCAAATAACAGCTGGGGAGGATGGCAGACCACGGCGCACAGAGGAGGATGTACCAAAAAAAAAAGCACTGGAGAACGAGGCAAAGTTCTTTTACCTTTGTAGACATTTGTCTTTCTCAAGCTCAGTGTGAGCCGCTTTGCTGCCCTCTTTGATGGAACCAGAGCAGAAGTCGACGCATATTTTTTCCTTCCTTGCTCATATCGATGCTATGTGGGTAAAGTAGTGAGTTGGGAGAAGAGAAAGCAAGACGATGATCAGTCGATTCTTCAAGACAGATAGCCTTGCAGTCTGCACCTGTGGGCCTATCACGTTCCATATTTTCCAGCCGCCATATTCATCAAGGATCAAGACTTCATGACAAAAGAGAAGTAGACATGTTGAGTGAAGACCATGATGTGAAATCCCAGGCACTACAAATACGTAGATAGTGAGGGCTAACGTATGAGGACACGAACATATATCATTTTGTGATGATCTTGTTCTGGTATTTTTAGAAGCACTGGTATGGAAATAAGGTTGAGTAGAAATTGGAAGCAGGCCCTATGTTGATGCCAAATTGATATTTCGTAGTAGTGGTTGGCCTTCAAGGGCTGTGGTTGATATCAATACTAGTTTGGGCCATGGCGCTGCAGCTGAGAGTTTCGTGGGCCCGGAACATGGGCACGATCGAGTAGTGAGCTTATGGCAAAGCAAGGATTCGAAACTGTTGATGGTTTGTCAAGAAATCGAAAGGAGGATTCCGAGGTTAGATGCATGGATCTATCAGGATCTATCTTCCTGACAATTGAGCCATTGAATATAGGCCGTTTGGTGAAGTTCGAACACGGGCGTTGAACTTTACCAGACTTTCTGATGGCGATTGAGGCCAAACGCTGAATGAGGCGAGAGTTGCAGGCAAGACAAGCAGTCGCACAGCTGAGAGGACGGGCCAATGACCCGTGATCGACCGCGTTCAGGGTCTCTCGCGCAGCTGCAATCGTCACAGGGCTCCTCAACAACCTCCGCACCCCGCATCGTATCTCACAGAAACGGCAGCTGTTCGACAAAGACTTTGTTACAAAGTCTCAACTACGAATCAGCCTCTGTAAGCGCGAGATGGGCGCCCCCACGTTGCTCGGCTGATTGGTGTTCGGCGATGCGACGACGCTAGCCGCCGTTGACTGCGCACGTCTCAACGACTTTCACATGCTCACAATCTGACCACAGTTATTCACATGGAAGGGCCAGGGGAGCCTCAGCAAAAACGACGCGAGATATTTTCGTCAGTGATGTGATGCGGCGGCAAGGGTCCTTTCTCATCCGAAAGGATTCCCACTCCATACATTCCCACCTCTTGTCTCGACATTGAAATCCGCTTGCGGTCCTTAAAACCTCGTGTGAGATAGCAACTTCGCAACCCTGCAATCGGCAGATGATAGATAAGCACGGCAAGATGCAGCGACACGACCAAGCCAGCACCCTGGAGATCGATTCGGACGCCACCACACTTGTCGATACAACGGAATTGAAGAACTTTCGATCCAGTATGATTTACCAAGTCCTCCCAACCATGGTGTCAAGTCACCTCCCTACGATCCCGTCGATACGGCGGTCGATAGGTGAGATTCGTGATCGGCGGCTGCATAGCAAGTCGAACTCGATGTCAGAGTTGCCGCTGCCTGGAACTCCACCACCGGGCTACACCTCAAGACCGAGCAGCGGTAGCGCATCACCAAACAGGCGGTCCATGATAGTTGGTGAGGCGGACCTCGACTTTTCAGACGATGCCTCGGAAAGGCCGGGCAGCTCGATGAGCATGAACCCTCCCCCCTTCGCTGCATACGAGACGAAGACAGGCATCAACTGGAAGTATGCCGGTCAAGGTAAGGACGCATTTCATATATCAGATAGGACATGTGCTAAGAACGTAAAGGTGTCAACCTCATGACCCTGGCACACCGGGAATCCAGTCTACCCAACTACGGACTTGATGAGACATCTCCTGTTCTCACGCGGCAACTGTACCTGCACGGCATGACCTACCTTCTCCGCGGGCTTCCGTCGGACCTCACAGCAGAGGAGCTGCTGAGCCTACAGGCGGCAATACCGCAGAGCTTGGCCGATTCGCAGGCCGATCCAGCTGGCTATGCTCTTGTCCCACGCTCGACGCAAAGCCAGCTACAGCATGATGTATCACCACAAGACGCGTCCATACTGCACCGCATCACGGCGACGTTGGTCCTGCAAACGTTCATACTGATCCAGTTTCTCCTTCCCTACATCAAGATCTTCCTTGCGCACGCATACCAGTTCGAGCGCGAGCATCAGATCACGCGACGGCTGGTCAACGGGAGCATTACTACGGTAGACGACATTGGACGAAGGAGTCTTCGGCTGTCGCAGACGATATGTCAGATGAACGATGGGAAGGTCGGGCAAGCCATCAACGAGATGACGATCTGGTGGGTTCGCGGGGTCACGGGCGGCGTGCAGCAGGGCTTCGAGGAGGGGCTGAACAGGGAGCGGAGGGCGCGCGAGAAGGGCAAGGTGGAGAGGATCGAGTAGATGGGCGTGTTGAAAGCATTCCAGGGCGTTGTGATGTTGTTTGGGTTGAGAGTTTGAGCGTTTGCATTTGCCTTGCGTAGATACCAGCTATAGTTTTAATCTGAAGACGACCAGGATGAAGGTCGAAGGCTGTAGAGACGCTCAGACTTGGTGATGCGTAGAAGCGTAGACTGTTATCTTAGCGGCGCACTGCAGCCTTCTAGCGCGCACCCTTAACGCGACTTGCCTGTGGTCCAAGCGTTCTCTGGGCCAAAAAAGTCGAGGGCGAAAGTTTTGGCTGGGACCGCCGCAGCCTCCATCGCCATTTATTTGCCTTTGACACTGAGGCGCCGTTCATTCAAACGCCTTGTTCTTCGCTGCAGCATATTAATACTTTGCCTTACGATACCCTTTGCACGTCGACGACACAGCGGCGAGCCTCCGCCCTCACATCATCCATCATGTTTGGCGCATTCAGAAGATGCCCGGCAACGCTGTCGAAGAGCATCTCCAGGATCGCTGTCTCCTCCAACGCCCTCCGCACCCCTCTCACACGCACATCAACTGTCGCGGCGAATCCGTCCTTGCGCACCCGCATCTCCAATGCTTCCATCGCCGGATTCCACAGCAGCGCAAAGTGGCAACAGGTCGCGCAAGAGGTCCAGGCTGAGGAGGCCATCGCCGACGAGGGCCCTGCGACGACGTTTGCAGAGCTCGCTACTCGCGGCCTTGTGCACCCCAACGTCGTCAACACCGTCACCCGCCAGATGAAGATCGAGACCATGACGGACGTCCAGCAACGGACCATCAACGAGGCCCTGAGCGGCATTGACGTGTAAGAGTCGACCAGAGTCCACATGGCCAGGCTTGACTAACACCCGACAGCATCGCGCAGGCAAAGACCGGAACCGGCAAAACACTCGCTTTCCTCGTCCCCGTCATCCAGCGCATCATCACACGCGACCCCAAGCTCGGCGAGAAAGCCCGTGGCTACAAGCGCGCCAAAGCCGACGACATCAGGGCCATCATCATCTCCCCCACCCGCGAGCTCGCCGAGCAGATCACCGTCGAGGCAAAAAAGGTCACCCAGAATACCGGCCTTATTGTCCAGGCCGCCGTGGGAGGCACCCAGAAGCGCATGATGCTCCAGAAGACCCAGCGCGAGGGCTGCCACATCCTCATCGGCACTCCCGGACGTCTTCTGGACATCCTCTCAGACCCGTACTCGGGCGTCAAGGCGCCCAACCTTAACGCCTTTGTCATGGACGAGGCAGACCGCCTGCTGGACGACGGCTTCACCAAGGAGATTGACGAGATCAGGACCCATCTTCCCGACCCTGAAGTGGTCGAGCGCCAGAACCTCATGTTCTCCGCCACTGTTCCCCGCGATGTCGTTGAGCTCGTCCGCCGCACACTCCGCCCCGGATTCCACTTTGCCCGCTGCGTCAACGAGGAGGAGGAGCCCACACACGCTCGTGTTCCCCAGAAGCAGGTCATGGTCGCCGGTTTCGAGAACCTCATGCCTGCTCTCTACGAGTTCGCTATCAAGAAGCAGGAGGAGGCCATGTCGGGCGCCGCTCGTCCTTTCAAGGCCATCTTCTACTTCAACTCCACTGCAGAAGTCACTCTCGCCGCATCTGTATTCTACAAGCTTAATGGCGGCCTCAGGCGCAAGACTCCCCTCTCTGCTGTCCGCAACTACGAGATCCACGCCAAGCTTTCCCAGAGCCAGCGCACCCGCGCTTCAGAAGACTTCCGCGCCTGCAAGACCGGCATTCTCTTCTCGTCTGACGTCACAGCTCGCGGTATGGACTTTCCCAACGTCTCTCACGTAATCCAGATCGGTCTTCCCCGCGACCGTGAAACCTACATCCACCGTCTTGGTCGCACCGGTCGTGCCGGTAAGGAGGGTGAGGGCTGGATCTTCCTCACCCCCTTCGAGAGGACCGAAGTCCGCCGCCGTCTTCGCAACCTGCCTCTCGCCGATGGTACAGTCGAGTTGGAGACTGCTGAAATCGACATGAGCCAGCCCGCCGAGGTCCCCGAGAACGTCGGTAAAATCCTCCAGGAGGTCACCGAGGCACACAAGAAGGTCTACCCTGACCAGCTTGACGCCGCTTTCCGCGGTCTGTTCGGCAGCTTCCAGTGGTACGGCGACAAGCAAGGTCTGCTCGAGGGTGCCAACCGCCTCGCAGAGTTCGGTTGGGGAATGCCCACACCCCCCGCGCCTCCTGCGTCTGTTTTCGCCGGCGGTCGTGGCCGTGGACGGTCCGGCGGCTTCGGTGGCAACCGTGGTGGTGACCGTGGTGGCTTCGGCGGACGTTCAGGCGGCTTCGGCGGTCGTGATGGTGGCCGTGATGGCGGCCGCTCTGGTGGCTTCGGCGGCGACAGGCGAGGCGGTGACCGTGGCGGTGACCGTGGCGGCTTCGGCGGACGCGATGGTGGACGCGACGGCGGCCGTGGAGGATTCGGCGGTGACCGCAGAGGAGGTGATCGCGGCTTTGGCGGCCGTGGCGGCCGCGACGGAGGCGACCGCGGCGGCGAGAGGAGAGCACCCCGCCCGGATTTCGACTTCTAAACCTCTCCTCTACTCTGAGTCAGTAAGCTGACGGCCGATGTTTGTACACTACTTAACTTCGCTTCTCCCTGAAGCGTTTCGTCGCTCCATACAGAGCAACACCGTGCTCTGCCCGGAGCGAGTTTCGGCTCTGCTTGGAGCGCTACGCACTTTACTGTACCATATGTATACCCATGAGCTGTCTTGTTAGAAGGAAGAAGGGGGATGGTCTGACGTTAGCATTGGGCGGCGTTTTACTGGGCACAGGAGCGATTGAAAAAGCTTTCCCCTACTTTGTCTCTGGGAACACCACAATCTCCATTCATGTTTGGAGTTGGAGTAGACTTGTTGAATATAATGTACGATGACATGTATATCCACTTTTACGTTTCTTTGTTTGATGTTTGATGTGATGTGAAGTATATTCAGAAGTCAAGTGGTCAGTCAGACTGCAAGATTCCTCAAGTACCACACGCAGCAAACAAGACAACACAATCTCAAGCCCAATCTTTCACAGCGACATGAAGAGCCTATACTTGTCCAGCCCCCAGGGCCCATGTCCTATTAATATAGTTATATCTATACATTCATCAATTTCATGCCTCGCTGGGTATCAATAAGAAAATCACGCCTTCCACATCATGTCCCACCACCACCTCCCTTTTCCCAAAATCCTCACACAACACTCCTCGGATCCTTGAACAGCGTATCCGTACTACTCCTCCCATCCAGCCCCTTCTCCACCGACTTCCACCCACTGAACCGATCCCCGCCCCCCTCAACCTTGACATGGATATGCGTCTCGACCTGGATCTCCCTGCCCTCGGCGTCGCTCGACCCGCGCGACCCCGCACTCCCCTTCGCCGTCGTGTGCAGCGGGTACTCGCCGTTATGGCTGGGCAGCGGCCGGGAGCGCGCACTCCCGATGGTTGGGTAGACGCGCGGGGCGCTGTGGGTGTTGCGGCGGTGGGAGGAGAAGGCGCCCGGTAGCCAGCGGGCCATGAGGGGTCGCAGGAGGGGCAGGCACGAGCAGATTATGCCCACGTTGGTTTCGATTGAGGACCAGGTTGCGGCGGGGGGGTTGTCGTAGCTTTGGTCTGCGCTGTTGGAGATTGCGACGAGGGATTGGAGGCGTAGGATGGAGACGATGCAGACGCTGGGGTGGTTAGCTAGTGTGGAGGGGTGAGGGTGGTACAGTATGCAGGTGTGGATTTTGGGGGTTGTCTGAATGGGGGGAGGTGCAGATGTGAAACTTGGGTTCCGAGACGACCAGTGAATGTGTGGGCAGGGAGTGGGGAGGGTGGTACTTACAAGCCGCCGACAGCGAAAATTCCGATCAGGGCTGACTTTTGTCGTTTCCCGAGCTGCAGACGTCGGATTACAGGCATCGGGAGGAGGATGATGATAATGTCCGTTGCGATGTTGAGGGCCGCGTTGGTGAACCACATGGCGAACTGGTCGATGCAGCGTGCGGGCTCCTTAGTCCAGAAAGCTTGTATCGGTACGCAGGCGAAGATGCTGCCAAATACTGTCCAGATGGTGTAGCAGATTACTATAGCAAAGACGCACCAGCACGAGAGTCGGAACTTCCGCGTGGGAAATACGCGGTGGTACTGCAACAGGATCGAAACCTTCGTCAGTCCGAGTGAAAGGTAGTAGACTATTAGGGATACCCAGAACGCCTGAGACGGTCAGCTTCGCATCATTGGACGCACAGAACAATCAATACCTTTGCGACCTTGACGTTATCATCCGGCGACAACGTGTCCGCGTGCTTGCCCATTCCCCATTTCGCTTCTGCTCCGAGTCAGCTTTGAATACGTGTGGTGACAGTCTTGACCTACGGAAAGCGATGCAGGTAGTCAAGAGAATGGAGGAAATCTAGCGCGCATCGTTAGCCAGGATTACACACGGCTTCACTGTAATCGACTCACTGTTGCGACTACGATGAGGTGATCCTCGATACCCGGAGTCCGAATGATGAACCACCGTGTATATGACCGTAGAAGTACACTGATGAAGGCGATGACGGTAAATGCAACAGACGCATCGAACGCCTGTCGGCCACGTGGATTATCGCTCCGGCTCAGCATCGTAGAAGCGTCGACGACCTTTAGGTATGACAGGCGGATACCAACAGCATACAGTGCGATACTAGTATAGGCTCAAGCACTCCGTGGAAACTGTTGTGATGTCTATGTCCCACTAGAGAACAGTGTTCAGATTCGGTATGAGTGTCAAGTTCCTGGGCAGCGTATGCTTAAGACATGGTCGGATGGTCGAAGTGGAAATTTGTGGGGACGCACACGGCAGAGGTACAGGGGCATTGCTGCAACGTGCACAAAGCGACATGCTTGAACGAGGACCTCACTAGTGGTGCTGATTACATTACATCTCGCTGGAACTGCAGTTCCGTCCGGGCAGGTAATCAGCCTCGGCTGGCTGCTTGCTGATACCGCTCGAGGAGTCTTTCTGTGCACAAGTAAGAGCGTGTAGTACACGTTCTTGAGTGGCAACTCGGTTCGCTCGACGCAGTACGTTCCTCTACTGCACGGTGCAGTTCAAGGGTCCACCATGTGGCGAGTGACTTGACAGACTACGCGTTATGGTCCAGAATAACTGAATCGTCCATTGACGTTCAGGAGACCCTCTCGAATTCCCTAACGAATGCCTTTCACAATACAATCAACAAGGCTATCCCCTGCCGATTGATGTCGATCCATCTGACCTTGGACAAATCTGCTACAGAACGTTGCACGTGTTTTGAAGCCGTGGACAGTCGAGGAGCAGGATGCGTTTCAGGCCGACGTACGCGGCATGAGTAATGTAAGCCACCGTAGGCATTCTTGCATTAGCAACGGTGGTCAGGTCGAGAGCGTCACTCTGTTGTTGAGTCTAACAACCACTCAGTTGGGTTCGCATAGGCACCACCAATGGTGTGCGGATGCTAGCGAAAGTAGCGGCCCACGGAGATTCTGGTCGACGTCGGACGTGCGGTAGCAAAAGGCAGTTGTGGCGTTCCAAAGGATTCTTCGAAGTTTCGCATGTTACAGATGACAGACCTTCTATGCACGCAATCGGAGCGTAGCCGAGGATCTACCCTGCACGTTGATCCTTCTACGGTCGTTGCAAGGTGTTCTCCGCTGCTCAGCGGCTGCTGAGTGAATTGACGTTTTGCAAGTGTGGATTCAGAACAGGGGTGTTCCTTAAAATCTCAAGTGCGCGATGCCGCGGCCCGGGATCCTGTAGCCCGAGGTGTCGGCGGAAGCCATGCTCCTGACAGCATGGTTTCGTTTCCCGGAGTGTCAAATCCAGCAAATAAGGAGTGATGCTGTGAAAGTAGGCGAGCCGCGTCGTAGCCGGGGCTGCATGCTGGAAAATCTTGCAGAATCCTTCGAAAGAGGAGATGGGAGCAGATGCGGCTCGGCCGCACTGCAATACGATGCATTCATCTCGAGGCAGGGGATGATTTGAGCTTTTGCCTGGCGAATTACGCGCTGAGCATAGTGCGGATGCTTGCCTATGGGGCCCTAATAACCGAAGTGTGATATTGCTCATCTATGATCAGCATGGCGAGTCGCTTATACACGATGATCATAGCGAGCATCAGAACCAGGGTCAAACTTTGACATCCGCTAAATCTCGATTGTAGACATGGGTCGCAAAGGCGATGGAAACAGACGCTTCTGCTGCTTCATCAACTTCGAAATTCCGGATCTGACCCCCAAAGCACGCATGTCCATACATTGGAGTTGCAGTGGCGCTACTTAGGGATTCAGGTCCTTCCACAAGGCACGATTTGAAGCAGGTCTGGCGAGCATTGTGGTGTGATGAATTCTCGTGTGTTGCATCCGAGGTGGTAAATTGAGTCAGGCACACGCGGGACGCCTTGACAGTGCTGTTAGAGTAGGCGAGGTGACATGGGCCTACGGATGTTGCTCTTTGCTTCCGAAGCGTCCCTGGAGACAGCCGTGTCTGCGGAGCCAAGGACGATCCAGTGCTACTTTCATCTGCACGCGCTAATGATTAATCTTGTGAGTACGCTGAGGTAAAGGAAAGGAGTCACGTGGAAAAATTACAGTAAAGCTGCTTCGCGCATAAGGAACCACGTGGAAGGAGCGCTACAACTGTGGTGTCGTCACTACGATAGTAGTGAACTACGAAAAGGTAATGCGGCACTCTTGCGAATGATCAGCGGCGTTCTCGAGTCAATGTGAGGCAAGCTCTTCGCGCTCAGCAGAGGCGAGCGCGGAGTCTGCGAGACCTTGTGATACGGCATCTGCCGGAGCAGCAGGTACAAGCTTAGCATACTGAGAAGACGAGGCTCGACTGGTATGAGTTTATGTTAAGATCGTCTTATTATGCAGTCAGTCTCAATCTCCCCAAGCCTCGCCGCTTCCTCCACACATTGGTCTGGTTCACAATCTTCTGATCAACACAGAACCACCACTTTCTGTAGAATCTCTCGCCTACTTCCCACGCCTCCTCGATATACTCGTTTCCTTGGCCCCACGCAACAGTGTTTCCATGCACTCTTATGCCGCCTTCTTCTTGGAGGTCATCGAGATCTTGAACCAGTTGTGTGACGGCTCTGCTCTGGCAAGATGTTGTACCTGGCGGTGACCACACGCCGAATGTACTGGATCCTTCATCGTCATCTTCTTGTGCAATGGGCGGTCGCAATTTACTCGGCAGTGCTAGCGTGAGGATAAGCTTTTCCCGCATCGTTGGCCATGGTATAATATCAATAGCTGGATGGTGTGGGATCATCATTTGTGCAGGGACAGGATGTAAGTTTGCTGGTAGAAAGGTCGTGTGACATGCTGATGCCGGCATTACATGCATACTGAAAGGGTCCCACAGCTTCTCAGCCACATCAAGTGCAGTCGCGATCGAGAAGAGTGCCTGCACCACACTCATCAGAGGAATGGTCAGGATGCCTCCATCGGCTGTGAGAGGGAAGGCAAAGCTAGGCGATGAAGGGCTGTGCTGAAAGTCTACAAATTCTGAAGTGGCAGTAAATGGTGCTGGAATGTCTGAAAAGGCTAAGGATCGTGAGTGATAGAAGCAAGAGGAGGAAGAATTGTGCACGTACTGTCGATCTCTTCTACTAGGTTCGTGTCAAAGGGATCTCCATAAATAACAAAATTTGATAGCTCATCGCCGCATGGTACACGAAGGGTATCTTCGAGCGGCTCTGGTACCTCGGGCGTGGAGCTGGGTTGCGGTAATCTACCATCGCTGCTTGGTGACGGATGGTCACTAAGACTCTCAAGACTCTTTGCTTGCGCTTCCAGCGTTGCGATCTTCTCTTTCCGCCTCTGGCCTATACTATAGTGTTACCAATATCTGTACAACGATGTAGCTAGCGGTCGACTTACGATATCGTCGCTGCGCAAGCACGTTGAGCACCCTCTTTCTGTCTGGGTCGCCGAAGTCAGGCACGTCATTGGGACTACGACTCTTCTGTACGCGACTTGCAGGCATGTCGTTATGTTACAAAAGCTTCGCGAGATGTTTGGGTGCAAAGCACTGCGCGAGTGGCCTGCACTCATGTGATATATTGGTATGGTGAGAAAGCATAACGTTATGCTCACTAACGCGTAACGAACTAGCCTGCTTTGAGCAGACAAAGCGAGGTACGAAGTGCGTCTGCAGATGGTCTTACCGCCAATGATTGGCTGACGTGATTGCTCCTCAACGCCCGTAGTCAGCATAACGTTCGGAAGTTGAGGAGAAACGAGACGGGCGACTGAAGTGTGTCTGTTGCCTGCCAGCCTCACGCAACATTCTCAGCTCCTGTATAATGTAAAGATAAGGACTAGCTGATCTCTGGCATTTATAAGACATGCAGAGGCATGGATGTACACAGCATAAACATACTCGCCACAAACTCATCCTACCAAAGATCTTTTAGCAAAGCCTCATCCGACCAACATGATGCCCGCAGTGGAAAGCGCAAGCAGCCCTCTTCTCAGCGCAGCACCTAAATCTGGATCTGAACCTGAGCACTTGAACGAACCGATCTCAGCAGATACACTATGGGCTGTCAAAGCACTTTCATATATGCGCATTGCCATAGGATCTGCTATCCTCGTAGCACCTCAATTCACGTGCGCACTGTTTAAATACAATATACCTGTCGGTTCGGCTCTTCTCGCACGCATGGTTGGAGCTCGCGATGGTGTCCTAGGCGAGCTGCTGCTCACAGCAGAGGACAAGAACACTCCCGGTGGAGGAAGGAGGGAAATGAGAAGGGCGTTATGGACAGGCATCGCAGCGGACGCCATCGACGTTGGCAGTATGGCGTATGCTGTTGCCAAGGGTCATGTGGGGAAGCCGACGGGCGGGCTGTTTGGTGCCGGGGCTGTGGTATTCATAGGGTTGGGTGCTTGGGGATTAAGAGGCTTGTAGACGCTCTACAATGCAAGAAAGCATTGAGAGTTGCGCATGGAGCTGATTGAAATAATACGATGATTGCTTAATGGATGAAGACGTACTCGTGACAGCGCGCACTTGACACGCGTCCCACGTGCTGCGGGGCTTGTTTTGGCGCCCTAGCAACCACTGAGGCTGCCTAATTAGAACACAAACATGACGATAGCGCCCGCCGTCTCGACCACGCCACAACGCCGCGGAAGCCCTTTGGCTCTTACAGTCCTTTACTGACACCACCCATGAACAGCAGTTCGCAGAAGCATCGTGCGCCATTTGCGCCGCTGAACACGCTCTCCTCACCACAGAAGCCGGCATACGCTCCGCTGGACACACCAGAGTCCTCCTTCTACGGCGACTCCAGCTCACTTTTTGACGAAGCCTCGAGCCCGTTCGCCCCAAGTCCATACACTCATCCATCTGGCACTCAGAGTAAGATGGTGCGCGAACGAGAGCCTTCGGCGCTGCCGCCGCGCCTTGACAGCCAGAAGCCTGCGCCCGCTGCGAGCACGCAGGAGCGCATCGCCGCACCACAATTTGGGCAAGCCAGTCCTCTACGCAACCCGCTGAGGCAGGACAAGCCTAAGCACTCCCACCTCTTCAACGTCGCAAGGCCCGGTCAGCCTAGGCCCGAGCACCACCAGACAACCGCCCGCGTACCGAATCCACAGACTCTTCCTTCATACAAACCCCCACAGCCTAGTGTATCACAGGCGAAACCTGCCGCAAAGCTAGACGCTTTTGGCCGTCCCCTCGATGACGATCTCTTCGAGATACCAGCTAGCAGCTTTCAACCTCGACAGTCGACGAGCGTACCGGTGCCTCGGCCATTCAACCCACCCGCGCAGACGATGCAGCCTCCGCCGCGGTCGCTGTATTCATCGATTGGTCACAATAACGGGTTCCAGCCAGTGAACAAGGGCGCACATGACCCTCTGCAGGACGCACGAAAGACAGTCATCCTAGATGACGAAGACGACTTCGACCCTGACGCTGTCGTGTTCGCAGACCGTGGCAGATTTGGTGCGCCTGATCTAGAAGCCTATGTCGACCAAGGACAAGCGAGTGAGAACATCAAGGCACTCCTTGAGGGTGCACTGGACGAAGACGAGGAGAGAATCCCACGCACACGAGGGCGAAAGAAGAAGAAGCAGGCGGCCAAGGATGCTGCGAACTCGCTGGCCGACCGGCTTAAGGCGCTGGGCGTCGATGACGAGGAGTCAAACGCTAAGCCTGAGGAGAAGGAGGAAGAGGTAGATGATGAGGAAGATGATGGCTTCGTGGAAGGGCTGAAGGTCAACTTATTGCCCCACCAAGTCGACGGTGTCTCGTGGATGATAGAGAAGGAAACAGGGGCACACAACAAGCGAGGCAAGCTGCCTAAGGGTGGTATCTTGGCCGACGACATGGGTCTGGGTAAGACAGTGCAGTCGATGGCGCTCATCCTGTCGAACCCCAGACCGGAGAAGGGTGTTGAGCCCGAGAACAAAAAGAACAAAATCCTGGACATCGTCGGAAAAGGCACACTGGTGGTTGCTCCACTTGCGCTGATCAAGCAATGGGAGTCGGAAATCAACACAAAGGTTGCGAAGACTCATGCGTTGAAGGTTCTTGTGCACCACGGCCCCAACCGTACAAAGTCAGCTGAAAAGCTGAAGCAATATGATGTTGTCATCACGACCTACCAAGTCCTCGCGTCCGAGCACGCACAATGCGGAGACGGCCCTGACGGCCTCAAGAAGGGTTGTTTTGCGGTCCACTGGTATCGTACGATGTTGGACGAAGCTCACACTATCAAGAACCGTAACGCAAAGATGACCAAGGCCTGCTACGAGGTTCGTTCTCATTACCGGTGGTGTCTCACCGGTACACCCATGCAGAACAACCTCGATGAGCTGCAAAGCTTGATCAAATTTCTCCGTATCCAGCCTTACTGCGAGATGTCAAATTGGAAGGACTCGATCACCGGCCCTATGAAGAACGGTCGTGGCAACCTTGCCATGCGGCGACTGCAGATCTTCCTCAAGGCCTTCATGAAGCGTCGCACCAAAGATGTACTGAAGAAAGACGGAGCGCTTACCTTTGGAGGTAAGGGTAAGGACGGTGCAGAGAAACCAGCGTTCCAGATTGTTGCGCGAAACGTCGAGACCATCATAGGAGAGTTCACGGCAAAAGAGCGCGCTTTTTACGACCGCCTGTCCACTCGTGCGCAGGACCGCTTGGCGGAGCTTATGGGCGGCGAAAAGCAGGATTACATCGGGGCTTTGGTCTTGCTGCTTCGTCTGCGACAAGCCTGCAACCACCCTAACCTCACCAAAAGCAATGTTAAGGACGACAAGGATGCGCTGACAACAGGGTCGAAGCAAGGGATCCAGCCGGAATTTCAGACCCCTCGTAAGGCTTCCAAGGCAGACGATGCTGACGACCTCGCGGATCTGCTGGGTGGTCTGAGTGTTGCTACCAAACGTTGTGATCTGTGTCAGCGGACACTCAACCGCGACAACGCTGGCAAAGGCGCCATCCGCTGCCACGACTGCGAGGAGGATCTTAATGCTTCGACAAAGAAGTCAAAGAAGCACAAGAAGAAGCATCGCAAAGACAAGCACCGTTCCGACAAGGTCAAGAAACCCTCCAAGCCAATCCCTGCCGAGGATGATGACGATGTTGAAGAGGATGTTGTCGCCCGACCCTCAAAACCACCTCGCCAGCGCCGCGTCGTCGTTGACAGTGATGACGAAGAAGAGGTGGGCGAGTGGCTGGTGCCTGAAGACCAGCAACATTCTGAACATCTTGGCGTTGCGGGAGCTACAGATGATGAGGACGCGGAAGGAGGCGGTGACACGTTGGCATCAATCGACTCCCAAGCAACCGGGAGCGTTGATGATAGTAACAGCGACCTCAATTCGTTCATTGTGCACGATACCGACAGCGAAGACGAAGTGCCCGTCGTCCGCAAGAAACTGTTCACTAAAGACAAACCACGGACGGTCAACCTCGTGTCTGATGCTGAAGATGGCTCGGCTACAGAAGTAGAGTCGGAGTCGGAGTCAGACTCTGAAGGTGAAGACGATGATGAATCTGCGACGGAAGAGTCAGACTCCGACTACAACACCTCAGACTTGGTGCCCTCCACGAAGATCCGTCAACTACTCCAAATTCTGGAAAAGGAAACCCCCGACCACAAGGTCATCGTATTTTCGCAGTTCACTTCCATGCTCGACCTCATTGAGCCCTTCCTCAATCGTGCAGGCTTCACTTTCACTCGTTATGATGGTAGCATGCGCAACGACCTGCGCGAGGCTAGTCTGCACAAGCTGCGTGAAGACAAGCGCACGCGAGTACTACTGTGCAGTCTCAAGTGTGGAAGTCTGGGTCTGAACTTGACAGCCGCCTCACGTGTAGTCATCATGGAGCCATTCTGGAATCCCGTAAGCGCTGCCATCCCCATACCTTTCGTACCTGTGAACTAACAGCCACCAGTTCGTCGAAGAACAAGCCATCGACCGCGTCCATCGCCTCAATCAGACTGTCGATGTAACTGTCTATCGCCTTTCGATCCATAACAGCGTCGAAGAGCGTATCCTTGAGCTGCAAGAGGCGAAGCGCAAACTAGCTCAGGCGGCCATCGAGGGTGGCAAAGCGATCGGCAAGCTCTCCATGAAGGATATTCTTAATCTCTTCAAGCGTGAGGCAGAGTACGATCATACGCACATGGACAAAGAAGCCGAGCAGGACATCTTCGCTAAGAGGAGGGTGCTGGAAGCTGGCGCTGAGATTGGCGGGAGGGGCGAGTCGACGCAGCCAAGGCCGCCGAGGAAGGCGGGCAGTTTGGGGTTCAAGACGCAGAGGAGGGAGGATGGGGTTTACGGGAGGCGTTAAGTGGATATTTGGCTTTGAGGACGGATCACGATAGACGGATGCATCATGAGGCGTTTGGCAGCCCTTTCTGTATACGTCTCTTCTCGTAGACGTGGGACAGGTGGCGTTTTGACATGAAATTCCACTTTTTGATCATTGGGTTGTAATGTTTCTATTCACGCTTCTTCGATAATCCTGCATCCCTTAATGGCGCTCTCAACTTCTCGTCAATCACAGCAAGGATGATCACAAACGCGATTAAGGTACCAATCCCGACAAATACCTTCCAAACACCCCAGTTCCTCCCAATTACTCCCTGCCTACTTCCTAAAAGCCTCCGAGTTGAGCTTATGAGGTTCGGTACCGGCACTGCTGCTGCTGCCAGCACCACGTAGTCTACAGATGCTGTTGGCGTTTCCTCGGGCATCGAAGCTGGCGGCTCTGGACGCCTCCAGTAGTACCGCGAAGGCAGCATATCTGCCGTAGTGGAGGGGTTCGCAGCAGCACTTTCAAGGCGCGTGCGGCTTGTGTCGGTTGGAATGGCGGTGACGGCGGAGGAAGGTATGCCTGGTGCTGGGGCGGCGTGAGCCGGGTGGGAGGTGTTCAGCTCGATGGGGATGGGTGTGTGGGCCGCCGGTACTGTCTGGCGATGCCTCCCATCGTACCGTGGAGGCGGATCAGATGGCCAATATGCAGGCGCGGGCACTGCCGGGCTCGTGAAGAAGTCCAGCGAAGTTTGGCGCGAGTGGACTCGCCTTTCTTCGCTCTCAATGTCTCCCAGCTCGAGATCCCACTCTTGATGCAAAGCGAGATTTACTTGCATTTCCCATAGGTCGTCGTGGATGGTCTCGCTGTAAGCTGGTAACATGAGATCTGGTGCATATGGGGGGAGGGAGTCATCTTGGGGTGGTGTATGGGGTTCTTGGTGTGAGAGCGACATGGGGAGATTGCTACTTCAATTTGATCTTGATGTGAAGGATAGGACTCGATGGTGGCTAAATAAGACTGGGGCCAGATTTCGCTACATTTTATATTTGAGGCCTGAGAGATAGAATGATCGCTACCAGAGCAGGCCTCTTCAGCGTGGTGATGTGACCGCCAACCCGTGGTTTGCGTTGCCCTGACCCAGATTTCTTGCGTGACCTGAGAATACGAGGTACGAGGGACGGTAGAGAAGGGTTCGAATTGGAGGCGTTCATTGGAGATCACCGACTGACCCGCTTGGGACATCATGAGTCCGGTGCTGTGAGGAGCTGTTGGCTTCGTCTTCAGGTTGAGTGCGGGAGGCATGTTTGGACCCTGGAGGTCTCCGTCTAATCCAGCATTATTCAATGCTCTGCTTGAGCGAACCAAGTCTAAGGGCGATTCAAATCTTCCCTTGCTCTTCCGGTTCCAGAAAGACCATCATGATTGCTTAAATGCTGCATGGGTGGACTCAAGGAGGCCTTGCATGCAGACATGTCACAGAGGGCAGAACTTTGTTAGAGTAAGCATAATCCATTAGCGGTGCATGGTTGCTTCATGATGAGGCCCTCCAGGCACAAGAAGTGAGGTTGTCAAAGTGAAGGCTCGATGGCGTAGGCGCACGGACTTGCCTCGGCCGGACTTACAAGCGGTGATGCTGACTACCTTCACAACGCCTCTTGGAGCTTCATAGAAGCCACTCGAAGGCGGATTGCCTTGGACGCTCACTCGACTTTGATTGTCCGGCCTTTCCTGTTCTTGCATCTTTGGCGAGCTCGTCCACAACTCACCCATGCCTCAACCTGCAATCTTGACGTAGTGCTCCCGACTTCCTATCTACCCGACCGCAACGACTCCATCCCCAAGGCCCATACAGTCTGCAGACTGGAGGGCTTGCTCATCGCACTACCAAGATCCGATTGCTGCCTGTCGAACCAACATCCGTTGGCTCGAGTATCGCACCAGCCGTCGTCACTCGACTGTCCCGCCACCATGTTCACGAGTTTCACCGGCAATACACGGCGGCCTCGTCAGGTCAACCTCTCAGGTCGGAAGACGAACCCCTTCGGAACATCTGGCGCCGGCGCCGGCTCGCAAGCTGCTCTCGACAGAGCACAGCAAGAACGTGCACAACGACAGCGAGACCGAGACACGCTCAATGCGGCCAATAAGATACAGCGGGTGTGGAGAGGTCATGCATGCAGACGAAGAGTGGCCGATCACCTGCGGCAGGAGTGGGACACTTTTGAAAAGGCAGGACCGACGCATGATGACAAGTCTGCGTTGCTACAGCTGCACCGCTTGTTACGCTTTGCTTCCACGCGAAATGAGCAGGATATACAACGAATACAGCATTTCGGGGATAGGCTGCGGTCGACACAAAAACTGCAAGAAGGCTTCCAGAAAGCACCGTGGCCACCAGCATTTCTAAGCTTTGAGAAGTTGCTGCTGGCGGCTCTGCAACGAGGAAACAAAGGTCCAACAACATCGTCGAACGCTTCTCTCGAGAACCTCGTCTCTATCCTTCGGTTTGTCGCAGGGCAGATCCCTTCCGAAACGTCCCAGCACGCAGATGTCTACTATCGCACCCTCGCCGAGACCGTATCGAAGCTTGCACCAGCCTTAGCAGATCCATCAGTCGCTGGAGGTGAGCAGAACAAAGAGGCGGAAGCCCTCAGATGGAAGTCTTGGGAGGTTTTCCTCGAAGCCATTCTTGTGCCACTCAAGACGGTCACTGGGTACACATTGGACGCATATGAGGCTTTTGGTAATATCTTCCTAACATTTCCACTGCTGGGCTCTGACTCCACTTCACCGCCCTTATGCCGATTTAGAGATTCGCTCGCTGAAGCGGTCAATTACAAGTTGCTTGCAAGTGCATTGGCTACATGGCTCAAAACTTCGGGTGTACAGGCACAGTCACAGCTGAAAAGCTCAAGCAGCCGTCTACGCTTGCTTGGGCTATTCATCTACTTCCACCGATACGCACATAACTTCAACTCTCCAGAAGCTTACGCCATACACCAAGATTTTGTAACGGTGGTGTCGTTGTTGCTAAACTCACTCCCAATCAATATCTTAGGCCAAGAAGATACCGTCATAGATCTCACTGACGAGGATGATTTTGCCGCAGACAAAGTGACTCAATTCCTGAAAGACCAAGTACAGTCTTTGGTCAACCAAGAAGGCATCGGTAGCCTCTTGGCTGGATCTTCGCAACCTTCTAGTGTCTCGGAGGACGACAAGATAGAAGAAGCGAGACAACTCGCCAATTACTCCCTTGCGCTACTTCGTTTCTTCCCTAGAAGAGGTGATGAGATACGAATGTGGTTGTACATTGGTCCTTCAGACAAGAAGGATGGCGGACGAAAGTCGCCCGCAATTAAATATTTCTGGCAAGCCTCAAAGCGCTCGTCGGTATTTTTGACCATCTTCCGGGATTCGCGCGCAGCAATCGACCTTCTGAAGGCGAAGACAGACCCTTCTGCTTCAAGTCTGACACAGCATGGGTTTTGGCAGCCAGCGCAACAAGAGATCGATCGTGAAGCTGCTGTTGCTGACGAGTGGAGAGTCATTCTGGTCTTCCTGGAGCTCTACACCTTCGTACTGAAAGTGACAGACGACGAAGAGTTCTTCGCTGCTGGCCAACAGGATGCTTTCTCTAGCCAAGGCCGCGATAGCGGTCTGCCTCTGCCCGAAGTAAAGGATCTAACGACGTTCCTGAAAAACCTTGGATTTACTCTCTACTTCAATGCAGCAGACATCACCCCTGCAGAAGAGCGCACAGCTACAGGCACCGGTCTGAACTTTTACAGTCACCAGACAACGGAGTCCCAACCAGCTAAAGAGGCCCAAGAGCCCTCAGTTGGTGGTGTCGCAGGTCTCAGCCTCGACTATGTCAAGGGCTTGGTCACTGGGCTACTGCGCATGGTGTACGAGAGAGACTCACGACGCAACTTCCTGCCTGCTGATCATTGGCTGATGACATCACGTTTCGATATGACTGGGTTCATACCAGCCGTCGTAGAAGAGGAGGAGTCACGGCACAAGATTCAAGACGAAGATGCCGACGATATGGACGAGGAAGAGGAGGATTTCGACGACACACCCCAGCTGATTGGCACAAGTCGCGTACAACAGCAAAGGCGGCTAGAGAGGTTACAACGGCAGCAGCGCAAGGCTTCGCGCAGAAGATATCTGCAAGCCGTCGCCCCGCGCCTGGAGATCTTGCAGAATATGCCTTTCTTTATACCGTTTACGACTCGAGTCAAGATCTTCCGCGAATTTGTACATCTCGACATGACAAAACGGAGAAACACTGCGGATCCTGAGGCTTGGCGAGCGAGGATGATGTTCGGTGGTGGACCTGGCGATAAGCATTCCGCCCGAATCCGTCGCGACAATGAGTTTGAAGATGCTTACCAGCAGTTCTACTCGTTAGGTCAGGGACTCAAGGAGCCTATCCAGATTACCTTTGTCGACCAGTTCGACGCTCCGGAGGCTGGTATCGACGGTGGCGGCGTGACGAAGGAGTTCCTGACTAGTGTTACGAATCGCGCTTTTATGCCCGCAGAAACTATCGACATGTTCACCGAGAACGATCAACATCTCCTCTATCCGAATCCTGCAGCGATCGAAGAGCACAAGGAACAGTTGAAGAAAGCTGGTCTGCGCGAGAACTCACCAGAGTTCCGACTTCAGATCACCGAGCTGCTTCACCGCTATGAGTTTCTTGGTCGAATCATTGGCAAGTGCTTGTACGAGGGTATCTTGGTGGATGTCAACTTCGCGCCCTTCTTTCTTCGCAAATGGGCATTGACAGGTGGAACTGGCTCTGCTCCAAACGAATCTGGCTACCGACCGACCCTCAACGACCTCCGTGATCTCGACGAGGAGCTCTACCAGGGTCTACACAAGCTGAAAACGTACCCGGGCGACGTTGAAGACTTCTCGCTCAACTTCACTGTCACCGATACGGTGATCACTGACCACACTACGTCTCCTAAGAGGACTAAAGCTATCACTAAAGACCTCAAACCTGGCGGTGCTGACACAACAGTCACCAATCAGAACCGCCTCGTCTACATTAGCTACATGGCACGCCATCGCCTGCAGAACCAGCCCTACCTACAAACCACAGCATTCCTGCGTGGCCTCAGCACTATGATTCAGCCATCCTGGCTTTCCATGTTCAATCAATCAGAACTCCAGACTCTCATTTCTGGTACCCGCACCCAGATCGATGTCGAAGATCTTCGCCGCAACACCATCTACGGCGGAACCTATGTTATCGGTGATGACGGGCTGGAACACCCCACAGTCCAGCTCTTCTGGCAAATTATGAAGGACATCAGCGACGACGAGCGACGCGCCGTGCTCAAGTTTGTTACGTCAACGCCGAGGGCACCATTGCTGGGATTCGGCACGCTGAATCCACGATTCAGTATCAGAGATGGCGGGAGTGATCAGGAGCGACTGCCGAGCACGAGCACCTGTGTCAATCTACTGAAGTTGCCGATGTATAGGAACTACAACTTATTGAAGGAGAAGCTGCTGTATAGTGTGTTTAGTGGGGCTGGGTTTGATCTTAGTTGAGGCAGTGCTAGACCAATAGGACCGTGTTGGGCAGTGGTATATGAATGATAGACCAGGAGCCAGAATGCAGGTGCCCGCGATGTGTGCAAGTCTGTGAAGTGTAGCCTGGCTGTAACAAATCGAGCAGCTGAAAGAGTGTTTTGCAATCACTACTGCAACGCGCCTACTCCGTGATCATGGTAGTAAAATAACGAACAATAGCACAATCGCACACAACCTATCTGTCCACCACTGCCAGTATTCTGCGAATGTTACAACTGACCCGCCAATCATGAAGCGAGAATGACTATCTGCAGTCCCGAGTTGGCTACTGCATGCACCATCGCCATCACGATCCCTTCCTGCAGGGCAGACGAGACGAGGCGTTTCGCCTCGCTGGCATAAGCTAAACCTAGGTTCGAGCTTCCAGGACAGAGAAAACTCAAGCTGTATCGAAGCCGCTGGCCGGTCTGTCGCGGAACGCTTAGGAACAACGCAGGTGGGTCAGGAGCGTTCCAACTGCGCAGAGTGAGGCTCCCAAGCTACGGGAACTAGCTGTGCATACGGCCGAAAGTTCGGAAGTTTGTTGCACAGTGCAAGATACTCGATCTCAGCGCCTGGTGCGGCGCAACGGCAATCAGGCACAAGCCTCGGTGCGCTTTGATCTGTACAGCTCGATGACAACTCAAGCGTCCAGCTTCTGAAATCGGCAAAATGCCTGTTCTCGTGTTCGTCTTTTCGAAGACCGGACGGACCGAGGGATGCGTGCATCGAGATCGCGGATCAAGAGGCCCCGCGATCGCAACTTTTCGCATTGTCGGTATTCAACGCCGGTGTGGCCGTCTCCTTGTCCCTGCAGCTTCTCCTTCCACGTCCGTACCTTGATCGCCATTTTGATAAGTCGTCGAACCCTCCAGACCCCCCGGAATGCTCTGCGGCTCCAGACTGGTCCAGACACCCACGCGACACGGGAACCGTTGCCCACTCGCTGTAGTGCGTATCTAGGCATTTGGCCACCCAGAAAGCCTTGAGGGAGAACCATCACGATATTAGCCGCGATCAGCCTTTCTTTCGAGGTTGCGTTATTACCGAGATCTCTTTGCGTCGGGGCGGTGGGGCTCACAGCAGCTGCTCGGCCTAGCGTATGATTCAATGCCTTTTACCAACAGCAAAGGTGCATCGTACTTCCCCAGGGCTGATGCAGCTGTACTGCGCTCGAAGCATGTCGCACCCGAGGTCCGCCCAAATGAAACCTCGCCAATCTTTGACACCGAGCATGCCACCAAGGCTCTGGATAGCTGGTCCATCGAGGTTGCTGAGCGTGTATACCCAGAGCACACAGATGTTTGGGCACCAGCAACAATACCGGACGCTTCTTCAACGCAATGCGCTACCGATCAGTATCTGTTTCCCATGCTAACACGCAACGAGAGGCTGCGTCTGACGATGCTGTTTTACTACACCCGAGGCGCACTTGAGGACGACGAACTTCAGTCAAGATTACAAGAGAAGGTCTATCTTGCGCGCGACACGGTTGGATGGGAATTCGTCATCGCTGGCCTTCTCAACCACAATACTTACACCCGTATGGTAACCGTGGGGCTTCCATTGGCTGTACTACCCCGCCGTGAGAGCACTTGTGCTCACACAGTCAATCAACCGCCTGGTGTATGTCTTATCTTACTTAGTCCATAACTATGCACGATCCACGCTAAGCCAAACGACAGGCTATCTTCACTATGCTCAACATGATTAACGACTGGCGATTTCGTGAATCCCCTCACGTTGAGATTGGTGGACTTCGCGCATATGCTGGTGCTCCGTTACGATTTGATACCGAGTTTGGCGAGCATGTTGCATTTGGGTCACTTTGCGTAGCGTCAAACTCAGCACAAGAACCGCTCTCAAAAGAGCAGCAGAGGGCGCTAGCTCGTCTGGCCGATTGGATTGTTTCCGACATTGTTCATGCTCACAAAGCCAGACGCCAAAAGGAACGTCGCCAGATGCTGGACCGTTTGGCACAACTGCAGAAGCTACTGGAGACGAGTCATAATCTGGAGGAGGTTGTGAAAGATACGCTCCTCGAAGTGTATCCTGGAAGTCTGGTCAAGATTGTCGTGGCGCAAAATGACGTCCTCAACCTTGGGGACGGGACAAATGTGTCGACAAAGCTCATAGAGCATGGTTTGTGGGAAGACACCAATCATTTCGACTACATGATCGAACAACTCAACCACCAGGATCTGGTAGCACACAGACCGATTCGACTTGTAACTTCGCAGTGCGCAAGTCAACGAGCGCCTGTTTACCTCGTCGTAGGCACAAGAGACTTCAGGAACGTGTATGATGATATCGACGCGTGGTTTGTGCAGATGTGCGCAACCTCATTAGCCCGCTCATGGCAGGAAGTGGCGCTCAAGGAGGCTTTGAGAGCAAAAGAGACGTTTCTTCGCGGTATTACGCATCAGCTTCGAACACCCATACACGGCATTCTTGGATCGGTCGAACTTCTGACCGAGGAATTAAAGTCTCGCAACGTGCTCAGCGCGACGGCCGAATCGTCACCCGACGGAACACCAAGTGACGAGCAACTCAGCGCAATGGATCCCTACGCATACGTTAAGACGATACGGTCATCTGCTAGAGAGTTGATTTCGACAGTCAACAGTCTCATCAAGCTCAATCAATGGGCTGACGTCGCAGAAGCGCAACGAGTTGTCGCAGCACACAAGATCGAAGACATCGAGACGGCGTTGCTGAACGAGCTCACATTGTTCCTTCCTGACGATATAAGTTTGCGTCCAACCCTCATACTGAACCACAAGTTACCAGGCCGCTGCGATACGATATCAATGGATTTGCGACTCTTCGTCGACTGTATCCAACCTCTCTTGCAAAATGCCATTCAGAGCACTGCTGGCGGTGTTGTGGTAGTGATACTTTCTGTCACAGATGATTTCAAATCATTAGTAGTTGACGTTGAGGACAACGGTTGCGGCATCAAGCCAGAAAACCAGAAACGTATATTTGATGCCTATGAAAAGGTCAACAGCAACACCACCAATGCTGGCCTTGGTCTGACTTTGGCCGGAAAATTAGCAACTCTTATGAACGGCAGTCTAGTTCTTGTGAACTCCGAAGTCGGCAAAGGGTCACACTTCCGCGTCACATTCAACGACCCTACATGCGCCTCCTCGCTCTCGCCGAGCCGGAAAACTTTTGCGAACCTGCCGCCTGTTTTTAATAGACTTCCTGCGGACGATTTGACTTCGACACTGGGCAACAACATTGCAGGGTACCTCACAATGCTGGGTTACAAAGAGTCTAAGAATCCCTCCGAGTGTCTTCTGACCCTGGACTACACACGCGACCTCACGAAGCTCTATCAAACTACGAAACGAGTGCGCCACGATCAGGTCGCCATCTGCCTTGTGCCTGAAAACGACATGGTCATCAACTTTGCCGGAGAGCGATTTCTCCGAGACAACAACGTGATCTTTGTCAAGGGACCTTTTACATCACGAGCCATCGAGGATGTATTAGCAGAAGCTGACTCCATCTTCGCTTTACATGCCGCAATGAGGCCGCCGCCACCAAGCTTGTCTGATGGCGGCAATGCCCTCAAACCGAGCCCTCAATCTGCCCTCAAAGACGACGTTAGCTTCACCGCTCCCGACCTCAAACATAAGAACTCTATCTTCCCTGGATCAGTCGCTGAGGCTGAAATCGCCTTATCCGTCGCCGCACTGCACATCGCGCAGAAGTCCTCGATCCCCCCCTCCAGCGCCGAGACACCCATGACGCTCCTGGTCGACGACAACGCCGTCAACCTGCGGCTTCTGGAAATGTACTGCAAGCGCCGGGCTATCCCGTACTGCACCGCAACTGACGGCGCGCAAGCAGTCAAAATATTCACACAACACCGCTCGCCCCTGGACTCGTCGGCCTCAACGCACGCTGTCCGCCCCTTTGACCTCGTCCTTATGGACCTGCAAATGCCGGTGTGCGATGGTATCGAGGCGACGAGTCAGATCCGTGCGCTGGAGAAAGAGTTTGGGTGGAGCAAGAGCGTCGTGTTTATCGTGACGGGCCAGGACAGCTCAAGGGATCGAGCGAGCGCCCAAGAGGCGGGCAGCGATGGGTACTTGGTCAAACCGGTGGGGCCGAAGGTGCTGGATCGTGGAATTAAGCAGTGGTTCCATAACGCTGAGATTGGATGATCGGTCAGACGCGAGCTGAAGAAAATAGACATGGTTAGTATTACATTATCTAGCATTGCGCGGCGTTGTTCTTGCGACATAGCATGGCACAGCATATACCCAATAGTGATTACAGCTCGTTTACTACAGTCTGCGTACCACTGTCCCTTGTAGATTTGTGTATATGGTTGAGGACAAACAAAGGCTACCATCCGACCTGGATACCAGATAGCATACAAAAAAAACGCCACTCCATATCGCAGGAGATGCAAGAGAAGGGAACAATCGTCTAGCGTTACAAAGTATAAAGGAAGAAGAAAAAAGCAACTAAACAACCACCACCCTAGGCCAATCCTGGAAGTAAAGTGTGCCATGAGCAATCTTTTGCTCATGTATCACACGGCCCTGCTCATACTGTTCACCCTTACGAACACGCTCCCACTGAGCACGATCCCAGCCCACACACATAGCTTCATACTGGTGCTCGACAAAAGGATTCTGTATGATCGCAAGCACAGCATCATGGGCCATGCATTCGGCGCAGTCATCGTGGTTGTCCCCGTTAGGAAAGCAGCCCATGCAGTGGTCGGCAAACGGAGGGTGTAAATAACCGTGCTGGCAACGTGGTGGGAGGAGTCTGTGTGCAATCTCGCAGAAGCCTTGGGGCATGCGGAAGCCGGGCGGGTACTTGGTGAGCGCCGTGAAGCCGGGGACGGGAAGGTCGTTGTTTGAGCCGATCAGGGCATCGTTGAGGTTTCCAACACCGTCCACCAGGATCCAAAGGTTGTTTGTTGGGACCGCATGGAGATCACACCCTTGAGCTATACCTTGGCTACGCCTTAAATCGGCTGTATGACCGAAGTGGGCCTCGTGATCCGCCTTGCGTTGACGGTCGTGGTCAAGTGCGTGGTCACCCAGGTAGCGCAGTGCAGGAACTCCATGACCGTAAGAACGTGGGTCGAAGCCTGGCTCAATCTCGTGGCGCGAATTGAGGTGATCCTGCAGAGCTTGCGAGCCGCAATGACACGGCAGGTAGTCGTTTGCATCGTAGAAGTCGACACCTTCCTGACCTTCGAGCCATCCAAGAACAGGGTTCTTGATCTTTGCTCCAGCATGGTCCGGGTGGTGTTCGAGCTCTCGAAGTGTCTCACATTTGTATCCGAGATTGTCACCCTCTGTATAGTCAACACAGCCCTGGTTGATCCTCACAACCTGCTCATCGGTAAGGTATTGCCTATGAGTCGACTGTGAGGTCAATTGCCCTTGCAAACCGGGTGGACAGGCAGGTCGGAAGCTGCGAGTCTTAGACTTCTGAAAAGCATGGATGATGCTGAGATCAGTGACTGAGATTGCCTTTCCATTCATGATCAGAGGTCTCTGCTGATGCCACAATAACTCCAGCTCTTCACCAAGCATGTTCAAGCCAGTCATGCCATTGCGCGCTTTGTTCACTTCGAAGATACCACCTTTATCAAGGTAGCTATGCAATGCGAGCGGCAGCCAGGGCCGAACAAATTGGAGCATACATGAAATATCGTCCTTATCGGCCGAGACAGGTCGGTCGGGGAAGGATCCTGATCCAGTGAAGTTTGAAGATGTTTCGCCCAGGTTGTAGATGCTGTTAACTTCACAGTGCCGACGATTCCAAGCTAGTTGTAAGACATCATCAAGAGGGCCTTCGTAAAAGAATGGGTTGCCGTGAATCCGGTTCAGGTTGAAAAGACGGGCAAGATCAATCGACATGGTTTTCTGGGGGCGTGGATCGGGGATCCAGGTCTCTTCATTGTCTGAATCGTACGAGCCGACAGGATGATCTTTGTTTGCCACAACGCAATCATCGATATCAATACCGCCATCTTCTGAGCTGAGACTCGTCCGAGGGCTTCCTTGAGACTCAAACGCAGTCAGTGACTCGGAATTGCGAGAACCCGAAGCATTCGCCGTAGACGAGCCGCCGGTCGATGAGGAAACCATGTGAGTGGCAGATCTGGTCTCCTTCCCACAAGCGGCTATCGCTCTGGTAAGTACTAATCCACCGTGCGAGTGCCGAGTAGTGATGTTGCTGGTAGCTTGTTGTTGAGCCCTTGTGACAGGCTGATCTCGCTGATTGTCTGTTAGCCATCGCCGGAACTGAGCAACTAATCGAACGCTACGAACCTTGTCACAGCTATCTTGGACTGACTGCTGTTGCGCGGATTTAAGAGGGTGGCGCAGACAATCGGGAGCCTTCAGACTGCGGTATCCACCGAAGACGATCCATAGGACGAGACCAGCGCCGAGTAAGGTACCGCTGTTTTGTTTGAATGAGAGTAGTGACAGTAGTAACTGGGCACTGAGGTCGGCAGCCGTTGAGATTGCCTGAAGGAGCAGACACAGTAGCCATACAGCAAGATATGCGAGCAGAGGAGTGAAGAAGGCCATCATGAGCCAGTACCAGTCGCGGTCTGCTTGTTGTGCAGGAGTTGGCTTGGTCAGGACTGTGATTTGATCTTTTGAGACAGTGCTGGATACTGCCTCCGGCACAGAACCCTTCTTGGGTGGTGTTGATTTTGAGCTAAACTCGACCATGTTGCTTGTTGGTGGTAAGCTGTGCACTGCTATATCCACGATAATCTGCACACCACTCAGTGATGGGGGTAGAAGGTAGTAGCAGCCCGTTTAGTGTTCACTGGCGATTCGGTGATTGCTATTGCGTATGTGTGGATTGGTTGAGAAAGGTAAAGATTGTTAGGGAAGGAAAGGAGAGCTCTCTAGTGCGCAGAAGTAGGTAGGGGGAAAAGGCAGACCACAGGAAATCACGAGCCTTCCGTCTCGAGTGAAGCCCTCGTTGCAGGGAAACGCTTTCACTTCGAGGCAACCGCTCCTTGTTGGGGTGACGTCGCAGAGGTTGTTAAAGATACGATAGTTTGTTAGAGTAAGTTTCCTCTGGGGAAGACAGCAATCTTCTGTGATGGCGGCGGGGCTGGAAAGGACCCAACAACCAGCTCATATTGCGTGCCCATCGCTGCTGGATACGCTGGGTCTGCTAGTGTTGCTGCGTTGTGTGAAAACAGATAGTGTCATGGTCCTGTAAGTCTACATTGCTATTGTTTGGAACAAAGACATGATCGAGTGTCTTGATAGCGTTCGCAAGTATCATTGTTGTGCCTGCGTTGCTGAGTGGCGGGAATAATCTTGATGAAGAAGTATCGACGCAGAGGTTGGATTGCCAGGTATATACGCGCTCGCTGGTAGACTCTCTGCTCGAGCTGTGCTATTGTATATGCATATACAGTGTATAGATCAGACTTGCACCTGAGGACATCGCAACATTCCCAAGAGCGATATTGGTGGTGACAAACGAGGACCCAAACACGCTGTGTGCAACAATAAGCGGTCACATCCATTTGGTTTGCAGTCCGGTCAGAAGCATTGTGACAATTATACTTAATACAGCCGGCCCCTTAGTTGTTGCTCATATCAACTAATTGAGCATTGACTTGTTTGGTCGACCGTGTTATTAGCTCCTTGTCTCACGAACAAAGACACGACCAACCAAGTGGTGCTACTTCCAAGTTCATGAAAGGCAATGAGTCGGTGACAAAAGTGCCTCCCGTAGTCCGGCAAAATCATTGTCCGTAGGCTTTGTTCATACCGTCCGTCGGTAATGGAAGGGATCCAAACAACGTGCAGGAGGATGGTCGTAGTTCCGGGTATCAGGGTATCTCTTTTCATTGCGGGATGTATCTCGCTATATACGACACGTAAATCGTCCGTATGATTGTTGCAGCAAACCTTCATCAACGCTGCCCAAGAAATGTAAACGCTGCAAATCCCTAACATAGCACCCTGCACGTTCCGTAGACACGTACTTCCCAACCATGACCCATGAACCCCAGCCAAGCCCTACGCGCTTTTGATGAACGATGCTGAGAGTTGAGAGAAAAAGACATGACACCTGCAATCTATATGCAGTTGCTCGCATAACATGAAAGATCTGCATCGCAGAATATACAAGAAGGTAGAAGTTGATTAAAAGCCGTACGTCGGTCGCATCCGGTCGATAGAAGAATCGAAGGTAAGTTTACATGATGATGGAAGGCGCTGGTGCAGGTTAGCGAAGGCGCAAAAGAGAATTTGCATTGGTGACTTACTGTCGACGTTCTGCTTGATGGACTTGTGAGGCAGAACGGAACCGCCGTTGACGTAGACCTCATCACCAATGGAGACATCGTCACCGAGAACAGTTACGTTCTCAAGGCGGGCCCACTTGCCGACAGTGCTGTTCCAGCCAACGATTGTCGACTTGACCCAAGCGTGGTCCTTGACACGGCTGTTCTTCAGCAATACACAGCGCTGAAGACGGACACCATCTCCAATGACAACATTAGGGCCAATTGTGACGTTGGGGCCGATGCGGCAGTTCTTGCCGATCTTTGCAGTCTCGTCGATCATGACGTTGCCGCCGTAGACGTACGGCTCGTTGGGAGAGACGAGGAGTTTGGGGTTCTTGCGCTGCAGAGAAGAGAGGTACAGGCAAGTGCCGGAGAGGAAGTCCTTGGGCTGTCCAACGTCCATCCAGAAGCCCTCTAGGTCGAACGAGTGCAAACCGCCGTCCTTGCAGATAGCGGGGAAAGTTTCCTGCTCGATGGAGGTGGGGCGAAGCTCAATGCGCTGGAGGACGCTAGGGTTGAGAATGTATATACCGGCATTGATACGGTTGCCGACAAATTCAACGGGCTTCTCGACGAAGCGGTCGATTCTTGAGGGATGGCTGGGCTTGTGTACAACAACACCGTACTTGGAGGGCTCCTCGACCTTCGTAACGACAATTGTGCCCTCGTCGCCATGCTGCTTATGGAACTCGGCGAGCTGTGCGAAGGGGTATTCGCAGGTAACGTCGGCGTTGAGGACGAAGAAGGGTGTCTCGTCCTTGCCGAGAATGGCCTCAGCCAGCTTCAAGGGGCCGGCGGTGCCCAGAGGCTCGGTCTCGACGGAGAATGTGATTTTGATGTTGTACTGCTTCTCGTACTGCAATTGCGAGTCAGTTGGGCGCTTTTGTCGACTGACAGATCTGGGGTATACTGACTTCCTTCAGGGCCTCGGCCATAATCTCCGGGCGGTAGTTGACAGCAAGGACGACATCGGTGACACCAGCAGAGGCAAGGGCCTCGATCTGGTGCTGGATCATAGGCTTGTTGGCAAACTCAACAAGCGGCTTGGGGTATGTAAGGGTCTGCGGGGGAGTCAGTCGTGCTCTTATGAGAGGCGCGGGGCTTCGCTGGAGAAGGCATTGCGGGGTGGAAAAGCGTACCAGAGGCCTCAGACGGGTACCAAACCCTCCGACGAGAATGATGGCTGATTTGATTGTCAGTTATTCCAAGTGCAAACATATATCGCGGTACTGACCCTTCATGTTGTTGGTGGTGGTGGTGGAGGTGGTGGGATGGACTGGAGAGTGAGTGTGGAGGGGTTAGAGACGACAGGTGGATCGCGACAACAGAGGCAGCAAGTAAGCGAAAGGCAATCAAGTGAACTGTAGTCAGGCACTAGATATAGCGTGCAAGTGAATTGCAGACAAGGTCAAGAGCGCAATGGTGAGGACAGCTGGACATTATGAACTCTGGCCAGGAAGCTCCCTAGCATGCCTAGCTTCGTGGTCCATGCGAAGAAGGGGTCCATTAATTCCCCTTTCCTCACCAACCAAGTCCTCTCCCTCGCCCGCTGCCCTCGTGTCTGCACCCTATCCTCCCCGACCCCTTGCAACTGTTCCTTCGCTGTTCCTGATCTCTCAGTCTATCCGCTTCTAATTTGAGCGTGCTTGCTATGGTGCTCGGGTGACATCGCAGAGCCACCAGTAAGACTCGATAGCTGCATGCAACCACGCGGAACGCTATCACGCCAGCGCCCCCAGAATCTCGCAAGTACAAGCGATGTATCTGGTAGTGCTCATTCCCTCTGCAATTCGGACACACCGCCTTGCGCAAGATCCCCTGAGACCACGACCACGTGCAGCATCATGCCGAAATTAGAGGCGTTCGAGATCAAATCGTTAGCGGAGAGCACCCGAGAACCCGCCCTTACCGGGACAGATGTGGCTGTGCACTCCTTGCCCATTCTGGCTAATGTGTAATGCGCGCCTCGAGAAAGCCACAGGTAATTTGCTGTGTGCCAGCAGCTGCGAGTACACATGATCCATCTTGCAAAGTGAAGAGAAAACTTGCGACGTCTCAGGACGTTGTGGTCCCACGGGACTCACGGCAAGCCCCTCACGAGCTACACAATAATGTTTGAAGGAACGCAACATCTTGATTACGACGCGCGTCGTATATGCGTGGCAACCGACCAGCTTCGCAACTGCTGATGATGCGCTGACATCATCATATGGATGCTAGACGATGTATTTTGAGCGTCAACAACTCGTATTGCAGCACCTTAGACGTTGCTGCAACTTCAATATCTGCAGATAAAATTCTACGCTGCCTTGTGTACCGATCCTCCGCCGCCGTCATCGTTTCAAGTTGCTCATGCAGGCCGCTCGACACACGTTCATAGCGACTGACATGCTCGTAGAATATGCCTTGAACTCTAAAGAATTCTTGTGTTCTTGCCGCGCATTAAGCCAAATGCTCAAAAAAGTCAACGCACGCTACAGCCGCTCCGTGGAGCCGTTTTGCCTATACTGGCAATCTCATCGAACCGTGGGATACAGAACGCTAACGCATTATGAATAGCATCCACGTGCGCTTATTCCCGATGTTGATCCTGTCGAATATTTTCCCAAAATTTCACGCCTCGATGCAGGCGCTTGAAAGGGTGCCAGGGGCCAGCTTCAATACCGAAGGTGCGTGCAGCATGAGGTTGTCCACAACACCTCAGTTGTCGTTGTCAAACAGGTCTCTTTCGATCTTATGGATATAATTGTAGTGCTTACGCTGGGCAGCGTGAATGGCATCTTTCCCTTCATGGCAAGTTTGATGAACGCCATGGAAAACTGACCGCAATTACTCCGTCTTGATCGCCACTCCCTCGTCATTAACGTTCACGCTATGGACCCTAAGTCCACGGCACTCTGTTGGCACGCTCTGTACTAAGGTGTTCTCCAACACATTCTTGTTTTACAACACTACAGGTGTAGGCCGCCTCCCTTTCTCGCACTCCACCTCAAGTATTGACAGTGCAACTATTCAAAGGTCACACAGAATCCTTCGAGGCCGTTCTTCGGTCTGCCTATCCCTTGAATTTGTACTCGTTGGCAAATATCCAGTTACCCTTGTCGTAACGCCACAGGTCGAGACCGATCGCTTGCCCTTCCTTGACGTTTTCGAGCACCTCCTTTTCCACCGCTTGGAATGCTTCGTCGACCTTCTTCTCCTCATTGACCTTGTTCATGACCGTCCAATGCGGCTTCCAGCCTCCCTGATCCTGCTCGCTGAGATGGGGCATCCATTGCGCTCTCAATTGCTCGTGAACCTGCTTCATCCTGTTGTACCCCTTGCCAACATTGATACCGACTCCAAGGCGCATTCGAAATGGCTTTCCTGTTGAGACAAAGAATGGCTTTGTACTGCCGGACAACTGCGATAGACCGCCATCAAGTGCCTCAAAGCGCGAATCTGGAAGAGCATGGAATAGTGTCAGGTGCGCAGGGGTTCTGTTGAGTCTTTTGGGGAAGTAACGCTCGCGCATCGAGTTCATCGGCTGCGCCAACGAGTCTGTCAGCTTGAGTGTGAGCACGTAGACGTGCTCTTCCTCCGCTCCGGTATTCGGCTTGTGCTCTTCGCGAGTGGCATGCTCAGTCTTTCGATATCCTTGTCCATGCCCATTGGGACTCCGTTGACGAGGACTCCTGGGCTTTTGCGCACTTCCGTGTGTTGAAGGCTTTGTCTGCGTCACAGGCTCTTTATGTTGCTGGAGTTGTTGCGGAGGCCCCTTCGATCCCCCGGCAGCAGCAGCATAGTTCATGGTCCCAGATACGGCGCGTGAAGCAAGGAGATATGGACGCGATTGCCGTGCAAGTAGACGAAATAACATTGATTTTGGTGCTTTTCTAAACTGTCTCTCGGTACGTTCCTGGCTGCTGTACAAATCTCGAAAGTCACTGCGTCATCGACGGGCACTAGCATTAGCTGCACATGTGGGGATCGGATTGTCGCCATCTGATGCATGTAGGATATGGAATTGCATGCAGAATATGAAATTGCATGCACTGTTTCCGGAATTGCATTGTGATTCCCAAAATAGTCCACGAGAAGTGATTAACAGTACAGCGTTGACACACGCAGCTACGCCTACCCAAACTCGTGTAGCCACCAAACACGGGTAACATCTCCAAAAGTCTTCCTGAATACCCCAATCCATCCTGTTCCGTGGTCCCTTCTCGCCTTCAGATCAACGTCTGCTGATGACTAGCCATCTTCCACTCCCTCCCCTCCATCACCCACGCACTAGAGCAAATCGCCCTGAACGCCTCCCCAGCCCTCTTCGCTTCGACACGGTAATATATCATCGCGCTGTCCTTCCCTAATGGCACCACCTCGTCGTGGCTCAGCTTGTAGTCTGTCCACGGTTTGAACTCGCTGCTCTGCAGCATCTCGTGTACTGTAGGTGTCGAAACAGCAGTGAGGATGTAGTCGCCGGGAAAAATCATGACGGGGTTACTGGAGAGGAGTGGCAGTAGCGAGTGGCCTGAGCTGCACAGTGCGGCCCAGGCGAGGTGCTCATGGCTGCAGATTGCGGCCGTGAGGGAGGGGTTGGTCAGGGTGGGCTGTGAGGACATCTTTATTTGAGGTGTTTTGCGAGAGACAGTTATTGGGGCGTATTTCTATGGCCTCTTAACAACGGTGGTATGGTAAAATATACAGAGGCGAAGCGTGGATATGCGGCAGTGTAAGCCACAGCGGGGTGACGACAGCGTGACTTCACAGATCCTTTGTTGTAGACTCTGACAAACTTATCTAAGTGTACGGTCTGCGAGGGCTTACAATCTAGAAGGTAGCAGTCAAATGAAGTAGTAATATAAATGTAGGTACTCACTGTATATCGGTCAGCAGATTGACTCCCATGATAGAGTATGACGTCATAGGTGTGTTGGCTTATGGTAGAGATCGATATACACTGGGGCTCAATGTGATATACGATTCGTATTATTGCTTGAATACTCTGTTCAATAGTTTTCCCCTGTGTGCGTAGAGATATAACCTGTCTCTATGTACCTTACAGAAGGATCTCTTCAGCGTCACCACCAGTTGACTTGCATGTGCAAACATTGAGCCTGGCTGAATCCATCACCGCGAACTATACTGCAGGCAAGGAAAGCACAGATACTTTGGCGGATTCATACTAGTATCCCATTCAACGAGTTGTGTGTTGGACAAAAGCGAAACATATACGGCGGAAATGGAAGCCGCTCGCGAGGATGACTTTGCGATTTCGGATTGGAGGGTGATACTGGAAGACTGTGAGATCGATGGCGAGCGAGAACACGCCAGGATGACTCGAATAAAACTTAAAAATGGTTCTGTCCGATCACCGGTGTCGACAGCAATAGCCAGCGAACGTTCCGTACTCCATGCATCGACTACTTCTTTCATCTCTTTACAGATAGATGCCTCTTGGTAGGCTTGATTCATATACTATTCAACTCGTGGCAGACACTTTCGAAGACTTGTGTCCGTGTCGCCGAAAGGATCCATGTAAATGTAGCGAGCGCCGTTGCCACTTTGCTTGTTCCGCTGCCTGCGGTCAGGATGGGCTTTGAGCGTCTTGAAATTTTGGCAGCACTGTTAATCTCCAGTCTGTTGATTGATGGAATTCAACAGGTTTGTTTTGAGCTAGTGCAAATGAGGAGTCAGTGGAGAGGCTTGGACATGACCCTCGTTGGGTCTGAGCATAAGGCAATTATTGCGTTGATGGCAGGACACAAAGTACTGGCCATCTGTAGATCAAAGAAAGCTAAGCACCCATCAGCGATAGAGCATCAAGTAAGCTGTTGGTGGCCTGTAGTCCCGGACTGCATGCACGTTGAGGGTTTTAACAGCGGTATATACGGTGATCAGGTATGGATGAGCTTTCTTCGCGGACTCTTCCGCTGCACATTCGACCAATGAGAATACCATCAACAGGTTCTCAGAGCTAGGCTTTGCATGGTTACATGCGCCTATTGGTAGTGGTCGCTCGCCTGGTGTTCACGTCTTCCGTTCCTCGGACCTTCGGCTCACGCTACTTTCTGGACCTGATCTGGGGATGGGCTTTCCCACATACTAAGATAAAGAATACACTTGGTTACCGGATGTGTCAGGTGTAGGCATTGACTGGGCAAGAAATCGCATTTCATAAGTGAATAGGCTTGAACACATCCAAGCCGAAGTGGAGCCGAGCATCAGGCTTACACCACGTCAATAGAACAGATTGTTCATTTCACGGACCCAGACACAGCAGCATACGCCACAGGCATAACGGTGATGTGACCTCACACAGCCCTCATCGCAGACACGCTACAGTTGACATAGCAAAAGATGAGATCTTATGTGGGCAACCAAGGTGGTGTACATTCGGCCGGTGTGGCGTTACACCTCGCCCGAACTTCCAAGCACGTCGAGGCTACGAAAAACGCCACCTGTAGTTGATGTAAAAGTTGTCGCAAAAATCTCCGCCCAACATGTTCGCATTGGGTGATTTCCGCCACTAAGCATGACTGTTTGCAAGTTGGGAGCGTCCGACGTGAGTACCCGGACCGTGCATTGTCCAATACGTCAGCAATGCGCCGCAATCAAACCGCCTTATCGCACCATCCAAAGGGCGTCATGTCCGGGCGTGGATATAGTCAACAGAGCAATACCTGAGTGTTGTCGAAGCTGCAGTGAGATCAAGGCGATAATCTAGGTCTCTTCCAGGTTGTTCGGCTCAGGTATACCGGATTGCTGGCAATGTTGCCTTGTTTGATCGATAAGGAAGCGGTCACATGGGCCAGACGCGCCAATATGGGGCGCGATAGCGGAAGCGGGGAAAGGGCTGCGACCGGGCCACCGAGCTCCAGGTGGCACAACGATGGACTGCCTCACAGCGAGACAACAGTAGCAGAGCATTCCAGCTCATTGCAAAGACTGCAGCTGACAAAGAGCAAATAGCAAACTGAGTGAATTGCCGCACGCATTCGGTCGAACATGCCCGAAAGTTCCGATTCCCTGATCTCATTGGTGCAGGGGCCACCTCGGGTTAGCGTCATTGCCATCACTGTCACAGCCTCAGCTTGCCGCCTGCGCCTGCCTCCCATATAAGACTAAGCCCACCCCTCCTTCTTTTGCTCCCCAACATCACACCACTACTCAACTCACAACTCACGCACACGCTGCAAACCACATCACACCTCTACAACTCTTCAACACACGCTCGCAACATGCAGATCTTCGTCAAGACCCGTAAGTAACGCTTATCGCCACCAGTTGCTCGCCCAGTCGCTAACGGCCTCGCAGTCACCGGCAAGACGATCACCCTTGAGGTGGAGTCATCCGATACCATCGACAACGTCAAGAGCAAGATTCAGGACAAGGAAGGCATTCCTCCTGACCAGCAGCGCTTGATCTTCGCCGGCAAGCAGCTTGAAGATGGCCGTACCCTGTCGGACTACAACATCCAGAAGGAGTCCACCCTCCATCTTGTCCTCCGCCTTCGTGGTGGTATGCAGATCTTCGTCAAGACCCGTATGTTACCACCTGTCCATGCAATAAGCACACGCTAACATAACCACCAGTGACCGGCAAGACCATCACTCTCGAAGTCGAGTCATCTGACACCATTGACAACGTTAAGTCGAAGATTCAGGATAAGGAGGGCATTCCCCCAGATCAGCAGCGCCTGATTTTCGCTGGCAAGCAGCTTGAGGATGGCCGTACGCTCTCCGATTACAACATTCAGAAGGAGTCCACATTGCATCTCGTCCTGCGCCTGCGCGGAGGTATGCAGATCTTTGTCAAGACCTTGACTGGCAAGACCATCACGCTTGAAGTTGAATCATCAGACACTATCGACAACGTCAAGTCGAAGATCCAGGACAAGGAGGGTATTCCTCCAGACCAGCAGCGTCTCATCTTCGCGGGTAAGCAGTTGGAGGACGGCCGCACACTGTCGGACTACAACATTCAGAAGGAATCGACGCTGCACTTGGTGTTGCGCCTCCGTGGTGGAATGCAGATTTTCGTCAAGACACTCACTGGCAAGACCATCACTTTGGAGGTTGAGTCTAGCGACACAATCGACAATGTGAAGTCCAAGATCCAAGACAAGGAGGGTATCCCACCTGACCAGCAGCGTCTTATCTTCGCGGGTAAGCAGCTGGAAGACGGTCGCACGCTTTCCGACTACAACATCCAGAAGGAGTCGACACTGCACTTGGTGCTTCGTCTGCGTGGTGGACAGTAGAGAATTTTGGTCTGACGATGGTTTCTGGCAAGGCGTTCACAGGAATTGATTCCGGCTCAAGGGCTGGAATCTTGGTTCATTCATAGTTTTCATGGCTGCCCGCGAAGTGGAAAGGCCACAATTTCAATGCAAGAGCATGCCTTCGGGCGAGAGTCTACTCTCACACAAAGTTCGTCCGCTGCACTTGTGATGTATGCTCCCTGGATGCACAGGCGGCTGCTCTTTACTAACGCTAATGATCAACCCTCACTCTGATAAGCCCATTCAGGTGGCAGCTCTACCCGCGTAACAGTAATGCGAGGCTACAAGTCCGCATCGTAGTGGTTTGGGAGACTTTTTTGCCATCCCGAAGACGGCATTCAGTGCGAGGAGCACGTCAACGTCTGCGGACTTAGTGGTATCTCCATGACAAGCTCGGCTATTGACCCCGTAGCTTAGATAGCTCAATGAGCTTTGCGATTAACCCCGCTGGAATAAAGCTGAGTGATGCTTCCCTTTGCTCTCCATCTTAGGTCCTTCCCGCCATCGTTTCCTTTACCGCAAAAGAAGCACCCGTAATCAACAATGGCTGATCAAAAAATGCAATATGTCAAGTCAGTCTCCGTCACGATTCCAGCAGGTACCTGAAGAGCTGACGAGTGTGTAGCCTGGGCAAGTCCGGCCTCAAGGTTTCGAAAGTCATCTTGGGCGCTATGAGCTTTGGCTCTGACCAGTGGCAGCCCTGGGTCTTGAATGAGGACGCTGCTCTGCCCATTCTCGAACATGCTTACAAGAGCGGCATCAACACATGGGATACAGTACGTGCAGACGATCCGAATAGCAATTATTTCTAGGAGATAACAAAGAAATGTTGGGTCTAACATGTGTCACAGGCCGATATCTACTCCCACGGCATCTCTGAGAAGATCATCGCCAAGGCTATCAAGCAGTATAACATCCCACGTAACAAGCTCGTCCTCTTATCAAAATGCTACTTCGGTGTGGATGAAGAGAATCCCTCGATCGGCATCGCAGCAGTATCAACTAATGACGGCGATATGGTGAATCAGGTTGGTCTCAGTCGTAAGCACATCTTCGACGCCGTTGAGAAGAGCGTGGAGCGCCTCGGCACATACATCGATGTTCTGCAGATACACCGTCTAGACCGTGGCACACCGAGGGAGGAGATCATGAAGGCGCTGAACGACGTCGTCGAGAAGGGTTGGGTCAGGTACATTGGTGCCAGTTCCATGGCGGCATGGGAATTTCAGACCCTCCAGAACATTGCGGAGAAGAACGGGTGGCACAAGTTCATCAGGTATAGTACATCGATACTTCCATCGGATGTTGGCTAACATTGAATCAGCATGCAGAACTACTACAACTTGATCTACCGTGAGGAAGAGCGGGAAATGGTAAGCCCCTCCCCCCCTTAAACAAACACCCATGTACTCACTACACACCAAGATCCCATATTGTCAAGACACCGGCGTGGGCCTGATCCCTTGGTCTCCCATCGCCCGCGGTGCTCTCACCCGCCCCTGGACCGACCGCTCCTCTAGCCGCGCGCAAACCGACAAGTTTCTGCAGAACCTCGTTCACAACCGCGAAGACAAGATCGACCAGGAGACCATTAGTCGCGTCGAGGAAATCGCTAAGAAGAACAACGTTAGCATGGCGTGTATTGCGACGGCTTGGTGCATCAAGAAGGGTGTATGCCCGATTATAGGTCTGAGTAGTAAGGAGAGAGTTGAAGAGACAGTAAGGAACTCGAACTATCAATTGAGTGATGAGGATGCGAAGTATTTGGAGGAGAAGTACGCGCCGAAGGAAAGGCAGGGTTTCTAGTGTGTGATATGAGGAGAATAAATTGCTAGTATATACATTATCACAATATTGTATAAGAAAGTAGAATGCAGATTCTTCTTGCATTCGTACGCTGGATACAGCACCGTTCGGATCAGCCGCCATGACCCTGAAAAGCAGGTCGACTAACTCAACACCCCAAGTTTGCTGTACAAAGGCAACTCCTACCTTCGTGCATCAACGTATAAAGCAGCAAACCAGAGCAACTTCCTCAACACAAGCCGGCGACAAGTGTCGGCAACCCTCAAAACCACTGTGAGCTATACCGATCTCCACTCCAGCAAGCAAAGGACTTCACCGCACAGCACCCAGAACCACGATCGCGTAACCACTATAGAACCTCGATGCCTGCTACGCTTATCTTTTTTGACTCGGCAGACCCAAGCCCTCCCAACAGCAAACCCTCACCTTGAAGTCCACCCACAATCAGCCCTACGCGGAGCTCCACACTTCGCCATCCCCGCCCACTCATCCATTACGAACACTCATCTCCACCTACGCAGCAACCCCTACCCTTTGCATCCCAGCCGGCATCTGCACTAATCCCAAAACCAAAAACCAGTCTATGTATAACTGTATGTGCAATATCAGTCAGGCCCGCCAAGCCCACCACGTCGCACCGCATGCACGCGCAGCAGCGGGTCTAGTGCATCGTATCATGTATCATATCATGTACTGTGTATGTACAGGGGAAGATTGACGCAATGACGGACGCGTGGTATGCAGGAGATCGTGCTGGGTGCGTAAGCTGGTGAGCTGGTGATCTATCTGGTGAGCTGGTGTGCTGGTGTGCTGGTGAGGTTGGGTGGGGACGTGAGACAGGTGATCACAATGGGCAGTGTTGTATACACAGCACAGAGTCGTGTTGTGGTTGGCATGCCAACAGACGGGCGGACTGGCATCGGCGTGTACAGAATGGCAACGAGTGCTGTACTGCGTAGCGTACGATGTGTAGAGTAGGTAGTGTTGTGTAAAGTGCATTGACCGACCAGACCGCCAAACGCCTCGTCGTCATCCTATACTCTGACACTTGACATTTGACACCTGCATTGTACCATCGCATAGCACACCTACCTAGCGATCGTTTCTCATACGTTCTCCTAGCCTTGTCTGTTGCTGTTCGCTTGCGCACGCAATTTGAAGCGAGTGGATATACAAGCCGCGCAGATCGCGGGCGCTTTCCTGCGCACTGAGCGCTTTCGGCCCCATTTACAGCTTCGCGCTGGGTTAAACAGCGTCTTGACCGGACGTGGACGGGCAAACACGGATAGTCTACTCGCAGCTGTGGAGCGGGTTACTGCGCAAGGCGGTGGAATGGGGAAGGCGTGGGATAGGGCGAGAAGAGCGGTGAAGCGCGGATACATTTCTCCGGGCTACTTATGCGATGCGGCGGGGCGCGGCGTGGGGCAGAGACTATTCGCGCAGGCCATTGTTTGACGTTGACACGAGAGGGGCGGCGCATGCAAGTGGCTGATTCATGAGATGCATCGTCAGATTGCGAACTGATGGTTGAAGTGTATATGTGGACTGAGTCCTGTCGTATATTCTAGACTAGACTGCTTAAGGCCATCTACAAGCCGAACCACCTGCACGCCGATGCCGTGAGTGCTGGCAGACGTGGATCGCGACCCGGCGTGGCTAAAGGATCGGGCGCTCGACAAGCGCCCCAGCCAGAGCCAGCTGGATCAGTGCCGCTGCCGCCGCAGGTGGTGAGAAATCGTGTCGAGAAAATGTGGTTCTGTTGAGTCATATTGCTCGCTCCCAATGCTGGAACATATGATGATAGGTACAGTGAGGAAGAAATGAAGACTTGATACTGTCTTTTGTGACAGTGCCAACCCGTTGAGGTAGGTCGTAACTGTAATGAAAGCCGACTCGCTCGCTATGCCATAGATAAAACAATCATGAGAAACAAAAATATAAAAATGGAGGCGGACTAATCGTATACCCAACAATGTTGGAAGTGCAACAGTCAACATCCTCCAGTACCGTGAACAAGTTGCTCAGGTGTACGGGCTTCGTCCCGACCTGCAAGATAGAAAGATTTTTGTGGCCATCATGTCGTGGTCCATCGACTCAGCCGTGAACGTGGCATCGTAAGAAAGAGTGTTGCTCAAAGAGTGTTGAACAGTTGGATCGCTAACATGGCGTCCTTGACGCCGGGGAATCGCAAAATGCAAACAGGCCGTTCATCGTTTTGGTGTCGTCAACCGTTCAGTGCATACATCGGACACGTAAGTCATTGATCGTAGGATGTCGTGGGAGTAAGCTCGTCGGTGATGCGGTCTGGTTAAGGATAGGCGGTGTGAAGATGTGCAGCCTGGAGATTAAAGGTAAGTTGTTGAGATGACAGGAAGAACCTTAGTTCGCGCGAATGACAAGCTTGGACAGGAACTTATTTGACAGTGAGTCAAAGTCCTCGCGGTCAAACTTGCAGTCTGACCTTGAACGCAGGTACGAGTCTGTATGATAGATTAGTATCGTGATAGATTGTCCCAGTAGCTCATCGAACTTACCATATTTGGTGACGTGCGCGCGAACATCAGTCATAGCATCACACACCGCCGGGTTGCTGTTAAGCAGGTGGTGGTGTTTTCTGGTGTCCCACTCCTGGAACGAAGGCAACTTCTGGGAGATGGCCGAGAATAGACCAACAATAACACCGACAGGCGTGCCCTCCATATCGGAGCAGAACTTGTTGACCGCAGCCTGGTCAGGAACACGGTAGCTGCAGTCGAACTGGATCAGCTCCCACACGGCAAGAAGGATGGCTGCCAGCATGAAAATGGTGGGCCAATTCTTGAGCTTATCGCCGCTGTAGACGGACTGGTACAGCGAAGAGAGCTCCTCAAGAACCTCCTTCTGCAGCTCACGCCACATATCGGCAAGAGCACACTTCACCTGAAAGTTGATCATGACAGGCGCGATTGTGGTTCCGCAGAACTTCGATGATGTGTCCTCAACCTTGCCAGGTGTCTCCTCGTCGCCGAGACCCTCAACCATGGTAACATGAAGAGTCAGGTTATAAGCAATGACGAGCTTGAGAGCCTTGCGGATAACGGGCAGCTTCTCGCGGGTGTAAAAGCGGTACGCCGTCTTCAACAGCTCGGTGACAAAGTATGTACCCTCAAAGTACTCATCGACGAATTGCTCGAACCCACCGTCGATATGACGATCGAGGTAGTCACTCAGCATACTGCGCGAGATACCCTCCATACCGGCAGATAGTTTGGCAGTGTTAATCTCGAAGTGCGACCCGCTAAGGGTCTCGTGCCAGTCAACACCGAAGCACTTCTCGTCACGAACGTAGACCTCACGGGCCATGATGGGTAGGTAGTGACCATAGCCGTGGGTGACGTAAATAGGACGCTCGTGGGGGGAGAAGCCCTTGATATTACCAATCGAGAAGCCGAGGCTGACGTGGCGTTCGTAGTCAGCCTTCCAGTCCTTCATGAAGAAAGCGATGTCCTTGATGTCGATACGAGTGCACGGTACCTGCCAAAGACGAGCATGGGATGGCTGGCATCCAGCGCACGGATCGCCCTTGTCACAAGTCTTTTTGAGGAATTTGCACCTCAAACAAGCACGAAGCTTACGTATTTCGTGAGCCTGTTGACGCTGGTCGGGACGGAGAGGTCCGCGTCTTCGGCCAACACGCTTCTCGCCAGTGGTGTCCTTCTTGGTAGTGTGAGCAGGAGTCTTCTTGACAATGGTTTTGATGGGCTTCGCGCCAGCATTGATGGGCCCAGTGGGTGACTTTCTCCGGCGAACAACAGGTGGTGAGCTGATGACTGAGGAAGATGGCGAGGCTGAGCTGCTTGCGGACTGCTTGATGACGACGGGCTCGATGCGGGTCATGGGCGGACTGACAGACTGGTTCGGCGAGATGTAGTTGTCGTAACCGTGGTCAAGTGGCACTCCATGGCTGTGGCCGCAATCGTCGGAGTGCGCGTGCGAGTGAACCAACGACAGGTTGTTCTCTGATCCTGGCGAGTTCATGGGAAAGTTGATCTCTTCGAAGCTGCCTAGCGAGCCAGCGGAGCGGGGTACATCTGACTGGTTAGAGTTTGTCGAGTCCGAAGAGGTGCGGATGTGGAGCGACTGCGCAGGGTTGAAGACAATGGCGGAGGAGTCCGAGAAGTCGTACGAGTGACGGTGATTGTGTGTGCCGACATCGACCCAGCCGGCGTCACTGCTCGACAGCGAGCGAACCTCCATCCACTGCTCGCCTGGCGAACCGCTGCCGATGCTGACGTTGGAGTGGGTGAAGTCTTGCGGATTGATGTTGTTGAACTCCTGAGTGAAGTCGCCCATGCCGAAGTGCGCGTTGAGTGGCGGCATGTCCATGGTGGTTGTGGTCATCATGTTGAAGGGCATCGACATGGACGACATCATGTGGGCCGGGTTGATGCCAAAGTCGACGGGGGAGGTCTGCAGTTGGCCGCCAAAGGTCGAGTCGAAGCTGGTGGTCATGCCCATGGCGCCTGGGGTCATGTAGGGATCCTGGGCGAAGCCGTCGGTGTTGATGTTCATCCAGGTGGCCAGCATAGGGTTCATGGGCTGCATGGCGGCCGGGAAGCCAAGGCCGGCCGTCTGGAGGGGCGCGATGGCCGTTGTCGCAGCGGACATGGTGTTGTGCTGGGCGGTAGTCGCGGCGACAGACTGAATGCGACGCTGCTGGTGCTGGTGCTGCTGTTGGTGCTGCTGTTGGTGCTGCTGGTTCGCGTCATGCTGCTGGTACTGGGAGTGGTGTTGTGGCATTGCGCCCGGCGATGTGGGCAGCGGCCAGGTCTGGTACTGGGTATATGTCTGGCGGTTGGGGTCGAATGATGGGTCAAACCCTCCCTCGACGCCGTAGAGGGTGCCGTCGAAGTCTATGTGCTGATGGTTCTCCATGGTGGCCACGGAGTTGTGTTTGGTGGTCGAGAGTTCGAGTGCTCAGCCGCTCTGAGCTGATGGTGAGCGGTGTAAGCACAGAACGTAAGCAGACCTGGAGGGGACCAGAGGGTAACACTCGTGTTGCACGGGCCTCGCAGCTGCCAAAAGTCGGTGAGGACAGCCCCACACACCAATAAGCGTCTCGATCTGCCTTTGGTCCACGGTAGCGCTGCTGGCGCTGCAGTAGTCCGCCCGCGCAATATGCAACTCACCACTGCGAAAACTGTTCGAGCTAGGCAAAAAACCCTGATGCACAGCGCGCTGGACGAGGGTGCCTGGCCGCGCAAACCTCGGATCGTGTGCTCGAGGTGAGGTGATCCAGGCGAGAGCCTACCTGCGCGGGACGCGGTGGGAGGATCCTCTGCTAGCGACGAAAATCACTTCGCCTCTTGGTGCTCTCGAGTGCAGCAAGAGACGGGGCTGGGTTCGCCCGCTTGGACACTGTCATGGACGCCCTCGACCAGGGCGTGCTGCCTGCCTGCCTGCCTGTCGTCCAGCCTGCGGCCCTGTTCAGCGCACGCCTGCTGACGCCTCACCTGCCGCAGCCAGTGAGCGCGCGCCTCGCCATGTCGCCATGTTGCGCCGTCTCGGCACCCGGCGTTGCCAATCGAGGCAGCCCCTCCTCGATAAGCACCCGATATCAGTTAGACTCGGGGTCCATTAGGATCAGCGTGTGGAGGAGGGGACCGCGAAGGATGCTGCCGCAGAAGCAAAACATCACCGTTTGACCCTCAACAGCGCGAGTTCTGTCGTGCTGTGCCTGGCCGCGCTGAGCGTGCTGGTGAGCTACTGCAGACACCGCCTCAACATGGCGTCTGTCCCAGCATGAATCGCTTTTGCGCTTATCGGGCTTCATCAATCGATCCAACGCTTCAAGCCTCGAGGCCTTTGCGGGTCCACGACTGCCAAACTCGCAAGTTGCAGCTGCTACACCGGACAGGGGCAATCCACGGTCGCCGCCTCGCCGGCATGCCCTAGCAACTCAATGCTTCATCGGCATTTTGTGTCGAAGTGCCAAACTCACCGACACCTTCAAGAACGCCTAGAAGAACTCTTCACCGTCACCATACATCCAGAGCATGAGCGTCTTGCCCGACTCCACGCGTTGAGCCCACTTTGCCATCTGTTTGGGCGCATCCTCGTGCTCGATGCGGCGTCTGCCAGAATAGATTCGCTGGCTGCATTCTCAACGGTTGCTTCGGGTAAATGCGCATGTCATAAGCGCGTTCTGCGTAACAGCGCTCCCGCAGCGTACCGGTACAACCGTGACTGCCATTGTCGTAATGCCTTGCATCCTGGCTCTGTTCTATGACTCGCCGGCTTGGAGAGATTCCCCATGTCGTGCAGAAGCTGGATTTTCGTTGCCCGATGCCGACTTTGACAGAAAGAGGAGACGTAGGTGGCTTCAACGAGCGTGTCGCCATGGTGTTGCACGAACGGTGACAAGTTTGGCCGTGCATTATCACGAGTCCCTCGTGACTCCATCTGCCGTATGTTTCGTTTGACATCTTCGTCCCTTACCTAGTGAGATCTCGATAACGTCTCGCCGCCCCATCCCGGATCGTTGGTATTCTCGGATGGGCCAAGCCCGAATATAGAGTAGCCCAATCATTGCGAAGGTCAATGTGAATCATGCCATTCCCATCGTCGCACCGAGCTTGCCGATGTTGCTCACCGTGGTACTTGAACGGCGTACTGACGTTAATGATACTCCACCGTCAGTTTTGGCTCGTGGCTGCTCGCCTTGGGAGCTGGAATGCTGCCGATGCGGTCAGCGTGGCTTCAATATTGGACAAGGGGCCATACGCTTTCCCTGGTGATGTTGTGCGACAAGGAGAAATTGCAGAGGCGAAGGAAAGAGGGAGTACAGTAATTTAAGCACCAAAAACGTGATCAACTTGAAGAACGCGCAGCGATGTGATCTTGAGTGATTGTGTTCGCTGATTGCTGCTGCACTGAGGGGTACTGTGGATGTCCTGCATCCTAACGGAAGCTTGTCGCGATACCGCGCGTGCTTACATGCAGAACTCAATCATGTAGAGCCAAGAGATGACTGCAGAGGTTGCGAGGGCGATTTGTGCTGAGTGGACAAATCCGACACAGTGGTTTGCTCCTGCCATCTCAGGGTCTGGGTCGCGCGCTCTTCACTGCACTGAGCTCACAACTTCAATCATGCCAGGTTGATCAGAGAACGAATATGCTATTCCTACTTTCTACAATAAAAGAGCACCGATTGTCGTTCTAGTCTTAGAACTCTGCCAGCTAGCTGATGCACCTCCACTTCACCCTGCCCAATGCGCCCCAGCCACCCAGCAATGCCGTGACCCCGGTGAACAGGATAATGCCACCATATTGACCATTATACCCCCAGCTCTTCCCGTCCATCATCCATCCGTCGCTTGTCACCAGTGCCACGCTCAGTGGCCCACTGATCACATTGCCAATCCCTCTCCCACCAGCCAGCAAACCAAAGATGAACCCTGTATCTAGCGCAGGACTCTGAGACTTGAGCTCCTGAAGCACTCCAGACCAGGTCGAGCTGAAGCCGCCGGCAAAGAAGCCATACGTAATGCTGAATACAGCCAGCAATGCCGTGTGAGTAGAGAAGCCCCAGAACAGAAACACAGCTAGCGCAGAACCAAGTGTTGAGATTAGGATTGTAGTGGTGATGTGAAGGTGATCGCCTAGACCGCCGATGATGATTCCACCAGGGATGGAGGTGACGTTGATCAGTACAAGAAGGGCGGTGGCCATGGTGGTGGAGACCTGAAGCTGTTGAACAGCATAGGTCGAGAGGTAAGTGTATGGGAGAAAATAGCCCAACGATTGGAGTACGTTTCCAATCTGGAGCATCCAGAAAGCAGGAAGGTAAATGAAGTTGAGACTGATGCGGCGGACGGTCGCTGATCGGGACAGTGGGACCCTGGGCTTAAGGAAGTAGAGGAGTGGCGCGGAGAACAGGAACTAAGACTGGTCAGTAAATCTCGGTCTACATTGGTGGTCAGGGTCTTACCGTCATGACACTCCATGCTTGCAAGGTCACTCTAGGTCCAAACCGCTGAAGGCTGACCTCCATAGCGAAGGGAACTCCAACGCCAGCGGCCGACTTGCCTGCCCACATGATCCCGTACGCAAGCCCTTTCCGCTCGACAAACCATTCATCAAGATATAGCGTAGTAGGAGTGAATAGTAAGCCACAGCCCAAGGCGCATACAACGCCTTGTGTTGCGATCAACTGCCACATGTTGGTCGCGAAGGAGGACAGCAAGAAGCCAACAGCCGTGAAGACCAGTCCAAGTGGACCGAACCAGCGACGTAGACGAGGCCACCGGGTCATAATCGTGAATGTGAAAGGAGAGATAAGGTACATAATGCCCTGCACTGATTAGAAGGCGAAGATACAAGTCTTCTTCGGTTGAAGCCTACGGTCATTGTGGTGCCTATCACGGCGACGTTGCTTGTGTCCCCACCGAGTTCGTCTGGATGGCTTCCATAGTACTCTTGGAATACGCCAAAAGCGAGGGAGTAACCTTTGCACCGATGAGCGTTCTTCCAGATAATCGATAGTGGGCTACTTACCCCAAACAGGAATCTGAATCAATGAGCATCCGGCCAGTACTAGCCATGCCTCTTTACCTCTATCAGTGGGTGGTAGCATGTCATGTTCGATCTCGTCGGTAGTATCCTGCTGCTGAGTAGTATGACTATTCGCATCCCCTCGACTGGAACTGTGCAGTCGGCCAAGCTCGGTCTCTTGCTGAAATTCTGCCATGTTGAAGGACGACACAGCGATACTCTTGCATTTGCATACGATCTGTCTCTACATGGTACCGGATGAGTCATTAAAATCACATGTACTGTCGAAGAAAGAAGACGTTGAAGGCATAAAAGAACGATCGTCAATATGTTAAGAATGATTGGCTCGAGGTAGGCATCGAGGCAACACATGGGAGCTACGACTGCGGGGTAAACACCGCGTGCTTCACGGCCGTGGAGACAGCAACCGATTCAATGTGAATGGCTTCGTTCTACTCGCTTACCGTAAGAGACGGCTCCGAAATACTCTGACAATGCCGAATGGATCTTGCGGCTTCCAACGTGGGATTGGTTGTGATCATAAGCAACGAGGCTCCCCTACATGTATGTCATGCTGTCAAGAAAGACGAACTTCGATGTCGATTATGAGAACACAATTCCACTTTGACCTTTGTAAGATCATTGCGGCGAGTGCATGCATGCACGATGTGCTGGTGGTTGATCTCGGCACTTTTAGAAGTGACCGCACCCCGGATCCGTCCTCGGCTCCCCAAATCCAGTGAAACAGTATCGAGTGAGGCTGCTAAGTACTTAACACAGGCAGTCGAGAAAGGCGGCAGCCTTAGAAAGCAGATTCGAAAGAGCATCCGATCTTTGTTAGTACAAACAAGCACCAAAAGCCTCCATTCTATCCGCTTCTACTGTCTAGTACGCCAAATGGCACACGTCGGCGCTCTCCCCAAAGTCCAGAGATATATCACCGGACACAATGACAAAGGCCAAGCCATCTTCAGCAACGCTTTCGATGAAGAGAGCAAGATGGAAGCCAACGATGACGGCATTGCATTCGCCCTCAGCTACACCACGAAGGGCTTTCCTGTCGACATGACGGGCGACCAGGACCTCAAGGTGTACGACAAGTACTTGAAGAGCCCGCCAGGCCTAGTTGTATCAGGAGGAACCGTGCTTCGACATGTCGACATTCCTCCCAACACAGCGTGCACAATGCACCGAACTGTGAGCCTCGATTACGGATGCGTGCTTGAAGGTGAGGTGGAGCTCCTTCTAGACAGCGGCGAGAAGCGCGTTATGAAGCGGGGCGATGTTGCGATTCAGCGTGGTACGATGCATCAATGGATCAACCAAAGCGAAACGGAGTGGACGCGGATGTTATTTGTACTGCAGGAGAGCAAGCCGTTAGAAGTAGCGGGCGAGCGATTCGGTGAGCAGTTAGCGGGCATGGCGGGCGTACGGCCGTCAGATTGAAATGGGTGTGCTCGGACATTCTTGTGGTGTAGATACCTAGGTACAACGCGAAGAGAAAGGAGTTCTCAAACTTCCAGATTTCATGTCTTGGCACGCTTGCTCTGTTTGGCGGCAGGCACATGCTCCACACTTCTTCACATCCTCACACTTCGTTTGTGCAAACACGAGCGGTAGCCGCAAACTGTGTTTCGCCTGCGCTTTGAATTTTCGGGCGCCTCTCTGAAGCAAGACATGAACAATCCTTTGCGATCGTTGCGCAGTTACGAACAATAGTAACACCACGCAAGTCTGCCATTGTTCAATTTAGCCATTCACACAAGCCGTACTCACGTGCCTTGTCAGCGGGAGCTCACTTCATAAGAAGATGTCGGTACCTTTGCGGGCTTCGACGCAGGTGCCGTCTACACGATTGGAAGAGATCGTTTCGAGTGAAAATCGGATCGAAGAGCTGTCAGACTCAGAACTTGGTTCCGAAGACGAATACGAAGACATGGGCACAGCAACACCCGAAGAGCAGGCAAACATTGCATATCTGGAGAGCATACGAATCCCCATTGCGGAAGATCTCCAGACGAAAACGTCAAAACTGCAGGATGAGACGCTCCAGGTCGTTTTGCCTTTCTTGGAGGGGAACCCTCACGACTTCCCACTGAACTCATACGGTATTACGCAACTGCAACGAAAAAAGCATGTCACATTCCTGGAAGATTCTCTGGATGACTACCCGTCAGGCTTTGCCATGATGGACGCCTCACGACCATGGATCATCTACTGGGCGCTGCAAGGCTTGACAGCGCTCGGTGAGGATGTATCCGAACACCAGCGGAGAACGGCACATACCTTTACATTGGCACAGCACCCCGACGGAGGCTTTGGAGGTGGCTACGGACAGCTTGCACATCTCGCATGTTCATATGCTGCCACGCTCTCGCTAGCAACCGCTGGCGGTGAAGCAACTTACGAGTCCATCAATCGCAAGACTATGTGGCACTTCCTGGGACGCATGAAGCAAGCAGATGGAGGTTTCACCATGTGCCAAGGCGGTGAAAAGGACATCAGAGGTGCTTTCTGCGCAATGGTTATCTTATCGCTGCTCGATCTACCTTTAGAGCTACCATTCGACTCGCCAGCTCGTCGGCTGGGCCTCACATCATTCACCGATAACCTCGGCGACTGGGTTTCGAAGTGTCAATCCTGGGACGGCGGAATCTCTGCAGCGCCCGGAAATGAAGCCCACGGTGCCTACGCATTCTGTGGTCTGGGATGCTTGTCCATCCTCGGCGCTCCGCAAGAAACCTTGAACAAGTACCTCAACATCCCACTCCTAATTCACTGGATGTCGTCCCGTCAATGCACACCCGAAGGCGGCTACAACGGCCGTACCAATAAACTCGTTGATGGCTGCTACTCGCACTGGGTGGGAGGCTGCTGGTCGCTCATCGAAGCTGCAACGACTACTGGTGTCTGGAACCGTGCGGCACTCGGGCGCTATATCCTTGCAGCTGCACAGGACAAGAGAGGTGGCTTGAGAGACAAGCCTGGCAAGCGTGCGGATGCTTATCACACCTGCTACAATTTGGCTGGACTGAGCGCTGCACAGCACCGTTATGTGTACGACGGGAACATCAACAAAGGTCTTGGTGAGGTGGGTCTCGGTGCGCCGTTCAGATGGAAGGCTGGAGGGTTGTACGAAGAGGACGTCGTGTGGGATACTGGAGATATCGTGGGAAGGATACACCCCATTTTCATCATTCCATTCAGGGCTGTGTATGAATGCAGGAAGTACTTTGAGGGGAAGGAGGGCTTTTGAGCTTTGTCAATATGGTCTTCATATCACATTTGTGCACGTCAACATACACATGGTATATAATATGCACCGAATTCATTTGCAACACTCATTTTGCGTCAATGGACGTAGCCTGCTTTTGTTTATGCATCCATGTAGACCACGAGCGGTGGCCCTCCAATCTTCGGCTTGATGAAGGCCTTGATAGCTGCGTGTGCCTCACATTCGTTGTCGTAGTAATCCATATCGGCCTTCGAACTAAAGATAGTGCGGGCGACAAGAGTGTAACCCTGCGTCCTCGGATCATCATATGGTTGATGAGCCGTAGCTTGCTGAATATACGGTTTCCCGTCCTGTCAATTCGTCAGACGCCACATCGAAGTGTCCAATACCCATCACCTGCACAGACTGCCCTTCTCAGTACCTGCCAGCGCCCACAGGGACTGCTCTGATGTACGTGCGCCGCGGCACGAGCAGGTACCTGCAGCCTCATCACAACGCACTTCCCAGTTCATTGAAGCCAACATCCAGCCGCGCGCTGCCGCTGGGATCATGAGTCGAGCGCGAGGCTGGACTTAAGCTATGGCGCTCGGGGATGTGATGGGACTATCTGACGTGCAGAGGATTGCAGGCAGGAACGTACCTTGACGGCGTCTTGAGTCAGGGTCGAGTATTTCTGGATTGCCTCTTTGATGGCGGCGGGATCTGAGAGCTTGAAGAGCGTCATACGTGCGATTTTAGACATCTTAGTGGTGGTATAGAGGGTGAATTGCGTGTTGGGTAAGATGATGTGCTGCTGTTTGAAGTGCTTTTGTCAGAGGGCGCCGGAGCTGGTGAGGAGAGCCATGCGGAGCGGATGGTAGGCTCGGATCCCCTTCCGTCAGCGATGCTAAGGGCCGTACTTGGAGCAGTGTCTATGGATACGTCTGTCACGGCAGTGTTACAGATACAGCGTGTTTGCTGTCAATATATCATGTTTTGTGTTGTGCTATAACGAGATACATACTACCAAGGTACGACTCCTTCTGGCCTGAATGCCTACAGGTCCACAATCGAGGTCCGCTCAGAACAGTGGTGTCGAGGTCTATATTCGCACGTCCGACAATAACGAAGCTGTTCGTATTATCTCGTCGTCTCTATCAACGAGCCATCAACTCAGCGAAATGCTGTGACTAACCCAGGGCTTGCTCATGCAGTGTTATGCTGCCGATGCCGGAGGAAACTCCAGCTATCCTGATTGCATGCGGCGATTCAACCTTGCACAGTAAGAGACTGACTCAGCGCTGTGCCGTGTCGTCGCTAATGTCTGACACTGAGACTGATCCTGAAGGACGATGCTCGTGGTACACAGCGCGCGGAATGCTGTGTGGAGCTGTGCAACCTCGGGCGTAGCGAGTTCGGTAAGCTCGAGCACAATCACGGGACCAGACCGGTTCGGGAACGACTTTTGCTCACCGTGCACATTTCATAATTGTATCGTCGCACTCAATGGCATGACAACGGTTCCATGAAGTCCAGATAGTGCTGGCTACGGCGGCAACCGCTCGCTCCTGCCATCTTCAAGTCTGAGCGCAGAGAGGGGCAGCTGTCGTGCACTGACACGGGTGCTTCACCGCCATTCTCAGTGCAGATTGCGCTGGTAGCCGTGCGTCATCCATCCCCAGATCTTCCCGCCCGTGCTACTGCCATGTTGCGCAGAAACTCAACAGCTGGCCGTAACGAGGCTGCAGACGCGCCGGACTGATTCGCCAGCTGCAACAGCTGCCACCAACACAGTTTTCCGATGTCTCTTCCTTCGGAGATCTCATGCGGTTCATGCTGAATGGCCCCGCTTGAGCCCACTCGTCTAGTCGTCTTCAACCGAGTCTTGGACCGGCGCCATAACGAGGCCGCTGCTGCGTGGGCCTTGCACTTGGACCTTCATGTACCGTTGCTGAACGCTGCTGGCCTATCGCGCTATTCGTCTCCGTTTTGTGCACCATCACACTGCCGTCCGGACCCAGGCTTTTGCGCAGCGATCGAGGGCAATATGCAGCCGCCCGCTTCGTGAAGCTCCAAATCATGCACGTCGTGAGTAGTCTCGGCCTTTACAATCCTCCAAACATCGGCGATGGACGTCCTCAGCTCGCTCGGCTGTAGAGCGACTAGGATCTGTTCCGAGCGTTTTCTGCACAAATTCATCCAACGTCAGGCGGATCGTTACATACGACATTCATCCTTGCAAACGTTCGTTGACGATTGCGGACTGTAACAGGCGCTCGAGCTATCGCTAGACTATCTCCGCAGTGAACCGACTCATGGCGCAACCGCCGTTGCTGCCTCTCCAACTTCGGTTACGGTTGCATATCGCTCGACCTTCAAAGTCAAGCGTCGTTGACAACTCACCATGCGCCATGCCATGCAGGTGCATGAACGCCCGCGCGCGACGACAGATTTCTGGTAGCACAACCCCAGCTGCCCCCCAACCCCTCGATTGCAGAATTGAGTCGATCTTATTTGCCTTTGTCTTTTCCGCCGAGCAGCGCCTGCTATTCCTGGTATGACGCTCTGCCAACTTTGGCCGTGATGCTCGCGATAGCGTGTCAAGTTCCTCTCCACTCATCCTGATTGTAGGCGCGACTTCCGCTGCCATGCCTGGGTAGCCCTGTCAGCGTGCTTGGGCTCCACAATTCTCCTGCGCGTCTGCGCCTGGTCTTGGATCCCGTTCATCAACTTGCCTCTTCGTATTCCACGCGGACGTTCTTCACCAATTGCTGCCAAGCTGTCCGAATTCCCTCGTAGTTCAGTGGACCTTCGTCATGCTTAGCATGTTTGCTCACGCAACACAACATCATGCTGCTGGGCTGACCTGCTGAAGGGGTACAACCTGGCAGTCATTGTACATCGTTGTTAATGCTTCTGCATCAGGGTCTTTGGTACGTCGATCTGAGAGAAGTGACTCGACGAACCACGAACCACGCTAAGGCTGCATGATGGTGGCGAGAGCGAATGATGTCCCAGTTGGCGGATACCGGTGAAGCTTGTGCCTTTATGGTATGAGCCCTTTCACTAGAAATCTGGAACCCTAGTTTTTGTTGGCGAAAACGCGGCCAACGCATCGATAATATGGGCCTTCTTGTACAGAGCCGCAAGACCCGCATATTATGCGCTTCCAGACGTCCAATTGACGGCGCGTCTACTGGTCGGAGAACTCTGCATGTTCCAAGATGCTCGCTGCACTCGGCTGCCGCAATTAATTACACGCAATCCCACACTAGACGGGATACGTCCCTACCGTCCCATATACCCTCTGCACGCCAAACCCTCTCGCTTCCTTCTACCTACAACGCATCACTTCTCCTCACCTTCAGTACACCTATCAATCTCTCGCCTCCGAGTGTTGACACCGCGTTGTACGACAGCAGCCACGACTACCTCTTTCAGTCGGCTACGAAGGAGCGCTTGCCTATTCTTGTCAAAACCGACCTGGATCTTTCCCTTCTTGAGCTCTAAGCCTACATCGAACGGTAGCCTTGCTATTCCATACAAACAGCCACTGACAACCCGACGCCATGTTCTACATCATGTACTTGACAGGTACGTTGCATCCTTCGAGTATTAGTTCATGCTTGACGACCCATTGGACATACATAATTGGGGTGGCAGAGTCGAAAGAGAATGGACATGCATAGAACGCAGGGGGTTGCAGCGGCCCATGTCTTGTTCCTGCCGGCACTGCTTATTCTACTTTTCGAGCAACGTTTGCCACGTGAACCTATAGCGCCCTGTGATATCACGCTGGATTTTTGGCGGTTGGCTAATGTTACCTGCAGGTCTTTGCCAAAGGAGACACTGGCCTGACCCTCAGTTCCAGACATACCGATCTGGTTATGGATACGGATGTACAGTCCGTGTGAACAATCGCGAGTACTCGACAGACGTGGACTACGAAAGCGACGAACTTGCCAAAAATGCTGCCGCTACCCGAGCTTACATGATCTGCCGCAATTTTTCGGTTAACGATGGCATGTTTCCCGGCCACCGACCAGGACAGGGAGGTGTCGTTCAAGGCATGCCGGTTGCCATTGGTGCTGGCCGACGTAACACAGCGATCTCCAACGACTACGAGACTGCCAGCAGCTCGAGCGGAGATACTAGCCCGAGGAACAGCGATTACGGTCTTGATGCTCCAGGACGTCGCTCAAGCAAGTCCAGCACAAGTTCGACCAGTGCCTGCTATTGTGGCAGGGGCGCTGTAAGGATGTACGAGAGGTGCACTGGTTGCCTGAGAGACGCCGGATACCAGTGCTAAGCTCGCAGGATTCCGAGACAAAGCCGGGCTTCTTCGACAAGATTGTTGCCACGAGCAAAGCACGTCAAAAGGCTCCGCATTTCGGTCCGATGCAGGATCCCACAGTCACGTGTTAGGGTCGGACGGAAGCATAGCCGGGCCTCACGGCAGTACCAAGACGACGATTACAAACTCCCCACAATCACGCAGCATTCCATACTTTTGCGATCGACAGACATCGACAGAATCCTTTCTCATACTTCAGAACCAGTCACGACCGTTTACGACTCTCGTTAGCCATCTGTTTCTTTCGGCGGCTGCATAGCGACGGCATTGCACATCCAAGCGTTCAGCGACTTCATCCTTCATCATTCCGTTCCACTACTTATGGGCTGGTTGTCTTACATTTCCATCCCACATCTCCTTTCGTTTGGGCCGGCTGTTTCATCTCAAATTGCGAAAAGTTCCCGTGTCAATATCTCCTTTTGCTCCTTTTGCGTTTGTCTTGCAACGACATCTTGCAACAGCGTTCTGCAATGAAATTGCGCAATATCAAACGACGACCAAGACCACGGTCACCCCAAAAGAAGAAAAAGATCACGAATATGGGCCTCACGGCTTCACGAACAACCTCATGATAACGACTCGTTCCATTTCCTTCATAGATAGAATTTAAGGTTCATTCTGACCATCTATATACTCGAATCACGCTTGATGAGCGACCTGCGAACACCCTGCGCTTTTTCCGAGAATCTGCCTTCTCCTCTTCGTGATCATCACTACTTCACTCCCTGTGCGATGCGCAACGCCAGTCTTCGTCACCATCCTCGCCATCCTTGTTTCGCTTGCATCGGCTGCCCTTCTGAGTGGTGCCAGCGCAGCGGATCTTCCTGAGCGTTTTGCGTGCCTTCTTGGTGTTTCGAGAGGATTCGTCGGCGGGCTCGGTGGCTGCGCGCTTGGAAGGTCGGCCTTCCCCGCGGATGGAGTTGTCGGCGATAGCAGGAGCAGGAGCGGATGTAGTAGCCAAAGGGATGAGGGCAGAGGCGGGAGCAGCCGGAGTAGGAGTAAAAGCAATAGGAGCGGGAGCAAGAGGCTCAACGGGTACGCTCTCGGCAGCAACGGCGACACTGCTCAGCATTACGTTGCCTGGGACTGAAGGCTCAACAGGTACGGTCTCGACGCTTGTAACGTTCAGTTGGATCGAGTTCACAACCTTTGGCGCGGGCGATTCGTCATCGGTGAGGCCAGTTGTGCTTGGCAGCGATATCAGCTCGTCTGCAAGATCCTGGTCATTGAGTCCCTCTTCATCTTTGTCCTCATCAGGTCTCGCCACGTAAGTCATTGCAGCACGATCCCAGTTGAAGTCGTCCTCAATGGTTGCCGGATCCCAGGGGCCATCGGCGTCGAACATGCGAATACGCATCTGGGTGCGCTGCACGAAACTCTCGTCGACGGGCAGGGGGTGGCCTTCGGGTCCCAGGAAGGAGGGGAAGTACAGCTGCTCGTCTTGGTCTTCATAGATGAACTCGGCGATGTTCATGAGGAGAGTGGTGAGAGAAGAGACGCGGTATGGGAAGCGTCGCGCCAGTTCGGAGAGGGTGAAGCCGTTGGTGAAGTCAAACGGTGTCATCATCATTCGTATCTCGTGGGCTTGGGGGTCGTTGCCGGGCTTGATGTAACGTCCACTCGTTACATCACGCACGGTTCTGCGGGTGAGAACGTCAAGAATGAGCTGACGGTTGGCGGAGGTGAGGCAGTACTCTTCACCAAGCTCGAGGAGATCGACCGAGTTGCCGGGCTCGTAAAGCAGAGCAGAGAGGGCGATCTTGATGTCACGCTTGGTGGGGTCGGGCTTGCGGACGTATCGAGATTCGACAGGATCTTCGAGGCCGAGTCTGGTCAGAACGGAGGGCTGGTCGGTGAGAGTGGCAAAGTGCTCGATGCGGTAGACCAGCATCTTTGGGTCGCGGGCGTGAGGGAAGGCGTGGCAGATGTCGACCAGTGTGGCGCCGTTGGTCTTGACGTCCTCCCTCTCGAAGAACTCCTCCAGCTCCTCTGCCGATGGCTGCCGGTCTGCGAATGCCTTTGCTCGCTCCGACACTCCTTGCGCAAGCTCGTCCCACACAAGGTAGCGCTTGAAGATCTCCTGGACCAGCCAGGAGTCGTCACCACCAAGGCGAGCCTTCGCTTGCGCGATGAGTTGGTCGCGCGAAAGACCAAGGTACGCCTCCCACTGCGCATCGGACATGCGCGCCCAGCTCCTGCACGCCGCGACCCACACCACCGGCTTGCCGTAGTCGGTGGGATCCTCCAGCTTCTCCTTGACGAACAGCATTCGCCCATCGGGCGGCAGCGGGAAGTCCTCCTCGGGGGCCAGCTTGACCCGCTTGCCCTGAGCGGTGACGGTGCTCGGCCAGCGGCCGAGCAGCTCCATGATGTGCTCCTCGGTGAGTGGAGCCAAGGGGGCGTAGGTGCCGGTCAGTTCGAAGACCCAGTTGGTCATCCGAACGCAGTCCGCTGCTGCGGCGTGGAACGCCGGCTCCTTGTAGGGGTCGGGGAGGTTGAGGAGGTTGAGGAGGTTGTCGAATGTGGCGGGGAGCCCGACGCCAGCGAAGGGCTCCACCGTCCACCGCGGGTGGCTGTTGGCCGGGAAAGGGACATTGACTTCGGCGTCGTGAGGGAGGGACGCGGGGAAGTCGAGGGCGGCGCTGATGGTGTTGGCAGCCATGGTGATGTTGATGGTGTGGTGGCGGGAGGCTATGGAGGGAGAAAAGAAAGGTGCGGAGGCTGTCCAAGAGAGCAGAGAATGCAGGTGGAGGAGTGTGGAGGAGCTGGGAAGGGAGCACGGCGGTGGGCAGCGCGGTTTATATGCTCGAGCCCGACAATAGGAGTATTGCTACAATAGAACAATTACAGCTACAGAGGGTGAATCGATCTTGAGAGAACAATACACTGACAATAGTCATTGAAGACAATAGGATATCGGCGTAGGTGAAGGACGGTCGGTGAAGGCGAGTTGAAGATATGTACGAACATGCAACTCTGGCGTAGACTGTGGATTGTATGAGCAATGGAGTATCGAGCGTCTCCATGCGTATGGATGTTCTCTTCTATGTGACTTCGGACTTCTTTGTACCCACCAATGTATCTCTTCTCTATCTAAGCCTGTCGTCTAGCAAGAGTGAGGACCTCCAATCTACCACTCACACTAGCGTGAAGAAGTCAATCAGTGGATAAATCATTGTCTGGCTTTGTTCCTTTGTGTGAAGGATCTTTGTGCAGCAAGAGCCACAGCTAGCCACAGCCCTGATGCAAGGATGCGGAACAGCAGACTATGTATGACCGCTGTGCCAAACAAACCGAGAAAGAGCCTTACGCAACGCCCATGCCGGCAAACACCAGCGCGGCAACGTTCATAACCACAATGACGCCCCAGATCACCACGGCAAAAGCTGTCGTGACCCAGTGATTGCGCATCTGCACGAACCCAGCCTCCTCCTCCTCGTCCTCATGCCCTGCCGTCCCTCTCCCAGACCGCACATCACCAGGCCGCACAGCAACCTTCATATACTCTGCACGACACGTGAACCAAATCAGCGGCGCACTAACAAACGGCAGAATCACACTGAGCGCAAACTGGCTCCCGTTGAGCGCCCGACTCAACCCCTCTTGCCCAACACTCCCTGCGATGATAATCGACGGCGTGATGCTGATCGAGCGCGTCAACAGCCTGCGAAGCCACGGCCGCACGCTCCAGTTCAGTTGGCCTTCCGACACCATCTGGCCCGCGATGGTGCAGACGATGCCTGCAGATGTGCCGGAGAGGAGGAGGGCGAGCGCGAAGAGGGTCCCTGCTATGGGCGCGATGGAGCGTGAGAGGAGGGTGTGGATGGTGAAGAGATCGGCGTCGGTGGCGGAGGGTTCGCCGTACAGAGAGGCGCCGGAGACGATGAGGATGGCGGAGTTGACGAAGAGGGCAAAGGTGAAGAGGGAGATGGTTAGCTCGGCGATGCTGTAGGATAGGCAGTGGTTTATTGCGGCGAGGGAGGGGCGGTATTTTAGGGTGTCGGTGGCGAGGGAGTCGGTCGAGGCGGAGGGGTTGTTGGGGTGCGAGGTCGTGTTGTGTTGGTCGTCGTATTCGCGCAGGCGGGGTTGCACTATGCCGCTGCCTAGGTAGAGGCTGTGTGGCATTACTGTGGCGCCTAGGATGCCGCAGGCTTGGTAGAGGCTGGAGGTTGTTAGCGGAGTGGGAATGTGTGGATATGTGTGGAGACAAACGCTTGCGACTTGACCAGGGTCGAAGAGGGAACGTAGCCGTGGAATACATCGCCCACAGACGCGTGGATCTTGCTGAGCTCGAAGCAGAAACAGACGACGACTCCAAGCACAAGCAGAGCCACGAAGAACTCGAACCCGCGGAGGGCACGCATAGTGCCAGCCGGAGAGTAGAAGATAAGAATGATCAAAACATCCACAATGGATATCGCACACCCAGCAACAAGCGGGACTTTGATCAGTATATTCAAGGCAATCGCAGTACCAATCACCTGTACATGTCAGCGCTAGACAGTCATTATCGCAGGAACACACACCTCCGCGATATCAGTCGCAATGATTGCCGACTCGGCGAAGAAGTAGAGAACATAATTCAGCCACGGCGGGAGATGCGCCTTGCAATTCTCAGCAAGATTCATGCCCGTGACCGACCCCAGCTTGACGCACAGCGCCTGCAGGAAGATGGCGAAGACATTGGACATGAGCACAATGAAGAGCAGCTTGAACTCGAACGAAGCCCCAGCCGCAACATCGGTGGCGTAGTTTCCTGTCCCCCGCATTAGCTTTGAAAATGCATTTCAACAAGGGCGCCGAAGAAGAAATAGACGAACCAGGATCAATATACGCCACAGCGACCATGAACCCAGGGCCAACAAACTTCATGTACTTGCGCACAACCTCCACAGCGCCGGCAAACACGCCTCCCCGCTGCTTCGACCCCACGCCCCCGCCAGAAACAACGCCCCGTCTGCTCTCCTCCACAACCACGACCCGCTCCTCCATCGCCTCCCCGACGGGCCCCCTCGACCCCTCACACCCCTTCACCCTCACCCTCACTTCACGTTCTTCTCTTTCTCCTTCTCCCCGGCAACACTCCCTCGCCAACGCACCATCCCCACCGCAGCACTCCACGCGATGATCATCTCTCGTCCGCGAATTAGCCACGACCCCCATATCTGCCCTCGTCGTGGCGTCAGCATTAAGCGGATTGGGGTTCTGGTTGTGAGAGTCCGGGATTTCCGGGTCGGTGCGGGAGGGGCAGTTCATTGCGGTGAGGTGTTGGGGTGTGAGAGAGAGTGTGTAATGGATGGATGGATGGATGGTTTTGGGTTCAGCGAGTTGTTGGGACGGGGGAAAGAAGGCAGGACAGATAGGTGTGAAGATGGGGGTGATGGTGCGTCGTGGTCGTGGTGATGACGAGGTCCGGCTTAGTGGGCTTTCCGGTTGCGATTGCGTCCGAGTGGATGGGCTGGACTCTGCGTGTCGTGGCGCGATGCGGCGTTTTTTTGCTGCTACGTGGGGAATGATAAAAAGGCCGGTACAGCTGGGTTGGAGGGCGTCACGATAGGCGGAACTGGAAATGCTTCATTAAGACATGTATGTTGTTCTTGTGCAATTGTCTTGCAATCACGCAGAGGATCGTGATGATGGTAAGATGCGGTGGCTGTGGGGTAAGGCAGGGCTAAGCTTCAGCCGAGAAAGCTTGTCGTTCCGTGCAAGCCTTGCAGGTGCGCGGCTGTTGGGGCTCTCTACGCAGGCGCTGTGAGGACGTTGGTATTCACGTTTGCGCGCAACGGCCTACATGGACGCTTACGAGCTTGGAATATAATCGTTGCCCGCAGCTCATGGGAGGCGGGATGCGTATGGAAACCCCAGGTAGCGCTGACGGAGCAGATTACAATCCCAGCCGCTGCACTAGGCAAAGCTGCCGGGCAAACCATCCTCAGCACTGAAAGGCTATCGAAGCAAATCAAATGTCACAATGTGAGGGTTCATTGGTACAGCATCACGCAAGTATGATCTACGCAGAGTCATCGAACTGATTCGTCTCCTGTTCTACCTAACTCCTTCCTCCTATAGTAACGCACATGAGTATAGATCGATAAGTGTGCTTTCATTCCGTCATCAGTCATGGCATGCCTGTCGGCATCAAAAATGCATCCGGCAAAGCCCCCTGCAACGCGAACCTCCCGTTACAGAAGCTGCCTGCACTCGAAGAAAAGAGGATGGGATGCCACTCTAGAAGCCAATGAGGATAAGGATACTGGCGCGGCGCAGTCCGTTGCGATCCGCCTTTTTGCTTTGCCATGCCTTGCCAGCCTTGATGGAAAGGACGCACCCATGGTAATGTCAGATGGAGGATATAATATTGAACGAGGTGCGCGGACTCCGTTCGCCGGGTAAGTGCAAAGGTGCCGTGCGGTTGAAAGAAGAAATCAAATGTGCGCCGTGTACGCCAAGCCCATGCCGTGTCGTGGATATATCATCATTGGCAGAAAAGTTCGATCTCGCCCAGTTGTCCGCCGCCTGGATTCAAATCTCGTTGCTGCTCCTGCCAGTTCTCGAACGCTTCTAGAACGTCGTCGTCGCACTGGACGCTAACATATGTACCCTCGCTGTCGAGGTACTTCAGCTTGACCTGGCCAGAGGCTAGCGATACTGGTGTTGATCGCTGGAGCTTGGCATCGATGCGGTCCTTGAGCGACTGGAAGCTGATATTGGTGCTGACAACCAATACCATTGAGCTGCCTGCTGATGGGCAGTGGACCTTGACCTTGAGCTGACTCGGTATGTTGGAGTGCTCCGACGACAGTGGCGGCGACATGTTGCGCGAATCCATGGAAGCGGGTGTCATGGTACGCTCAAACGAGGACGCGGGCGTCATGGAGCGAGGAATGGATGCCAAACCAGGATCGCGACGAGGTAGTCCGTTGGGATAGTCGCCGAGTGTGGAGAGCTCTGCAGCTGTTCTTTGTTGAATCAAACGATCTCTTTGGATCGCGGGTGACTGAGTACCTGCTCGTGGAGGCAGGCCACTTGGCGAGTTACTTTGGCTGCGGTTTACAATTGCAGCGTTGTAAGCAAAGTGTGTTGGGAAGGGAGGTACGTCCGGTACAGGCCCGCTAGGTCCTTTACGTAGAACGTTACCATTGTGAATATCGGGGCTACTAGCTGCCCGAAGACGTTGACCTTGAGAAGACATACTGGCATTGGCAGGCAAAGATGGTCGCTGGGCGCGTGCTGCGGCATATTGACCGGAAGGTTCACGACCGTGACCACGGGATGGTGCAGGTGCCGTATAACGGTTGTTCTCTTCCATGGAGTACCCATTTGGTGGTGTCTGTCGAGGAAAGGGGAATGTCCCTGCGGATGAGGAGCTGGTTCGAGCATTCGAGTAAGAGGACATGGGGGTTTCAACAACAGGTGAGAAGTGGGACTCTGTAGCGCCAGAGTTCTGGAGCTGCTGCGTGCGTAATGTTAGGGGCGGCTGGGAGGTTCCAGAATAGCCCATTGGGAATCGTGGAGGAGGAACCCTGGGATCAATTCTTTCAAGACCACCGTCACCAGTTGCTGGTCGCGATCGTGGCGATCCATTGGTTCCACCCATTATGCCGTAACTATCTCTTGGATAGCCAGATGGTGGCTCGTCGTCATCATCGTCGTCGTCCTCCTGCTGTGCATATGGATTCTCGACGTTGAGGCCAGCCATGTATGTGAAGTTGGTGTCCGAGGGCTTTGAATTTGTAGTGCTGGCACTAGAGCGTGCATGTTCTTTCCACACACGCCTCTGCGCATCGACCTGAGCAGCCCACTTCTTCATGGTCTCTTCTGAGGTAAACCGAATGATGAAATTTTCAATCCCTGGGTCGCCTTTCCAGAATATCTGACAAGTGTAAGAGCCCGGCTTCTGCAATGAGATTGTTTCTGTGACGTTTTGCATGAAGATACGACCCTTCAATTGCAGCTTTGGCTTCCCGTCCTTTGTGACCAGAGATCTGGTGGACATCTTGTTCTTGGGCTTGTTAACATTTATCTCCTTACAGCAGAGTAGTATCATCTCGAAAAGGTAGATTTTGTACTGCGAAGTTGTTAGACACGATATTGGGGTAACGTTTCTCAATACTTACGTCACGCTCCTCGTTCTTGGAGCTCATGCTGTCGCCTTTGAGCACGGTGAATTGACCATAAAGAAGCAGATCACCAAAGCCTTCAATACGGTGGCCCTTCCAGTCTTCTACCAAAGTCTTGAGCTCCTCGACGGCCTCAACACGCTCCTCGCGGGCGATGGCGTCATTTGTGCCAGCAAGTACAGACGAGGCTGCTTCGATGCCTCTTACAAGGTCTTCCTTTCTCGCGTCGTCGAGGTCGCCGTTCTTTTGCAGTTGCTGTAAGTTTGTTAGCGCCAACTCTATTGATAGTAGAACGAGCGGCTTACCGAAAGCAGCAAGGGATACTTGGTCAATCGTTGGAAAGGCTTGAGCAGGAATGAGGTGAGGAGCGTGGGCGATTCGACCATCTGGCGCATCTCAGGAGTGCCACCAGTCTCTTTCAGCTTGTCAAACTCGCGCATAGCAATTTGTTCGCACTTTTTCTGGTTTGCAATGTACGGCTCGTAGACCTTGAAAGCATCTTTGTACAAGACAAATAAATTCCCCCAGTTTTGCTCCGAAGCTGGCAGGGCGTTTGTCTGTTCGACGCGGATGAGGAATCGGCGCTGGAAGTCGAGGAGTGCGTTGAGGTTGAGAAAGATGTCGTGGATTTGGTCGCCGCTAATGATACCCTTTTCTTCGACAAGCTTCTTGAACTCCTGCAGGAGCTCGAGATGCTGGACGTATGTGCGCTCGGTCTTGACCAGCTCATCGATGATGTACTCTCGCTGAGAGCGCTTGATGGAGGTGACGGAGAGATCGTCGTCGAGGCTGGCGGCGGCAGGGTTGATTTTGCCCATCTGGACGAGCGAGTCGAGGACGCGGTTGACGACATTGGTGACCTTGACGAAGCCGGTGGTGTCATCGCCGTAGAGGTCCATGAGGATGAAGCAGCTCTCCTGGGAGATGCCCAGCTCGTTGACGCACGCCTGGATGAACTTGTAGGTGGCCATCTTCTCGTGCTTCTTCTGGCTCTTCTCGTCGGCCTTTGCATTGGGGATGACGAGGGGGTTGGGGGGCCCGAGGGCGTTGTACAGCTCCATGAGCGGGTAGCCGCGGCGGAAGGTGCGCCACAGCAGGGTGACGGGGTCGACGGGCTCATCGTCGTCGGCGCGGACCTCCTCCTCGTTGAGCCAGCGCTCGAAGCCGGAGATGGCGCGCAGGCGCATCTGCAGGGTCAGACATCGCTGGAACAAGGACGTGTCTTTGTCGGCGCGCTTGTTGAGGACGTTGTCGCTGGCCTCGACGGGGCCGCCGTTGACGGGGGTGGCCAGCGTGGGGAAGGCGGGCGGCGGGTGGCCGAATAGGGTGGAGGAGCTGGTGGCATTGGTGCCCTGCGTGTCGCGGGCGCTGTTGTGCGAGTAGCTGCTGTACTGGCTCTGGAAGCTCTGGTGGGACATGAGGGCTGGGGGCCCGCCGGTTGAAGTCATGCGCGTGTGCGGCGAAGAGGCGGTGGGCGGAGGCTGCGAGGTGTGGGCGCGCTGAAGGAGCATGTCCTGTGCGGACGGGCCCTGTTCGCGGGCGGGCAGGGCTGAGGACGCAACGCAATCTGGCAGCCCGCTACTCTATGCGTTCATCTCCCTGCGACCGGAGTGCCAGAGTGCCAGTGAGACGCTAGCCGGAGGGTCCAGGCAGGTGGGCGGGCAGTCACAATAGCAAGCAGAGCAGCGCAGGGCAGAGCAGCGTAGAGCAGAGCAGAACAGAACAGAGCAGAACAGAGCAGAGCAGGGCGCCAGCACTGTCAAAGGCGGCGCTGTCCAGGGCTGCTGGGCGGGTGCAGGTGCGGGCGTACGATAAGAGCGAGGGCGGCGGCGACGGCTGGCGTGCTGCGTGTGGGATGTGCTTGTGCTTGTGCTTCTGGGCGCGCTGGGTTGCGATGTGGGCGGGCGGCATGCACGATAGGGGGCCCAGCATGAAACACAGGCCCCACGTGACTAGCAGCATGCCAGACCTGCGCCTGCGACTGCGACTGCGACTGTGACTGCAACGGCGAATACAGTAGTCCTGTCGCGGCAGCCATCGACGACACGGCGCAGTCTGTTGTCGCCGACCCTGCTGGTTGCTGGCTGGCTGCTGGCTGCCGGCGCGTGGCGTGCGCCCGACATCTCAGGGCCCTCCCCAAGGTTGCTCGACCATGGTCCCGCGAGACCCTTGAACCACACAGTGTGTCGAATGAGAGCTGACTCGAGCACTCGAGCCCACTTCACCCACCCCAAGTGCTGCGCTGCGTGCTAGCACTTGAGGCCACTATTCTCCATGAGCAGCGCGCCAGCGCCTCTCCGCCCACTAACAAGTCAACAATGCCGTCTGCTATCCTGCCTCGCCCGGCTGTCGGCAGCGCGCCGCTCGTCGGCGGACAAGAGCGCTCTGCAGCCACGAACGTGCCCTCGCCCACCCAAGATCAAGATCAAGCCTCAGGGCTGATGGCGACATGACAGTCCCTGCCCTGCACTGCACTGTACGTAACCCGCCCTGGCACCCAGCAGTCCCATGCGTCGTTCTCATGACATGCCCTTTCGGCAAGGTTGGGCATCACCGTTCACCGTCTTGCTGCCTGTTCGCGACTGCTGTTTCTGGCACCGGCGCAGGTCCCTACTATGGGAGCGATCTGCGTCCCACGTATCGGAGCATTTGCTGTCTCCGCAACTTGCCCGCTTGGGTACTACTTCAGCATACTTTTGCACCGGCTTAGATGCTTGAGAAACAGTACTCCAAAGTACCTAGCTTCCATCTCTGATGGAGACTGCACACGCCAGCTTCAGCGGAGCCCACAGCCGAGCGACTCAGCGTTTGCAGGACTGCTCTCCGAAACTGTAGCTCATCTGTCAAGTGTGTGTTGAATGTTGAGTCTCGTCTAAATCTGCTGGTCAATTCCCATCTCGGCAGGTAGTCGACGACTACTGTACTATGGTGGTAAGCTGTACGCGCCGAGCTGCCATCACGCTCGCGGGCTTTGCATGCACTATTGGTGATTGGTGAGGCATGGACTGACACCGGGCGCCCATCAGCGCAGGTGACAGCTGCCCCGTTGGCGTGTGACTGACGGCGCTTGGGTGGGCAAGAATAGACGGAGAGGGACACCTGGTCGTTGGATGAATGGTAGGTACTTGCTACCTACCACTCGCTGCGATACTACGTAGCAGTGGTTGCGGTGAGGCCTTGCCAGAGTGCCCGAAATACAACAAAGGGCACCCAGCCAAACCTCAGTTAGCGCTTAGCCAGAGCTCAGCCAGAGCTCGGTTGGGGCTGAGGCTATATCTTGGGTGACCACTGCTGTGACTGCCTCGTTCGTCTGCACAGATGGGTTGCTACACACGCTGGCGTCTGGATACCACGATGCTGTTGTAGCTGTGAAGTGTACGTGGTTGGGCTGGAGATAACATGACCTGGCAGCGCTGCGTCTACCCGTCACTAGCCTTGTTTGCGCTGTTCACCCGGCCGTGCGAGCATGGGAATCTTGGGTCTTGTGCAGCGTGGATCCTGCCGGGTCCTCGTACAACAAGATGGCCTTGTTCGACGGCTCGGCGTGCGTGGAGACATGCACAGATGGCTTTCTGGTGACGGAGCCCCGGGCGGCTGGGCAGTGCGGCTAAAGGCGAGCCAGTGAATGCTGTAGCGCGGGTCCAGCCGCGGCGGACGGGACTGACTGATGACAACAGCAGGCGTCGACATCACGAGCCTCCAGCACCGACAGGCGTTGCTCAGCACTGCTGGCGCACAGAGACGAGTGATTTGCTGTCGGCGCAAAACCATAGACTCTCCGCGACAAATCGCAGACTCGCTGCAGACCCCATTATTACATGCAGTGACGGGCTGGGCGTGCATCCATCGCATCAGGCAACACACAAGGCGACAACAGCTCCGTCAGCGCACCTCCGCTCCACGACGACGCTCGCGCTGACCCAACGACAACAACATCGCTCCTTCCTGCGACTCAGCGCCACTGCCGCCCAGAGCCACCGACGCCACAGACACTGGAGCACCGCAATGGCAGGTCCGCTCCGAGGTCCGCCCACGAATTTCTCGAGTCCGCCGTACATGCACCCCTTCCGCCCCGCATCCGCCATGCACGCCAGCAGATTCGACGAGGGCTACTCAGAGGACACGCGCAGCCAGCATGAGACGGACATGGTCATGAGCGCCGGCGACAGCGGCATGGACCCAGACTCGCAGCAGTTCAGTCTGCCCGACTGGATCATGAGTCTGGACGAGCAGCAGCGCAGCGGTATGTCGACCCTGCATGCGCCGCCAGATGGCACCACTAACAGCGCCTGCAGACATAGCCTACTCGATCCTGCGATCGCTCCGAACCTCGTCGATCGCCGGCATTGTCGAGAAACTAAACCCCCTGCTGCATCTCGACCCCGTCATGTATCTCCCGCCAGAGATCACCTTCCAGATCCTCTCCTACCTCGACCCTGAGACGTTGCTACGTGCTTCGGTCCTGTCGCGAGCATGGAGGATACGCGTCATGGACAGCCCGCTGTGGAAGCTGCTGTTCCGTCTCGAAGGCTGGAACTCCAACTTCCCCCAAGTGCGCGAGTACGAGGAAGCAGAACGACAACGCCGCGCTGGCTTCAGGGAGAAAGAGCGCAAAACGCGACCAAGAGCTGCAGAGGACATGGACCTGGACAAGCCGTCGTCGAAGCGGCGGGTGCGCGGCGAGCGCCAACTCTTCGGCGACGGTGCTACTGCAGACAACGGCTGGGGCGAACAGCACGGCACAGTCGAGGCTGACGAGGCTGCTTCGAGTAGGACAGACGACCAGATGGAAGGCGTAGTAGCGACCCAGGCGCAGTCTACACAGGAGCCCCGGCACTCGCCTGTACAGGAAGGAGACTCTTCGCCGACAGAACGCATGTCGCCTCGCATACATCCTTCCCTGCTGCTGCCAGGCCCAGAGCCCAAGATCAACTGGCAATATTTGTACAAGCAAAAAAAGAGGCTAGAAGACAACTGGGACGCCGGTCGCTACTCCAACTTCCAACTGCCTCACCCCAATTATCCCAACGAAGCTCACACCGAGTGTGTCTACACGATACAATACTCAGGAAAGTACCTGGTCAGTGGGAGCCGAGACAGGAGCATCAGAATCTGGAATCTCGACACACAACGTCTGATACATAAACCACTCGTGGGCCACACTGCCTCTGTACTCTGCCTGCAATTCGACGAACGACCTGAACACGATCTAGTTGTTTCTGGAGGAAGTGATTGCAGAGTGATTCTTTGGCGGTTCTCCACTGGGCAAATGATCAAGGAGATCGAGAAGGCGCATACAGAGTCCGTCTTGAACCTGCGCTTCGACGACCGTTACCTCGTTACTTGCTCAAAAGACAAGTCGATCAAGGTCTGGAACCGAAGGGAAATGCTACCCACCGATGATACATACCCCTCGTCAACCACCAAGGGTGCAGCTCGTTTCCCCGAGTACATCATCAACATGCAGGGGCTTGTCGAAACCCAAAACCTTCACTTCACACCTCTAAGGCCTTACAATCTCATCATGACTTTGGAGGGTCACGGGGCAGCTGTCAACGCAATCCAGATTCTTGATGGGCAGATTGTTTCTGCCTCTGGAGATAGGAGCGTCAAAGTATGGGACGTGCGGACCGGGGCGTGTATCCGGACTTTCCAAGGCCACAGCAAGGGCATTGCCTGTGTGCAGTTTGACGGACGGCGAATTGTCAGCGGCAGCTCCGACGAAACAGTCCGTATCTTCGACCGAGCCACAGGTGCCGAAGTAGCCTGTCTGCAGGGGCACAGCAATCTGGTGCGTACTGTGCAAGCTCAGTTTGGAGACCTCCCCGGCAACGAGGAAGACCTGGAAGCCGAAGCACGAGCTGTGGACCGCAATTTCTTCGAAGCACAGAGCAAAGGCCAGCTCGAACAGACATTATCTAGGGCGCAACGGCGTGCGCGCAATGCTGGTTCCCGGGATCCGAAGTCCATATTTGCATATGGTGCGAAGCTACCACCGGGTGGTGGAGGCAGCAAGTGGGCCCGTATCGTGTCTGGTTCCTACGATGAAACTGTCATCATCTGGAAGAAAGGGGTCGATGGTGCGTGGGAGAAGTCCAAGATACTGTATCAGCATGATGCTGTCAGAGCCGCAGGCGGCCGCCCAAGAAGGCAGGTCCCTCAGGCTGTTGCTCAAGGGGCTCAAGGTAACCCAAATGCTGCTCAGCAACAAGCGGGTCAAACTGCGCAGCAGAGCAACTTCCAGGCATTGGCTCAGCAAGCTCAAGCTCAGGCACAAGCGGCTCAGAACCTCGCTCAGCAAGCACAAGCACTTCATGCGGCCTCGCAGGCAATGAATAGCACAGGTGCCGGTAGTGCTGCGAATGGTGGAAACCCGCGGCCGCCTCCAACTGCCACTGCCGCAGCTGCAACCACTGCAGCGGCGGGCCCTGCTGCTCAGGTTGGTCAAACAGCAGCAGGACCTGCGCAACAGCAAGGCCAGCCAGGAGCACCGGCAAACGGTGCAGCCCACCACCACCACGCTGCTCACCATCACCACCATCCACTTGGCGTACCGCTAGCAAACCAAGGCACCAATTCACGTGTCTTCAAACTGCAATTCGATGCACGAAGAATCATTTGCTGCAGTCAAGACCCGACAATCGTGGGCTGGGATTTCGCAAACGGCGATAAAGACATTGTCCTCGCCAGCCAATTCTTCGGCGACTCGTACTAGCGCCAGGTCATGCAAGAGGTCTTGGCTCGTATCCTTCAGGAGACGTGGTCAGGCAACAGCCCGGAGCGGCTGTCAGCGCTAGACCGTGCCCTCGCAGCCCTTACGACCCACCAGGTAGATGCCGACTGTTAAAGTGTTGCTCCAGGCGTCGAATTTGGTCCGGAGCTTGCTGCGGAGAGGAGCGTTCCGGGGCCCGACGTTTTACTGTAGATCCATACGATGCGCAACCGGCGATAAGTGTGGGGCTGAGCCGAAGGGTACTGCGCGATCCAAGGTCTTCATTGCGCAATGGGTATTCAGAAACTAATTGCTTTGATTGCATACATAGCGGGTAGAAACTGCGCGGGTTTCCTCTTTCGGGCAAGAGTTTTTGTAATTGAGTGCGTTCTTTGGGCGGAGCTTGATGTTCCACGGCTTGCCCCAGTGCTTCAATGGACATGGCATCAAAAAATACATTTTCATATCGTTGCTCTTGCTGGGCTGTTACAGTATTCATCACTTGATCTCTGTAATACATGATCGTGTCTTCGCCTCGTCTCTCTCGTCTTGCACAAGGTGAAATCATCCCACAACACTTTCTTTCTACTGTGTTCCAAACATGTTCATCTCAAGAAGAAGAAAGAATGATAAACTGTACTGAAAACTCATCAACCCCAGTACACATACGACTCCTCAAGCCCAAGATTCCCTAGAAACCAACCATCTCATCGCAGTTTTTTTTTTTTTTTTTTTTTTACAAAAAAAGAAGAGGGTGTCGTCAAATGCGGGAAAAAACGTTGATAGTTTCCATCCCTCCCCTCTCCCCGAGTTAATTACATACACAGCCACGACGACGACGACGACGACGAGGACATCCACGCGAAACCCCGGGGCGGTGCGAGAGGAATGAGGAACGAGGACTGAGGAGACGCGGTTGGTTCTGGTTCTGGTTCTGGCTCTGGCTTGTGGGCGCGCGGCGGGAGTCTGTAGCCTGTTGTTTCTTGTCTGGGGATGCGGGTTGTAGCTGTTCCCTGCTGTAAGAGAGAGAGAGAGAGAAGGGGGGGGGGGGGGGGGGGGTTTGCTGTGTGGTATGTGCAGTGGTGGCGGTTTGGTGTGCTGTAGAGGATTTTTTAGCACGCGTGGTACGGGGAGTGATGAGTGTGATTGCTTTGAGTCCCGATTGACGCTGTGTTGTTGCTAATGGCGAGGTACAGACAATTACATATGCACCCCTCTCATCTCGTCACTTCAATCACCCTGCCCTGTTATCGCTGACAAGCGCATCTCTGCACCTTGCTCTTCGTTTTACCAGCCCACCATCTTTATATCACGCCCTCACTTCTTCTTTTCAAAATCGCCCCCCGGCTTCCCCGGCGTGTGCTCCAACTCGTGGTTGTCAAACTCCTCGCCCGAGAACTTGCCTACTCTCACCCTGCTCTGGTTTTTGCGCGCCGCCATACTATGCTTGTTGACTGTGTCGCCGTGGCGGTCTTCCACGGGCTTGGGCACGTCGGCGGCGTAGTCAGCTTCGTGGCGATGGCCGGGTTTTGAGGTTGAGGACTCGGATTGTGAGGGGGTGGAGGGGGAGGGGGAGGTCTTCGACGGGGGAGATGAGGGGGACGATGTAGATGGGGTTGAGGTCGCGTAGTAGAGGGCACCTGCGCCGAGGGCAGCGGTCGTGGTGAGCCTGGGTGAATGAGCATGGTGTGCGTTGTCTGGTTGTGCGCGAAAGGGGGAAACGTGATGAAGTGTGAGGACGCGTCGTGAGAAGAGTCAGTGCTGCATTTCGGATACCTACCACGTCAATCGCGATGATGTTTTCAGCGTTTCCTTTGTGCGCTGTTCGTGTTCTGTCGCATACTGCCTCCTCGCTGCGGGACACCTGAGCTGTCGTGTGGCCTGGATTAGAGCTCGCGCTGGAGCTGCTGTAGTCGAGAACATTGTTCGAGATCTGGCTTTTGCGTCCGAGGAGATGTATTGTTTCGGTAGAGTACTATTGTGTGCTACTGTAGACAGTCAAAAGCACGTCGAGTTGCCTATGTATACACGGCTTGTTGATTACGTTACGTCATTGGCTTGGGTTACGCGCCTGCTTTTTGAAACGATGCGTCTGGGCACGCCATGTTCTTCGACCAAATGAACGGAATTTCACAGTTAGCAATACGTTCTGAATATCTGAATGTTGGAGCAGGGAGAAAAAGGTCTGTAGGTGTAGTTGACGTGCGGTACTTCTCATTGCCCATGCCTCAACACGATTGCCATACATTCTTGGCATCGCGTGATGCCATGTAGCAAGGGATTGTGAGCATATAGAACATATGTCGAATGTCGGGGTAGACGAACCACGACTTGGTCTGAAATTTACGCAAGCAGTAGCAGTCAGATTGAAGATCGATCCCGGACTCTGCCTTTGTCTACGAGGATAAGGAGAGGATCGGGAATTCTTCAACGCCGTCGCCGATTCGCAGCACAGTTCTACGTCCCGACACGGGTGCATTCGCCTGTATGACCCTAAATGACTGACTGCAGTTGCAGTCAGGTGCGGCAGTTAGTGCTGATGTTAGGCAGCCGTCGAACTGTGTGCTCCCTTTTGTCTGGTGGCGCTTGGAGCGGCTCAGTTGTGCTGCTGTCGGACGGTCTGCTACTCAGCACCTCTCCACAAATGTCTGTAGCATGTTGGAATGGGCCAGTCGTTGGCGTGTAATCTGTTGCTGCTCGAAGTCGTCCGCTGCCAACGTACATTGATGTAAGCCCTGGGCTCATCAGGAAGGGACGGTAGTCATCTTTCGCTGCACCAATGTCCACATCATCTCTAGCAGCGTCCACGAAGCGGGATCGGAAGTACAGCAATCCATACCATGCCAAGCATTCTTACCCTGAGCGAGGCATCAAAACAGATAAGGTCCATAAGCACACGTCGGTACCCCGGCGCGAAGCGCCCGGTTGCTCGTATTGCGCGTTCACAATCCAGCTTTTGCGGCCACCTTCGAAGAGGGCAGCCGAATATTCTTGTATTCAAGCGACCGGCGCACGGTCAGGCTGATGTGCTCGCGCTAAGATCAGGGACGGCAAACGGAAGTGCGATGCAGCCGGAATGCGCTATCTGTGTGCCACGCGAGTGACGCACGGAGGTAACGCACGGAAGGGCAAGCGCAGCCGGCTCCGCTTTTCGCGATTCTAAGATGAGCAACGGTGATAGGGCGGGGACTGTGCTGGTCTGGATTCCTGGGGAGGGTCGTCAGGGCCTTTGTTGACACCGCGCTTCTGCTTTCTTGGGAGACCAACTGCGATGACGCAGAGGCGCAGTAACGACGAAGGGCCGAGTGGCAGACCTTTCCACTAAGTAGAACTTTGGTGCTAGAGGGTGTGATGGCTGCTTGAGCGAGTTTGCGACAGGCTCAAAATGTGCTGTTGGCTGTTATGAGGCTGGCCCAATTGACTTCCTGATCGGAGCGTACGCCGAAGTGTTGTGGCATCCCAGGCTGACTGCGTTACAATGAGCCAAGCACGGCAGCTAATTCTTGCCGTGTGTAGACACGCCGTGCATGGTCGTCTCTGGCTCTTCTTCGCGTCTTGAGAGTCTCAAGAGCCGCGCTGCTTGAAAGAGAACATGGGTGCCGCGCCAGAGCCGCACGAGATGCGCATCACGGCGTGCAGCCACAAAAAAGTGCGAAGCTTCGAAAGAAAAGCGGAACACGAATCTCCAACGCTCGCTCAGAGGACGCCCTCATTGGCGGTTCGCACTCGGATCCGTATGCAGCGTATTCCGGCAGCCCGTTCAGGACGCAAGCGAGCAGCCATTGCCCGGGCGCGAGCACATCCGCCTCCGGGCCCAACGCGCTAGACAGTTGCCCGTGGATCCAAACCCCTACCTTCGCCTCTGGGCACATTTCATTAACTTGGCCGTGTGCTACCTTTTATCAGGCAGCCCTCCCGCTCTGTGTTTTGATTTCGTATCCCAGGCTCCTGGCCCTAGCACACTTTAATACTACAACTTTGTTCTTCTCAAGTACTGCATGACTACCGTACCAGTAGCAGCACATATTCTTAATACAGCTGGCCAACAAGGGGTCTTAGTGGCGTTCGCCCAACCACAATGTCTCTCGTAGGCAACTTCACCTCCAACTACGACCGCGAGGCCGCAGTTGGAGGCGTTCCTACTCCAGAGATGCAGGGCCGCCGCCCTTCGCAATCACACTTTCATGAGGAAGATAACCGTCACGACACATCATCTGATTCTTCGACAATTGCCGCCCAGAACTCGCCTCCCCATAGCCACCACCGCCCCACTGGATCCGTCGAGAAGGAGGCATCGTACATCCAAGATGCCGACCAGGAGGAGACCGCCCGACGAGAACACGAGGTTTTGCAGCTTGCAAGACGTTTGACACAGCAGAGTCATCAATCTGCTTCCCACCACCAGAACCCCTTCCAGGCTACTCCTGGCTCCTCATTAGATCCCAGCGGCGAGAACTTCAATGCTCGCGCCTGGACAAAGGCCATGATGAACCTCCAGCTTTCAGATGAGAACGCCGCTCCTCCCAGGAAGGCTGGTATCTCTTTCAAGAATCTCAATGTTTACGGTTTCGGTGCCGACACTGATTACCAGAAGAGTGTTGGTAACGTTTGGCTTGAGGGACCCGCTCTTTTCAAGAAGCTCAAGGGCGACAAGGGTCGCAAGATCAATATCCTGCGTGGCTGTGATGGTCTGGTCGAAGCCGGTGAGATGTTGGTGGTTCTTGGACCCCCCGGATCTGGTTGCTCGACTTTTCTCAAGACTATCACCGGAGAGACGCACGGCTTCTTTGTCGATGAGAACTCTACATTAAACTATCAAGGTACGTTCCACCTCTTACCTGACAACTTTTGTGTGCGCACTCCTGATTCCCACTAGGTGTAAGCCCAGAGCTTATGAACAAGAACTACCGCGGTGAGGCCATCTACACTGCCGAAGTTGACGTTCACTTCCCCGCCATGACTGTTGGCGAGACACTCTACTTCGCCGCCCTTGCTCGTCGCCCGCGTCACATCCCTGGTGGCGTTTCTGCCGACGTGTACGCAAAGCACCAGCGCGATGTCATCATGGCCATGTACGGTATCTCGCACACTATCAACACTAGAGTTGGAAACGACTTCATTCGTGGTGTGTCTGGTGGCGAGCGCAAGCGTGTCACCATCGCCGAAGCCTCCCTCAGCCGCGCGCCTCTGCAGGCATGGGACAACTCGACCCGTGGTCTGGATTCTGCCAACGCCATTGAGTTCTGTAAGACTCTGCGCATGGAGACCGAAATCAACGGCACTACAGCTTGCGTTGCCATCTATCAAGCACCTGGAGCCGCGTACGAATTGTTTGACAAGGTTCTCGTCCTGTACGAAGGTCGTCAGATCTTCTACGGCAGGACGGGCGACGCCAAGAACTTTTTCGTCAACATGGGATTCGTCTGCCCCGATCGTCAGACCGATGCCGATTTCCTCACCTCTATGACGTCTCCTCTGGAGCGTGTTGTTGCCAAGGGCTTCGAGGGCCGTGTTCCCCGTACCCCTGATGAGTTCCACCAGCGCTGGTTGGATTCGCCTGAGCGCGTCGCTCTTATGGCAGAGATTGAGGCTTACGAGCAGAAGTACCCCATTGGCGGTGAGGAGGCTCGAAAATTCGCCGAATCCCGCAAGCTTCAGCAGGCGAAGGGCCAGCGCGAGAAGTCTCCTTACACTCTCTCCTACACGCAGCAGGTCAAGCTCTGCCTGTGGCGTGGTTTCGTTCGTCTAAAGGCGGATCCCAGCATCACCCTCTCTCAACTCATCGCCAATTGCATCATGGCTCTGATCATTGCGTCCGTCTTCTTCAACCTTCAGATGACCACCAGTTCTTTCTATCAGCGCTCTGCTCTGCTCTTCTTCGCCATTCTCATGAATGCTTTCGGTTCTGCCCTTGAGATCCTTACCCTCTACGCTCAACGTCCTATTGTCGAAAAGCACTCTCGATATGCTCTTTACCACCCGTCCGCGGAAGCCTTCGCTAGTATGTTGACAGACATGCCCTACAAGATCCTCAACGCCATCACTTTCAACTTGGTCTTGTACTTTATGACAAACCTGCGTCGAGAACCCGGCAACTTCTTCTTCTTCGTCTTGATCTCGTTCACCCTTACGCTGGTCATGTCTATGTTCTTCCGCTCGATCGCCTCCTTATCCAAGTCTCTTGTTCAGGCCCTCGCACCTGCTGCTATCCTGATCCTGGGTCTTGTCATGTACACTGGATTCGCCATTCCTCCCAACTATATGTTGGGTTGGTCCAAGTGGATTCGCTACATCAACCCTGTCAGTTATGGTTTTGAGGCTCTAATGATCAACGAGTTCGTCGGCAGACAATACGAGTGTGACTTGTTCGTCCCCCAAGGTCCATCCTACAACATGCCGGCTGAGTCTGTCAATCACGCTTGTTCGGCTGTTGGCTCTGTTGCTGGCAACCCGTTCGTCGATGGTGAGGTCTATATCTTCTCGGCGTACGAGTATGAGCGCTCGCACAAGTGGCGCAACTTCGGTATCCTCTGGGCCTTCATGATCGGTCTTATGCTCGTTTACCTTACTGCTACCGAGTTCATTTCATCCGCCAAGTCGAAGGGTGAAGTCCTTCTGTTTCGCCGTGGTCACCATGTTCCTCAGTCCAAGTCCACAGATGACCTTGAGAACAACCCCACTGGTCGCCCATCCGGTTACGCCAGCAGCAACGACAACATCGCCATCATCGAGCGTCAGACCGCCATCTTCCAGTGGAAGGACGTATGCTACGACATCAAGATCAAGGGCGAGCCACGCCGTATTCTGGACCATGTTGACGGTTGGGTTAAGCCTGGTACTCTGACTGCCCTAATGGGTGTGTCTGGCGCCGGTAAAACTACTCTGCTCGATGTCTTGGCTACTCGAACTACCATGGGTGTAATCTCTGGTGAGATGCTGGTTGATGGTGTTCCCCGCGATCAGTCTTTCCAGCGCAAGACTGGTTACGCTCAGCAGCAAGACTTGCACTTGGCCACCTCTACCGTTCGCGAAGCTCTCACCTTTTCTGCCCTACTCCGTCAGCCCGCCCACGTTTCTCGTCAAGAGAAAATCGACTACGTCAGCGAAGTCATCAAGCTCCTTGAGATGGATGAGTACGCCGATGCAGTCGTTGGTGTCCCTGGTGAGGGTCTTAACGTTGAACAGCGCAAACGTCTTACTATCGGTGTCGAGCTGGCTGCTAAGCCTGCCCTGCTTCTCTTCTTGGACGAACCCACTTCCGGTCTCGACTCTCAAACTTCATGGGCTATCCTTGATCTCTTGGACAAGCTAAAGAAGAATGGTCAGGCAATTCTCTGCACTATTCACCAGCCTTCTGCTATGTTGTTCCAGCGCTTCGATCGTCTTCTCTTCCTCGCTAAAGGTGGCCGCACTGTCTACTACGGTGATGTCGGTCACGGCTCCAAAGTTCTTGTTGACTACTTTGTACGCAACGGAGGCCCTCAGTGCCCTCCTGAGGCCAACCCTGCCGAGTGGATGCTTGAGGTCATTGGCGCTGCTCCCGGATCACACACTGACATCGACTGGCACCAGACATGGCGCAACTCTCCTGAGTGCGCTGAAGTTAAACGTCATCTCGAGGAGCTCAAGGTCCAAGGCTCGCAAGCCAACCGTCTTCAGCGCACTGTTTCGGCCCAGAAGCGAGAGGACAAGGCTGCCTACCGCGAGTTTGCTGCTCCTTTTGCAGATCAGTTCCGTGCGACTACCCTTCGTGTCTTCCAGCAGTACTGGCGCAGCCCTGCCTACATCTACTCCAAGACTCTCCTCTGCGTTTCGTCCGCTTTGTTCATTGGGTTTTCACTTTACAACATGCCCAACACTCAGCAAGGTCTCCAGAACCAGATGTTTGGAATTTTCATGTTGATGACGATCTTCGGTCAACTCGTTCAGCAGATCATGCCTCACTTCGTTACTCAGCGTGCTCTGTATGAGGTCCGCGAGCGTCCCAGCAAAACTTACTCGTGGAAGGCATTCATGCTTTCGAACATCATTGTCGAGCTTCCTTGGAACTCGCTCATGGCTGTCCTCATCTTCTTCTGCTGGTACTACCCCATTGGCTTGTATCGCAATGCGCAGGCTACCGACGAAGTTTCCTACCGCGGGTTTCAGCTGTTCCTATTCACCTGGATGTTCCTGATGTTCACCTCCACCTTTACCCACATGGTCATTGCTGGTCTTGATTCCGCAGAGACTGGTGGTAACCTTGCCAATTTGATTTTCTCGCTCTCCTTGGTCTTCTGTGGTGTCCTTGCCCCACCTGGCTCCTTCCCTCAGTTCTGGATCTTTATGTACCGTGTCTCACCTTTCACGTACATGGTTTCTGGACTGCTCGCAACAGGTCTGGCAAAAAGTACTGTGTATTGCGCTCCAAACGAGTTTATCAAGTTCCAGGCCCCGAACGGCACGACTTGCGGTGAATACATGTCTGATTACAGGGCCTTGGCTGGTGGCTACCTGGAAGATGCGGAATCCCGAGGCGAGTGCAGCTTTTGCTCCTATGAAAGCACCGACGTTTTTCTTTCTCAGCTGTCCTCCAGCTACGACGAGGTCTGGCGCAACTTCGGTATCCTCTGGGTGTACATCATCTTCAATATCTTCGCCGCGCTTGCCCTCTACTGGCTCATCCGCATGCCCAAGAACAAGAAGGAGAAGGCCGACGATGCTGGCGCTAAGTCTCCGGCGCAACAGCAGACAGTTGATCAGCCCAGCCACGTTGACAACGAGAAGTAGACTGATTAAGGCGTTATATCGCAGCTTTTTGTTTGCTGCGTCCTGCCGCATGCATCATTTCTCATTCAAACTTAGATTTAGACAGATTTTCCTCCGCTCAAGCGCTGAGTATCTTTGCCCGCTACAAAAGCTGGTTTCTGAGTTGTATAAATTTCTAATAGTCATTTGATGACTGTATATCAATTAAGACCTGTACTGTCCACTATCGCGTCCACTGTCCACCTCCGGTCCACTCTAATATCTGCCACGTGCACACCATCTTATGTCGTATAATATCGATTCGTGCTGACTGCCTCCCCAAAGTCTGGTGCGCTTGGCTGTAGCCTGCTTCTAGTTGGTTGCAAGGTGTAGTCAGCCAATCAGGGGTGGCTCTTGATATTGTCTATTAGTGGAGGGGGTGGTCCCCGCACATTTGGGAACGCACCGATACAGATAAATAGAAGACTGGAGACCTTCTACACTTCAAAGAAGCCCAGCACCGCTCTGCGTACCCAACACTCGACAACACAATCTCTGAATATGGCAGACCCCCTTCCACGTCCCCCTTTCGACCCAGCCTACAAGAACTCCGCCGGCCTCTCCAACCCCTCTCAGACCCTCCACATCCCCGTCCTTCGGCAAACCCTCCAAACATCCGGCATAGACTCGATCAGCATCGCTACCGCACACCCGCAATACACACACACCGAAGTCTCCTGCCCCGGGCTCGTCGACCTGTCTAGCACTTCAAGCAACCCTGCAGACCCACCCGTGACCCTCTCCCTTTGGCAAATCCCCGCCTCAACCTCCGCCCTACGCACCTGGCCCCAAGGCCGACCGCTGGTGTAATATATCCACGGCGGGGGCCAGATCGCCGGAGACAGGTTCTTCGGCCCGCAATTCGTGATGTCGTATTTCTCGCCTGCTGAAAACGTCGTCTTCGCGAGTCCCGAGTACCGACTCGCGCCTGAACATCCCGCGCCTGCGGGGGCGAGAGATGCGTACGCGGGGCTGCGGTATCTGGCCACGCACGCGCAGGAGCTGGACATCGACCCGGCCAAGATCGTGGTGTTTGGGTCCAGTGGCGGTGCGGGCGTGGCGGCGGGTGCGGCGCTCTTAAGTCGGAATGTGGGAACCCTGAAGAGCTGCGCGTTGATGCTAAATATGCCCATGATTGATGACCGCGGGGCGGAGGAGTTTGTCAGTGCAAAGCAGTTCTGGGATGGGACGGTGTGGCCGGGGTGGACGGACGGGGTGGCGTGGAAGGCAATACTGGGAGAGAGGGAGATAGGGGATGATGATAAGCATGGTGAGAGGGTTCCGGGGAGAGCGGGCAGTCTGGCGGGCTTGCCCCCGATATTTATTGATATTGGGGAGTGTGAGAGTATGAGGGATCAGGCGGTGGCGTTTGCGAGTCGGGTTTGGAAGGATGGAGGGAGCGCTGAGTTGCATGTATGGCCGGGGGTTTATCATGGCGCTGCGATATTTGAGCCGGATGTATCGGTCAGTAGAGAGATGGTAAGGGCGCAGCGGGGGTTTCTGAGGAGGGTGTTGGGGTTGTACAGCGAGGGTGATGGGCCGGAGGATAGACAGACTGCGAATCTATGAGCTGGGGTGGGCGTAGCATAATGGCAGTGAAGAATCCAGTAAGTGCTTCTCGCTATGAATGGATGTTCTGAAACCTGGAAAGACCCAGGATCGAGCGGACTGTCGATGCGTGTTTCCAATTGCTTAAAGCCTTATTCATACATTTACACCCACTGTGGATGCTCTGTAGCTTTTGCCGGAGCATACCTCTCCCACGGTTTCCACACATATCTTCGCCCATCTATGTTCCAGCTTGTACGCACTTGCGACAATGGAGGCGGGCGCCCCCCCTTTTTCCCTATGAAAGCTGGCGTCTGATAAGGTCGTATAGCTTGTAGACTATCATCTAGGGGGACCTTCTTTGTCGGCATAGCACTCATCCCACTGTCGTGGGCGCTGCTGTCGTGCCTGATAACAATGTCCATGTGTTCTAACACAAATGTGTTGGTCATGTTGTCGCCTTCATCGGGTTTGTCAATTCCTTGTGTTATAGCGCTGAGAGGAAGAGAGATACTGCCACAGCGTGTGCTGTCGCGCCTGCTTGACTGAAAAGGTTTCTCATACCACCTCCTTCCAGCAGGTCCTGATCCAGCAACACCTTTGCTCTTTCCCGAGTTCTGTTTCACAGATCCGCCCAAATATGATCGTGACCTAGACCGCTTCCAGCTCGCCATTCTGTCGACCTCGAGCACTTTGTCGAAGAAAATTCTCAGTGCTGGCGCGTTCGCACACATGGAACCGATGTGTAGTTCTAGCAGAGACCAGAGCCATATGTCGCTCGCTACCCAAGTGACATCATAAGTCGTGAAAAAGAGTCGGTATCCCTGATATGTTCGCATCGCACCTACGACGACACTCGTATAACCGAGAGCGAATATGACATATAATGCTATCTTCTGACGCCGTGGCATCTGGAGATTCCAGCAGAGAAGCATAGGAAGAGAGGCTACGACCAAGTCCTGAAGCGTTGAGATTGTTCCGTGCGCAACCACGTCCATGCCCTCGTTGATGCAAGTGTACTTGTAGCCATGCGCAATCTTGGTGAAGTTCACCTGGTCCCAGAAGGCAGAGATAGGTCGGCACATGAAAATCGGGATGATCATGAATATGATGCTGTAAGCGCCAATGGCGAAGATCGTGATACGCATTGACCAGCGGAAGGCGGGCGACACTGTGCGCGAGGATAGACGACGGTAGAATAGGAGAATGGACAGCTTGATCAGGCCTGAGGCCACGGAGAAGAGGATGTAGATGGCCATGACGAGCTTGCGCTGGATGGGAAAGTATTTGTATTCCACGTCCCATGCATGACGATTGAATCGGTAGACCTCAGTGACTGCATCTTATTAGTACTGATTGTGAAGATTATCATCGCCACCCACCAAGGGGAAACATGACTGTCAAAGCCAGAATTGGCAACTGCATAAGTCAGGCCCGATCTGAGTTGAAATGTCGACGCATGCTTACTGCTGCAGCCAGCATAAGCCAGTCATCCCACCCTGCGTTGTGTTGCATCCTTATGCGAACCCAGAGTCGTGCGCCTAGTAATACAATACTGATAGGGCCTATGACGGAGGAGAAGACGAGTACATATCTGGGCTGGGTTACGGGGTCTTTGTAGTTAGGTGTCGGCCACGAGGCAATCACGTCGAGTGGTACATTGATTCCTCCAGGCATGGCTCGCTGGGAAAAGTAGAGATCGAACGGTGGAGAGTCTGCTTTACAATGACGCCTGGAAAAGGTGATTGGGGCATGCTACACTCCATGTACCACTAAAATACGTTTTCCATATAGGGTCTGATCTGAGCGGTGGCTGTCTCAAGGCTTGAAGGTTGTCCTGGCCAACGCACTACGGCTAAAATCATGCTATCTTTGCAACCAGAGTTCTGGGAGACATTATATGCCACATGGAGGCACTTGTTGATGTGCATGTTCCAGCATCAACTGTCGTCGCAATCATCTCGTACATTTCAAGGCAGGTCTGACAGCTGATCCCAATATGCTGTAGAGAGGTTTTTCAGAGAGCATCAAAGATGACATACCGACCTCAGCAGCATCTTGCAAGTTCGAATAGAACGGTTCGGTACACTAATGCAGGTTTTAATATCAACCATACAAAGGCTGAAACACACCACATAGCGATCATGAGCCTAAGAGTATGTTGCGCCGGCTCACTGATTGGTAGCCCGCAGGTGTGGCGAGAATCTGGGACGGGAACACTACCTGATGATATACTTGAGAAGGTTTGCTAAAATGTCCAGATCAAGTGCACTTTGTGGCAACATAAGAGCAGTGAAAGCTACTGTCCGGCTCTCTTAGAGAGAACAACTTGAGACTAGTTGGGTTTCCGAAAGCTTCCTCTGATCGGTCTGCTTGCACACGTCTGGCCCTTTATGATGGCTTTGCCCAGCATTGGACGTCGTATCCTGAACACTATAGTGGCGGCTTCGCTGATGTGGTAGAAGAGTGGCAGGGCATGTTTGGTGGCGCTTGCGGGGATAAAGGTCCTCTGTGGCATGCGGGGTACTCGCTAGATCTGGATCCGCACTAGGTTCCTCCATGGTTCCATAATATCTAGATGGTACATCGGCACTTGGAAGATAGCGTCTAACACTACCATGCAACGTTGTGATGAGTGCATTTGTTGCCAGCCATCGCCCATTGTGGCCATCATGGGTGTTAGTGAAAGAGCAATCTAAGGTGTGATCGATACATGATGTATCCTCCTAAACTACTGGTTCTATATTACTGCAAAACGCATGCGTTTCGCGGATCTAGCCGCTTGTTGCAAGCGTCTGCATGCAAAGTCGCGTCGCTTATCGCAACGACTTAGCAGAGGAAGATCTTCCAAAGTGTTTCAGCAATTCCAAACTACCGTGGGTGGTAAGGCAACACTCCAGACCTGATTCACCGCCGTGTGTAGATCCGGAACGACAGAAGAGATGCAGGAGTACAGGCTCACCTCAATACGCAGCGGAGATTTTGTGGGCGCGTATTGGCAACAACGCAAAAGGAAGAAGGGGCGAGTGCATCTGTAGCTACTACTCAATGCGATATCTGAAAGGTGAAAGGTACTCTTCTCCACACCGTTTTGTTGGCCATCTGCAGGTAAGCACGGCAGTGGTCTAAAACAACCCCTTCGCATACACGATCGACCCGAAGCCTACACATGGTTTCCACGTCCTCTCCCTCGTCCCCTTCCCCTCTGGCCCCGCCCTCTTTGTCCCCGTCCTCCTCTCGGGCCCCTGGGAACATGCTCACTGTGCCGTGGTCCCTGCGGTATACCTCTCACCCATCTGTCACCATCCTCCCTTGGATCTTTCCATCTCTCATCCAGACCTGTGTCCTTTACCTTGCGTGCCAAGCTCCTCTCTGCCGTCTCCGCATTGAGGTCGTCCTGCACGAACAGCCGCATACCTAGGCCTTCTTCGTTGCCTTGCTCGTACATGCCCAAGTTTAGCGCGTCGCCGTGGAAAGTGAAAGATGCGGTAAGATCGACGTTGCCACCATCTGAGCATGTCAACGATTGGCTGAGGTGTGTATCAGGGTGCGAGTCAGCGACACCATGGAACGTGAGACTCTGCAACGCGCCTTCTAAACCGGCGTAGATGTGCGGGCTGGTAGCTGAAGGGATGGAGAGATTGTACACGGGCGAGTCGTGGCGTGCGTGGGGCGGCGAGACACGCGGGTTCAAGTAGATGTTCCATCCACCACTCAGTGCAGCTACGCCATCTTTAGTGTCATTGACAATGGCATTAGCGGCGAAGTCCTGGTTTCTAGGCTGCTTCCGGGGTGCACTCGGGAGAGCGATGCTATGGTATGCATGTGAGCCGGCCAGTCGCAAGTCAAACACCTTGAGCATGCTATGCATTGATACGCCCACGACTACGCGCTCAAGCCCCTGCGTTGCGAGCGAGTAGACTGATGAGTCATTCGTGGGGTCCCAGTAGAGACCTTCGACGTCGCGCGGTGAGCGTAGATCGTGCAGGCGCACAATGCCGTCGTAGCCACCGGAAAGGAAGATGTCGCCACCATCAGAGCCACCCTGTGTACGGCCTGATATAGATATTATCGGATATACTGATGTTTGCGAGCTGCGGCTGGTGCCTAGTGTAAAAGAACGGTAGGGGTTGGACAAGAAACCGGTTGTGGTGATCTTGTAAATTTGGATTGGTTCGCTGGACGGGCCAACGCCGATGGCAACTTTATCGTCTGTTAAGAACTGACAAGACCAAATTCGGCCTGTTCGAGCTCCCGAAATGGTCGGCGAGACATCTGATATTGCTTCAATAGGCTTGTCTGAGACATCGCAATCGAGAGGAAAGAGGGACAATGACGTATCGCCAAGTGTGGCAGCTAGTAACGGGGAGCTCGAATGAGATACAGTGAGAGTACCCACAGCTCGATCGACTGTGTCGAAGCCTTGTTCGATCGTTTGATGTTGCTGTGGATCTACGTCGAGCCGTGCAAGCTGGCCAGAGGCCGTACCGAACACCATAGATTCAAACCCCTGCTCTTTCTGGTGCGGGCGAAGCAGTCGCAGACTCGTGATGTCATCCCGACCTTCATTACTCTCTGGGATTTTGTACGTGTACCAGGAGCTTGAATGCCCGAAGGCGTCCACGGTTGTGGTACTGCCCTTCACATCCTCATCTGCTCTGTTCAAACCCGCCTCTTTCGATCGCATCACAATTTGCGTACCGGCAGACCATACTAATGTTTCTCTCCTCTTCGACCATGAACCTAGCGTCTCTTCATAGCTGTCGATACTGGGTTGGTAGCCCATGGTCTGCCCGCGAGGTCCCCTCCATGGCGCCGACACCCAAGTATTCAGACTCGTAGTCTCGACACTGGGCTCTAAGTATCTGGCAATAAAGCCCTTTCTCGTCCAATTCCGATAGAGGGTTGTCATGCCATGTACTGAATTCTGGGCATCAACGTCCAGCCCGCTAATGTGAAAGCGCCCTTTGAGCAAGGCCTTCCATCCGTCGAGTTTCGCAAACTCTGATAGCCGTTTGCATGTCAAGGCCAAGTGCAACAGGTCCAGGGGCCTGTCGAAATGACTTGTAATTATTGAGATGATCTCATTAGGCAACTTACTGAGTGTTGCCATTGTGCAGGAGCGTCGTTGGTGCCTGTGTTGCTGCTGTCAAATTATCTTAAACATCTTTAATTTGCAAATTTTTGTCGCTGACAGCCGGAGTCATCAGGCACCCCAGAGGATGTGAAGTCGTAGCATTCTGTGATGTTGACTGGCGAATGACTCTTCAGCGATGACGACAGGGCCATGCTGTGCGGCGGCTGGAATTGCCTAGCGTCGTGCATCAGCCACATCTCCTTTTCCACGCAGGCAGCCCTCCAAGGGTAAGCAAAGATGATCTACAAGCTCGCCATGGTGATCCTACACATGCAGGGCCAAATGTCAGTACTATTTTACGTTTCTGGTACGGTAGCTAGCAGCCTTCAATTCGAAACACGAAATTAGGGTTTGCGCTAGCGCACGTGAGCTGGGGACGTGACGTGTGCAGAACCCCGAGCCCGTTCACCACGCGTCTCATCTCTCGACCATCTATAGCTGGCTCCATGAGGGATTGCTCGTCCCAGTGAAGCACGTGTCAATGTATATGAAACCATCTTCTCGGCCACCATGACCACAGAACAGCTTACGACCGGGGCACGCACATCCTCGGTCAACGGTCTCTTCCGGTGCTTAATAGCTGGTATTATTGGTCCACATCTGTTCTGGCGTTGACAACTCCGGTACCTAGCCGACATTATCACCATGCAAGCGCCAACCTAAACCAAGGTCTACCGGCAGCTGTGATCTGCAACTTGCGACAGTTATCACCGGCCCTTCTCCACCTCACCCTGACATTGATGCATACCACCAAGAGCTGACACAACTTGCACACGTTGCGACACGCTGTTGCGCAATGGTGGCCATGGCAACGAGCGAGAAGAGAGTGTACGAGCTTATCAGCATAGTAGGGACCAACATAGAGCGACTGCGACAGGGCATCAACGCGCTCCGGCAACTGCACGACCGTTGGACTGGCCGTAATGAAACAGTTATCAATCTTATAGCACAACTCACGGCTCTGCGCTCGAACCTGGATAATGCGCACGATTGGCTCAGCTATGCGATCAACGATTTACATCCTCAGCTCCTTTCCGACTTGGATGTGCTGATGGTATCGTGTGCATTGCTTGTCAGACATGTAGACCAGCTGGTCGCAAGCCTCCAACAACCAGATCCCGGCGCGACAGATTGCGCAGTCAAGTTGAAGTATGCCGTCGGCGGCCGGTCGATGGAACGGCTTCGAGACGTTGCTGAGCGACAGTCAGAGTCTGTGCGCATATTACTAGCTGCATGCAAATGGTAAGTGTCATCTGTTCCATTCTTTTGGAAGTATATATTGCAGGTTTCTGACCTTGTCAGTCATACCACTGCTCAGCGCAAGATTCTGCTTCACAAGAGCCGCCAGATCAGGAAGGAGGATGACCTGTCCATGAAGGTGTTAGCACGGTCCTCAAGGTGGGATGGCGGATGCATGACAGTCCTTACGGGTGTCTCAAGAGGCATTCAAGGACTCAAATTATCTTACCACAGGAAGTTCAAACGCAAAGATACGTACGAGGAGCCAACCGAGAAGGACTACGATAATGCCGCAGCCGCCATCAGATCCTCGGCGATTGATCGTGCGCTACAGGAAGATAGCATGACACTTCGAAGAGAAACGAAGCTCATGCTGATGGGCCAAGAAAACAGCGGTAAAGACCTCATCATGCACCAGATCAAGGTTCTCTACGCCGAAGGCTATTATTCACCAGAAGACCGCATGAGGTTCCGGGACACTGTGCGCTCGACAGTGCGACTGCTTATTCACTCCATGATCGATCTGCTGAAGGACACTGGTATCAACCTGCCCACGGCTTTGAACCATGATTTTGCCACCCTGCTGGACGAGGTGGATACGGTCGATATGCATTACATCACATCCGAAGCTGCAGCTGCAATAATAAACCTGTGGATCAGCGCTGAATTCTCATCGCTGTATCTCAAGAATTTTGAGATTGATTTCCCACAATACGCGCCATACTTTGCGCAAGAGGCCCAAAGGATAGCCTCAGAAGAGTATGTACCCACAGAAGCAGACATCATTCGCTTGAACCAGTCCATAGGAGGTATCAAGGAGCTCCGTTTCAGTTGGGATGAATTGGATGTCCACCTCTTCAACATCAACGGCTACATCCCCGACCAATTCCGCAAACGCTGGTTCCACCAATTCGACAGTGTAACTTCACTTGTCTATACCGTCGACGTCTCGCTCTACGATCGCCCTTTTTATGGCCAAACAAATAAATCCCAGCTCCTCGAAGATTTCGCTAGCTTCGAATCCTGGGCTACATCGTCAAACTTCGGCGACTCAGCTGTCATTTTGCTGCTGAACAACTTCACTCGCTTTCGCGATAAACTGCGCTTTTCACCACTCGAAACGCTGTTTCCGGAGTATGTACCTAGTGATACGGACCCGGATACCTCGGCGCGCCAGTTCATTCTAAAGCAATTCAAGGATGTCAACCGCAACGGGCTATCTATCTACTCATTCTGGGTCGACCTCGATATGAGCGATAATCAGCATCTGTATGCGGCGCTCAAGAAAACGTTACAGCACATTCAGCAGCGGAAGGCGAGGTGTGAGGTGCGGCATGAAAGTTTACCGAGTAGTAGTTCGGGCTCTGGACTTGCGAAGAAGTTGACGAACAGTAGGTTGAATCTGCGGCTGAGGAGCGGGTCGAGATCGGAGGGGTTCTTGTCGGAGAATTCGGTCGAAAGTCAATTTTCATAGTGTATTTGGCGTTATTTGGAAGGGAAGTCTTAAGTGTGCTGGTGCTGTTTGATCACTTTGTAAATGGCATGGCGTTGAGGATGGAAGATACCATGCTGAACGGTCCTTTGGGATCTATTTCTGACAGCAAGGCGATATAGTGTACACATGCAAGAGTCAACGTACATACGATTGTGGTAGGGAATTAATAGTATTCTATGGATGCGAAGGTCATCTAGAGCAGTTCTTGAATGCCTCTGTGGTGACGAAAGAACAGATCATTGCGGCTCGTATGGATGATATCGGCGCCCATACGAATCTGTAGCAGCGCCTGCCGGTAGCTCCTCGCTTGTGTGGTACTGCCACGATGGCGCGTAGGAACTAGTCACTGCTTGTTGCTGATGTACGGTGTGCGAGTACATGGCCTCGAGCTCAGTCGATGACCACGGGTATGCATGTGCTGAATAAGTATAGTTGTGTGAAGGGTTTACTGTGGGATGAAATGTGCTGGGGGTCGATCCAGATGAGATCCAAGCTGGGCAAGTAGTAGTTGTCAGGCCACTCTGAACGTAGGTTGTCGCCAGCGGGCCGGGGCTTGAATATGGGTCGTTATACATGAATACTCGAGTAGGCGATGCGATGGGCGGACCCCATGCATGACTGGCGATCGATGCATGATCAGGTTGTGGAGAGCTGAAGTGGCCAGATACAGCTGTGATGTGAGGAGATGCGCTTGCGACAGAACGCTCGTAGCCTATCGATCCTGAACAGGATCTTTCCTCGTAAGGGCTTGTTGATCGCGTGTAGGCCTGCTTCTCGCCTGACTCGTCGTCTTCGAGTAGCTGCTGAAGCTGCTGAAGCTGCTGAAGCTGCTGAAGCTTGCGTTTGCGTTTTTCACCTGAGAGCACCAAATGTCAGTACTGTCAGGCTTCTGGTCTAGGTTGTGCTGAAGGCATACGATAATTCCGCGATGCTACCCTGTTCTGTTGTTTGCGCACCTCGCTGTTCACCTTCCTTGGTCTTGTGTCTGGCTCTGTGGCAACTGTCGAGTGTGCCCTCGATAACATGGGCACTTCTGGACGGGGCTTGGCACGATGGTTCATGTTTCGTGAAGGCGAGCCCTCCCACATTTGATGAGAACTCATAGACAGCAGGTCAAATTACAACTCTTTGGGCGATATGGAACTAGATCAGCAGCTGTACGAGGTTGTATAGAAAGGTGACGAGACCCAGCCTCAGCCGTTGAAAGCTAACGCTAGCTGCATAGAGCATGTAGACTCGTGAATACGCTGCTGATTAAGGATGATAAGAATAGTAATTTGGATTTACAGGAACGGCGGATGTAAGCGAGCTTCCGCAACTCTTTTTCCGCCGGTAAGCTGGGCATGAATCGCGACGTAGCACATGCAGGACGCGTTGCGCTCTACATGGAGTTCGTACGTCACCATGGTGTGTAGAAAAGACTATGCTTCGTGGCGCCTGTCCTTACTGTAGTCACAGTCAGGCCACTGGCAGCCCGAATCGACCTGAGTTGCATCTTGACCATTCGAGGAGGTTCAAGTATTTCCATTGCTTCTTGATTAGTTGAAAATGTTGTTTGCAACAGATTATAGAAACAGTTGTGGACGACCGAGCTTGGTCCGGTGCCATTCGATACGCGGAGTGCGAAGGGGTGAGCTGAGTAGCGGCCCTTGCAGCAAGCCTTTCTCGCCTCCGGCGGCGGGCGTCCCGTAAAGCGTGGCAATAGCACTCAATTTGGCACATGGCGCGGGAACGCGGACGGGAGTGCGAGCGACTTTGCCGGTGTGTTGTTGTGATGTTCGAACACCGTGATTCCCTGACAAAACGCTGCTGTGTGGGGCTAGCGTGACGATTACTGAGCCGCGCTATGGCAGTCTCACTCCGCTCTTTCGTCACAGACCAAGTCATCAGCTATAACCACTCATAGTCATGCTCTACATTCCAAATATTCGGTTGTGGAACCTGTCTTTCTATCAGACGTCTAGTGTACTTACAAAGACGTGGCAAGTATGACAGAATACTGTACGGAGCAGTTCCCGTTTTATTTTCGGTGCCAGAATGACGCATCAACAGCCCCAGGAGATTTGCGGGGTGTCAAAATACCTGTCTGTACTGTGGTGATTATGTGTCGTAGCGCAGTATATACTGTGTCGCTGCTGTTTCGTAGTTGAGCCTGGCCACAATAAGCAGAACCTGCTCGACTTGAGATTGGTCTGAAGCCTGTCAGCACAGTCGTTTGTGTGGAGAACCATCTTGAATATCGTGCATGGACAGCGGGAAACATTCGAAGAGAAGAGATCGACTGCCTCCGGCAGTTGGCAGCCCTGACCCAGTCATTTCTCGCACAATATGGAAGGGGCATGGAGATCAACTACCAAGGGGCAGACCACCTGCTACATGTGCTACAGCTACTTTCTAAGCAATAGCTCCATCAATCATGGAACCTCGAGCTTCGGAGGCAGTATAATGCGTTGGACTGGGATGCTGAACGGACTCCAACGACGATAGGGCTGTTAGAGAGCCAGTACCCGCGATCCTGATTTCTCCTCTTCTGATACCTGAAAGGCGGCCACATCATGACCTGACTGGATTCAGGTATGCCTCCAACTCTTCCTGCAAAGAAGCTTGGCAGTTTGTTGTCCATCTGAATAGCAGTCGTTGTGAAATACAGCATTGTGATACGGCTTTATCGTCAACAATACAGCGCATGTCAGCTCACCTTCGGTACCTGCAATTCGGCCTATGGAAAGCGATCAGTAGCGAAAGGAAACCTTCTCGCAGCACCATTTGCGGCTGTAAAGCGTTCGAAGGATCAGATGCAAGAGGAAGGCGCGATTTGACCTGCTGGACCTGATTACACCTCCCGCTCCACGCACAACAATCATGGACTTCTTCACAGACAATTAATTTGACCCGGACTACAAGGGGTATTAGCTCGATTTCAAGCATCGTGACCGTCACGACTGTCTTGCCGATATTCTGGAGCGCTGCAACGATCACTACTGTAGTTTTGATCCCAGTTGCGACTGGATCGGTGCACTAGACTCAAAGTGTATGTCCTACTCTTTCGTGAATGCTACAGCTGTCATTTTAGAATTCGTCGCATTAGTACCATAGGAAGGTAGCTTCAAAACGGCGACGATGATTGTAAAAGCTCATTGTTGCTTCTCTCACAACTGCTCCTTCGAGCGTTCATATTGCAAGTGAGCAGCTTTTCTAATTTCTTCTTTACCTACATTGATCCAACGCATACCAGGAAAATTTCTTGAAGCCAAACTACGGTGAATGAGCTCAGACACGTGTACTCTTTCAATCAAGTTTCAGCACCGGGATCAAGAAGGCTGCGAACGTTCTGGCAAATTCTGAAGCCGGGGATCGCAACAGGTGCGATGTCGTTCGGTCCTTTATAGAAAGCAGTGAGTTTGATGTCGATGTCGTTCATTTCGACACAAACGTTCAGGTCAATTTCCCAGATTTGTCGATTACGGACGTTTTTGGGTTTTTGTACCTCCATGATGCGTGCCTTGAGGTGGGTAAGGTTAAAATTCGCATCGCCCGCGGATATGTAACCTTCGAGATCGTCAGAATGCATCTATAGTTGGATAGCTCAAGATATTACCTTTGTTTCTCGGATTGTCTAATTTGAAGAAGCTCTCTGTGGCTGTTGGATGCATGATCAGCTCTTCCCACGCAATCCACTCTTCATCATCCTCTGTAAAAAGGTGTGTAGACAAGAACGTATGTTTGTAGGAGCGCTGGAAAGCATCCCCCTGCACAGTTGTTAGCTCAACCATGAATGTCTTGCGCTGGACTTACTCTTCTTAAGAACCACTGTATAATATCTGAGATATACATCCTACCATTACCTCCGCGGGTGAGCTTTTGATCATTCACCTCTGGAGTGTAGGCGGCCTTCTAGTACGGAATATCCCGAACTACACCAACACTCATACGCAACGCTCTTTCGGGACCATGCTCCTTGTTCATTGCTCTCAGAAGCGTGCCAATAGCGGTAGACGTTGCCGACTGCTGAGGTGGTGCGACGATGAAGTCTATGTTCGATGAGTGCTCTTCGTTATATTCGCGTAGGGTGCGTCTTAGAGAGCTTCTGAGGTAGGGTGAGTCGCCCAATCCACCTGTAACCACCAACTCATGGACTTCTGGGCTCGCTGCACGCGCCATGTCGAGCAGTCTCACCATTAGGCTCTCCACTTTCCTCTTAACCCTACCAAACATCTTCCCCATCTCCTCGCTGTCATTTATTAGGTCTCTCTCGCTTAAAATAGGGAACAACATACCTAGAGAGTACGTAATAGCCAGAGGTCAATCGTGGGTTTTGATCAGATTTTACGAGACCAACCACACGGAAATCGTACGTGGCGCTACTTGCTACATCGATAAAGCTTCGTTTCTGTATGTCGAATTCCCGCACACACGCCTCTATAAGATCGTACTTAGTAAAACCAGGTTCAATCGAACCAAGGCAGTCTTGCTCGTTAAGATCCTTTTGAAGCTGCATACGGAACTCTTGATTGACATCAGTGCCTCCGCACATGATTCCTGCATGCTGTTAGCGAAGCGCAGTTGCTGACGCTCTGAAAGTCACCTACCCTGCGCTGCTACGACTTCTCTATTCAAGCGCAAAGGATATCCGTGAGAGACTATATTGACAGCACCCTCTGTAGTACCTCCCCCACTGTCTACATTCACGATGGTCTCTCGAGCCTGCAAATATATTAGCCGTCGTCCAGATGGTAGGGTCAGTATTCTCTTACTTGGATATTATGGAAGCCAGATTCTACAACGTAGAGTGCGGCAGCTTCCGCTTCGTTGACCATGAAAATGTTGTACGGGACCGCTCCACCCGTGCCGAAGTCTGCATTCTGCATAGCCTTTCGCACGCACATGCTCATGATCAGATTGGATGTCGGCGTGCCAACTACCGGTACACAGAAAGCAATCTCAACTAATTTTGTTTTGTCACGAATATAACTCTCACCGTGAAGGATAAACGTACCATTGAAGCTGTTGTCGACTCCGTAGTTGCTGTAAAGGACTGATTTAACATGCTTAAAGCAGGCGGTCAGAAAGTCACAGATAACGTCGTGATCTTCTTCAATAATTCCGGACCGTCGGAGAAGCTTGAGCTTTCGCAACAAGTCAGTCCTGGCCTCTTCTGTGTGGGGACTCTGGTAAAGGAGCAATTTTCCGCGCTCTAAAAAGAGCTCGTTAGGATAGGCGGCTCGATCAGGGTGGTTTGAGGGCTTTGCGAAAAGGTTCTGGGCTTCATATCCAATGAGGGTCTCCTTGGATGCATTATTGCTGTAAGCTATGACTGAAGGTAGCTGCCTATTGCCTAGTTGCGCGTAGGCGTCTCCTGGAAAACTGCTTAGAATCTCGTATTTGTGGTCTGCGTCCCAAGTGGATAGCCTGAAAGCTATACTGGTGTTGACGGTGCCGTAGTCAAGGCCCACTATGACAGTAGGCTTGGAAGCCTTCTGAGATTGATCAGAAAGGTTTTCTGCCGTGTTGGACTGTGTCGGTAGCGCCATGTTCGCACGATGGGAAGAGCCCATTACTGTGGTTGTTGTGCGTTCCCTGATAAGGCACCTGTCTGTCGGGAGAATTAGCCTCGCGTGTCGATGTGATGGCGGGATAAGCGCCGTCCGTTGTCATGGAGATCAGGATACCCAGTGAAAGTGGGCGTAGGTGATAGATTACGGAGCGGCTTCAGGCGGCAAAGCACAAATGAGCACTGGTTAAGTGAAAGAACCGGACTGGTAACACCAATCAAAGCGTCCCCGAATTCTGATATAGTATCGTAGTGAGGGAACCCATAAAAGAGAATATGTAACAGGATCTATAGCTTCTTACATAAACCGGTTTCCTCGCCGATCTTGTAAAGCTTGATAGTTGCACAAGAGCGTTTGCTTCTTAGCAAACAAGATCACGACCAATGACACGTCACATCCAGTCTCTACTCTCAAGTGGCAAAGTAAAAGACTGGGATATCCCGGGCATCTCTGACTCACTCACTTCGTGAGAAGATCGCTTCCATCGTTTTCCAGATATTTCCGCCTCTGAGGAACGTTTGCATCTCACCACACCAACAATCTCTGGTGCGCAGCGACAACTAAAAGCCCAAAGAACCCCGGTCATTTGTGTCGACGCGAGATCTACTGAAAGTTCAATATGTCAGAGCAACGAGTCGCAAGGTCACCCACAAGGTCTACGTGGAGCGAGAGGGAGATAGCATTTGTGTTCTACTACATCGACGTGTGCAAAAAACCGGCAAGGACTACAGAACGACTGTCCTAACGGCAATACAGAAATTTTCACGAAGGAAGATTGGAAAGATTGTCAGCCTGGAAAACCAATTGCGCAAGTTGCTAAAGGATTGGGGAAAGGCCAGTCCGAGTCTGGCTCCCCTTCTGGTCGAAGGAAGCGCCCATCTGAAGGGCATTCACAGTGTCCCAGAGGGAGTGCAAATGGAATTGAAGCGTATGCAAGCGAAATTGAATGCTAATAGACATCTGGACGACACGGAAGAAGGTAACGAAGATGTCTTGAATGCCGATGAGCTCGAGGTTGCTCAGACAGTAAGTGAAACTCTGCTTACATGAGCAAGGATATTGAACTGCAACAGGACGATGATGAACCGACGGGTCAGAATGATGACCCAGGACGCCTCAATGGACGGACCGAAGCGTCACGGAACATGTTCGCACGTGGAGACAAGCCTGCTCATGATATTGACTCCTAAACACCACATGTCGCGGAAACGCCAGAGTCAGCAATCACACCACCTGTAGTTGTGCCTGGGAGAAAACAGCGACGCAGACCTATGGAGCTTTCAAATTCTGATGCGTTGTCAGTCCAGCTGACCAGAAGACCAGGGAGCGATATGGGAACGTCTGAGCACGAGCAGCTGCAATTTTCCCAGTCATCAAAGACCCTCTCTCTTACCTCCAGCAGTAACACAATACCTACAGCGCCAGAGAAGTCACCAAACAAGAAACTCAAAATCTCCCATTCTACTCCCGTCGCTAGCTCCAGCTTAACGGAGTTGGTGGCCCCAGTTCAGTCTGGTAACCCACAACACGAGACACTGCATGCCAACGAAAAGACAAGGACACTGGAGTCAAGGCTTGATACTCTGCAGATGCAAGTAGATATTCTGCTGGGGGTCTCGCGGGACGTCATGGGAAAACTGATGGATGAGGGCGGAACTTTCGACAAAGCCACGCGAGCCCATCTCAGACGCCTGTTCGATGATACCAAGGATCCAAATACGTTCAACTCAAGGCAGCAAGATGACCTACGAGCTGCTATACGTACGTCTGAAAGGCTCAAAACGTGGCAGCAGCAGCTCGTTAAGGGCGCAGATGTGTACCTGAACGTTAACTTCCCCGAACCACCAGATTCGGATACGGTAGAGAATTTATGGCATCGGCTTGCGACGAAATTTCGCCGTGCGATAGGCTTGCGAGACGAAAAGCCTGATGAGCTACTAACTCCTGAGTCGGCAGGTTACTTAACGGCTCGCATCGAAGACATTTTGATGGATCGCCTAGCGAACTGTGAGCTGGAAGATATCGCTGAAGAGGTCAAAGATCATGTCAAGAGTCGATATGCGGTCCTTGCACTTTCTAGCGCAGTCTTCTGTCGTGATCTGTTCCGTTCTCCGGAGCCAATGTGCTCATCAGTAGCACCAAGCCTTATGGTGGTCTATGACATGCAGCGTCAATCCCGTGAGTGCTTTCATCTCTTCCTTTGAATTCCATTGCTGACCTCGTCGCAGAAGGCATAGCGGCAGTCCAGCACTTGGACATGATTGTGACCAAGATCCTGTTCGACAAGCCTGAGCATCGTATAGATGATCAAAAGCGTGCAGCAAATATCCTTGTGGTGCTGAACAAGACGCTTCGGGTTTCAGGCTCTGATCTGGACACTTTCGGAGACCTAGAGCTGCACGAATCGTGGGTTATGGAAGCTGTTAAGTTGAAGAAAGAGCTGATGATTAGTCCCAACGATTACCGCATTCATGTCAGCAAAGCTGGCAGTGCATTTGATCCAGCGTGGATGACAGGTGTAGGCCAAGATGGTCGCCCTGTTGATGGTCGGAACATTGGTTCACGAAAGGCAGTCTTGTGTTTGTTTCCCGCGATCTTGAGACTGGAACGTCAGCAGTTAGGCGACGATGCAAATATCACCGACGCTCTCGTGAGCCACCGAAAGTTTCTGCCAACACGTCGGGAGAGGTCCAGCTTCGATCCTCAACGTTGCATTGCAAAGGCTATTGTCTTAGTCATGTAAGCCATGCGAAAGGGCATCGCTTTCTGGATTGGGAGCATACAATTGGACATGCTGCGTTGCATTTGAAACACTTTGTCGTTTTCAGAGAACTGTCACGGCCACCAGTACGTCTCTGGTGTCCATTACGATAGAGACTGCGCGCTCGTCTCAGACTGGGTGCCTAAATTCTGCATGATCTGCGGTGAATGCGTGTAGTCGAAGATTGGGTCTTTCTAGAAGTCTTGAATGGAAAGTATAATTCTATTATCTTGAGAAATGAAGCCGAGTTTGCGGAGCAGACATGTGCTTTGCCATGTACATGGGACATAGCGTTTTTCTCTGCCACTCGAATCGCCTTTGTGCATATCCACATAGGCACCCAGCATTACACAACAAGGAATCTCGGGGTCCGCATAGCTTTCATAATATCAAAGAAGGAGTACTGATGCCATACTGAAGCACCAGAGTATGTCGTGAGTATCGATGCCATCAAGTACTGGTGGCCAGTGATCCGTGCATTTTGAACTGCAGCCAATACTTGTATGCTTGTATGCATGCGGCTTTGTGACCGCATCCCAATCTCCATTCAGATAGAAAATCACTTTGGAGAATTGAGCTTTCGGTATAGCGGGTCACTAGACCCTCCAGTCAGAACGATTCTGCTGAGGTCATACCCCTTACCAAGCTTTATCCTGGTGGCGAATGCTCCAGCTTTACTAATAATCTGTGTGAGCGTAGATCCGAAGACTCCGGCTTGACTCGACCTAGATGTAAGCATATAGTGCAGAGAACGTGGAGATAGAGCACTGATGGCTGGCAGGAAGAGGGCGACTCTTTATCTCTTTCCACTTCGGTTCGCGCAGGATGCCACGCGCTTCGCTAAAGAGGCAAGCCCGGAGAGTTCTTTCGTGAATAACATTGGGATTATCCTCGCCGTCCAGCGAATGCAGGGACTTTGATCTCCAGAATTTTGCGGCAGTTGTTGTATTGGTGCTACGGAGATCCTCTTGATCCCACTCATTTGGTACAACGTGGTATGGCGCAAACAGATGGAGCAGCCCTCAAGAGACGAGTCTTATGGTCCCACATCAACATGGATTGACAGGGAAGTGATAAACTCTGGAGGCTGTCCGTAGTCGGCCCGCAAAAATACCACGTCTAATACTGCTCATCAGGGTGCAAGGTCTACCCTATCGTACAAAGCACAAAACCAGCTTCTTGGGAACACAGAAGCTGCGAGCCCGGATGTACGTTTTCCTGTAGATGTCCTGATATAAATTCCACTTCATAAAAAAGCACCATCTCAGAACCATCACACCACCGTAACCAGCTTGCAATTTCAAGGTAAAGTCTCTCGCGTCGTCCGTCCTGTTGCGAGCGTCTCTGGAGGGAATTGAGACTGGAGCGGAGACTTGTGATGGTGAAGGAGGGAAGAAGGAAATAAGGGAAAAAGGTGCTTGTCGGCTTGACTGAGGAAGTGGGATTAGTGAAGTAGGCTGTCAAGGTGGAGACAGAAACATGAGGGTATATGATGCGCGTGCATTTCACGTGTGCTCGTCTGGTGCAAAGTGGCTGGCTAGCGAAGAGGAACGTGAGATTCGACCAGCGGTCTTTCCGCGTCTCCAAGTGCTATCTCTTCCATGTATCTAACAACACTAGGAGATCCTCAAGTGCTACTCAATGCCGCTCAGGCATCTGATGCTGCCGTTTTGCATAGCCCTCTTCATCCAATACACTCTGCAACCTACCCTCCTCCCTTACCACATCCATCACGAGGTCCGACACATTGCCCTCAAGTAACACCTTGCAGCCTCTGGGCAGCCACCGCAGTATATGGAAGGCGTTGGCATGGACATTCGTCGCGTGCGTCATGCGTCCATCGTCAGGAAGCCGCGCTTGCAGGATGATTTTGAATGTTGCGAGACCCCAGCAGTATCGCAGGCCCAGGCGGACCAAGTCCGCGAAGCCGTCGAGAATGTCGTGATGGCTGGGGATGGTGAGGGAGACGTGTTTTATTAGTGAGCGGGAGCGTTGGTGTAGGGTGCTGAGGGTGTATGTCCCACTGGCGAGGGAGAGGTTGAAGGTATTTGCGCTGTAGAGCACGGACCGTGCTTCCTTGTAGACCTGCTGGTTGAGGCGTAGTATGTTGGGCACGATTGGATCGAGTGGCGGTGCAACGTCCGGCGTGGGACTGGGATTGCGGCGGCGGCGGACGGGCGGAGAGGTATCGCTGGGCGAAGTGAGAGTGCCTGAGCTGGTGTCGAGTGATATGGAACCATCTTCGGGGTCTTCTTCCAAGGGTCGCGGAGCGTGAAGAAAGAGGGGTGTGTCCCGGTAAAGTGCCATATAATAGATGTGGAGACGCAATTCTGCAGGCAGCTGCATGAACGGAAAGATATCTTTGCGCTCGAGTGGACTGTCGTTGGTAGGTGAGGATTGCAATGTTTGCGACTCAGTCAATGAGCTTGGTTCTGGAGTCGCAAGACCATTGCGGAAAGTTGTAGTCGAGAGGCTAGGGCATGTTCGTCCATTGCGCGCGTCGCGCCTCTCTTTCAATCTCTTAGACGCCCGCAGTGGCTCTGCCTTTGCTTGCTGCCCAGTATGTGATTCGCGGCGCGTACGCTTCCCGAGCGCAATCGCCTGTGTGGATCCAGCCATTTCCAATATTCAATATCCCAACCAGGGGTTCTGAGGTTAATGTAGATAGAATATGAGAAGGCGATTCCATGCGCCTTTGCAGCAAACAGGGATTTAGTGATGACGATATAGCAGATGAACAAGAGTATGCTCTGGGTCGCTCGGCACACAAACCAAAAGCGCCAAACTGTGAATATGGTCAGAACTCTATCGGGCAAACAATGCGATCATAGCATAGAAGCGACGACGCGAGGTCTGGGATCGGGAGCCAGGCAGGGTTTGTGGGGTTGGGGAGATGGAGACGTGCGCCAAGCGCCGGGAAGGCTCCGCTTCTCATGCGCGGTCCAGATCCCTCAAGCCACCCTCGTGCGATCACGTGTGTCCCAGCGTCAGACCTTCCCAGAACGGAACATTAACCTTCAAACGATGGGTGAAAGGTCAGTGAGTTCGGATAACGCGTGTTCACGATCGACTGAAGGGATCCACGCATATCGATAGAGTTTGATCGAACTAGCTACCACGCAAACCACCCATGCCGATGATGCAATAAGAAATGTGTTGTAACGGGAATCATTTAGCGTCTACGAAACCGCCCGTCCCTTATGTCCTGTCCCATTCCTCCTAACCGGGAGAAGCTTTTAGGTATCTCCGCCACCTCGCGGTGGCCCGAACGTAAAGAAAGCAGATATAGGGCAACGCTCCGACTCAAATATCAAACAAAGAAACGCATTGCCACTTTGCGGCCTCGAGAGTGCAACCTTTACAGATCTATTAAGTTGTTGCCTCCCTGTGGCCTTTGCTGCTGCTGTGGAGCGCCGAATGGATTCGCGGACTGACCACCGTAGGGGTTAGCCCCAAAGTTGCCGGCGGGGCCAGTCTGAGCCGGCATCAAGCGGCTTTGCTGAGGCATTCCTGTGAATTGTGAGTTGAGGAAGGGGTTGTTGCCAGTAGCATTTGCATTGATGCGGTTCAGACCCGCACCGGCCGAGTTCACAAAAGTGCCTGGTGCTGTGTGCTGAGCTGGGAGTCGTAGGTTGCCAACGTTGCCAAAGGTATCCTGGCCTTCTCCTGTCGCAAGAAGAGCGTTGAGGCGTGCGGCGTGAGGGTCCATCTCTTTCTGAGGCTGCTGCTGCTGCTGCTGCGGTACTGAGAAAGATACCGGCGGGTTGAAAGAGGTATTGTTGAACTGTGTCTGCGTCTTTTGCTCTTGCAGAGTGTTTAGCGACGGGACACGCGCTGCTTGCGTTGCGGTCTGAGGCCTGTTGAACCCCTGAGCAAAGGGGTTGTTCGAGCCAGTGGGCTGCGGCATCAGGGCCTCTTGCTGGTTGTTGCTTGCCCAAGGGTTGTGATTACCAGGCTGGAGTGTGCTCTGCTCTTGGAAGGGCTGCTGTTGTTGCTGCTGCTGGCCCATCCCACCAAATTGGCCGTAAGGGTTGTTCATGTTGAAAGAGGTCTGCTGGGGCTGCATGTACTGTGCTTGCTGCTGCTGCTGCTGTTGCTGATTGAACTGATCGAAACCCGTCTGCTGTGGCTGCTGTTGGAAAGGCTGGCTATAACCCCCATAGCCATTCTGGAATCCGGTCTGTTGCGGTTGCATGCCAGTTGGCTGAGAGTATGCGTTGTTCAGGAAACCGGTGTTTTGTGGCTGCTGCTGGGGCTGCTGCTGATCCATCAAGTTGCCAAACCAGTCAACCTGTCCCTGCTGCTGGTACCCCTGGTTGTTGCCAGTCGGCTGGTACGCGCTGGGCTGTGCCGTCGCATCACCGAAGAGCAAGTCTGCATTCGTCTGTTCGAGTTCCTTCCGGCGCAATTCCTCCTCTTCTTTACTGAGCTTGATCGCCTTGGCCAGGTCGTCGTCATCATCGGGGACGGTGGTCCGTTCCCTACGCTTCTTCTCCTCCTCAGCCTCGTTCTTGCTTGCCTCGAGGGCAAGCTTGAACTCAAGATCTTCATCTTCGCGGCGCGCCCGCGCATTTCCGCCCTCTCGTCGCGGCCTGTGGGAGCCCTCTCCGTGTCCGGCGGCGTGGTTCCCGGGATATTCCTCAATACCAGTCACGCGTGACTTCCACGACTTTCTGTCGGCCCGTTCGGCGCGCAGTCGTTCCTCGTCCATGATCAAGGAGGTGAGCTCTTTAGCTGCCATTCGCACTAGCCGTTGTCAGCGTTGGTCTGGATGAGCCACTCAGCGCAACTTGCCGTTCTGTCCAACATCGCGACCATCTTCGTCGGTGTACTGGAACTCCCGCAGTGTCTTGATGATGTAGATGTTCTTGCGCGCCCAAGTCACGACTAGCTCGGAGCCCTCGTGCAGGCAGTAGTCAAGGACCTTGAGTGATTTAAGAACGTGGCGCCAGTTCTTTCCCTTGTCATTCAGTCGCTTGTCTAGCATGTCCATGACCTGATAGAAATCTGTCGAGCTGCATGTACCGTTAGCGCGACATCCGCAGCGCACGAGCTGGACTCACTTGTTGAAGGTGATTTGAGCAATCTCGGCCATATCTGAGCCCACCGGACCCCACGGGTCGTTGCTGGTGGCATTGCGGACCTTGACTTCGACCGCCGAATACCCCTTGGTGACTGTGCCAGCTGTTAGCTTCCACTGTGGGCGCAATGGAGATGCCGCAGCTTACCATTCTTGACGCTCCTTACGACCTTGCTCATCTTGGCTGTGATGTGGAGACTTCAGGACGCACGGCCAGAAGGGTATGCGACAGGAGGAGTGATGCTCGTGGGTGAAGTGTGCACGCTGCTGGTAAAGTCGTCGGTCCGTTGAGGGTGCGTGGAAGCTCTAGCGTTGGGTATGATGCAAGACCACAGTTCTGACTTGGCAGGCGGGCCAATGGAGGTGCCGGGGCGGCGAGAGCTGCGCGGCTGTGGCTGTGCAAGCGGAAGCAGGCGGCGTTCACGAGCGACAGTGACACAAGTGTCGTTGCAGAGGCAGTGGACAATGGAGTGGCAAGCTGGGCTGCTGTCAGGGTGCAGACGCAGGATACAGGGTGCTTCGTCATGCGAGGCTGGGGAGCTCGGCGCGCACAAGCAGCCGATCTAAGCGGTGCCCAATGCATACGCTCATCTTAGGCATCACGGGCGACTGCGTCGCATTCTTGCCGCGAATGTACATGTCCTGGATTGGTCTTCAATTCCATGGTTTCTCATCGACAAGCTGTGTAGCATAGCAGCTCAATGTCCCAGACCTCTGCACTATCAAGCCCACACCAGCGCGGCCTTGCTTCTCGCACAGACTGATGGACCAATTGTCAACCTGCCCAGGTTCACACAGGGTTCGGCCAAATGCCACTACATCACCTTTTACAATGCGACTTATTTGACCATTGAATTGCTACTGATTATTTGCTACTACTTGCGCAGAATGTTTAGTCTAAGGGCGGATGTAAATCCTTCATTAAGTACCAGTCTAAGTGAAAGTGTGCCTGTGTGTGCATAGCAAATAACCCACAAATGAGCCAGAGACGCCCTTGCCAGTCTTGAAAGGCACGCCTGACTCCGCCTGCCCACCATGGGACCACCCGTCCAGAGAAATTTGACCGTGCTCCTTGAACCAGATCCGACCGAGACGGAAAGAAGCTGTAATGGCTAAGTTGAGAGTACAAAAGAAAGCTGTACGCTGACAAGTCGCAGAAAGCACTCTCAGACCCTCTGAGACCCATGGAAAACCGCCATGCAGAAGGACTGATCAAATGAGAAACACGCCAGCTGATAGGAAGGAAATTTTTTGAGAACACAGGGGTATAGGTCCTGCCAAAACACCAATGTAATGGAAATCGAGACTCAAGGTGCTATTGTTACAAGAGGAGAGCGAACGATTTATTGCACAGCAGGGGCCCACAACTCATTGCCCATCCTCTGCTGGTTTGGGTTGTAGTGGTCTGGCTCGGTGCTGTTGGGACGGCGAATGGGGTGGTTCTGGTAGTACATGCTGTTTTGCGTGTTGCCGTACTGCGGCTCAGGGTACACATAGCCGTTGTCAGCAGCGCCTGGAGAGGGAAGGGCTTGCTGCGAAGGTGATTGCCAGCCCATGTTCGCCATGTGAGGGCTGCCGTTGGCGCTGTTAGTACCAGACTGGTTGTGGTTGGCAGAAGCAGGCGGCTCGAGAATCGGCGGTGGGCCATACGCGCTGGGGTGCGAAGTAATGGTGGGGCGAGAGTTGCTCACGCTCGACGTGTACGATTGTGAGGTCAGCGCTGGGGAAGCACGAGGACTCTGCTGAGGCATCTCGCTGCGCATGTGGGGAGGGACGTTGATGCCACCCATGTAGGCATAATCAGAGGCTTGACGGTGCATAGCAGGGACGACGCCCGCAGGCATGCCGTTGGCGGGGGACAGGGAAAGAGTCCGGTCATTAGGAGATGGTGTGTTCAAGGGAGAAGCGGTCTCAGAGAAATCACCACCGTCTGAGCGGCCAGTCCTGCTAGGTGCGGTCGCACGAGAAGCAAGAGCAGCAGCTGTGGCAGCAGCGGCCTCCTCGACAGTACCAGTGTGGTGGTTTTGGTGACGAGTCAGGGTAGTACGACGCGTGAATGTCTTTTGACAATCGGCGTACGGGCACTTGTACGGCCGCTTGCCAGAGTGAATACGACGATGACGGGCCAGGGAACTGGAGTCACTGAATGGCTAGAGACGACGTCAATATGAGTAAGGACACAGAAGAGGGTGGTGAACGTACCTTTCCGCAACGTTCGCACATGTGAGGTTTTTCACCGGTGTGGACGCGTTGATGTACTGTCAGGGCGGAGCGTTGGATGAACTGCTTGCCGCAGTTGGGGTAATCGCACACGTGAGGACGGATGCCGCTGTGAATACGTTCTATAGGAGTCAGTGCGTGCGTTGATGTTGTAGGCCCAAGCTTCAAAGCTTACCATGACGTGCGAGGTCACTGCGTCGCGCGAAGCCTTTACCACATGTCGAACACGCGAAGGCTTTGGGCGGGCCGTTGTCGCCGGCGGCGCGTCCTCCATGCTGCTGACTTTGCTCCTGCATCTGCTGCTGTGGCTGCGCGTACGCGTGGTCTGGGGGCTGGGGAATGTAGTTGTTGTTGTTGAGCATGGGCATAGCGGCCTGCATCTGCGTTGGCGATGGGTAGCGCATGCCATTCATGTGCTGTGCAGCCATCTGTGGGTATGCAGGCAGCTGCTGCTGCTGTGGTTGTTGTGACGAGTAGCGCGAAGAGTCGGACGGATGGGGTGACACGCCACGCTCAGAGCCCGTCTCTGACTTTATGTGGCCGTTCATGTACGGCGCAGCGCCAAAGTGCTGCTGTTGCATGTCGTGCTGCATTGCGCGCTGCATGCCGAAGTAGTCTCCGGTACCTGCGTGGACTGTTAATCGCGCGTTCAGAATCGTGCCCAGCTCCATCTTCTGACCAGAACAAGAGTCTCGCGTCGCGGAGGACCGGGAAAAGCGCTCACGAACAAAGAACGGAGTGGAGCGCACCAGTGAAGGAGAGGCGGTGTGGTGATGAGCCTCAGTCGCAGGGAGGCGCTGTGTCGTGATGACGGTGATCAGCGAGTCTCAACGAGCGTCGCGGTGATAATGGCCCGTTCCTGGGATCTCGAAGAGCTGGGCGGACCGCGTGCGGGTCAATGCAGCGGTTGCACTAGATGACGATGTCAGTCCAAATGTCGAGCGACAGCCGCGACGGCAGCTGCAGGAACTGAAAACGTGAGCGAGCAGCGGCGCACCCAGCAGGCACGCTGGGCCACGTCCGCCAGACTCGAAAAGGGGAGCGAGCGGTGAAGGACGTGTAGAAGCGCTGCGCAGAGTGCACGTGACGTTCACAGGCTGCAGGATGGGAGGAGACGTACCAGTAAGGGTATTGAGAAGGAACAGAGAGAGAACAGCGAGGTGCGATGAATGTGAGGCGTGGTGTTGTGAAAGTACTTCTTTCCTCGTCGCGCGCGGAGAGTTCGAATTTAGGCTAGTGCTATTTTGGGCGCTAGCGCAAATGGGAGGGAAGGCGGTCCCCTGGCTGAACGATGTGCAGGCGACAGGCAGGCGTGGCAGGGAGTCAAAGCTCAGGAGGCCTCTGCGCAATATCACGACCAGTGCAAATGCGGGTGCTGAACGTCTCTGAAACTGGAGACTTCGCCAACGAGTGTCTCTGCCACAGATGTCGCAGGTGGATGGCGCTCTGCACGACAGGCAGGGATGAGGAGCCGACCGCCTGAATATTTTCTCAGCTGTCCGCAGCCGCGCAATCCGAGAGACGCAGTGCAGTCCAATCTCGTATTGGCCGAGGAGCTGCCCTCTTTGCACTGATCTGTGATCCTGAATAGGCCGGCCTGAGCCAGTTCCCCTCTTTCAAGGAGGAGACTGCCTGACGTTGGCCGGTTCGAGGTGCAGCGCGATCAAACCTTCAACGGCTACTGGGCTGGCCGGAACGCTGGCCTGCACAACGACTACTCCAGCACACTGTGGGTGATGACCCTCGTGGCAAAGTAGGACAACGGCTGTTGAGAGTGCAGAAAGTAACGTGAGCTAGTATCTGTTTCCTGCGTCAGCTCGGTCACTTGCAGTTGTGCCACGTCTGTTCGCTGATGATCTGCTTCAGGAATGTACATGACGGCGATGACAAAGCTTACCTGGTCAAGTTTGTTCCCTCGTTGCGAGTCGACCAGTGTAGTAGTTGTATATATCGATGACAGTGCTGATCTGTAAGGAATTTGTTCTCGTGGCACTCGATATCTTAAATGCACTTCAAAACAGTGAGGCCAACATCCTCTACCAGTCAAGGCGCAAGGGACGTTCATATACACAGCACAGCACAGCACAGCACCGCACAGCACCTTGGTCGCCTCCTTCCAGCCTCATCACTATGGCGTTTCATGAGCAGCCGTATCCTTGTGTTCATCTTGCGCGCAGCAGACCACAGCTTCGCCATCGCGTTTCTGTAAGATCTCCGCTGCTACCTGCCAGGGCGCTATGGCATCCTGCGGCCTGCCTTCAGCCATCAGTGGCGCCCGCGTGTGCAGAATAAGGATCCACAACCCGGGCGGCAAATGTTGACGACGGCGCCGCATAATTCTGCAGAACTCATCCAGGGCATTCACCGAGCACGTTGTGGAAGGCGCGCACGCAACGCACACCGTGGCTGAGCCAGAAATTAAGCAATCATCTTGCGATACGCACCTTGATGCAGTCGGCACATCCACCGACATGGGGATGCGCTTGAGCCTCGCGCTTCGTCCATTGCAGCTTCCGCCCATGGGTCACCCCAGGGCGACCACTTTCACGCCGTCTTCCGGCCCGAGCAGCTGCGACACTTGGAGCGACAACTCAGAGCCTCCTGTGCGGGCGCATTAGGTTTGCGTCTGCAATGCCATTGGCCATGATTGAGTTTCGTTTGCGAGGCGAAGTTCTTGCGGTGAGCAGCCCCTGATCTTCCCTCTTCAACTGACTAGCGGACATGAACTGCTGGTGAGTGCAGTCAGCTACAGTACATCGACCACAGTGCGGCAGCGACACCCAGCTGCTTACTTCAACACGAAGAGGCTTGACATGTATAGCAGCCCAAAAGGCAGACTGGCCGTTATCTTCTTCCGGGCTTGCGTGCTTTGCAGCCAAACTCTCATGAACCTTAGCAGCTACAGGCACACCGACACGGTGGGCCTCTTGACGGCTACATTACACGTCACCTTGCACAAATCTGTCGGGGAACTCATCCACAGTACCGGTGCATTCACAAGAGAAGCTGCATCGGCTTGTTGTCGTAACTCACCGTCAATTGACCCACGCCAAGGTACTTCCACGAAACAGATTTAAAGCCTGCAATCGCCTGTTCTGCAAGTCGATGCACACCGCACAACACACAACAGTCGTTGAAGTGCCAGCCGTTTGTGCCGTAACGCACCAAAGTCTTGCGGTCCGTAGACAGTCGGCGCATTCAACTTCAGTTCTCATTTGCCTAACGGTGCCAAAACGCCTGCTTCCGCCAGATCCGTCAGTGCGCGACCCATGAGTCTGGTGCCATGCACGCGCTGCCGACCCCCACTTCGAGCCTTGCTGCACGTTTCCGTGATCGACTCTGACTCCCGTACCTGATTGCACAAACCATCATGCACTTGCTTTTACCAATAATCCCTGGTAGCGTCGCTGAGGTCGCGCGATACACCAGTTTGCTCGCAATCACCTACAAACTTAGAATTGCGTTTTCAACGCGACATCCTTTGAGATTGTAACCACCACTGCAGCATGCACGGCTGTTTCACCACTTTCTGTTCGCCGCACTTGCTCCCGCCTGCCGCGGTCAAGGAATTACGGCGTCCTATTCCTGGCCGGAAGCGCGCTTTGCATCAGATTCCCATGCGCACCGTGTCATGAGTGGCCAGCGGCTGCGGGCCCCAGCACTCATTCAGCCAACCCAACTAACGCTCCGATGCAGGGGAGTGTCTGGTGTCCCTACCATAAGGCTTGCAAGACACCGAGCGCCCTTCCACGTAATTTCTAGAAGGAGCTCTGACCGATTTGCCGCCAGTGCATAGTGTGCGCCTGATCATCCCCTGTCTTTTCCAGAAGATTACCCCTTTTACTAACCCTCCAAGGAGTCTGGAAATGAAGCCCAACGGCAGACCTTCGTCACAGTGATGGGCGAGCGCTTTTTGCCCCCCCAAAGCGGGTTCGCATGTCACCAATTGCATGCATGGGAGTTAGTCATGAGACCGCGTCGCAGAAGTTTGGGACCGAATTGCGGGAGCGCGTGCGACTCCCCGTTGACAGCAGGCCGAACGGACACACAGAACGTTTCTTGATCCAACAGTCGCCCAAGAACCAGGAATTTCACCGAGTAATTTCGGCACTTACTGTTGTCTGGCGGCCCACGGTGTATTGGTCGGTCAGAGTGTGTGTTTAGAGATGTCTCGGGATCCCGGCTGCGCTTCCGCAACCAATGTCTTAGTCAGGTGACAGGCGAGGCTATCCCAGCATGCTGTCGAGCTTCTGGCCACCTTTGCCGACTTGCTGTCGCGGGTGGCGATCCTGGACGGCATAATTGTGGTAGTATAGCAAGGCCCCCGGTGGCAGTCATTGCACGTTCACCCGTCGAACTTAGTGATGTATGCCAATGCCTCCCGCTCACATCGCCGCACCATCAGACCAAGGGAGTGGCAGACACCCTCTGGTGGTCTGCACAGTGGAGGCACAGATAGACCCTGAGACTTTCTACTATAGACAGGCTTTCCAAAGGGGCCGATCACAACGGGTAGATCAAGCAGCGATGACAGTGCAGAGAGCGGCCAGCGCTGCCTTGGGGCTAAGGACGTATATCCCGTAGAGATCAACCGAAGTAGAGAACTGTACTTGTTTACTACAAAATGCTATCAATGCAACCAAGAAGGGATCAACCATGCACCAGCAGGAATATAATACGACATCCAACACGACCCAAAAAGACCTACCAGGAACAACTGACCGTCTACCCGAACACCTGCACCTAAACCCTTGGCACGCCTCCCGTACCAAACAACTCCATCTTCACCCGCTCAGCAGGAACCCCGTAGGTCTTCAGCTTAGCCTCAACATCTAGCATAAATTGCTCCGGCCCGCACGTGAAGTACAGCGTCCGCTCATTATCCGTGTATAGCACCTTCTCATCCATATTCCCCAAGTCAACACGCCCCTTGACATCGTAGTCCTGGCCCTGGACCTCTCCATCTTGCGGATTCGAAGAGAAGTACACAGTGTGCAGATTACTCTTCTTCTCGGCTAGGATATCGATCTCCTTCTTGAATGCCCTCGTCTTGCTATCCCGCGCACCCTGTATCCACGTGACAGGTCTCGATGACGAATGCTCAAGTGCGGTGTTGAGGATACTATTCAAGCAGGTCAACCCCACGCCCGCCGAGATCAGCACGAGCGGCGCGTCCTTGTCCTCCTTGTCCTCGTCGAAGAAGAAGTCGCCCCACGGGTGAGAGACGCGCACAATGTCGCCGACGTGCTTCTTCTCGTGCATAATGTTCGACAGGTAGCCCGGGTGTGTCTGGTGTCGAAGCTCACCGACTTCAACGCCCGGCTCGCGCTTCACGCTGATCCGCAGGTAGTCCTTGCCCGGGGCGTCGGAGAGACTGTACTGGCGCGCTTGCCAGACGCCGCCGTCGAGCTCGTCGACAAAGACGTTGACGGAGATGTACTGGCCCGGCTTGAAAGTCGGGAGCTTGAAACTTGTGTCCACGGGCTGCAGGTAGAAGGATGTGATCTCTTCTGCTTCCTTCTCTTTGCGCACAATCTTGAAGTCTTTCCAGTCGGTCCATCCTTCCACTTCCTTGTACATGGCGTCTTCTTTGCTGATCATGATGTTGGCGAGCTGCCAATAGGCGGCTTCCCACGCGCCAAGGATGTCGGGAGTTGCTGCGTCGCCGAGAACGGTCTCCATGGTCTTGAGAAGATGCTCGCCAACGACGTTGTAGTGCTCCGGTCGGATATGGAGGGAGGTATGCTTGTGACAGATTAGCTCAACGGCCGGAGAGAGCTTGCCTAGATCGTCGATATTGGCGGCGTAAGCGTAGAGAGCGCCGGCGAGCGCACGAGGCTGGTGTCCGGTTCCTTGATGTGTGTCGTTGAAGATGTTCTTAAGCTCAGGGTTGGCCTCAAGCATGTCTGCGTAGAACTTGGTCGTGATGGTCACACCATGTTCGGCCAGGACTGGCACAGTGGCCTTGATGATCTGCACTTGTCCTGGTGTAAGGGGTGCCATCTCGAATAGTGTTGTTACTTGTGAGCCGTTCCTTGGCAGTAATTATGTATGATAAATCGTAGATGCTAGTAGTGGCGACCTGGAAACTGTCGATAGCTGACTCGTGTTGTTACTGGTGTATTGTGATATTTGACGCTGTAGCAAATATCTTTGCCTTAAATTCAAGTATTCCTTAAATGTAGCTCAACGATGTGATGCTAATGATATGAAAGACTCCATGTTGCCTTTTCCATTGAGGATATATATTACCCCATTGTCGAGCTGTATCCCTAGAGAACCCGCAAAGATATACATCTCCGCGGCACAGCAAGTATCACATCCCAGTTTCCTCAACGTCGGAACTTGAGAACCCTGTCAAAAATCTGATGACCGATCATGCGTCAAGCGTGCCTGGTGTTACGCGGGGACGCATTACGTACGTTACACGTGCAGCGCGGCTCTACACGCCGCCTCGCCCGCCATTTCCGTCGGGCACAGCCGTCTTGAACGTGCCATCGCGCAAGCTGCACGTGGTGGTACGAAAGAGTGAAAGTCTCCGAATGCATTGGTGGGTCGAGCGCTGCGAAACGGTGCTCCAGAGCTGATGTGCGAGGATGTTCAACGGCGTCGCAGATCCACATTTCCCACTTGATCGTCACGGCCAACGACTTCAACGTTATCTTTGCCAATCTCACGACCTGTAATCATAAGCATCGTCTTGAGCACAGCCCCTGTCAAAAACGCCTGCTTGTGATACTTTGCAGTGTCTGTTTGCGAGTTTGTGCATGATGTGTCCTCACTCTCAGCATGACTAAATCTCACCCCATCGCCCACAGAAAGTAACCGACATCTCCCGAATACGCTTTGTGAACTGTCAGCTAAATAGTGATTCGAGCTATTGGGCAGTCACGTCCCATTGCAGAGTTGGATGATGATGGTTCAAAAGTCGGGTGATGTGCAAAATTAGAATGCTTTGCAGGTGCTGTTTCTCCGCGGCTTCAGGGTGGGGCTGGGCTGACACGTGACCATGCATTGCTGACGACCTCGCAACTCTCAACGCTGTTGCGATACATTGATAGTACCCGATGATTTAGTTTCTGGGTTTAAGAGGAAGTTTCTTAGATAAGCTCTGGCGAGGATATCCTCGATAGGTGGGGCACACATATGCCACGCCCACCAGCCTTGTGTCACCTGAAGGACAAATTGAAGAAAAGTTCAGATCCTGTCGTCCGACGCATGAGATCTTGTTCCAATTATGACTGGCCGTGGAGAAATTCCTTCATCCAGAGGCTCTAAGAAGACATGACTAGACCACGGCTTCACCCTGCTCGAGCAGGTTCGACCTCGCCTACCAGCGAGTCCCGACTTGAACTCATTCCAGTAAGTCAGGATCTCTAGCCAGCATTCAAGGGATCTCACTCGATCATGGTACTACCATCAATCCGGTGTCAGTCTTCTGTCAGCCCAGCTTTGCCCCCCATATCCTCAATCCTTCAAAATCGGAAAGGCAGCTTTCGAGATCTGCGAGTCCGGGGGGATCCTACCAGCGACCTCTGTGAAAGTCGGCAGGAACACCTTGTTCGTACACGGTATGTCCTCAATCGATGCAAGACTTTTCGAGTTCTGGCAAGTCTTGGTTTATCAGCGTTGGAAATACGTACGATACCAGCACTCCTGCCTCCATATCAGGAAATGAATCGTTCATGTGGTCGTATGCCTGCATCCATGTAGTATCGAACTCGATCGTCCGGCGCGAGAATTCAAGTCTCTGGAAGTCCGGATTTTCAAAGATGGATTTCGCAACGACTTTGACGTGATGCTGGACCTCTGACAATGTAGCCAGCGCGCCATGGGCTTAGCTCCGGGGTGACGTTGTTAGGTCCAGAAATTGAGACAATCAGTTCATACAACAATGCTCCTATCGACCTCAGTCTGCGTTGGCACCTTGACAAAATATGTACCGTTTGTCAGATCTTCACCATCTAAGAGCTTCTTGATCATCAAACAGTACCTCTCCTTCAGAGTGCGGTGGCCATCGAGATCTTCTATAAAATTCCCTCTGATTGAACCGCTGACATCGTCCAGTGTGCGAATGGGATTGTTGGATATGATCGATCTGCTCCTCTGGCAGGTTCCGCAGATTTGCTATCAAGCGGGTAACTATGTACACGCATGGGCTGATCTAATCCTCGGTCTTTCCGAGATCTGCATCATCAGTTCTGCGTTTCTTGGATGGATAATCTGCTTGAGCGCTCTCTTTGGTGGTTATGAGATTTTTGCCGGAATTCTGGTCAAGAGACTCTGCGATATGCGGCTCTGGTGAAGTAGTGCTCGTAACGACTTGAGTGGGTACAGGTAAGTCCTTGACAAATTTATCCCTGTCTTCGACGACGATGACCGTGCTTTACTTCTTAGAGCCTGTGTTGCTTCGCTATGCTGGTACTTTGCTTGTGAAAGAAACCACAGAAACTTAGAGTTTGATGCACCTTGTGGACTTTTGGATTCAGACTGAAGAGAAAGTTTCGAGTTGTTTCTAGTTGGCTTCATACTCCAAGATTTCACAAAGTACCAAGAGGTCGCCATCCTAGACGCTCTTATGAAAGTAAGGATGTTGTTTGCAAAAGTTGCAATTGAAGTAAAGATAAGGTGTCGAGAAGATCCTCACCATTGACGACTTTGCTGGCAAGAAGCAGCCTCACGTCATCAGATCGCTACAGAAGTCTGGTATCCGAAGACAGACACGCAGGTCACCAAGTACATCAGAGCAAGTGATATCCGCCTGCGATTTGCAAAAGAGGTGCACCGCATCGCTGACTTGATGATGCTGATCGTGTCGCAATGATGAAACTGCTCCTGGACAGACCTGGTTATGCAACAGCGTCCAAAACTCAACTGCTCAATCTTGTTCAGACGATCATAGCAAAGGGTCACATCTAGAAGGAGGAAGACGTCATCTTCTATTTCTTCCGTGAGGTTTTCCAAGCGATGAAATGATTATTGAGATATGGTTTTAGGGAAGAGAGTAATGGTACTATCTCGACCTAACATCTGTTACAACGATAACGATGGCTTTCAGTCAAGGTGATTTTTTGTGTGCATATGTGCTACGCCCCGTGTACTGTCGCAACTCTCGGCGCTCAAGTGGGATTTGCAATGAAGGCTAAAAGATTTGGCGCCAATTGCGGATCATCCTGAAACATCTTTGCAAGAAGCTGAAGCACAAGCCAAGGCTGCACTTAGGGGTAGTTCCAACATGCTGGAGGCAAGTCACCGTCCTCTTCTACGATGGTACATTGTTGGTCCCCTGCTACACCGTGGCGATAGCTTTGTCCTTGTTGACTGCGGAGGTGGCACTACTGATATCGGCATCTATCACGTCGCCCTGATAGAGCCGCTGCGGCTTGGAGATGAGGTGCACCATGCAATGGGTATGTGATGCACTTCACCCACTCAGAGAATAACACTGGCGTATAACAGAAGCCATGTTAGACTCTGCCGATCTCAACAGTAAGCTCCGAGATGTCGTGAAGAGCGTCCTTCGCAAAGAGCGCTACCTTGAGGACAGATGCGATGTAATAGACGACATATCGGTGTCTTCCAAAATGAGCGGACCGCTACGTCTTCAGAACAGATAGAGAGTAATGCACTGCAGCTTGTAGATAAAGGTACCTAAGCACTCTTATAGGTCAGGCTAGTGATACATACAACCTAACGTGGTTAGCGCCCATATGCATACAAGCTATTATGGCCAGGCCCTGTACAAAGACCAATAGAGGCAGCCTTACTTTTATATACACCAGACGAGCCTCTCACTTCCGCGGTACTAGATTCTCCCCGCCTCTCCCCTACAGTACTTAGTGCTCTCCCCCACCTCTCCCCTACAGTAGTAGTCCCCAACCCAGACTAGTCGATTACTCATCAAGGCCGCAGCATTATCACATACATTACAGCGTTATTACACGCGTCACCCATGTTTTTATAGGCCCCTGTCTGGGCTCTACCCCTGCAGTACATAAGGAGCTTACCTGCCCCCTTAATTACTACGGGTAGTCTGACGCCTTTCACCCTACACATCTCATGCAGGGAGCCCTCTAACAGGAGAGCTTCCTGCAAAAAGCCAGGATTTGGGATGGTCCGCACATTTGGAAGGCATTATAATCCCCAGAACCGATGTTCAAGTTTAGAAAGAACAACAAACGAGAAGTTCGGTACGCAGACATGTAGGCAAAATACAACTTCGAGATCCCTGATCTGAAGCAGAGCAAGGGTGATTCTAGGATTTAGGACCGGCACTTGGTGTTGACGTAGTAGGTTCAATGAGTCTCTAGTGGCGGACCATACTGAAGAGATGCTGGTGAAGACATGTGGAATGGTTTCAGACAGTCAGTCACGAAGATTAGTGACAAGATGGAGGATGCTGTCTAAGAAGCTCACTACGCAGGCTATGCAGTCAACAATATTTCGCCATGAGAGGCTTTGCCAATTTGTCCTCTCCACAACAATATCTAATCGAGCCGAAACACCGCACTGTTAGGACCTTGGTCACCCCACTGGAGGCGCGTTTATACGTACCATCAACAAGGCGGAAGGTCCACCGTGCACTTCATGCCAGAACATCGGCATTATCCGCCATATTCCTTGCAACACTGACAACGGAGAGCATACCGATGAAATTCTCGCTCAATACACAGCGCTGCAGAAGTAATCGGTTACATCTGGGAGACGGTCCATTGGGTTGTGAAGAAGGTAAGTCATCCTGTGTTGCAGACACCGCGGCTCGCTGACAAGGGGGAGAACAACCCTATGATTAACTCGAACCATAAAGTTACTTTTATCTCGGAACATATCTTCGAGCCAGAGGGCTTGGAGTGTATTATCGAGTAATAGCTCTGAGAGTCCCAGACCTGCAGTCTCAATCACTGGAGAATTGGTCACGAGAATAACCCAGGAAAGGTGATGCCGATTGGTGCAGTGTAGTTTGACATCAGCAAAATGAGGCAACAGATTCGTGCAGCCAACAGGAAGGAGGGCGAGATGGTCGACAAAGTAGTCATCCTCGTCGAGATGACGGTCGTTGATCGGAGCTTACACCGCCCGTTGGCCCGCATCCCCTGAAGGCCAGATCACCAGGGCTCGCGCAAGTTCTCTAGCGTTGCTCGGCCTTCAAACCTGGTACACAGTAACTTGTCGTAGAGTCTGGAGTACGAAGCTAACACGTGCTAGAAATCTCCAGGTTGGCACAAGACTTGGTTTATACCATTGAACTAGAGTTGTGCATCTCCGAGATCATTTGATATCTGTTCTCCACCGTGCAGTCCGACACAACCGTGAAATAAACGAAGAGCCAAAAACTTACATCGTGCCAGCCGTCTATAAATATATCAACTGACAGCTCCAGACTCGGGCTCAGACTCAGACTCAGATCAGCCGCTGAAGCCTCCGTACAGTCCTACACCTACAAGGCCAACCGCTTCAAGGCACCCGAGTCTCGCGAATCTAGACTCACACTACGCCTACTATTACTTCTTCTACTGAACTCCACTGCCCGCCATCTCGTCGCCTCACCAACGCCCGATAGTCCGCTCCACTCTACTGGACCAAACGAGACTATACAAGCCCATGACCTATTAAGAAGGTGTCACACCCGCCCCTCCCCTATCTGTTCCACAACACCACAACGCATGGCAAAGCATTGCACAACACCTCATTGCACAGCATCCAGTCCAACCCAGACCCGGGCCCCACGCAATCCGACCCAGCACGCACCCCCCTCCCCCCCCTTTGTCTCGCCCACCCCACCACAGTAGACACCCAGCACCAGAGCCGCACATGGCGCACAGAACCCATCCGTATCGTATCTGCAGTGTCTCTAAGCATCCGACAGCATAGCATGTCCTCCAGTCCGGTCCGGTCCCAGCCCAGGGCAGCCCCTGCGACACCAGCACAGCACGCACCTCGCTCCTTCTCGCCCACCACACCGGAATCCCACTCTGCATGCGCTGCTGCACTGCGCCGCTCTGGCGTGCTAGAGCCGCACATGGGCGTGGGGCATCTCTTCCGTGCGCGCTGCATCCCTCTCCCCCCATTCTGCGGCGCCACGTGGTGCAGAATAGCCTGCACACAGGGATTGCAGACTGCAGACTGCGGTGGGACGATGGTGCAGGCGTGGGGACCACGTTTTCGTGCGTCCCCGCTGCGGATATGGTCGGCTGTGTGGATTGGGGTTGGGAGGGGATGCTGCGGCGAGGGAGGAGAGGGAGGGATACGAGAGGTGCTGGTGTGTGGGTGTGGGATGTGTGGTGGGGAGTCTGGGTGGAAGGTTGGGATAGCGGGGACCGGGCGTGATGGGGGTGAATGGCATACAACACAGCACATCACGGCGTGGGTCTGGGTTCTGACGGGGAAGAGAAAAAAAAAAAGGAGGCAAGATATCCCTGCCATTCCATCCTCTTTCGAAGCGGTACATACACAAGCTCATTGTCTTTCTCTCTCTCTGTCTTCTCCACACTTTGCCCACCACGCTGCTCGCAGTGCGCCAACCAGACTCTCCGGCCCGCTCCTGAAACATGCCCATCTGCATCTTCGCGGGTGTCACGCCCGGGTGTCGTGTAGCAGCACCGTGACACAACAGCTCGCTACCACCATCGCGTGCAATCCGCGTGCAACCTTCCGAATCCCCACCAAGCCCGAACCACGCATGCATGCTTCGAGAAGACAGGGCACCGTCCTCGTGGGAAGCCGCATCTGACGTGCGCTGTGCGTGTACGCTCCGGCCGGGAGCATACTACGTCGGTCTCGACAATGGACAATGACAGGGAAGCCCATGTTGTCTTGTCAGAACCGAGGCGCGTTACCGAGGGGCCTGACTGGCGATCTGCTCATCATAGTTTCACAGAGCAAACAACGCCCTCATCAACGCCGACATGGACAATCGCGAACCTCGCGACGCGGGCCCGGGTCGTCTCAGTCGAGGCGTTTGTTGAGCTCCGCTGCGTCCCGCACGCGAGCGCCATCTCGACACCTTTCTAGGAAACGAACTCCGACGCTGCGTCGTCGTCGGCGGGGGTATGCACGATGCCGCTCACGAGAAGTGTGATGGTGGCTAAGTTTGGAATTGCGAGGTGCAGCATGGGCGGCGCAAGGTTTGGGGCGTGCAATCTCTGCGTTGTGTAGGCCTCGGCTGGCGCTGTAATGTTGCGGACCACGATGCGAGGCACATGTTAGATGGGATGTGGAGGCCGGTGAGATGGTAGCGATGCTGGTCTTGGTATAGGACGCACGCCGTAGCGACTGCTGGGTACGGGTTCGAGTATGTTGTAATTATTTCACGCACGTCCGTCGGTGACGATGCAACGTAAAGCATAGAGTCCCGACGATTGGATACCAGACGTTCTGAGCCGCAATGCTGCAGGATTTGGAACATCGTGAGCCCCATCAGTAAGGGCCCGGGCCAGAAGGATGGAGCTTCGCTGTTCCGCGAGGTGCTTTCTCTGTGCCGTAACCAATGGTGTAACTACCCGGATCCTCTATGCCAGGGCGTTTTAATTCGAGTCCTGTCTATGCCTGAAACGAGTCCTGACGCTGCAAGCATGTAGACTCGTGTAAATCACAATCATCTCGTCAACGCAAACGCGAGGACGGAAGCAAGGCGATCGCGATGACGAAGACAGACAAGTGCGTACTATGGAGCCATGCAATAGTTCCCGAGATGCAGTAGCCTCGCGTGGGCGTGCGTGAATGTGGAAAGGAAGTCTTCTAGAACGCGATTCCAGGCTACTGACGCCCGCACCCGAAGTCCCCCCTTGTGGGAGGCTATCTCGGCGGAATCGAGGGAGGAGGAGAGTCGAACAAGTCGAGTCGACTGTTATATTTTGCGTACTCCACTACAATAGCTTTCGGCGCTCGCGCCCTGCGTGCAACCACTTTACGTGATGAAGATCCTTTACCGAAGGAGCGCTATCACGCGTTGGGGGTGTACAGCCGAATGAACATTTTGTGCCTGGGCTCCACCTACGGGTAGAAACTCCGTAGCACAGAACGGCATGCCGAGTGCGTTCCCGCGATCAGTTACGGGAGACAATGCTCCGAGGAGACGAGGCTGGGACGTGAGGATTGGGGAACAATTCAGGTGTAGGAGTGGCAGAGGCGAGCGGCGAAACAAGTCAACCAACAACATGGGGTGTGAGACCAATTGCAGGCGATGCAATGTCACTGGTTCTTTGGTCACCTTTGATGGTTACCCCTGAGTAGCCTTGCAGGTGTGGTATTTGGAGCGATCCGTTGATCTGGCGTCTGGGGGGTAGCTAGGCTGGACAGCTGTGGCTGATCCGTTTCATGTCGTCTGGCGTTGACGAAATTGTGCGTGTGTCAGGTTCGGCGGTCCGTCATGTGAAGGCTGACGTCGTATGCGGAAAAAGTGGGAAAAAAAGTGTAGAAGGCCAACGTAGCGTTGGTGGAGCCCGCTCGGTTCGCTTGCACTTTCTAACTTTTCTAGGCAGGGACGGTGCCAAGCGGAACGCAGCAGTTCGTCTTGGTGGTTGTCGTTCGGTGGTACAGACAGCAGCCATAGCTTCTCGGAGGCCGCGAGGCGGCACACATTGGATAGCTCACATGCTTCTACGGTTCTACGTTTTGGTCGGGCCGAAGGTGCAGAAGACACGGTGGGTCGAAACACAAAAGGAAAGAAGATCGAATCAAGGCCAGCGGAGAGGTGTGCGGCTTAGTGACATTCTGCACCAGGCCCACGTGGAGGCGTTGATGATGTATGCATGAGATACGAGGCCAGAAGCCTGGGACGGACGAGGGGACGAGGGGAGGAGGCGAGGACGGCAGACAGCAGACAGCAGACATGAGGAATCAAGACCAGGGCGGCACGGTGGAGGTGGAGGTGCAAGTGCAAGTGCAAGTGGACGTGGAGGAGATTGGGGGCGGGCAGTCGACTTGCGCCATGTTTGCAGGGCGGTCGATGGTGATTGTGGTGTTTTGAAAGTGGCAGGCCTGGCGCAGATCAGACGGGAGCGAGACGACGTCTGAACTGTGGGATTTGGCCGATGTCTCGTGACAGCCGGGGTGGTGCTGGTGAATGGCGCTCGAGCAATCGGCAAGGTGCAGGCACTGCAGGCACTGCAGGCACTACAACAGGCACTACAGACACTACAGACACTACAGGCACTACTGTGTACAGGGCAAGGCACTACGGGCACTCGAGGCACTAAAGAGTGCAGGCACAGGCACTACAGATGCTGCACCAACTACATGCTCGGTAGTACTCGCACCGCAGGCACTGGTGGACTCTGGCGTGGGCGCCGATGCTGACTGTGCTGCGTCTCGGTGCGAGAGACACGGGCTTACGTCGTTGGATTGCTTCCAGAAGCAGCAGCTCCTGTCTAGGGCCTGTCAGCGCCGAGTGCTGCGTCTGCGTGGAGACGATCCGTGTGGCTCGCAGGCGGTCGCTGGCAGACGTGCACTTTAATGAGGTGTCAGAGGCCCTGGAGACACGGCGGCGCCATGTCGTCGCCCTGATGATCCCCAGACAGACGGCGTGCAGTGTGTACTCGTACATGGTTACAATAGTACACGCAGCAGCACTCGCAGCCATGGTTGTGAGCCATGCATGAGGGTGCCTGTGCTTGGCAGTGCCTGGCAGTGTCTAGCAGTGCCCAGGAGCGAGAGAGCCTCTGCCTGTGCCTGGGAGCGCCGCAGACCGCCGCAGACGGCCGCAGAGCCTGTGCTGTGGCACTCGCTGTTGACTGCCGCGCTTGCCAGGCGCTGCAGCGACACAGATCAGCGTGCGCGTTGATGCACCCAGGCACGCGGTGGCAGAAACACCAGACCAGGATGCTGACTCCTGACAGTCTCGCAGCGCAAAACGTGGCCGGCGTTCCCTGCGGCGCGCCACCTGCACTCCGAGCTAGGCGTGAGCGGTGCTGCTGCATTGAGCTGCTGGCGGACTGGCCAAAGACGACACCGAAGCTAGATCTCTTCTGGGACACGCCGAACAGACGTGCTGCTTCAAAACTGCACCTCTCCTTTCACGCCCGCCTGCCCTCTGCCCGCTGCCCGCGTATGCTGCCTCTGGAGTCTGCCCGCTGCCTCAGCCCTGCGCCTGCTGAGTGGTGTTGACAAGACACTGCAAACTTAAAGCCCGCCGCCCCCCGCGGAGCCCTGCCTTGGCCGCCGCCCACGCCCGCCCACGCCCGCCGACTCGATCCATCTTTGTGCCCGCGCCATCAACACCACGCCTCGCCCGCTCCCTCGCCACGCCCGCCCCCCGCCGCCTGTCTGGATGCATACGTAGACACGCCCGCCATCGCCCTTCCTACCGTCGCCCGCCATGGGTCAGAGCAACGGCAAGCCCGTGGTGTTCACCGACCAAGGTGCGTCTGCGCCCTCTGATGTCCTGCTGCAGCCCGCTCTCACGCTCGCCGTGGTGCCTGCTGCCATCCCGACCCTCTGCACCGCCTGGCTGTGCGACCCCTGCTGACCACGCCCACAGTGAACCTCAACCACTTCCGGCTGCTGCGAGTCGTCGGCAAAGGAGCTTTTGGCAAGGTGCGCATTGTCGAGCGCAAGGACACCGGCCTCACCTTTGCCCTCAAGTACATACGAAAAGATGAAGGTGCGTCTGCACCGCCCCAGGCCCATGGGCCGCCCGCTGACGCTGTGTCACAGTCGTACGGTCAGAGAGCGTCCGCAACATTATTCGAGAGCGCCGCATGCTCGAGCACCTCAACCACCCGTTTCTGTGCAATCTGCGCTACAGCTTCCAGGACATTGAATATCTGTATGTCGAGCCACCACCACCACCAATACCACTTTCATCGGCGCTAATCTAATTCAATCTACCCAGATACATCGTAGTCGATCTCATGAACGGCGGCGATCTGCGATTCCACATTTCGAGAAAGACATTTACAGAAGAGGCCGTGCGTTTCTGGATGGCCGAGCTCGGGTGTGCCGTGCGCTACATCCACCAGCAGGGCATTGTCCACCGGGACATCAAGCCCGACAATGTGCTGCTGGACTCGGACGGCCATGTCCATCTGGCAGATTTTGTACGCTGCAGCCCTTCGACAGCCCTTCTGCGCAAAACGCTAACAAGTCACAGAACGTGGCATCAGATTTCACCCCGCACAAACCCCTCACCAGCAAGTCTGGCACACTCGCATATCTGGCACCTGAGGTCTACGAGGGCAAGGGCTACTCGTGCGAGGTCGATTGGTGGTCACTCGGTGTGCTCTTCTACGAATGCATCTACAACAAGGTCGGTGCAACCATCGCTCCAGCTGGCCCACGTCACGCACTAACCAAAGCAGCGACCCTTCGAAGCCAGCAGCCACGACTCGCTCGCCGCTAAAATCTCCAGAGGAGAACCCACATACCCCGTCACAAGCCCGCCTGTTTCAATGCCATGTCTGCACGCCATCAGCTCGCTGCTCGAAAAGGACCGCAAGAAGAGGATTGGTGCCATAAGCTTTGAATCCTTCATCGACAACCCCTTCTTCCGCCCCATCGACTTTGCCGCACTCGAAGCGAAAGAGATCCTGCCCGTCTTCATCCCATCCAGCGATAAGACAAACTTTGACGCCACGTACGACTTGGAGGAGTTGTTGCTGGAAGAGGCGCCGCTCGAGGCAAGAGCACGCAGGCAGAAACCGAGAGAGGCCTTGAAAGATGACGCAACAGAGGCTGAGATTCGGGCGGAGGAGCTGCACAAGATGATTGAGACACTGTTCGAGCCGTTCAACTACACGGTGGTCGCAGACCAACGGCCGGTGGCAGTGGTAGTTCCAGATCCTAATGACTCTACAGGAGGCTCACGAGCCAGCAACCAGAGCAACAGCGACCACGCACCAGCCCCGGTTGCTGCCCAGCAAGACCCATGGGGCCGCCCACTGGCCACACAAAGATCCCAGGAGGGCGACCTCCATCCCACTCGATCGACGACGATGACCAATCCACGATCCACGACACACTCGCCGAACGGCAGCCCTCCGCTTGCGACCGCCAACCTCAACCGGGGCAACAAGTCAGTGACTGGCTCGCAAGCGTCGCAGCGCGGCGAGCGCGCGGATTTCTTCCCTACTGAGCCGACGGAAGCTACGCCGCCCTCGTTTTCGCGGCCCATGAACAGCCGCCCACGTGGATCGCAGCGTAGCACAAGCATGGGCGGTGGCGTACAGGTAGTCCTCGACGGCACTGGTTCATGGTCCGAGATGGCTAACCAGAGCTCGGCGCTCGTACAGGCTCCGCCGACGGAGAAACCCTCGGGCATGCTCGGCTTCCTCAGTCGAAAGAAAGGCCGGGACAGGAGCCCAAAGGCCAAAGAGAGGGGTGTGCTCGGCAAGGAGGGCGCGCGCGTCATCATCAGTAATACATGATGAAGGCTCCTTGCTCGCAACCAGCACCAAGGCCCCAAAACGGCTCGACGAATTCCTTTGCGACGTTTTTACTTCGAGTCGATTTTGATTTCTGCGCGGCGTTTGGCGACCCTGGCATACCATTTTGCGCTTCTTCTATTGCATTTCCATGCATTTCCATGACCCCACACGTGGTATGCAGGTCGGCGTTGTTGAATATTTTTGTTTTGTTTGTTGTGCCGCGCGCTAGAGACGTGCAAAAAGCGCAAACGTAGTAAGTAGCATGTGCGACGACGTATATTTCTTCAAGGTCGGATGAGGCGCGAATGCATAGGCTGGGAGGGAAGCAAAGAGACGGGAACATATAAAGAAAGATCTAGAAGGCGCCTCGCAATAGAGGCAGCATGTACATTTGGGTGTATCCATACCACAAGACCATACCATACCATACCACACACTACGTCGACAGACGCACACGGCGGGAGATTTAATGGGGGCCGGTGGAAAAGGTGGTGCTATTCTTTTTTTCTTCTTGGGGGTTGTCGTTGTTGATGCTGCATGAGCTGAGACGGAGGACGCACGCAGCTGTATCCTACATGTGTGGCACCCCCCTCTCGTCCATGTCACAACTACCATCTACACATATTCAATACCCATACCCATACCCACATGATGCATTCGTTTTCACCCACGGGAGGGTGGGTCCTATATGTACGTGTACTAACTAATAACCCCGGCACAGCGATGGTGTCTGGGGTCCAGGCGTCGATGCGTCCAGGCCCCCTCTCCCCTGGACGGCGGCGTTCATGCTCGCGTCTCAGGTACAGCAGCGCGGGAGCTGTGGGATCATTGCGGCTGGAGTGTGGCTTCTGTCTTCTCTCTGTGTGTTTGATCGTCTACAGGAAGTGACAGGGGATGCGGTGGGTGCGGTGCTGTGCGGATAGCTCGCGTGTGGGGCTTGTTCTGAAGACTTGGACGCAGCTCTGTTGGCTGTGGGAGCAGGTGGTGAGTGTTGGCTTTGTGGTGGGGGTGGTGGATGACTCTTGCAGGTAGTTGCTGCGTTGACTCCTGTGAGGTCGGTGGTTGTAAGTATTGGAAACGTTTTGACTTCTCTCGAGCATTTCAATTCACTCGACTTTGTATCAACATTGAGCCAGCATATCCGTAACAAGTGATATTCCAAGTGACATTCCTTTCCATGAATTATCAGCACCAGACTTTCGACATTCACAAAGATGGTGAGCAAGAGTCGCGTTCCCCGCGCGTCGTGTGTCGTGGGGAGGGATGCGGAGATTTGTTATCGCCGCACGGCATCGGGCCTAAGCTCGCTACAACAGGCGCATCACCACCTGCAGCTCTCGCCATGCACCTCGCAACATGCACCCGGCTGCCAGTCTGAGCCCCGGCCGCTATGAATGGGCTGAAACTACGGACAGACGGTGACGTGCCCACGGCAGAGCAGCTCCCCACGCCGTCGTCGACGCCCGAACCGGATGATGTGGCACCACCGAACGGCCACGGCAGCAGCGAGACAACGGACCATGGCCACCCGCAGCTTGTGTCGAGCCTGCGCAGTCCCGCCCTGAGCGGCGCCTCAGCCAGCAGGCGGACCAGCGTGCACGAGGATGCGGTGCTGTCGGACGCGAGCGAGAAGGCCCGCCCCATCAAGCGGCCCGGCGACGGGCGCAGGACGAGCAGCGTGTCGGAGCACGACAAGGTGCTCAAGCTCAGCCCGCGCCAGATGCAGGAGCTCACGAGCGAGCCCGCAAGCATCCCCATCCGCACCGCGACGCCCATTCTCGAGGATGCGCTGGACGACGACGACGATGGCGACGAGGCCAGCGACGTCCACCGCGTGCTGGGCGTCGTCCTGGAACGGCCGGTCCAGCTGCAGGACATGCGCTCGACGAGCGGCGAGAAGCAGAGGGGCTCCCGCAGTCCCCAGCGCCGCCCGGACAAGGAGATTGTCGTGCTCAAGACGCCCGCCCTCGACCTCAGGCACGGCCGCCCGGGCATCAACTCGCGCTCAGTCACGACGCCCGCCATCCGCCGCATCGACTCGAGCACCCGCTCGCGCGCCCACACGACGCTCGACGACCGTAGACAGGACAGGCTGGCGCCCTCGCCGCTGCTCGAGGCCGCCCCGTCGTTGCCGCTGCCGCTGCCGCCCATGTCCATGCCCACTTTTCTGTCGCTCGAGCTGTCGGCCAGCCGCCCGTCGCCGCTGTACATCTACCGCCCCTCCACCGACGACTTCCCCTACGAGTCGTCGGCCATCAAGTACGAGCGCCTGCTCAACTTCCTGCAGATCCCCTACCAGCTCGAGGGCGTCTTGGCCTTTGGCGCCCTGGCCTGTCTCGACGCCTGGATGCACGTCATGACCATTCTGCCCCTGCGCTTTCTGCTCGCGGTCGGCGTGCTGACCAGGTGGTGGGGCTCCGTCATTGTCAAGGAATTCCGCGACCTCTCCGCCTTTATCTACAGCGGTCTGCCACGCGTGTGGCAGCGACGCAGAAACACAGACACGCCCACGCCCGCTGCCACGCCCGCAGACGAAGCCCCCCCTTCGCTGTCACGCAAACCATCAGGCAATGTGCCGCAGTCTGTCAACGCCGCCGCTGCTGCTCGGCAGAATGGCGACATGGCGACCACGTTCAAGTTCCCCGACGTCAAGGACGTCAAGCCCAAGCGTAGCCGCAATTCGCGCTTCCGCCACCGACGCACCAAGTCTACTCCCTCTCTGCTCCTGCCAAACCACAAGGCCGACATCCTCAAAGGCCTGCTGGTCATCTCCAGCTGCTTCGTCCTGATGCGGTTCGACGCCAGCCGCATGTACCACGGCATCCGCGGCCAGTCGGCCATCAAGCTCTACGTCATCTACAACCTCCTCGAGGTCTGCGACCGCCTGCTGTCGGCGCTCGGCCAGGACATTCTCGAGTGCCTCTTCTCGCGCGAGACGCTGGACCGCAATCCCGACGGCCGCAGCAAGGTCATGCGCCCGTTCTGGATGTTCCTGCTCGCGCTTGTCTACACCGTCGTGCACGCCACGGCGCTGTTCTACCAAGTCGTCACGCTCAACGTGGCCGTCAACTCGTACTCGAACGCGCTCCTCACACTGCTCATGTCCAACCAGTTTGTCGAGATCAAAGGCACCGTGTTTAAGAAGTTCGAAAAGGAATCCCTCTTCCAAATCACATGTGCCGATGTTGTCGAGCGCTTCCAGCTCTGGCTCATGCTGCTTATTATTGCGATGCGCAACATGGTCGAAGTCGGGGGGCTGAGTATCCAAAGCAGCAGCACGTCGTGGACGGCCATGTTCAGCTCGAGCAACGCGTCCTCGTCGACGTCTTTCGCCGCCTCAAGCATCATCCCCATGTCCTTTACCATCTTCCCGCGCTACATTGGCCAAGTGCTCAACCCGTTCCTGCTCGTGCTCGGCTCCGAAATGGCCGTCGACTGGCTCAAGCACGCCTACATTACAAAGTTCAACACGACCAAGCCCGCCGTGTACGGCCGGTTTTTTGATGTCCTAGCAAAGGACTACTACGCCGCGGCCTTTAGCGACCCCAACCTCACCCGCCGCCTGGGCCTGCCCGTCATCCCGCTCAGCTGCCTCTTCATCCGCGCCGCCGTGCAAACCTACCACATGTTCGTCGCGACGTACATGCCCGCGCCACTCCCCGCCGCATTCGGCAGCACCTCGCTAACCGCCGACGCCTCTCCGACGGCGACCCCATCCTCAACCACCGCAGCCCTCGCCCACATCGACGCCGTCTTCCGCCGCGCCCTAGGCCGCTCCGCCTTTTTCGGCGCCGGCTCCTCCCCTCCTTCCACTTCCACCCCCTGGTCCCTCCTCCCCACCTACACCCTCGACGACCTCATCGCAGCAACCACCATGCTCCTCGTCTTCCTAACCCTCTACCTCGCCCTCCTAGCCTGCAAACTCCTCCTCGGCATGTTCCTCCTCACCGTCTCCCGGCGGCGCATCCACGGCATGCGCGCGCGCGAGCTGACCCCGCTCGAAACGGGCGCTAAGCGCGTCGGCGGCTGGGGCGTCGTGGACGTGGATGAGGACAAGAGAAAGTGTTTGTACGAGGGGGATGAGGCCGGGTTGAGGGCTGTGAGGGAGAGGGAGGACAAGGCGAGGCGCAGGGAGGAGGGGGAGAGGGAGCGTGGGGCGAGTTTTGGGGGGGTGAGTCGGTATGCTATGGTTGCTAAGCGGATTTGGTGAGGGGGTGTAGTGTAGTTATGTAGTGTACTGTAGTTGTTTGGTAGTGGTGGTTGATATATATCTTTATGTTTATATTCACGATTGTGTTGATTGTGTTGATTGTGTTGATTGTGTTGATATCCATCTTCGTGTTTATGTTTATGTTCATGTTTATGTTGCTGATTGTGTTCATGTCAACATCTACCATCCATCTCATGGGTATCACGCTCTCTGCACACCAGGTCCACCAATTCAATCCCCTAATGCTTCCCCCCCTCGCCAACACGATACCCCCGCGCAATCCCCCGTCTTCCCTCCTCCATCTTGGCCGCCCTTGCTGTCCCTGCCCCCTCACCTTCACCACCCTCCTCCACCTCATGATAGTCGCTCCCCAGCCCGACCCAGGTGCGCTGAGACCGCAGGAACTCTGCGCCGGGGGAGACGACGCCGTTGACGGATGCTAGGGCGGTGTTTGCGCGTTTGGCCAGCGCGGTGGATGGGGTTGGTGCTGTGGAGGAAGGCTGGAGGGGTCTGGGGGTGGAGGATGAGGATGAAGAGGAGGGCGCGGCCATGGGGCGGGTGTGGGAGACGTAGCGGCCGGTGCGCAGGTCGAATTCGGGGGGAGCCGAGTCTTCTTCGCTGTCGTAGTCGGGGCTTGCATCTGTGTGGTGGGCGTCGTCGACGGCTTCAGCAGCGTCCACATCAACATCAACATCAACATACACCTTCTTATCGGCATCTTTACTGGCCGCCTCGTCCAGAAGAGTCTTGAAGTCCCCCCTCCACTCGCCGGTCCACACCCTCTCCCCATCGTCCTGCAGCGCAATGGCCAGCTCAAAGGGCGTGATGATGGGCCGCCAAAACTCCTTGCTCTCCATCAGACTGCTCTCCCAGCAGCCAATGACGACCCAGCCGCCGACCTCGCTGAAGTTGGCGACCTTGGCGGCATTCACCTTGCCGACGACAAAGGTGTAGCTCTTCTTGCCGGCGGCGGCGATGGCGCGCTGGACGTGGGCGAGCATGGACATGTAGTGTTTGACGGAGAGGGTGTTGATGAGGATGCCGAAGACGGGGGTGGTGGAGAGGGAGGTGCAGAGGGCGTAGCGGCGGCGCAGGGTCATGCGGGTGTTTGCCGTCTCGACGAGGGGCGGGGCGGGGCTCGGGGTGGTGGTGGTGGTGGTGGGGTAGATGTGGATTGCTGCGAGGCGCGAGGCGAGGGTGAGCAGCAGCGAGTTGGGGGGAGCCGAGACGTGGAAGAGCGACCAGTCTTGGAGGGCGGCCGGGTCGTGTGCGGCGGCGGGCGGGGTGGTGCGGTTGGGCAGCAGGGACGAGGGGTTGTGGACAATGTCTGTGGCGAAGAGGGCCGTGTAGCCGCGGAGCTGCAGGCGGGCGTGCAGGGCGGGGATGTGGTGGGCGTAGGGGATGTCGGCCATGAGGATGACGCGGGCGGCGCGGTCTGGGTACGTGGCCTCGAAGCTCGCCACGGCCTGGTCGAGGTCGAGGGCGCGGGCGGTGAAGACGTAGACGACGGGCAGCCGCGAGGGGGGCGACAGACACGAGCGGCCGTAGTGCACGACGCAGTCGGCGTCGACGTGCTCGGCCGCCACCTCGTCGACGCAGCAGGCGCCGTAGGACGTGTCGCCCAGGATGAACAGCCGCTGCTCGGTGTCGGTTGAGTCGTCCAGCCCCATGTTTGTCTCCAGCCTCGCCGTCACGTCTGCCACGTCTGCCACGTCTGCCACCTCTGTCACGGCCGCCGCACCCTCACCCTCACCCTCACCCACACCCTCACCCGTCTTGTGCGCCGCCCGCGCCTTGGCCAGCCCGCGGCTCAGCTGCTCATACACCCGCGGCGCATCCACGAGCATCTGGTCCGGGAACTGCAGCGCGATCCTGGTCCACCGCCCACGGCGAATCTCGCGCACAGTGCGCTCAATCTCGTACGTGACGGCCACCTGCTCGTCCGACAGGCGGGGCACACTCGACGGGTCGACGGCGGGCGTGGGGTCCTCGAATACGTGCGTGTCGGGCGTCGAGAGGACGGGCGCGCTCCCAAGGGCGGGGACTGCCATGTTGGCTGGCTGGCTGGCTGGCTGGCTGGCTGGCTGGCTGGCTGCTGGCTGTTTGGCAGGCTGTTTGTTTCGAGTGCGTGGTGGGGTCGAAACTTTTTTTGGCGCCGCGGGGTGATCGACCGAGAGCCGCACTGCAGGGACACGACTCAGCCATACACGTCACGCGTCATTGGGTGCAGCACTTATAGCTGTGTGTTTGCAGTCTTTACATTAATACAGTGCAGTCTTTACATTACTACAGTCCAGTCTTCACATTACTACAGTCCAGTCTTCACATTACTACAGTCCAGTCTTCACATTACTACACTTCAGTCTTTAATTCTACATCCATGCTAGACCGAGTACATAGGAAATAGCTAGTGGTATCACTCTGTCAAAACGCCACACATGCAGACCCTAGGTGGAAACATATAGAAGAGGCCGTCTCAGCCGCAGATACACGACGGCTCTGCTTACAGCACCAGGTACCCAGCCACGGCCGCAACCACCGCAAGCCCAACCGCGTTGGGAGAGAACCTGCCAACGCCATTGTCCTGCGCCGCAGCCTGTGCGCGCATCGGAGGAAAGTACGGCTCCGACGATGTTCGAACTTCGCCGCTCCAGCAGTACTCGCTGAAGCATTGCTGGCACGCCTCGGGCACCGTCTCGCCGTTGCGCTCAAAACTCCTCGAGAGCACCGCGCACGCAACGCACGTCGGCCACGACGACGCGCCCTCGCGCGTCGAGTTGGCCTGCGTCACCACGTCGTACCCGTTGTTGATCATGGCATTGCGCTCCTCGAGCGTGTAGTCGAGCTTGCCAAACGTCGACGTGTTGGACTCGAAGCTGTACGGAGAGTTGGGCAGGTAGACAATCAGCGGGGGGATGTTGTCGCCCGACGTCACGTTGCTGCTGTTGCACCCAAAGAATGTGGGGCGGTTGTTGAGCCCCAGCGCCACAAACGTGTCGTGGCCCGGAATATAAGGGAACGAAGTCCGGTTCATAATGGGCGTCTCGGACCGCTCAAACGTTGCAATCAGCGCCGTGCCGTTGGGGTAGTTTGGTGCAGACGGCGCAATCGTGTCTGCAGACGAATCCACCGCGAAGATGACATCGACGTGCCGCATCGGCTGGATCACAGGGTTCAGCGGAATGTTCTGCAGATCCTCGCCGCCGTCCACCAGCGTCAGACGCTCGTGGTCCGCACTGGGGTTGGTCTCGTTGTGGAACCCGTAGAACGGGTTGGGCGTGTAGTCGGCAATGTCGTTCTGGTCCTGTCCAATCGTTGCCAAGACGTTGGTGATCACCGTCGTGAGGAATTCGGGGAGGTCAAAGCCGCCCAGGTTCAGGAAGATCTGGTTGAACAACGACGAGCTGGTGCCCATGACGAAACCCAGGTTGTCAAAACCTGCAACGCATCCTTCACTCTGTGCGAGAGCCCCGTTGGAGAAGTTGGAGCCAATGTACTTTAGCGGTGCGAAGCCGTACGTGGTCGGGTCGAAGGAGCCCATCTCAAAGGGGTTGAACTCGAACACGGTAGCGTTGAGCGAAATAATAAGATCTCCAGGCGACCGCTCGTCGGCGATCAGAATGGGCATGGGCGACTCGCCGTTGGCAAACGTCGGATCGTCTGCAATCGAAGAGAACGTGTACGCCGGTGCGCCATCGCTGGCATTGATGAGCTGGAAAGAAAGACCGCGCCCGTAGTAGTCGGTGATGGAAGAGTTGAAAGCGCCTGCGGGCGAGTCGACTTTGTCGCTGACGGTGCTGACCAGATTGTTGAAGTAGTCGGCCGTGGAGAGAAGCTGAATGCCGCCAGTGGGAGGACCCTGGAAGAGTGAATTCTGAAACTGCCAGATTTCCGTGTTCTCGCCCTGATCCTGGATGCTCTGCACGCTCGTGAAATTGTTGGCGTAGATGCTGCCAATCATCCACCCACCGCCAGACAACGCCGACACATATGTCGCAGACTGGAGCAACCCGCCCAGGTGTCCGCTGCTTGTTGCGTTGCGTGTGCGGCTATCGAATGCAGCCAGAGCACCGGCTCCGTTCAAAAGAGCGCGATATCCTCCACCAGAAAACGATATCGCAATGTTGGGCAGAGCAGTGCTGTTGTCGCGGTGGTTCTCAATGTATGCGCTTGCATCGAAATTGGGAATGTTAGCCCTCGACAAAAAGTCCCTCATGGGATCCACCGTATTCGGCCTCCTCTTCTCCAACCATGATGTTTCAGAGTCGGAAAGCCTGTCTGCAGATCGAATGCTGGGTCGTGTGGACGGGCAGTCCACTACGGCAGGCGCATAGCCATTAGGCGCTTGCGGCGACGCACGCTTCACAGGGGCCGTGTTGTAGTCGACAGGTGCGACTCGTCGAGCTTCAATGGCTTGACGGTCTTCAAGAGCAGTCGCTGTTACAGGGATCAGTCGGGTTTGTACACATGCAGATGCAGATCAACATACAGCTTGCCAATGTTGACAGGGCCGAGGCCGTAAGAAAGGAGCTATATCTCATCTCAGGCTGGGGAGGGGTTGTTTGAATGATGAGACACAAATAAAGGAAATTTAAGCAGCGGCCGGGGAACCGTCCAACAAGTACCAAATCTTAAAAGCAGAGGCGCCACAGTTATATGATGTGAGCACAACCAAGAACGGGAGCCGGCGGAATGATCAATGCGGCAGTGTTTCGTTACCAACGCCGGATGAGCTAGGAGAGATCTGACCTCATCAAGCCTAGGAAGACCAACATGGCGTGGCTGGGTCCCTGATCGTCATCCTCCACTTATTGTTGGCGCCCTTTCTGATGACCCATTGCCCTGTTCGGCCGTGTCGTGCGCCTGCTCACTCACCTCATCTGACCTGTGGCTTTGCTGAGCCAGTTGCGCTGGCACTGTTGTGGTCGTGTGCCGCCGCCCATGGTAACCCTCAGGCACAGCTGCGGCGTCTCGTTTCCGAATGCAAGGAGCAAATTGCAGCGCATTGCGAAACGTTCGGCAACCGGCAATTGTAGCGCAAGGAACGCGCTGAGCTTGCTTCCGCTGGGGCGCATTGGGGCACTTGAGATCGTGGCTGTGGCACCAAAAAGAGAATACGAAAAACTCCAGTTCGTGGAGCTGAAGAGCGCGCGCGGACTTGACGCTCGATGCGATCCCTGCGAGATTGCAGCCGCTGAGGTAGGTAAGATTTGCACAGACTTCCATGCCCGCTCCCGTAGATTTGAGGCGCTCCCAAGATGGGCACTGCAACACGCTGCTGCTACTGATCACGCAACGAAGCATTGCTCCCGCGGCAAAAATGACGCTTCATCTTCGCCGGTTCGTAGACTTGGTTACCGGCGCGTCCGAACGGCGACCTATGACGTTGATGGAGACATTTGTTGCAGGAAAAGTTTGGCGCTACATCTGGCAGCGGTGCTGTGAAAAGCTGTGATTGGGCCTCGTACCAACTGCGGACTAAAAGGATCTGACTGTACTAAACGGCCATGCGAGGAGCTCGTATACGAAGGAATCCCTTTGCTGCGTGGTCAGGTAAGGTTCTTCGTACTGCGTATTGCATACGCACTTCGAATCATGCATTATCGAGGGTCCGCCGTGCATAAGAAGCTATTGACTGTGGAGCGGCCAAGCACGACTGTCGTTCGCACCACAAGCTGCGGCCAAGGTAAGCTCACAGCAAAAGGGGAAACAAGCAATTTCCAGTCGCATCTTGTTCTTCTTCCAATGTCCGACAACGAGGCTGAGCACCTCATGTCTCCCACTACTCCTTCGACCCATCACACTCATATTCTTGACCGTGGTCTGCGTCAAAGATTGCTAGTTCAGACCCACAAGGTCGTCTTCAGTCCTTACGCGAATGTAGACCCGGTCCCTCACGAAGGCAAGTGCATGAGTAGCAAACGAACTGGCCGGCAGACGATCAGAATATGAATGGTGACCACATGCAATGCGCCCACGGAAAGCGCCGAATCAAGACACAGACATCAAGTTTTCAATGCAGCTGGGAGCGCTTATGCTTAACCCCGTACACTGCCGCAGCATGCCTGATGCCTCAGCAACAGTTTACTTTCATCACCCACGCTCAATGATTCCACAACCTTGACACCAAAGGCCACCATGTCCACGGCCCTCAAGGGACTGCAGCAATGCAGAGACCTGGCCCGTCATGCTGGCACGCATAGGTTCGGGTTAGTATAATTGCGAGGCTCGAGTATATAACGGGTTTCAAAATGTACCGACCACCTGGAGTCTAGTACTGTGATGTAACGTAGCTTATAAATATACCTTCTGCACCTAATTTCTTATACAAACTACATTCTCTATTGCTTTCCTCTATTACTATCTATCTATATAGGACAGAAACTACACCCTAAGAAGCTCCGAGCTGTTCTTAACAGACTTAAGAAAGAAACCAAGTGCATAGTTATTGCCAAACAACACAAACGCAGTAAAACCATAACTAAACATACCAAAACAAGTATAGACCTTCTCCAACACTCCATACCCGCCCAAGAGTATATAGTAACGGGTTACCCAAGACTCATATTGTTGGCTCACGAGCAGGTAAGCTTGCCCTGTGTAGGAACCCCCCCTAAATATCTGCCTTGGTAACTGTTCACTAACGAGCCAGGCGTTGCTCTTCGCTATATCGACATTTTTGTTCCCACCCAGCCTTGTTAATGCTGTGATTGTTGGGATAGAAGAGTCGCAATGAAAGAGAGCCGTGACAGTATGCCGGGTTTGAGAAGAACAACGGCTTGAGATGGAAAGAAGAGGGTTAGGCTGTGTGAGTAGCTGGTGGCGTTACTGATCTTCTGGGTACTGGGACAGAAAACGGTGTTATCGATGGTGACGGGGTCGTTCGTCTTTGAAGCTAGGTTAGAAATGCAGGTGGTATCGACGAGATTCTTGTATGTTTTGAGTTTCGTCTTGGTAAAACTTCTGGGGTAATACACTGTAATGACGGCAAGAAGTGTGAATCCCCCGTATTTGGGTACACAATACGGGAAGCTCCGCGTTGCGCTACTGTCAGAAGGCTACCCGTAGCGCATGGGGTTAGGTGAAGGTGTCAGACTACCCTTTCTACGTAAGAGGGCGGATAGGTCGCTCCTTATCCTCCCATTGGAAGTCTATAATAGCTTTACAACGATAAGACTACTTAGCTACCCTACATGTGGTTTATATATCGTAACTTGGATGAGAAGTTACTGTGGGTTATAAGGAGGCCGGCCTTGCAACATCTCTCTACCCCCGCACTACCGCTCTATATAGAGCATGTTCGCACCCTAAGTTCTGATATAAATATTATAGCTCTTTAGCTAATTGAAGTGCTTAGATATGTGGCTCCATGGCTGCAATGTTGTACTGCACCAAAACAGGGGGGTCCGCACATTTTGCAGGTCATCAATATGAAAACCTTCCCAAGACATGAACTTATAGGTTTTCACATGTATGAATGGTCGATGAGTATCGTAGTAGCTAGCCGTAGCGTCATGATTCCCTTCGCAACCGAGGTAAAGCGCTGGCGCTATTCTAAATGATTAGTTATCGCTAGCATATCAACTCAGCTTCTAACTGCAGTTCGACATGACCAGCGCATCACTATTCGATTCAATATGGCAGAGTCTCCACCCAGAACCTTTACAGAACAGCTAGCTTTCAAACAACTCGGAGAAAACTCATGGACTACACTTCATCCACCTCAGCGCATGGGCAACGCCCTCCCAATTGCATACGGCGGCTACGCACTCGCAGTAGCCTGTAAAGCTGCATGTCTCTCCGCCCCTGATGGATACCAGATCTACTCACTCATGGGCAATTTCCTTGGACCAGCCAGCACCGACCGTCCACTCCTCGCAACAACACGCACAATCCGCCAAACGCGCACCTTTGCAACACGGCACGTGGAAGTGAGTCAAAAGCTCGACAACGGAGACGTGAGAACATGTCTCTTCGCCACGGCAGACTTCCAGGCCAAGGAACAAGGCAGCATGTTCGAGTACTCCCGCCCACCAAGCAAGCCGTACAGCAGCCACGCCGGCCTGCCGGACACGCTCCAAACAGCCGCCAACCTGCTCGCTGCCGGCAAGGTCAGCAACGCCCAACACGACGCCTTCGCCAGCAGCTTCGCCGTCAACGCTATGCTCTTCGACATCCGGCCCTGCCCTGAAGGCGTCCTCGGACAGAACCTCAACGGCTTTGCGAAACACCTCCCTCACTCGCAGGATGCACTCCCCCTTGCTTCGCGCACGTCCGCAGACTGGTTCCGCTCCTCGTCCCCCGTAACGTCGGCAGTGGATCATCTCGCCGCGCTGTCGTTCTACTGCGATGGCGCGCTGAGCTTCTGCCCACTGAGTTTCAGCCACTTGTTTCTTGAAGACAGCGCAGCGTGCTCGAGTTTGGACTTTGCCATGAGGTTTTTTGGGGACGTGGATGTGGAGAGGTGGAAGTTGAGGGAGATTAGTACGAATGCTGGGAGTGGAGGGCGGACGTTCAGCGAGTGTTGGATCTGGGATGAGCAGGGGAAGGCGGTGGCGACTATGAGCCAGCAGGGTATTATGAGGGTGTTGCCGCAGAAGGGGAAGTTGTGAGCTTTGAGGGTGGGGTGCGAGATGCACAGATGGTAGATCGCGGGACTTGTAATCTAGATGCTTCGCTCATGAAGGTAGACAGGATATTGACGGGTAGAATGAGATGCAACAGGTTTGCGTACAATGCTGTTGTCTTGCTCCTAATCACACAAGATCTACTTCTTCCCGCCTACGATCCCAATCCCCCTAATAAACACGAGCACGATTAACAGCGACACAATGCTCATCCCAAAGTTAAACCACGCCGTGGCTCTAATCCCCATCTTCAATGCCGGATCCCACGGCTCCAATCCATGCCCCTCCTCCCCAACTTGGTCAACACTAACACCCATCTCCTTCGCAATCACCGCCGTCTGCACCGCCGTCGCAAGCGCCAGCCCGATCGCGCGCCCAATCTGCCCCACCGCCGTAATCAACGCCCCGCCCAGACTCGCATCCTCCGGCGGCAGCGTCTTTGCCACAAAAAGCGTGAGCACGGGGAAAATTGTATCCGCACCACAGACACAAAACACCATGGCCGGGAACCCGTAGGCCCAGTACGTGGTGGTTTCCGGGATCGGTATGGCGAAGAGTAGGGAGGACATGCTGACGGCGAAGGTGCTGAAGATCAGAATGTAGTCGCCGCGGACGTGGGACAGGATGAAGCCCGTCACCGTCGCGACGATGATGCCGGTCACGCCGTTGGGGATGAAGCGCAGCGTTGTCTGGATGACGGACAGGCCTTGGAAGTCCTGGAACCAGTAGGTGGCGAAGATGAGGTAGTTGTTGAAACTCGAAAAGAAGAGACCCATTAGGACGTTTGCCCATGTGAATTTGCGGTTGTGGAAGATGGACATTTTCATCAGTGGTCGCTTTTGAGTCTTCGTCTCGAGGTGGTGCTGCCAGAAGCCGAAGGCGATGACAATTAGTAGAGATACGACGATTAGTGCAGGTACCCAGGGTGTGCTCCAACCGACGACGTTGCCTTCTGAGAGCGCGAAGAGCAGCATGATCAGTCCGACGGTGATGAGAGTGCCGCCGACCCAGTCGACGGTGTTGCGCATTACTGGCTCTGGTTGGACGGGAGGCAGCGGGATGACGAAGAAGCTTGCGAGCGTGGAGATTGCGGATACCATGCCGAAGATCCAGAAGACCCATTTCCACTGCAGATGTTAGCAACTTTGTGAATGAGGCGCATGAGGTGGTGCATACATTTAGGTATTCGGCGACGACACCTCCCTGCAGCTTGTCAGTACGGATGCAAAGTATAGCAAGCCGTTGAACTTACGAAGATGTTGCCAAATATACCACCGAGCGGAGCTCCAGCCCCAAAGCATCCAAACGCAATATCCTTCATACGACCGGGCGGGAAAGTGACACCTAGGATTCCCAAAGCAGTGGGCGCCATGGCAGCGGCAGCCAAACCTTGAAGGCCTCTCATGATGTCGAACCCAATCTCATTTGTAATGAAGGGAGGTATGATTGAGGTAATTGTGAAGAAGACCGACCCCCAGATAAAGATAAGGCGGCGCCCGTATACATCTGCCAATCTTCCCCAGAGCAGCTTGTCACAATCAGCCGACTCCTCTTTACTTTGGTGGTTATGAGCATAGTCAAGATATACATACCAGGAAGCAACCAAAAGTAAGGTTATAAGCCGAGACAATCCATTGCTGTCTACTACTTGGAATATCCAGCGCTTCACCAATGGTCGGCAGAATGATCACAGACGCCTGAACAGCCATAGTCTGCGCACACGAAACATCAGCTACCACCACGCCATCAAGATGAGATAGACAACTCACGCTCAAAAACGGCGCAGAAGCAACCGTAGCCACCAGCGCCACAGTCCTTGCCTTGGTAAACGGCAACCCATTTTCTGACGCTCCTGTCTGCGTCCTTGCAATTTCCTGCATACCGCCTTTCCCCTCCCTTGTTCCAGCATCTTTCTCCACGTCCTCCGCCTCTTTCTGCGTGATCTCGTCCGGCCGCTTGAAACCGTCGTCCATTGTGGGCGGACCTTGAAAGCGACCTCCTCGAAAGCGTTGTCAAAGAAAGCGGCCTCAAGGGCCCGTGTGAGTCAGTCAATTTGTACCCTCGCTTACTTACCCCATGGGGGGCGTTGCGTGCTTTTAAAGGTTCAAACGCCGCGGCGGCACGTTTGCCGAAGCACGGTACCTACTCGCGGGCGGCAGGGTTAAGGCTTTAGCCGCTGCGGCAATAGCGATCTCTTCCCGGAAATGTGGGAATTGGGCCATGCTGCTGGATCTCTGGGGTGATGGGTGATATGTGAGGCTTTTGACGTGATGGAAGATGCAAGAGTTTTGGTGGTGAATGCTGCACGTGGCCAGGATGGATTGTGTGCAGAGTCGTGAAGTGGTGCTGTGCTGCGGCGCACTGTTTTACATCCGGCTAGACCTACCTCACGGCATGTTGGCAGGCTTCGATGTGTACTCTACTCGAAGAAGGCATGCTGTCGTTGCACTCATGCTGTAGGACTGACTGCCGCGCCGAGCGTCGCTGTGGAGATGTTGCATTCGCGGTAAAGAGCAGCGACCAAGGTTCCACCAATGAGATGACGCGTGTCTCCTCGGTTTACAACTGCCGTTAACGTTAGGCGGATCGCCTTTTATGTTTGTTTGTGTGTAGTAACAGCGGCACAACAGTAAAGAGAGTACACTCCCGGAGACTGTGGAACCGTCACCGTTGTGGAGGTGTTCTGCTCACAAGCTACGGCATGTGTGTTGCAGAAGCGGCAGATTACCAGCACCGCATCACTCTCCCTACTCACTATAGCCAGCAGGCACTCAGGTAATGCTGAGTCGTCTTACGCTCGAAAACAGACACCGTTGTAGTTTTGTACAAGCCTACACTAGTTTGCTGTGAAGGTATCGTGCAATTCAGCAATGGCCAAGACAGCGCAGGCCGATGATAAACGATCAACTCGGACAGGAATGCCTATGATCTTCAACAGACCGCACCAGCGCGTCTGGCATGTTGTAGACGCGATCTAAAGATAATCTCCGTGAGTCCCAACATGAGTCGCACATGCATCGAGTGGACATGCTCGACTTCTAATTGATGGAGGCATCACTAGCCGCTTCGTTCACGAAGCGGCACTCCACAGCGGAACCTAGATTACTCCGTCGCACAGAGTAACGAGAGCGAGCAGGTGATCGTGAAGGTGCAGCGGGCGGCCGGGGCAAGGGATCCGGTAGAACGTGCACTCGCCATACGGCCATGCTGTCCTCGTCTGCGCCGCAGGATCGCATGTCTTCAGGACGCCTTCAGGACGCATCTTCAGACCAGATGCAAGACGCGCTCCGCGGTACCTCTCGCATCCAAGAAAGGAAGTCGCTAAGCCCCGGCTGAACAGTTCCCGTTGCATGAGAGAATTTCGCCATTGGAGAGCGCTGAGTGGTACCTTTAACCACACCATTTTGAGGTGATGAAAATCTATAGCAACTTGTCTGTTCGTGGTAGAGCAGGAGGCTGTGAAGTGGAGATTTTGTAGCTTTATATCAAGTTGAGCAAGCGTGAGGTATTTTATGGTGTTTGTGTGATCGTCGAGGAAAAGCAGCGGTCTTACTTGCGATTGGCCAGCGGCTTTGAGCTTCCAGTTGAGGATGGTTGCATCTCACTGTGTGCCGTTGATTCAACCAGCACCGCAGTGAGCCAAGGCTGAGGAGGCTGTGCTCTGGGCGCGGGATGTTGGCCTGCTCATCTTGCTTTGCGCTCTTCTGTGCCGTTGGCGAGCAGGCTGGCGAGCAGGCTGGCGAACACCGAAAGCGCCGTCATCACGACAGACATCGTGGAGTCGCTGTTCTTTTCGAGCTAGTTGCCGGCGGGCATCAGGAACAAGAAACTGTCATGAATCTCACTATCGATGATCGACGGCGACAACCGCGGCGAGCGCTGCTTAGCGCGTCCGCAAGTAAGTCGTCAGACTTTGCGCTTTCTTGTCCCGGTAATTGCACATGAGTGGCTGGACTGTCGTCCAGCTCTCACATCTGCCGCAAGAAGCACATCAGCAGTGCAGCGTGGTTGCATACAAACAAAAGCGTGGGGAAATGTCACCCTTCGCTACGAACCCACCCACGCACGATCCAGGATTGTGCTTGTCAAGGTCTGCTTGGTGAAATACGGGTCGGCGAATAACAGACGGCGAAAATCTCTTTCATGCCGCATGGCATGGAGTGGTCTCAAACTCTACTGGCTGCCCTGCGCCAGAAGACGTCACCTAGCGTGCATAGCAAGGCCGGACGCTAGTTTGGTTGACAGACGCTTCAGACAGGTCAGCAAGGATGATCGTGAGCGACGAGATGAAACGAAGCACTATGTTGACGGATCTAAACGTTTGTTTCATTCTTTTGTCATTTCTTTGATATGATGTAGCCTTCGCACCCGCTACAACGCCGAAACCATGGTCTATAGTTTTTGCGCAATCAATGCAACCCCAAATCTTGAAAAAACCACCCAGGTCTCATGTATATACGGGTACCGCTTGAAGCAAAGTACGAGCGACATAAATGGAAACATACTTGAACATGTCAAGTAAGGAAAAGAGAGTTCGGGCCAGGTCTATAGAATATACACAGGCGACCGGGGGTCTGAAGGAAGCCCGTAGGCTGGATATAATAGAAATAAAAGATCGGCTCGAGAGGTATCACTACGCACCAGTACCGTCATCAATCATGGCGTCATCAAAGGGACTGGCTCTAATAAGGTCCAGTACCCTCGCAGGCGTTTTAGACGCGGCTTGACCTACTACAGCCAGTTCTGTGGGTAGGTGGAATCAAAAGCATTCATGCTGTTGTAAGCCATGAGGTTTTGCTCAATCGGCCATGGGTCGTTGGGAACGACATCGTCGAAGTTGCCGGGGATAGCAATGGCAGCAGCATCAGCATAATCGCTCGTACTTGTCAATGACACAGTAGTAGGGGCAATGCTCTGGGACTTCGAATAGTCAGACTCGAAAGCTTGGCTGGGTGACATGGTTGTGATAGGGATGGACATTGGGGCGACGAGGCTCTCGGTTGGCATTGCAGTGCTGAAGCGGTAGACAGGCTGATCTTCCCAGAACAGGGACTCGCTAGCAGCTGACTGGGGAGCCTTGAAGTCCAAATCTGCAAAAGGGTTCGGCTCTCCAACCTCCGAATGAACAGATGAGGCAACCGTCAGGCCAGGGCCGCTTTGCTTGGATTCCCCACTATGCGATATGGGTTGAGCCAAACTATCGTTGAGCTTGCTAGGATCCAACGGAAGATCTCCAGCAGACCAGATCGGATCAAAACCAGCAGAAGGAATAGACCATTGGTTGTCAAGGTTGGGCAAGCACTCCTGAGAGGGAGATGTTGACAGGCCGCCAAAATCGAAGTTGTAGTTGACAGGTGTGCCAGTCGCTGTTGTCCACGGCCACTGCTGAGTCGGGAAATTATCGCTTGCGTTGCTCTCAGGAGAGTTGCCGTCTTGAGTACCAAATACGCCGTTCTGGCCAGTGAAGAAGGAGTCTTGGAAGTTGAGGGTATCAAGACTCGCACTCATGGTCGTCACGGGCAGGGCATTTGAGCGTTGACCGTTCCCGAGGAACGCATAGAAGTCGGGGTTTGAGAGCGACAATGTGTCCATAGATCGCGAGGCTGGGGCCGGAGCCTCCGGCTTGGGGTTGTAGTTGTTGTCGGATCCCCCAAGGGCGGCAAATGAAGAATGGCCATGCAGGGTATGCGGGCGTGGGATCTTGTAGGGCATGCCGGACACATGAGCAGTGTTGTTGCTGCGATGACAGGGCTTGTGATGGCCGTTTGCGAAGACGGTCAAGTGACTCTCGGATTGTGCAGTCGTGAGCTTCGGCTTCGCGCGAGCTTCATGGAGTGTCTGACGACCAGTGTCGATTTTCAAGGCAAGAGGCTCCTCCTTTATGGTGCCACAAAGGCACTTACCGCCAGAGTGGCACTGACAGCCACTGGCATGGGCTGAACCGTCGTTAGAGCTGACACGGCTCAGTGTGCCAGACATAACCTCACCCTTCGCGTCGCCCTTGTCTTTGTGCTTGTCCTTGTCTTTCTTATCGCCACAATCACACTTGGCGTGATGAGACTTGGACTTGCGTGCGCCGCGACAGTGCTCGCATTGCTTGACTGGGCGACCCTTGGGGTTGATGTGGTGTAGTTCTCGATCTGTGAAACATAGTTTTAGCCTATGTTTTCAATGCGAAGTAGTAATCAAAGCTGCAGGGCGCCGAGGAGTAGTATACCATTGTGGGTGCAGCCGCTCACTCGGTGGCCTTTGATGCAGGACGAGCAAGCCCATTTTTCACCATCGATGACAGGCATACCGGGGTGGTTGACGGCCGGTTGCGGTCGTGAAGGTGGCTAGGAGCAGCTGCGCAGCGAGGGTCCAAGGGCTACGAGCACCAACGGGAAGAAATCAAAGACCAACGGCGTCGCGGGAGACACTGCTGGCCGGGGGTTAAGATACAGGACAGAAGAAGAGTATCGAACAACGTTCAAATCAATAGCAGAGGGGTATCGTGATCAATGGAGAGAAACACGCCAGGCCGGGCTGAGTTGACGAGGACCGTGAACGCCGGGAAGAGGACCGAGGACGACAGAGTGGAGAGTGGAGAGAGGAGAGAGGAGAGTGTGATGTTCAAGGGGGAACCGAGCGCAAGAGGCGCTGGCCGAAAGCGTGGAGCGTGGTTCCTGAAGAGACCGCCAAAACACCAGTCTGGAGAGTGTAGCGTTGTAGTGGTGGGAGGAAGAGGAGCGACGGGGCATCGCCTCGAGATGAGGGCAGGCGCCCTCGTCCAGGCCACCTGTAATTGGTTTGCGGGCTGCCCTGCTTAGCTGCATCGGCAAGAAGGGGTGGTCCGTGCTAGCATCACCTCGATCAGCCAGGCGGCGCGAGCAGACGACCCCTGCTCAGTGCACACGCGGGTTCACCGCAGCAGCTCGCAGCTCGCAGCTCGCAGCTCGCAGCTCGTTGGGGCCCGCCACTCCTCGAGCGGTCCCTCTTGCCCGCTGCTGGCTGGCTGCTGGCCGCTGGCCGCCTGCAGGCTGCAGGCTGCGCGCACCCGAAATTCGACGTCTCGCAGTGGCCCTCGACTTTGTAGCCACTTTGTAGCGAGCCACTCGACGCTCGACCTCGAGCACGGAAGGCCTCCGTCTCGCGCCGTCTGCGCCAGCTAGCCAGCGAAGCGTGCCCGCACACTCACCGCAACGGACGCAGTCGTGCACTGCACCAAGCAGTCCACGGCGTGTTTCATGGGTTCCAAAGATTTGCTTCTTCGACTCATGTAGTCGCGTGGCTGTCACGACCGGCGTGGCGCAAGGGAGCACAGCGCCCGTTGCCAAGTGCTGAGCAGCCTTTGTGCAGCGATAGTGTCGACTTTATCGACTGCCTGTCGAATTGCCCGTTCGTGCTTTCAGGTACACCAATTTCTGTTCTAATTTCTATCGTCTGGGCGTCGACCTGTGAGAGCGCTAGCTGTCTTCAGAGATTTGGCCGCCATGGCAATCGCTAACGAGCGGAAGCAGCAAGCAGTCTACCATCGAGGTGGGGAGCCTGCTCTGGAGCGCTGGGCAAACTGATGGTGCTCGCTCACGCTTTGAAACGCCCCATCCGCTTCTCCATGGGGTGATGTGCTAAGTTTGATGCTCGTTTTGACACAAATCGTACGTTTAATGAGCCTCAGGCACGCTGATCACTTACCCTGCTTTTGATCGTTGCCGCAGGTCCGCTGCTAGCTCATTGGCTGTGCCGTATCGCACGTAGCTATATACGATGCTGGATTGGTCACCGATCTTGGAACGCACATAACCGGTAGAAGCGAGCATGCATTGCTATGTGCGGATACTGAGTTGCAAGTCATTGCTTAGTCGCCGTTGACAGTTCGGTGTGCCATACTGAAGCGAGCTAGTCAGCGTTGAGTGATCATGCAGTGTGATCCTGTCTTCACAAAGTCAACAGTGTCGGATTTAGCGAAGCATTTCTTGGTTCGTGATTTAGCCGTCATCCTTGAAAATCCTGTCCACTATTGGACCATTGCTGGGCTAAATGTGCCGGGGACAGTTGGCAGTTGCTCTAAGCATTTACGGTAGTACGAGAAGCAGACAGCAATCAGCAAGATTGGTTGGGAGACTTTCTGGGTCATCAACTGTCAGACTCTCCAAGTGGACCACTTGCTTTTAGTCATTTTCTCGTCATGGATCTCATTATTATTATGTTGCACAAAATTGGGGCTATGAAGATCGAGTCACCAAGCTCTAATAGAAGCCCTTGTAACAGATCAGTGCAAGCTTTGCCGAGTAATGGTTGATTAGAAAGTTACGTTGTCTCTTGCTGCTCAGAAGAGGCAGTAAAGAATTATCCGAGGACCTTCTGCGGATAGAAACGCGGCTCTACTTGTAACTTTTCTCTGCAACAGGAGAGCCTGAGCACTGTGGTTGACCACAAGACGGCGCACAATTTGAAGACATCACCGAACTTCCAGCCTTCAGCTTATGCAGGAAAGTTTTGAGATCGGCGGTCCTTGTAAATGAGCTATACTCATTTTGCCCAAATGTCTCTGCAACTTGGTCTTGACGATGCAGCGTGCGCTCCGATGAGTTTCCCCGATGCGGGACGTCATCTTAAGCTGGTTGAACGCCAGAGCAACACTCCAAACCACTACCGAACGATCAAGATTACTGAACTTGCCCACCATGGCTTTGCTTTTCCTTGCGATGGGCAACTGCGAGGGTCGTCACCTTCGTGCTGTTCGAAGGGCGCTAGTGCCAGATTCGTCGAGCAACGCGCGCAAACTTCCCTCGGCCCTCACTCAACCTCACGCTTCGTCAACTTGCCGACAACGAATCAGATAACGCGCAAACGCGTCGCATAATATCGCCGAAGCTGCGAAGCAATCGCCTGTCACGCGCGACAATAGCAGTCGTAACTGCATCCGCAGCACGCTGCATGATGACCTCGAACTACGGCGACCCGGATGCTCAGATGAGTGGAGGACCTGGCCCATATGGTAACCACAATGGCACACCACCTGCCCAGCAGCACCACCAGGACTTGACCGATCCAGACCTACAGCTTCAGGAGAAGCTCCAGCAGTTCAGCAATCAAGTCATGCATGCAGGTGGTCCACAGCAACCTCAATACCAACAGCCGGCTCAGATGACGCCTTTGCAAGGCGCGCACCCACATTACCACGCACAACAGAGACCGACACATTCACCGCAGCAGATGGCACATGTAGCGATGAGCTTAGGCGAAACCCAAGAGCAATTCGATCCCAGCGACCCGAACCGAAAGCGATCAAAGGTGTCGCGAGCTTGCGATGAGTGTCGGCGAAAGAAGGTGTGTGATGGGCATTCGGTCTCGCAGCTCCCAGTCTGCTCACAGGCAATAGATTCGATGCGATGCGACTAGCGAGAATGGACCGGAGGCTTGCTCAAGCTGCAAGAGGACCGGAGCAAGATGTCAGTTCAGCAGACAGCCCATGAAGCGTGGCCCCAGCAAAGGGTTCGTGTCTGGTCTCTTGGTGCCTCCAACGCAGCAGACTGACAGCAAACCAGCTACATCAAAGAACTTGCAGACCGCCTGAATTCTCTCGAGAGCCAGATCCAGCAGCCTCAGACTCATCAGTTTGACCTTCAGAATCTGACTGAGCACAACTTTGCGGAAATCCAGGGCCCACCTCAGTTCCACCGAAAGCGCACCCACAGCATGTCCGAAGGGTTTCCAGATGCTTTTGGCCGGTCTAACTGGTCTGGCCAGGATCGCGGTAACAACCATCTGCTCAAGCACGCTACGCTTCCTCTGCTGACAACACAAGAAACCTCAACGAATGGCGATCGTCGAACCTCGTTTGGTGACATGGCATTGGCTGGTAATATCCTTACAGGTTCAAATGAGAGCACACTGAAGGCGTAGGTCGAACAAAATCATCTTACATCGACGCTTAGCTTACACAAACCCAGGTACTACAACTTGATCCACCCCACATTGCCTATTCTACCGCATGATTCCACCTCACTCAACCGCCTCACGAATTGTCCTCAAAAGCTACGAGAAGCTTTCTTTCTTTCTCTCGATGCTTGTGTTCGATCATTTGCGCCTCGGGCGCTACCACAGATTGACACGAGTTTAACTCAGCTATTGCACCAGACTTTTGCTGCGGTCGATGCCGCAAAGCTTACAATCAACGATCCGGACACATCACGGCAGCTTTACAATAATCTGGTCTATTGTCAATCCTTGTTATTGATACTTCTCGCAACAGACAAACCTGGTTCAGGACTTGTAGGGAGTACCTCGCAGTTGCTGGGCCAGATCGCAGGCTGCATCACCGAGGCTGGTTTCAACGACGTTAGAGTGTTGAACTTGTTGAAAGAACAAGACCAAGACGCATTCCAGGGCTCACGCCGTGCCTTCTGGACGGCGCTCATTTTGGATCGTTTCCACGCCTCAAGCCGTTCAAAGGATATCATGTTGCCGCTGCATTCGGGTTCTCTGACTCGCGATGACTATGCGGCGCTCGGTGACCTTGCCTACCACTTGGCTCGTAAGAATTACTCGCTGCACTCAGCTACGGGCTCATGCTGACATTGGTTAGGTGGTGCCAAAATCCTGGGACAAGTAGCTGCCGTAAATCGGGCGGGTAGTGTGCCTAGCATCGAACCTTCGTCGCCGTTCGCATCCATGCCCTTGGCTGCTACTTCACCCGAATCCATCTACCTTAATGGCCAGCTGACAGGCTATCGCGAATCGATTGATATTACAGATCTGACAAACAACTCACCACCTTACCTTGTTTACCAATATCTCCGCGTCTTTGTTGGACGACTGTCTTCGCAGAACATTCCGTCGACTGACCAACTTGGACTGACAAAAGAGCTTCTTAGCAACCTGTCCAGTGGGGCCATTACTCCCCTACATCATGTATGCGCAAGTCTTGTCGCAACGTCTCTGGCCGAACTCTGCGACAGGGTCGAGACGCAAGTCGAAGCACACGCTGCCATCAAGGAGATGAACGACGCCCTCAACAATGGACAGATTATTCATCATAGCGTGGACCACGTTGGCTGGGATTCGGCTATCAGAGAGATCTTGCATCAGAAACAGGCCCCCTCGCCACCGACAAACACACTTCCAGAGCAGACTCCCTCAGCACCTGAACCCAATATGGTTGGCCTCCAACACCTCGCTGCAGCCGCTGTTGGTGAGCGTGAAGGCACCGAGGCTCGTCCAGTCAGCAGTGGCGGCAACGGCAGTCACGAACAAGCGCTTGCGAGCGCCGAACACGACCTCTCTGCAGCTATGGCTGCAGCAAATGACGCCGCAATGGCTCAGGCAACGGCTGCAGCGGCACAACACCAATTAACAGTGTCATCACCGGACGCTAAGAACGGAAATAACTTCGATTCAAATGCTCTGAAGCAAGATGATTTCATGGCATCGCTCTCGTAATTGAATTTCGTCGCGCTTTATTGAAATGTCTACGAGGATACAGGTGAAATTGACATCGCATCTCGATTAGCAGCCACAGGAACTGGCATCTACGCTGTCATCCGAGTAGCATTTGAAGCAGAGTCTTTGGGAAAGTCAATATACGTGGTTCTTGGCTAAGAACATCTCTGTTTCATTTCTATATTAGTGAAGGGCGACAGCATTTGTTTCCCAGCGCAAGCTTATACCCTTGTTCAATCTATCATACAAGCATCCAGTTCTCGATGAGACATTTGCCCACGCGTCTCTCCAGCGCAAACCACCATTCCTTCCAACCTTAGCCGACGTGCTCAGCTACTCACCACCTCCTCACTGCATCCCCTCTCAGCTCCGGACACGCCAGCCACTCGCCCTGCGCCATACTCCCTACAGCTTCGGCCGAAACGGCAAACCTGCCCCTCCCAGCGCCCATGCCGTACACCCGTAGCGCCACAAACCCTGATTTTCGCTCGGCCAAAGTCGAACCATGGTTCAGTGCGTGAATTTCACGCGCCGGCCAAGGCTTGCGAGGAACCCGCTTTCACCGAAGCAGGGGGACAAGCTTTTCAGGGGCAAGGTAAGCTTTGCCAAGCGGGAGGGAGAGGTGAATGGATCGGGTCGGGTTGCCGGGGGCTGCGTATTGAGTGCGCGATGGGTTTGGTTATTGCAAGGTGCGGATGACACGTAAATGGAGTTCTTGTGTTGCTGAGGAATTGGGCTGTAGGCACGGTTGGATTCTTTTATTATTATTGCAGATCTTGTCCAGGAAGTGGTTTAGGATATCTTAGAAGATCGCTCGTGGATTCAGAAGGAAACCTAGTCCTGTCGGTGCCTATTGGATCGTGAAGCGCTTGAGTGACAGCCTCAAGTGCCTCCTTAGAGCTTTGTACGCAACGTTGCAGTCCATTATTTCGGCAATATGAAAGACGGGTTTATTTTATTTATGGTGCTGTCCGGTAGATTATGGTAGTCTGTAATGTTCAACACTGTTGCAATCGAGACACGCCGCACACGTAAATCAATTGAATACGCCACTTGTAAGCTGTCACTCCAAAGCTTTTCGTCCACCACATGTCCCAGATGTCGCTCGATCTGTCACATTCGCAGACCTTCTGAATATCTAACTGGCTTACCATGTTCCCAGACCAATGCGGGCCCAGTTAGCTTCCATGTCCTCGACAAGCGTCAAGAAGTCCCTGTTGTCAAGACTCTTGAGGATGAAGTTGTCCAGTGCAGCTCGGCGTGCGTCATCGCTCTGCATTGCATATGCCTTTAGAGCGTTCCCGGTGTCGCTGGAGACGACTGAATGGAGTGCGCGGTCGGTCTGATCCTTGGAGATAGTGCCAGGAGAACTGGCAAACGTGAATGGTGGCGCTAACGAGCATCGATTCTCAGCAGCATTGCTGATAGAGCTGAAGGGTCGTGGTGCTGAGGGGCTCGTGGCCGCAGGAGTAGGGTATGACTGAGGAGATGATGAAGCAGGTGAGAAGCTCTGGTCCTCGTGAATAACCAGACCTTGTCCGGACTTCGAATGGCCCCTTGAAGCAGGTTGAGGAGTGTGCGGTCGCTGCTGAGAAGACGACTTCTTCGTGGTTTCGGTGACCATTGTTGGTTGGCGAAGCGGAGGCAAATCACTGTCCAAGCCAGAAGCACGAGCAGAGCCTGGTCGCAGGTCACTGACCCTAGATGGCAATGGCGGTGGTCCCATATATCCGGTGGACGGGCGGCTACAGGATCGATTGTGATCACTACCAGAAGACGTGGGCAACGAGTTGCGCGGAAACGGAAGCTCACGTCGAGGGGGAAGCTCTGCCGTATCAGGTCGCTCATATAACAGAGCAGTCTCTGGGCGTGATGTAGCAGTATCTTGATCCTCAACAGTCGTGACTGAATTATCACGAGGTGGAAAGCCAGGAGAGTAATCAGACGACACCACTGAAGCAGAATCTGGCCGTGGGAAGTACATGGGAGGTGTCAGGGGGTTGGAAGACAAACCAGATCCTGTAAAGGCTGAATTCAGTTGTACATGATGGGCATCTTGGATCTGGGACTCCAGAGCAGTAGGTGCAGACACCGCAGTATACGGTCGGCTCGAGATCTCTGAAAGTCTTGATGGAGGACACGAGGGGCCCACAGGCTTTGCGTCTAGTCGCGAAGTTAAGCTCGGTGGCCCTGTACCGGCCCGCTGCTGCTCTGACTTTGTAGTTGAGCCTCGATCTTTTGACTGGCTTTGTGGCGGCATCATCCGCAAGCCAAGGCGGTGCAGATGGTTGTAAACAAGGTCGAAATCTTCGTTAGAACCGAAGCGCATTTGCAAGCGCCGAATCTGCATATACCATGAGCCCGCGACGTGAGAGATTTTAGCCTATCCTCACCTTCTGGTCTGGCAGCTGCCATCGAATGGCAATCAATGGACAACGAATGATGGCGGAAATCGGCAGTTGCTCACCTTTGAGCTCAACGCCACGTTGCAGCATATCGCTCACGAGATTCTGCGATTCATTTATCAAACGCTCGAGCTCAATTTGCTGCTATAGATTCACGTTAGCACCAGTCTGCATCGACACATAGACCAGGTTCTGAGGCTACTGAGTGAAGGCTAGTTGCAGGTTACAGCTCTTACTCGGATCTGTGTGCCCTGAACTACCTTCAACAGCTGTAGTGCCGAGCCAACAGCCCGGTATGAGTCAATAACGCAGGTGAGATTGCTGGTTTCGTGCTTCCACTGGAATGTCTGCTCGTCGTGACAGGCATCTTGTGCGGTTGACAACTTGGCCAGCGGAAGCGAGATCATAGCGTTTAGCAAGCAATCTGCTGCGTTAGTTGAGGGGATTTGGCGCTTTAATTGAGCAGCAGAATGCTGACCTCGTTCACTGAAGTGCTGTCTGGTGGTGAGAGATGAGTTGAAGCGAAAGGAAGGAGCAAAGGTCTGAATCACGTGATGGTACTAGCGCCTCGGCCGCGCGCGAGTGGAGTAGGAGCTCTGGCATTCTGATGTTCAGCCAGCATCGCGACCGGACGCGCCGCGACAAGTACGGTCTTTAACGCGCCTGCACCAGGCACATCGCTCAGCCTGTGGCTGTACCACGATCGAAACCACCAAAACCTGGAGTTCATGCGCGCATTGAAAGATGGCGCCCAGCAAGCCACGAGAACCTTCCATCGAGCGCACCGAAGAGTACGACAAGTTTATTGAGGAGCTGCAGGCTTACCACGACAAGAGAGGGTCGGTGCCCTCGACATAAATCTCTTCCTGGCGCGTATACTGATGTGTGCAGGACATTCCTCGATCGAGAGCCAAAGGTTGCCAATCAGCACATCGACTTGTTGCGCCTCTATAAGCGTGTAAATGACGAAGGCGGGTACGATAAGGTCTCAGACACCAAGAATAACAAGCTTGCATGGAGGAGACTAGCGGCAGACTTCTTGCGAGACAGCTCTGCTACACAGCTCACCACCCAGGCATTCTTGATCAAGACAGCATACTATAAGAACTTAGCGTACGAAGTCCATTGCGGTAGGGAATGCAAAATGCTGACTCAGGTCTCAGGGCGTACGAGATATCAACGATACACAAACGCGAACCGCCGCCGAAAGAAATCCTTGAGGACATCACCGCCAAAGGAGGGGATTTGCTAAATCGGACAGTAGAGAACTTCTACCGTGGGAGTCGCGAAGCCGAAAGACTCAGAACCGGAGACTCAGACGATTCAGACTCAGACGGTGACGTGAAGAGGACTCCGAACGCAGACAGGATGGACGTAGACGAGCCAGGAAGCACAGGGCGGGCAACGAGGTCGCTGCGTCATGCACCGCCGCAGCGCGTCCTCTTCCAGCCAGAATCCTCAAGCAGGCAAACACGCCAGTCTGCCGGTCATCTCAACTCACCAGGGCTCAATGGCTACGGCACAAGTGCGGCAGCTGTAGCCATTGCGAACTACGAGCCACGAACGAACATTCCCCTTGCATTGAAGCAAGTCATAACCCCGTCAAACAACTTGGACGCATACGTCGCCTCGCGCAAGAAGTACATCGTGAATAGGAAGAACAGACCTGTACCTCTCAAGGGAATGATGCTGCCTGGTACTGGCTTCCCAGGACCAAACATTTACATCCGCGCTTTGCACGCGTTACGATCGAAGGAACCAGAAGAAGAAGCATATGCGCTGCATCACCTTGTCAAGATCTCACACGAGCGTGGCGACAAATACCGTTTCGATCAGTTCCCGGGGCTTGCTGAAGCACTCATCGCAAAAGTGATAGATGTCGGATCCTTGTTCTTTGATGTCAAGTGGGACGTCTCGTACATTGAGGAGGATTTTGAACAGTCAGGTGTACTCAATGGCTTGACAGGCACCAACGATTTGTTGCAAAAGATTCGCAAGCTCCACACATTGGACATAGATGACGACCTGCTGCCGGAAGAGAACGCAAAGGCCCTCAACATGATCAATGAGGCCGCGTTGATCATACGCAACATGGTAATGCTTAAGGAGAACGCTCTGTTTGCTTCTATGATTCCAGCTATTCGAGACCTTATCGTCATTGTACTCAACCTACCGAAACATCCTACTGTGGTCGAACTGCAACACTACGCCCTCGAGATTGCCGAGCAATTAACGAAATACTGGATGCTGGACTCACAAGACCCCGTCTATCGATCTTTGCTGGCTCAGATCGACACCGATGATCGCGGTAGGATTATCACTTCGTTAAGAGCCCTCGGCAGGATATCTATGAATCTGGAAGCCACGAACAAGCTGTCAGATGTGCCTGTCAAGACTCTACAATCGATTTGCGACTGGCTTCTTGTGGAGGATGAAGACTTGAGGATAGCATGCTTGGATTTCCTCTACCTCTTCACAGGCTTCCCAGATAATGTTGAACTCCTCGCACACGAAGTGAACATTGAGGCTGTTGTGGGTCAACTTGTCCGATTGCTGCAGTTTGGCGCCGTTGCATACGAGGAACGACGGAGCACGCCGAAGTCGACGAAGTCATCCACGCCGAATGATGCAGCCCCTAAGCTCTCCTCTGCGATCATCGATCACCTTGTGACGCTTGAGGAGCCAGAAAGAAGCTCGCAGTGGCTTAAAACTTGTTTTGAGGAGGAACCAGCCGGCGAAATCACCCAGATTCAGCTCTGGTCAGCGTACAACGCAGCGTTCCAAGAAGCCATGGCTGCCAATCCATCTGCTTTCAAAGCTCTCATGCCAGCCAAGGACTTCATTACAAACGTCTCTACGACCTTTGGTGGCGCATCTGCGCAAGTGTTGACAGTTGGCGGCCAACCAAAGTACACTATTCGGGGGATAAGACCACGATCAGTACCAGTTGACCCCAGCACGAAGAAGCAATACATGCGTTGCTGTTGGGCGGTATCAGACATAGCCAACGGTTCATCAGACTTAAAATTCTTCGAGGGGGAATGTGGAGAGTACGCATCAGGTGCACGAGCAATGTGGGAACACATCGTGGGCGCCCATCTCAAGGTACCGCGTGATCAAGAGACAGGCCAATGGCTACTGGAGCCAAAACCAAATATCGACATGGAGAATGGCGACACCATTACCACATCAAAACCTCGGACGTACAATTGTCGCTGGGCGGGTTGCGCCCACTTCCCTACCGATACAGATTCAGCCTTTCTTGCTGGTCAGCATGTCAAGACGCATCTTCCAGACACCTCAATCAAACAAGCGATTCACGCTCGTCACAACCGCGCTGCTGATGACTCACGACCTTCGACGTCGTCCGCCCAGACATCTACCATTGGTTACAGCAGCGCACTCGGCAGCGGCAACCGTTACACACCCATCAACAACTCCGCATTTCTCGCCCCCAACTTCAGGTACTTCAACACCGCAACAGACGAAGCTAATGACGCCGCCGGCCTTCCTCTGTCTTCTGTCCTTGTACTACGCAATCTCGCTCGGCAGCTGAACAAAATACCGCCGCCTTCACAGGTGCTTGAGGTCCCAGACTCGCCAACACACAAACGTACGTTCAGCGCTACAGAGCCAGGTAGTCCGAACGCGCACCGCACGACTGGAGCAAAGAAGCCGCGTCTTAGCGATGCTGCGAGAGAACAAGCGCGTGAGGACGGCGAAAGGGAGGAAAAGGAGGCCAAGAACGTGGGCTGGGTGCCACGCGTATTCGCACCTGTCAAGGATCAGCTAGCGTTTGTGGCGAGTCACAACCTTACGCTGAAGAACTACATGGGTGGATTGCTCAAGGCCATTGCCGACGGCGGGGCTTAGAAGGCTTTGTCTAACGCGGTCAAAGGATAGAGCACTCATGTATAGATATCATGAGGCGTCAACTCGAGGGCACTGTTGTGGGTGCCATCGAGTGCGTGCATCTTCTGGAGGCCATTGACCAGCACAAGCGAATAAAAAAAGACTAACGCGGAAGGCGAGATCTGGTAGCGCGGCGTTAAAGGATTAAGTGTCACTCGAGCGCATTTGTTCAACGTGTGAACATTGATGCCGAACAGACAAGGGCTGGCTTTCTCAATATCATGTTATTACCTACCTGTGTAGACTAGGGTAGCTGAACGATTCTTCTTTCATGCATCACACTTAACAATCAGACAATCTCATGATTGCTTTACTGTAGAAGTATTACCATGACTATTCTCCCACAATCTCTGGGTGATGATATATTCTCCATCATCACGACTCTTTAAACCTTGATAGCTTCATCCTGCAAAGCCTGACCGCTCGCATTAGCAGGCTCCAATCCCATCTTCGAAGGCCCAATAAGCTGCACACCGTCTTTACTAAACCTACTACCATGTACGGGGCAATCCCAGCTCTTCTCCGTCGAGTTCCAGCACACCACACCCTTCATATGCGGGCACAGGGCGCTGAACTTGTGCACCTGGCCTCCATCGTCCTTGTACACAGCCAGCGGCTTCCTACCCGTTGCGTTCAGCACGCCTCCATCGCCCGGCGCAAGATCTTCAATGTCCTTGATGTCTGTCTGCAAGAAGCGCTTGTACTGCGAGTTGATCTGAAGGTCGTGGCTGATCAAGCTAGGGAGCGATTTGACAATGGAAGCCAGACGGCTAGGGTTGTAAAGCGCAGCCCACGGGTTCTTCTCGCCTGTGATCTCATCTGCGATCAGGCGACCTGCCAGCACGCCGTGGGTCAGGCCGTTGCCGCTGTCGCCTGTGATGATATAGGTGTGTTTCATGCCCTGGTTCTTTCCGATGAAAGCCATGAAGTCGACGGGCTCGAAGATCTGGCCGCTCCACTTGTAGTCTACGGTTGTTGTCTGTGGGAAGCGCGAGCGTGTCCATTCTTCGAGCTCCTTGAAAGGCGCTATCGTGTCGCCTTGGCCGACTTTGTGGTCCCCGCCTCCGACGACCATGTAGTCATCCTTCCCGTCACACTCGGTGAGGCGGACGTACTTGTAGATCTCGGCGGAGTCATAGAAGAGGCAGTCCTCGACAGAACCCTTCGGAATGCGGATCGCGATGCAGTAGGTGCGGTAGTATTCTTCCTCGGCGATGACAGATAGCTTTTGGAGGGGAACGCAGGTGGCTTCGACTGCATCTGCACACTTGATGGTGTGGCCGTCGATCGTGCTGACAGTCACTTCCTTGTGGCCCATACCCAGGATTTCTACGCCCTTCTCCTGCACGTCCATGCAGCGAGTGTTCGTATAGCACGAGAAGCTGGGCTGCTGTTTCAAGAACTCAAGGACACCTATAACGTACTTAGTGGGGTGGAATGTAGCCTGCCCGGCGAAAATCACTGCGTCGGACTGATCTGGAGTTCCTTCCCAGCCCTTGAGCTTGAACCCTTCTTTGTACTCGGTCGCAATACCGAGCTCTTTAGCCTTCTGGCCGTCCTCGATGACCGATTTCATGTCTTCCGCATGGTTCTTGTCACTCTTTGGGTACTGAGAGAAGTCATACCCAGGGAGATGGCGGTACTCGCACTCAAAACCGAGCTGTTTCGAGATCTCGCCGACGCGGTTCAAAGCCCAGGTGTGCGACTCAGCTGCGGCCTTTGCACCCTTATCGCCATGCTTCTTAGCAATTGCGGTATATCCATCATCAAGATCGTTAGCAAGATGACCACTCGTGCGGCCAGTCTCGCCAGACAGGACTTCGCGGCCTTCAATTAGGACAACGTTCAGGCCGCGAGTCACGAGTTCGTATGCAACAGAGACACCCGAGATACCTGCTCCGACAATGCATACGTCTGTCTCAAGGTTCCTGTCAAGCTTCGGAAACTTGGGAATGCTATCGTAAGGTACTGTGTGAATCCAAACGGGATCTGTCTCACCGCTGGTATACATAAAGTGCTTAGGATCGGTATTCATTGTGGCCAGTGTGCGGTACTGGGTGGACGAGCGAGGTTTCGTCACGAATGGGCGTGAGATTACAATGCTTGGATTTTGGAAATTTGGGATTGAGATAGTTCTACCAGTGTAGCGGAGCGAGACCGTTTTTAGCAGTCGAGGGGCGAAGAGCGACATACTTGTAAGAAGCTATCCAAGAAACACGTATAGGGGACACGCGAGGCTTTTGAACCAACACATGCCGAACGAGAAATAATCATGACGGACTCGTAGAATCATGGTTTACTCATTGGCTGAAAGCGCGTCCCGTGTGTTGTTGGAAGGAAGGGGCTGTGATGTTGTATATGTTTGACGAGATAATTGCGTCAGAATGAGCGCGACGTTCCTCGGGTGCAGACGATCAGGTGCAACAACAAGAGCAAGTTGCGACCATATTCTTGCTCAAACGAGATACGAATAAAGATGATGAATTACAAGGGTCGTACCTTGTAGGCAGTGTCGATTACACATGATTGTTATAGAGTGCGATGATAGGGGTGATGTCCGCGTCGATTGACCACCGAAAGCGTGTCAAGGCAGCAATCGTACTCGTGCAACACCAACGCTATTATTCAGACTCTCACACCCATATTTACGTAGAGTAAGTGTAGCAAAAGACACTCGCAGTAAATCCGATGTATTGCAAAGCGCCTCCTGTATATCGCTCAACGCCCTCGATGCTACCGACGTCAGCAATCAATCCGGCATCTCTGTTCGTGCACATACCTGAAAAGAACACGAAGCCCAAAGCCAAAGTTCGCTATTTATTGCCCAGAATACCCTCCGCGACATCCCTCAGAACAAACTTCTTGATCTTTCCACTACCCGTCAACGGCACCTCACCATCACAATCCTCGCCGAGCCAAAACACGTGAACTGGTGCCTTATGTCGCCCAAGTACTTGCCTGACCCAGGCCTGTACATCCGCGAGCTGGGGCTTCTCTGTACCTTCCTCGAGTTGGAGGAAAGCAGTAGGCACCTCGACATACCGTGGGTGCGATACACCTACAACAATCGCACGAGCAATCGAGGGGTGCTGTACAAGGCGCTCTTCTATCTCGAGAGGATATATGTTCTCACCACCTAGATTATGTCAGTTTATGATGGCCAAGGAGGCATGGTAGTCTCACCTCGAATGATAATGTCCTTGAATCGACCGGTGATGGTACAGTACCCATCAACGTCAAGTACCGCTTCATCGCCTGTGTGTAGCCATAGCTCGCCATGCTCGTCCCTGACCAGCAACTCAGCCGTCTTCTCTGGATTCTCCCAGTAGCCTCTGCAAAGCTGATATCCTGATATACAAAGCTCACCACGATACCCGATAGGCAAGACTCTATCCTCGTGGTCCACAATCTTGACGCGAGCATGTGGTAGCACAGTACCAACACTTGTCAGTCGTGCATGAAGAGAATCGGTTGTGTGCGCGTTGAAAACCGTGGGTGATGCCTCAGTCAAGCCATAGCTTGATGTGAAGTCTGTCATGCCTAGCTCGTTCACCATACGCTCCATGAGCCAGCGGGGTACTGGACTTCCGGCTACAATACCGGTACGGAGCTGTGACGACCAGCCTTGAGGCTTCTCCACATTGATAATGGACTCCATCATAGCCGGTACGCCATGAAGCGCGGTACAGCGCTCATCGGAGATAGCATTTGAGCATGCAACAGGATCGAATGACTCTTCAGGAAAGACGATCTTGCCACCATGGGTCAGAGTGGCAAGCAAGCCAAGCGTAAGACCGAAACAGTGGAATAGGGGTGGCGGGCAACAAAGTACATCGTTTTCTGTCAAGTCCATGCGGTCTCCAATGAAGCGTGAATTGTTCACGAGGTTGCTGATCCATTTAGCGAGTGTGAAAGAGCTGAAGCAGGAAGGTCTTACTGATGTGTCAACATGGCTGCTTTAGGATTGCCTGTGCTACCGCTCGTGAACTGGAGATTGGCAACGTCGTGTGGACTGACAATACCGTCGAAGATCTCCAAGAGGTGTTGTGGGATGCTCTCTGCCCCCTGAATAAATTCGTCGTATTTGATAAAGCTGTCGTCGTTGCCACGAATGAGACAGACGGTTTTCAGGTCCGGCAGTGCTGTGTGTAGTTCCTCGTCTTTCAAGCGTTCGAGAAGCGGCTGGTTGTCAAATCGTGCAATCATTGATGCGGTAAAGAGAACACTACATCCTGCAAAGATCAGCATCAATACATACGAGACGTTGGAAGTGGACTTGACTGACTTGTGTGCTTGAGAGCATATTCCATCTCCGTAGCTGTATATGTGTTGTTGAGTGTTACACAAATTGCACCAAGTCGTGCACAAGCGAAGAAGACAGCAATGTACTTCTCACAGTTCCCGCTCATGATCCCTATCCGATCTCTTGGGCGAACACCATACTTCAGTAACGCTCGTGCAAGCAAGCTTGACTCGTCCCAAAGCTTCTTGTATGTCCACCGTGCGCCCGTCCACGGTATGACCACAGCCTCGTTATCCGCATAGCGTTTGGCTTGTTGTGACAGGAGTTGCGAAAGCGTCAACTGCAGAAGGGGAGGATCGAGTGGTCCAGAAACAATCGAGAGATTTGGATACGGTGGGAGAATGTATGGATCGATTTGTAGGAGAGTTTGGTTCAATCGTTGGAGTGCATCATTTCGAGACTGATCGTTGATTTGCGCCATTGCCGCTACCGTGTGCGTGGATTACCACGCACTTTGAGCGATTCAAGGCCTTACGAAAGTAACAGGCCGCTCAGATACTAAAAGAGCTTTTGGAGAGTCGGTGATGATGGGAATGAAGTGTCCACCAAGGCAGTGGAAAGCCAACAAGCAGATTGCAAGTGAAGCAACAGTATACAGTAAAATCCAGAAGCTGTTGAGGAGTTGAAGCTGGGACAATGGGCTATCGATCTTCGCCATGTTCAGCGGGGACCACGACGAAAGCTGTTCGCTGATGCCTCGGATCTAATACTGCGTCAGGGAAGCCCCTTCGTGCTATCGTTACAGCCCGCGGTACGTAGGCCGCGTTCTTTTCGTGCCTTCGCGCCGGCTCAGAAGATGGCTTGGTTTGACCCATGCAACACATCACGCTTGTCGTTACTTCATTTGGTACCAGCGCCGAATATTAAATTCTGTAGCGTGAACCAGCATCGTCAAGGTGTGATCATCCAAAAAAATTCCTCGGTGAGAAGGGATCATCGCAACGATTGGTGGGGGACGGGATGCGGCCGATGACAGCATTTGCGCGGTCCTACCCCGGCTGCGCTAGACATGGGGCGGACATCAATCTCATCTGATAAGATGTCAGGTCACATGAATGTTGCGGCATCGGTGAGCTGTCTTGTGGAGTCGTCTTCAGCTTGGTGCAGCAAATTTTTTATCAGATGGTGGAGGTAGAACAAGAGTGGCTTGGCAGAAAGGGAAAGAGCACGAAGGATGCGGGATGCACCGCACAAGGATTGCTCGTAACGTAGAAAGAAATCGCGCTGACTTAATTCTTTAGTTAAATGGGCAGGTGCTAATGCTTTCGAGAAGCATTGACAAATCCTTCTGTTTCGGCCGTTCGACAATATGTCTCAATCAGGTCACGACCGTCCTGACTGGCTGTTCCACATGCCAGATTGTCAGAGTTGAGTCTCCAATTGGAAAGTCAAAGGGCGAAGAGGAGGAAGCGACCTGCATTGTTGATGACGTAGATTTCAAACCATACTCTCCAGCATCTCGCTTCTACAATGACGTTGACCCAGTCAGTTATTCGAGCTGAAGGAAAAGCCGTGTTGGTATGATTAGCTTAGCAACGACTGTTCATGTCAAAATACTGCCGCGTCAAGCCTCTCCTCGGCGCAGCTGCCCGTAATAGCATCAGTTTTATCAGATCGTGTTTGAGTGGGGAGGCCTCATCAGCAGGTGGCTGCAGCGGGGTGGGTTGCATCTGATAATTTTTGAAAAAAATTAATCCAACTAGGTTCAACAATGCCGAATTGCGCCAGTCGACGTTGTTTCCGGGCTCGCGTACACAAAGCTGCATAGCCGTTGACGTGTTGCATCCACATCAGCCAAGACGCGAGCTTGTTTTGACCCTGCGTTTGCCAGTCCTTTACAAACGCCTCGTACGTTCGCCTGGCGTCGCTAAGAATGATGGACATGCATCTGATAAAAATTTCTGCTCAATATGCTGTCACGGCCACAGCTCATTTAAGGTTATCTGATCCGCGCCTTGCATGCCATCAGCTCGGCTCAGGCACCGGTGCAAGACGCATCGATTGGCTGGAAGCAATACGGCGCTGTTGCAAGCTATGACGTAATATTAGGGCTAGCGCATAGTATATGCATCACTTGCTTTTCTCTGCTCAATTTGACATGCGAGGAGAAAACTGTATATTACTGTATGTGTTTAAAAACAATCAACATCGAGATGCTGAATCGAAGATTAATTATGCCGTGCTCCGGCCCTCGGAAGGTGTGAGCAAGTCAACTCGTAGATTGCTACCTGACTCGCCGCTGAAATGCATCAAAGGCCATAGTTCAAACAAAAGAAATCTAGTCTACAGCTTCGCCAACGCATCTAAGCTTGGACGAACCTTCTTCTCACCGTCCCACACGAAAGGGCTCAATGTGAAAAATTTCTCTCTGTTCACCATCATGAGCGCACTGCGCTTGTGTGGGAGGTCCATAAGCTTCTCCACGTGGAAACCGTGAGCAAAATCATACGCTAGTACGGTGCTGCTAGTAGCCGCTGGTTCACCGACCAGGTTCCAAGTACGCGGCTCGTCGAGGAACATATAGTGCATAAGTCCAGACCACCATGCAGATACGCGGTACGGACCTCTGAAGCGGATGTCACCGACAAGAGAATGCCTTCCACGGTCGTAAAGATCCGACCGGTAGTGGGCACCCATGTGATCTTCCTATTTTATGCATTAGATCATGTAAGTCAGGCAAAAAATGGCTGAGATCGACATACCATAGCCCAGTAGACTTCGAAGTAGGCAAATAGTACATCATTGAATGCCGCGAACATGGTCAGAACGTGGGGGTCTTCATGCAGTTTCCGCAAGTACTCGCGGTGCTGATCCAGTGTTCCGGTCTCGTTCCATCCAGCAGCAACACGTGGGTCATTCTGCCACTTGTTGAAGAGGGCGAGATGCTCAGGGTTAGTGTAGTCAACAGCTATCATAGTGAAATGCTCCCCCAGGTGAGGTATCCACCTGCTGTAAATGACCGAACCGGGCTCTGGCTTCGGTTCTCTAACAGGGTGCATGGTGTGCCGTGGCAGAGCCGGAAATTGGGTAGATGGTGCAGTCTGATGAGGGAAAGCAGGGTACTGCTGCGTTCTGGGCTTCCCTGATGCATCTAGTCGCGGTGCCCAGACCGGGCGAGGGCCGAACGGAGATGCAGCACCCTGCCAGAAAGCGCCTCGCAGGAGAAGATGTCCATCCTGAGATGAAGAGGCATCCGAGGACTTTGGGTGAGGGTGGAACAGGCCGGTGGTGTAGAGTTCTTGAGCAACAGAATCGTGATCTCTGCCAACAAAATCCACGCGGAGCGTCTCAACCAGCGGGTGAAGTGAGACCAAGGCATAAGCAATGAGCCACATCTGCGGAACACTAGGTCGCTCCACAGTCCACGACACTGTTAGGTAGGGCGATCTGCGTGCTCGTGCCCAGGAACTGTTGTCGCCCTTCAGAGGTGCTGCATCCTGAGGCAGGTATGCAATGTCGCTGAACGAGATGGAAGCATTGTCTAATTGAATGGGCGGCGAGATGCCCTCGTTGCTGCTGTCGCTCCTGGAGAGCAAGAGCCGGTTGCTGGCAGCTTGACCGTCCTGCGCCACATTCTTGACAGTGTAGGCTGTCAGGTACGGATGGGGAAGCTTCAGCAGAAAGGGCGCTGCGACAGCATTTGGTGCCTGAGCGTCTTGCGCCATTGTGCTTGAAACAGTGCAAAAGAAGAGGTAGGAGGAGCTTGAAGCTGTGAGGCGATTGCGACAGCCACAGCTTGAAGTTTGAAGGTAATGATAGTGGTCGGTAGAAGCCGAGGTCTGGACAAGAATTAAACCGCACCTGGCTCGCAGCCATTATGCAGTGTTAGCTGCGTATTTTATCAGATCAAGCCATGCCGACAATCCCTCAAGAACCCCAGGCGGATGGAAAGCTCCGAGTGGGTGACTGGAGGCGCTATGCCGGTGCTAAATTAGCTGACCACCTTCAAGATGGTGTGCAGCCCCACGCTATCCCGAGGCTGACCGCAACTACCTTGATCCCTACACACGCTAGAATTTTGGTGGCATCTGCTCAGGAAAGCAGACGGGCGGTATAGTTTGCGTCTTGGGCCGGTGCACAAGCTCATGCAATATTCGGGTGACGAGCTGTCGCGGTCGTACCACAATTTTTTTGAGACAATCACTGACTAGCTCCCAAAGTACATTTTATCTGCACTGTCTCGAAGTGCTGTACATTTTCATGAGTTTCTATTCACAATACTACACACAATCGGCACCATGTCAAGCACTCAGCAGACGTCCAGGCAACTGGATGGCACCTCTGGCTCATCTGCTACTCCTCTTTACGATCTTGTTTGCGTTGGATTCAGCGCGGCTCAATTAGCAACTGCAATTGCGAACCGCGAAGCACGTACCGACTCCAAAGTGCTGTTCCTTGAACGCAAGCCTTCCTTCTCATGGCACTCCGGAACACACTTATCCAGGGCGCGCATGGAGGTTCCTTTCCTCTATGACCTGGCAACACTCCGCAACCCGCGGTCGGCTTTCAGCTATTCCTGCTATCTGCTTGCACGAAACCGTCTGGTGGAGTTCGCAAATTCCGACCGACTGAACCCTCTTCGAGATGAGTTTGAAGACTACATGAAGTGGTGTGCGGAGCAGTTCAAAGACCAAGTCCGATACGGCACTGAGGTCGTTGGCGTAGTCCCAGAGACCGAGGATAGTACCGTGAAAAGCTGGAAGATTGCCGTAAAGGATACCGCTGGCAGTACATACGTCGTCCGCGCACGGAACGTTGCTGCTCCCACTCCAGGAAAGCACATCAGTGCGAAGGCAGAGCCGTTGACCATGGTCGATTTCCTTTCCGGCCAGCGTGTCATGCCTATGGCTGATTATCTGTTGCGAAGGGATGAGCTTCGTCAGTCTTTCGAACCACGTCTGAATGTTGCAGTCGTTGGCTCAAGTCAGCAAACGATCGAGATTCTGGACGATCTATTGTCGTGCCCTCGTCTCGGCAACATCACGGTCGTGACTGAAAACGAGCAAGTTGCGCCATTGAAGGTTCTTGGTGAACAGGAGACACCTCAACCGCGTCTGTGCTCCATCTGGTCCAAGCCCTCGTGCGACTCAAAAGCGGTAACAGACTCGTCCGAGCTCATTCAGACCATCTACATGCGCGCATATGAGAAGCAGGTGGCCAGCAAGGGCAAGTACGCTCTACGCGTCGTCACTGGCAAGGATGCTTCTGAGCCATGCTCCGAGGCCAATGTCATCATCAGGGACACGTCTGCAGCCCCGTTCTCAAGCAACGGTCTCCTGCAGAGTTTGAACACACTGGTGCTCGGCTGTCACCAGCTCGGCGAGAGCTTCGAAGAGGTGCAGTTCAAGCGTGGCGCTGTTGCCGATGCCCGTATGTGGTTGATGTCGGCGAACTCAGAAGGTGGCCGTTCATTGGCGAAGGACATTTCGCTGCGGGCCGGCGAGGTAGTGAGCGCACTGTCGTCACCAGCTGCAGATAAACGGGCCGGGCTTGTGATGCAGGCTAGAATTTAGACAGTTGTTCTGATTGAGAAGGTGCAAAGCGGGGCGTTTATTACATAATGAGCAGAATTTTTATCTGATGTGTTTGATCCTTGGCTAAATCTGATTAACTCGAGCTGGCCAATCTCCGGCATCGCCCCGAGCGACACGGCCGCCTCTCCACCACTCAGCGCCACCGAGGGGCGGGCCTCACATCCACTGTGCATGTTTTCACGTTAGACTATACCCATTGCCGTTATGCCAGGATCCGCTCAGCTATGTCGATCGCAGCCGTCGCGTCCTGGTCAGGGCTCAGCACCCTTGTATTGTACTCCCTTCGCATGCGTGTCTAGAAAACTTCAGCACTTCGCAACGTCCAGTGAGCCTTCAACACCAGATCTTGACCTGGTTTCATGGGCACGATGGCGTTCAAGAAGCCATCCCTTGTGCCATATCTGGCTTTCTTTCAACTCCTCTTTTACGCAGACCCCACCTGGCTCGACAAGCTCCTCGTTTGTACCGGAGCCGTCTTTGCCATCGCAGCTGGTGTTCCTTTTCCGCTTATTGGTATAGTTTTCGGTCAACTTGTCGATGACATCAACGATGCAACCTGCAGCAACCGCGAAGGCACGGGGGGCAATGAGGACATGTCATCGATCAATGAGAAGGTCCTGCTTCTTGTCTACATTGCTATTGCAAGTTTTGCCTGCATCTACATCCATCTAGTATGTTGGAACATAGCATCGCAACGCCTAGCGCAACGCATCCGGGATCGCTACCTTAGAAACCTTCTACGACAGGACCTTGCCTTTTTTGACAACCTCCAATCAGGGGAAGTGTCTTCTCGCCTCAATGGTGATATCTCAGCAATCGAAGGAGGAACAGGCGAGAAGGTTGGCGTTGCGTTGACCTGCCTCTCGTTCTGTGTAACAGCATACATTGTTGGGTTCATCAAGAATGCCGAGCTCGCGGGCATGCTCGTTTCCTTGATTCCGGCCTTCCTTCTCATGGCAGTGATCGGTGGACACTATGTTGGCAAATACACAGTCAGCCTTGGAGGTTACTTTGGGTCAGCCAGTGCACTCGCTTCAGAGGCTCTGAGCAACGTTGGCCTGGTGCATGCTCTCGGCGCTAACGAGAGGCTTGAAGAGAAGTTCCGTGGCCACCTGGGAAACGCTCGCCAAGCTGGTATCCGCAAAGCCATTGCCGCAGCCTTGATGGCAGGGTTGCTATATTTCATCGCTTTCTCTGCCAGCGCTCTAGGTTACTGGCAAGGTAGCAAAAGAATTGCGGACACTGTCGATGGCCGCGGTAACGATACGATCGGTGAAATCTACACAGTTACATTTATCTTGCTTGACGGTTCGTATCCATATTCAACTGTATGAAGACGCTGCTAATTAGTCTTAGGTGCTATCGTTCTAAGTCAGATTGCACCTATGCTTCCTCTGTTTGGTGGTGCGATTAGTGCATTTGACCGACTGCGTAAAGATATTGAAACTCAGCCTACCATTGATAATACCTCAACATCTGCAGAGAAGCCTTCTACTGTTGAAGGTCAGATCGCCTTCCGCAATGTGGAATTCACCTACCCCTCAAGGCCAGACCATCCTGTCTTGAACGGCATCTCAATCGATTGCGAGGCTGGTAAGCTCACCGCTATCGTTGGATTGTCTGGCAGTGGCAAATCAACTATTGCCAGTCTGATCAGCCGATTCTACGACCCGTTGGTCGGCGAGGTGCTCCTCGATGGAAAGAACATCAAGGATATTAATGTCAAATCCTTGAGAGGTTTCATCAGTCTCGTTCCACAGGAACCCTCCCTCCTGGACCGATCCATCTTGGAGAACATTGCACTTGGACTTGTCAACTCGCCTGCACACTCTCACTTTGAGAAGATACTTCTTAGCAACACGTTGGCGGACCTCACCAAAGACGTTAGGAACGGAAAAGATCTTGTTAGGGCTGCTGAACAGGCTGGGCCTGAAGTAGTTGAGATCCTTGCCCTTGTACAGCACGCAGCAGACTTGGCAGACGTCGCTGTCTTCATCGACAGGTTGGAATTTGGCTTTGCTACGCTCGTGGGATCGAGTGGAAGCCTTGTCAGTGGAGGCCAGAAGCAAAGAGTTGCCCTTGCCCGTGCTCTTGTGCGCGACCCCAAGATTCTTATCCTCGACGAAGCGACTGCGGCACTCGATTCAGCCAGTGAGCTGCGCATCCAAGCTGCCATTGATCGAGCCTCTAAGGGCCGGACTGTCATCTCCATCGCTCATCGCTTGTCAACCATCCGGAACGCTTCCAAGATCATTGTTATGAAGAAGGGTGACATTATCGAACAAGGCACCCATGACCAGCTGCTAGCACTGGACCAGTCCTATGCGGATATGATTCGCTTGCAAACCGTGAAGGTCACCGATGATGGCGCATCAAGCTCCAGAACAAGCTTGGATGACGATGAGATTGACCTGGCCAAGAAGGAACACTCGATATCCGGCATCGCTGATACAGACGCACTCCCCTCTGAAGTAACAGACAAGCCAGAGCCCTCCATGGGGGCTAACGGCGAGATCGTCGCACGATCTATTTCGAAAACAATGGGTCCTATGGTCCGTCCATACATACTGCTTCTTCTGGTAGCCTTCTTGGGTGCTCTTGTTGTCGGTGGGCAGTACTCGGCATCTGGTCTATTATTCGGAAACGTCATGGGCGTGATGTCGCCCTGCAACTCGCCGGAGTATATCCGATCTCAAGGTTCATTGCTTGCAGGTATGTGGTTTATGGTCGCATGTGTAGCTTTCCTCGCCAATTTCACAAGCTGGGCTTCGTTTGGAGTGATCTCTGAACGACTGATCTACAAAGTGCGCGTCTTATCGATGCGTTCCCTCTTGCAACAGCCCTTGCAATGGCATGAGTCTGAAGGCAGGAACCCGTCCCAGCTCCTGGAGTACATCACTAAAGATGGCAATTCATTGGCCGGGTTCAGTGGCTCTATCGTTGGCACCTTGTTTTCGGTGGTTGTCAACTTCATCGCGGCCATCATCCTTTCTCATATCGTCGCTTGGAGAATTGCTGTTGTATGCCTGGTTATTGTGCCCTTGCTATTGGGAGCTGGCTATATGCAACTTCGCGCCATCGGCAAATTTGCTGTGAAGCACGCAGGCGCCTTCTCGTCATCTATCGGAGTCACGATTGAAGCCGTTGCAAATATACGCACTGTTCACGCTTTGTCGATCGAGGAAGAGATCATCCAGACCTACCGCAGATCACTGGTAGCACCACGCAAAGAGATGGTAAAACAGAGCTTCAAGACCAACATATGGTTAGCAGTTGCCAACTCTTGCGGAAGCTTCATCTACGCTTTTGCATATTGGTGGGGGTCTAAGAACATTGTCGAGGGTCGTTACAGCCAAACCGCCTTCTTCATCATTCTCATCTCCATGCTTCTTTCGGCGCAGCTGTGGGGTCAACTCTTCACCCTTGCTCCCGAGCTCTCCAAAGCCAAGGGTGCTATTTCACGCATATGCGGTGTGGTGGACCTGGGCGACGATCCTTCAGGTACCGCGTCCGGCAAATCGTCTCTCGATCTCAATTCAATTGATAAGGAGAAGCGTGACGTCGAAGCGCTTGCTGACCCAGCTACACCTGCTGTTCCTGGCGGAGGTGCCCGCGTGGTCTTCAAGGATGTGCAATTCTCCTACCCTGCACGTCCCGGTGTACAGGTACTTACTTCTTTGTCGCTTTCTATTCAGCCTGGACAGTTTTGTGCTCTTGTTGGACCCTCCGGTGCAGGAAAGAGTACAGTTTTGGCGCTGCTTGAGCGCTTCTACTTGCCATCCGCTGGAAGTATCTCTATCAACGGAATGGACATCTCACGCACTCACAACACCTCATTCCGCGATGATATTGCCTATGTTCCTCAGAACAATATTTTGTTCCAGGGCAGTATCAAGTTCAATATTGCCTTGGGTGCTCGTCCTGGGCATGAGCCTTCAGATGCAGAAATCCAAGAGGCATGTGAGCTTGCGAACATCCATCAAACCATTCTGGAACTGCCACAAGGGTATGATACCGAGTGTGGTGCCAACGGCTCGCAATTTTCTGGTGGACAGCGCCAGCGACTGTCGATTGCGCGAGCTCTTGTGCGTAAGCCTAAGCTGCTGTTGCTCGATGAGAGTACAAGTGCTCTAGATGCGGAAAGCGAAAAGGCCTTGGAGCTTGGTCTAGAGCGTGCCGTCAAAGGTCATGGTATCACTGTTATTGCCATTGCTCACCGACTGCGAACTATTGCAAGGGCTGATGTCATTTTCATGGTGGAAGGTGGTCAAGTGGTAGATCAAGGTCGACACGAGGACCTTGTTCAGAGGAGTGAGAGCTACCGCGTCAATGCTCTTCATCAAATGTTGGGTTAGCGTTTCACCGTTTGTTGTATCATAGATTTTATCTTTTAATAAACATGCAATATAACTTTGCATTCATTGACTTTAAGCGAGCTGGACATTGCTTGGTAACAGTCTCTTCTCATCTCCTGGAATCCACACCAAAAGTGGAACTTCGTGATCTTCCTGGTCCTTGTCTTCCTCATCTGGCCACAGGTCTTTCGCCTTGTGGACAGGGCGCTCCTTCAGCCACCGAAAGCCTGACTTTTCATACAGGCGGATAGCATCCCTTGAGCTCTCAACGTAAATCGGCAAGTTCGCCTGCAACGCCATCTTCTTGCCGTACTCCACTAGTAACTCTCCGACGCCCTTGCGCTGAGACTCTGGATGGACTGCAATCAGGTGACAGTACAAATATCGCTCTTTGCTCCACAACCTCTCTCGTGCGCCCCACAGCGGACCTATCAGGGCCTCGGCACGCTCCCTCTCTTTTCCCTGCAGCCATCCTATCTCGCCTTTTTTCCAATCACTAGGAGTGATGTAAACATCCCACAAAGCCATACCAACAATGCTGTTAGTCTCTGAATCTACACATTTGAGAGTGTGCTGTGTGAGATTGTTCTGCGCGTACTGCAACGTATGTGCAGTATGCACTTTACTGTTCAAGAATCAGCAATGGCGCTGCAGAGGTGCTTCGAGCGCTTGAGCAAAAGAATCGATTGACGTACCGGAACTCAGACTCTGGATCTGTCAAGTCCTCCACTGTGGCTGAAGGAAATAAGGCCCTCGTGATTGCATTATTCTTGAAGGCCGCAAAGTACACGTCGTACACCGCACTGGTCTCTGCCGGTAGAGCAGGGAGCACTACAAAACCCATAGCAAAAGTGGCTTAAACTAGTGAGACGTGTGAGTCGAGTAGGCTGCAGACCCCCACCAGGGTTAGTGTATGGTACTCACAAAGATGTGTTATCCAGGTCCAGGTCGGAAGTCGAGTACGTAAATGGAAGACTATACGATATCTGATCCGCACTGCCTTGTAGTCTAAGCTTGAAGATCTGGACCTCTCACAAACGAAGGCAGAATTACCGCGTGGGGTCAATTGTCAGATGATGTTTGCCTCAAAGACGATGCGAGGCGGCTTTGCACACAAAAGCAAAAGACAAGTCTACACTGAGCGAAACCGCTCGTTGATGATGTAGCCATACCAAGAATCCCAAGAAATCCAAGCATCCGTGAGGATCACATAGCAATTGCGAGCTTGGCTTGGATTTGAGATTCCCCATAGGCTTCGTCACCATCGAATTAGAGCTCAAGGTGCCTGTGGAGCAGAGTCGTAGTGGTCATCTCCAGTCAAGTCTAGTGGGCGAGGACTACGCACATCTGGTCATCGACCCCATGCTGCGGTCCGTTATCGGCGTGTCTTTACCACAGGCTGCACGAGCATGTGACATGCAGGCATTTTCAAGCACGACGTCCTCGGCCCTTCTACCTGTCCGAGAACACTTTGTTGATCGATGGAGCAGGTCCCAAGCGTTGTGCAGATCGGGCAGAAAGCACACCATGCCTGAAACCCGATACATTGAGGGTGATCTGGCTCTTCCGAGCGTCGGCCGTTATCAGATGAAAGTGGATCTGCATCCCGCCGATGTCACTTTGCATGACGCGTATTTAGCAGCTACCCCAACAGGAAGCTCCGTTCCTTGCACCAAACTTATCAGATGCAGCTAAGTGCAAGCTCTCCCACACAGAGTTTTATCTGATCCGCTAAATATGGGGTCCAGGTGAGCCGTGCGCCACGCTTTTTTGTTACGGCTAAACAGGACTATTGGGCTAAGTTGATAAATGTCCTTTAGTGACTTTGACATTTACGTTAAACAAATCGACACGTCCAGCGAAAGATGGCGTCTGCAGACATACCCGGGGTTCGCTGCAGCAGTCACGAAAATGACGCGGGCGGCTGCTGCCCTAGCACGACACCTTGGCCGTGAAGCGTACCGGACCTATATCCTAGTCTGAGCTGTGGATAACATACTTTTTCTTGTAGCAACGGCAGCATTGTTGAAGCGACCGATCCCTTCACCTCTTGATAAGCTTGGCTACTATACGACGAGGTCTTTGGGATAAACCAAGAAGACCTTTATTCTTCAATCCTCTCTCCGCACAAATCCACAACATAAGTGCAGAAGAGGGTCCCATTACACTCTTGCAAAGATGCATTTGGCAAATGGTGATCACACTCTGCGCTACGGTGGAGTAGCGCAAGAGAAGAACAAGGTCAAAGTCAGCAGCAATGGCCTTTTGGATGTGAACGAGAACGGTTCATATATCAATGGAAACACGCAAACGAATGGTCGCACCGAGGAGCCAAATCAGGTGGAACTCACATCGTTTAAAGACCAATCGCCGGAGGTGGCACTGGATGCCATCCTGACAGCATGGACGATTCTCATGCAAAGATACCAGAGAGACGTTTTCCACCAGTTCTCTTGGGGTATTAAAGGCGCTGGTTCCAATAATCGCCAATTAATACCAGCCTCGGAACTGAAATTGGAGAGCCACAGCAGCGCTGCAAGTCTTGCTAGAACGATCCGCGACGTGAGGCTGAAAGATGTCTCCATTGACGGCAGCTCAATATTCCTGAACGATGGTACCAAAGAAGAGGTGAGAAGAGACATCCAATGTTACACTCTTAGCCACTCAGTTGCTAACCATGATGCAGTGGACTTTTGAGGTGTCGATTGATTTCGCAAAGAGCCCGTTGCAAGCAACCTCACGATGGCAGGAGCCAACTATGTCACGACACCAGGCTGTGTCAGAACTGCAATTTTTCTCATCTATCATTGATACACTTTCTCGCGTACCTGATACCCCAATTCATAACCTCCTCACTATTTCAGAGTCCGAACTGGATGAGATCTGGAACTGGAACTCTCCACTACCTCCAGACCTTCAGACATGCATGCACGAGCTGGTGGCAGAGCAAGCTGAGAAGCAGCCTAACAAGAATGCCATCGAAGCATGGGATGGAAGCCTGACTTATAAGGAGATCGATGACTACTCGACACACCTTGCACAGATTCTGCGATCATTGGATGATTCGCCAAACCAGATCATCCCGGTACTTTTCGAGAAATGTCGATGGACGATCGTGGCTGTGCTTGCGATCATGAAATTAGGGGCGTGCTTCTCACTGCTGGATCCGGCACAGCCAGAAGGACGCCTGCGAACGGTTGTCCAACAAGTTAGTGCGACTACCTTCATCGCCTCAAAATCGCAAGCTTCGCTCGCCGCACGAATTGCACCTCAAGCAACCATCATCCCAGTATCTGCATCCAAGTTCGAAAAGGTATACGGACCATATGCCGAACAGCAGCCTTACACAACTCTGCCAAAGGTGTCCCCGTCGTCTGCCCTCTACATCCAATTTACCAGTGGCAGCACGGGTCTACCGAAGGGATGCTTAATTTCGCACAGCCAATACACATCTGGTGCGATCCCTCGAGCATTCGCTGTCGGCTATCGACCACATTCTCGGGTGCTCGACTTTGCTAGTTATGCTTTTGATGTGTGCATTGACTCCATGCTTTGCACAACTGCGCATGGTGGCACTCTTTGCACACCGTCTGATGAGCGGCGAATGAACGATCTCAGCGGTGCTATGCGAGACATGAAGGTGACCTTGGCCGGTATGACGCCTTCTGTGGCTCGTACGCTCGATGTTGATATTCTGGATCATCTCGACTCGATAGCGCTTGGAGGCGAGGGCACCTCAGCAAGTGACGCTGCTTCTTGGGGAAAGCGGACGAGGATCGTGAATGCCTACGGTCCCTCTGAATGCACAGTTGGGGCCACCATCAACAGTAACGTTGGGGCTAGACAGTACATCACCATGGGCACAGGGACAGGCGCTGCGATCTGGCTCGCTGATCCTGAGGATCACAATAAGCTTGTTCCAGTCGGTGCGGCTGGCGAGCTTCTCATTGAGGGTCCCATTGTCGGTATGGGCTATCTCAACAACCCAGCAAAGACCAATGAAGTGTTCATCGAAGACCCCGATTTCTTGACGAAGGGAAGCAAGTCATTCCCCGGAAGGAAGGGCAGACTCTACAAGACCGGAGATCTTGTCCGCTATGATCCTGACGGATATGGTGAAGTCATCTTTGTTGGTCGTCAAGACCAGCAAGTGAAGCTTCGCGGACAACGTATCGAACTCGCGGAAATCGAATACAACATGCAAAAGCACCTCCCTGCGGACACCCAGCTCGCTGTTGAAGTCATCAAGCCTGGCGGTACTGGAGAGCAGACACTCGTTGCGTTTCTCGTTGAGCAGAAGAAGAGCGGCATGCGCCATCTTGACGGCCAGGTGTTCGGCAGTCTCTCTAACAAGTTCCAGTCTGCACTTCAGCAGATGACCAAGCACCTCTTCAACGACCTTCCCAGTTACATGGTGCCAAGCGCATACATCCCTCTGTGGAAAATGCCTCTGCTCGTCTCTTGCAAGACGGATCGAAAGAGGCTCCGCGAAATCGGCAACGGAGTCACTCGACAGGACCTCAGACGCTTCAATGCCCTTCTTACTGAGAAGAAAGAAGCTAGTACTGAGATGGAGCTCAAATTAATTCCTGTGTGGGCTAAAGTTCTAGGCGGCGACGCCGACTTCAGCGCCAACGACAATTTCTTCAGTATGGGTGGCGATTCACTCAGAGCCATGAGACTTGTAGCTGCGGCGCGCGAGGCGGGTATCATTGTGACGGTCCCAGACATCATGCTCAATCCTACTCTGTCCGCCATGGCCGCCAAAGCCCGACCTATCTCTGAAGAGGACGATAGCGAGGTTTCTCCCTTCTCGATGATCGGCCAGGATTGGGACGTAGCGAAAGCCAAATCTGAGACCGCCGAGCTTTGCGCTGTTGACGCCTCGTATGTGGAAGATATTTATCCTTGCACTCCTCTGCAGGAAGGTTTGATGGCGCTATCAGCAAAGTTCCAGGACGCTTATGTCGCTCAGCGTGTCGCAGACCTTCCTCTCGATACAGCTCAGCGCCTAAAGAAGGCTTTCGATAAGACTGTAAAAGACTGCCCGATCTTGCGTACACGTATCGTCAACGTGCCTGCTCGCGGTCTTTTCCAGGTCGTACTAAAAGATGGCCAACTTGTGCGTGAGCACGGCTCTGTTCTCGCTGAATACCTCAAGGCCGACCAGGCCGAAACTATGGACCTTGGGCAGGCCCTCTTCCGTTACGGTGTGGTCCACGATGGAAGCAGCGACACGGCTCACTTTATCATTACCATGCATCACGCTGTGTACGATGGCTGGTCTATGCCGCTAGTATTCGAGCGCATCAACCGAGCCTTTGTTGGCCTCGAGATATCACGACCTGCCTCCTTCAAGAACTTCATCAAGTACCTCACTAGCCAGAACCCCACCATTTCTAAAGACTACTGGAAGGAACGCTTGAGTGGTGCGAGCCCGCACCAGTTCCCTCCTCTGCCACAGAAGGGGTACATTACGCGCGCTGATTCTCTGCTTGAACATTATGTCAATGTCCCAACGACGGTGCACAGTAAGCTCACTCTCGCGACCATCATCCGCGGTGCGTGGGCCTTGACGTCCTCGCTCTACATGGGCCACTCAGACATCATCTTTGGTGAGACTCTCACCGGACGCTCAGCACCTGTCAACGGTATCGAGCAGATCGAAGGCCCGATGATTACCACCATCCCTGTCCGTGTGCGCCTGAACCTTGATCGCCCAATCTCAGAGTTCCTGCAGCAAGTGCACAGCAGCACTGTTCAGCAAATCCCACACGAGCACCTCGGTCTGCAGAACATCCGTCGTGTAAGTAAGGATGCGCGCCATGCCTGCGACCTGCGCAATGGTATTGTCCTCCACCCCAAGGAAGACGAGAACTGGAGCGAAGGAAGGACCCTTGAGAACGCTCCTGGCGACTCGTTCCTGCCAGCTGATGATGATGAGGCGGCGAGAGAGGCGTTGAAGTTCAACACCTACGCGCTCATGCTTGTTTGCACCCTTGATGAGAATGGATTCTTGATCATGGCCAGTTTTGACTCCAAGTGCATTGCCCCTTCAGCTATGGAGAGGGTGCTTGTTGTTCTCAATCGCATCGTTACTGCCTTCCTGGGCAACCCTGAGAGCAAGTTGGGTGACATTGCGGTTCTGGATCCCGAGGAGCTCCAAGACGCAATTCAGTTAAGGCCGAAGGATGCCATGACGGACAGTGGCGTTGACATGCTGCCGGCACAAGCTACCGAAAATGGTCAAGTAAAGGCACTTTCGGTCAACGAGGAGAGGTTACGTGGTCTTTTGAGCCGCATCCTCGGTATGCCGGAGGCAGAAATCAATCCCAGCGACAGTTTCTTTGAGCTGGGTGGCGACTCAATCGGCGCGATGAGGCTTGTATCTGAAGCCCGGCTGCAGGGTCTGAACATGTCGGTGGCACAGATCTTCCAAAGCAAGTCACTCTCAGAACTTGCAACCAGTATTGGTAACGAGAAGGAAGACAAGCTTCTAGACGTGCTTGCCCGCATCTTGGCCATGTCCAGGAGCGACATTAGCCCAAATGACAGCTTCTTCGAGCTTGGTGGAGATTCGATTGGCGCTATGCGTCTGGTCTCAGATGCACGCACCCAGGGCATTTCGATCAGCGTAGCGGAAGTCTTCCAAAGCAAGTCGCTGTCCGAATTGGCTTCTATAGCACGGGAAACATCGTCTGGTGAGCCAGAAGCGAATGTGGATGCTCCATTTGCCGCGCTTGGAGCTGATGCTGGCCTGTTCAGCGCCGATCGATTGATCTCCTACGTGGAAGACCCTGAGTGGGATATCGTAGACGTGTATCCTACTCGGCCTCTGCAGCAGCTCGCCGTTGAAGGTACTGTGGATCTGCCTCGATACTCTCTACGTTACGAGTTGATCAAGTTCGCTGCGGCTATTGATAGGAAAAAGCTGCATGAAGCATGCCAGGAGCTTGTTTCTCGTAATGAGGTTTTGCGCACCGTTTTTGTCGTCGACGGTGGCAAAACACTGGGCTTGGTGATTAAGGATTTGAAGGTACCATTCAGCGAGGTTACGGTTCCTGATGGCGAAGATATCGACGCTTTCGCACACAGCTATGTGAGAAAGGAGATCGAGGAACCGAAGCCGCACGGATCCTCGTTTGTTGGCTTCATACTCTTCAGCTCTCAGTCAACAGGCGCCTCTACCTTGTCATTCCGCATTTCTCATGCTCAGTATGATGAGATCTGCCTCCCTCTTGTCTTCGACCAGCTCTCCGCTTTGTACGCCGGTACTGAAGTCATCGAGACGGTGCCATTCACTAAGCACGTCAACTACGTCGTCCTTAACAACATTCCCAAGAGTGTTCCCTACTGGAAATCTCTCCTTGCTGGCTCACAGATGTCCATTCTGAAGCCAGACATCCCTCTCCAGGAGAAGCAGATGGCAGACATCTACCTTGAGTTCGACATCTCCTCACGCCCCAAGGACATCACCATTGGCTCGCTCCCGACCGCAGCCTGGTCCATGGTGCTTGCCAACCGCCTAAACAAGCGCGATGTCGTCTTTGGCGAAGTCGTCACAGGCCGTAACCTTGGCGCACCCAGCGCTGACCGCATCTTCGGGCCTACATGGCAGTACATTCCCTTCCGCGTGCCTTTCAAGGCTGGCTGGACCCACCTCGACCTGCTCAATTTCGTACAAGCTCAGCACATCGAGTCTGCAGCTTACGAAAGCATGGGTCTAGCAGAGATTGTGGAGAATTGTACGGAATGGGATCCCAAAGAGGTGACCTGGTTCGACACGGTTGTGCACCAGGCGCCTGCATGGGTTGAGGAGTTGCCATTCGGAAATGGTGTGGAGGCTAAGTTTGAGACGATCTACCCGCACGCCGAGCCGTTGAGGGAGTGGAAGTGCCAGGCTTTCGTCAAGGAGGGTGGTAAGAAGCTGGGCATTGAGATTGTCACTTTCCAGGAGTGGATCCCGGTTGCTCATGAGATTCTTAAAGAAGTTGGACAGGCGCTACAGGATCTGCAAAAGAAAGCTGGTGAGCCCATCTTTGAAGATGCGGGGGAAACGAAGACACAGTCCCTAGAGGACTTCGAGGGTGTGATGTAATGTCCCCTCTGGTTTATATACTTAGTTTTGTTTATGGTGTTGGTGGTCAGGTCTGGCGTTTTACTACCCTTGCTTTGCCTAATTTACTATTATGATTTGTATCAAAGTGTGCCTTCCTTACTTCGCGACCTCAAACGTCAACGTGTCCAGTTGCGTTGCCATGGGCTTTCAGCAAGGTAGGTTGAGCCTAGCACCATAAAGTCATGAGAAGATGAAGCTTACCTGGAATGCGCAAGGCGCTACTTCTCTCGACGTGCGACGCGCACAGCAGGCGGTAAAGATGCTAGGGAAGTGCGGTGGCTTACGCCATCCCTTCCTATGCTGCTCTGATGAAAGAGCGTCCTGGACGAAGCTGGTCAAAACTACTGCACAGCTCTGATTGTCGCACATAAACACCCGCCATTGTTACCGCCAGTACTATCCAAGCACGAGGGTGCATATTACTACATCGCGCTGCCCTGGACCGTCGACTTGATAAGCCACGATCAGCAAGCAACCACAGACAGCATGCAGCTTATCTACAGTATCCTTGTTTTCGCCGCTGTTGCGTCCGCCATCCCGTCAGAGAAGCAAAACCTCAACCGCCCTCGCGAGATTGGCACAGATGGAGCTCTCAGGACAGCGGCCCAGTGTCACCTCGGGCAGCACTACTGCTTCAGCGAAATCATCGACGATCTGAGTACATCTTGCCCTCCCTACACTTCCACCGTTCACATGGCGCCGTCTTACTATTTTGGAGATCCACTAACGTCCTGCAGAAGTAGCCAAGCAGGATATCCTCCACCAGTACTGCGACCAGAAGTACAAGAACGACTGGCAAAGCTGCAACACGTGCAAGAGGATGTGGCCGATGCCTAATTGTTGGGACGGACCAGGCGCCTGGGTGAGCGTATTCAAGTGTACTGGACCGGGGTCGTATGAGTGGGTGGGAAGGTGCAAAGGCAAAGGCTCAATTTGCGCTGCAGGTACTTGTCGATGGACAAAGGTCGATAAAGCTGGGAAGCTGGCGCTGGCCGGGAAGTTTACGCCTTCAGCGCTGTGATGGGCGGCTTGTGGGCATCATAAGTCGCAATGTACGGACGACGGGCTACTCGGAGACACTTGATACGATTAATGACAAACTCCAATGTTCCTAACTTCTGGTCGTTCGTGATGAGCGACAGTCTTAGTCCTCGAAGATGACGCAGCAGCACGTGACATTGCTTTACTTGGCGTCTGCAGCTTGAAACGCCATCATGGCAGGCGCAGCTATCATCAACCCCCATCTCGCCGCTCGCGCCCCGACCGACCCTCGAGACAAGCAAGCCTCCGCAGGACGACTTGTCTCTCTACCGCCATCATGGCACCGCAAAAGGACACCATGTTCCGCTCGGCGGACATGTCCTTGACCCAGCTCTACATCGCCAACGAGATTGGCCGCGAGGTTGTCTCTGCGCTTGGAGAGCTCGGCGTCATGGACTTCAGAGATGTAGGTCAACAGCTAGCGGAGGAGATGGTACTTGGGGGCGTTGCTGACGACATCAGCTCAATGCAGAGACGACCGCCTTCCAGCGCACCTTCACGCAGGAGATCCGCCGCCTCGACAACGTGGAGCGTCAGCTGCGCTACTTCCACGCCCAGATGGACAAGGCAAGCATCTCGATGCGCTCCATCTACGACTTTAACAACCCATTCACCTCGCCCTCCGCGTCCGAGATTGACGAGCTCGCCGACAAGAGCCAGAGCCTGGAGCAGCGCATCGCCTCCCTGAACGAGAGCTACGAGACGCTGAAGAAGCGCGAGGTGGAGCTGACAGAGTGGCGCTGGGTGCTGAGAGAGGCCGGTGGATTCTTCGACAGGGCCCGCGGCCAGACTGAGGAGATCAGGCAGTCTCTCGACGATGACGATGACGCGCCTCTGCTCCGCGATGTCGAGCAGAACGGCTCTGGCGACGCCTCGGCCGAGCGATCTTTCACCGTCATGAACATTGGCTTCGTTGCTGGTGTGATTCCCCGCGAGCGTATCGCAGCTTTCGAGAGGATCCTGTGGCGTACACTTCGTGGTAACCTGTACATGAACCAGTCCGAGATCCCCGAGCCTATCATCAACCCCGAGAACAACGAGGAGACTAGCAAAAACGTCTTCATCATCTTCGCTCACGGCAAGGAGATCATCGCCAAGATCCGCAAGATTTCCGAGTCTCTTGGTGCCGACCTTTACAGCGTTGATGAGAACAGCGAGCTCCGCCGCGATCAGATCCGCGAAGTCAACACTCGTCTGAGTGATCTTGCTAGCGTTCTGCGCAACACCAAGTCGACCTTGGATGCTGAGCTGACTGCCATCGGCCGCAACCTCGCGGCTTGGATGGTTGTCATCAAGAAGGAGAAGGCTACCTACGAGACCTTGAACAGGTTCTCGTACGACCACCAGCGCAAGACGCTCATTGCTGAAGCTTGGGCACCCACCAGCGCTCTTGGACTGATCAAGTCGACTCTTTCAGACGTGAATGAGCGTGCTGGTTTGTCGGTACCCACCATCGTCAACCAGATCAAGACCACCAAGACCCCCCCTACCTACTTCAAGACCAACAGGTTCACCAATGGTTTCCAGACTATTATCGATGCGTACGGAACCATCAAGTATCGCGAAGTCAACCCCGCGCTGCCTGCGATTGTCACCTTCCCCTTCATGTTCGCCGTCATGTTTGGTGATGCTGGTCACGGTGTCATCCTCCTGACCGCAGCGTTGGCCATGATCTACTATGAGCGCAGACTGGAGCGCAGCAAGCTTGACGAGCTCTTCTCCATGATGTTCTATGGTCGCTACATTGTCTTCATGATGGGCCTCTTCTCCATCTACACTGGTCTGATCTACTGCGACGCCTTCTCGCTCGGCCTTCCCTGGTTCAAGTCTATGTGGGTTTGGGACAACGATGGCAAGGGCCCTACGGCTTCTCGCGTCGAGGGCCACACGTACCCCTTCGGTCTGGACTACCGCTGGCACGATACTGAGAATGACTTGCTGTTCTCCAACAGCTACAAGATGAAGCTCAGTATCTTGCTTGGTTGGGTCCACATGACCTTCTCGCTCATGTGGTCGCTTGTCAATGCCCGCTACTTCAAGACGCCCATTGACATCTGGGGTAACTTTGTGCCTGGCATGATCTTTTTCCAGTCCATTTTCGGATATCTGTCTTTTTCCATTGTGTACAAGTGGTCTGTGGACTGGGCTGCCAAGGGCCAGGACCCGCCTTCGCTGTTGAATATGTTGATCTACATGTTCTTGCAGCCTGGTACTCTTGAAGATCCCGATCAGCCGTTGTATCCCGGCCAGGCGACGGTGCAGGTCATCCTCTTGCTGATGGCGCTTGTCTGTGTTCCTATCTTGCTCTTCCTGAAACCTTTTTACCTTCGCTGGGAGCACACCAGGGCTCAGGCTCTCGGGTACCGCAGCATTGGCGAGACTGCGCGTGTTAGTGCTCTTGACGACGACGAGAACGGCAATGGCAACGCCAATGGCGGTCGCGAAAGTTTCGGCGATGACGACGATGGTATTGCGATGATTACTCAGGACATTGGCCACGGTGAGGAGCACGAGGAATTTGACTTTGGCGAGATTATGATCCACCAGGTCATCCATACCATTGGTAAGTTTGCGGCGTCATTTTCAGGGTAGGATTACTTTGTACTAACTACTGGTCTAGAATTCTGCCTCAACTGCGTGTCCCACACGGCGTCGTACCTCCGTCTCTGGGCGCTGTCGCTCGCGCATCAGCGTCTCTCGATTGTGCTGTGGGAGATGACGATGAAGAACGCCTTTACGTACACGGGCATCGTTGGGTCTGTACTGATGGTGTTCATCTTTGGTTTCTGGTTTGTGCTCACCGTCATGGTTCTCTGTGTCATGGAGGGGACCAGTGCCATGCTGCACTCGCTGCGTCTGCACTGGGTTGAGGCCATGAGCAAGCATTTCATCGGAGACGGTGTACCGTTTGAGCCGTTTAGCTTCAAGGCGCTGCTTGAGGAGGATCCGGTGGAGTAGCGTGGTCTTTGTGTGTTTTGTCATGTAGGATATGTCGGTAGTGGGTATATAGAAATGCACGTATACATTGACCTTTCTACATGTCACGCCGGCCTGTGTCTGATGTGGGATTGATTGGGTGGCACCTGGCTGCAGATCTGTGACGGTGGTTTTGTCTTGAAGTAGACGAGAAAAAAAAAGTATTGTTGTGGCTTGGTGTTGGCTTTGCTGATTCTTGGATACAAAGGTATGATACAGTGCTTGAGTGTGTGATGCTGTGCAGAGGTGCGTCAAAGTCGTCTCATCAGGGTCCCTCCCGTTAATTCTCCCTCCTCCTCCCTTTCCTCCTCACTTGTCCTCAGCCTCAAACTCAACAGGAAGATTCATCCCAATGCGCCTCGCGCTCAGCCGGACCCTCTCCTCCTCACTCATGCCCATGCCCGGATTATACCGCTCAATCAGCGTGGCGTACATGCGCTGCGCCTGCGCATACTGGACAAACATGTCTGCCTGCGCCTCGCGACTGGCGGCGGCGGCGTCTGCAGCCGGGGACTGCGCGAAGCGGGCGCGCAGATGCTGCTGCAGAGGGGATGCGGCGGACAGCTTTTGGTGGGCGGTGCGGGTGGTTTGCGGTTTGCGGGGGAGTTCGCGCAGGAGGCGGCGGTAGAGGGAGCGGGTTTGCGGGGTGGACATTTTTTTTTTGACGGTGGGGGAGGTTGGGTGTGAGATGGGGGGCTCGTGTTGGGGGTGGGTTGGTGGTGAGGGTCGAGGGTGGAGCGCCGAGGTGGTTGCGGCGAAAAGTTCGGGAGTGCGCAAGGGCCAGGCGGCGGGTGTGAAGCTTGTCTGCTTGTCTTGCTTGCTTGCACTGCAGCAAGCAAAAGTCGCCCAGTGCAGCCATGTCGTGCTTGTTGCCAACGCCGGGGTGGGTGTGTCGCTCGTGTGTGCGAGGACTTGTTCAGCAGACAAGAGGGCTGCGTGTGCGACCGCGCGCGCGTCCGCAGACGGCGGCTGCACCATCGCGACTCCCGCCCGCTGAGACGGTCACGCTCACCGACGGCACCACGATACGCGTGCAGGCCGAACGGCGCCAGACGCCTGATGTCATAGCCACAGCGCCGGTCAAGTCCTCTCCAGCTCCAGCTGAGCCAACACCGACACCGACACCGACACCGCCCCGTAGACAGCCTGCAGACACGTCCCCTCCCACCAGACAGCCGCCAGACACGTCCCCGCTCGTCCCCTCCGCGCCATCCTCATCTCCCCCTCGATCCAAGTCGCGGACGCCCCCCAACACGCCCCCGGCCGGCCCCCACGACTACAACTGGTACTTTGAGACGCTGCCGCCCACGCCCGCGCACAAAACGCACGCCAACAGCTTCTTCGACCACCACGGCAAGCATGCCACCCTCCTGCGCAGCATCGCCCAATTCCGCATGCTCCCCGAGACCGACGTCCCAGAAGTCGCCTTCATCGGGCGCTCCAACGTGGGCAAGTCGTCGCTCCTCAACGCCGTCATGGGCTGCAACACGACGCGGCTCCTCGCCCGCACGAGCCGCACCCCGGGCTTCACCAAGACGATGAATCTCTACGGCATCGGCCCGGAGCCCGGCGTGCGCATCGCCACGACGTCGCTGCACGCCAGCGGCGACCGGGGTCGCGAGACAATCACCGGCCGCGGCGGCCTGGTCATAGTCGACATGCCGGGCTACGGCGCCGGCTCGCTGACCGCCTGGGGCGTCGAGATCATGAAGTACATCCAGTCGCGCAAGGCGCTGCGGCGTGTCTTTGTCCTCCTCGACGCTGAGCACGGCGTCAAGGACAAGGACCGCAGCATCCTGGCGAGTCTGAGGCTCGCCGGCGTCAGCCACCAGGTCGTCCTCAGCAAGGCTGATAAGCTGTATGTGCCGCCTGCCGACGAGGTGCGGCGCGTGGCCAAGGGCGCAAAGGTCAAGCGCAAGGGTGGTGTCGACGCGCTGAGGGCGAGGATGAGGGAGCTGCTGCCGGATATTCGGCCGGCGCATGGAGGTGCCGCGCTGGGGGAGGTGTTGGCGTGTAGTAGCGAGGTCATGGTGGACGGGAAGAGGATGGGGGTGGAGGATGTGCGGTTTGCGGTGCTGAGGGCCGTGGGGCTGGAGGGCGAGGAGAGGAAGGGGTTCACGGTTAGTAAGAAAAAGATGAAGAAGAAGGAAAAGATAGTAGCGGAGAGGGGTGCTGCGTAAGAGGGTTACTGTGCAAGTGGTGCTTTTTGAGAGATACCCAAATTTTTCTTCTTCTTGACAGCTTCAGGCCGCCTTGGAAATTTCCAAGTTTCACGGTAACAACAGTGAATATATATCCTCTTGCGCGCAACTGGATGTGAACCTGCGACACGGTGTTCAACGTCGAGACAACTTCCCTTGCACAATCTAACCCAGACATGTTCGCGTCATCTACGGCATGCCGCCACGAGGCCTCATAGGCATCTGCTTATGGCCCGGGTTCTCACGGTACCTAACACAATAACATCAGCACAGTGCCCCCCACAATCAGCACTCAAAATAGAACAACTTACTTCTTTACAATCCGCTCAATCGAATCCATCCCCTTTGCCAGCACATCCATGCGCGGGCCATAGCTCAACCGCACAAAGTGATGGCACGGCGAATCAAACAAGTCCCTGCGCTTACTGGGATTGAGATCGAAGAAGATGCCCGGCACGACAATGACTTTTTCCTGCAGACAGGCCTGGAAGAAGTTGAGGCCGTCATTGATGCCTTCGGGGAGGTTACTCAGATCGAGCCAGAGGTAGAAGGTCGAGTTTGGCATGTAGGGGAAGCGGAAGCCAATGTCCTGCAGGCGCGCAATGACATAGTCGCGCTTGGTGCGGAAGTGCGTCTGCAGCGCGCGCATCTCGTTGCGCACCCGTGGCGGGTGCAGCATCTCCACCGCGGCCTCTTGGAACGGTACGTTGCAGCCGCCGTCCAGGTAGCTTCCGCAGCTGCCGATGGCTTGGATGAATTCCTTGGGGCCCAGCACCCACGCGACGCGCCACCCGGGGAGGCGGAAGCGCTTGGTGAGCCCGTCGATGATTAGCACGTCGTCTTCGTCGACGTCCTCGACGTTGTCGGCCGCCGAGATGACGGTCCCGTCGCAGTTGGTCGTGTAGTTGTATCCACAGTAGAACTCGTCCATGATGAGGGTTGCGCGGTCGCGGCAGATGTTCTGGATTTGCGCGAGCTCCGGGTTGGTGACCATCTGGCCTGTGGGGTTGCGGGGGTTGGACGTCAAGATCACAGAGGTACCGCGTGCGATTTCCTCGGCGACTTTGTCGGGCGACATGTGGTATTGGTCCTGCTCGCCGAGCGGGATGGGGATGGCAGCGATGTTCTTGAAGAGGGACAGCATCTCGTTGTATGCTGTGTAGTCGGGGATGAAGAAGCCCAGGTAGCAGTTGCCCAGCACTGCGGCAATTCGGATCAGACCTGCGCGGCCGCCAGGCACAATGCACACGTTCTCGTATGTGTACTGGCTCTCCTTTCCTTTGCGATGGTGCTCGTTGTAGAGGTTGGCAACGGCCTCCCGCAGCGGTCTGATGCCAGCTGTGGGACCATACTCGCGGCCATGCGCAGAGATGTCTACCTCTTTAGGCCTGTCGAAACTATTGGGAATGCCGTCTTCGACCTCGGGAGCACCCTGGCCCAAGTTCGCCCACTCCTCGGGGTGGTCTGCGGTCATGGTCAGCGTTGCATACGCCTATCCCTGAGCCTGGAACCTACCAGCAAACCCATGCTTGTACGCCTGTTCAGACGTCCAAACAACACCAGTTGTAGAGCGAGAGGGATCGAGGCCGGCGTGCGGCCTGTGGCCTTCGTGCGATTCGCGGAAATTGCGATGGATGCTGGATCCGAGTTCTGCGAGCCTGTGTCAGTGAAGGAGCTCGCGCGCCACATTGTCCTCGCCACAGAAACACTACCAAGCAGGCCCAAAGCTTAGTAATTGATCGTAGCCATTGTCACCGCGATAGTCGACCCCTCAGTGTCTATGAGAGTACTCGTAGCCAGCTCTTGTGCCCCGCCATTTCACCCCACCAACAACACAAACGCATGTGCCGCACTCACCATTACCGCTCGGCTCCTTGGAGCTCGAAAACCGGCGCTGACCATGCCCAGCTCCAACCTTCAGAATCGGCACCTTATCCGCAGAAAAAGACATCTTCCAACGTCGGTGTCGAGGTACCAGTACAGTCGGTAGAAAACAAGCTTTCGCCTAGACTGAAGAGGGGTTCAGTGCGGTACCGGTAAGCTACGGAAGAAAAGCGGGGCCTAAGAAATCCCACAGGATCGGACGTCGCACAGCAGGTTTGTTGTCAGGGTCCTCCGACTTTTTGCCAGTACAACGATGCGAGGAGGTCGAGGGTATTGAGGTATATTGTCGCGAGAGGAGCAAAGGCAAAACAGGGCGTTGGGCCAACTGTGGGGTACGGCACGTCAAGCGTCCCCCCATCGGCCCTTTGTAACACGTCGATGCGTTTGACATCACCCATACACACCGCAGCTTCGCCGCCATGTGCGCGCCATCTTGGTGGGACTGGGGACGTGCGTGAAATCCTCCGCCTCCGATCTCCGATGGTACCCCCGACGGCAAACTACTGGTGTTAGCTGCTGGTCAGGCAACCAGCTGAGGCGCTGGTTGTGTGGCAGCGGCTTTAGCAGGTTGATGATTGAGGGTCGTTGTTGTGGGTTTCTGACTTTGCGAGCTAAATAGCACCGCGAAACAGGCCTTGATGTGTAAAGTGCCTCAGTGTCGCAAAGAGCTATGAGGAAGCTTGGTGGTGTATACAGTCTTTTCCCCCCCTCCTTCTTGAAGATCTGCAAAGCACGGCTTGAGCTTCTCTTCGTATGGACTCCACACAATGTTGTTCGCCGTGCGTCTTCCACAAACCTACAAGTCAATCAGATTGACGGCCGGCTCCACAATATCTTCGACTTCTCCTTCGTCCGCGCTGCCATCAGCTCCGCTTATGGGCTAACCACCAACACCAACAGCACTCTCAGCTGTCCCGCCAAACCCTCCCGCCAGGACCATCAAAAGCGTCGTGCTGAATGCCAACAGCTCGTACCCAACTATCCACTACACGATCAAGACCATGCAAACCGCGCGAGATCCTACACTACTTTGACTTCTTCTGCTTACAAGCAATTTTCTGACAGCAATCTCCAAAGGTGCAATCTAGATCTCGATGCCCGCTGCCGCACTTGCCTAGGCAAAACACTCTATCAGGAACGGCACAAGAAAAGCGAACATTTGTACTCATTAAGTGTGTTAATCGTTTCCAAGAATCGCAATCTGAACCCACCATCGCTATGCAATCACAAACTTCTCTAATCCTTGCTCTCATGCCACTTCCTCAACCCTTCGCATTCCAGCGATCATTATACGCATTCACCCCAACTGCAACCTGTCTGTAGAACCAATTCCTACTGCCCTCATCACCAACAGGGATGAACGGACCATTCGTGCCGCCCTTGAGCGTGATGCTCAGACCCGTTCTCTCTTTGCTGATTGTTTGCACGTCCTTGAGCGGTACATCCCATTCCGTCTGCAGCTTTTTCGTTCGGACCATCATGATGGCGTTGTACGTCAGCATGATCAGGACGTCCTTGTTCTGCAACTCGAGATGCGCAATGTAGTCTTCGTTGAAGTACTTTCCATTGTCGAGTGTCTTCAGCCAGAACTGGCCAAGCGCTTCGCGCTGCGAGTAGGGACGCACGATGCCGTCGGTACCAATAAAGCGGGTCAGGCGTACACGGTCGAGGCCTTCTTGGTCGAAGACGGTGGTTGTGTTGCGCACACCTTCGGCCATGTTTGACGCCAGATCGAAGGCACCAATGGCAGCCTTGGTGGGTACACCGAGCAGACCCTTGCCGACACCTTTTACGAAGCCCAAAGCGCCTTCTCTTTCGGCACCTTGGATGGGATGGCGCGCAAGGCCACCAAGACCGGATGCAAGACTGTTGGCAAAGGCATTGCCTCCAGCTGTGATGCCATAGAGAGCGTGCTTGGGCCTGTTGCGAGAGCGCGTGTTGCGGCGCTGGTCTTGGAACTCTTTGTCGAGGGTTGCAGCGGACAAACCCTTCGACATACTGCCTGTGAACTTGGCCATACTGTCTGAGAAGCCGAAGACGGACTTCTTGACAAAGCTTGAAGCACCCTTCGCGATGCCGATACCAAGATCTTCTGGTCGGTCAGATTTGACCAGCCCCTGGTAAGGCTCGTAGAAAATGTCAGCAACGCCGGAGCTGATGTTCGTGAACAGTCCAACAGGGTTACCAAGAAAGTCTGCCGAGCCGATAATGACGTGGACCTGTCTCAGCGACTCCTGCACGTAGTGGTTCTTGATATTGTTGATCAGCGCATCTGTCGAGATACGAGCATTCTCCAGGATGAGCGAGTTGTATCGGACTGGCGCATCGTTGACGTTACCGATAGACATGGTGAGAACGTTGACTGCGAACATGAACGGGTTCGACGTCGACATGGTGTCCTCGGCGTTGATGCGCTCAGTACGGACAAACGACAGATCGATCTGCATCGGCTGTAAGTGGAGCAGCTCGAAGTACACATCCTGACCAGACTGCTCTTGCTTCGGCTCCGGGATGTCAAGCGAATCGTCCCAGAGCTTGTCCTCTGCCTCCTCAGACCACGACGCTCCGGGAATCTTAGCAAAGTCAATCATCGCAAAGATGAAATCCTCGTCAATCTCGAGAGTCATCTGCTGCAGCAAGAAGCTGAAGTACTTGATGTACATGACACCGTACGAGTCGTCCTTGACGCGAGTGATGCTTGTCTGGAAGATCGGGTGCGCTTCCATCTCCTTGCCGGTTTTCGGAACCACACTTGGGTAGAAGATGATGGGGAAGATACCGCCATAGAGCTGGTTGTCGATCTGAATCCACTTCACCTGGACATTAACCATTTGGTAAAGGGCTGAGTCTGAGTACTTCGTCTCAAGATCACGTAGCGTGATGTACACCAGCTCGCGGAGATGACGGTTGACAAGTGAGATGCCAATACCAGCAAGACGCAGTTGTGCTTTGAATGTGACGTCGGTGTCTTGGTCCTTGACTTCGAACCCGGTGGTTGTCGATGAAGACGTAGCTCCCGACTTCTGCTTGTACAAGCTCTTTGAGGGCTTGTAGTTGGAGATTTCAAGTGTCTGAGTTGGGCCCTGGGCAACAACGTTTAGATCAATGACCTTCATGCCACCTCCCTGCTGACCAGGTGGTATCTTGAAAGGAATGAGAGGTCCGATCTCTGCAAGCTTGACGTGACGTTCTCTGCCATTAGCGCTGATGACAATCTCCTTGTTCTTCGCTGCCGGGAAGTCCCAGGCGTATGGCATGATACTTCTTGGCGGTAGTCGGTACCTAATAGGTCTGAAGCCGGAACCACGGTCATCCTCGTCCTCGTCGAGGTTGGGATTCTGCTGCCAGTACAAGAACTCCTGGTCGCTCATGTTCTTGAATGAGAACGGCCAGTGCTTTGTCTCAATGCTGAGGTGCACGAAGATTGTGGCTTGCTCCATCAGAACATCGATGCGCATGAGCTTCTGGCGTTGACCGGTCTTCGACAGCTTGACGTGCACATTGCCAACATTTGAGATGTTGAACGGCGAAGACCACTGATTGTTGACTCCGGGGTAGCAGAGCGATAACTGCGGTGACCCTCCCTGTCTTAGCCATCGAAGAGGCAGTAGCTCTCCTTGCTTCAGTGTCATCCAATCTGACTGCCCAGGCTCACGAATGAGGATCTCCTCGTTGATCCTGTTCTTGACGATAAAGCGTGGGGCGATGGAAATAACCTTCGTAAGATTGTACTTGCCTTCGCCTTCGGCAACAGACACTCCAAGATGCATATCCGACCTGGAGTTGTTCGCAGCTATGGAGACTGCGTAGGTACTTCCAATGGCGTCGAAGCTCTGAGGCTTACTCCAGCTCGAGTCGCCAACCTTGATCAAAGCACGGTTCTTCTTGTTCTCGGATGGGTAAGAGAACATGAAAGGCAGTGCCTTTCCAGCATCAGTCTGCTCGTCTCTAAATGTACCCTGCGCGCCTGAAGATCGGCCACCACCAAGGAACTGCTGCTGTTGTGACTTGATGTCCAGGCTGAGACCAGTGCGGTTCAGGACGATGTAAGGGCTGAAGATTGCAACCTTGAAGGCGCCTCCACCATCAGGGTAATTACTGGAAAAGTCAGCATAAGTGCACAGAATATCATGTATCAAACTTACTAGAAGTGCATGTTGAGGTGCAACGTTGTGTCATGCTCATCCTTGACCTCGAGCACCTTTTCTCTTCTGAAGCTCTCCCGATCGGTCGAGTTGATGATGCCGAATTTGCTTGGCTTGAAATGCCCTTCCTGCATCTCCACGCTGATGAGCAGGAGATGGGACAGCTCCACAACATGAACAGGACTGATGCCTCCCTTTCGCAGGAAGTTCGTCCAGTCTTTCTTTGTACTGCTGTCGTAGATCCGGTACTTGAAATCGTACGGCAGAAGATTATGCACCTCTACTGGTGCTTGCAGGCGCAAGCGCATATATGGGTACGTGCCGGTCAGAGGATCTTTCTTGTCATATGCAGCATGCATCTGGAAGTAGAACGGCGGAGCTTGTTCGTCTTGCTCGCCGCGGCAGGTGATAGTCCTCGTCGGACGCTTCAGCAAGTCTTTCCAGAACAGACGCTCGTTCGACCACGAGTAGCCGAACCCTTGATCGGGCCGCATAACGATCGAATGCATATATGCAGATCCAATAGGCGCCGGTCGCGCATCGCCAGGCGCAATCTTGTCGATCTTGAGGAGATGACCTTCTTCCGGGCTGAACATACCGATTTCGATCGGTATTTGCGTGTTATTCTCTACCAACAGCGGAGACCTGAAAGTGATATTCTTGATGTTATCGGCGCCCAGCTTCACCTCAACAAGGATGCGATGCTGAACCCTGTCTTGCTTAGGCCGCAAGTTGTACAACGACTCTCCCTCTCGGTGTACCGGGATACGAGAAAGTGTATCGAAACCGCTGCCCTGCAATCTGATGCCAAGCATGCCGGTCGCGCCGTCTGTCGATAAGGTCTCACGAGTGGACATGGGATCTTCAAATCGCCACGGTTGCTCATCGCCGTCCTCTAACTTCGCTGCGTATCCTTCCTGCTCTTTGCCCTCGGCCCAGACATCGAGACTGAAGCCCGTGTAGTTGCGAATGCGGTAAGGCGCATCGCTGGCGCGAGGCTTAGAGAGGATATCCTCGTCAGCAGTGAGGAAGTCGAAGGACTTCGAGCCTAGAGCAATAGTAGCGGCGGTAACGGTAAGCTCCATCGATTTGCGAGAGTACAATTCAACCGATAGACGATCGGGATTCAGGTCCTTTGCCATGTGGAACCCAACACTCCAGGGCTCGATGAGTGGCTCCCAGGCGGACTTCGAGAAGTTATAAACATTGATCAAAGTCTCGAGCGAAGTGTCGGCAACCATTGCGCCCGACCAGTCGCGGACATCGACACCGAACTTCTTGACCCTCCAGTCAAGCATTGGCATCTCATGCACGTCACCAATAAGGACCACACGAAGCCCTTCGAGGCTGACATGCATTTCCTCACGTTTGAGGACAGCTGAGCTGGCCTGCGGCTGCTGCAGCTGCGCTTCTTGCTGGCTCGAGCGCTTGGTCTTTGCGATGGACTTTGCTCGAGGTCTTGTAGTGCTAGCAGCTGCTGTAGACTTCGCCTTCTTTGATGGCGTGCTAGGCTTCAGCTGTTTTGCACCCTCCTCGGGCATCTTCTTGTCATCGGCTGATTGCATTGCAGATGCGCGGTTGACAATCTGCATCGCCAACAGGATATCGCGAAGCGACAAACGCAGAACAAGAGGCTCAATATCGACATTGATGCTGGTTAGAGATGATTTCGAACCCTGATTGCGAATGTCCAACGCTGTCTGGATGCTGAAGTCGTCAAGGATGCGAAGACGATTCGTCTCAAAGCGATCCATCCGGCACAAGAACATGCCAACTTTGTCAACTTGCAACGTCATGGCTTGCTGTTTTGACACAAGGACCTGTTTCGTACCCAAGACAATAGCCTCAGAGTTGGCAAGCGCTGGGTTTGCGATGAGCACCACCTGTGCATCTACAAGATTGACACGGAATGACACACTCATATTTTCCTGCGCTGGCTCAGCAGGAGTAGCCGTCTGCCGCGAAGTCTTTACATCGACTTCCGAAACAAGGTCGTCCTCGCTGTCTGTGTCTTCTTCCGCGATGTCTTCCTCAATCTCCAGCGGTTCGTCCGCGGCAAGGCCAGCATTAACGAACGCCTGCAAAGCAAAGAGGTAATCCAATGCAAGGATCATACGGGGGCTATCAATCGTGAGAAGCGCAATAAGGTTGCGCTCTTTTCCACCAGATATTGAAACGCTAGCCATGAACTGCTGCTTGACATCATTGTTGATCAATGACATGATTTTGCGGAACTTGTTGGCTCCCATCTGCCGACTGTCGCGAATGGAGAACGACTGGACTACAAGCTCGGCCTCCACAGCACCGTCGCTGATCATGCGTACCTTCATATTGGTGTCGTTGAGAGAGAACTTTGACAGACTTGCAGCTTCGACATCGCCAATGGGCTCGCCTTCTTTGGACCTGATTAGTTCTAGAGCGATAGCGCCGACCTTGAAGACAAAATCCAGCTTCGTCCACTTGTCGACGTCTGCAGACAGCTCCGGTCCCTGTGACGATGCAACCTCTTTTGTCGGCTCATCATCAGATGATTCTGTGTCGGTTATTTGTCGCACCGGCTCGGTCTGGGCTACGGGCAACTCTTCCTTGACATCATCATCAATCGCATCAGTCTCTGTTGCGAACGCTTGAGGAATCGTACGAGACAGCTCCAAAGCAAACTTCATCTGCTCTGGACTGAGGCGCAAATTGATGTCGGACATTGATCCATCAATCTCCATGTCCGGGCGGTGCTGGCCAGCCTTGTGCTCAACCATGGTGATGTTGAAATCGAGATTGACCTTGTCAATGAGCTCAAGTGCCTCCACACGGTCGTCCTCATAATGCAGATTTGAAGTAAGCTTGATGTTCCTGATACCAGCAGAAATCTTGTTGGCAACATCTGCATTCTCCGAGTCGTCCAGCGGTGTAAATTCGTTCTTTGCATAGATCTCGCCCAAGTTCGCCGTCAGGGTATCACGCTCAGGCTTGTCCGAGATCACCATTCGCGGGAAGACAACAATTGGCGTGCTGATAGCAATGTCGAAGTGAAACTTGGCGGGATTCTGCTGAATCTGGGTAGCTTGATTTGCTGCGGCTTGACGAGCTGCGTTGAAGATTGCTTGCATCTTACCGAACTTGACAGCAAATTCCATTATCTTCCGGAATGGTTCTGTCAAGAAATTGATCTTGATGGAGCCTGTTTTTAATGCTACAGACATGTCGTAGCCAGGGTAGCTCTCTGACTTGGAGTCGAATGTTTCGTAGCTGAAGTCCGCAAGGTTCTTGCCCTCGATTGTGACAAGTTGGCGCAGCGAAGATGATTCAGGGACACCTTGATTGACATCGTCGATGAGCGACAAGTTGCCAAGTCGTCCGCCAATGCGCATCGTGCCGCCATTAAGCATGATCCCGACGTCACCGGAGTTCAAACTTAATGTAGCGAGACGTATCCCATCGTTGTTAAGAACGACAGCGATACGCTTCAGCTCAGCGCGGATGCGTATCTTGTCGGGCTCCTGATCAAATTGTTTGGTTATCTGCTGCTCATCAGGCTTTGCAGCGACCTGGGCCTGTTGGTTCTGAGGTTGATCCGGATTTGTGAAAGTGATGAGAACGAAGTCGAGGAGTGTCAGCAATGTCTTCCTCGTGACGATCAAGTTGATGGTCGAGACATGAACATCAAGGTTTGTAGCAATGCCCTCAAACTTTGTCTGGAACTCCGGTGACTCTCTGTTGACCTTTGTGAACTTCAGCGAGAACAGGTCCTTCTGCTCGTCTGCAGAATCATCCTCAGACGAGATGATGTTGCGGAATTCAGGCAACGGGTTCTCCTCCACATGATCTTCGACCGCTAAGCTCCTCAAGCGAACGTCTGCACCCATCTCAAATTGCTCTTGGTAAAAGTCTAGATCAAAGCTTTCTGCAACGAGCTCGACAAGAAGCTGGTCAGGCTTGCGACCTTCGGAATCAGTCCGGTAGAGCGATCCCTGCAATTTGTCCACGGTGAATTTGAACTCAAAGTTGCGTTGGTGGACATGCGTATTCTCGCCTGTAGCTTCGCGCGCATCTTCAAACTTTTCCGCTGACACTTCATCGTGATCCTCTTCCATGACAAGCTCGTGTTTCTGAGCAGCAAATTGGAAAGACTTGGAGCGCGGCCGACCAAGTGCATCCCTATCTGATGCTTCCGCGTCACTGGTTGGCTTGAGATTCGACGGGCCTTTTGCGCCTTCGGTAACTTGCTTGCTTGTAGCATTATCATCGCCAAATTTGGGGATTGCGACATCGATAAGCTTCATCAGATTCTTGTACTTAGCATCAGATATCGATGCATGTAGCACAGGAAGATTGCCAGAAACTCGGAACTTTGTAAGATCGGATGCTTTCGGGACGATGCAGAGCTCAACTTTGAAGTCCATGTTGATCTTGTCAACGATGTGGAAGTTCTTTGATGTTGCGCTTTCTTCAAGCTGAGCCTTAGTCTCCTCGATCGAAGGTCCAATGAGTACCTGTGTCGACTGCAATTTGAGCGTGAACTTGTCGTACATTAGATCTTCTAAACGTCGGAAGTCCTCCTCAGTATACTGCTGTTGCTGCTTTGACTGTATATCACGCAATGTGTCTTTATCGATGAGTTCGCTTGTTACACTTGCATGACCAGCATCGAGAATCAGGCAGTTGCTTGACTTCTTTGTAACAGAGTCTGGGATGATGATGAGCGGTGCCTGCAGATCAAGCTGTGCGTTGATAGTCTTGTGCTCCGTAAGGGCAAACTCGAGGCCAGCGCGGGTTTGTTGGCGAATGGTATCAACAGTCGCTCCGGCAGTCTCCATGAGCGCACCGATAGATTCCATGTGCCTCTCCGGAGGCTTGAAGAATTTTGCAGTTTCCACAACGAACCTTGGGTTGTAGACAAATTCCATACCCTTCAGTTTGACAGTTAGAGCAGTGTCTGCACTGTCATCAAGAGGGTTCTGTTCGAAAGTAAGGAAGAAGAATGGGTCCTCCTTGTCTTCCTCCTCCTCTGCATCCTCCTCTTTCTTCTCGTTCTCATCGTCATCGAGTTCTTGAATACGTTGATCATCAGGGACTGGCGGTGCGTCCTTAATAGTGATGACTTGAGGGAAGAGGCTGCCTTCTGTTGTGCCATCGTACAAGCGCATGCCTTCAAGGGCGAGCTTTACGAACATTGAGTCCGTGCGCTGCAGGAACTGCGTACTGAATCCGTCAAACAGAAGACGAAGGATCTCATTAGATTTGCCATGGGGGTCCCGCTTGAGAGTGAAGCTGCCAGTCCGCAGGCTCATGTTGACTTCCATCTTGACGTATTCGCGGGGCATATCAACAGACTCGGCGATAGCTTTCTTTTCATCCCAATCAATTGCATCATACAATTCTTTGCGCTGCTCCTCTGTCATTTGAGTGTTCTCGTCGGCTTGCTGTTCCTGCTTGGACCAACCGATCCACGAGCCCCAGCTCTGCTTCTCCGGCGCCTTCTTGACACCGACGTTTTCCTTGCGCAGCTGGTTGCGAGCGAGGGACCGCCAGAAACGAAGGTCTTCGTAGGTCAGCTTCCTTTCCAGCTTATCGAGCTCCTCGGCCTCGAGTGGTGCAAGCTTCTCTTCCTTCTTCTTTTTCTTGAACAATTCAATGTAGCGTAGGCGATCGTCACGGCGCTCCTTGAAGTATGCCCAACTCCATCTCTTATTACGATCGTGGATCTTGTCAAGAACAGCTTGACCCGCAAAGCGCATCCACCCAGCAGGATCTTCCTTTGGCGATGATTTTGGCTGGAACTTCTTGTATTCCTGATGTCTGATGAAGTAGTGGAACAAGTCGACCAACATCAGTGCGTCACGGTACTGATCCTCGTCGATAATGAAACCTAGCTCATCGAAAAGTAGACGAGCCTTCATCTTTGGTGTGTCAGCCTTGCCGGTCTTGTCCATCTCGAGGCCTGCGCGACCGCTAATGGGCTTGAGGATGAACTGATGATCACCAAGCTCAGGGTTATCGCCTCTTGAAATCATGTCGCGTAAAGTCTCGATGAACTCAGAGTGCTCGATGTGCTGTTCATCTCTGGTATCGCTGCCCTTGCCTGTGCCAAGTAGCTTCGCGTCGGTGTCCCAGTATACCGCCAGAGAACCCAACGTTGCAAGCTTGTGTGTTGTGGTAGCGGTGCCCTGGATGAAGGTAGGCTTCCAGTTCTCGTCTGTGCTAATAGCGCTGAAGTCGGCGAGTGTGATACCCAAAGCAAAGGGATGCCCGGGGTCCGAGATCGAGTCTTCATATCTGATGTGGATGTTCTTGATCGTGACCTGAACATTATCGACGATCGCGGCGACCAGGCTTGCGGTGAAGCTCTGGTTCTTCTGTTGCTCTTCAGCGCTCATGCCTTCCGTGTTGCGTTCTTTCAACAGCTCTGCGCTATCCAGCTTCTCCATCTTGACAGCGTGTGCACGTCGCTCCTCCTCTTCTGCATCGTAGTCTGCATCCTCTTTGGGCGCCGCCAGTAGGAATACATCTTCAATCTGCACCTTCAAAGGCTTCCCTCGAAGGTTGGACCATGGGATGGAAAGTGTGAGCGAGCCCAGGTGTCCCTCGACCACATTGAGCGGCAGCCGCAGCTGATCGAGAGCTTCACGACGGAGCTCCAAGTCTCTCAGCTTGACGTCGCCGGACCAGATGCCAACATTGAGCTGCTTGGGATCAAAGTTCTGGACATACATGCCCAAAAACCTGTTGAGCAGGTTGGAAACGAGACCCTCAAGCATGGCGGCGGCGGGTGACCTTTACCGGGTCGGGGCGTAGAGGAGGTAGGTGAGTAAGGTGTGCGGGGTCGAGAGAGGGTAATTCGTTACGTCGTAAGACTTCGTGAAGTCATGGAGGTCGAGCGGCGATGCAAAATCAATGCGCGGTTGGGTATCGTGAACCGTATAAACAAGGCGGGGTGCACGCAGAGTACCGTGTCAAGCTTTACCGATGCTGTGGAACACGTCAAGGACAAGCGATTAGGCAAGAGTCGCAAGGAGAGTGACGAAACGAAGAAGCGCTTGCAAGCAGCAGGCTGATGAGACACTGCGACAGTCTGGAACCACGCGTACAAGACAGCCAGGTGGACTGCAGCGATCGCTGCAAGGCAGCTGCAGCCCGCAGTGCATGACGTATGGGGTACTAAAATCCGTCCCGTGTCACATGAGAGCAGAGAGCATCGGGCATCAAGGAGCGGCTGCGGCACGCGCTGATTGGCTGCAGGCGTAATCCTGTCGCGTTTTCTCAATTGATGGCCAACTGCCAAAGTTCGTAGGCCATATTATCACCACAAGCTCCCTTATTAATCTCACGATCGCGCCTCGAGCCCACACGCAAAGCTCGAACCGACGAAACGAGCTGCGTCCATACCGCCACTCCATATCACACATCGCACGTTGCACACCAGATAACCAGCATGTGGCCCTTCTCCAGCTCCAGCGCAACCAGCGCGCCAAAGCCCATCATGGCCCCCGCAACCGAACAGGACGTCCAGCTCCTCCCAGCGACAGGGCAAGCCCTACCAACCGCACAATCACAATACAGCGCGCCAGCCTCGAGCACCCGAACAGCACCCACCTCTGCACCACACGACCCCGACTTCTACGCCGCACACCCACACCTCGCGCCCCCGTCACTAAGCACACCCACCTCCACAACTACGACCACAACCTCACCATCCACACCAGATACAGAAGAATTCGACCCCACCCTCCCACGCTCAATGTCCTGCCGTGCCGCCTTTGACTCGGCGTTCTACTGCAGCTCTTTAGGTGGGCATTTCAACGATCTCTACCGGTATGGGCAGCTGCGCAGCTGCAGCGAGCACTGGAACGACTTCTGGTTCTGCATGCGCACGAAGAATAGCTACTCCGGGCCAGAGGTCAAGGAGCGTCTGATTCAGGAGAGATACGCGGAGAAGGAGAAGGCGCTGAAGGAGAAGCCGAATAGTGAGGATGTGTGGATCAGGAGGGGCAAAGGAGAGGCGGTCAAAGAGCCGTTCGCGCTGGCGGGGAGGGGGTGAAGAGGTGATTAAAGGAGGGAGAGGGGTAGCATGTGTTCTATATGTGACGACTCAAAATGTATGATATGGTAAATTAGGATAGGGCAAGAGACCAAAGAGCTAAGGCTCAAGCACACTTCAGGGCTGCTACAGTGTGCACCAGTTGATTGTCTCGATATCGATAAGAGATCATAATGACTACAATCAGCCGTCCGCAGCACCAACCTCTTCGTGGAAAATGTGGGTTTTAATCATAGCTCTAAAGGCTAAGCAGGTTCAGGTGAGTTCACGACGATCAACACATCACAAGTGCAAAGGAGGAGTTGTTGAAGTAATTATGTGGATTCTACTCGGGATATATCATCACATGCATTCCACCACCAAACTTTTCCAGTCATTATCGTAACTCGTCTGATGCAAATGAAACCGTGGAAAGGCCTTTACGGCCATAAACTCCGAAGACCGCCCAAAAGAAGAAGTCTATGCTCAAAAGAAGAAAGACGAAGAAGAAGACTCAAGGGAGCGATCCGCTTAGTCGACCTCCTCGACAGTGGGGCCGTCATCGCCGCCAGCGCCAGGGGCAGCGCCGCCGGGAGCGCCTCCGGGCATACCGCCGGGCATGCCACCCTCGCCGCCAGCACCGTAGAACTTCATCATGATGGGGTTGGCAACACTCTCAAGCTCCTTCTGCTGGGACTCGTACTCGTCCTTGGTGGCGGTCTGGTTGTCGTCCAACCAGGTAACAGTCTTGTCGATCTCAGCCTTAAGCTTCTCCTTGTCGCCGGCATCGAGCTTCTCATCGACCTTGGAGTCGGAGAGAGTGTTGCGGAGAGAGTAGGCGTAGGACTCGAGAGCGTTCTTAGCAGAGATACGGGAAGCCTCAGCCTCGTCCTCAGCCTTGTACTTCTCGGCCTCAGCAAGCATGCGCTCGATCTCCTCCTTGGAGAGACGGCCCTTGTCGTTGGTGATGACAATCTTGTTGGTCTTTCCGGTGCCCTTCTCGAGAGCAGAGACGTTCATGATACCGTTGGCATCAACATCGAAGGTGACCTCAATCTGAGGGACACCACGGGGCGCAGGTGGGATACCAGTGAGCTCAAACTTGCCGAGCAGGTTGTTGTCCTTTGTGCGGGCACGCTCACCCTCGTAGACCTGAATGAGCACACCAGGCTGGTTGTCGCTGAAGGTGGAGAAGACCTCGGACTTCTTGGTGGGGATGGTGGTGTTGCGCTTGATGAGAGCAGTCATGACACCACCAGCGGTCTCAATACCGAGAGAGAGCGGCGCAACGTCGAGCAGGAGGATCTCGTTGGTGGACTTGGAGGAAGTGTCACCAGACAGGATAGCGGCCTGGACGGCAGCACCGTAGGCAACAGCCTCGTCGGGGTTGATGGACTTGTTGGGCTCCTTGCCGTTGAAGAAGTCGGAGACCATCTTCTGGACCTTGGGAATACGGGTGGAACCACCGACAAGGACGATCTCGTGAACAGAGGACTTGTCGATCTTGGCGTCACGGAGGACACGCTCGACGGGCTCCATAGTGGAGCGGAAGAGGTCCTGGCAAAGCTCCTCGAAACGAGCACGGGTGATCGAGGTGTAGAAGTCAATACCCTCGTACAGAGAGTCGATCTCGATGGAGGTCTGAGCAGAGGAGGACAAGGTGCGCTTGGCCCGCTCGCAAGCAGTGCGAAGACGACGGAGGGCGCGAGCGTTGGAAGTCAGATCTGGCGTAACGAGTTAGCATGCTTTGCCGAATACAGAAGCGCGAAAACGTGATGCGGAGCAAAATCAAAAGTGATTGGAGAACAGAGGACAGGGGAAAAGGGTATTCACCTTTCTTATGTTTTCTTTTGAATTCGTTGGTGAAGTGGTTGACAAGGCGGTTGTCGAAGTCCTCACCACCCAAGTGAGTGTCACCAGCGGTGGACTTGACCTCAAAGATACCTTCCTCAATGGTCAGGAGGGAGACATCGAATGTACCACCACCCAAGTCGAAGATGAGGACGTTGCGCTCACCCTCGGTCTTCTTGTCAAGACCGTAGGCGATGGCAGCAGCGGTGGGCTCGTTGATGATACGGAGGACGTTCAGGCCAGCAATAAGACCGGCATCCTTTGTAGCCTGACGCTGCGAGTCGTTGAAGTAGGCGGGGACTGTGACGACGGCGTTGTTGACGGTGCCACCGAGGTAGGACTCAGCGGTCTCCCTCATCTTGACAAGGACCATGGAGGAAATCTCCTCGGGTGTGAATGTCTTCTCCTCGCCCTTGAACTCGACCTGAATGACAGGCTTGCCACCCTTGTCGATGACCTTGAAGGGGAAGTGCTTCATATCGGCCTGAACCTCGGCGTCGTTGAACTTGCGTCCGATGAGGCGCTTTGCGTCGAAAACTGTGTTGATTGGGTTCATCGCAACCTGGTTCTTCGCGGAGTCACCGATAAGACGTTCTGTATCTGTGAAGGCGACGAATCTAGAGCGATATTAGCGTTATGCAGAATGCAACAGGGAGCGTGGGAATACTCACGAAGGGGTTGTTCGGTTACCCTGGTCGTTGGCAATGATCTCGATGCGGTCATCTCTGAAGATGCCGACACACGAGTATGTGGTGCCAAGATCAATACCGATGGCAGACATGATGGCGGTTGTATGTGGATTGGGGTATCAAAAAGAAAACGCTGTCAGTGCTCACAAGTCGGTGACTTGATTAAAGTGAGTCTTAGTTTGGTTGATAGTTTGATGTTCTGGAGGTGGAAAAGAAACGGCGAAGAGGGCTTTTAAAAGTGGTGGGCGAAACAGATTTTTGAGGGAGAAGGTCGTGGAAGGCGACAGAACAAGAAGACCACCGAACCTTCTCGTTGGTCCGCAGGCTCTGTGACCCACTTGAAAACACTGCCTGATTGCTGCTGCAGGCTGTTAGCCCTGTTTCCATTTACACTAACAGCGATTGCGGGCTGCTGTGACCCCATCGAGCCGTATTGAAGCTTCCTGTGCATTCTTTCTGCAGCGTTCTCCTGCGACAGCTCGCGGGTTGCTATGACGAACTTACCCCACCACGACGCCCGTGCACGGCCTGCGACGGCAAGCGAAAGGCCAGCCCCACGTCGCCACCTCATCAAACGTTTAGCAAAGTATTGTTCAACGTTGCGACGTCGAGCATGTTCGAGAAGATACAAGTAGTCGATGACATCCCAAATGAAGTCTGTGAGTGCCTAGTTTCACGAGATAAGCAGCAAAGTCTGTATGGACATAGCAATTGTCTCAGCCGCGCTGCATGAGCAGAGCCCCTTGTTTGCAGCCAGACAGGCACCCTCGCTGTGCGAGCAACCGCTTCATCCGGAAACAAAGAAATATGTCAGAAAGGATGTCTATGGGCCCTGAAAATCTTGCCATCTTTTCGACACGTAGTCCATTGGGATGTTTTGGAGTGTTTGTGCACGGTGGTATTCTATTTGTTATTTGACCGGATGCGACTATCTGCGCAGAACACCAGGCCAACTCGATGCTCGGCATTGAGTGGATGCTCTTCCATTCGAGGAGCTCTAGGGGAGCCGGATTCAAATTAGCAGCGCATACTTCCAGCAGCTCGGCCAATTGCAGACAATACATCACTCAAACCATGACCTTTAATGAATGATATGATGATAGGTACCTTGACAATCTTGGGCACAGGGTCAATTAGGCACCTTCCATGCTTTGTTGCAAACATAGACAGATCAAAAAGTAGCTTTCTCTCTCCTGCGACGCCAATTTGACAACATGGCCGGCCAGAAGCGCAAGGCTACTGCCCCCAAAATTGAAAGCTCGATTGTGGCCAGATTTCTGCCTGATCTAATCCTCAATCACCCACCTGGAGGACCGTTCAAATGCCTCGACAACGGCATACAACATGGAGACACCAAGGTGCGAACACGCATACAACTAACATGACCCAGCTTCTATTATGTCCCTTCACAAGACTCAAAAATTGTGCCAGAGGATATCGAGGCTTTCATTGGCGACCTGAACTAGGATTATTTAGCGAAAAGGGATCAAAGTGCTGATGAAGGGCATAATAAAGGCTAACAAAGAAGCTACGGTCGGTGTTTGAAGGAGAGAGAATAGTATAGGTGCAGCTATTGCTGCTTGAAAGATCTAATCATATGTAGAGCTGTCTCATTCCTTTGGTAGTGCCGATGAAGAGGTCTTTGTTAGTCACTGTTTGCTGCTTCCAAGCTGTTGTCAAAAATGGGAACAAGGTGTGCCTGCTGCTTCGAGTTAGATTACACAGTGACCACTAGCTGCTTCATATTCAAAGTTTAGTTTGCCTACTTTACAAATAGCCATGCCAAAGACCTTCTTTTACTGAACTTGTTGAAAGTTCTGCTTTACCTTGCAGGTCTTGAAACATTCGCTTTGAAATCACTGTGCGCCCCATGCCCGCCAGCACCTCGACAGAAGTCACTCCAGTGCCACGATATTGCGCAGATCGTCAGGACCCTTGTACAAACCAAACGAACGCGCAAATAAAGTTCTATGAAATAGTCCTGCCAGGTCCGCGTAACGCATTCCGGACTCCAGCCGAGCGACTGTCGTTCTTGTGGAGCTTATACATTCACTTGGACGAGTGGTCCTAACGGCGCTGGCACTGTGCAAACCATGCGGGAAGATATGGTTGGTAGATCAAGAACTGATACCCAGCTGGGAGCGCCTCCGATGCGCAAAACAGAGATATAGACTTAGAAGAGTGGTTGGTCTGGGAGAGGAAATCTTGGTGAAAACTGCGGCGACAGCGAATCACTTAATAAGAAGGTTCAATACAAAGCCAGATATGACGCGGAGAACAAGCAGGAGGAGCCTCCAAACCATAATCTGGAGCTCGAACGCACTTGTTGCCGAGAGCGAACTGAGAGATGAAGAGGTCTAGAGAAGTTATTGTCGGTAGCGTTGTAAGATAGCAATAGGCGAGCCAAATTCGATTGTTGTGCAAGTGTTTCAAGGCTGCATAATGTTGCCTCTCAGCTGTCATTAGGTTATATTATACACAGGACCATCTCATGGCACTGTTTCTATGAGATCGCTTCATCAAGGCAATCGATGATCCCAGCTCGATTCTCTCTTTAATTCCCCGGCGTGCAGAGGGACCCCGTCACCAGTTCTAGTACGCCTTCTTCCATCACCCCTCGTACACCCTGTGACAGGCTCTTCGATCCGGCTTTGAGACGCTGACGCTTCACTACGTCAACATCCTTTTCGCAGGCAGTATTGTACAGAATAAAGCCCCAATAGGTTGGACTTTCTCCTTTTGAAGCAAAGGAAGGTCAAGTTTGTGTAGCAGATTTGTAAGCTCTCGTTGAAGACATCGTAAATGATTGCTGGTGGAACGCTTCTCCAGACTTTCGAACTATGCCTTGTAGTCACAACCATAGCATTGCCTACCTAGGTGCCTATTATCAGCGAAGACAACCCCGATTGTCCTTCCAAGCGCAAACGACCCATGTTATGGTCGGGGCCGAGTTCATTTCTTCGTCTGTTCCACGAGAGCGTGTCCACACGTTACATCGACGAGCCAGAGATTGGTTCCACGGCACGGTAAAATCTAGCGTTTGCTGATAGGTGTTATGTTCCAAGATGGGTGGCGGAGGTAGAGTTCACGAAAACGGTCGTGCGCAAGCTGTGAAGCTGTGTTGTACCGATGGTCGCGAATCATCACGAACACTTGTCCGGCGCGTTGGAAGCTGCGGAAAACGCTACCATCGGCGGCCACGTTATGAATCGAAAAGCCCACTCCGACTTTTATGGCAAACAGTCTCATCTCACCAAGGTTGTCATCTCCGTAGCTGCCGAAGATTGACACCTGTATGACGTCATATCCATCAGCTCGATTTGCGGGGATGGGAGCTCGAGAGCTTGGTTGACAACCTTGCCAGCCGCAGTTCGGAAGCAACACCAGACCTCCTCTTTTCCTTCTTCAGCGTTCAGTCCTTAATTCTCTTTTCTCCTGTACTTCGTAAGATACCCAGTTCCAACACAATGCTGCGCAACGGAGCCATACGGTTCGCAAGATCGATAACTGCGCCGGCTGCGCGTCCATTCGCGCCAGCTCCGCGAGCGGCACCGGCACATCAATGGTCAACGCAGTTCGGGTCGTTGGCCTCAAAGAGGCCACAAGCATCGCAATTGGCACGCTTGACCCCAATTAAGACCACAATCTCCCGCCGAAACGTTACAGAGGACCAGAAGAAGGCTGAAGATCGTTACGCACACGAGAAGCTCCAACCTACACCAGAGACTGTATCTACAACTAGCTCGATTCATCCCATCTTGTCTGAGCAGGGTGTTGAGACCCCCCAAGCTGATGTTGACATGATGAAGGGTGTGAAGAGCGACCTTGTAAGCTAGATGAGTCGGCAGCGTTGGAACAGTACTAAATCTCCCAGGAAACCATTCGCGAGACTTTTAGCTTGAAGGAGGTACCCAGGGAGGCCTATTACATGGGTCTTGCAGGCACAATTCCATACCTTGCAACATCTCTCTCTACCGTCCTCTGCGCATACGAGATCAACCACTCCGTTGCTGGGCAAGGCCTGATCCTGTCACAGCACACAGCGACGCAATTACTACACCTCCTTGAGCCTATCCAGATTGGCTATGGAGCAAGTGTATGCTTGCCATATGTTTGAAAGTCACAATCCATGCTGACTCGATACAGATTATCTCGTTCCTGGGCGCCATCCACTGGGGCCTGGAATGGGCCAAGTACGGAGGAGTGCAAGGTTACCCTCGCTACGCAATCGGTGTCTTTGCTCCCATAGCTGGCTGGAGTGCAACCGTCATGCCTATTGAATATGCACTGATTACCCAATTCGTCAGCTTTGTCGGTCTCTACTTCATCGACACTCGTGCTGCGCTCAAGGGTTGGACGCCTCCATGGTGTAAGTTCAGTTATTGGAGGTCTTCAGATCAAGAATGCTAACTCGATCGCTTCGACAGACCGCGAATACCGATTCATCCTTACTTTCATCGTCGGCGCCAGTATCGTGATCAGTCTGATCGGTCGCGGAGAGGTCACTACGAATGTGGGAAGGGTGCCAGGCGCGGTTGATCGCGTGAAGGCACTCCGTGATGGAGCTCAGGACCAGCTTGCTGAGGAGGAAGAGGCCAGAATTGCTGCCAAGAAGGATGCAGCGGCCAGCGATGATAGGGGTGAGCATTAAGTTCTGGAGATCGGCGGGGTCCATTGTATTTGGGGGTCGCAAGGTCACATGTAGCAAAGTTTTTGAGCTCTCGGTCGAACTAAGCCGGGCTTATACGGGCGTAATTGGTTAATGCTTGAATATTGTACCTTGAGCTTTGACAGCAACTGCACGTCTCCTTGGGCTGCCAGGTGTTACCGATGTCCCGAACATGGGGTTTTGAGCCTCATCGATTGCTAATGCCATTAACTTTGATTGTGGAGCGCGCATGTTGATCGACCCACTGTATTGATATCACAATGACTGAAACGCGCGGATGGACTGCCTAGCTGCGCGTTTAGGCCCCGTTTTACAGGCGTAACAATCGACGATGAGTGCTTGGAAGGGACGAGAGGTCGCGAAGGACGGCTTACCCTGTTTAGCCTGCTTGAGGCTGAGATTTCGAGCACCCACCTGACGTTCCTCTCCCACGAATTGTTTCCCCTCATAGCTCAAGTCCCCCGCTTTCCCCTACACCAACCCCTCATCGTCATAAGCCCACGCGCATTATCGTTGTCGCGTGCCGATTTGACTCCGAATACTTTGCGCGCCGTGCGATGATCTCTTTGCCTCCCTGTTGCACAGTCTTGTGTTCTTTCTTGCCCAGCCCTTGAACAATCTTCTACCATAGCTGCTCGGTGTTCATTCGCGCGAACGGCGTCCCTCATCGCGCATTTACGGCACAACCAGCTCGGAACTACAACAACCAATTGCACGCGACGCGCATACCGGAAAATCTCCAGTGCATACGGAGAAATTAGATATCTTTCTCTGCAATACAACGCAGCTATTCACAAACGCCCAACACACACCTTAACATGGCGATTCAAGAGATCTCAGCAAAGAGCGCTGAGCCGCAGCCGAAGTCCAAGGAGTCAGTGACAGGTGATTCACAAGACCAGATCCTCGATGAGGAGAAGCTTGAGAAGGTGTTCATTGGCTCCATCGACCAAGGTACCACAAGTACACGATTTATTATCTTCGATGGCATGGGCGAGGTGAGTTTGCAGCTGCATGCGCGCAGGATTGCTGTGACTGACTTCCGGATAGCCGGTTGCGCAACACCAGATCGAGTTCACCCAACATTACCCCCAGTCTGGCTGGCACGAGCATGACCCGTATGAGCTTGTCAGCACTGTGGAAACATGCATAGAAAAGGCTACCGCAGTCTTCGAAGACATGCACTACAATATTGAAGACATCAAGGCTGTAGGCATTACCAACCAGCGTGAAACCACTGTAGTATGGGACACCAACACTGGTGAGCCGCTCTATAACGCGATCGCATGGCCCGACACAAGAACCAAGGGGTTAGTGCGAGAGCTCAAAAATAAGAAAGGGGCAGACGAGTTGCTCCAGTTGACCGGACTGCCGCTGTCTACGTACCCTTCCTCGGTGAAGCTCGTCTGGCTTATCGAACACGTCGAGGAAGTCCGCAAAGCATATGACGAAGGCAGGTTATCGTTCGGTACCGTCGACACATGGATCTTGTACAACTTGAACGGTGGCAAGGAACGCGACATTCATGTCACCGACTGCACGAACGCCTCGAGAACCATGTTCATGAACCTGCACACAGTACAATACGACGATAAACTCCTAGACTTCTTTGGTCTCGACCGCAAGAAGTTGAATCTGCCCAAGATTGTCCCATCGTCTTCTCCTGATGCCTTCGGTTCGCTCGCAAGAGGTATCCTCAAGGGCGTACCGATTGCAGGCTGTCTTGGTGACCAGTCATCCGCGTTAGTCGGTCAGCAAGGATTCACTCCTGGATCCGCAAAGAACACATACGGAACCGGTTGTTTCCTGCTATATAATGTTGGCGAGAAGCCCGTCATCTCAAGTCACGGTCTGCTCGCCACAATTGCGTACGACTTTGGCGGCAAGCGAAAGCCTGTGTACGCCCTCGAAGGCAGTATAGCTGTCGCTGGATCTGGTGTCAAGTTCCTGATGAACAACATGGGTTTCATTACACACTCGCACAAGATCAGTGATCTGGCAGCAAGTGTTGAGGACAATGGAGGGTGTGTTTTCGTCACAGCCTTCTCGGGTCTCTTCGCGCCCTACTGGATCGACGACGCAAAGGGCACAATCTTCGGCATTACACAGTTCACAGAACAAGGTCACATCGCGCGAGCAACGCTCGAAGCGACCTGCTTCCAGACCAAAGCCATTCTCGATGCGATGGAGCTGGACTCCGGGCATAAGCTCAACATGCTGGCCGTTGACGGCGGCATGAGCAACAGCAACCTCTGCATGCAGGTCAGTGCACCATGACATCACACCGAGGCCTGAGTGGGCCGCTAATCTTCTCCACAGACACAAGCGAACGTCATTGGCATCCCAGTCGACCGCCCCGCTATGCGTGAAACCACAGCGCTTGGAGCCGCTATTGCTGCCGGCTTCGCCGTCGGCGTATGGAAAGAATTTGACGAGCTGAAGGAGATCAACCAGAAGGACCGCATGGTCTTTGAGCCCAACGTCAGCCAGGAGGAGGGCGCGAAGATGTTCAGGAAATGGTCAGTACACATGTTCCGCCCGACAAGGCAAAACTGACGCACAACTCAGGAATCGTGCCGTGCAAATGTGCAAGGGTTGGCTCGACGCAGATGAGGCCAACGGCGAGTTCTCGTAATTTGTACATAGCTGAGCGCACTCATCTATCCCAACGCATACCCTTATACCACAACATTATCGCACAAAGCGCAGAGATCGCTCATGATCGCGGGAACCTGCCTTGCTTAAGTATCGCTGCTCTGCTACATGGAAGAGATTTGGGGCCACAGAAGAAGGAGAAGCTAGGAACAGAATGTACACGGTCGTAACCTTTGCTCAATTCAAGCGCATTTCTGGATGAAGGTCGCGACCTCGCAGTGAACGCCTACGCCCATGTTTAATGCTCAGTCGAATGTGGTTAATGTATGCGCGTTCGGCCATCCTATATGTAGCGTGTAAAGAGCCTACTTCGGAGGCAGGCACAACCTCCGTAACGCTCATATTTCCACGTCTTCCCACCTTTCCGTTACCTCAATTCCTTACGTTTTCACCCTTAAATGTGCAGGTAGCGTACTCGACTCCCTCATCTCCTTAAAACATGATAGGACACAAGCGCGGGATGGCAGATCCAGCACCGCTCTCGAAATAACTATGAACAGATGACCAGTCCAAGAAGAGGCTGAAGCTCTCAGCTGCATAAGAGTGCTCTTCGAAGGCGGCTTAGTCAAACAATCAGTCAATTTGGCTTCCGCAGGTGCGACCACGCCATCTCTCACTTCAACATGTCCATACTGATCAGTTTTCTAGGCCCCTCCCTTTTCGCAGCGTCAACCGAATTAAATCTGTCAGCATCATCGTCAGAAGGCGCAAGAATGCCTGCTCTCGCCAGTTGACCAGGTGTAATCAAGCTCACAGTCTCTCCTCCTACAGCTAAAAGCAGGAAGAGCTGAATCACAATACTGTAACCGGCAAGCAAGGAGATAGAGAACCCCTCAAGATACTGGTACGCTCACTCAAGGGGAGGAAGGGGAAGAGGCAGAGGAGGGAACAGGTCGCGAAAGCGATAAAATTCTCCATCCGACGACCAGCACGCGCACATGACTAAGAGAAGAAGCCGGATGAGGTACCTAGGTCGCGAAAGCATTTGAATTTTGCTTTCAGATGCCCAGCATCTCACCTTTCAGTGGGAACCCCATATGCCCTTCAGAGTCCAGCTTCGGATTATTTTAGACGCCAGGCGTCCTAAAATCTCCACAGAGCGACCTTAGTATGTTCAGAACCCCGTGCTACTCACCCTTGAATACCCTCGCCCGCCATCAGGATACGGTTTGATGTCATCCGGGAGCCTAATGACTTAAAAAGAGTGGATCTGACTATAACGATGTCGTGAGCCGTCCATGCTTAACACGGGATGCAGCCACTGCATACCAATAATGAGGGTGATAAGGACATAAGCAACACAACCATCTCAGCACGACTACCTTAGCAGCGCGTCTGCTCGATTTGAATATAAATAGCCAGAGTGTCCTTGTAGACATCGCCGTAGCAAACCCATCGTTCTTGCCAATACAGCCTTGAAAACACAAAAACACTCCGTCCATGTTACTTTCCTGCGTTACTGATACCACAATCTGGCTAACGGATGCCGCAAACTTGACCAATGGTGGAAGGAGAGGGCGATGCAACAGCTCAGGCTCGGAAATCCTGACGCCAAACGCCACCAACCGGACATAAGCCATGCTGCATTAGTGAAGCTATGGAGCTCTTTCTAAGCGCAGGTAGTGATAGTCCGTGCTCAGTCCACTAGAGTGCCCAACAGCACTACATAGTATCAGGTTACTGAAACTATATCATCTGAGATGAATAAGCCGCAAATATTCTTATAAGTTTTTGTATTCACTAAAATAGAGGGCCATAACTAGGAACGACTTACGCTTTATTGGCATGATGCTGATCTTTGTTGGATGGACTGGAAGAACTACTGCATTTTGAACCTCATGAGCAAGGTTCAACGTGGACTCAACGTACAGGAAAGAAAGCTGGTGAAGCTCATTTGCAGGACTCTGCTCTCTATCATGATTTACTTAATCTTCCATTACTTAGTGTCACTAAAATTCATGATGTTGGCATATTGTGATTATGGTATTCATTAGCACGGACTATCAATTCGATCTTGAGGTGCGCCTTTGAAAGACAACCCTCTGCTTTGGTTCTAGATGACTGAATTCGAGGGCAAAGACTTCAACTGTATCTTCAAATCGATCTTTAATGATGCTAACGTTCCCCATATATTGACTGAGTCGTTCAATCTGGAATTTCTATCATGACTATAGGCGAGAATGCCCCTTTACGCTTTTCCCTTGCCAAAGACCCGCTCAAGTTCTGAGCACACCGCATCTGTAACCTCCTTGGTATTTGAGGTCCCACCCAGATCTTTTGTGACGATGCCTCGTTCTGTGACGTTCTCAACAGCTTTCATCATCTTGTTGGCAGCCTCTTCCTCGCCCAGCCATGTGAGCATCTCTGCGGCTGTCCAGAAAGTAGCAACAGGATTGGCGACACCCTTTCCAGTGATATCGAATGCCGAGCCATGAATGGGCTCGAACATGGATGGGTTCTTGCGGGTAGGATCCAAATTGCTGGTGGGCGCAATGCCAATGGAACCAGCCAGAGCGGCTGCAAGATCGGAGAGGATGTCGGCGTGCTAGTCTTGTCAGTTGTTTATATCGATCATGTAATTGTTCCTGGACTTACAAGGTTGGTTGCAACAATGGTGTCAAGAGATTTAGGATCCAAAACCATTCGGCAAGTCATAGCATCGACCAACATCTTATCCCACTTAACATCCGGGAAATCTTTGGACACCTCGAGTGCAATCTCATCCCACATGACCATACCGTTCCTCTGTGCATTTGACTTGGTGACAACTGTCAGGAACTTTCTCTCCCTCTTCTGTGCCAGCTCGAAAGCAAATCGAATCAAGCGCTCGACAGCGTGTCTTGTGAAAATGGAGACCTCTGTAGCTGTCTCCCATGGCTGGCCCCTGTGAGAGCGGCCTCCTTGGCCCGCGTACTCACCCTCTGAGTTCTCACGTACGATGACCCAGTCCAAGTCGCCATGCGAGGCATTTCTAAGGGGCGATTGTGTGCCGCGAAATATCCTGGTTGGGCGAACATTGGCGTATTGCTGGAAAGGTTGGCAAATTGCTAATCGCAGGCCCCAGAGAGAGATGTGATCTGGGACATCGGGAGCGCCGACTGCGCCAAAGAGAATGGCGTCATGCTTCTTCAGCTCCTCCAAACCGCCATCAGGGATGTATTTTCCAGTTTTCTTGTAAGTCTCAGAGCTCCAATCATAGTCTTTGAACTCTAACTGGAACGAGCCGTCGAGTGTGATGAGCTTCTTCAAGACCTGGACAGCGGCATTGACAACTTCAGGGCCGATGCCATCGGCGCCCATGGTCGCAATGGAATGCTTGCGCTGAGTAGCAATTGGCGACATTGTGGCAACTGTATTTTTGGTTGGTGATGCGATAGTTAGGGAAGATGATGTGTGAATGATGTTCTAAGCCAGCGACTACCTCAAGCTTTTGTATTAATGTTACGGATGTTTCGTAATTTGCCTTCTACGTTGATCGGCTGTTTGTTGCGGGAACGGCCGGAGAAAGAAAGACCGTAATAGACGCGTAGAACTAGCCGCACATTCTTACTGCGGCCGCTCAAGTTCATGCGGCCGTAGCCTCCACAACCCTTCCGGGCTCGGCGAGCCATGGATCCGCAGTAAACAATATCGAGCTGATGGAGGGCACTGGAAACGGCGACGCAGGGAGTGCGCGAGGAGTATCGTAAGCGTTTGGACTCGGGCATGAAATCTGTGTCCAATCACGTGTGAGTGGGTATTCGAACGCCTCCACACACCCCGGGTTCTTTCCATTCACACCTTTTCTCGCGCAATTCTGGATGGTAAGTACAATATTGTAAGGATAGGCAACGTCCGCTGATGATCAAGGCTTTGAACCCAATTGCATGCGACAATTGTCGCTCAAAGAAGTGCAGGTGCGACCGGCGTGTGTATGTCTTTACTCTCCCCTCAACCTTCCAACTGGCTGACATCTTGCAGCCCATCATGCACGCAATGTAGTGCAGCCTCCTTGATCTGCCGGTACCAGGAAGGTGGCAAGCGAGGACTTCCAATAGCTTACATCAACAACCTCGAGAAGCGGCTGCGCGACACAGAGTCTGCCCTATATGCAACTATGCTTGCACTCGACGAATGTGACAGCATAAAAGCCAGCAATTTCGGTCTCTTAAAGGTACCACGCGAACTGTCAAAAACCGAAAGGCAAGATGACTGGAAACGACTTCCGCTTCAAACACCTGAGCAGCTCGTCACATGGTTCCAGGAGAGACAAAAGCAAGCAGTGCCTCCCGAGCCAGAACTACCACACATCCCTTTCCCAGGTACACAAACACTCCTACCAGACGAAAGGAGAGTAGGAGAAGACCCTCGAATGGCACTGCCATTGCTGCACACTCCCGGTCCCGATGCTTCGCATTCGCCTTCGTATCCTGAGTCGTCTTCGTCAAATCTGTCGAGGAGCGTTACTGACCAGCTGAGGGGCATCGATCCACCTAAGGCACCCAACACATCAGCTTTGCCTTTCAAGTCGACCAGCTGGCACAATTACTTCTAGGCGATGCTTACAAACCGATGATCCAGTACGTTAAAACCGATACGTGAAGAGCCTACAGATCAGGCCGCAGACTATGTAATGCCTCCATGGTTTGACTCAACCCATTCTCGTGGGTGAGGCGGGTCTCCGGTGCGGGGTTTAATTCTCCGTAGGGCTGAACTGAACGCGTGAACCCCGGTTTTTCGCCTCCGCAACAACACACTCATCACACCCACCATTATGGAACATGGAGATACACAACCCAGCCCAATATCTTCCATGGGTGAGGGTAGGCCCTCAAAGAAGCGACGGACTTCAATGCATCCACCTCGTGAGGTGGGTCTGATGCGTAGCATTCCAGGGGACAAACTTTCAAGCTTTGTTGGGAGCGCCAGTGGTATCTACTTTATTCGATCAGTGTACGGCGCGATTCGCGGTGCCCATCCAACGGCATCAGCTCAGATAGAGACACCCGAAAGCGATCACGTTCCAGGAGAAGATGATTACCTCCCTTCGTCGACGCCAAACGCTCCTGGCCAAATATGGAGAAGCAACGAGACTTCAGCTCGGCCGCTGTCCAGTGTATCTTTCCAGGAGCTCGTCGATTGGAGTGGGAGTTACTTCGCTAATTGGCACCCTTTCTACCCATATTTGCATGCTCCAAGTATATTGGAGTATTTTGAAAAACTGCCGCGAATACACGAGCAAGCCAGCGATGGCGTGCCAGACTTCCACATGACGATTGTGCGATCCATAATGTCCATTTCCCTTGCAGACCGCCGACAAACCCTGGCGCTCGACACTGCACAATATCCTGCGGAACTTGTCTTCAAGTCTTATGACGACGCAGTAGACTGCCTCCAACATGTTCTAATGCGCCCAACAACACTTCAGTCTCTTCAAGCCGCGATTAGCGTACAACTATTTCTCGTTTCTATGCTCCGACTCAACGCTGCGAGCCGCCTCGGTGGCCTTGTAATTCGGATGGCACTCCAACTTGGTCTCCACCGCTGCCCGGCTCGGTTTCCGTCGTTCTCGGTCGGCGAGAAAGAGCATCGTCAGAGAATCTTTTGGTCACTCTACACCATTGATCGCTTCATTTGCCAGTCTATGGGACTTCCCCTGAGCCTTCACGACGACGACATTGATGTTTGCTACCCCATCGCCGAGCGACATGCGGGCACACAGTATCCCACAGGTGAGTAATATGGCGTTCGTAGCTGACAAGCACTCATTCTTGACAGACGAAAGATTACGGCTCATTAGTCTCGTGGCGCGACAGTATACTATACGAGGCCAGATAATAGAACTTCGAAATAAGTCGCTCCACTACGTTCACAAGGATCCCGATAAGGCTACCGCTTTGACAGCTAGGCTTGCGCAGTGGTGGAACGACGTGGAGGATTTCCATGATACGGAGGACGATCAGCACGCCTCTTCATACCATCGCACCGTCTTGACCGTTTTGAAGCACGAATCTATTATCTCTTTGAATCGGCCAACTCTAGCAGCTTCGCGCCAAGGACATGCATATGATGCTGCTCTTCAGCAATGCATAGGTTCTGCGAGAGCCATCATTACAACACTTAATAAAGCCATTACGTCAAAGTCCGAACGCGAGTCAAGTTCGGGGGCCCTGGCACTGTTATGGCCATCTTGCACATGGGCTGTCTGGATCAGCACATTTATTCTGTTCCATGCTGCCAGCAGCCAACATGTATCGAGTGGAATCGTGTCTCGGTAAGCGAGATCTCCGCGATTTCTTGATGAGTGTTAATTGGTGATGTAGACTTGCCGACAAAGCTCTGGACGTACTCCATCATCTTGCTCGAAGGGGTAGTGTATGGCCTGAAGCCAGCGCTACTGCTGTACGAGAACTGCGCGACCGGATAACTCAACGTGCTTCCCGACATGATCTGGATCCAGACCACCCGTCGATGGCGTCCAATGAGGCAATTGCGCGAACGGATAGGGTCGTGAACGCTGGTGTATCTTCGCAACCGCACTATACCAGCTCTAGTGGACTTGAACCGCCCCAAACAGAGCCCGAAAACGAACCAAATCGCTCCACGTCAAGTTTGGGTTTATCTGAAGAGCATGCTGACTCTCACGCCACCCTGTCAAGTGCACGTGGATTACCATCATTCAATGACATCTCAACACGACCCTTAGGTGCGCCCCAAGCAGTTGAAAATCTTCAACCATATGACACCGTCTCATCTGCCGCAAATAACGCTTCAAGTGCTCCACTATTTGACTTTGGCAGCTCGGAGTGGAGCGAATTTCTTCAGGCGAATAATACTTTGGATGCAAGCGCACCACTTCCACAAGCCGATGGCATGGACCCGTACATTGGATTTGATATTCCTTTCTGGCTTGGTCAAGATCAGTACTGGGATATGTTGCACGATCGCCATTGAGACAAGCGTTGCTAAAATTTTACGCCTCAGGAGTGGCCTGAAGATACCATGAAGCTGTAGTATCTAGCTTGCAATGCTAACACAATTACGTAAATTCAAGAACATTACACCTCTCGGTGATCTTTACTACTTGTTGTTCGCGTTAGCCGCATCTTTGCGTTACTGGTCTTTCGGCGAGACATGAACATATTGGAAGTAGATGTTATACTAGCTGATTACAGCAAGACTCAAAGCGGTAAGAAAAACCTACTAGCTAACTGAAACATAGCAAAAGAAAAGGCGAATAGCTGTACGAGTCATCTGGCACACGTGGCCACGCCCATTTGATGATAGCTCCTGCTTTTTTTCTATGTGTCTGTTCGCCTTATCTTTCGCAATACCCAAAACGCTAAACATTACCTATCAGGGGATCATACTGGAGCCATCCTCGCTCGATGTTCACCCTGTGGAGATGCGACCTCGAAGCTCTAGTTGGTCCTTTAGTCCGGTCTTGAGATGCGGCGTGATTTCTTGGGCTGCGCCTGAGACCAGTATTAAGCATTCTATCTTGTTGATACTGCTCAGGTATAAATTGCGCGAGGACCCTCACGCCAGAGCAAGCTAAGCAGAAGGCGATGTACTCGCCTTGTGGAAATTCGGGTCCTTTGGGTCGCTCGCCACATGGACACATACGTCCGATTTGGGGATCGCCGTTCATTCTGTTCTGAATAATTCGATTCGGGACATTGTGCTGTGGGCCACCAGCGACTAGATGAGCCCTACCTGTAATGACTGCCCTTGTCTTGGTGCGCAAGATATCCTCGTTCCTGGTCCAAGGAAGTTCAAACCGGTCATGGAATACCTGATCTCGACATTGATGGCAGTAATTCCTGAAACGAGTTACAACGTCTGACATACAGACACACAGGTTTTGGTCCGGAGCATCCAAAGTAGGCCATTGTGCAACCCTCTGGAGTGATGTCCCTGCACTAGCTGGCAATGCTGACAGGGCAGTGTTGAGACTAACACGTTGCCAGTATAGTCTCATCTCATCTCGAATGCAGCTGTGACATAATTGTATGAGATTACCTGAAGCGTACTGGGCGTCAGCCCACGACCTTACTCGATTCGCCTTCTGGAATTGGGGGTTCACATGATCATGTAGAATACACTGACTGCACACTGTCGCATTGAATCCAGGTAAACCGGGGCCAGCTGGGTGTAGTACGTTGTTGAAAGTACTGTTCAGCCCATCTGATCGGACTCCGGGACAGGGAAAGCTTGGTCCGCAGGGCATACCATTGCTACAATGGAGAGCGTCGTTGCATCGTGGATAGTTTGGTTGCGCTGGAGGTGGTGATGGTGACGGTGGAGGAGGGGCACCTGAAGAGCCTGAACTAGAGCGACTGTCCATGTTCATAGCTTCGAGAAATTTTGTAAGACTTGGAATTATAAGCCCGCCTTTTTAAGCTTGAGATTTGTACGAGAGCCCGAGCAGTAGGCAGATACGTTATTCATGAACAATGACAAGATGCACTTCACAAGACTAGCTTCTAGGTTAATCTTAAGCACTCTGTGAAAGAGATCTGTCCAAGCTCCGGACTACTTTGACATTTTGAAGGAAAGATCGCGTTGTTCTGGAAACAAGCACAATGAGCTCATAATGTACTTTGAATTTAAGAGTAGCTACAAGAGCGTGGGGTCCAAGAACTGTCGTTCAAGTCAAACAACCATTGGCCATCGGAAGAAATTTGTGTTCAAGCCGACAAAGCCTGGTCGCGGGACAAAGACACACTTTCTTGCTTATATTTACGGCGACTTCAAACAGTAGTGAGTGGTGGTTTGATCAGGTGTGGGCACTTAGAGACATGACGAGCGACGCCATCTTCGCTGCAATGTTGCCAGGGCAAAATGTCTTATCGAGTGCTTCGTAAGGGAATCAAGTCGAGGACTATGCAGAGAACATATGTACGGTGACATCGAGGTCACTTTAAAATAGTTGTGTCAAAAGTTACCAAATATTGCGCACCCAAAGGAGAAGCCTTTGTCCAAGTCTCACCGGAACCAAAGTGAGAGTGGCTGCGATTCATCTTGAGGTGCTTGGTGAATGATGTCAATGCCAGCTGCGAGCTAGAGTTTGCGCAATTTATATAGAGGAAGTAGTGAAGTCAGCCCAAGCTCACTTTCCTCGTACGGGTTCTCATGTGCCTACTTGTCTCGTCACCGACCCATCTAAGCATCAATATCGATACGGTCGATGAAAACCAACTGCCGAACGAACGTAATTATGCGCACATGTGGCAGCGTCTATTCACTGTCTCACTGCCATTTACAGGTCCCATGCTCCCGCCGTGCTACAACGGTAAATGCGGCTCAGATCAAGCCGTGACTAGCGAAGAATATGGAAGTCCAGTCTCTGACCGTCACCAGGTGCTTCCTGTCGCCAACCCGTGCATGTCATTCAAACAACCAAAAGTAGCAAATGCGGTTGAATCCTAGAAATTCTAGGAGTGCGAAAAACTCTTCTCGCTAATCTCTGTACCTGAGGTAACTGGATGAGGCAAAAAAGTCGTGGAAGCGGGGCATCCTTCAGCTGGGCTTCTTCCAAGACGAGGCTGTCAACATCTCTTGACCCACATTGGACGACGAGTGCGCATCAAGCGAACATCGCCTAACTCTAGAGGCAGCCCATAACCGATGTTCCCAGCAGGTGGCTAAAGCTCCATGCCGCAACGTTTCACGGGGGATGTGATTTCGCTTCTTTCTGCAAGGTGGTATCGATCGCCGTGCCACCTGCAGTCTAGGTTAAGCCCAATTTCGGGCACTGAGAAAGACTTATGATATGCAAAGTTGAACCACGAAGTAATAAAATGGGCGACAAAGATACCAAGTGCATTTCTGAGGCAGAAGCAAGCCGCGCTTGATGCGCTGTTGGGCTGCGAGGACAGCTTGTCGAAGGCACAAAGAGCATTCTTGAATGGCATCAAAGAGCATTGTCTATTCGCTTACTCACGCATGAATGTTCGCTTACAGTGCGCCATACGAGCATGGTACGTCAAATATTTCCACTTCTAGACTAATACGTATTGTAAAACAAACAAGCAACGTGACTTACTTCCAAGATTCATCTACTACTAGACCAGGGCGTTCATGCCAAGAGAATAGCAAGAGCGGAATCTCTCTTCGCCGCCAGCTACTACACCTTGCCTACAGCAAGCGAGTGTGTTGGTTGGTGCTAGAACCTAGTAAGATGATGTGGCTGTGAGCTGAGAGATCATGATCGCCGAGTAGCAGTCACTAGGAACAAACGGAAGGTGCACTAAGTATAAGAACTTGATTCTGGATCTCTGAGTACCTGCTGTTCAGTCTGGTTTGAGCATACCATTAAGACTCAGATCACAAAGATTTTACATCCACAATGCCTTTCCTACCATTAACTTATCTTCGCCTGTTTGTCCTGCTGGCAGTACTGTCACTGTGCGCCAGTCCTGCCATCTCGATGCCTTCCAATAAAGGTGACAAAGATGATGACAAAGACGACAAGGATAGAAAGAATAACAAAGGCGTCATACGCGTCAAGCACCGAGAGTCAATCCAGGCCGCGATCGACCGCGCAAAGCCATACACTCGCATCGAAGTCGAAGGTCACCATCAGGAGCAAGTGGTCATTACAAAGGATGGCATATCGCTCATCGGGAAAGGCGCTAAGCTGTCTCCTCCACAAACCATTGGCAAAAACAATTACTGTTACGGTCTGGTCAAAGACAATACCCTGACAAACGTGAGCGCTGGCATCTGCATTCACGGTCGCAATATCAGGCTCGCCAGTGCCTACGATCCCTTCGCGCTTCATTGGAAAGTAGAGAGTGTTGGTGACCCGGTGAAAGACGTCTCAGTATCCGGTTTCGAGGTTTCCGACTTCGATGGCGAGAACATTGCCGTGTATGGCGGCAAGAACACTAAAGTCTTCCGCAACAGACTAAGGGGCGGTAAGAGATACGGCTTCCTTACCGTTGGCTCAAAGGGCACCGAGGCGTCAAACAACGTTATCAGCGGCTCTGCACCTGCGACGCTGCTGGAAGGACCTATTGCTATGTGTATGGATGACCTTTCCTCGGCCGTTTTCTCGTCCAATACACTCTCGGATTACTTCATCGGTCTATGTACTGAGACTAGTGAGGGCATCAACAGGCAGAATACGATCCATGACTGCTGCATTGGCAATATCATCGACCCCAACGTCGTCGGTGCGAAGAGTCTCAACAATGATATCTCCAAGTGGAACACGGCCTGCAATATCAGCTCCTCTGCTGGTATATCTCTTCTTGGAGCCAAGAAAGCGCTGGTCAAAGGCAACAAGATCAGTATTGGCATCGACCCGCCTACGCTCGGCGCTGGCCTCTTCCTGGGACTCGAGGACTTATTTCAGGCTGTCAACGAAGGTAATACGATCACGAATAACAAGTTTGGAGAGAACCCTGTCGATATTTTTGATGATTCTAAAGGCACAAACTACATCTTCGACAACAAGTGCGATATCCCTGTCAGGGCCCCTAACGTGTCAGCACCTGAGTACTGCCAGCCCCGCGGCAGATATTGAGCCACAGCCATCGGACAAAATACGTTATGTCCAGACTGACGTGAGGATACTCGAGTATGACACTCATTTGTTCTTTCTGCCATAACATAATGTATTGACTGTTGTTATCTGCAATGTACTTAGCTCAAGATTCCACAGCGCGTTGGTTGTAAGTTCCTTTGTCGATCGTCCTTGTAATGTTTACCATCGAAATCATAAAACCCCATCTACAAATTCGCTTCATCCATGTTCCTGATCCAGCCCCACATCCACTTGACTGTGTCGAGATGGGCCTGGACGCCGACTCTCTCGTCCACAGTGTGGATGTTGCCCATACCAGCTTGCTCCTTGTCCCAGCCAGGGCCGTATCTGAAGATGTGCTCACTCAGGTCCCAGTAGTACCGAGTGTCGGTATTTCCGGTCATGATGCCAGGTGCGACCACAAGATGTTTGCCGTAGAGCGCGCGTGTGGTACCGGACAAGATCGAGAAGGGGGTCACGTGTGTACCATTTGACGAGCTCGACTGCAAAGTCGTCGGCGTGACGGGCGCCGGTTCAAGCACAGTAGCGCGGTGGGACAGCGTAATACTGGAGGGCTCCTCGGAGCCTTCGAATGCATTCAGCTTCAGGCTGTACTTCTTCGCAATAACACCAGCAAGCTTAGAGATATGGTCTTTGACCTCCTTCGAACTTGAGCCAACGTTAATACGGTGATTGACGGTTAGCTGTGTGCGCTCAGGCAGAGCATTGTTCTTGACGCCGCCATGGATGATGTCAACAGCGACAGAAGTTGTGAAGAGATACTTCACGCCCAGACCAGCCTTAGCTGCTTCCACGGCAAGCCTGTCTTCCCTCCTTTTGCAAGTCTGACCCCTGGAAGAGCGCCTGTCGAGCAAGTGGTGCAACTTTTTGGGGAAGTCGGGCGCATGGTCAGCACCACAAGTCAGGAGACCAAGGTATGGGTTCTCATCAGCAAGGCGTGGTTCGTAAAGGTTTTGCTCGATCAGGGTGATAAGCTCAGCAGCAACGCCAATGCCGTTGTGTGCAGGCGGAACTGAGGAATGACCACCTGGCATGCGCACAACAACGTCAACGTCGATGTAGCCCTTCTCCGCAACGCCAGGTATTGCGAAATCCGCGCCCCAAATTTCAACATTGACAGCACCCTCATCGACGATGGCTGCAATTGAGTTGTGGCCATACTTCTCGATCAGGTGCTTCGCGAGATGTTGCGCACCCTGGCGACCAGAGACTTCCTCATCGAATCCGAAGGAAAGGATGAGTGTCCGACGTGGTGTAAAGTCGGCTGACAAGAGTGCTTCCACCGAGTTGAGAATAGCCAGAAGCTGGTTCTTACAGTCGCTTGCACCACGGCCCCAAACAAACTTTCCGTCATAGTGACCAGAAAAAGGTGGGTGTGTCCATTGCTTGACTGTGCTGTCTGGAACTGGCACCACATCCTGATGAGCCATCAGCAGAGAGGCTTTCAGGGAGGCATCTGTTCCAGGCCAGGTGTACCTTAATTCCATGATTAGCGCAAACAACAGAAGGTGCAATATGTACGTACAACAAGCCATGCGTATTGACCTTCTCCAGCTGAAGGGTAGCATGTGTAAGAGGGAAAGTCTTCGCAAGGTAATCCGCGAAAGAATTGAAGATGTCCCAACGTGGGTCTGCACCGATATCGCCCATGTCGTCGAAACTCTGAGTTTTGATTTGGACGGCTCCGGAAAGGCGCTCAATTGCAAGCTTGCGGAAGTCATCGGACTGCAAGTAGCTCTCGGTATCGTTCAAATCTTTCGTACTCCTTGATGGAAACAGAGGGTCGACCTGGTGACATCTGGCTTCTGAATCCGTGCCTGTGCTGGGATGCCATTGCGGCGTATCCCCGGCGATGATGATGTAACCGCGAAGCAACACCCAGAGACCGAACAAAGGAATAATGCATCGAAGGGCTTTCGATGACCTCCAGTTCTTACTTGGCCTCTCGGGCTCTGTGAGCGCGTCTCCCCAGGTCTTGGCCATGTTGGATGTGTAGTGGTTGAAGGTGCGAGAGCGGAAGTACAGCGGATATAAGATAGAACGTCAGTCTAGTCCTAACACGGAAGGTCCATTCGTGCTCCCCCATCGAAAAGTCGTCATCAGCGGAAGTAATTGAATAACAGGGAAAGATCACACACCATGCAGATGGATCTCAGGACGAGAATGGGAGAAGTGATCGATATCATGTTAATTACATCATCTCGTCGGCACAATCACGTAAAATACGACACAACTGACTTCAACCCCCAGAAAGCTTCTCCAACAATCACTCATAAGAAGCATGAGCATTGTGCAACGTACCAGGACCGCTTCTGCCAGCTAGATGCGACCGCAAAGTATCTTCTGCTCCCATCTGTTACCCATCTCTTCGTCTTTGCTGGTCTGACTTGCGGCCCGACCAGCATTGACAAATTTCGGCCATGTATTGGTGAGCACGAGGTATTTGATCTCGCTCTCAGCCAGATCAAAGATGACCTCTGCGAAGGCTTCCGGGACCTCGATATCACCAAATTTCTCATCCGAGTACAGTCCATCCAAACGCGATACGGCCCTGAAGTTTGCACGGCCGAGCGCATCCAGGTCTTTCAAGCCGAAGGTGGAGCCAGTAGGACTGGGTGGTGCGTTGTGTGAATGACTAGTAGAGACATCATCTGGCTGAACATTGTCGAAAGGCGTGGCTGAATCGGAAATTTCGGAAGAGAGTGACCCGCGTTTGTTGCGGTATAGCACAAGTGCTGTGCTGTCGAAAATCTTGTATAGACGTTTCATCTCTCTGGAAGAGATGTTGATGGGAAACTCCGAGAATTCAAGGGAAATGAAACGAGCGTAGATGTGGGCTGCGGCTACGAACTGCTGGCGACGGTGATCGGCCGTGGAAGCCTTGGGTAAGAACCAACTTCTTCGCCAGTCGGCAACGTGAGTAAGAAAGCTGACGTTTTCGCCTGAAAAATCTTTCAGAGCCGCGAATTCCAGGAGAGGAGCTGCGTTCGTCCTGAGCGCATTCTCAAGCGCTGTCATAGTGAGCATGCCGGACTTAGTCGATTCTGTGCTATTGACAGTAAGATCACCACCGGACTTTAGTGTGGTTGTCTTGGAGTAAGTTTCGGAGTATACACTGCCAGTTTTGACTGGACCTTCAGCAGCAACACTGCCATCGAAGTTGTTCATAGCCTGGCGTTTTTCCCATTCAGCAATAGCCTCCAAGGTTTCTTGTCGAAGGCTTTGGGCCTTGAAGACACCCACGATAGGAAAGCCAAGTGTGATGATCTCCATGAGAAAGATGAAGATACCGAACCAAATTGGTGGAGGAACGTAAGCGGCGACTGCCACCATGGAAGGAGAGTAGAGACCTGCAAGCCAAAGAGGAGACGCTGGAAGTCTTCAAAAAGTCAGCTCCGATCAATCGAGTCAGTCTCAAGACTTACCCAGCAATACAACAGCAGATAGTCTGTAATCGCCAACCATGGACATCGCGGACTCCCCTACTCTTCCAGATCATGTAGGGTGCATATACCCAGGCCCAAACGAACTGCCAGACAATCGAAGCCCACCACTCCCAGCCTTGATTGCACTTAAGATATAGCTCTGCCTCTGTTCCCTTCACATTATAATTCCATAAGCCCCAGCCAGGATGAAATTTCTCGGACCCAAGGAACACAAGCAGCGAGACTGCGATCTAGCGGATAATCAGCATTTCTGTGTCAAACATTCTCGCAGATGTAGCTTACCTGAAGGATCATCCCAATTCCAATGAACAACAGCGAGCGATTGACCCTGTCAGCCCTCTCGACTCCAGATAAAATTCGCTTGAGACGGCTGTTACCCATTGACGCAGCCTCTTTCTCACTGATCGGCTTCTGGTCTTTCAACGTACTCATGTGAGCGAGTTGCTTCTGTCGACTGGCGACATGCAGAAACTGCGTGTTGGCAGCCTGGAACATAGCCATACCAACTGGAACAAGGATGTTCATCATCCAGAAAATCACAGAGCAAGGAAAGTATGCACCAAAAGGGTACGCCCAGATGCTGATGGCTCCATAAATATGAAGTGCGCCGACTCCAGCAAACAACAGTGGGAGCTTTCTCATACGAATAGAGGGAAGTTCGCGATGCCTGTATTCGAGATATAATCAGCGATTGCATATGGTGCCATCTTAGGGGATCAGACTTACCTCCACAGGAAGGCCATCGCGGCGACGAGCGACACATTCCAACAGATTTCAAAAGCAATGTAAAACCATCCAAGGGGCCCGAGCTGAGCTTTCTCGAGAGCCATGATAAAGAGCGACAAGCCACAGCAAAGTATGGGGTAGTGAGTGCAAGGCTGGAGATCCCAACGCCTGAGCTCCCGAGAACCCTTATACCGGGTCGTGCTGGAGAGATGGAAAAGAAAGGAGCATGCTCTCCGGCGAAGTGGGAATTGAAACAATGGACTGATGGCAGTAGAGCAGCAGATCAAGACCCGATCTGGGGCCCAGCGAGGATTGTCATGATTTCCTGCTCCCAATGCTCCGCGATCCAGCCGTGGGGTCAAAATAAGACGGGATCTACCCTTGCCGCTGCTGGACACTATGCCACGCTTGACAGGGTTAAGTTGGTAGTCCAACAGCCAATCTAGCTAGTGTGATTAAGCTCCGCCTATCACATCCGAAGGTGCCTCGATGAAGTTTTAGACGATGGCCCTTCAGGAGCTTGCAACAGATACAAACAACTCCCGCACCGTAAGGCTATCATTATTTGGTATGGCCAGTGGTCTCATGCATAAGTGAGGGGATTCAGGTCCATTGCTTGGAGGCAAAGTTGCTACTTACGCGTAGTCAGCCAGCCAGCATTACAACGTTCCCAACAAACTTCCGTAGTCGTATGCGCGAAGCGTTGTGGAAACGAGGTCTGGTACTGTTAGCAGGGGTGCATAACTCTAGCGCCAGTGACCACGTTGTGGTGGCGTTCTAGCAGACGATAAAGTTTGTGTCATTGATTCATGCACGACAGCTAGTAGTTTCTCGACGTTGGTTTGCCCGTTGCAAAGTTTACAGTACCAGTCACAAGCACCTAGAGCTCGTCGAGGGCAAGAAGCCGAAATACAGATCGCGCACACACAGTCTTTGTCGCACCAGATGGCATGTCCGAAGATGTGGCTTGAGTCTCCCGTTCCCTCGTGTTCGTGACAGCGGCTGAGCGCACGAGCCATGATAATAGATCGTGGTCTGGATTATCGCATGCATCCAGCACCGCGGACATACATCGAGAGGGAGCACTGCAGACAAGTGAAATTATGTTCCACTGAACAAAACCATACTTTAGCTCTCACTCTTCTGGCTCATGTAGATCTTGCATGGCAGCTGATCCGAGAGATTGGAGTCAAGGCTGGGCGCTGCGGCGGCGACTGCCGGCCGTGAACTCGCCGTGAGGTCGTAATCAACGCGCAAGCCCATCAAGACTAGCCATCAGCTCGAAACTGTGAAGCCCCGAAAGCGATCACACGCATCGTTCGGGCACGCATCGTTCGGCTACACGAGAGATCTGCTGCGCAGATTGTCATCGCTCGAGACTAATACGGATACAGCGTAACCAAGTCTGCAGCCCTTCGTTCAGAGTCGACCTTCTGCAGGGCGAATGTGTGCTTGCTAGTCCCAATATTGATCTGTTTGCACAACATGAATCAAGACTCTCGCAATCTCTAGAATGCTATGCAAAGGTGGCCAACCTTCGAAGCATGGTCGTCGATCAATTGATAGGTTGAGTGTCACAAACGCCAACCTCGAAGTGACAGAGCTATACGGACGGTTTACTTTGGCTCGTACACCCTTGGGTTGCCACTTATCTGTAGCAAGTCGAGCTTCTTCCGCACATCGAATGGTTGATATCGCCTCTGGGTACGAAGAATGAGACGGTCTGTATGAGCCGTTCTGGCTGCACTGCGTATTGCGTCGACCACGTGCGCAACACTGTTAGCCTTTCCACCAGTTCAGTAATTCCCATCCGCCCTTCTGGGCTGCGCTGTCCTGACGCCGCTGACGTTCGCATAGATAGTCGAGCACAAGCACACGGTAGCTCGATACCGACGCTGCAACCAATGCGATAGCAGCTTCGACCACGAGCCAAAAGATGATTGTTGTGTACTTGAGGTCTTGTGACTTAGCATCGCAGAGGATGGCAAGGCGAGTTGCGGCTATAGCAACAATGCACACTGACAGACTTTTGAAGGCTGTATTGATAATGGCGCGCGTCAGTGTGAAATTCGCCATACGAACCAGCAATATTGGTATCGCCACGACTGTTAGATCGTGTTAGTTCTAAGATTGAGCTCTAGGTGTCATGCTGCAAACCTGCTAAATCTGTCGCAATATCGATAGTGGCCAAAGAGATCTCCCAGGCACGCGTAGTGGATGATGCCCCTTGAAAGTACCTGCAATCTTATACTAGTCAGCCTTGTGGTAGATGAAGTTGCAAAGAGAACTAGCATACGAGAGCTTTGACACATGACGGGGGGAACCGCTAGTGTGCATAAGAAGGCCGCCATGCACATGGCACTCGTCACCCAGTAGCTTCGGGTCAAACTTGCAGACACCAAAGAGTAAGGTGGTTTGTGAAACTTGAACTGGAGAAGGAAAGACGCTTTAACGCAGTAAATCGCGATCCATAACAGCTCGATGGCAGCCGTCAAGCGCGGAGCAGCACTTGCAAATTGCCGGGGCTTATTCTGATCTGCACTGGACTCGTCGTCGTGATCGTAGAGCGTGCTCAAAGTGGAATGGAGAAGTGCAGATCCGGCGAATAACGAGGGCAAGGCTAGCAAAAGGGGAATATCGCTTCTCTTAAGCTTCTCTTTCTTGAGGTAGCGAATGAGAAGCCGCGATGCTAGGAAAGCACAAGAGAGACCGCAGACGGTCCACATAAATCCCTGTGTGATCATGAGTACTTTGCGATTGTCAAGCGACGACAACAAACCCACTCTGAAAGTTCCCTTACTGACGAGCTGCGTGCTGTTTCGCATTGCGCGAGACGAACACCAACCGAGGCCCAACCTCGGCGACTGTGGAACTAAGGGCTTGCTCGACGCTCTCGCACCTTCATGAGTGCGCATACCTATGGCATTGCTTGTGCACACGAATGATTTGCGGGCGTTGCGCACCCGTCTGTGGAGAAGCTACGTTAATGTCGTTCATGTCGGTGGGATAGTGAGCGCGAGATCGTCAGCATTGACGCGCCTGCCTGCCACAAGTCTGTGCTGCTGCGGAAGAAGCAACAAACACGGAACACATGTCAACACACCACTCTTGTCGCATTACTGACTGCGACTTACAGTATACACCTCGAATGCATTAATCTCGCTATCACAACGTGTTCGGAGCACCCTCTATTCTGCACTGCCCACGAAACCTCTATCCTTCGTCTCGTTCGTATGCATGCCCTTAAGCACTCCCGAACCTCTCGGCAAAAGGATAACTCGTATAGCCCTCTTGTGGCGTCTTACCCTGCGCATAAAATGTACTCCTATCGTACCTATTCAACGCCGCGCCATGCCTGATTCTCCACACCAGATCCGGATTCGACAAAAAGTGTCTCCCAAATACAAACACCACATCGAAACCCTTGTATTTGCCATCTGCTGCCTCCCAAACATTCCGTGGCGTATACCCACCCGCAAGCAGAACTGGACTCTCCCTCCCCCAGACGTCAAGTAAGAATTCGATGCTCTCGCTCGACTCACAATCTACGTTGTTGTTCACCCTGCTCTCAATAATGTGCAAATAGCACAGCCGCAGCTCCCTCAGCACTTGTGTGAGGTACGAAAACGCGGGTATTGGGTCTGTCATCCGCATACCCTGGAAAGGACTCCACGGGCTGACACGAAACCCGACTTTCTCGGGCCCGATGGCGTCTGCGCACGCCCGGGCGACTTCAATGCCAAAGCGTGCTCTGTTCTCGATGGAGCCACCCCAAGCGTCGGTGCGCTTGTTGCATGTGTCCTGCAGGAACTGATCGATTAGGTACCCGTTTGCGCCGTGAAGTTCGATGCCGTCGAAGCCTGCTGCGATAGCGTTGCGGGCTGCTTGGGCGAAGTCGGCGATGCATTGGTAGATCTGGGTTTCGGTCATTGGAATTGGCGTAGGTGTAGGCCCAGATTTCTCGGTGAAACCTGAACCGGGCATGGAGACAGCGCTGCTGCTTAGCAGCTCATAACCGCGCTTTCTGAGGTCTCCGGCGTCTGCGGCGCGGCCTGGGGCAACGAGTTGGCAGATCATGTTACATCCTTTCGCGTGGACGGCCTCAGTGACGGTCTTCCAGCCAGCGATTTGCTCCGCCGACCAGAGACCAGGGGCGTGAGGAAAGCCGGCGTGAGCAGGGGAGACGAGTGTCGCTTCCGCAATGAGGAGGGTGCCTGGGACACAAGCACGTTGGGTGTAATACTCCACGGCCAGAGGCACTTGGATGTGGTTGTCGTCTGCGCGGACACGAGTAAGAGGTGCCATCGCGATGCGATGTCCAAGGTTCATGGAGCCCACCCGTAAGGGGCTGAAAAGCTTGGATTCTGGCATAATAGACGAGACCGACGAGTGATCAGCCAAGATGAAGCTGATTTGAACCTGAGAAATGGGCGAAAGAGAAATTCAGATGTTGGAAGCCTGGCTTCTCTGAAGAAACGATTGCTGAGCGTATGTGAAGTGTGGCATAGATCTGTGTTCGATTGAGGTAGGTGGGAAAGCACTTTCAGATCAGATTTTGACTGCAAACTCAAAAAATCTGTTCGATGCTGGTCATTACAGCAACAGCAAAGTCGGACAGGACTTCTCTTGGCCAACACTTGCACATGGGTTGGAAGTATCCACGGCTTCGCCGATTGTTCGCCGATTGTTCATCGTGCCGATACGGATTGTGAATAGAAGAGCCTTCGGATCTAATCATTGTTCATGCTGACATAGATAAGGGCAGAACGTGCTTGGTCTTGCATCACAGTATGTAGCCTACGATGCTTTGATGGAGCACAGGCGTGGTGCCTGCATCGCAGGCTCCGGTTTCTAGAGACCCACTTCACCTTAGTTCCCGCAATGTCTTGACAAGGGCGAATCTGTACCGTCAAATTCTGCAACAATATTGCCAAGCTGTGCAAAATGTCAGTCCATAAGGGGACAAGGCCAAATGGGAGGCAAAGGGCATGTTGGGTGAGAGCTGAGTCAGCGCTGGTACAACGGGCTAGAGTGACGCGAATTTTTCAATTTCCTTATTATGATGTAATTTTTGGAGCGCTATGTAGTACTTGAGAATGGCGCAGGTATGGCTACCAATATCCTAGAATCTCCATAGTTGAGACAAGTCAGAGATTGAAGACTGATGGAAGCTGACTAGAACTTTCCACCCTTCTGTCCCTTATTGTATCACCAACGCTTGCTCGGCGTCATCATTATAGTCTTTCGTGTCACTAGTAATGTTGTCGTGAGAAGGACTACTTGGTGCCCGCAATAGCTTTTCTGAGATACTATAAACTGCACAGCTAGTTGTAATGGCGTAGAATCAGTCCATGACTTTGATCAGTCTACCAACAGTGACAGCAAGCCGGTTGTTTCTATCATTGATCGTGGCCAATGTGCCACCTAGATCTTCGATGGGGTTCCGTAGACAGTGACGTATTGTCAGAGGCTGAAGGATCCACTTTCGAGAAGTCGAAGCAAATACGGATGTGAGGGTGACATAAGGATCGTACTTTCTTCTTAGAAAGCAATGCATGAATGACCTTGATTGCTTGACGGGTTGTGAGCCCCATGACACAAATGTTTGGAACAGGGTGTCTGAACTTCACTTAGATCAAAATCGTCTACCCATGCATTGCACAAGCGTGAGATAGCCGCTTCTCTGAACCTGTATGGACTTCTTCGAGTTGCTCCGAAATTTTCTATACCCCTAAGCCAACAGCCATGTAGCGGATGCTCTGTACTATTATGTTGCAGGAAGGTTGCAGCTGGTAAGAGCGAGGTGCTCCAAACTGCTGGATTTTGAGTAATTGGCAGCAATATGCACCAGGATGAGGTTACACAGACGTTTGTTGACTGATCAAATGTTTCACCCTGTCTTGTAGCTTTTTTCTTGTTTACTAAAGTCACCTTGTGGCAAGTTCTATACTTCCTCTTGACTAGCGTATCATCAGAGAAGACAGCCACCCCCCGGGATATACCTAAGACGGTTATGTTTCTGGAGAGTTAAATCAGTGTAAGAAATCTAGCTGTCTAGCTCATATAAGAGCTTCTGTACATGGACTGTAGTCATAGTATCAGCGCCTCTGACAACAGGTGATGCGTTAGTGGAAGAAGGACGTTACGTACAACAAGTTATCACGACCTAGCTCTATAATGTAATTCATAGTAGTTACAGCTAGTCTCTGAATAGGACTTAACTTCCTAGACGTGTTGCGTGTAGTAACGTTTCGGGTAGCAATTACAAAAGGCTGGGGGGATATTTAGTAGCGAGCGTAACGCGGCAGTCGTGCAGAGGGACATAGCAACACCACCTACATCTTTTCTGAAGTATTGATAATTTGATATTTACAGACACTGCAGTGCCTTGAGACTAAGGTCTATCCTAATTGTTTAGGTAAGCAAGATTTGCGGGGCCATAGCCTCGCTATACTTTGGCGCTGTAAAGCGTTAACTACATTCGCTCCCTTTAGTAGAGCTTGAATCCAACTATGCTCTGTTAAAAAAATCCTATTAACACATTTATACCCTGGGTATTATCATCACACAAGCTTTGCCACTATTTAAGGTTTCTAATTAACAAACTTTCAAGTCAGATTTCCCTGCGTTTGTTCAGCCTTACGAAGCGAAAAAAACATTGGTCGTTCTCGCTCATAATTCTTAACCTTGTTACTTAAATCGTTGCCAAAACCATCGATCAAGTATTGTTAGGTTGATGGGGTAGAGCGCTTAGAAATGTATAAGCCTAGAGGATATGGCCCTGTAATAATCAATCATCTACTGCACAATTGCTATTGGACAGTGGTCAAACTGGGATATAGTGGTTATTCTACCATCTGGCTTGCTCGAGACGAGACAGTCAAACGCTATGTTGCTGTCGATATCAGAATATCAAGCTTGTTACCCCCTTAACAGGAAATTGAAGTCTTGCGCACATTACACAGCTCAAGGTTAAACACATGCGCTTACGCAGATTCTGGTATGAATGCATATACGGTGCTGCTGAGCGTGCTTAATACGTTTGATATTCACGGACCTAACAGAACCCACACATGCTACACGCTAACTCCCGCCCAAGGGAGTCTCAAGGAAGCCTTGTTCAGTTGTCTCTTCCTAATTCAAGTCGCCTGCGCTTTAGCTGCAAAATTAGCGACTGCGGTGGCGTTTGTACACTCATGCGGTTTTGTTTATGTAGGTCTGTCTTGCTACATTCCTAACTAGTTACCCTAGGCAAAGCTGATAGTAAGTCTAGATCTTCATCTTCAAAACGTATTAATCAAGCTTCTATCTAAATTTGAGGAACTCTAAGTTAAGGAATTCTAAGAAAGGTTTGGTAAGCCTGACTTGGTACCCATTGCTTAGGTTGATGAGAAGCTCCTTACTTATAACGTACTGGCCTAAGCTGTAGTGCCTCTTTATCTTGGTAAAAAAGCTTAAGAGTTTACCTTAAATGACGCACACGGCCTGATTCTTAGCGACTTGGGCAAGGCGTTCTCCCTAGCAACGGAGCGGCGTCTAGGTAGAAATTACAACATTCCTCTGGCCAAGCGAGCGCCTGAGGCTTTTTTATGAACCAGATGAACCTTTGTCATATCCATCAGACATATGGAGTCTTGGAACTGCTATCTGGGATATATTAGGAATGAAATTTATCTTTAGCGATTCAGAAACACGGGACGAGATTGTGGCCGAGCAAATCGATGTCCTGGGATATCACGATTTCCCTCAAAGCTGGAAAGCTCAATGGGAACGGCTAGGAAAGGAAGAGGATTACGAGCACGGTATGATACCTCGACAGCCAGGTGGCGATCGTGAGACGTAGCCTAGTCTCGAGGACGCCTTCGAAGAATTTGTGCAGAAGTACAGAAGGAGTCGAGAGGCAATTGGGACTTTTGAGGAGAAAGAGACGCAGGCCATCCTTGATTTGATGCGCAGTATGCCCAAGTTCGGACCTAGGGATCGTTTCACTATAGACGCAGTACTCAAATCTGAGTGGATGGTTGATTGGGCGTTGCCTCAGTTGGGGCAAGGTTCGTACGCTGGTCTATCGTCCAAAAGAATAAGAAAGTTCTAACGTACCTCATGGGCGAAAGAATTAACGGGCGAAGAACTAACGGACGGACAAAACCAAAAATCTCCCCTTCACACCAATGCCTTCCCAGCAACACCAGTTAGACACGTTAAGTAAGCTCAGATACAACTTGCGCTTTAGGCTCTTAAACAAGACGCGAATTTCTTCTGGCAACACATAGTTAGAAAGAGGAAGGCGAAGAACTATAAAGACAGAAGAAAGAAGATTCAAAACAGAAGATAGAAGCAGGGACGAGACTCGGAAACTAGATTTCGTTTACTATTTGGCTAGTGGCACTGACATGGCTTGTCACGCGTGACTACCATGTGCTAAATTTAGTAACTGGTTACTGAAGTGAGGTAAATTTAGTAGTATCAGTACCACAACAGATGGCGGATCGGACGGGAGGTCTGATTTCCAACGCCCTATGGTCGTATGTGAAAGGTATTGGCGGTAATTAAGCAGTCTATAGCCGGGGACCATTCATGTCCCGAGCGAAGATCACACCCGAATGTCAACGTCGGACCCAACAGTGGTGTGCTTGTGTGCTTGTGTGATCGTCGTGATGCAAGCATGCAATGATGCAATAGTTTTGTACATGTTAGTAGATTACAGCGCAGCCCTGCGGCTGGTAGGATGCTTTATATTTTTGTCTCGGTACCCTTCAGGGCTTCGATGTCCTCGATCTATACATGTTAACACCCACTCGTACTTGCACTGGAGCTGACTTACCTCCTTGACAGCCTCTGTAGTCAATACGAACGGGCTCTCCTGGTCCACGCAAACGCTGTCCTCAATCCTCAGGCCGATACCTCTGGCCCACTTCGGCCACCTCTCATCATCAGGAACATATATCCCTGGCTCAACAGTGACAACCATGTTTCTCTCCAGATATCGAGTCCTTGTGAGGCCTGGGCTATCGTGTACGTCGAGACCGAGGTAGTGACCGACATGATGTGGAAACAATTTGTAGATAGCGTCGTCCGACATGTCAAACCCGAGATCCTGGAGACCATCACGGAGTTGATTCGTAGCAACGTTGTGCAATTTGTCGAGAGATAGCTGTGAAGACACCCGGCAAAGGGCGACACAGGATCGCTGGACGTTCAAGAGGAGGGTGTAAAGGTCTCGCTGGGCTGGTGTAAACTTGCCGGATACTGGCCATGTGCGTGTGATATCCGTGACATAGCTGCCATATTGTGCACCTGCATCAACCAAGACAAGGTCGTTGGGGTTCAATTGCATGTCGTTCGATACGTAATGGATGGTGTTGGCATTGATACCGCCTGCTACGACCGGGACATATGCAGGGCCGTCGCAACCGTCCTGTTTGAACCAGTAGTCAAGGAAAGAGTCAAGATCTTTCTCGTTTGTAAAAGATTGGCGCATGGCGTCGGTGATGGCACGACCGGAGTGCTGACCAGCCCTGCGCATGTTTTGGATCTCTGCGTCGCTCTTGATGACCCGCAATTCGTTCAGCAGCGGTCGCAGGGGTTTCATTGAAATGTCGTTCTCGTCTCGTGCATCGCGAAAAACCTTCTGAATGCCGCCAATTCGGGATGGCTCAGAGCCCGACAGGAATCTCGATAGGACATTCTTCGTCACGCGGTTGCCAGGTAGGTCTGTAAAGATGTTCTTCGATCGTGTGATGATCTCGGCGAGGATTCGAGGCAGGTGGTTGATGTCGCCGGCGACGTCTGCGTTGAAAACATCCTCGGCAGCCTCTACGCCTGATCGTGCGCCTTCCCACATTTCGGCCTTGACATCCTTCGGGCGTACGTAGAGGTGGAAGATATGGTCGTCATCCTCTTGCTTCTCGATGATTGCAAGGGCGTCTTGTTCCTTGAAGCCTGCTCTCCTTAGCCACGTCGCATCGCTCGGGTTGTTTGTTATGTTTACCGGTCAAGTAGAGGAAGTCAGGGTCCTGGTGGAATTTGTAGAAGACTGCGCCCGAGGCATACTTGAGGTCGGAACCGGCGAGGATAGCGATCGAGTTGGGCGGGAGCTGGTTGGCGAGCTTCTGGCGGCGCTCCCAGTACTCAAGGGCGGTGATGTTCGGGGTGACTACGTGACTGATCAGCAATTGACTGTAAGAGGTAGGAACGGACGGTCGCACTTTCCCCGGGCTTCAGCAGGTGAGGGTGAGTCTCGTGCACTGGCTGCCCGAAGCTGAGCTTCGACGCAGGCACCTCTACTGTCGCGTATGCTCTCGAACGCTGCGCCCTTGTAGCAACCCATGGCGCCCTTCTCGTTGACCGCAGTAACCTTAAAGAAAGGCTCATAATGATACAAATAATGAGGATCGAACAGAGGACGAATCACATGAGCGCGGATTAGGCGTTATTTCCCGCCTTATCGATTGTAATCGACCGTCTGACGTAACGCGCCTGTCCAAGCCCGCAGGCAGCACCACAGCTTCCTCTCTGCATGTGCCTGTGCTTGCTACCCAGTATGTGCCTACACTGCCGGCGCACACATGTCACACTCAGTCCTGCAACCATCTTGCATATATAGTGTAAGACCGCCGTCCTGTCTCTATCATATATCATCCGCAGAATGGCCGCCACGACCGCCAGACCAAGTATTGTCCCCAAGAAGGATCTCGAAAGCTTCCAGGAGCATCTGACCAAGTCGACACGCATCTTAGCTCTGCTAGGCGCCGGTCTATCAGCCTCCTCAGGACTGCCTACCTTCAGAGGTGCAGGAGGACTCTGGAGGACCCACGATGCCACCTCGTTAGCAACACCACAGGCATTTCAGCGTGATCCAGGTCTGGTATGGCAATTCTATAGCTACCGCCGCCACATGGCTTTGGGAGTCAAGCCCAACCCTGCTCACTATGCTCTCGCTGCGCTGGCCAAGAAGAGAAACTTCCTCACCTTGAGCCAGAATGTTGATGGTAAGTGTGGTGCCGCCTGCATACTTCAGCTTGCGAAGCATGGCTGAAACCCTAGGTCTCTCCCCTCGCGCAACACATCCTGCAGACAAGTTGAAGCTTCTCCACGGTTCGCTCTTCGACGTCAAGTGCTCAGACTTCTTCTGTGACTATTTTGAGAAAGACAATTATACCGATCCAATCATGCCCGCACTGGCTATTCCTACCGACGAGTCAGACCTCACCACTAATTCTGCTCTCGCGGCACGAGAGCTCGACATCTCTGACGAGAACGTCAAGATCCCCGAACTCGACTTCAACCACCTGCCCAAGTGTCCCAAGTGCGAACGAGGCCTCTTGCGACCCGGGGTCGTGTGGTTCGGTGAGAGATTGCCGAGTGACGTATTGGAGGACGTCGATAATTGGATGGACGAGGACGATATCGATCTGATTATGGTCATAGGCACAAGCGCGAAGGTTTATCCCGCTGCGGGCTACGTAGACATAGCGCGCCGCAAGGGTGCACGAGTTGCTGTGATCAACATGGACAAAGGAGATGCTCCGGCTGGTGGCATGTACTCACGGGACTGGTTCTTCGAGGGTGACGCCGCCCAGATTGTGCCTGAGCTTTTGAAGAGTGTGGTTGGCGAGATCGATGCTGAAGAGCTGCCAGATGCCGCACGTTAGGTTAGTGTGTGTACATTGCTTCTAAGAGAGTTCACTGGGCTTACTTGGCGAGTCAGCATTAAGCACACAATAACGTACATGTGTAAGCATGATTGAAGGAGTCACCATCGCACGAAGCAGTTTGTTCTGCATGTATTACCTGTCCTACTTAAGAAGTCCTGGGGCTATTTAAGCGAACATTATTTGAGAAGCATGTAGCGCAGCAGTGCCTCTCGGATTAATGATGAGACGCAATCGTACAAGCGGTAGTGCCAAACATTGCTCCAACGCAAATGATACAATGACTGTCGACCACACCCGATTTACCGCCAGTAGCTCCGTAAAGTAACTTTCGTAATAAACCACGTCATATCCAATGCTTCTACCATACCGTCCGGTAAAAGATCCTTCTCGAGATTCCGTCAAATTGCCCAATGACCCCATCATTACCGGCTTTCACCCTCGTTATTAATGCAGAATAGTGAATGATCCATCTCAACGCCGTCTCTGATACGCCAGGTCATGGTTCTTGGTCGCCTCTTCAACAGCTTCGAGAGCTCCCATGTTCGCATCGCTCCAGTACCGATCGCGATACAATCGGCCCCACTGGTGCGAGTCAGAGAGCCGACATTCTGTCAGTAGTGTCTCGATATCACTCGATCTGATCTTGCCTGAGAACAAGCCACCGCACAGCAGATTGTAAGTTGCAGATATATGCCGTACTCCTCAGGCATGGTATCAGCTTCCGGACGCCCCAACCACCCATTACGTAGTGAAAAGCGAACTCACTGAAGCAATTGCACATCGCCTGATTAATTACCCAGGGGGACCCATCCTTGCTCATTCGCGACACTATAGATCTCCGCCACTTCCCACGCAGAATGATTGCTCAGGCTCAGTTTCTTAACCTTGCCCTCCTTATACAACAAATTCACTTCTCACATAATATCTTTGAATGGCACACTAAAGTCCGGTGCGTACAAGTAAAAAATGCCCACACACTGCGTTCCCGGCCCACACAGTGAGATCTCAAGATGCCTCCTGAGCTATTTTGGGGCATACAGGCCTGCCATCTCTGAGTAAACCTTCTCGTCATCAGTACTGTTAACTATCAGCTTCGCAAGTCTGTGGTGCAATCCTTTGATTGGGGGAGTGGACATAACCCGGGCAAGGTCGGCCATAACTTCGCAGCCAGCATTATCAACCATATATTGCTACAGCATCTGCACAGTATTTTGTCTTCAATCGAAGTATCTTGGCTCACTTCCTGGCTGTCATTGTGCCAGAGCCTCCAGTGACAGCTGACGCCAGTCTCAATCTGGCAAGGTAGAACGACCTGGCATCGTGGCCAGTCAATTGCTTGTGCGACAACAGCTGGTGGAATGTGTTCGATGAATGTTGTCAATCTGCGTTACCTCTCAACGCTTATCCAAGTCCAGGAATGTCTCCGAGGATAGCAGTAAGAAAGGGAAAGGTACGACAACGGGAAGGTGCCAAGCACTAGTGGGTAGCGGCCTATCATTTGACAGCAGGAGTCGCAACGTTCGGCACCCAAATATCTATCAAGGCTGAGTCAACGCTCTTCGGTATGGTTTCAATAAGGTTCACTTATCGAGCTTGCACCATGTGGAAGAGAGCGCCTGTCAGAACTGCAAGATTGGTTCCAGATGAATGAGGTATGATCATATGATCGATGTTTTTACAATGTGGAACATGTGAACCCACATGTATGGTATCTGCGACGTTCGAACAGCTCGTGCTCCTCGGGAAGACCCACCTTCGATATTCTGGGGGCGGGCGGCAGAGATACGAGGATGTGAGCAGTGGTACGCACGTCACGCAATCAGTGCACGACCACGCAACCACAATTAGGAAGCATAAGAATTGTCTTCTGCCGCGGCGTGTGCCATGCCGAAAGCATGTGGTGGCCTTGAAAGCTGCGTCCGTGGGCTTAGATCACGAGAGCAACAGACTTGATCCGAATGCTACGCACTTAGCAGTTGTTCGTTAGCCCGTGTGAGTTTAGGCCTTGCGCTGGGTTGAGTTTGCAAATTTCTCATTTGACGAGATAAGCTGGCTGCAGCGGCATCTGAGATTGTTCGACGCTGCCCTCGGTTGGTTCACCAAACAAGCAGGAACAGCCAACCAGTATGTTGAAGATTGCGTGAGCGTGCCTTGAGCTCAATTTGAACCCTGGACGCTGACCTGACGGTATACTCATGCCGAGCCATTGACAATGGGGAAGGTCGCAGTCAGCATCGACGCCAGGTGGAATATTCGCTGGGTTCAATTTTCACATGCTTGCGTGATGTTGCTCGTTCAACAGCTACTGGACGATGAGACATTCCAGGTTTTTACAAATCAATCGCAGTCTCTAGGTTGTAGGACAGACTAGTGATACATTGCATCAGTATAGGGGGCAAAAGTGTGACGTTATGCCTGAAGCCATGGTCTAGAAGATGAATAGATTACCTTTGGCATACTTCCGATCAAAAAAACATCTTCCGTATCCTAGCGAGACATGCGATAATTGCTATCAGTGTCGTTCGTGCTCATCTGCCTGATCTGCTTCAACGCAGATGTCTACTTGCAGGGGGTGGTATAGAACGAGGCAGGTTATCCAGGTCCGCACAGGTGACTAGACAAGCCCTGATGATCTTGAGTTAGCGTTGATGGTCGATATTTTGTGACTGCGCTTCATGTCAGATGCCATCCTGCAATTTTCTCAGGATCATGCAGGCTCTCGTGGAGCCACGCCACACCCCAGATAGGAAGGAGAGTGACTTGATACACCATGCGGAGATGCAAGCTAATCCAAGCCCTGATCCTACAGACAAGCTCTTCGTATTCATTCGACGAAGCTCTGTCAAGACTTCTCGACATGCTCTACTGTAAGCGCTGTTCTGGCCGTGATCTTGGCAGCCGGCGCGGATGACGACTCAGGAAGGTCGCTGCAGTCTGTCTGATCGATCGCCATCAGGCTGTGTACTTGCGTGCCTCGCATCGAAACAGGGGTGTATCTGCGCGCAGATCAATGTCCTACAGATAAGTCGCACTATCCGGGCGATCGCGACAAATGCCGACTTTGATCTCAAGGCTGCTGTGGAGGCGCGACCCTACCTAGTAGGTACCCACCCAGAATGGATAACATCATCATCTCCTGTACACCATATTGAGACATATTACTACGAGTGGGGAAAGTCTGAGACGGTATTGTAGAAGGACTTGAAGCAATAGGTTGGCCGTGCTGGAATGCAACCTGGTCAAGCCACGCACATGCCGACCATTTATTGAAGAATAATGATAATAATGATAATAATAATAATAATAATAAACAAACTAGAGTGACAACACATATGCGAGATCGATGCAGGAAGCATGTGCCTGATAGTAAAGAGATGATACCTGACGATGAAATGTTTGCCTGAAAGATACAATAGCAAAGATGCCGGGCACACGGCTCTGCGCTCGAAATCGTGTCTGCGACGCCATCATCGGGCTACAGGAAATATCGAGTCGCCAAGCAGTGTATGTAAGGAGTGTCGGGAATTTGAGTAAGGGAGGCAGACGCGGAAGATCTCATGGGCTGGAGAGGCTTGGCGCCACTTTTGTCGTCTCCTGTCCTGAACATTTATTCCAGCATCTCATATGCGACTTCCGCGTCTACGACATCACCACACAGAGTCTCTCATCCCGATCATGTGAGAGGTCGACGAAGGAAAATGGACGGTTGGCAAGAGCTGTCGTCACCGTTGCCAGGTAGGTCAGACAAGTCGGGTTTGGTGGTGTAGTGATCGGCATCGGCACGAGACATCCGCAACTCATCCGGCGAGGAGGATGCAACCGCTGATTGATGATCCCCAGCTCGCGCGGTGTTGCCCGGCCATAGCCTGGTCTCGAACGCGTCCCTTGACCTTGCAAGTTCATTTCCTCTTACATCTGCCGCTCCTCGGATCCTACTGCGTGACGAACAACACAGCATGCGGTGGCTGACTATGGAATAGCATGGCTTACACACGAATGTTCGAAAGGCTGTCGTCGTTCTTCGGCTCGCATTCTCAGGCTAGAAGCGCTGTTGATCCACACACATCTATCGTTTCCTCGCCATTACAACAAACGCTCACTTTTCAACTCATGCATATAGTAAAGCATTATGAGTAATTCCAGCCACCTTTCTCAAACAGGGAGGTGTTCTCCGACAACGCGCCTTGAGGCTTAAGTCTAACTTGCTTAGCTTAGGTCGTTACTTTGACACAACAACATCCAAGACTCGCGTGTTGACCACTTCTACAACAATTTCTGGATGCTTCTAGTGAGGAACGCCGAGGCATTTTATTTTTGACTACTACCATGCATCGCCGCAAAAGGAAAGTATGATGTCGCTTCCGCCGGCTTTCTGGCCAGAACATTGTGCAGTGATTGCATCTGATTGGTCACAAAAGCCACATTTGCTCATCGTACCAAGATTCCCCCGGAAGTTGTATGGTTCAATACTAAATGTCTAAGCGTATTTGAGCGGAAATGGGCGGGACATCCCATTACACTAGGAAGCCTTACACCAGTCGAAAGTACGAAGCCTTGATGGTCCTCGGAGCACCACATGGCATTTTGAAATTCGGTCCGCACTTTTGTCCACGTGAACCGTGGTACTGCTTGGATACACAACGTCAGAGTGTTCGATCAAACGGGGACACTTGGTTGTTTAGTGTGTATGAGAGGGATTTCTGACATCGTAGACTGACCCTGGAGCTTTGGTTTTGGGATTATCGGAGCAATGACACCTTGATCAGTGAGCTAAGGATGGATTTTGTGTATGTTCGTAACATCTGCACTCGTCATCGCTCCTTTAGTTCAGCTATACACTACAATGTGTTGAGAGAATCCAATACCAAGGGTGAAATTGGCACCAAGTGATAAGCAATCACTGCATGTACTTTAAGGCTCAATGGACACCTCTTTTGGCAGGAACAACATCTCGTTTCGAGCTATCACATTCTTCTACTCTTGTCCGAAATTATACGAAGCTTGAAAATCCCTTGAAACAAGGACCAATCGCATACCTAAGCAGACTCGAACATTGAACTGGATCCTCCTCCCACCAACGGTCCTACCCAGATCCCTGAATCAGTAAGTCACTTCATTTAACCTGCATCTTGCCAAGAGTCCACACCTAGGATCCACCACGCCTTCTATCCTCCTTCCTTCTCTGCCCTTCTCACAAGCGCCATTCTGGTTTACTGTCTCGGCTAACATGTCATCTGAGTAAAAGGTAGCGCCGGACGTGCTTGTATCACCTCCTCTTCTCGGCACTGCGTAGTGGTCTATCACAGTGAGCCGCTACTTTGTATGCAGCATCCCCGTGATTCTAAATCGACTTGGAGGCTAATCCCATATGGCAGGTGAAAATACAACATCCCGATTGAACCAGTACAAGACCTTTCACCAGCTATATAAGGAGCAGAAACCACTCTCTAGAAAAACCACGCACCAGAATAACTTCACCCCCATTAACAAGAACTATTTACAATCCCAACTTCGCGACCGGCGTCATGCAGCTCAGCTTTCTCCTCTCTCTTCTGCCAGTTTTGGCCCTGGCCGCTCCGGCTCCTGTTCTCCAGCCTCGCGCCGGTACTCTCATCCCTGGTCGTTACATCGTCAGGCTACAGAATCAGGGCCTTCAGACCATCCTTGAAGGTGCCTTGAAGCTTCTCAAAAAGGATCCTGCCCACGTCTACAGATTCGGTAACTTCAGTGGCTTCGCCGCTGAAATTAGCGACGAGATTGTCGAGCTCCTCCGGAACTTCCCTGGTGTTGAGTACATTGAACACGACGCTGTTGTCAAGGCCAACCTCGGTGTTATCGACAACATCGAAAAACGAGCATACACCACCCAATCCTCCGCTACCTGGGGCCTTGGCCGTATCTCTAACCAGAATACGGGTTCTACTTCCTACGCCTACGATACCACTGCTGGAGCAAATTCCTGCGTGTATGTCATTGATACCGGTATTTATACCGCCCATCCCGATTTCGAGGGTCGTGCTACCTTCCTTGCCAACTACGCTGGCGATGGCTCCAACACTGACGGCAATGGCCACGGCACGCACTGTGCCGGTACTGTCGGCTCTAAGACCTACGGTGTAGCCAAGAAGGCTAAGATCTTCGCTGTCAAGGTTCTTGACGCCTCTGGTTCGGTATGTCTCATTGCAAAAATCCAACGCATCAGCAGTCTGTATGCTAACGTTTGAATAGGGCACCAACTCTGGAGTAATTGCTGGTATCAACTTTGTTGCCAACGATTCCAAGACCCGTGCTGGCTGCACTGCCGGTGTCGTCGGCAGCCTGTCTCTCGGAGGCACCAAGTCTACCGCCGTCAACTCTGCTATTGCCAATGCGGTGACCGCTGGTGTCTTCATGGCCGTCGCCGCCGGAAATGAGGGTCAGAATGCTAACAACGTTTCGCCTGCCTCCGAGCCTAGCGCTTTCACTGTTGCTGCGTCTGATATCAACGATAAATTCGCTACCTTCTCCAACTGGGGCCCTTCAGTTGACATTATTGCTCCGGGTGTCTCAATTCTTTCAACCTGGAACAACGGTGGAACTAACACCATCTCTGGTACTTCGATGGCCACTCCTCACGTTGCTGGTCTGGCTGCCTACATCCTCGGCTTCGAGGGTAAGAAGACTCCGGCCGCTCTTGCAAACCGTCTTCAGGCACTTGCACTCAGGAACAAGATTACGAGCATTCTTGGATCTGGCACCGTCAACTATCTTGCCTTCAACGGTAATCCAAACGCTAAGTAATGATTGAGCATGATGTTAAGCAAGCGTTGATTCTTGCAAAGCGAGCATTCGAGCGTTTTCTGTGTTGCTGTGCGCGAATGGTTACTGGTGCGTCTGCAATGTTCCTTTTACGAAGCGCTTTAATTTGATGGCGCGATTAAGTGTCAAGGATGAGTTTTGCTTTTTGCTAGTAGCTTCTGTAGCGATGAATAAATTGTCAATGGGCAAGCTGTAAATTTCATAAACATGTGTGCTCAGTCTAATGTAGCAACCAATGGTACCACTACATACTCTGTCGTGCCAAAGCTCGCAAACGATAACATGCTGCATCTGGATTGTGAAGCAAATGATCGCGTTGCACTGTACACACTCATCCCTTGTGGTACCTTGATATGTCATTCCTTGTGACTAACATGATGCAAGTCTCTGTGAACACGAGGCTTCTCACTACAATTCATTGAGAATTTAGGCAAGGGCCGGAAATGCCAACCGAAGAATGTGTAGAGACATGTGGCGCTTCGTGCTCTGGTCGTCATGCAGCGGAGGCGCAGCCGCTTCGCAGATAGCCTAGCACAATTGCTTGCACTGCGTTTGGTCTGCCCTGCGTGGGTGTGCTGGTTGTGATCCTCTTCGCTTTACCTTAAACAGTACGCTATGGTAGATCTTTTTATAACTGGTCTCTAAACAATACTCAAGTCGTATGACGTCCAGTTCGACTCTCAGAGGGCTTGACTCTCTTGGATATCACCTTGACGCCGCGTACTAAGGCAACATCATCTTTGGCAGATTTGCAGTTCTCTTTCCCACCCCTTCCATGCAGTGAAGAAACATCCACAGAACCGCGTCATGGACTTAGGATTTATCAGAGCGCCTGAGAAGAGGACGCGTAGATGGTAGGCGCGACTTAGCGTGGGCCTAGCGCGACTGGACCACCATTTGCCACGGCCCTCCTTCACTCTAGCACCACTGATGACTGCAAACCCGCACCTGTACAAGTGGCGGCCTTAGAATTATGCGAGCCCTGCTGGCAAAACCTAGTAGTTGCATAGGTGATAAGTAAAGCACGAGATGGCTCCTTACTATTTCGAGTGACTTAGAGGTGTGTCAAGTCCTTTAGCGTCCGACGATCTTATGACCGCAAACGGCTTCTCGCGTTTGGCGAATCAGACTTGACCAACACTTTCTCAATTGACTACCACCCCTATGTATAGCACTTTCACGACGTCGCCGCGTCTGATAGGTTGCATCTAATACATTGCCTTGACCAGAAAAATATGCCAGTCCGACGCGAAACACAGAAATTTATCACCCTCAAGTTCCCGTCAGGTGGAAGAAATTGCTTGTACCAGCATATGCCGTCATACGGAACCGTCGGTGTGGTGTGCGCGATCCAAACATGCTGTGGTACATCTACGCAAGCTCGAGCTAACCTGTGCGCACTGTGTGCCGCCGGTGTTCCTTTGCAACAGGGACATGATATGCTGGACCTGGTACAGACCTTTTGCGCCGGGCTTTGCTCGTATACAAATCGACGAAGGTGCATGTTCTCTTACTGACATGCAGTCTCGTATGAGTGCGGGCGGGCCCATCTAGTAGTCAAGAGGAGAGCTGCATCGTCCCGCTAGCGGCTCGACGTGCGTTGTCATATGCGCATACAATCAACTTCCCAGATTGCAAATATAATCTTCCCACTTCAATCCGATAGCTCTATGGCATAGTATTCCGACTGGCGTACCTACAGATCTCCTTGGCCAACCAACCTGTATCTGCGCTTTGGCCGCGTAGTTGTACTGACCAGTTCGCTGGTTATCAACCAAGTTCAGCCTACACCACATTTATGTTATCAGAGGATATCATTTCAAGTCTACATAGCTCTCAAGGACACAAATAAAAGCCAAAAGATCATCCGTGTGCTTTCCTCAGTACACTATAGCCGCGTTTGCATCTCCAATATCTTGTGATCACCATGTCCGCGTTAGGTTCAGTCTAGCTTTGTGTTCTCAACAATACGGTCCACACGTAATACAACACTACGCTATAGCATTTGTGCACAGTAGGTACGATTTACTGGAATATGACATGGTCCGAGGATAACGTATATATATCACCGCTCACAAGAAGGATGTAGATTGCCGTCATACTGCAATCTTCAATACTACTGTACAAACTGGTGACAACTTCTAAAACAAGATGCATCTCTTTGCTCCTTTCATTTTCCTCTCCGTCGCCCTTGCAGCACCTCTGCTCCAAGTCGAAGAAGCTGCTACCGTGATACCGGGCCAATATATCGTCAAGCTCAAACACAATAAGGCTGTAACAGCCACAGCTGCCGTCGAATCTATAAAGCAGTCACTCTCCATAGCCCCGAAGTTTAACTACGCGCTTCCAGAATTCCAGGGCTTTGCAGGTACTCTCTCTGCTGCAGAAGTTGCAGGGCTTCAAGCTTCCGACCTTGTACGTCTGTTGTAGGGATAACCTAAATTATGTTCTAATATCCCAGTAGGTCGAGTATATACAGCCGGATGCCAAGGTGCATGCGTACACCTTAGTCTACCAGGAGCCTGCGACGTGGGGTCTGAATCGTATCGCTCATCAGCGCCCTGGAGAAGGACCATACGTTTTTGATGACTCTGCAGGGGCGGGAACCTGTGCCTATGTCATCGACACTGGTATTTATGTCGATCATCCTGACTTTGAAGGCCGTACGCAGTACCTCTTTCCAACACGGGTGCAGTTCGCTAAGGTAGTCAGGCGCAATTCACCTCGCAAATTTTTCCGACGATGAAAGTGATCAAGACGACGAAGGACACGGCACACATGTCGCTGGCACGATTGGCTCGCGTACGTTTGAACATAGCCCTGGAAACCTGGTTCTCCGATATTTGCTGACAAAGTGGAAAGGTACTTATGGCGTAGCAAAGAAGGCCAAACTCTTCGCTGTTAAGGTCTTAGATGCACTGGGCAACGGTGAGAACTCCGGCATAATTGCAGGCATCAACTTCGTCATTACAGATGCACCGCAACGCGACTGCCCAAAAGGAGTGATCATCAACATGAGTGTAGGAGGTCGCAGAAACACTGCAGTAAACGAAGCTGTAAGTAACTCCGCATAGTCAGCGACATTCAAGACTGAACGAGTAGGCCGCTGCAGCAGTCGCCAGCGGTGTGTTTGTCGCCGTCGCCGCGGGCAACGGTGGTGTCGACGTGCGCTTCCACTCGCCTGCGTCCGAGCCCACCGTATGCACCGTCGGTGCAACTTCAATAAACGACACCATGCCCTACTGGTCGAACTACGGGTCTGGTGTTGACGTCCTCGCACCAGGTGTGGACATTGCCAGTTTGAGACCTGATGGGGGTATCGCGGTGCACGAGGGCACGTCGATGGCTACTCCACATGTTGCAGGGTTGGGTGCGTATCTGCTGGGATTGGAAGGAGGAGGAACCGCAGGTCTGTGTCAGAAGATTGCAGACATGGGTCTGCATGGTGTTATATCGAATATAAAGAGGGGAACGCCGAACACGCTGATCAACAACGGCGCTTTGAATGGAGAAGCTTACAGACGTTAGACGAGCGATTGCGTACTCCGGAATGTTTGGGGGATGTTCTTGGGAGATGTTCTCGGGCTCGGCTGAAAAATTTGTCTTCGACTTCTCAGGTTCAATATTGATATTTTGCGATAAAACAAGGCGCTTACAGAAAAATCTACAACTTGGTATCATAACCCATGAACGCTCTTATACGCCTGCGCACCCTTTTAATGATTAGACATGAGCGGGAGTAATGCCCGAACTTAGGCTCGTCATATTTCGACCGCGGACATGAGCGAGAAGGTCGTCCAAGTCTTCAGGCGCAAGACTTCTGTCAGCGACTGACATGCCCACCTCTCGTTTCTTCTCATCCTCCCGACGCTTCAGATCCTCGATCTCGTGTCTGATATCGGGGTTGCTTGCCTGCTTCGAATCTCTGCGTGACACCCAGCGAACAAGCTCATCGACATCATCATCCTGGAGATGGCCTTTGTCACTGAAGTGAGGCGAGCGGTCTCTTGATCGTCCACGCTTCGTCTCTAGCACAGAAACGTCGTCTTTCTTGGTGACCTCACTGGCATCTGCGATAGATTCGCCACTAGTGTTATCGTGGTGCGTTCTCCATCTTCCGATCTCAGGCACGTCCGAGTCCTCGGCTTCGGTGTCTGGCTCGATCTGGAAGGCGTTTCGCTGCTGCCGAACTGGCCCTGCCATTGCACCATCGCGCCGTGATACCCATCGGCTGAGACTTCCCTCAACGCTATTCTCGTGCTGCTCGTATCGTTCCTGGCTTGGCTCAGAGTCCGATGCTGTTGACTCGTCGCTGTAGCCAGTATGCATAACCACTACCGGCTCGATGGATATAGACTTGCGACTCGCATGGCGAACGAGCTCCTCAATGTCTGAATGACCTAGGCTATCGCGCCCGTTGTCCTCCTCCTTTGGCATCTTTACATTTGACATTTGGCGTTCGCCATCACTAGGGGGATCTTTTCGGCTGACCCAGCGCACTAGTTCGTCAATATCTGAATGGTCGATGCTCGACTCGTAGCTCTGTCGCGGTTGCCAAGGATCGCCATAGGCTTCATTTTCATCATCGGTGGCTGTCGACTCGCGACGCGTCAGATTTCCAGCGCTCTCTTCAATGTTGGCTATTGTTGGAGGCTCTCTGCTTGTTAGACGGCGAAGCTTCGTGCTGATACGACGACCGAGTCCTTCTTTTTCGTTTGCTGCTTTCTCTGGGGTGTGTGGCCGACTGTATCCCTGTCTCTTCTCATGTTGCGCTTTCCAATCGGTCGCTGCCCTCTCTCGGGCTTCTGCTTCTTGATGGCACTCTTTCATACTATTTTCGATATGGGTCTGGAATAAGTTGCTACGAAGGGATTGAAAGCGAGCCATGTGGTTCCTCGGGCTCTTTAAGGGCTTGGATCCGACGTCTCGCCCCGAAGAGCTTCCGGCCCCCTTGGTCCTAGTAGAAGTCTTGGAAGCGTGCGTAGTATGCGCCGTACCTGGAGAGGTTTGGCGCGACTTTCGACTGATTGATTCGTCAATCTTGGGTTTGGATTCCGGGAGTCTAGACTCTTTGTAGCTCTCAGATTGTGAGGAGTCGCCTTCTTCTTCTTGTTCGTCGTCGTCACTGCTGCTTGACTTGTCTTCAAATTGTAGATCGTCCAATATGCGTGAAACTTGTGGTGAGAGAAGACCCGTGCCCCGCAGCTCGTCGCGCTCTTCATTAGGTATACCACCAGGTGCTGGCGTATTCGATGCTGCAGGCAATTCGAAGTATGATGCCATGATTGCATCCACGTGAGGAATGTCGTGCCGTCTGACCTTCACGAGTGGATACAAGAGTGGTGACGACGCTGACCCCAGAGTGACTGTTAAAGCGGCTGAGAATGAACGCGAGGCAGTGCTCTTGGAACTTCTTGAGGGTTGCAGTAATGGCTCGGCCGTCAGGGGTCCTCGTGGAAAGGCGGGGTCGAAATCGTCTGGATTGATGACGGCGGCATCATTCTTGGCCAGTGATTGGCTATTCACCACATGGAGGCGGCCGACTAAATTCCCGATCTGCAGCAACCGACTGAGCGTGTTCAACTCTTGGCTTTGATCTTGGGATCGATCACCAATCCTGCGGCTCTTCGAAGAGCCGTCAGCAGTGCGAACGGACCGAACAGACTTGTCAGCATGCTGCATGCTGCATGCTGCACTCCGCAGTTGACGGTCATCTTCAGTGTCCTTATAAATCGCACCAACGGTAACAAGCAACCGAACAAAAATCGTCCTGGTTTGAGCTTTTGGTGAAGCGGCTATGATCATTGTCGCTAACACTAAGTAAAATCCAATAAAATGGAGGCGACTGCCGACCCTAGCGATCGTGCATGTTTGCGCCTAGCCCGTCATGTCGCACCTGGAAAACGCAAAGGGTATCATTCGTGAGCTTAAGCAGAAGCTTATTGCGTAATCGACATCGAAGGATTCCACCTGCCCACTTCGAGACCACGATCAATGATCCAATTTCTTCCCACCTGCTTCAAGCCTGGAAAATCCACCTGGGATGGCGATCACCAAGCTTCAGGTCCTCTTCAGTGTCGTGGAAGCCGTTTGTCTCCGGGTTTTCAGCGATGAACTGTTGCTTCTGCTTGTTCTCCTGCTTCAATCTCCACCATAGCAGATTGACTACAACAATATTCATGAGGAGGTAGCCAAGCGCAAAGCTGTGACCCAAAACGTATCTTGGAGCCGTCTTTGGCCTATATAACTGCGTACCCAACACAGCTCCAAGATTGCCAATGGAAATCTGCATAGCATTGGCAGTCGCACGCTTGGTCTGTCCGGAGACGTTGATGGCAGGCCAACTGAGTACCAAGGCAACTGATGGGTAAATTCCCACCGCTGCGAAAAAAGTTCCTGCATACGAAAGACCTGGCCTCGCGGTAGGGTTCTTATTAGCGAGGAGGATTATGTATCCGATGACTGCAAACGCAGAAGTTGCTGTGATGAAGGGACCGCGCTTCTTTGTTTTTTCCGACCAGATAGCCCAGAAAATGGTGAAAATAGTCGCTACGGCGTAAGGGGGAATGGTCAGCAGCTGCGACTGGGCAGATGTATAGCCCATGTCACGAATGATCGTCGGCTAAACATTGTCAGCCTAGGATATCGTCTCAGTGACGTTATACTTGCCAGAAATAAAGATAAAGTGTACAGTGGCAGGCTCATAGTGTGGAACCCGGCACCATAAAGCCACACCTTTGGGTCTTTCAGGGCATCTACAACATCGCTCCACAGAAACTTCTCATTATTGGTGGAGTCGCTGTCAGCCCTAAGTCTAGCTTGGATGAACGTGCGCTCTTCTTTTGACAGCCAGGACACCGTATCGGGGTAGTTGGATATGAACCAGTATGCGGCAACCGCGATGACAATAGTGAGGAGTCCTTCCTGCGAAGCCGTCAGTATAGCCCATCCAAGGCAAAACGAAGATACGCACAAGGATAAAAATCCATCTCCATCCTGCATAGTTTCCGACTCCCCGCATGTGCCCAATTCCCCAGGCCAATATGCCACCGAAAGCTCCGGCCAGGGAGGCGCAACTGAAGAAAAGCGAGATTCGGTACTGTCTCTCTTCTCTCTTATACCACATACTCAGATAATACACTACACCCGGGAACAGGCCACTCTCCGTGACTCCCAGACTAGGAGTTGTTAGTGAAGACTCGGCTATCTTTCATACAGTAACCCACAAGAAGCGCACAACAAAGAAGCCAGCCTTATCCTGCGTAACACCCATCAAAGTTGCGACAATTCCCCAGGCGACTGTTAGAGTTGGCAGCCAGAATTTCGGAGTCGTCCTTTTTAATATGATGTTGCACGGCTGGCAGATTCGTTAATTATCAGTTTTAGGCCACCACTTGATAGCTAGAACCTACCAGTTCGAACAGAACGTAGCCGACGAAATAGAGCGTCAAACCTGTCAAGTATTCGTTGCCAGTCATGTGCAAATCGTCGATAAGTCCCTCGATACGCGCATTGGCGACGTTACTGCGGTCCAGGAAACTGAGCAGATATAGGATTGATACTGCCGGGAGCAGTCTCAAATCGAGCATGCGTAGCAACTTATTCTCATTAATGGTGTCAGAAGCGACCTCAACGTCTGAATCAGACGGGGTTGAGGCACCAGGCGCATCGGCCTTCCGTTCGTCCACTCGCTTCTCTTCAGTCGACATGGCTGCAAAGGTGTCGATCAGGCAAAAATCTCCAGACAACGAAACAAAATTACTTGGGGGCCTGGCATATTATAGCTACCGAACTAAACCCCAGTGATTTGCGAATGATGCAAGAACGTGGATGTTGCAGGTCAACCCACCGACGCCGTCATTGCAGCACTGGAACAACAGGGTGGTAACAAGCACCCGAAGGCTACGGTGGCTTTCATTGGGCTGATCGTAAGCTCACCTCCGAGGCGAGGCTTGATGCTTATCGATGAAAACAGATTTGGCTCGGCAAAGCGCTCAAACGGCAGGTTACTTTATGGAATTGTATGGAGTTTCAGGTGTTCGCGAAATCGTGGGGTGAAATGTCGTGATCCATCGCACGAGCGAAAGGGGGAGTTGATCTGCATGGCTGGTGAGGCTAGCCATTGTCGGGTTAACTTTGTACTGGACATCGTCATTTCAACGGCTCAGAGTGCATGTTCTGGTCAAGCAAATGGTAAGTAATTCTTAACGTATGGCATGGCGACTGTCGTGGCGAAATGTCGCGTGTGCACGGAGGAATTGCATTAGCAAAGACGCGGCATGTAGCTGCCCAGAAATATGTACAGCACGCCCTCCTTCTCCCATCAACTTCATCTTCATTCCATCGAGATTTGCCAGGCGCTTCAACCGTCACGAACGGAGACTTCTCCGACCCAATGAGAAAAGCCTACACGAGGGGAATGGGAAGCTGCAAGCGCGTGGTGTTTAGCCCGAGCAGGTACCACTCTTTTTGGGTTCGCAACCTCCTGCACAACCGGTGTACATCTGGCAAGGAGTCTTGGTGTCGTAGCAAGCATTCTTGATCGTTGCAGTATCGCCGTAGTTAGAGTTGATGCCAGCAAGCTCACCGCCCTTAACGGCAGTCACGCCCTCGATATAGACGTTGCGCTTGCATTGCTTGGAGCAGTTGCCGCATGAGCGATACAGCTTGCCATAGTCGTTGACATAGAAGTTCTAAGAGCCGTCAGTGACATACTGAGTGTAGTCACGAAAGAGATAGAAACAGGCGGAACTCAAATAGGAGGAGGCTCACAATAATGTTAATGGTACCGCAGCCGTTGTGCTGGACGACCTTGTCCGATGCCTTGTAAGCACCGCCACCGATAATCCAGGACTGGTCACCAGACCCATCGTTCTTGACGGTGATCGCGTCCTCACACACTACGCACTAATCAGAAATCATTCATCACGATCGACCGATAAGCTCTCACCATCCTCGAACCATACAAATTCCAGCGTACAAGCACCGTCGCAATGCACACCCTCAGCCTGATTCTTCCCAATGATACAGTTTTTGAGTGTCGCGCCCTTCTTCAAGAGGAAGACAGCGTCGGCGTCTCCACCCTCAGCTTGGTCGTTGCAGGCTCCACTACCTCGGTCATATTTTGCCCATCCACAGTCAAACGTCTGACCAGCAGCGACGGTGATGACCTTGCTGTTAGTTTTGGTTGATGTGGCAGTAGGAAGGCCACCCGTGTATCCGTTGCAGGCGAGAACTGCAGGCAGGAAAAAGGCGGCGATACCGGCGAGCTTGCCAAAGGACAGCATTGTAACAGACGGTTCACGGAACTGGAGCGACTGAAGACTGATGTCGTGATAGACTGATTTGATGTCGAAAATCTGCGCCTATGTATACCTCTTGTATCGCACAGAGTCGGCCGCAGTCACAGAACGGCTATTCCATGGGCTAGCACAATTGGAGGATATTCTACACCTTCGCTGAATTGGCCGATCTTTCGACAATCTGGATAGATTGGCTGTCCTGTTCGAGGGCCTTGGCTACTGCCTGAACTTATCGCTGGCAATCAGCCGTGTCTCTGGCTAGTCGCCTTCTCGTCACGTCACAGGCCGTCAACGGGGGGCCGTAAAGCCTTTGTGTTACTTTTGCTGATGATGTTGCAGAAATATATCCCCTCCTCGTGTTCAAAAGCATGCGCTGAACCAATCGTCCCACCCGGTTTCCGAAAGAAGGCGTGCACATGGCTCATCTATGGTGGAATTTATCAAACCTTCCGACCATTTTAGGAAATCATGCATCGGGTCGTCGCCGTCTTGTGATGCATATGCGGGCTCATACTTACAGCGGAGAAATATCGACGATCCGGGGTCGGATCGTTCGATATTGCGGGGTGCGTTTAAAGTTCCAGCTATTCAGCGGGAAGTCGGTCAAGTTTTGGACCGAGCAGTACTCACTTAGGAAATATTAAATGACCATCTGAAACGCGAGGAAGTATGTGCAGGAATTATAGTAACGAAGGATTCCAGACCCCGGAGTCGTGTTGCTTGAAGCCCCTCTCTTCAACCCACTTGTTCTAATTAGTGCATGTACCATACAGTGCGCACTCGTCCTTTATGGTATCTTTGATCATGCTCTGGCCTTCATCAATTTGCAATGCGAAGCCCATCGATGGGTGCCATTAGGCTACCACTTTCCAGCACTTCGGCTGAATTGAGAGTGAGAGCCCGGCCTACGGTCGAAAGTGCTATATGTGAAGACGGGGTAGAAACAACAATTGGCAAGATCAGTCTGGGCTTGAGAAGAAGAAGAAGAGACATCTCAATTTTTCTTGAGCGACTTTACAAATGTATTTGAGGAAGAAAATGGCAAAATACTTTGAACGGCCTATGTCTAGACTCTGAAAGCTTTCCCTTATGAGTGACTGGGTGGCTGTAAAGATAGCACATCACCTTGAAATCTTCCTGACTGTGGGAAAGACTCAGAAGTATATTGTATTGAAAATAAGCTTCGCAGACTTCTGTTATGCAGAGGGAGGAATTGGACAGAATCATGATATAAGACAAACTGCGCTCCGAGAAGCAGAAGAGGGGACAACTTTTAGTCTCGCTACTCATTGAGGATATAGTTGCAACATAAGACACATGAGCCCTCAGGGCTCCAGATTCTAGAGAAAGCCAGGAACACTCTTGTCATGATTATGCATTCCGCCAAATTTTGTCGAATAAGGAGCCGATGCATAAGGCAATACTTGTTATACAGTTCTATCAAGATTCGGATAGAAGCAGAGACATGCGCCAGGAAGTGATTGGTTTCGAAAATGCGACCCCGATTGAGCAGAAAGAGTAAGCAGACAGTAAGTAGCATTGTTTGGCTGAGCTTAATCGGCGGACAGAACATGAACGCGAGCTGGACACCAGGTCACTTGGGTAGATGCGTTTGTATTCAGTATTTTCTATGACATGTATTAGGAAAACAGTACTCTCGCGCTTCATATTCAACTCTTCTCAACACGACCCTGTTCTTTACAACAGCTCCCCTCATCTCACCTCATAGGACTCCTGAACCCAATGGTCCCAAACATACCCCCCTTCTTCGGCGTCGTCATTGGCTCCGGTGTATTTCTCCCCGTACCCGTGTGGCTCAGCATCCCCGTGGCGCCATGGCCCAGACTCGCGCCTCCGCTCCCAGGAGCCTTGAACCTATACTGGCTACCCGTGGCATAGATGTCATTGAGCATCTGCTCCAGCACACCTGCGTCGACGAACTCTTCGTACTTACGCCAGAGTTTGAGCGCCGTGGTGGCATCTTCGATCGAGTCGTGGGTATCTTGCTGGATGCTTTCTTTGAGCACACACCATGCGAGGAACTTGAGGTTGAGTTTACGTTTATACTCTGGGAGGAAAAAGAGGTTACTGGTATCCACGACCTGGTTTCTGGGCACGTGCATGTTGATGGTACGGAAGTCATTGGCCAGGCTGTGGCCGACAAAAACGCAGCCGAGGTTGAGAAGGAGCCAGAGCTTCTTGTAGGCGTGTTTTAGACTGACGAGGGCGTGGGGTGATGTCTCGCGGTTCAGATCACCAGGTGAGATGCCTGACCATGCGGTCAAATGGTCCACAACGGGTTCGCTGACTGCTATGTAGTCGTCGATGAAAGGCAGGCCGGCAAGCTCGCCAATGCCGCGACAGACAGACACACGAGCAAGACCCTTGCGATCAGGGCGAATAGTCTGTCGTGTCCCATCTGCTTTCATTTCTATCTCCTCAGCCTGAAGACGAATGAATTCAGCATCGATAGCAACGGGATACCCCGGTTTAGGTGCTTCTTGTTGTGCTTCCAGGAGCTTGAACTTGGACTCCGGAGGGGTAGGGTTCGAAGACCACCATCTGTACAGAATGGAGGTATCGAGGTTGTCTTTCCACGAGTCATCAATCTTGTTTCTTGCCGCTTTCAGCTGGTAGGTGAGCACGGAAGGCAGCTTCCAGCCGGGTTCGAAGCGCAGCGCTTCTTCCTTGGGTATCGGTCTAACCAAGAAGTCGTTGAACAGGTGCCACTTGTCCTCTGTTGTTGCTTCTCGTGATGAAGGGGCAGTGTTAATGGTAGCCACGAGATGAGGCTTTTGATGCTCTCCACTGTTGATGTCGGCAACGATACCTATCAACTCGAAGACCATGATATCGAATACTCCTCTTTGTAAGTGTAGCTTCAAATCCTGTCCCTCAAAGCAGTAGAATTGGCCTTGGTCTACAATGATCCCAATTTCTTGAGGTAGCCAGTTTGGAATAGACCATAGTAGCTTTGCTTCATGACTCTGGATCGCTGCATTGAGCATCAAAACACCAGGTATAGTTTGAATGCTCTTCCTTTGCACCATTTGTTGATATCGATTGCACTTGGTGCACCATCCTCGTGTCTGGTCCTGACGTTCGACGCTAGCTTTTAGGATCTGGGAGAAGGTCGGGCGTGGTATCCTTGTGTTCTTCATTACGTGCTTCGCCGGATAGATAAGCTCATTGACAAAGTTTTTGCCACCGCGGGCAGTTTCATTTGCGCACTGCGCACACCGCATGCTAGCTCTGGCCTGTGTCTCTAGAATGTGGTCCATTGGTGAAGGTCCTGGATTACTAGGTAGCATCTGTCGCACTTCATCTGACATCTTGTCCAATAAGAAGCGGTTCAGATTCTGCACCATGCTTGTAAGAGCAACATTAGGAGCAAATTCCTCCAACAGGTTGAGTGACGCTGCATTTGAGAGGCTGCTGAATGTTTTCAGAAAGTTCGAGGCTTGACAATTTAAACCTGCCGCTTTTTCGAGCATATCTGTCAAAAACCCTAACTCGCATAAAATGCAGGACTCGAATAGACACGCCGATGCCGTGTGCTGTAGCGCAATGTTCCGTATCAGTGGCGTGAAGCGGAGCAACTGCAGTAGTGAGTTGGCATACGAATTGGCAATGTGGGTTTCCAGTCCTGAGTATGGCGTTTGGTTGTAGTAACTGCAGGCACGTCAGCGTCAGGCAATATATTCGGGTGTGGGCTGCGCATACGCAAAGTCGAAATCGTCGACACCAAATTTGCTGTACTTAATCTCCACATTGCCGTACATGGACGGTACTTCCTTTCGCGTTACATCTTCCAGATGCAGATCTGTCAAGGACTCCATCGTCTCTGCTGCCTTCCCTTCAATGTCGCTGCTGTACGATGGTACTGCACGAGATTGTTCGCTCAAGAACTTTGGTGCCGACAACGATTCTGTGACGCGATCTGATTGGCGTCTAGATTCGGCTTGGTTTCTCCGCTTCGTGCGTGGGTTCTTTGCAAAAAAACCCATCTCGGTTCGCGACATACCGCTCAGAATAGATGCATCGATTTTTGGTGGCGGAGATCCAACTTCGTACACCAAGTGACTTGGCCATCCAGAGAGGAGGTTTTCTTTGTAATATGGCATGCCGACTGTGTTTAGAGGTCTTCATAGCATGAGTAAACGAGCAGCGAAATTGGTAGGGCGGAGGCTTACGTGTCTAGTGACCACTCCATAGTTGGTGGTGGTATGTGGTGATCAGCAAATTCTGTAGGATTACTGTATTCTGGAAAATGCACTTTTGAGGGCGATCCCCACAAATGAATCTGACCGTTGCTATCAGAGAGGGCAAACGCTTCACCCGAGGGCGCCATTTCGAAGCCATGTAGGTACGAATCGTAAAGATTGATCTGCCGCATATTCGCCGCGTCTGGGTTCATCAGGTCAATGACCTGTAGCTGCCCATTGTGCGACGCGATGATGGCTGTAGTCGACATGCGAGGATGCATTCGAACGAAAGCTGCGCCAGTGTGAAACGGTATGGGCGGCAATTGCTTCAATGTCTTCAACGAGAAGACATGTGTGAATGGATCGAGCATGTAGGCGTTCTGCTGCCGAGGCGACCAGCCGCACGTCGCCAGGAAATCTCCCTTTGCATCCATGTCACTGATACTACCAGTGTGTCCGTCAAAGGCTTTGATGTTCGAGAGCGAGTTCGAGTCCAGAACATGGATACCACCATTCTTAGTAGCTGCGCATATATACTGTCCGGCACGCTTCATGATCGTGTACTGAGCTTCGGCGGGAAGCTGGACAATGTCAGCAGGCATACCTGGTTGCGCCACTACCTTCCCTTACAGTCTCTATGATGGCGCCCTTCTCTACATCCACTTTGAACATCCGGTCCTGGCATCCTGCAACAAGGATCTCTCGTGTGCCCTTTGAGGTGAAGTTCATGCATCTGAGGTCCTTGAACTCGGTGCTTCTGTAGCCCACGCATCAGCATATACCAAGCCTTTGATACTCATGTGGAACGACCAAACTTACGTTAGGTGCCATTGTGTTATGCCGCGCCGGTGGGCGTAGTGCACACTCTGCTTCGAGATGGAGAGAACGCCCTTTTCGGTGAAGAGGAATTGCTTGACTGGGCCCTCGGAGGCAGCGTGACCGCGGTAGGCAGTATATCGTTCGAGAGTCGCGCCGTAGAAAGAAGTAATGCGCCCCTGTCTGGGTGTAAGCTGGCGTAGCAGAGGTGGGTGTAACTTGAGTGCTCACGAGGCTGTTGCCGGTCCACAGCAACTCTTGGGAGGTGTCAAAGGCAAAGGTCGCTACGGGCGTGGGAGGGTGGTGCGGTCCTGGAGGAGGCAGCTGCACGAATGCAAGCTACATGTCCATTAGCTACTGTGGGCGCCGCGATGCATCGCAGCTTGTCCTGGGCGCATAGGGCATTGGCGGGGCATACCTCGTCCCAGTCCGCCTCCATTGTGACAGCACGTTCGCCGGTATTATGTGCCTGTGATGCGGCGTTCCCATGCTCTAGACGCCCACATCGTTCCCCAGAAACGAGTCGCGAGTCGTAAGTGAGGGTTGAAGCTACGCGGCGCGTGAGGCATGATTGGAACATTGGAACCTGCCCCACCCTAACAAAGGCTAGCTCGGCACGCCCGGGGAGGTGGATGCGTCGACAGCACCTACACAGCGCAGTGTCATGACCAAACAACATGGTTTTCGAAATTGGGCTTGTATTGCATTGAAGATATCGAGAGCTACTGATGTACACCAATCCCTTCCTGTGTCACGTCTCCCATAGCGATGCTCTCAAAGCAGCGGCCCTGACTTACTTCATTGTGTTTGTGCTAGGCCGTGGTGCTGGGTCGTGACCCCTCTGTGGAGGTGCTGAATCGCAGCGTGGAAGTTGTGTTGGGTATCAAACGCCTGTTGAGCGAATCCGCTTAGTCTTGGGCGCTCATAAGAGAAGTTCGAAAGCCCAAAAGTCATACCGAATAATTGTGAACACTTGAACGCCGCTGGCCCTTGCCGGGCGCTTGAAGGGGTATTTGAATGCCGACCTGGAAAAGGTCAGTCTTGTGTATACAAGATTGTCAAGCTGGTCACGTTCAGAAGCACTCATGCACCAGCAAGACGTGTGTCAGCTGGTAGCCTTTGAGAGAACACCATGAGCCAGAGCTCGACACAGACCGGCTAGGAAGAATACAAACCTCTAATAAGCCGGTTGCTGGCGCCGGTGCGCTCAAAACTTGGCTTCATCGTCATCGTCAGCATCTTTCTTGTGATCATAACGTTGGCGTTTGTGGGTTTCAGTCATGCCCTTGCCAGAGCCAGTAAAGCCGACTTTACTGCCAAAAGCGGTACTCGTTCTGAACATGGACTCCTTCTTTGCAATCTTCTTCCCAACACCCTTGCTCTGGAAGTCTTTCCAATTGCCGACGCTCTTCTTCAGCTGACCCTTGTTCGGTACGCGATTGACTCGCTTGGGCTCGTCGAGAGTCGCGCCAGTCTTCGCGGCTTGGGCGATCGGATTGACACTGGCAGGCCCTGAGATGACGTGAGGAGTTGAGGAGGTCGGTGTTGCTGGTACCGGCGTAGCGGCCGGCTCGGGCTCGCGCTTTCTCTTGCTTGGGAGTGGCCGCACTCGATCGCCGTCAACGGTCAGAGTGTCGTCGTACTCGAGGAAGCGCACGAGGTACTTTGGCGCAGAAGCCGACCCAAGCTTGCTCTGAATCTTTGCCTTGTACCATGACCTGTCTGACCACTGTGCCTCACACATATCGCCAGTGTTGAAGACTACGGGCTTCTCCGGTTCCTGCTTCTCCATAGCCTTTCTCAGAAGAGGATGCTTCTCAGGATCGAATTTCGGTGCCACAGGTGCGGGCGCTTGGGGAAGCTGTGACTCGAGAGGTTCAAGTTGGGCTCTGAATCCCGCAATGGCTGCATCGTGAGCTGCCACAGCTTGCTCTGCCTCTGTCTTCATCGCCTCCCACTGCTCGCGGTCTTCGCCAGGGCCCATACCAGACAACTCGGCATCGATGCCAGCAATCTGCGGACATGTCAGTCGGCTGGCAATGCAAGCTTCAATGGGTTGCCTACAGTTGTCGCCCACTCATCGCGCTTTTTCTCTTCATTCTGGATATCGCGCTTGATGTACCAGATCTGGTCCTTTATCGCCTTGATATCTGCCATGTTGCTGCGCGTGATCCGAGAGTTGACCGGTTGCAGACGTGGCGTATCGGGGTGATTTGTTTAGACCGTCGCGTTGTGAACAGGCGCGGCGAACTTGACGCCTCACAAAAGCAGGCGCAGGCTTGGCACAGTCTCCACTTTCGAGACCCTTCATTCAGCCCTACGAGCACAGAAGGCAGTGATCCAACGCGGGGAATGCTGGCGCAAGTCTGGAGCAACTGCGACTCGAACATGATTTGATCCGCGGGCGAGACAGTGCAGTGTACAGCCTCAGTCATGCTGACCTGCTGCTCATGGCGTGTCGAGGCCGTCACGGAGCCCCTCACTAGTCGTCAATGCATCTTGAGCTCGGACCAAACTTGGAGCATCCCCCCCGAGAAGAGGCCAGCAGCTGCGCGCTTTGACGCAATTCGAGCAGCGCCATGCCGCCGATGTGCACATCCAAGCACCCGGGCGAGCAGTATTGTAAATAGCTAACTGTTTCTCCTGCCATGTCAGGAACACGGGCGGCGATCGGCATCATGGGCTGCTGCTCTTCGACGGCGTTCTCGAAACCCCCTCAGGGCAGGTTGGCGCAGATGATTGATAAGCGATCAGCCCGTGAGTCTTTGACCTTTGCTGCGCGTGGTGCCCTCTGCGCCATCCAGTCACATTCGCCCGTGCAGCCAATCAGCGAGGCCTGCGCCATTCTGCCGACGCCCTCCGCCGCTCTGCGAGTGCGTAATCCTTGCTCCGCGAAGTCGCCCGTTTCATCTGACAGGGTTCACCAGCGGACTAGGCCTTCAAGGCAGCGAGACTACGTACAGGCGAATTTGCTGGCCGCTCCTCCTCCATCCTCTCGACACCTTGCGACCTGTTAAGTCCACTTGCTAGACTGCGCATCCTCTCGGACCCCATTGAGTGTGCAGCCTGCGCAAATCGCTCTCGCTCCGCCCTTCAGCACGCCCACGCCCACCACCGCCGCTGAGCCCGCCTCTGCCCTGACCGACGCTGCGATCTGCCGGTCACTACTGTCCCGCAGCCCGCTCGGCGTCACTATCCAGATATCCCGACTCGTCGAGTGCTCGCAATCCTCTCAGGCATTATTCCAGCGGGTGGCAAAAAAGCTGCCCCAGGATAGCACTTGTCCCACAGCCCACAAAGGGCTCAGCTTCCCCAGACACTCCCACACCCCGCACCAACCCTCACCATGTCTGGCCCTGGCAACAACTTCCAGAACGGTGCGCCGTTCTACCTCGATGCGACGCAGCAGGACTTGCTCCTAGCAGCTCTTGCATCCAATAACCAGAATCCCAACGACCTCTTCTCCGACGTGAACGGACTAGATGCGAAACACACTTTTGCCAACGATCAGTTCCAGTACCCGGTCACTGACCTGGCCCCCACTACATTCTTCTCCCCGCAACAAAGCACTCCCGCCAACGCCTTCAGTACCATAGGTATGGACGAGAGCCCTTTCATCGACTACCTTGACGGCGATGCATCCCTCAACTTTGACGGTGACGACAACGAAGCCCGCATGATTGGCTCTCTTCCTGGCGATTCACCCGAAGGCGATTCAAACGACAAGCGTAAGAGCCCGGATGATGACGGCGATGACGACGATGAAGAAGGCGGCGGTAAGCGCCGGGAAGGTGACGACAAGCAGGCAAAGAAGCCTGGCCGTAAACCGCTAACCTCTGAGCCTACAACAGTACGTTCGCCCAGTAGCATCTGGAGATGGCGACTGACATTAAGATAGAAGCGCAAAGCCCAGAATAGAGCCGCTCAGCGCGCCTTCAGGGAGAGGAAAGAGAAGCATTTGAAGGACTTGGAGACCAAGGTCCAGGAACTTGAAAAGGCATCAGATGCTGCCAACCACGAAAACGGTCTTCTTCGTGGTCAAGTTCAGCGATTGCAGACGGAGTTGCGCGAATATCGCAAGCGTCTCTCTCTCAACAGCACCGGCGTTAACCGCGCCGCTCCTACGGGAGGCTTCAGTTCCATGCTGAACAATACCAACAGCAACTTTCAATTCGAGTTCCCCCGATTCGGAGGACTTCCTGGAAGCCAGCTCCTGGAGAATGGTCCTTTGTCTAAGCCAAAGTCGGCCTCCATGTCTTCAACTCGACCAGGCATCCAGACTTTTAGCCCAGCAAACACAGCTAACGGGTCCCTCGTCCAGTCACCGATGACCGGTGTCAGCCCTAGCACCAACGGCTCTTGTTCAGGCAGCACTGCTAGCCCACACAACACCAGCGGTATCACTCTTCAGAAGCCTCACCGCAGCAGCACAGACAGCTCTGTTGTGTCACAATCCCGCGTCTTCCAGTTTAACAGCGGCTCGTCCACACATTCAGACTCTCCCTCCACTTCTTCGACGTCGCCCATCAATATGGATTCGTCGTGCGGCACCTCGCCGGACCCGGGTCACAATTCGCCAGGCCAGAAGGACACGATTGCGGACGGATATGTGTGTCATGGCAATTCGGAAGGTGAGGTCTCCTTCTGCGAAAAGCTCAATATGGCCTGCGGCAACCCGCGCAATCCCGTTCCTCGTGCCAAATCAGTGTCCAAATCTGACGACAAATCCTCTCCTGCAGTCACACAAGCCAAATCACCTGGCCCCGATCCGAATAGCATCGACTTCTTTGCCAACCAAAACGGTGGTGCATTCGAGCCGAACCTCTTCGGAGAGTACCGCGACACGAACACTGCCATAATGGGCACCGACGGCGATTTCAACAGCGGCTTCTTCAACGATGCTTTCCTCAATACTGGCTACGGCAGTCCCTTCCACTTCGGTGACACGCCTGCTGTGCAGAAGCCAAACCCTCTGGAGCAGATTGAGCGCATACAAGATGGCGAGGAGGAAGTTGTCCCCGGCGAGGACATCGATCGGATGCTCAATTGCCATAAGATCTGGTTAGTAACACCGAAAACTAACGATTGTTCGAACATACTAACGATGAGCAGGGACAAGCTCTCAAGTCGTCACGACTTCAAGGACGGCACGATTGACATTGACAATCTGTGCTCCGAGCTCCGCGCCAAAGCACGCTGCTCAGAGAGCGGCGTTGTTGTGGACCACAAGGATGTTGAAGAGGCTCTCAAGCGTCTACCGAAAGACCAGCAGCAGCCAGCGTGGTCGCAGTAGACGACATGATTTCTTTCTTTCGATACACCAGCTTTGGGTTTGGGCGATACCAGTCATTCGTTGAGCGCCATGCGGAGGCTTTCAAACTTTGTGACGATACGATGACAATCCCTATTGGGACACAGGCGTTGATGGAGCAACGAGGATAGCAGTCAAAAGGATCATTCCTTGAGGAGCATTATGGAGGCGATGAGTAGGCGTTCAGTTGGGTTCAACTCAGCTTATTTAGTCTATAGTCTGACTGCAATTTCAAACGATCAATGAACATGCCTCCCTGCTGCTTTGGGAGTCTTGCATCTACCTCGCTGCGAGAAGCAGCAGACCCACCCGCATTGTTTCTGCATCAAAGTACCACCTGTCAGAAACAGCGACGGTGATCTTCTTGCATCCTCCACCAGCTCCCTTTCGCACCATGGCTGTCACACCGAGCACAATGGATGAATGCCTTCTTCGTTACGCGGTGAGCACCCTTGCATCAGCCGCACGGCTTTACGGCATGGTTGATAGTCAGGCCCCCACCCAAGACGATCAGCCCCACGAATAAGAGCCGTGAAACTTCCTAGCTCCCGCAATCCGCCATGCCGCAACTGCGTCAGGAAACAGGCTTGCGTACTGCGCCATATGTAATTCTTTCGCACGCGTCGTAACATGCGCATCTCTACGCACTCCCGCAATTGCCAGCCACTTCAGCCTGGTGAAGGACCCTCCCACGACTTTGCGATATCGTGACGTAATTGATCCAATGGTGGGAACTCGCGCCTCATCTTCAACATGCTGCGCTTCCTCCGCAGCCCCAATCCCTTCATGAACGGACACACGATCGGCCGTCCTCTCAGCCCCCCTACGAGCCCCCGACGATGGCTGCGTCTCCTATTGGCGATTGCCGTCATAGGCATCGGCGTAAACCTCTTGTTTTTCCTCGACTCGACGTTCGTTGAAAAACTTCCGAGCCAGATTTTGGGCAACGAAGCATTCCATCCCGAGCCCTTTGCCCCTGCACCACATGGACTCGAATCACAAACTGGCGACAATGGACAGGACTATTGGCTGTGGAACACCAAGTCGCAGTTCTACAAGAAGGAGAATATCGACTGGAATGTAGGAATTATGGACGAGTGTTTCCTGTTCCCTAAGCATCTTACAAGAAAGAAGGTGCAGGTTGTTATCAAAACGGGCGTAGCGGACCACTCTGCACGAACGGACGCGATGGTAAACTCGGTCATCAAGTGTATACGAAATGTTCTGGTCGTCTCAGACGAAGATCACAAGTACGGCCCGTTCAATGCATACGATGTGCTGGCCAATCTTCCAGCAAGGAAGCACATGACGGAAGAGGACTACCTCATCTACGAGACACAGAAGAATGCCACTCGCGACGGCAAGGAGCTGCCACAAGGCCATGAGGGATGGAAGATTGACAAGTACAAGTTTCTACCGCAGGTGGAGAGAGCAATCGAGCATAACAACGAGGCCGAATGGTACATCTTCCTGGAGTCGGACACGTACCTGTTCTGGGACAACATCTTCCGCCTTCTCGATAACTTCGACCCCTCGGTGCCGTACTACTTCGGCTCGCCTTCTCCAGGGCGAAAGTATCGCCCAACACCAGAATCTGAAGAAGAGAAACAGAATTGGTTCGCCTACAGTGGCTCTGGCTATGTTCTCTCTACGGCCGCTGCGCACCGACTGGTTGACCGCCCGCGCAACGCTCTGGGCGTTAAGGGTTCCCGGTATACAACCGAATACCAGGAAGATATCAGGAACGATTGCTGCGGTGATTCAGTCCTGGGATACGCGCTTCACGACAAAGCCTCAGTAGAAATCAGTGGTCTTTGGCCCATGTTCAATCCACACAGGCTCGAGGACGTGCCGTTCGGCAAGGACTACTGGTGTGAGCCCGTCATTACTCTACACAAGACCGGCCCACAACCTATGAAAGACCTCTGGATTTGGGACAATGACCAACACCAAAAGCATGGGCGCCCTTTGTTATACAAGGACCTATTATTCGGGTTCCATTCCAATCTCTCTCAACGACATGACTGGGATGCAGCGTTTGATGCAGGCTTTCAGCTTGGGGATAACTCCACAGTGCACACAAGCCTCGAGGCATGTGAGTCGGGATGCTTTGCACATGAAGAATGTTGGCAGTACACTTGGCACGGAGCACATTGCTACTACTCGAAAGCGCTGTACATTGGCCAATTCAAAGAGCCTGATGGCTATCACGAGGAAGAGGACCGCAAGTATATCAGCGGCTGGGATATCAACAAGATACAAACATTGAATCTGCAGAACACATGTGAGGACGGTCCGCATTGGGTGAAACCAAGTGTAAAGAGGAAATACTGAGCGCAACATCCAAGATAATTATACAGAAAAGAGACATGCGGCAAGTATATCGGTATCCACTCGACTGTCTAGCTTCTGATTGCACGGCCCGAGCCTGTAGGCCTTCACGCGTGACTTGGGTTCTGGGGAACCCACGTCCCGATTGACAATGAAACGTTCGCCTCGTGCATGGGATGCACAATGTCGATCGCAGGAACGGGGATTTTGACAGCAGTCACATCGTCCATCCCGGCAGATACTGCCGAGCAGCCACATGGCTTGGGCGTCTAAGGCGTTCAACAATCAATCAGATGTCCTGGCCTTCACCGGAAATAGTTCCATTGCATTAGCCGCAAACTTACTTTTTGCATGCACTGCAGTGCATGGCAGTCTTTTGCCACACGTGTCAAGGCCATGTCAGATACCAAATCGATCATTATATGCGCGATTCTCATCATCACCTGTCTTCAAACGAACAGTAGCTGACGTTGATTATGCTCGACTCTTCAGCAACTGCCGTCCACCGCAGTACACTGCGTGCCTCCAGCCACTCAATGAACGAAGAGCATTCTACGATTTGGCACGTTGGTTTATTCTCCGCGCGGGACCGGGATGATCTTTAAGTTTGTTGGCCATGTTGGATGCAGGGTAAGTAGGCCGACGCTTCGATCGCCTAGCAAATCGGTCAACCCGCAAGATTTGAGCTCCGGCTCAACGCCAACAACGCCTTCGGGGAAAACCTTTTGTCTTCCGCTACGAGATCGTGAAACACCTGCCAGCATGCGAAAATTTTGACAATCTCGATCTGTCGGACCGTTGCCCTCTGTCTGCCAAAAGCCAACTGGACCCAACTCCGCATCTAGCCTGCGCACGGAACTGAGCTGTAAGGTTTACTCCAGAGAATGACAAGGCTAGAGCTGCAGGCCCAACATCTTTGGCAGCAAAAAAACGGTGCATCATGGCGTATCTCATAGTTAGCGAGGCTTGACATACTTTCGCCTCACATCAATTCGACATCTTCTCTTCTCCATGACATATCAGTGAGCCTGCTTTATGCCTTTCTCTTAGCGAACACAACACGATCTCCATGATGATGCGACTCATGACATACCTGTCCTGTGTGCCCATCGTCGCTGGTGCTGCGGTTTCTCGGACACTGTTAGATGCAGCGGATCTAGCTACACGACTCTATGCGAGAACGGACGGTGATCGTACACTGATTACAGATCCCGATACGGGGCGCACGTTTGTACCTGGGGAAAGAAGCACCGATCGAACGGTATACAATGTGGTTGCTCTGTTCTGTACAATTGTTCTGGCAACTTTGCTGGGTAAGTTGCAAGCCATGTCTTCAATTTAAGGGTCGAATGTTTTGCCTGTAGCATGCCAGACGTACTGACATGAGCAAGGTTTCCGATTGAACACTCTTCGCAACAATGTCCTTCGCAAACGTAACTTTACGTCTATGCTGGTTGTTGTTTTGTTTATCTTTGGCCTTGGTTTCATCATCTGTGCATCTGTTGTTCAGACTGGGCAAGGTTTACGGACACATCAGCTCTGTTACTCAGCTGCAATGATTTGTCTGGTGTTTTACACTGGCAACAAGCTCACTATGTATGTTTGATCTGTACTGAAGGCTCCAGCTTGGCTGACAATCGTAGTTACATATTCCTCCTCGAACGGGCTCGCGTTGTCCGGGCGCCGTTCGTGCCTCGTTTAAAGGACCGTGTCTGGCTTCTCGGTATGCTCGTCATCTGTGGTGGCTTTGGAGCAATTGCCATCGTCGGCTACATGTCACCCGTTGTCGAACTCAGCAAGCTGGATGGCCGATGCCGCATCGGCCTACCGCCACGAGTCAGCTTTCCGCTTTTGTGCTTCGATGTCGTTGTCAATTTCCTCCTCACCGGCGTCTTCTTCTGGCTCCTCCGCCCGGTCCTGGATTTCCACGGCTTGCTGAAGATGAGCACGTGGTTCGAAAACAGGCTCACTTCAAAGGTCAAGCAGAGTATCCATAAGAGTGAAGTCCAAGTCATGTCTTCACCAGAAGGTGCGAGTCTCAAGTCTGCAATCAACCATAACATCAAGATCCTGCTCTGGAAATGCTTGATTGGAAGCGCGCTCGTTATGCTCCCGACTGTTGCGAACATGGCCCAGTTCTACGTCATGAACAGCAGAGAATTGGGATGGGTCTGTCTGACCATCTGCACGCTCGATGGTCCGTCATCCTCTTTAGAAGTTTCCCCTGCAAACATAAATGCTGACATGCCTGCAGTCTCCTGGGGCATCATCATCGTCAACTGGCTCACCATCGGCTCCGCCGAGGCAGAAAACAACCTCACAACGCTCGTATCCCAGCGCACGATACGCAACGATCAATCAGGCCCGACGCTCGATCCCATCAGCCGCTTCGACGCCGGCTTAATGACTCACACTGAGGAGCTCTCCCAGCAAGAGATGCAAACGCGCACACGCCAAGCAAGCGCCACTACCGCCGAAGTCCCAGTCTTCTACAAAGCCGCGAGTCTAAAAGATGAAGGAGGTCTTTTGGGGCAGGATGGTGTGCGCGAGAGCTGGATTCAGGAAACAGAGGTCATGCAGGAGTCGAGTAGCGCGCCACAGCTGAAAGAGCCGGAGAGAACCTGGGGCGAACCGAGTAAAGGCTGGGCTGAGGGGAGTAAGAGCTGGATCACCATCAATGATCGAGTTGTCCGGGGCCAGATGAGCGATGAGAGTCTGGGGCCGCTTAGACATCATTGGCTGGATGTGTAATGTGTGGTTTTTTCAGCATCGCGCTTTATTTCGCAGTTTTAGCATTTTTCTGGCGTTCGGGAGGTTATAATTAGGGGTTTGCAGCATAATTTGCGTAGCGTACACATACCCGTCCCTTATGTTTGATTATACGGACGAAGATAATGGTTCGGCTCATTGTTTATCACGGCCAAAATATACTGCCGTACATTCGTTTTGTGGTCAGCTGAGGTTTCACACGAATACCGTGTACTAAAGTAACATTGTGACCGTACTTGAACAAGGAAGACCATGGTTAAGAACTAATGTCCTCTCGCCCGGCTTCTAGTACCATCGAAAGGCTGGCTTATCATCAGACGTATTCAACCCAGAGACCTGATACGCTCTCGTCGCTCGCATCGAGTCTCTCTCTTGTACCTGCTGTCTTTCCTTGCCCAGCCGGAGCAGCAAACACAACATCGCCATACCAATATCCTTTCTCCAGCTTCTTGGAGTCCTCTCCATCCTTCGGCAACCTCAATACCACCTTCGCCCCTTCATCCAAGCCCTCCACACTCTTCACTCTGCTCGTCTGGAAAACCATCTCCTCTCCTCTCCGCACGCCGTCTTTCCCAAACAACCTCGCATACACTCCACCTGTCTCTTCCAGCAACCCTTCATCCCGCACAACCACTGTAAGCTCCTTCACACCCAGCACTCCCGACTGATGCGTCGTCTTCTCCTCACTAAGCGGCACCCTCACCTCCCGCTCCGTCACATCATGACAGAAAAACGGCACCCGTCCCCTGTTCGCCTGGCCCCCCTTCTCGCCCCGCGGAAACGTAACAGCCCACTTGACCTCCACGCCATCAGCCCGCTTGCGTCCGCCCTCAACTGGCTCGGCATGGCTCCCTTCCTTCCCACCTATCGCTTTCCAGCTCTCCTCCGGCGCAAGCCCATTGGTGAGACACCAGTCGATCCACCCGTGCGTATGGGCGCCGGACGCCCACCAGTGCGACGAGACGTCTTTGGCGGGATCGACAAAGGAGATCAGCTCGATGTAGCATCCGTCTGCGAGCAGGATCAGGATGTTCGAGGTGAGGCCGTCGGCGTGCACGCCGCCGGGGGTGAGGGTGAAGTTTTTGAAGAAGAAGGGGGGAAGGAGCGGGAAGGAGGTTTTGGGGTCGACGGGGAGGAAGAGGATGAGGTGGTCGAGGGCTTGTGTTGGGGCCATTGTGGAGGATGGGCAGAGTGGTGTTTGGAGTTGTTGGAGAAGACCGAGTTTGTGGTGTATGTGAGGTTGAGATTGAGGGTTGCTTTTAATCGTTGAGTTATGTTAGTGAGTCATCCGGTCTGATGTTCAGAACAGTCACGCAAAAGTTGTATCATATAGGTCTTGACTTCATTGGGATGGAAGTTGCGAATTTGGGAGGGGGTCCGCGGGGGCGGGTACTAGCGCGATATTTGCGATTGTCACATCATCTCGGCCTCGCGAACTACTGCCTTCCATTCACACTACAATGAGTCAACACCGTACGAGATATTGCATCTCACTAATACGATCCAAGGTACCTTCCTGGTTTCAAGGCTGACTGCATTGCCTGCTTCAGGTTTCGACACTGTAACCCCTCGGATGCAGTTGTAGTCCTGCATGCAAGCAATATTCATATCTTCATTACATCTCAAACTGCAGATTTTTCTACTGGCTGGCATGACACATTCTGTGCTCATGTCATGACTAAGTATCGAAGGGAGCCAAATGGGTCTCTACGCAACTTATTCCAAGTCTGATATCAAACGACATGGCTATTATTACGAGGCGCAGCTCGTTGAGGCTGTGAGTATCGTACTAATTGAACAGGATCCAATTGAAGTTCTATCAAATATACTTTGATTTTCCGCAATTGAGATGATCGTCATAGTCCAAGTCGTCTATGGCGATGGAGAATAGCTGTAAGAGATGGCATGGACGACATGCTATGCGGGAGTATCTCTTGAATCCTTTAATAGTCATAGTCTTACCTTCGAGGTTCTCACAAATTGACAAATGTGATCTTGCGCTCTCCTCACGCTGAATTCAACGCCTAGTGTATGATGGTGAGGTACGAGACAGACCATCTGACAATACTTGGAAGACTGGGCCGTACCACAAAGCTCCAAGGTTCCGCAGACGAATGATGATACTTTACCCAATTCTCCCTCATATCATGCGTGCAAAGAAGTGTCGTCCTTGGTAGTGGACCGTGACCATGATCATCGCAAATCAGCGAGCGACCCACTTCCCCTAACGCAGGGTCAGGCTAGCGCCCATTTCGTCAACAGGCAAGCACAATTCTGTGCAACATGCATCTACCATAACCACTCCCTCGCCATGTCCTCCGCTTCTTCTTCCGCCATGCCGCGGACACAATGAACAGCTTCAACTCTCGTCCGTTCGCACGCAACACCTCCAAAACCTTCCGGCCCGCCTTCGACTACCTCAGCAACATATCGCGCTCCGTCCAGCTCCCTACAACCTCCAAACAGACCGACAAACACTCTCCCGCCGCAACGCACCGCCGCAAAACAACCGCCGACTCGATTGATGACATAGACGACGACATCGAGGCTTCAGCCACCATGTCCAACCTGCGCTCGCACTCGCGGCACACTTCGCAAGACGCTGGCCTTGCGCCCGCCGTCCCCCTCATCGACATCGCCAGCCGCAGCGCCTCGCCCACGCCATATCCGCGCTCGCGCAGCGCCGCACAGAGTGAAGATGAGGACGATGAGTACGAGCTCAGCAGCAGCATACGGCCGCTTGTTGGTGGCGGCCGGGGCGCGCAGTATGAGCGGGGCAGCTGGAAGATGATTTTCCGGCAGGGCGGCCTGGGGAGCTTTCTGTTTGGCACGTGGGTCGGCTGGCAGATATGGATCGGGATTCTGGTATTCTGGGTTGGTGGCTGTGGTTTTGGATTGCTGCTCATGAACCGCTTCATCATGCTTACGGGGGTGTACAAGTGAGTCCACGAACCTAGCGGAGATAAGCGCGGTCGCTAACGATGGTCGCTAGATTCCCTTTTCCGCTCACTGGGACGTATACCCAGCTCATACTCACGCACATCTTGCTCATAGGCTTCTCGAGCCTGACGCGCGGTCTTGGTAGTCCCTTGAGGCAGCTAGGACTCGGTGGTGCGGTAGCGCCTGCGATTCCGGTCGCGCCGCAGGGTGGAGCGTTCAGGAACGCCAATGCGAAGTCCGGCGTTGCGAGGTTTTTGCGCTGGCTGAGCAATGGCTCAGGTGGAATTGCTGGCGGCGGCCTCTTCGAGTTTGACTACAAGATCGCCAAACAGGTGCTTCCTCTGGCGGTTGTCTTCGTCGTCAAGGTTCTGCTCAGCAATTTCTCATTTGCGTAAGTTCTGCTCCACTCCTCGATCTAATTTCACCTAACAATCGGCAGCTACGCACCCCTCCCTGTCTACCAGCTAGCTCGCATCGGCGTAACACCCCTCTCCCTTATCTTCTCCTGCATTCTCCAGAAAGAGAGCATCTCCGGCTCGACGCTCTCCGCCGCGCTCATCGCAACCTTAAACCTGTTCTTCGCGACCCTTCGCTCCAACGTCCGTGTAACATGGGAGTCTATTGTCGCCGGCGTCTTCTCCTCCTTCTTCGCCGCCCTCTACCCAATCCTCTTGCTCCGCACGTACCGCACGCTCCTCACCGGCCTCATCCCACAGGGCGATATTATGAGCGGTTACCCTACACGCAGCGACGAAGAGACTAACCGCGAGGAAACACGTGCCTACTACCGTACTCTACACTACACCTCCATCCTCTCCATCGCGCTACTCACACCTATCATACTGCTTAGCGGCGAGCTTGGTAACATCTTCCACAACATCCCCTTCCTCGACGTTCCCTTCTTCTGGCTGATGATCTGGTGCGGTGCGATTGGCAGCTGGGCAGTGTTCAGCAGCACACTTGTGCTGGTCAAGGCAACGAGTCCGTTATCTGCGACATTTGTCAATGTCCCGAGGAGTGGCGTGCAGCTCATGTTATTGAGCATGTTTAAAATGCCCGCGCATAGTTGGGTCGGTGTTGTGCTGTGCTGGGCGAGTAGTGTGTGGTTTGTGGTCAGCCGGAGGAGAGAGTCTCGGACGAGAGTCAGGCTTGAGGGACGCTAGGTGGGAGGAAGTCATATAGAGTCAATAATAAACAAAGCTGATGTCCAAGTTGTGCAACATTCATGGCTGTGTCCCGCTTGACACCATCGATCACGTGCACCCCAGCTCAAGCAAATATAAAAGCATTCATAAGCCCGCTTCCGTCCTTATACACCACTCTCTCCAGGAGTCCCTGAAAACATTTTGACCGGGCGTACATGTCTTGGCCAATCAAAAAAAAGCACATTTTGATATGTCTCCTCTCTTACCCTTCCTATGTCTGCGAAGCTCTGCTCTGACATCACCGGAAACAAGTCACAAATCAATACATACACGGACGCTCCAAAGTTAACAACATGATCATATGTCTGCTCTTCTCTCTCTTCCACGTATTCATCCGCCACACTTAAAATCAGCGGCTTTATCGCGTATGTGTGTGCTTTTCTGCTTTGTCAAAGAATCACCTCGCGATGATGTCTGCTCCCCATTTCCCGTTTTGCAAGAGGCGAATGCCATGATGCGAATGTCCAGTTCTCCTGTTTTGATTCGTCAAATCAGCATTTACATGTCCGCTATTCTTTCAGGTCTGAGGCACTCTTGTTATATCTGCTCCTCCTTTCACCATCTTCAAAAGAAGATCTCGAGAATTCGATGTCTGCTCCTTCTTTCTGGGTTTCTTAAGATTGAATTGAAAGGAACCATGTCTACCTTTTCCATTTTCGAAATAGACTACACAGAGATCTATGAGCGTTGCAGAATCCGCACTCGACAGATGGAAGTTTTGGGCACTGAAGCCTAGAGGATACTGTCATGTGTGTCTGGAAAGTCCAAATTCACACCCTTTATGTCTGGGCTAATTCTGTCCTGAAAATGTTACTCTCTACGATCAATTTTTCCGATCAAACCCTGTCGAGTATGTGAAGTGTTTCTGCCACTCAACTTCTCAACATGAGGACCGGAAACGGATTTGTCCATGTCATGGGCTCTTTTTTGAGAGCTCCACCAAAAGTAGGCTTCACTTCTGCGGCGGTCAAGAAGATTGAACAACAACCCGGATGAGACCGTTTGCTCAAACGATGGATTGCAAAGTCGACCAAAGCGACGGCATGTCCTACTCCACACACGGAAAACCATTATCTACGTTTGCTCTGTGGGTTGGTCACCCACTGAGAACTATTTCTGCATCCATTACTGCCGGCTCATGCTCGTTTAGCCATGCATAACATCTACTTGATGAGATACCCAAAGACTGAAGATACGAAATGATGGAACTCGGCAGGCAATCCCATATATTCCGCCACTTAGACGTCGAACTGGGCATTGATCCCGCGACAAAAGACGAACCAGCCCTCACTATGTCATCAAGCGCATCAACCATCTACTCGAGCGTGAGACTCGCCGCAAAAACTGTAGAGGTCGAGGAACATGCTCTGCGCGACTTCCTGATCTTCGCCCAAGATGTTACTGAAATCGTTCAGCATCACATACACTACTATGTGGAACCTTTGAAGGTGAAGGTATCTCAGGGTAATTGCGCAAGGGGCAACGTTCACCTAAGGGAGACTCTCGTTTTCTGAATTGTATCGCTTGACATGGTGAACGCCTATCGCGCTCTGCCTTCGTCGAAGCTGAAAGAGTTTGACCTTATTGACCACCGCGAGTATTCAGGGCACCGGATGCATGATCGCCTTGATGATGCAGGCTTACTTGTTCTCTGAGATTGAACGCTGCTATACCGTCACATAATCAGATAAGAAACGGCACAGCGTATGATCCGGATCGTGAGTCGGGTATTTCTATGCTCCATCACCCTCCCGCCCCCACCCTAAGAATTTAAACAAATTCACGCCTGGAAGACACACAAGCGAAGACACCACAGTTAGCTCATCTAAAAGGCAGACCGTGCCGTACAGAATCACTCTCTCGCAGCTTTTCGCCAGGTCACTTGGAGCTCCATGCCTCTGGGCGCGCTCGACGCAATTAAAAAACCGTACACTAATTAGACTATCTCCTAACTGTTCCTATACTGCAACATGTGCCCATCATACCGGCTCTCAGCTCATGCCCAACCCGAGCAGAGACCTGAAAGCCAGCATACGGGCCGGGCAACTAGCGGGTCCTTTTGCACCAACATGTGTAAATCCGTGCAACATCGGATGCAAGGCAGTGCAGTGATTGTTTTACATTTCACAGTTGCGACGTGAAGGACATGCAACTAGCATATGTGCGGCACGTGGGCTGAGACAGCAATGGTTGCTCAGGGCTCGACGCCCGGCGGTGAGGCTTGGGTTGCACAGCACGCACTGACAACGTGTCTTGGGCACGAGGTGACATGGTGCTGGAGGTGTGTGTGGTGATGCTTTGGGGAAAGGGAAGCGAGGACCGTAGACGCAGGGATGATAGAGGTCTAGGGAGCGAGTGATGTTGAATTGAGCCTCATCTCTCAGCCTCGGCCGATTGGTACGGTATCGATAAGAAAAACGCGCTAGGCGTGCGATGTCCGCCACAGCTGTGATGACGTGAACGATAGTTCTTTTGCGTCTGTGTGCCGATTAGCATTTCATTCTTTGTCTTGTGCATTGCTTCCTGTATGACTGCATCTCTGGCGATAAGACCACACACCTGTGCACGCTGTCTGCGTATAAAACGACCGCGGAATCGTCTGGTAGCTGGACAGCTAGCTACCAGGAGACTATTCGCGGATGCGGCGACACAACGAAAAGATGTTAGCGACAAGCAAGAGCAGGGGGAGGAGCAGAAGCTAGCTGCAAAAGATGAGGAAAATGAAGGGGCATTCACACGACGCATGCGTGCGATGAGCGAGGAGGCGCTCGAAAGTGGTGGACATGGTGCTCGCAAAGCTGTGGAAGAGGCCGGCTTCAGCGCAGAGCTCAAGGCCCAGCTCGAGCAGCGTATCGCTGCTGCGTCGCTGCAATCCCCTGAAGTCAGCCTGCCAGCCTCCGCCTCCCGCCACACACGCGACCTCGCGACAACTGAAGCATGGACTGGCACCGAGAGCATCCACGACGCCTCGCTGCGCATGCTCAACGATGCCCACAAGCCGTTGCGGGCGGGCAGGCAAGCGACACCAGGACCTGCAGTCCGAATGCCGCAGAACATCGACACTGGTCGCAAGCGCAGCAATGCCGGCCAAGGCCTCCGTCTGGCTAACGCCCGCGACCGCACGAATGTCTACGCTTCTGTGCAGATGGACGAGAGTCTTGAGGAAACAGAGCGTCAGCAGCGCCTCCAGGTACTGAAAGAGCGCTTTGAACCGGGCGCGCGCAGTATCGTGCCCGGCTCTATCCAGGGCCTTGCCTCGCTGGCGAACAAGCGCATCGAAGACGCTATTGCACGCGGCCAGTTCAAAAACATTCCACGCGGCAAAGGCAAGAATGTCGAGCGTGACCACAACGCAAACAGCCCCTTCATCGACACTACAGAGTACTTCATGAACAAGATCATCCAGAAGCAGGAAATCGTGCCGCCGTGGATTGAAAAGCAACAGGAGCTCACGTCGGCCGCCTCCAAGTTTCGGAGCCGGCTGCGTGCCGACTGGAAGAGGCACGCTGCACGCATGATAGCAAGCGCGGGTGGCTCGTTGCAGGACCAGGTGCGCCGTGCGGAGGCGTATGCGCGGGCTGAGGCTGTCGTCAATCCGTCTAGAGTGAAGAAGGAGACGTTGACAACAGTGGAGGAAGACGGTCAGATGTCTCAGATCTCGCTATCGGGAGAACTCAAGCGCTCTCCTTCTGACAACACACTCGTATCTGAGATCACGGCACCAAAGACTCCGCTGGATTCTGGCACAGAAAGCGCTCCAGCCGCAACGACAACGCAAACAATTGAAGTCCCCATCGCAGGCCCAACACTCGCCGCGGCATCACCCACAGAGGCAGCAGCCGCAGGTGAAACTGGTCCACTGCCAGCACCTTCCCCACCTCTAATCGTCTTCCGCGACCCCTTATGGCTCTCCAACGAGTCCTCATATCTGAACGTGGCTGTTGCGGACCTAAACAACAAAGCACGCTCATATAACCTACAAGCTCCCGAGCTCGCCCGAAAGCCATACTATAATCTCGAACGAGAACTAAAAGCTTGCTACTCGGACGTTGCGCCATTAATCGCCGAAGCCATTGTAGACCGCGCGCGCAAGCCTGTGGCGAAGGCGAGCGACAGCTTCGGCCAGCAACTGAGCGAGCGCGGGCTGTTAGGAACATTGGGAGGGGCACCGGTGAGGGTCAGAGATGAGCGCACAACGAAGCAGTATGGATTCCGACAGTTTTGGAGTGATTTGTTTAAGCCGAAGCAGAGGGATCCGTGGGCGTGAGGGTCCAGCCAGCCCAGACTAGACCAGGGGCTGGGAAGGGGGGGTGGGAGCAGAAACAAGGTCATTGCAACGTCGATTGCTCTCTGCATCCTCGCTGACGTCCGTTACTACAATCACATTGTGCGCAACGCAGAACATCCCAGATCGGGACATATGCACAAGCACAATACTTTCTTGTCCCAATCCAACCTAATCTTTGCATATCGTTGTCCGTCATTCCACATCACTAACCCCAAACCCCAACTTCTCACTCCCGCTTCCGCCTTCGCCTTCGTGTGCGCCGCCTTCAAGCGACCGACATAGCGCCGCAGAAGCACCTACACACGACCCCACAACAACCCTGCTCTGCTGCACTGGAGCCTAGACGCTCGACACAGTCCCGAAAGCATGGGTCCGATCCTGTAGGCGGCTTGAGGCGCGATCGCGATGAGGCGCGGGAGATACGGGCTTGGCGTAAGCCATGGATTCGTGATGGAATTGTGATGAAGAGTGAATGGGGAAACGGTCTGCACAGAAGATTTGGAAATCCCCAATTATGAGAATATAGGCTATTGACCACGTCTCAATAATTCATATACGGCCCACAAGCCATGCTTGCAGTTACTGATCACCCCAACTAAGAAAGAACAAAGTGACAGCACAAAAAAAAGCAATGTTAAACCTCCTAGTCCCAAGAACGGATGTGGGTAGAACTACGTGCCAAATCCCAGAATTCTATCATGCCATGACCATATCCAGAAATACCAATAACAACTCCTGGCAAAGATCAGCGTCCAGCGTCCAAAAAGTTGCTGCTGCCAGTCCAAACAGGTACCAAATTTGAGCACCATTGCCTTCGTATCTCATCTCACCTTACGTCCATATTTCGAGCATGCGGATGATCGGCGATGACAGTGGCGATCCGTCACACTGCTGCCCTGCAAATCCCCATGCAATATACGAATGTCTCGCTCACATATGGAGCAGGACGATCAGTGCACTTTCAACTTTGCCGTTCCGGTATGCCATGGTCGATGAGTGGTGCTGCTGAATACGCTGTCCCGCCTTGCGGTTTTTTTGGTGTCCCCACACACGCTGTGTCTGCCGCTGCCAACGACTCTGGCATTAGGCAGCAAACGCTCGGCATCCTTTGGACGCTGATCTGCTGTCGACTTACCGTTTCTGGCAAACGATTTTCGAGTCACGCATGCCCTTGCGGCATCGATGCATGTCGAGGTCCCCGCACTGTCGTGTGGCTGGCAGAAGCATACCCCCAGTAAGTGTCCTGTAAGTGGACCAAGAGCGTCTACTCCACATCTACTCTCTCGAAATCTTGTCTCATTAATGTGAGGCTCCCTAGCGTAGGTGCTATGATTGTAGAGACGACGACCCTTTGCAGTCTTCCTCTTGAGAATGGTAGGGGCCAACGATTGAGCAGATACCCTCGCTATAAACCTTGCTTTATAAAATCTTGCCTCGGCTATCAGGTCATGTATAACGGGCTTCAATGAACGGTGGACTTCATCTTCTTCACGCGGAAAGAAGACACCGATTCGAGGCGTAAAAGTATCTTCGTGTACGACGCCATCGCAGCCCTTGACTGTTCCGTTCGGAGTAACATAAAATTCACGAGAGCATGTCTGGGATAACTCAGGATGCCGATAATTATGATGGTGCCGCAGATGCAACGGAAGAGGAGTCCTCTGCGTCGGTGGGGTCGTCATCGGTAATAGAAGTGGTCGAGTAGGTCGGGTCCCAGTGGATATTGCTATATTGCCATTCTGCCTGTTGTAGTAAGACGTAGTGATCTTCGGTGAGCCACTATGATCCGGAGAACTGGTACGTTGGCATGGGCTGCTATCAGGTTGTATGAGATTGCCAGATGGCGAATAGAAAGAGATCGTCGGCGTATTATAGTTTGGCTGCACGATGCCGGTCGCTGCTGCTATGGGTAGTAGAGACGTGAGTGCTGAAGATGTGATTGAATGGCAAGGGACTCGGCTTGCTGCACATGATTTCATAGAATCGGGGGACTCTGACGAAAATGCCTGCCTTTCAAGCTCCTCCATCTGTGGCGTGAACCAAACAGGAGCTGGTGGCGACTGTGAGCGACGAATCGGGTAGGCGAAACCATGTTGCAGGTCAAGGTCAACACCCAGGACTGTCCCGGAGTACGAGGTCGACATTGTGCTACAGAAGCTGGAATTTTGGTTTGCAAACATATCTCTCACGCTACTTGTCTCTGGATTTGAAGACAAGTTTCCACGACAAAGGGGGATGCCGTTGATTGTGGATTGAGCTGAGATGTCGAACATGTCATGGTGGTATGTTGTGGCCTGGACCGTACTCTCTCCTGGCGCCACATCGCGTGTTCCTGCATGTACAACGGGCGTTGAAAAGGGCCGCTCGTACGCGCACGTGGCAGTTTGATATGGGAACACAGAAGGTAGAGAGCCAGGGCTATGGCCTGATCCGATAGCATCTGAACGAGACGGTCTCTGAGGAGGGTGCGCCCAAGCTGAAAGCTCGATGGTTGAGCGCGGCGTGATACGACTCATGGGCTGATCTTTAGTGACTGCGGAGATAGCTGCGCCTTCAGATAAGCAGTCTGAAGCACTCCGACCTAGCTTGGGTGGAAAAGCAGCTTTCGCACTCTCATGTTGTTGACCAAATTGGAGTGTACTCTCACTATCAGAGTACGGGCCATCCTGACGCTCTACGATAGGCGCATACGATAGTGAAGATGATCGAGACCGGGCTCTTGAAACGCCTCGCATGTTTTGTAATACGCCACGAATGAATCCTTTCACTTTGCGGACATCATGATCCAAAGGCTCGTCGATAGAATGGGACGATGCAGATCTTTGCATCTGAAAGCGACATGATGTCAAAGAAGTGGCGGTGCCGCTTGCCGGATCTGCTGCTTCATGGTCCCTGTCCAGCCTTGCTTGAGGCATAGCCACTGCAAAAGTATCGATCTCTCGACTCAAGTCCTCCTGAATGTCATGCAGAGCCTTGCCATCTGTGCTTAGTGATCTCCGTCGTGAGCCCCGGATTGGTGAAGCAGTCTCCACGGTCGATGGAAAGCGGCCAACGCTGAGCAATGATCCGTGCGAGTTCAGTGTAGAGTACGAGCCTTGCTCGATGATTGTGGCAAGCGGAGCCCTAGTGGAGCGGTTTACCGGACATGCGGTGAGCTTGTACGCGGCGGCGTGACCTAGGGCTTGCGGTTGGGCATCATCGATGGACAAGCTGTGCGCTGCAGTGACTCCTCGACCGCAAGTGTAACCTTCATCCTCCGGCTGGAAGTAACCCTGCTCGGCGAGGAGCTGTATGTCTAGGTCAAGATATGTCCTGTAGAGTGAAGAAGGATTCGAAGGAGCCGCAGCTCTTGACTCGGCTCGCGCGACTTCGTATACATGGTTCTCTGTCGCAGTATCGGCACAGTACGGCGCGACACTATTCGTCAACACAGAAGCATGGCAGCTGTCACGAGCCTTTTGATGGGGGTCTGAGGGCTGCGAAGTTACCATCGTTGTGTATGGCTGTGGCCTCAGCCCAAAAGCGGTGTTTGGATGAGAGCGCGTAGAGCTCAGGCAGTCAAAGCGTGGCCATCAGACCCACGCCTCCCGTTCTCAAACAGCAACACAACAGCAAGAGCACGCATTGATTGTTCAGCAGGTGCATGGGTAGCCAAATCGTCATTGCATCGACAGAAGCACCTTCTCCTGCACAAATGCCCGCCGAGACTTCCAGATGAAATTCCACGCAAACGTGTTCAAGGCTCCGCGAGGAGGCAGGAGCCACCTCAGTGTATCTCCATATTATTATGCACACAACCTGTTGGAATGGCTAGGATGCATCAAGTAGCACCTTCATGCTTGCCTCAACGAACGCTTACATCGTTGCTCAATCCTAGATCTGCTTGGCCGAATGGGTGGGCGTATGTGCGTTACCTGGTACACTCAGCGAAGTACCGATGTTTTAACGAGACCAATAGCCAGCAATAAACGCAGTAAGCCAGGAACCTAATGAAGGACAGTGATGTGAACGCCAAGGCTTCTGTCTTGCACTTGACGGGCCCTTGTCGAGCTGGAAACTCGCTTTTTGTTGCCCGGACTAGCAACAGTTGCATGCAAGTAGCCAAATAGGGTATGGAAAGCTGCAGGTTGATAAGAGTCAGACGCCAGTGAGTCTTGCGTAAAAAGTTTCTTAAGTCTGTAAGGTTTCCGCGACTTGTGACACAGAACGCTTTTGGCGTTTATTGGTTAATTTTCGCATCATTTGTTCGTAAACCCTGGCGTATGCAGCTTGTCTTGCGACAGCTCGTACAAGCATGAGGGTGGTAACCGCCCACGTGGAGTATGATTGTGACTAGGGTAGGTGCCGCAGACGCACGTTGTACAGCGCGGAAGGTGCGTGACGGAGGTGCAGATGTGCCCATGCCGCCAAATGCCTTCTTTCTGGTATGTCATTGCTGGAAAAATGCAATTGTCGTTGTAGCCTGATCTGTACTGGCGTTACGGCAGGCCACAGCTTCATGGTTACTTTTTTCTGCTAACTGCTTAGCCCGTGGCAGTTCATTGCGCATGTGTGGCGTACTTCTGCAGCGATGTAAACCGGTGTAGATAGGGACACTGATCCGGGGCGAGATTACGTAGAGCGCTGCCCTGTCTAAGTGAGCTATTGAGCTCGGTTACGTAGAGTTACTAGTCACGCCCGAGCAAGTCGTATAGAAGGGTATGCTCGACAAAGAGTTGGATGGGGCGGAGCGGATACAACAGAGATGATCGTGCTGCATGCTGCACGACATGATGTGCAAGGGCGCCCGATCACCAATCGATGCCAGATCAGGCCTGCACCACAGACACTGTCTCCGCTGATCATGCCCATTCAACCCGAGACTCTCCCTGGGAAACGTGTTGGTGCTGCTGGGGCCGAGCGCATACGGTGACGCCGCAGGGCTTCGATGCATGCTTCCAGAAGAAGCGGTGAGCACAAGATGCTCAGTGCGCAATGACAGGCATCTTGCACGGTGAAGGAGTAAGCAGGGCTACAATTCTGGTGTAGGCAAAACCGAGATCGAATACGAGCTTCCTGATGGGGAGATTTACATGCGCAGAACTGACCGAGAGGTGTTCAAGACAGCCAACCTCATTTCGTCTAGCGCTCGCAAATCCTCTCCCATGATGTCGGGTCAGATGTCGATCTTGCCTACAGATGCGGTGTTGGTTCAGCGTGAGACTCTGACGTACTCGAAATACAAACTACCAGCCTTGGAGCAGCAGCATGTCGCCGTCTGAAGCCTCCATGACAGGTCGTTCTCTCGGTAAACTGTATACCATCTTCTGCGGACTATGGCCTGATTGTCACGCGAGATTGTGGGGTGATGTGTGCCCTAGGTGGCAACCGGCTCGCTTTGGGAGGGCTGATGCTTTTGTGGTCTCGCGTTCAATCCTGGGGAAGTCGCCTGGTTGGTGCGCGGATGTATGAGCAAACGCCTCCAACACCTAGCCGAAGGGCCTTGAGACCGTAACAAGCGCCAAGTTCCTGAGCCACCCGGTCGTACACCCACTAGCAAGGATACCGAACTCGAGGTGACCACACCAGCTTGTTGCCATGTTGCGATCAAACTCACTTTACAGCGACTAACGCTCATGTCCGCAACCCTGGCTGTCGGGTTCTTGGTACGCTCACCAGGCGTACTTGAACGAATTTCGCTTTCGAATTTGGTCATCTTGTGGATGTATAACCGTTGCAAAGATCATGTTGGAACGCGCAGTTGTACATGATCGGCGGCTATGTTAGAGATTCTGCATATGCTCTAAAAGAATTGCCCTTGCAAGAAGAACGGATCTGAGTACCAAAGGGCTGCTAAAGCCGCATGAAAGCTTACGCGAGCGTCATCGTGATCTGCTCACTGTAGAGGCGTAGAGATCGGCAGCAGCCGAGGCTCCGATTTTCCTGCATACCGAGATGCGCTGATCTATGCGGCCCGCAATCAGCAAACGATATAACGGGATGGCTTGCGGATGCCAATCCGTAATGGTTCTGTTCAGCCGGCTGAGCAAAAGGGTGCACCACCAGTACGTCCCGCCATTGCGCCCTGCAGGCGCCTACAATTAGTGTTCCACAACGGTGGTATTGTGATAACAAGGTCTCGCTGTCACATGACGCAGAAAGGTAGTGTCTCCCCAAGCCATCACGGGTTCTGGATCTGACTATAAGTTGGAAGGTGAGGCAACAGACCCTGGAGTTCAATCTAGTGAGTACCAGGTCGATCCAACTCTTTCGGTTTTGTCTTTTCTCGCGCTCGTCTTTCTTTCGGAGTACCTTTCGCCATGAGCTCAGTTGCTCTCAGTCCTCTTGCGCAAAGCGCCGACAAATCTATACTCTTTGCCCGCCTTGGCTTGAACGAACAGGTCCATAAGTTGCTTCTGGTAAGTCATTGGGGCGAGAAAAGTCCAACAAGTGCTGATCCAGCTGTTATGTCTAGGGGGAAGCTCAATCTGCAAGAGACAGACTGAGTAGAGACGAGCGCAACCTTACGGATCAGTCCCGGACAGACCTTTCGGTGACAGCTCCATACAAATGGGACGAGATCTCAGAGACCGCAAAACATTTCGAAATCCTGACTATGGTGAATAATGCTGGCCCGCACACCAGACCGTACTACAACATGGGCCGATACATGACCAATGTCAACGAAGAGAATTGGGTCGCACGGTGGTACTTGTGGCACAGCTTTCGCTACCGGTTCGTGATATCCAAACTGCCAGTACTGGACATTTCTGATCTCACAATCTAGGGACAACCGAGACAACAGGGCCCGAGGAACGGCCACCACCAGCAGTCAGGCTTATAGCGGCAAGTGACATACCCCATGGTCATTTCGTCCACGAGGTCATGCTTCTAACTGATATCCAATAGGCACCGCTTCAGCTTACGGTACGGTGGGAGGCTATTACGATCCGGTATATGGGCGCTATCGATGATAGAGCCTCAAACGGCGATCGCAGCTGCATCTTCATGCTTTTTTTTGGTGATTGAACTCAACCCATTGTTGGCGCGCTCTATTGTAGATGTGCTGGTAGCCATGCCGGCAATGATCGAGGATGAAGGGCGATGTAGATGTGTATATCCCTTCTAATCGACAAGAGTTCGCTGCCTCGGACATCTTTCGTTATTGGATCTTGTTTCGACCTTTGAATGTTCTAGTCTTACTTTGCTTGAGTAAACAGAACTGGCCTTTCTATACTGGACGAAGGGTTATCTTCTACTCCCGCCTATATGCTGTCAAGTATCTGCATACCTTTTACGTCGCTAACTCACGACTTTCCCTGTCCATTGGCCGCTACAGTGTAGATGCAAACGTCCGCTCAAATCTACGTTGTGAAGCGTTTCGACTGTCGCGCAGGTATTTCTGTATGTATCGATAGAGGTATCTTGACCGACAGAAATGATCGCTATAGTGGTGACGATGTAGGTGTTGTAAAATTTGAGGGGGCGGGCACCATTGGACTAGAGCCGCGCTAGTTTAGAGTGAAGGAACGCTCAACTGTGCCCCCAAAGCACAAATAAAGAAGGCAACGGACAGAAACTGGATCTGACCCAGCAGTATGCAAAAGCTAATTTGACTTCGATAAAGGAATGCCGGGTTGTAGCTAGGAGATATCGGGATATGTCAAGCAGTTGTTGGGGAACGGGGCAATTAAACCAGTTGGGCAGCCCCATTGCGAGCTGTCGCCTCGTCTCAGAATCAGGCGACTTTCATCATCAAGTGCCGATCGTTGCAGGGAATGAGCATGATCGACAAGGCTATGCTGCGGGAAGCGGTAGCGTTCCCGAATCAAGCGTCAGAGGCTTGCGTTCATAGGTTGTCTCTGGGGAGGAGGTATTAAGGTGTTCTACAAAGCCGTAGTAACAGAGCATCACACCATACAGACTTCAAGCGCTCACCATGACAACTTGCTGCCAGGATCTTAGAGTAACGTTTGTCATTATTGATCTACCCCCTTGAAGTCCCCGAAACGCCATCGCTATGCAGAAACACGTACAGCCGCATCCATCCTGCATTACAAGGCAACATTAGCTTTAAAACCCGCTCGAGGGAGCGATTTGGGCCAGTTGCTCGTTCAAGGCTTTCTGGTACTGACTTCGTGCGGTGTTGATCGCCCGACTCAGCGGTTGCATGATTTGAGTAACGGCACTTGCGCCACCCTTAATAGCATCAGGGTTGAATTTTCTCTTCTTCCCAGTCTGCTGCAGATATAGCTCATTGCGTCTTTGATACTCTTCAACGAGAGTTGTGCGCTCAGCTTCAGCGGCATTGGCGACAGCACTGATGCGGTCCAAAGACCTATCCAGCGTCTCTATGAGCTTTGCAACCTCATTCGCGCGTTCGGAATTACCAGAATGATACACATCCCAGAAGTAGTGCAGGAACTCTACTGTGGTGTTGTGCGTCATCGTCAGGTTGTCGAGGACTGCATCTGAAATACCTAGCTTCGCCGCTTGCTCGCTGTTCAAGACACCTGTCGCGGAAGGATATTCGTCTTCATGCAAGTGCCGCTTCTTGATGGCAGAAATTATTTGAGTTGTTGCTGCTGCTCGTGCTGATCTGCTGCCAACCTTAGGTTTCTTTGGGCCACCGCTTTCATCCTCGCTGTCGCTCTCGTCGTCAACGGCGATTTTGGAATGCAGATCTGTTCCGGGGGTCGCGCCGTTCGTGTTGATGCTTGCGAGGTCTTGCTGAAGCGTCATTAGGACGTCCGTTGGGGTTCGCTTTGTGTAGGCCGCCGCACTGGTCGATGACTGCACGCTTTGGCCGGCGGAGAAGATCCGGCTTTGGTCTTGGACCTTGAGAACAACCCTGTTGTCGTCGGAAGCGCGTTGTAGATCTCTCAGCTGCAGCTCCTTATATGTGTCCTCATCTTGACCAGCAGGTGCATGATTGTTATCTACCAGTGGCACCTCCTTCATCAGCTTCTCGCTCATCCGATTCAGAACGCGGAGAATAGGAGCCTTTTCGTTGCTTGAAGGAACCATAGTCCAGTCCTGCCGGTTGCCCTTCTGCTGACTGTGGTTTTGCTCGTTTCCTTCAATGTTGATGAACATGGGAATGCTGCTGACAAGCATCTGTTGCGCAGCATCCGCTTCCTCGTCGTACTTCAAATACTTGTCGAGCCTTGTGTCTGTGACGTAGTCGTCAGGGATGCGTTCTCCCTTCAATTTCTTGAATAGTCGACTGTGGAAGAAGCGCTCCCAGAACTCGCCCTCGCTCAACGGCGGTACTGTATCGTTGTAGGCAGTCTTCACGATGGGGTGCTGACGAAATACGACTTCGATTTGTTCTTTGGTCAAGTTCAGCATCAACGTGCCGTTGACGTTCTTCGACTTTATGACCGACAGCACGTTGTATGATCCTGTAGTCTGGCTCTTTTCGGCGGCATGGGATCGTAGCAAGTTCAAGCGTGTCGACCAGAATTGGTTTGAGAACTGTCCCATTGTAACCGATGCTGGCTTCTCGTTCAAAGCGCGGTCGAACCGCTGGCGCAACACCGGGCTGGAGTTCAAGAGCGACATCTGAAGCTCTAAGTCGCTGAGTAGCTTTGCATCAGCGTACAAGTCCTCATCTTGCTGTGCAGATGCAGCAACTGTCTGTGCCATAGTGATGGCGCCTGATACACCACCCCCATCGCCGCCAGAAGTTGCTGCTGGTGCTACAACTGGGGTTTCCTGTGCTTTTGCAGCTTCAATTCCTTTCTGTAGAAGGCCTCTAATCAACTGCTGATCATCGCGTGCGGCTGCTGAAGTAAATGTGAAGGTGTGGCTGCCAGCTTGCGGCGACGACTCGACGACTACGATCTTGATGGAGGCTTTGGCAGCGGTGGCGGGTGTCTGCTGGAGATCTGAGGCATTACAATCAGCATCCACTTTCTTTGTATAGTGCAGCGAACCTACTCCCAATGTCTGCTATGATTATCGCCAGCGGCGGGAGCAGTCCACCAACAGCCTCCCACGACACCGTCTTGCCGTCAGAAGACACGAAGAGAGTGCCATCCTTCTTCTTGTATTGAGCTGCAGCGCTGGACATGCTGGTGAAGGAAGCCTGGTGCGGCGATCGCTGACGCGCCGCGAGGCTTAATGAGGACGCGCTAGCTTCCCCAGATCGCGAAAGCACGTTGCAACTTCACCTTGTGCTCTCCAGCAACATATTCAAATCTTGAGTCGCGCACATGCATTTCCTGCTTCGTGATAGAATCTGTGCTTGGATTCCAGGCTGGTAATGCCGAACCCCTGCAGATCCCCCATGCAAAACAGCTGTCGTGCTATCAAACGCATGCTTGCTTGCGCCAACACTGTACATGACACGATCTTGTGATGATAAGCAGCAGAGCTACGGACAAAGACTATAGTTTGTGCAGACATGTGCAGCCGTTCGCCCTCGTTGTTGCGGATACTTTTCCGCCGTGTGCAGACTCGCTCTTTTCAGGCGACGTCACAGGATGTGTGTTTTTACATAACGCCGCAGCTATTGGCTGAATTTTTCGAGGCTTTTGGACCACACGGTGGCTACGACAGGTGCACATATGACACTGCCCGCGCATACTCGCCCAAGAAGCTCAGGTTCGAAGCATGCTGCGTGCACGATGCAGGCGCGCATTCTGCCAGCTTGGCACCAAGCACTTGAGACGCAGCTGTTGACGCAGGTGTTTGAGGCATTTCCGGCGTGCGGAACGCTCAAGGTGCTTGAGGTCAAACAACGCTACGCGCAAGGGGCTTAGCCGGAATCCGCGTGCGAGACAGACTCCGCCTGCTCCTTCCTTGACTTCCGCTTCAGCAGCTGTTCAGAAGCTTTCTCTTCTGTCCTCCCGTCGTCCATTTGGATGTCACCCATCTAATTCTCCCACACATCTCTTTGCTTCATCATGTTGCGCACCACGTTGCGCCAATGCTCCCGGCAGCTGCAGAGCTGTTCGGCGAAGGCAAGGCTGTCGACAATCGCCGCCTCGCCAGCCAGGACAAATGCAATTTCGACATGCCGTCGCCCGCTGGCGATCGCACAGCGTCGTCATTATGCGCTCGCCGCTGAGGACACCGACAAAGGCGTTGTACGTGGCCGCATGCCGCAGGCTCTCAAGTTTTCGAGGATGTGGCTAACTATGACCGCATAGGATCCCAATGATAGTTTTCTGAGCGGCAACACGGCCAACTATGTCGACGAGATGTACATATCGTGGAAGCGCGACCCCTCGAGCGTCCACGTCTCGTGGCAGGTCTACTTCCGTAACATGGAGTCCGGCGATATGCCCACCTCGCAAGCCTTCCAGCCGCCGCCCACGATCGTCCCCTCCATCAGCTCTGGAATCTCCGATATCAGGCCTGGCCTCGGTATGGGCCCTGGCGAGGGCTCAGATGTCATGAACCACTTGAAGGTCCAGTTGCTTGTCCGCGCGTACCAGTCTCGCGGACACCACAAGGCGCGCATCGATCCGCTCGGCATCCGCACAGAAGCTGAGCAGTTCGGTTACAGCAAGCCCCGTGAGCTGGAGCTGTCTCACTACAACTTCACTGAGAAGGATCTTGACCAGGATATTGAGCTCGGTCCTGGTATTCTGCCTCGCTTCAAGACCGAGAACCGCTCCAAGATGACCCTCCGCGAAATCATTCAGGCTTGCGAGCGCCTTTACTGCGGATCTTATGGTATCGAGTACATCCATATTCCTGACCGGGAGCAGTGCGACTGGCTGCGTGCGCGCATTGAGGTTCCCCAACCTTTTAAGTACTCCGTCGACGAGAAGCGCCGAATCCTGGACCGTCTGATCTGGGGTACCAACTTTGAGGCTTTCTTGGCGACAAAGTACCCCAACGATAAGCGTTTCGGTCTTGAGGGTGGCGAGAGTCTGATCCCTGGTATGAAGGCTTTGATTGACCGCAGTGTCGATTACGGAGTCAAGGATATTGTCATTGGTATGCCTCATCGTGGACGCCTCAATGTTCTGTCCAACGTCGTCAGGAAGCCCAATGAGTCCATCTTCAGCGAGTTTGCTGGCAGCGCTGAGCCCTCCGATGAGGGATCTGGTGACGTCAAGTACCATCTGGGAATGAACTTCGAACGCCCTACACCTTCCGGCAAGCGTGTCCAGCTGTCGCTGGTCGCCAACCCTTCTCACTTGGAAGCCGAAGACCCTGTTGTACTCGGCAAGACCCGCGCCATTCTGCACTACAACAACGACGAGAAGGAAGCCCGCACCGCCATGGGCGTGCTCCTCCACGGTGATGCTGCCTTCGCTGGTCAGGGTATCGTATACGAGACCATGGGCTTCCACGCTCTTCCCAGCTATCACACTGGAGGTACCATTCACATCGTTGTAAACAACCAGATTGGTTTCACCACGGACCCTCGATTCTCCCGCTCCACTCCTTACTGCTCGGATATTGCCAAGGCCATCGACGCTCCCGTCTTCCACGTCAACGGTGATGATGTTGAGGCAATGAACTTCGTCTGCCAGCTTGCTGCCGACTTCCGTGCCGAGTTCAAGAAGGACGTTGTCATTGACATGGTCTGCTACCGCAAGCAAGGTCACAACGAGACGGATCAGCCTTTCTTTACCCAGCCTCTGATGTACAAGAAGATCTCAGAGCAGAAGCCTACTCTCGACCTCTACGTCAACAAGCTCCTCGAAGAGAAGACCTTCACCAAGGAGGATATCGAGGAGCACAAGGCTTGGGTCTGGGGCATGCTTGATGAGAGCTTCAACCGCAGCAAGGATTACCAGCCAACCGCAAAGGAGTGGCTGACTTCTGCCTGGAACGGCTTCAAGTCGCCGAAGGAGCTTGCAACTGAGGTTTTGCCGCATCTGCCTACTGCCGTTGAGGAGACAACACTCAAGCACATCGCCCAGAAGATTGGTAACCCTCCTGAGAGCTTTAACGTGCACAAGAATCTCAAGCGTATCCTGGCTGGCCGCACCAAGACCGTTGAAGATGGCAAGAACATCGACATGGCCACCGCGGAAGCGCTGGCCTTTGGTTCTCTCTGTATGGAAGGTCACCACGTCCGTGTTTCTGGTCAAGATGTAGAACGTGGTACCTTCTCCCAGCGTCACGCCGTTCTTCACGACCAAGAGAACGAGAAGACATACACCCCCCTGCAGGACCTTAGCGACGACCAGGAGACCTTCACCGTCTGCAACTCCTCGCTTAGCGAGTACGGAGTGTAAGTTGGCCCTATATATGCTTGCTGCGCTTGCTAACAAGCTCTAGTCTAGGATTTGAGTACGGCTATTCGCTTTCGTCGCCTAACGCGCTCGTTATGTGGGAAGCCCAGTTCGGTGACTTCGCCAACACTGCCCAAGTCATTATTGATCAGTTCGTTGCCTCGGCTGAAGTCAAGTGGCTCCAGCGCTCCGGTCTAGTTATGAGCTTGCCCCACGGTTATGATGGTCAGGGTCCCGAGCACTCTTCAGGTCGTATGGAGCGTTACTTGCAGTTGGTCAACGAAGACCCTCGCATCTTCCCTGCGCCTGAGAAACTTGAGCGCCAGCACCAGGACTGCAACATCCAGATTGCCTACTGCACAAAGCCATCTAACTACTTCCATCTGCTGCGTCGCCAGATGAACCGCCAGTTCCGCAAGCCCTTGATCCTGTTCTTCTCGAAGTCGTTGCTCCGTCACCCAATGGCTCGCTCAAACATTGAAGAGTTCACCGGCGATTCGCACTTCGAATGGATCATCAAGGATCCAGCCCACGAGTCGGGCGAGATTGGCACAAATGAGGAGATCAAGCGTGTTATCCTTTGCACAGGTCAGGTCTACACTGCCCTTGTGAACGAGCGCAAGGCTCGTGGCCTCACTGATGTTGCTATCACCCGTATTGAGCAGCTCAACCCCTTCCCATGGGAGCAGCTGAAGGAGAATCTTGACTCATACCCCAACGCCCAGAACATCATCTGGGCACAGGAAGAGCCACTCAACGCTGGTGCCTGGAGCTTCACACAACCCAGGATTGAGACCCTGTTGAACCAGACAGAACATCACAACAGGCGTCACGTCATGTATGCTGGCCGCAATCCCAGTGCCTCCGTCGCTACTGGTCTCAAGGCTTCCCACAAGAAGGAGGAGAAGGACCTGCTGGAGATGGCTTTCACTGTCAAGCAGGACAAGCTGAAGGGCGAGTAAAGCTACAAAGTGTTGCAGGAAGATTCTCTATTTTTTCGATAGTCCGGCCGAGTTTGCTTGCATTGTTTTATCCCCCATTTCTGCGACGGTCACCTTTCAGAGCGTCATGAAGGTTGTTGAAGGGTTGGATGAGACTCTTCCTGTACATTTGCATAGCTATGAGTGTATGTGTAGGAGATGTACAAAAATCGGATTTCTATGTTCAACAACCCTCCAGATGCTTGCTGTTTCCCACGCCAATCGTCAGGTCTTCTGGTACTTGTTGCACGGACATTTTGCTCGGCGCGAGGTATGCCGAAACGTCAGGATCAGTCAGGATAAATTATCAGTGCTTGTGAGCACTCGTTGGGCCTCGACTTTGCGGGATATTGGTCTGGCCAGAGATCTTCCGTTCCGGCACGATAGGTGAACATGCGGGACTATTTCAGGTACGCGTGACGAAAGGATGTCAAGATTTCAGGCGTCACAGATGCTTTAATAGACAGGTGAAGTGAAGGCTTCCAAACTTGTAAAGGTTGTTGATACTATTGCTAGAGGATCTAGCCACTTCGTACGCACGTAATGGCTTTCAAAACTCCTGCCTCACCATCATGAGGCTGAATGCGCGTCGTCTTATATCCGCGGGTCGGAAGATTCCGGGCTAGACGTCAGCTGGAGAAAGCGTGGGAGATGCCCCGCAACACCCCTCCACTCGGTATCCGCACTTGCATCATCGTCCGAGCTCTCGCGCTGCCGCCGCAAAGCGCATCGATATCGGCGCTCGCGCGTCGACGCGGTGTTTTTCGCGGAAAAGGGCCATCAATCAGCTTTCGAGCACTCCGCGAGTTCTTCCGCCACAATGGACACGCCTCCAGAGGTCCAATGGCTGAGATATCGTGAGCTTGTGACTTGCCGAGGGCAACTTGTCTACGGCTGTTCAACCGATCTACCTCCCAAACAAATACCGACTTGTCTCCGCATGCCCGACTCTACCCACTTGGACCCAGACATCTGACTTCATAATAACTACTGGTGCTTCCCCACGCGTCGATGATCGAGAATTCCCTCTGACTTTTCTGCTCAGCCTTCTCCCTTCGCGCTTTCCTTCCACACCTCCAATACCCTATTTTCCCTCCAGAATAACACAGTTTCCACATCACACAATCGCACTACAAACTGCAACAGACAAAATGGCGACCAACGGAAGCGGCCAGCAGCAGAACAAGCAGGAGGCGATCAACACCGACATCATCACGCTCACACGATTCCTCACAGAAGAGCAGTCGAAACATAAAGAGGCTACGGGCGATTTCACGTGAGCTCGAAGCAGATCTTGCCTGCTGAACCGCACACTAAAGCGCAAATCTAGACTTCTTTGCCATGCTCTTCAATTCGCATTCAAGAGCATTGCCTACTACATTCGGAGAGCTTCACTGGTCAATGTAAGGAGCACTCCGGCCTTTGACTGCCATGGAAACTGACTTCCGCAGCTTACCGGGTTGGCTGGTCAATCGAATGCTACTGGTGACGACCAGAAGAAGCTTGACGTAATTGGTGATGAGCTCTTCATCTCCGCCATGCGCTCTTGCGGTCGCGTGCGCGTTCTCGTGTCCGAGGAGCAGGAGGAGTTGATTACCTTCGACGAGTTCCCCAACGCGCGTTACGCTGTTGCCTGCGACCCCATCGACGGTTCCTCCAACCTCGACGCCGGAGTGTCAGTCGGTACCATCTTCGCAGTATACAAGCTGGCCGAAGGCGCCAAGGGCACAAAAGAGGACCTGCTCAAGCCCGGTACAGAAATGGTTGCTTCTGGCTTCACCATGTACGGCGCGTCCGCTCAGCTTGTTATCACAATGAAGGGCGGCAACGTTAACGGTTTTACACTCGATACCGCTTTCGGCGAATTCATCCTCACACATCCCGACATGAGGATCCCCAAGAAGCGTGCGATCTACTCAGTCAATGAGGGGAACTCGCTGTACTGGGAGGATCCGGTCAAGGAGTATGTGAACAGCCTCAAGTACCCGCAAGAGGAGGGCGGTAAACCATACAGCGCGCGATACATTGGTTCCATGGTAGCTGATGCCTACCGAACACTGTTGTATGGCGGTATCTTCGCATACCCCGCGGATAAAAAGAGCCCTAAGGGCAAGCTCCGCATTCTGTACGAGTGCGCGCCCATGGCTATGGTGTTCGAGAACGGTAAGTAATTTCGGGACCTCGATGGAGAGATCATTTGCTGACATGACATGTAGCTGGTGGCAAGGCCGTCAATAGCAAGATGGACCGCATGCTCGAAGTCGTGCCCGAGCACATTCATGACCGATCAGGTATCTTCATGGGCTCGGAAGAGGAGGTGCAGAAGGTAATCGACACCCACAAGAAGTTCCAGAAATAGGCCTTTCGCGAGCAGTTTTGTTTTAAAGCGAATTTGTTTGGCAAAAGCATTGGGATGGCAAATACCTAGTCCGCTCTGAATGAACATATCACGACTTGCAGAACGATTCAGACTTAGGAACGCCGGCCGTGATCGGTATGCATGCGCAAAAGCGATCGACAGCACGAGCGTGCTGGAGTTGGTGGCTTCGTATGCCCCGCTTCACGAGCTCAGGCTTCGCGACTAATGGCCTGACAGTCGTACAGACGATTTGAAGAGAGCTTGGCCTCACTGACAGCAGCTGCAGTTGGCACTTGCCCCTCAAATGAATGTGTTGCTGTTGCGTTGCGATTCGCGAAGCCGCCTAAATGCTGACCGTGAAATCCACAAGCTCAGGCTGATGAAGCACTCCCTACAAGCGATCTTTCGGCTCACCCTGCATTCCCACCGGCATGCCTGCCATCCGAACAAAGACCAACGTCCATGAGACCGCGAGGCTTGCAGGAGAATTATTCTTGTCATGCATGTGATGAGGGATGTGATTCTGCATGAAGATACTGTGCTATATTTAGCGCGTGCATCTGGGGTCTGCCGAACGTTGCCACAGCGCACTCGACTGCTCATATACACTCGCCACACAATGCATACCGGCGAAGCAGTCTGAAATACGGACACAGCATTGTTTACATCGCTGGAGATTGCACATACACTGCAGCTGTGATATCGATAAGACAATCTATGTTCCATTCCCACAAACCGGCATGATCCCACTTTGGACTCTACATAGCCGCCCGCGCCAGGGTCACTAGTCGAGCTGCAGCTCCCATTCGCTCACACGTATTCAAGCTTCACACTAAAGACCGCCAACCCTCACTCTCCAACGCCCGGATCTTCTCGTGCTGGGTAACGGAGCGAATAGACGGCCGGCAATCGTCGTTGCCCATCACCATGCGGTCTCTTCTTCCTCCCACCGGTCACAGCATGCCTAGTCTTGCAGGGATGCCGCCGTTTCTTCTGCATATGGCTTGTGTATGAGGTGACAATCACGGCTTGCAAGCCCCCAACGCAGTCAACGAACGTCTCAGAACCTCGAGAAGGATTCGTCGTGCCGCACGCTGCAGCCGCTGAGGCTTTGAGGCGTTCAGGCTCCCTTCTACCTTCGAAGTGTGAGAAGCATGTCTTCACACGGCTATTCCTCAGTCCCACCACCTCCACCTCCGCCAGCGAACGCGCCTGGACAAGGGCAGCCCGTCTCCCCTGGCCGTAGTGCTGCCGTGCGACCGGGCATTATCACGCAAGGTGCCGTTTTCGCGCAGACCCATGGCAGTCTGCACACTCCGGCGAGCGCGACCTCTTCAAGTCCGTTTTCCCCGTTTGCGAACAATCTGGCCTCGCCGTATGCACCCTCGCCTGTAGCCAGCTCGCCAATGGCTGCGCCGTACAATCCCCAGCAATGGAGAGGGAATGGGAGAGCTGGTGTGCAATATGCGCCTCAGCAGACACAAATGGCAATCAATCCTGTGCGGCAACAGGACCTGTCTGGGCATGAGGACGCCATGCCGTCCCCTCCACCTCCATACACACCTGCCCACGCCCAGAGCCAGAACATATCGCAAGCCCTGAGTTCGTCGCCGGGACACAATTTCTCCCCAACCCACCATCCTCCTCATATATCGCAGAATAGCACGCCGTCGTCTGCGCGCGCAGCCCGAAGCTTCCAAAACCGTCCCGTCTCGATTGCCATACCCTCAGGCTCTGCTGCGACGCCCTTGAACACCCAGTTTGCGCCTCCACCTGTGGCGCCTAGTCGAGAACGGTCTTCGTCCCGTGGATTGTCCACCAAGTTTAGTCTGTCAAATTTCCGTAACAGGAACAATGATCACAGCCCTGCCCCAAGTGCTATCGAGTCGTTGCATATGAGCACGCACGATGCGCTTCAACGCGGCGACTCGGCGGCATCTTCGCATCGTAATTTTACACAACAGTACACCCCCAGCCCATTAGACCGACGATATATTCCTGATACGCAGTCACCTTTACGGCCACCAAACGCAAGGAGAGCTGCCTCAGCCGGTATCCTTGGACATGGTACCGAAACTCGAACTCCAGTCGAAGAAAATCCTCCCAACTTGCAATCAAGCTGGGGACCAGGCATGCCCCTGCCTCCTCCACCACCAGGTCCTCCGCCACCAAGCACTTCGAGGTCACAGAGTGTTGGTCCCGGTTACGAGTCGGACCGCTCCCTAGGTTATCATTCTGCTCCTCCAACGCGCAGACCTGGACAGACAACTTTAGGGCCTATTCCTCCAACGCCTCTGGGTTGGGAAGATGACTCAGCTGTAACTCCACCTTCTTTGCCCCCGCCACCTCCGCCGCCGGCGAGATCACCTGCAACCCATGGCCTGTATGTCGATACGAGCCCGCAAGCTAGTCATTATCGCGGATATGCTACACAACCATTGGAAACCGAGAGTGAATCAACGATATCTGGGCCTTCGTTGACTTCACATTCAGGTTCGGGCAGTACGCTGTCACGGCCTAAGCGTGAAGGCAGTGCTAGGGGTAGCATTCGCGAACGCAGAGAAGAGAGCCGTGCTGCACGTGAGCGGCGTGCAGAACCGAACAACAACCCTTGGGCACACGATCTCGAGGTGTCTACAAAGAAAGCTAACATTGACCTGGCATCACCTGAAGGTGGATTAGCTCGACGGGGTGCAGTCACAAGGAATACACCGCGAAGTGGTGGGGCGTTACGGTCACCGAGAAGCGCACACTTGTACGACGACCCAGGGTCCGCCAATTCTACACCCCGAGTTATAACGGGCCCAAGGGCTGTATCTGGCGCTGCACCCACACCTCCTTTCTCGCCAGGTACGGAACCATCTTCTCAGAAAGCCCCGGCAGCCTTCCCTGCCATAGCTCTTCCTACACCTCCGCCACATTCTGCTGAGAACGGAAATGGTCTGACAACTCCATCAGGGGTCGCAAACCGCTCAGTATCGCAGACATCGCTGCAGTCAGCTTCGGCACCGCACGACGCCTCACTTCAGACCCCGAGACCAACAGATCGAGACGCGTTTGCTCAAGCGTCGATCGAGCGGCACCGTGTCTTCATTGAAAAGGAATTGCATGCTGAGAACGACGAGGAACGACTAGAGCTCTTTGCTGAGTTCATCGTCGGCGAGTCGAGGTTCCGACGGGACCGCTATTCAGGCGCCTTCGATGCGATCGGGGCTGGCGAAGTCATGGACTTGACGAGAGATCTATGGCGTTCGAACAAAATGTCTGGGCGAAGAGCCGTCACTCCGAGCGCCCAAATTACTCCTTCATACTCGAGGAGCAAGCAATCTGGATCCGTCTCGGGCGAGTCACCAGACACAAGGCCGTCGGACTCCATGCCTACAACTGCTGTAAGCCCGGCGTCTTCTCGAGGGCAATTCACACCGCACACCGAGCCTGCATCACCTTCCAGTGCATCAAGCCAGCGCGCCCGTGATGCCTCTTGGAGCAACAACTACCATCCTTCGTTATCACCAATTCCCAGCATGGCTATGAGCACAATCCCTGACGAGGAAGACTCAAGAGGACGTTCTGCTAGTCGTTGGTGGGAAAGTGATGACGGGTCGCAAGGTGGAGGCAGGCGACTGGAAAGGACCAAACGAGAGTCGAAGTACATGGGTCTAGTTATGGAGACGCAGGAAAGCTTCCAACAGGGCGATCAAAATCAGCCTACGCCTAAGCACTACCGCGCCAGTTCTAGCAGCAGGCCAACCGCATATGGATTCGACGAGTACCCGCCCGAGAAAAGTGGCTTCCATGATGGCAAAGGGAAACAACCCGCTTCATCTAATTACTTTCCCACACCGACTCCGCCAGCTATCGATCCGCTTAAGCTCGACGTGTCGAGGCTTGTAACATTACCACCACCATACCCACGTCACCATCCTGCTGTCAACAATAATCACCCTGATCTAGCCTCCATTCGTAGCAGCCTACGAACGTTGACCGATCTCAGCGACGTTAAAGCAACAAAAGTCGATTTCGAAACGAGAACAGAGGCACGCAAGGAGTCTGAAAATGCGTCGCTGAACGATCGAAGGGCGCATGTTAGATACAACATCCAGGAAAATTTGCGAAACGGCCAAATGAGTTTCCAAGACGCAGCGAAAGCTGACGCGGACTTTGAGGCTCGTGAGCATCAACATGCACAAGATCTGGTGCAGAACATCTTCGACACGTTTCAGGCTGAGGTCGCAAACACGCTTCATGCTATGCTCTGCGAAAGAGTTACCAAAGTCACGGCTTCTATCGAGCACCTTAAAGGGCGCTTATCCGATGAGGCACAGGAGCTCAACCCCAACCAAACGCAAGAGGAAGGTGACGAGAAACCGGAACTGTTGGAGATGCTTACGCTGCTCAAGTGGCTCTTTGAACTGCGCGAGCAACTTCATAAGGAGTTGTTTGAGCTTGAGAATGAGCGTAACGACCTTTACCGAGACATCATCGTTTTGCCCTATGTTCAAGCCAAGAACGATCAGAAAGTCAAAGAAGCAAGCGACTTCTTTCGTCACGATGCGCAGGACCGCAAGGTGACTTTCGAGAAGGAAATTCTCAAACGTTACGAGGAGTTTCTGGATGTCATCGAGCGCAACGTTACTCGCGGTGTCGAGACACAGCTTTCAGCTTTCTGGGACATCGCACCAGGTCTCCTTGCAATTGTGCAGAAAGTACCACCACAGCTTGACGGATTCGGTATCCTGATTCCAGCTCAGGAGTACAGTGAGAATCCAGCTTACCACGACTTCCCCCTGCAGTATCTCTACACTCTTCTTGCGCACGCAGGTCGTTCGGCGTACCAGTTTATCGAGTCGCAGATCAATCTGCTCTGTTTGCTGCACGAAGTCAAGACGGCGGTTATGACTGCGGGTTCGCGGCTCCTCGAGACGCAGCGACTGCTCGAGGGCGAGGATCTCGCCAGTGTAGACGCTGAGATGAAAGCCATTCGCGCTGATGAAGAGCAACGGCTGACGGATGACTTGAAAGAGAAGGTTGGGCTTGTGGAAAGCCAGTGGGACGAGGCCCTGGGGCAAGGGTTAAAGCAGTGCAAGACAAAGGTTGTCGAGTATCTCACTGAGCAAGGGGGCTGGGACGATAGCCTGAGTGAGTGAGTGGGGCATCGCACGTTCGTTTGTTTGACTCTTTATTGGATTTGAGCACAGATACCCATTCACCTTTTGCATTTGTTTGTAGTCATCAAACGATACACTGACATGAAATCCATGACCTTGTCGTTCTGCCTGCCATCGTTGTCAACTGATGTATGGCACGCTTTCCGTATCACATGTGAAAGTATACGATTCCACGACATAACAGGCTAAATCTTCGCACCACCACCTCTCACTATCGCCTGGTGTTTTGCTTTATGGTTGCTTCAATTCACTCGTGTACCTTAAGGGACCTAGCCCGCGTAAGGTGGCTGCCTACCGTTGTTGACATATGCCGACCGGCAGCGGGGGCCACCGTTTCGCATCGGCCAGTGCGTCTTTGTGCGCCTCCCAAGAACGTATGCAGTACTCAAGGTCACTTCTGGCCTTCGCGTGTCACTTTCTACCGCTTGACGTCAGTGCAGACTCTGTCCAGTCTGACTGCCATTCGTTCGGGTGCAGGAAAGCTCGTTCGTTCACCGCCTACCCCAAATGCAGCTAGTGGCCGCGCACTGACCGGCGCCTCACAGAAAATATCCCACCTGAAAGTGCAGCATACCCTCCAACCTCCCACCGTTTCTCACCACCACACACAAAGCTTCTCCCAAGTCCCGGTCCCCTCACGCGGATCGTCACATAACAGAAAAGAAACAAAAAAATACAGAAAACCACAAAAAAATCCCGTGCGACGCACCCGCCCGCTTCGTCAACCCCTCCACCGTTGTCGTGCGACTTTCTCTTTCACGACCGCCCACTGCACGTAGAAGGAAAACAGCACATTCGCCTGTCCACTCTCTAGGTCTTCTCCAGGACCTTCGGATACAACACATCTCCTCGTTGCAAGTCGTTTTACGCGCAGGTGAGTTCAAACTTTTCTGGCGAAGCGAGCGCACCTGCATGCGTTCCCTGCACCTTCCCGCAAAATTCCACAGTTCACCGCCACTAACACACCACCCAGATACCCACCATGTCTGAAGTCGCCAACACTACCTCTCCCGTCCAGGACGGCGCTGCCACCGCCAACGGTGCCGAGGTCAGCACCCAGGCCCCCGCCGCCCAGGGCGAGGCAACCACCACTGCTGCCCAGCAGGCTCACCAGAACTCCGCCTCCCTCTATGTCGGCGAGCTCGACCCCTCCGTTACCGAGGCTATGCTCTTCGAGCTGTTCTCCTCCATCGGCCAGGTCGCCTCGATCCGTGTCTGCCGTGACGCCGTTACCCGTCGTTCGCTCGGTTACGCATATGTTAACTACAACAGCTCTGAGGACGGCGAGAAGGCCCTCGAGGAGCTGAACTACACCGTCATCAAGGGCAAGCCTTGCCGCATCATGTGGTCTCAGCGTGATCCCGCTCTGCGCAAGACTGGTCAGGGTAACGTCTTCATCAAGAACCTTGATCACGCCATTGACAACAAGGCTCTTCACGACACCTTCGCCGCCTTCGGCAACATCCTGTCCTGCAAGGTCGCCCAAGACGAGATGGGCAACTCCAAGGGCTACGGATTCGTCCACTACGAGACAGCTGAGGCCGCCAACAACGCCATCAAGCACGTTAACGGCATGCTTCTGAACGAGAAGAAGGTCTTCGTCGGTCACCACATCCCCAAGAAGGAGCGCATGAGCAAGTTCGAGGAGATGAAGGCCAACTTCACCAACATCTACGTCAAGAACATCGACCTTGACGTTACCGACGACGAGTTCCGCGAGCTCTTCGAGAAGCACGGAGATATCACCTCCGCGTCGATCGCGAGGGACGACCAGGGCAAGAGCCGTGGTTTCGGTTTCGTCAACTACGTCAAGCACGAGGCTGCCGCTACCGCCGTCGACTCCTTGAACGACACTGACTTCAAGGGTCAGAAGCTCTACGTTGGCCGTGCCCAGAAGAAGCATGAGCGTGAGGAAGAGCTCCGCAAGCAGTACGAGGCTGCCCGTCTTGAGAAGCAGTCTAAGTACCAGGGTGTCAACCTCTACATCAAGAACCTCGGTGACGAGGTCGATGATGAGAAGCTCCGCGAGATGTTTACTCCTTTCGGTACCATTACTTCTGCCAAGGTCATGCGCGATGCTGTCCCTGCTGAGGGTGCTAAGGCCGAGTCCGATTCTGAGGAGAAGAAGCCCGAGGCCGAGGAAGAGGAGAAGAAGGAGACTGAGGAGAAGAAGGACACCGAGGAGGAGAAGAAGGATGAGGAGTCTTCTGATGAGAAGAAGGATGACTCCGCCAAGGCTGGCGACAAGGTCACCATCAAGGGCGAGAAGAAGATCCTCGGCAAGAGCAAGGGCTTCGGTTTCGTTTGCTTCAGCAACCCCGACGAGGCCACCAAGGCTGTCACCGACATGAACCAGCGCATGTTCGACGGCAAGCCCCTCTACGTTGCTCTTGCCCAGCGCAAGGATGTCCGTAAGAACCAGCTCGAGGCCACTATCCAGGCCCGCAACCAGCTCCGCATGCAGCAGCAGCAGCAGCAGCAGTTCGGTGGCATGCCTCAGATGTTTGCCCCTGGCCAGCCCATGATGTTCCCCCCTGGCGGCCGTGGTCAGATGCCCTTCCCCGCTGGTATTCCCGGACAACAGGGTGGACGTGGCTTCCCCGGCGGTTTGCCGCAGCAGGGTGGCCGTGGCGGTCCCAACTCCCAGCAGATCCCTCCTATGTACATGCCCCCTGGCATGGCCCCCGGTGGCTTCCCTGCTCCTTACATGACCCCCCAGTACATGCAGCTCGCGGCTCAGGCTCAGCAGGCCATGGGTGGTCGTGGCGGTCGCGGCCAGGGTCCCATCCCTGGCATGCCCGGTATGCCCCAGGGCCAGATGGCTCCTGCCATGCGCGGTGGTCAGGGCTTCCCTCAGGCTGGCCGCGGTGGTCCTAACGGCCGCCCTGGCCAGGGTCCTCAGGCTGGCTTCCCCCGTGCTGGTGGCATCGACCTGAACGTCCTCAACGCTGCCCCTGTTGGCCAGCAGAAACAGATGCTCGGTGAGGCGCTCTACCCCAAGATCCATGAGATGCAGCCCGAGTTGGCCGGCAAGATCACCGGTATGCTGCTCGAGATGGACAACAGCGAGCTCATCAACCTGTAAGCTACCTTGAACTCTACTCATGACTCGTCACTGACATATCACAGCACCTCTGATGAATCCGCTCTTCGCGCCAAGGTTGATGAGGCCATGAGCGTCTACGACGAATACGTCAAGAACAAGGACGGTGAGGGCGAGAAGGAGGCCCCTAAGGAGGAGACCAAGGAAGAGACCAAGGCTTAATTTCTTTTAGTTGCTACCGAGTAGGACTCGCTCCGTATCACTCTTGATCGACAGCGACCCACGATGGTTTCAACAGCTTCTTAACGGCGAACGGCGCATGGTTCACGGTTCTTACGATGGCGGACGGCTTCATGAATGCACCCAAAAGTTCTGACGATTTCGACGCGATCTCCTCCTTCTCTCGACACCGACCCCTTAGCTGGACGTTGGCTGTCTCCCACTCGATCTACTGAGTTGGGTTTTCACGGTTCCTTAATTTGTTTTGTATCATAGAAGGACGTGTCGCGATGACGAGACACGATATGGGTGGATTGATGGATTTCCAGTATGATACCTCGCAGCAGATGTTACACATCTGGCTGGCTTACGTTCAATCCCGATTGTTTACCGACAGGGTAATGATGGTAGATGTATGGCGGACGGTGCATGATGTGGACGATGACACGACAAAGAGTAGATCTTATGGATGTAGTCGATAGTCCAACAGATCTTTGAACAACATTTACTGGTGGCTGGATATGATTGTGATTCAATTTCAGCTGTTTCGTGAGAACATGATATACTCTATCTCATTGCCTCCAAGGTTTGTATCGCGTTCGGCTCCACTGGAGCTTACATAAGAGACATGAAACGCACGGTATGTAAGTCACACATGGGTGCACTGAAGTTGATCTGTAGTTCCTAGGCCTCAAGCAAAGCTGCGAAATAAATTTATCACGGAACGGCAGGAGTCTTCAATTGTGAGGAGCGACGCACAATTACTCTCGAATGCCCCTTAGAGCATGGTTGGCAATCATATGCATCTATATTTATCCTTGGTAGATCATTGCGTGAAAGTTTAGATATATCATGGGCTTACCCCATGCGAGGCGCCTTCGTACATTTGGCCATATGTGCCGAATCAGAATCTTCTGTACGAAGTAAGTAAAGAAGGTTACGAGACAAGAAGCCAGAGACTTATAGGCATGGTATTGTTGTATTATGTAGACAGATTGATGTTGATCATCATTGATTTACTGAATGGTGGACTGTTTCAATCGAAACAAAGATGACCTCATGAGCTTTGGAGCCGATCAGCCATCGTATGTGCCAGCGGAAACTCTCGACATACGTCCGGTATTGCCGGTTTCCTGTATAATAATGAAAATTTCGGCTTTCTTTCGAAATTTTAGATAGAAGTAGGGCAATAAAGACTTGTCTTGAAGCTACAGTCGTTTGATCTACATGTCAGATGCACAGAGCCATACCGGAATTTCAGCTCCGTTCTAGAGGTAATGTGGCACAACTACAGAGCCTTCAAAGGCCTGCCTCTGACCACGAGGTATAGAGGGCTTAGCGAGCACTTTTCCAACCCATCTTTTGGGAAGCTCAGCAGGAAGATAGGACATCGATGAGTTGTTCACCGATTTCAGAAGTGTGACTGGCACAGAAGCAGCCCAAGAAAACATACGCAACAATCCAGATGCCTCGATCATACACACACCATGTTGTTGATTGGAAGACATAAGAGATTGTATTTTGCTGCATCCAGCAGACCATTTTGAGAACGGCAAAATACGAGAAGTAAATTGCAAGACAGTTAGCCCAGAAACAAACATATCGTTCTTGGTAATATGCTGGTGAAGACCTCCCCAGTTCAACTCAATTCCCATGATTTCGCTCTTGATAAATTTTAGAAGCAGTACAGAGGATATGTTATGCGACGACTCCTTTCAGGGATTGTAGACAGATGGGAATCTTACATTCCCAGAACACGGTGGAAGAAGAGACATCTTAGATGGGAAGCAACAGTCATGTTCTTTTCGTGAGGCACGGAAATCTGAGAAGAAGGAAACCTGTATTCCCAGTCGAAGGCTCACAAAGAGCGCCGGAGAGGTCTGCAGCATGGATCCCATCCTAGGTGGATTGGAAAGATTGGGGAGGATTCAGACATCGAGGGGACGAAAGGCATGGCATTTTACCATTCGCACATTTGGGAGCAGAGAAAGAACATAATGATAAGTGCTGTCAGTTTTGGTCATGTGGCGCCTGCGGTCTGGTTTGAAAGGACAAAAGGCAGTATAAGTGGAAGAAGTGCTGAGGGACGAGCGAAAGGCAGGTCTGTTTAGACCAAGTTTTCAAACAAACGAAAATGCTGGTTGTTATCTACCCTCAACGCCGCGCTAATGTTACGCCATGTATGTAAAAACCGCCGCTATGCCGAACCAGTATCGAAAGGAACCCAATCAATCGGTCTTCTTCCCATCATCGACCTCCGTCTTTCCCCCCTTGGGCTCATCGTCATCTTTATCCTTCTTGCCCTGCTTCTTCTTGCGGTCCTTCCGAAGAGCATCGACAACCTTCTCGTCCTTCTCCTCCTTCATTTCGTCCCACTCGACATCGTACTCGTTCGCAATGGCCTTGATCTCCTTCCTCAAAGCATTACCGTCTTCGATGAGCACCTCCCACTTGCGCAGGTCAAAGCTGTGCTGATTATACAGCTTAGATTGGCGGCGCGAGATGGTGAAGTTCATTGCACTGCGGTAAGAGACTTCGCGGTTGTGGTACAGAAACCAGACATAACCACCAATCAGGGTGGAGAGACCGACGAGATACTACGGAGTAGTCAGTGAAGAGTAGCGCCGAGGTAGATGAGGTGAACTCACAGTGACAGGCTCCATGACGTCCCAACCGAGCTCTGTCTGGAAGGTTAGATAGTAGACCACGCCCCACCATCCTACGATACCGGCGAATCCAGCCATAGCAACCTGCTGTGCTGCCTTGTGCGCGAGCTTGTCGCAGTGCTCCTTAAGCTCGGCCATTTCGCTGATTTGCTTCGATGTCTTCCGCAGACGCATGCGTAGGTAGTATGTGCGGTCGTTGAACGACGGGACACCGACGCGGATCTCTTCTGGCGCGCCTTCAATCTCGATGGCAAACTCTTGTCCACGTGCAGCGTCACGGATGAAGTCGCCGATCTCTGTGCTGCTGGACCAGCGTACAAATTTGCGACTGGAGATCTTGTCACTTGGAGCATCGTGGCCTAGTCCTGAATACGACTCGACACCGCCCTTGCCGTGTCCACCACGCAGCTCAGCAGCTTCGTCAGGTGTCTTGCGATTTCTCATCGTACCACTACCTTCGTCGTCTTGTGACTTGATCTTGCCTGTCTTTACTGTCTTGCCGTCTATACGGTGCTCGTCTACCTGCTCAAAGTCTTCTTCGTTGTGTTTGGGCTCGCTGTCTTCGCTCACAACAGTCTCGCTGGCTTCAGACGCTTGCATGGCATCCTGCATGCTATCTTCTGCGCGGAAGTAAACGTTGGGTATGCGTTCTTTGCCATCCTTGTCTTTGATCGTGGGCAACTCGGCTTGGATGAGACGTTCGAGGTACGAAATGGGCTGTTGAGGGTGGACCAACAGAGCAAGGGGTTCAACATCTTTGCGGTCCGAGTTTGTGTCCCTTGTGGTGAGTGGCAGAATTATCTTGAGCATGCGCGAGGGTGTTGTAAGTAACTTGCCTTTCGTGGTGTCAGCTGAATGCGTTGGGGGTCGTCAAGATTCTTACCCTTGGTCATGGCTCCAGCGCTGCGCTGCCTGGCCACAGGCGGTACATCGCTCCCCTCTCTGTGCCAGGGCGTGCGTATCTGCTTGCCCTTGTCCTCTGCCAGCTTCCGCGCAAAGTCATCCTTCTCCTCTTGAGTTATGTTGTTGTTTAGCTCTGACGCTGGCCGCGCATTCGAATCCTCGTAGCTCCCAACATCTCTACTAGGAAGCTTGACGCTCATACGAGCTGTAACTGCGAAGCTTCTCAGCTGCAACGGTTCTGCCGGACTTCCATGTTGCGGAAGCGCCCTCGCCGGTATGCGAGATAGAAGAGGTGCGTGGAGTGCGCGTGGAGAAGTCGGGATGCGAGAGAACGCTAAAGAGGAAAGTCGGTGCTTCATTGCAGTGATAGGAAGCTACTCAATGCCGTGAAGCCGTGAGAGTCGGGTAAGCCGGATAGCAGCACGTAAACAACGATGTTGAACAATAAGGGGAGCTCTACGCGACAAGCAGGGTCACTGCCGACAATGACGTCATCGCCGTCCGCATCTGTGGCTTGATAGACGCCACATTGTGGCTAGATCTCGACGTATTTGCCATGGCATTGCTCAACTCGAAGTCATAACATAACGTCCAATGATGTGATCACGGTAATACAGCTGCCATAAATCCTTTGAGTGGTGGTTCTATCTTATTCCTTCGCCTGGTCGCAAGCTGCCCTCTATCACTGCATTAAAAAAGAACGCATATTGACTAACGGGCGGATTCCCAGTCCGTCAGGACAACGATGAGAAACACATCATGTATACACAAGACGGGCCAACTGAAAACAGCCATGGCAGCATGAAAGGGATAACAGTCATCAAAGGTTCACTAACAGTGCCTGCGAATAAGACCAAATGAATACTACAGTCCCTACAGAGACAGAACTAAAATGATGACTGTACTACACGGGCTACGAACTCAACTTGCACCCTGGTCTCACCTCATATCCTAGAAATGACCAGTTTCACTCGGTGTCGTACATACAAGCACCCGAAGCCTCGCCACGACCTCTTAGATTCCTTGTACACCAGCCATCATATACGTGTCTTGGCAAATACCTATATCCGGCACACTTCACCCAATTTCCCGCCAATAGCCCACCGCACACTCATTCTCCACATCAATGTTCCCCGAATTGCGCGCTACCAATAGTCTGGGGTAAAAAGGCTTCGAATCGTGTAGATTAAGAGGCGGACTTGGCACTCTGAGCGGGTCCTAGCTGGTGTGCAGGTCGATGGGGCGGCTGGCTGAGTTGAGCAAGGAGTGTGGTGTTGGCTGAGGTTGTTGGGATGGGTAGATGAGATGGGCTTGAGACGGGGAAATATCGCGAGATTACGGAGGGTGGTTGTGTGGGTTTACAAAGGAGCAGTGTAGAGCCTGAAGAAAACATGAGCGGTATTAAAGTGATAACTCCAGTCCTTGATTCAAGATCTCCACACCAGTCTTACAGCCGCTCGATCCCGCAGTAAACGACTTGAACATGTACTCTTCCACCATCCTCCTGTCCGCTATAGCAGGTCTCGCCGCCGCACACCCGCACAATGACAATGTAGCCCGCGCAGCTACTAACACAGCACTTCAGACTACCTTCCCCAAATCTAGCGGCACCTCCGCACTCGCCGCCGCAAAGACACTGGCCGCAGGCTCCTCTTTTGACGGCGGTATGAAGCAGTGGGACCGCAGCACCAACACGTGTTCGGGCCAGACCGAAGGCGGCGACAAGGACGCTGTCTTCATCCTCCAAGACGGCGCTACGCTGTCCAATGCCATCATTGGGCCTAACAATGGTGAGGGCGTACACTGCCTCGGCACTTGTACATTGAACAACGTTTGGTGGGTGGATGTGTGTGAGGATGCTGCGACGTTCAAGCAGACAAGCGGGACGTCGTACGTCAATGGTGGAGGCGCGAAGGGGGCGAGCGATAAAGTGCTTCAGCACAATGGCGGCGTAAGTTCTGGTTCTTCTACGCAGTTCGGCATTCCTCTCCTTCTTCACACACGCAAGGACGCCAGTACTGACGTAAGCACAGGGAACCGTGGCAGTGAAGAACTTCTACGCCGAGAACATCGGTAAACTATACCGCTCGTGCGGTAATTGCAGCAAGCAGTACGCGCGCAAGTCCTCCTTCACCAACATCAAGGTCGTCTCTGGCAAGCTGGTCGCGGGTGTGAATGGCAACAATGGCGATTCGACTACGATTAAGGACAGCTGTTTGATTGACACCAAGTTTTGCGACTTGTACAAGGGCGTCACGAGTGGTGAGCCGACGAAGACGCTGTCAGGCCCGGATGGAAAGACTTGTGCTACTAGTGGGATCAAAACCAGTGGATGCTAGACGACTGGTATGGGGACGGGGCAATGAGGAGTGTGGGTTAGTTGATGACATTGAAGAACATAAGATGGGTTAGCTTTCTCCATGAGGTCTCCAACATGTTGTTGCCCCGTTGCTCTTCATGCCACCGATGCGGTTGTTGCCAATTGTGAGCCTTGCAGAAGCGAAGCAAAGATTCCAGACACTTGATCGTGTGTTGCCAGAAAATTCATTCTCGTATTGCATAGATTAAATGGCAAGTACCTGCCATGCGTTGCCACGTTTTGCACCCGCTGACACATCTGACCGCATGGTGGCGGGATGCTGGCGCAGATCCTCTAAAGACATACCTTGACCACACACCTACCGATATGACAGCACCATGTAATCTGTAACCAGAGAACCAGGTACATGGAATGCGTTGTTGGAGTTATCGATGATGGTGTTGGTCATCCGCGTTTCCGTGACAGATCTGCCTACACATCCGTGCAGTAACTTAGTCGCAGCATTGCTCGCCATCTGCAGGCAAATAACGTTCGGAATCGACGCGCGCTACGTTTTCTTCATGATATCGCAGATTTTCTATACATGATTGACACGTAACCAGGCAGATGTCGACAGGATCTCTGCAGCGTAGTCTGGACTCGTCCGATGTGCATCCCCTGACCGGCAGCTACTGCTGTGCACAGCTGATGGCGATCTCCGTTGACAACCTCCAAATTCCAGGTTCCACACGACCCCGGACACGCTAGGGTTCTGGCTGTGCGACGAGCAACGGTCCGATCGACAGCACGTTATGACATCGGTCCGAACCAGGCTGGCATGCAGCAAACATGCAGGTACGAAACTGTAATAGACAAGCCCTGCAATTGCTGCCAGGAAGATACCTGGTCGCGCCGCGAAAATTCGTAGCCTTGCATTGTCTGGTCTTGCTAGTAGTAACTGCATATCATCGCGTGTCACAAAGCGTAAGGGCTGAGTACAGAGTGGAGATGCTGTTGTGTTTACCTTGTGGCACAACGTTGAGCCTTAAGGCTATGAGGCGATCGGTAGAGACAGTTCTGAAAATGACACGCTCTGCCAACTCTGCTTGAGGGATTGTCAGGCTGCATCCGCCAATGCAGTGATGTGTGTGTAACGACGCAAGGGGCGACAAGCGAAGACAAGCTTAACCGCGCTTCCACGCCGATCTGCGGTGTGTCCTCATAGACGTCCTTCTCCAAGTGGACGATGCACTCTAGATCTCCGAAAGTAAGTGATCTGCAGTATAAATGGCACGGATGACTTCTGGTATGCGCTGGTGCACTCGTGGAGAACGTGATCTACGATCGGCAAAACCAGGTTGCTGGAGAGGTACAACGTGTCGCTCAACGGCGGGTAGCGGTTGATCTACCACATGCCACGTAGCGGCACCCCGGTCAAGGTGTTGCTTTATATACGCGATGGCGTTGTGGGACAATGTGCTGGGACGACAGGATGGAGGTGAGGCAGGTTCGATTGGAGAAGGACGCGGAAATGGACAATGAGACGTCCTGCGACAAGTGAGCGTATTTGTGACTTCCTGTCATACACGGCGACTGCGTGATCGGTCTGTTGGACGCGGTGGATGTAGTGTTGAGACTACCAAAGAAATCTTTATTATCAGCACTGGAGGATTGCTGACTTGCAGCCCGAAATGTGATGCCAGTGGTGGTCCTCATCCATGCCGATATCGGTTAGAGTGTCCTTCATGTAAGGATTGCCCTTGACACCAACAGACGACGTGCCACACCAAAAGCTGACTTCATACAGCTGGTTTCGAAGTGAGTAACGACGCGTTGACCAACTGACTGGCATCCCATATGCATATGCGGTGCGATGCTGACTTAATTGTTCCCGCATGGCAGGTTGGTGGAGATGTGCATAAAGATGTAGACGAAACGTGAGGGTGCAAATTGGATTGGCGTGCCAGCGGCGTCGTCGCAATTAGGAGTCCGGCAAGGCGTCCAGAGGTGGGGCATTGGGTTGCTTCAGGTGCCATTTCCTTTTCAATAGACCGAGAATGCACTGACTTTACAGAGAGCGGGAAAATGAGGTTTCGCGGGGATGCTGCCGCAGTAATTGCGTGACAAGAAGAAAAAGGTCGCCTGTACACATGCAATTATCTCCCTTGCAAACTCGGCTCGTGTATGCAACGACATGGGCCGAATTGGGAGCTGTGGCGTGAGAGGCAAGGTTGTAGTCCTTCTGAATGGTGTGTTTGCCTGCACTGGATGCTATTCCGCTGCGGCTACCCGGCCATTTTGCTAGTGAAAACCCGGGGATAAGGGTCTGCCATTTCGTACATGCACCAGTTGTAGCAAGTCGCTAAACGGCGGTTCATCTTGTGCGACACGGGAAGTAAGCCCGGCCATCCCAATGCTGCTCATCCTAGCCGTCCTTGCAGGCGTTGCCCAGGAAGGAGCAACGGCTGATGCAGCTGCGCGGCACTGGGCTCGTTTTGCGGTATCGCGACCGTCGTGACCGCGTGCTTTTGCTGCTCCTCTCATCTCCATCAATAGCGACGCCGGATGACGCGGTAGCATGCCACAAAGCGCATTTGTACTGTTTCAGCAGTGCGGCAACCCACTTCCTGACGCTGCGTTCTAGTCGATTACCAGATCCAGCACCTTCACCGGACTAGTCGATCGTTCTGACAGGAATCCATTTGCAATCCAGTCGTTGCTTGTCAGATGCGCGGCCACGACGCCAGCCATGATAGCCACTCTTGATGTGCAAGATAGAGGAGGCGACTCCCTGGTGAGGATGGGTGTCGCAGCCGTCGCAGTTCGGCAGCCTCCGCTTCCATTCCTGCGCTTTGGCGTCGCGCTTGAGGTCATCTTGATAAAAGCAACCTCAATTGGTTCTGCGATTGGCGAGCTGCAGCACCTCTCAGGTGCGGCATGCCGCCACTCCACGGTCGCAGTTCCCCAGCCCTGAGTGCTCTGTCGCCGGCAGACTTCGCGCAGGAAGCCGCGCCCGGACACTGTGGGCCGTCGTGGCCGAATGTCTCTTCGCGTGGCCCCGCTTCGCTAGCCAGGAGAGGTGCTGGCCGATCATCACAGCAAGGGTCGGATTGGATACTCAAACGGCGAGACCATCAGTGGACACGCCTGGTCGCCGCCTAGCAAATCCTTATCTTGTTGCAGGATGCAGCAGTTGCTCTACCCATGCTCAGACCATCTGAACTTAAAAGTTCGCCGTGTCCTTCACACTGAAGTCTGTGAAGCCTGGTGCAGATCGCCTTTTCGGCTCCCTTGATACCCCTTGGTCGGCCCTTCCTTAAGGACTTACTCTTCTCCACGACACTCCTCATCCCATCCAGAAATCTTTCGAAATGAGTGGTTTTCTCGAGAAGATGAATCGCGCTGTTGCGCGCTCCTTTGTGGGCAAATACTTCCGGCTCGACGGTTCAGGTCATGTACGATGGCCTTCTCCTTGACTGAGTCTCGATGCATTCACTTACGCTTCATGCAGGCCAAAGAACGCAAAGATGCCCGCTTCTCCACTGAGATTCGTGCTGGTCTCGCGACCTTCTTCGCAATGGCCTACATTATCTCGGTCAACTGTATGGTCCTGACTTGAATCTCAAGAAGCAATGCTCATAATCTGCAGCTACCATTCTCGCTGATACTGGTGGCACCTGTGTCTGCCCGCCTGCCGACTTCGAGATCGACCAGTGCTTGTCCAACCAAGACTACATGCTCTGCAAAGCAGTCGTCAAGCGTGATCTCGTCACGGCTACCGCTGCCATTTCCGCTTTGACTTCCTTTTGCATGGGCCTCTTCGCCAATATGCCCATTGCCCTTGCGCCTGGAATGGGTCTGAACGCCTACTTCGCCTACACGGTCGTGGGCTTCCACGGTGGAGGTAAGTCAAGTCACACTGATCGCCTTCTTCGTTTTTGTATTACTTTTTGTGATACATGTCATCTCCTCCCAGCCTGGCTCCATTACACAAGAATTTCCTTTTGAAACTTGCACTAATTTCTTTTCAGGAATGGTCCCATTTGAGGTCGCATTGACTGCTGTCTTCGTCGAGGGCTTCGTCTTCGTGGGCCTCACTCTCCTCGGTATCCGTCAATGGCTTGCAAGGTATGCTCCCATCCATCGTCTTCCATTTTCTTTTGGCGGCATAAATCTGTGCGCCAGGTTTGCACCTCGGCGCGGTTCGGTCCCACTTGGACCCCATCACTGGCGTATTCGCCACACGTCACTCTCCACAGAGCCAACGCTGATTTTGTTTTGTACAGAGCTATCCCGGCTAGCATCAAGCTCGCCACAGGTGTCGGAATCGGACTTTACCTCACAATCATTGGACTTACGTACTCCGCCGGTATTGGTCTGATTACAGGTGCTACATCAACTCCCCTCGAGCTTGCCGGATGCGAAGAGCAGTACAAGCTTGAGGATGGCGTCTGCCCGGGAAGCCACAAGATGCGCAACCCGACCTTGTGGATTGGCATCTTCTGCGGCGGTGTCCTGACCGTCATGTTGATGTTGTATCGTGTCAAAGGCGCCATTATCTTCGGTATCTTGCTCGTTTCGATCATCTCCTGGCCGCGCCCCACATCGGTCACTTACTTCCCGTACACTCCGCTCGGTAACGACTCATTCGACTTCTTCAAGAAGGTCGTCACCTTCCACCCAATTCAGAAGATCCTTGTCGTTCAGGAATGGAATGTCTCGCAATACGCCGGCCAGTTCGGTCTTGCCTTCATCACCTTCCTCTACGTCGACATTCTTGACTGCACAGGTACCATGTACTCGATGGCGCGTTACTGCGGAGCCATCGACGAGCGCACTCAGGACTTTGAGAATTCTTCGATCGCCTACACCATCGATGCCATGGGTGTCACCATTGGCTCTTTGTTCGGCTGCTCCCCAGTGACTGCGTACATCGAGTCTGGTGCTGGTATCTCTGAAGGCGGTAAGACTGGTCTCACCGCGATGGTCACTGGTCTCTCCTTCTTCATTGCCATCTTCTTCGCGCCTATCTTCGCCTCGATTCCTCCATGGGCCACTGGATGCACGCTTGTCATCGTTGGTTCCCTGATGGCGCAGTCGGCCAAGGACATCAACTGGAAGTACATGGGTGACGCTGTCCCCGCCTTCCTCACCATTGCCATTATGCCCTTCACATACTCCATTGCTTACGGTCTCATCGCCGGTATCTGCTCATACATTCTCATCAACACCCTGGTGTTCATCATCGAGAAGTCTTCTGGTGGTCGTATTGTGCCCCCCAACAAGGAAGAGAAGGAGCCCTGGACATGGCGCATTCCTGGTGGCTTTATGCCCCCGTGGGTTCAGCGAATTGCCGCCGGAAAGAAGGACTTCTGGAAGCGCGATCCCGAAGATGAGGGCATTTCTGCCGGCCAGGCAAGCGAGAACAGCTCGACGCACAACTCGGCTGAGAAGCAGTACATCCAGGATAAGCAAGCTGCTGGCGAGAAGATCCTGTAAGCTGTTTGTTCTGTTCATAGACTGATTATTTCGGCAAGAGTTGTAAGCGTCGCCTATAGTTGCTTTGGCGGTGTTCTGTTTCATTGATAGCATTGCATTTGGTAATGCGTGGGAGCCAAAGTAGATACCCTCACTTTTAATTGAGTTTGCACATGATAATGATCATCGTTGTTTATAACATGGGTCTCGCCAGATGCTACGATGGTCGAATGTCAATTTCACACGCAGAAACACCGGCGCGGACGCTACAAACCTTCAGGCGGACTGATCCGCAGCAGTATCCGCCAATATTACCCGCCGAACTGCCTCTCCAGATACCCGCACATACCGCCAAGCGCATTGGTGACAACAGGCAGACATGTGTTGATCTGTGTCGTATGGTGAGGATGCAGGTGGACGGCTGATAGCACGTGGCATCGGCAGCGGCAGGAGGGCATCTGACCGAGAGGGCTGAAAGCGGCCAGAGGTCGGAGCCTCGGTGGCCGTTCGCATCATGCAGGGCCGAGGCCCACCTCATCCCACCGCTGGACTTTTGCTTGGAGGGGCGGTTCCGCACGTTGACTCGATCTCCGACATCTAGACATTCCAGGACATCTAGACATTCACATGCACCATCAGTGATCTTGATAAGAGCAGGAACCCCACAGTAGAGCACCTAAGCAATTGACGTTACTGCCACCTTCGACTTAGGATACATTGCCCACTGCGGAAAGCTCCGGCATCGCATTACCAAAGCGCCGAGATTCTTTCTAAGCATTGCCAATCCACCACCGACAGCATTGCGACGAACGGATAGAACCATTCCGAGCATCTTTATTATACAATAGCACATTCGCACATTCGCACAATCGCACATTTGCACATTCACACGTTCGCACAGTCGCACACATAGCACCAACCTCACAATGCCCGCTGAACTCAACGGGCTCCCCGCCAATGGCACCGCCAACGGCATCAACGGTCATGCAGACGAGCTCTCGAACCCCACACCAGCAGACGCAGCGTTCGACTCGATACCAGATGTTGTGGCAGCATTCGGTCAGCCTGGCACACCTCTTTTTCCGGCGCACAGCAATTACTAACATGCCCCAGCCAACGACGAGTTCGTCATTGTCCTCGACTCGCCCGACCGCGAAAACGAAGGCGACCTGATTATCGCCGCCGAGTCACTCACCCCGGAAAAGGCCGCCTTCATGATCCGCTACAGTTCAGGCTACATCTGCGCGCCGCTCTCTGTCTCGCGCGCCGCAGCCCTGCACCTCCCGCAGATGGTCGCCGACAACGCAGACCCCAACCGCACCGCGTACGCCATCTCCATCGACGCAGACAACGACAGCGTTAGCACGGGCATCTCGGCCCACGACCGCAGCCTCACGTGCCGTATGCTCGCAGACCCTAACGCCAAGGCCGGCCACTTCAGACGGCCGGGGCATATTCTGCCTCTGCAGGCGCGAGATGGCGGCGTCAGGGTGCGCAGGGGGCATACGGAGGCTGCGGTGGATCTGTGCAGGCTGGCAGGCAAGCAGCCGGTGGGTGTAATTTGCGAAATGATCAACGATGGTGAGAGTGTCGATGGGCGGCCAGAGCTGGTCGGTGGGGGTATGATGCGGACAGATGATTGTCTGAAGTTTGGCAAAAAGTGGGGGATTAAGGTCTGCACGATCGAGGACATGGTTAGGTGGATTGAGGAGAATGAGGGCAAGTTGCCGGTGCAGGCGGTGTAGTGGGGAGAGATGGTGATGGACAATGTGGTATGGGACTGATATGCATGTACATGTATCTGTTACGCATGTTTGGGAGTGTCTGGTCATTCTCGGCTCAGTTATGAAGTATGGCATTGAGGAGATGCCAGTATCGCGCAAGCATGTAAATCAAGTCCGCAACAAAACCCTCAAACTTCAGCGCTGTCAAGTGAAGTAGATTTAGATTCGGCACCGTCATAAAATGTACCAAGCCCTGGTACTCTTTCAACAGCGGACCACGAAAGCGTCCACGTGTTTTGGCGATGAATCCCACGCGTCCCACGCGTCACCCACAACACCACACCGTCAACCCCACAACACGCACATTACCACCACAAAGAAAAGCAGCCCACACCCCACCATCCAACGAACCACCCACTACATCCTCCCGCTACACCAAAATCCCCCAATGTCACGCGACCCCCGCCGCACCTCCACAGCGCCAAAGCGCACCTCCCTCCTCCCGCGCCCCAGCAGCATAGCAATCGACCCCTCAGCCCTCATAGCGCAACACGCCCAACTCACAGGCGTGCACCCAATCACCATCGGTCCCAGCGCGGTGCTGCATCCGCACGCGAAGATCAACAGCTCCGTGAGCGTGGTTATGCTGGGTGAGGGCGTTGTGTTGTATGAGCGCGCGAGGGTGGGGGGGTTAGAGGAGGAGAAGGGGGATGCGGGGTTGGAGAAGCTAAGAGGGGCGAGAGAAAGTGTTGGGGGGAGTGTGAGGGAGAGTATGAGGGGGGAAGGAGTGGTGCTGGGCAGGAATGTGGTGGTTGAGACCGGTGCGGTGGTCGAGGCGAGTGAGGTGGGGGAGGGGAGTGTAGTCGAGGCTGGGGCGGTTGTGGGGAGGGGTGCCGTGCTGGGAAAGGTACGTTTGCATTCATCTTTCATGAGCGGTTATAGTTGCGCCTTTGTTAGGGTCGTTGAGGACAATCTTACTAACATGGTCGTAGTATTGCACTATCTCAGCAGCTTCTGTTGTGCCGCCGTACACAACCCTGCCAGATTACACGGTTGTGTTCAGTGGCTCCCAGACGCGCCTTGATAAGACGCTCCAGCAGCGCCCGGATATACTCGATGCGAAAATGGCGGTGCACAAGAAGCAGCTGGATATGTTCAGGCGGCTAATTGCGAACAACATTGCCAAGTGGACGGGATGAAAGACAAGAAGCAGAAGAGACGAACATCGACGTAGAGCTGGGGTCTTCCAGTCACTCGCGTTGCACTTGCACGGGCCCGACAAGAAACATAGTACGCACCTTTGAACCTTCCCAGGCATACTCGGCCATCTAGTTGATTTTCAGATACGAGCATGTTCAGAGGATGCTGCCAGATCGGATTTCAGTGATATCCCAACCTCAGGCCAAAGGCCTGCCGGTCGAGGTCGTCAAGATAAGAAGCAGAAGATCCTTCGCCGCAGACACATGCAGCCATTTCGGCTCTTTTTGTATGCATTCAGAAAAACACCATAGGTACTTTGGTGGGAGCTTTTGGAGCTAGAGAGCCATTTGCGTGATTTCTGCAAGTTGAAGAGGAGAAGTGAGCTTTGGGCGCGTGCAGAAGACAGACCGCGTATGAATAGAATTGGACATCTTGTGTATAGGTGGATAGCAGAGCACGGGAGGACATGTTCTCTTGCAGAATGAAATACGTAGAAGGTTGTGATACATAAAGGATCATGGAGGGGAGTCTTCCGGTAGTTTGCTAGACATGTTTATTTTTGTTTTGTCTCGGAAGGTTACTTGGGTCTCGATGAGCACTTCTAAGGGGAAGCGAAAAAAAAAAGATGTTGGGCAGTTCGTCGGGTACTTCTCCACCCTGTTTGGCTGTTGGCTTTGCAGGTGCTGGAGGTACTCAGCGTGGGCAGCCCATCCCATCCAGATCCCCATGAAGTATCTTGGATTAAACTGGCATAGCGGGTCTATTCAATAGATTGTTTCATCCGGGCCAAGGTAGCTTCAGTGGTATAAATGCTCCTTTTCGATGGTCTTGACATATTCGCAGAACCCTCCAATTGAGGACCCTCACCGACCATTCTCCCCTTGCATCTCACTCCTCCAGCTTTGGTACAAACTCCTGTAGCCTCCTCAAACTCTCCTCATACACCGGCAATGCCTCCTTCAACTTCTTCCTCGCCTGCCGCTGGCCTACACTCAATTGCTGATCATCCGCCAGCAGCTCCTCCATAACCCTCACGAAATTTAGCAGCTCCGCCTTAATCTCGTTCAAAAACCAACGTAAAACCGGCTTCAGCCTACTCTCCAAATCTGAAACCACTGCATCCTCATAGCGATCGACGATAGTGCCACCGTTCCACCCATTAGTCACCAGGTAGCGAGTAAGTGCAGCCACTTGGCGCGAGTACTTGCCAGTGCCGGTCTTCTTTGCAACCTTCTGGTAGATCGGCACCATGAGTGAAGCAATGAGACAGCCAACATCTTCCTCTGTGGTCGCGAAGCGGTGAGTGGCGCGCACCACGCGGTGGAGCTGGAACTCAAAGGACCCGGACTTGGTGAAGATTGCGTGTTCAAGCTTGCGCCACTCGCGATGGAAGCTGGCTTTGAATGGTGTCTGGTCAGACGATTTTTCTAGCGCGATAAAGACGTCGTTCATGCAGTCGTTGATTCTGCTTGACATCTGCTTCCATCCAGTCGCGAAGTGAGCGGTCGTGTTTTGCATGAAAATCGCGATAGCCGGCTCCATGCTTTCCTGTAGTTTCTGGTTCCAATTTATGCGCATACCTTGCAATGCGCGCGCCTTGCTATTGGCAATAAAACCGTTGTCGCGTAAGGCTTTGCTGAAAGAGGCGACTAGCACCGGTCCTTGAACCGTTTGCTGCCATTCAGTTACGACATTACTGATCAAACCCAGTTGCTGCTCTGAATCTGTCTGGTACGGCCATACACGTAGAGACGGCAGCAATTGCGTGTTAGCGAGCTCCCTGAGATCAGTATACAGCATGGGTATCTGCTCTTTAGCGAGTTGCTCGCAGAACGCAGAATAGCCGTTCTCGTCTTGAAACTTCTCAAGTACACGAGTACCGCTATCAGCGATCTCGGCCATAGTCAGGTGGACGTGATTCCAGAGGCGCTCGTAGTTGCGACTACCAGTCAGGCCCAACAAATACCGCTTCAAGTCCGGGACGCGTGTGTCACTGACGCTCATAGCTGGCGGGCGTAGTCGACATGGGTCTAGCCACTCAAGATACTGTGCTGCAGATATGGCGAAAACAGCAAGGCTGTTCGGCGCATCAGGATCGAGTGCGGCGTACTTCGTGACAATGTTGTGTTGAAGCATATCCGCTCGCTCGCGAATCATAGCGTTCATGGCCACTCCCTGCAAATACGTCAAGTACGCCCGCCTTGCTTCGCTTTCCTGGATTACCGCGGCTCTACTCTGGCAGGCCCTAATCGTGACATATGGTTCGTTGACAGAATGGTGTATACGATCGTTCACGTCTTGAACGCCGCTCATGAAAATGGTCTTCAAGTGTAGAGTTAGTACCTACTCAGGAGCCAGGAAAACACATGCACCTACGTCGATCTTGTTATAGATAACAACCGTATTCTTGAAACCATGCGCTCGGGTCGACTGCCTAATCAAATCGTCCAAGTCAGCATCCTCCAAGCCACGCTCAGGTCGATCGCAGATGATCAGCTCGACGTCGACGTTTCTGCGAATGGCATTTGCTCTCGCGATGCGGTCCTGGTTGATATCCCGAAGGCCTTACCGGGTTAGCACGAGAATTCCGTAGTAATCAACACCTTTGAAGCCTACCTGGTAAGTCTATAAATGTCAGCCCTGCTCTCAGAAGAGCAGAACCTGTCTTGATCACGAAGGAATCAACGAATGGCGCCAAACTGTCCGCCAACTTCCGAGGCTGGTCGAGTGTGTCATCCTCAACCGCCACGTAGGAGAGCTTGCGGTCTCGCGAGGCGTTTGAGTACGAGATGCGCTCTTCAATGGCATCGACACACATACGCAATAGCTCGCCATTGACAATTATCTCTGGTCTCAATAGAGACTGCAATACAGGAGCTGACTCATTGTTGTTTGCTGTATCGAAGGCGATCTCGAAGAATTCTAGGGCTGTAGATGCATATCGACGGCTGTCGTCATCTGTGGGATCGCTGTCTGGGCCGTAATGGTAGTCGTAATATCTTTTCACGTGATTTTCGGCCATGGTAGCCAGCGTAGCTGCATCGAATAGTTCAACATCAACATCGCTAATAGTTGCGGTGTCGGAGATTTCAGGGTTCAGCACGATCTTGGTAGGGTAGAGCGTGCATGAACGTCCTTCGGCGGAGCTCTTGGTAATGTTCGGTCGGTTGAACAGGGCTTTGTACAAAAAGCTTTTGCCCACACCCGCTGGGCCAACGGTGGTTACAACCAAAGGCTTGAGTGCACCAATTTTCCGCCCTTGTTGGGTGACTTCGCGCTGGTTTGCCATTTCCGTGTCGTCATCTTCGAAGCCTTGCAGCGCAATCCAAAGGTCTCGTAGTGCCGCATCGATGTCGCTTTGTAGCGCAGGCACATCTAGGCGAAAATATGGATGATGTGGCAATGACTCTTGTGTGGGGTCGTGAATCTCCATTACGCCAGAGACAGCCGCGTTGTCCTGAGATCGGTCTGTCGCGAACGCTTGCGGAGAAAGTATAATTTCAACCTCATCTTCGTGCAGTGTCGGTGCTGCTGCATGTTCTGGCACCGACGGTGACTTTTCCGGCACGAATAGACTGTCTGGATCGTGGTTGCTCATATTGAGTTTGCGCCTAGATCGGTGATGATGTGCTATCGTTGAGTTGTCGTGAGCCCAAGACGAGAGGTTGCTGGCTGGTGGAGAGCTGCGCTGAGTCGAATACCGTGGAACCAGATGCCTGCAAAGCGCCAGTGCAGTAACCGCTGAAAGGTTGAGAAATGGACACGCAACAAGATACAAGCTTTGTGTTGGCCATCGTCGCATTGAGATAGGCGCCAGCGCAGCCAGAGTGGGGGCGACGTACGCCTGAAGTGAAAGACGGGACAGTATGGCTCCAGCTGTATGTGGTACTGCGACTCTGGCATGATGTTGCGTGGGGCCAGTGTTGTGGAAACGATTATAGAGGAGAGGGCTCTTGATCGCGTTGATCTTAAGAAGTATCCCTACTCTAAGAGGCAGGTATGATGTCTGTGCAAAGAGAAGCGCGTACAAGCATGATACTTATTTCATGACTTGTTCAGCCAAGATGTACCACTTTAACAACTTACCCAACACACCATCTTAACTCTCACACCCACTGAAGAACGTAACTCGTATCACATTCCCGTCATCTTATCCTACCGAGGTATCTCTTGTTTACGCACCACTACCAATACACAGCCAAAGCTAACACGGGTCTACACAACAACCACATTATCGCCATCGCCCTTCTTCGATGCAGTCGTATCCGGTTTGTGTTCCTTTCCTGGACTCAAGCGGCCCTCGATATCAAGCCTGCCAACAAACTCGTCTTCAATGCTACCCAAGCTACCATCATCTGAGTCACTTTCGATGTCTTCAAACATCTTCGCAAAACGTTCATGCCCTTCTCGTTCCTCCTGTTCTTGTGTTTTTCCGCTTTGCTCGTGCTCGCCGCCGTCATCGATGTTCTTCCCCTCGAGCTCAGCTTTCCGTTGTGCAAGGCGACGGGCGAATTGTCGGCGGGCGCGTGAAGGTGGTATTTGCAGAGGTGGTGGGATTTTGGCCTTCAACTGTTGTTAGCGACGACCGACTAGACAACGACGAGCTGATGAGTGAGGCGGAAACAAGACCGAAAAAAATGGTGACAAAATTAAGAATCATTCAGAAAGGAAACACCTGCGACGACGGATATTGCTACAGGCACCATACCCCCGTTAAGGGTAGTATGTACAGAAAAGATAGATCATCCCAACACCCAGCATTTGCATACCTCGCAGCTCGAACTGAACAGCACGTAAATGGACAGGAATAGAAAAGAAACGCACCAAGCGCGTAAACAAGATCGTGTTGTGTTGGCTCGGATAGGGTTCGGATGGAGACGAATTTATCGGTAGTCCATATCAGCATCGTCAAATGAGACTTCACCCACTTGTTCGGAGTCGTCGACAGGTCCCTGTCGTTCCCTATTGCCATCGTCGTCCTCCATGTCTTCATCTTCTTCGTCACTCGAGTTGGTAAACCCGCTGAGCAAGGATCCACCACCGCTGAAGGTGTACCCACCACCTCCGGTGTCACCTTGTTGGGCGAGGTCCATGCTATCGAGGCCGACAGTACCGTTGTTGCCAATGCTGGCGTTTGAGAGGCCGCCATCCCCACCAAACCCGGACGCAGCGTTCACCGCATTGAGTACAGCTTGCCTGGGTCCTACGCTCATGTCGGGCCGAACGCCTCCAAGAATTGCGTTGTCCCTCTCACGTGTGTCTGAAAGGACATGCTCAACATAGTATATCCATTCTTCACTCTGGACTTTCTCGACCACAGCTTGCGACAATATCTCTGTTGGATGTCTCTCTGTGAACTTGAGCACCTCCTCTGCAATGAGAGTGAGATGGCCCATGTAGCCCAGCCTCATGTGGGTCTCTTGCTGAGCCTTGTCGCTGGCTTGCTGGCCCTCGATGATGCGCTCGGTGATTCGGCCTGTCTGGAAAAGGTCAATCGCCAGTGATCGGTTGTAGCCGTGCTCCATCTGGCCGTTAAATACTTGTTGTACGACGTCATACACAACATTGTGAAGGAAGTTGTTCCACGGAAAGCGGAAGAAGAAGTCCTGTACACGTTAGAAAGATCGATGAGAAGCGAATTGCGCAGCCCTACAAGAATGGTCGGAACGACCTTGTTCTCCACAAAGGTGATCTTTAGAAGATCGCCGACAACAGGAGTGCCATCGATGTCAGTGACGTATTGTTGGTCGTCCAGATCACCACCTCCAAACACTACCGAGTGTGCGCTTGACGCCTCATCTATGGGTGTTGCCTCTGCAGTGTCCTGTGGCGCAGGTGATGTGAATTTGGATGTATCGACTTTGGTGGCCTCACTGTTACTCTCGCGATTCTTACCCGCGAAAAGTGGCGCCGGCTTATCAACATCATGCGGGGACAACGGCTCCGGCTCTTCTGTGGTCTGGTTCAGTTGTTGTGTCAGAAGAGAAGGAGTAGTCTTTGGCTCGTCGTCTTCTTTGGGCGCTTCGGTGGGCTCTTCCCTATCTCCCATAACAGTATCGTTATCGAGGTCAAGACCTCCGACCTTAGATGTCAGCCCTGATGATGTTGGTGATTCAGCATCGTCGACGGCCTTCGCCGGAGTGGTCGCAGCGGGTGATGGTGCATCTTTCGGCGGCGTGAGTGGCTCTTCTACGAACTCGCCATCACCTTCGCCCGACTTCTCGGCGGGCGACTCCTTGGATTCCGATTTGGGCGATCGTTCTAAAGGCTCGCCAATCTGCTCTTTCTCAGTGGCCTCGATCGTGGCTACGGCGACTTCCGGCGCAGTCACCTTCTCAAAGTCGTCTTCCGAGTTGTTCTGTACCTGCAGCGGTTTGATCTCTTCAGCCGAGTCTACAGAAGGCGCGCGTGCATGGGTGAAGCCTTGACTATCCACACTGGTGGAGAAGTCGCCAAGGTTGGCGGAGTTACCCGATGTCAGCTTGCCCTCAGCCTTGAGGCGTTCGCGCTCAGCGTCACGCCTCTTGACCTCGGCCTCGCTTCCACGTTCGTTGAGAAGAGCCATGTTACTGCAATGCAGCAGTTCGGCCATGAGCTCGCACGTTTTGAACCGGTCGAAGCCTAATGGCTCAATCTTCTCTCCGAATGCTGTCTTTAACTCCCGCTTCTTGATCGCCGTGGATCCGTCGTTTTGAACAACGACTCTGCTAGAGCTATGCACCAATTCCATGAACTGCGGGATGTTGTTTGCGAACTGACGTAGCAATGTGCCCAGGTAGATAGGGTCTGAGTTCTTAGGTACGGGTCCAATCTGATTCTCCAAATCGTAATCGGAGTTGTTCTTGCGGATGACCTCGATTATTATCCCGACACCCACTGTCAGAGGGTTGCCACCGCGCAGCATGTACTCGATCAGCTGCTTCAGGCATGCCTCGGAGACAAGCTGACGCGTGAGCTCATTTGGTCCAATCACCGACTGGTCCTGGGTCGTTGCATTTGCAGATATCGTAATAATGGCTTTCAAGAAGTCACCAGCTGATGTTTGAGTCGATGTCGAGTAGTCAGGTCCGAGGAAGGCAATCAATCGGGGCACAATGTCTTGCTGTTGTAGCCACTTGGTTGGTTAGTAGAGGGATCTGTGTATTGGCGGAGGACAACCTACATCAACAATTCCTTGGCCTCCCTCGCTCTTCTCGAGGCTGATAATCTTGAGGAGCAGATCCATGATGACGGGGCAGTCGACATGCTGGAGCATGTCTGTTACAACATTGTCGAGAGACTTGAAGAAGTCCAGCATCTCCTCCATCTTGCGGTCCAGCAAAGACTCATTGACCTTGGTGAAGTAGCCAGCCTGCACCGGGTCGAGCGGTGCAGGCTGCTTGATGTACGCCCAGAACTGTTTCAGCGAATCTTGGTTCTCCAACACAGCCTCTGATATCGACCAGACTTCAGACGAGAGGATCTCGCAAGAAACACAGGCGTACTTCATGCGCTGCCTTTCCTCTTTGCTCTCGTCTCCATCGCCAGCGTCCGACTTGGCTGTAGACGCCGAACGCGCCCGTCCTGCGACCTTGCCGAAGAAGCTCTGTCGGCTGGGACTACCAACCTCGCCAAGTGTGTCGCCAGGGGCGCCCTCTCCCGGCGAGTCGGGTTGCTTTGGGGCGGTGACATAGCGCAGCAGCCGTTCGAGGACGTTCTCGTCGCGCAGGTACTCGATCAGCTTTGAATTCTGCTGCTTCAGCTCCTGTATCAGGTCCGACTCGTCCAGCAGCTCCTCGACTGTGACGTCAGGCTTGTCGAGGATGCTGTCCAGCGACGACAGCTGTGCGTACCCGCCGAAGCGCCAGAACATGATTGCTGTTGTGGTGGCTGCTAGCGAAGGCGGGGCAAGGAGTCGAGGGAGCGAGACTCGAGCGCAGCAGGCGATTTAGCGGGGCACCGAGGGTCGCTCGCTCATGGGATGGAAGGGGCGAAGCTGCGCAATGGGGATCTGTTAGCGGACGGCGCTGTGTCAGACAACAGACGCGCGTGGACGTGGTTGCAGGGCTCCAAGGCTGGAGCTTAGGCGCACGAGCGCAGACAGTCGACACATACCTGCGGGGGAAGGGAATATGCGAGCACAAGCCAGGCACAACTCAGATCGAACACCAGTCCATGCACGAAAACGAGGGGGAATCGCGGGCTTCTTGCAGATTACAACTGTGGGTGGAGGTGAATGGACCCTTCATTCCCGGCGGCACGATGTGCTGATGGTGCTGTGGAGCATGGATTCAGCGGTTCACAAGCGTGGCGCAGATCGGGGAGGTGCAGCAGCCCTGGCCTGCTTTCGCCAGACGGCGCAGTGGGTTCAGGGGTACGACCAGATGGCCCGCAGACCGGTCAGCAGGTTCAAGCAGCCTTCAGTCTTTGCAATTTGCGTCCCTCTGTCTCGATGAGCCAGGCGATGAGGGCGCTGCTGCACGTGACCGATGACGCTGCCGCTGCCGCTGCCGTTGCCGTTGCGGTTCGTGGAAAGCTCCAGCCACCGGCTGGTCATTCGCGACTGCCTTACACTTCGACCCCGCCAAACATCCTTCCTAAACGACGCTTACAAACACCACTACGCATAACACTGGGCAGGCTTTCTTGTAGACATACGCGCCCATCATGAACCGCCTGTTTGGAGCAAAGAGTACGGCCCCGAAGCCTACCCTCAACAGCGCCATTTCCAACGTAGGCCCACCATAACTCTACACCAAACGCGCCCCACATTGACCTTTTGTAGGTCGACACCAGGATAGAGTCACTCGATGTCAAGCTTGCCAAGCTCAACGCCGAGCTGTCTGCCTACCAGCAGAAGCTCGCAAAGATGCGCGACGGCCCGGGCAAGACGGCCATCAAGCAGAAGGCGCTGAAGGTGCTCCAGCAGCGCAAGATGTACGAGTCGCAGCGGGACCAGCTGCAGGCACAGTCATGGAATATGGAGCAGGCTGGAATGATGCAGGACAACCTCAAGAACACCATGACTACGATCGACGCCATGAAGACGACCACCAAGGAGTTACGGAAGCAGTATGGCAAGGTCGACATCGACAAGATCGAGAAGCTGCAGGATGAGATGGCCGATCTTATGGATATGGGAAACGATATCCAAGACGCCATAAGCCGGAGCTATGATGTACCTGAGGACGTTGATGAGTCGGAGCTGGACGCAGAGCTGGAAGCGCTGGGGGATGAGGTCGACTTTGAGGGTATTGGCGAATCGTCAAGTGTGCCTGGGTTCTTGACAGAAGACACTGCTCCACCGACCTTCATTGACGAGGCGCCTGAGCCGAAGGTCAAGGAGGCTGCTGGTTGAAGTGAGCAGTATGCTACGACACACACTTCCCGCTTCGAGCCCGCGCTTGAACCTGCCTTACTGCCACGCCTCTCACGCACTGGCTTCCCACAAAGACCCAGATGTTTGACGAGTACCGACATTGCACCACAGGGTCTGTGAGAGGTGTCAATGGCAAGGCCGTGACGCTATGACCGTGGAACACCGCCAGGATTGACGGCGATGCGAGGCTTGGGTTGGTACGCGCAGAAGATTCTGGCTGCCGATCAGATATCAAATACTCCCACTTCGATCAGACTATGAACACGGCACCAGCGGCTGACTTTTACTTTGCGATTGCAGTATATCCATAATCAAAATGGTGGCTACTTGTTCATACATGTACTGAAGCGAATCATTCACATCAACTTACTTGACCAGACTGACGGCCTGTCCATCAGGCCATCTGCAGGTCACGATCCTAGAAACCCTCGTCATCAGAGCTCTCCCACACCTCCCCATCGCTCAGAACCGCCATCTCGCCAGACTTCCGGACATGCAGTCGATTCCAATCCACCGACCACGTCACGAGCAGCCGCTCTTCCTGCTCTTCCTCCTCTCCGCGCTCCCCCTTCTCAGCAGTCTCCCCTCCACCATCACCGCCTGTCTCCCCAGACCCTTCCTCCGTCCTACTCCCCTCGACACCACGCACCCCGCCCTCAACCTCTGGCACATGCACCGCCATACGCGGGTACCTCTCGCCGTCCCCGACCTCGACCCCCACCTCAACCCTTCTCCTCATGCACTCGGCGCGCTTCACCAGCTTCCCCAACGGACTCTTCCTTCCCTGATACAACCGCCCCACCTCGCGCCGGACACTCATTACCTCGCGCGGCAGCGGCGCCTTGCCCTCGGCCGTCTTCACCTGCCCCTGCGCCTGTGCCCTATTCACCCTATTCATGCCCCGCGTCAACCCTGCGTATTCGTCGCAAGTCCACTGCTTGCCGCTAAACGCATCGAGTCCGTACTGCTGCACCCAGCTGTTGACGTGGGCGTAGACGACGTGGCGTTCGCGGACGGAGAGGGGGCCCTGGCGGTGGCTGCATGTGGTGGGTGGGCGTGGTGACATGGGGGGGTCGTAATGGTAGAAGTCAGGGGAGTTGCTGTGGGGGGTTAAGTAAACGGTGAGTGGAGGGATGTGGTTATATGCGGGTCGGGGTTTGTCTGGTCAGGGGGGTATGTATGCAGGGCCTTAGGGGACAAGTGAAGGGTCGAGGGACAGTGGAGGTGGTGTATGTTGTGAGTGAAAGCTGACATTTGGGAATCGAGATTCGAGACTAGAACAGGAGGAGAGCCGTTGAGTCTTTCCACTTCACAATGCTTTTGATTGGGGTTGGGTTCGGGTTAGAGTTGGAGGAGTGCAAGTCTGCGAATTATGGTTACTACATTGTGTTTATTGCATTAGGCCAACGACTTCTATCTATATCCATCTTTTCCCTCCTCTGACTCCCCACCCTCTGCGCGGAACCCGTCCTCTCTTCCCCACCTCGCTCCCTCCCTACCGCGGCCCAAACGGCCGGGGCCCCAAAATCTGCCTCTTCCCTCCAAAGCTGATGCCGCCTCTGTTCTGCGAATCGCCACCCATGTAGCCGTACTGATTGACGTCCCAGCTCTGGCCCTGGCCTGTGCCGGCGTTGGGATCCTTGGCCGCGCTGGCCAGCTCGCGCTGCGAGGCCTCCCACTCCTTCTGGCGCTCGCGCTCGCGCTCCATCTCGCGCTCGAGCAACGACTTGCTGGCCCAGCCGCGGTCTTTGGTGGTTTGCTGGCGCTCCTGGCGGCGAGCGTCTTCGAGGCGCTGTTCGTTTGTGCTGGTGGATTCCTGCGGGGCGAAGGTGGTGGGTTTGGGTGCTACGGGGGCTGGGTTTGAGGCAAGGAAGCGGTCGGTTCTGCTGGGGGCTGTGGAGCCAGCCGAGCCGGTCGAGGCTCTCATGTAGGCTGCTGGGTCCGGGAGTGGACGGGAGGACGAGGTTGAGGAGGAGAAGTTGGTCTCTGGAGTGGGGATGGGGCGCGCGGGCTCGCGCTGGTTGGCCTCCCAGGCGTCCCGCAGGTAGGCGCGGTCGTCTGCCTGGGCCCAGGAGACGTTGCTTTCCTGGGGCGAGGGCGCGCGAGGCGGGGGCTGGGGGCGGGTGCGCGACTTGGAGCGGGCGCGGGTCTTGCGACTCTCGCGCTCTTCTTGGTACTGGCGCTCGCGCTCCTTTGCTTCTTCGAGCTGGCGCTCGAGCTCGGCGATGCGGTCGTTGTGGTCGCCGGTCTGGCTGTTTGGCCGGCTGCGCGATTGCTGCTCGGCCTGGTATTGCGAGAGGAACTGGCCGCGTAGTCTGGCGTCGCTGCCTGCGCGCTTGCGGCGGGCCTCCTTCGCGATGGCGTCTTGGGCCTCGCGCTCCTCTTTCTGCCGCGCTTCCTCCTGCATCTTCCACTGGCGCTCCTGCTCTTCCCACCCGCGCTTCTGCTCGTCGAGACGGCGCTCCTTGGCCTCGCGCTGCTTGCGCGACTCGTCCTCCCACAGACGCTCCTCCTCGGCGCGCTGGCGCTCTTCCTCGGCCTCGCGCTCGACGCGGCGGTGGTGCTCTGCCTCGTCGGCGGCGACCTTGAGGCGCTCGTCCTCGTCGGCCTTTTCGCGGCGCTTGCGCTCCTTCTCCGCCATGTTGGGCACATGGGGCCCAGCGGTGGTGATCTGCCGCCGGGCGCCAAAGGCAATGCCCTGGTTCCCCTGGCTCGCGCCGCCCATGTAGCCGTACTGGTGGATGTTCCAGGCGGGCGACGTGACGGCCTGGTCCGACTTCTTGCTCCAGCTGCTGACGCCGCCCGGGGGCGAGACGGGCATGCCGTTGGAGTTGCGCGAGGCGGTGCTGCCGCCGGTGCGCGAGGGGCTGAGGGGCTTGGGCTTGGCGGGCGGCGGCTTCATGGGATTGAAGGTCGAGGAGCCGTGGCTCCTGCCAAAGTCTGGGCGCGAGGGCGTGGTCGGGCTCGCGACGGTGGCGGTGCGCTTGGGGCCGATGCTCGAGGGGAAGGCGGCCGGGTTGAGGTGGTGGGCGATGCGCGAGAAGGCGGCCAGGCACTGCAGCACCTGGGCCGGGTCCTTGCTCTCGAAGAGGTCGACGGTCAGGAAGCGGTCGTGCGAGGGCATGTTGAGGGGCGGCAGCTCGCAGGCCTTGAGGAAGTGGGCAATGTTCTCCATCTGGATGAAGGGCATGGCCGACTTCTTGAAGCGGACGGGCGTGGGCAGCGCCATGTTGGCGAGTCTGGCATGTCAGCCGGCGGTCCTGTAGGGGAGAGCGTGTCGTGCGTGTCGTGCAGCGGAGCCGTACCTGCACAGCGCCGTCCCGTCCTTGAGGGCATCCAGCAGGTCGCCCGCAGGCAGCCGCTCGCCCAGCGCCTCCTCGATCCACGCGCGCACCTCGTTGGCGGCCTGCGGCGTGTAGCGGCCCATGCGCAGGTTCTTCATGTCCTGGTCGAGGCTGGTGACGGAGGCCATGGTTGGTATGCGCAGTGCGGGCTGTCTCTGTCGCCGTCGCTCGCTCGCTGCTCGGGCGTTGGTCGCTGTTGTTGCTGGCAGCGCCCGAGCAGGTGGGGGACGCCTGCGAGCCGGCCGCGTGTAGCAGACAGGGATGTCAACAGGGACCCGCAACGTCATTCGCCAGGGCGCCAGGGTCTGGCATGTAATCGATTACCAGCGGTGCGTCGTGCAGCTGCTTTCTGGCACCTCGCGCCTCAGCACGGCGGCCACGCTCGACAACACACCATGGCAAAGGCTCCGGGGCCAATCAAACGCGCCTGGTACGAGTGGAAGATGCTGCGCTTCCCCTGGCGGAAGAGGTGGCTGGTGGGTGAGTCCCCATAGCAATTCCATTCCATTGATTTCATGGGCCCCGCTGCCAGCAATGCCTGACGATGACATGGCCAGGCTTCGATCTCCAGGGCAACACATTCTGGGAGTTCAAGGACGCCCTGCACTCGCTGCGCAACCGCCGCATAGCAAAGTACCACCGCTCCACCCACTACGGCGACGTCAACGTCTCGCCCGGCTGGATGCAATGGCTGCGCCACACCCGCTTCGAGCCCCCGACGCTGCACGAGCAGCGCGCAGAGCTGCAGCGCCAGGCCAACATCAAGCTGCTGGCTGCGCGAGCCGACGAGCGCTGGGCCGCCAAACCGAGCGCCCTCGACGCCCCGAACAAGCAGCAGCCGCTGCAGATGCTCGAGTCGCGCGACCCCAAGTCGGGCGTCGTGCAGACAAACGCCGACCAGGACCTGCGCGCAAGAGGGCCAGCGTCGAGGACCGCCGAAGCACGAACAGAGCACGGCCAACGCCCCGCGCACGACATGCGTGCAGATGTCGGCCCTGGTGCCGAGGCGCCGCAGAACATCGAGTCCGGGCTGTCTGAAGAGGCGCCCGCCTTCAAGGCAAAGAAGAAGATGAGGACCAACAAACCCCCCAAGGAGGACGCGCCCTGGAAGCAGCCTGGGGCCAGCAACCCCGGCGACGACTGGCAGCCCAAGGCCTGGGCCCCGCCGCCGAGGAGGAGGGGGTGAGTGCACGAATGGAAAAAAAATGTACGAATAGAACTTGCTTGTACAAAAGCTGTATTTGGAATCTGTCACGGCCTAGAATGTACATCACGCATGTATAACACATAGTATAATAACACTCGTAGCCATGCATCGATCGACCAGCCCAAACCACCTCCCAACACGCAGCCCGTTCGTAGACGGCATGGTTTGTCCCCCCCCCCCCCCCCCCTCCCACCAAAAAAAAAAGAAGAAAAAAAAAAGAATAGCTGAGACTGGTTTCGATCCAGTGTCCTCCGGGTTATGAGCCCGGCGCGCTTCCGCTGCGCCACTCAGCTTTTTTAGAATTCGATGAAGAGTAAATCGCACTACAACAATAATAACCAAAAGAAATTCCGTTGATTGTGTCTGCGGTACTGCAAGAGTATGATTGCATTCTACTGCTGCTGCTGCTGCTGCTGCGTTTCCCTCTGGTGTCCAGAAGTGAAGGGTGAAAGAATTTTTTTCTTCCCCCCTGGCCGTGAGTCATGATCCTAATCCACTCCCCTACCCTATACTACACTACACTACGCACACACCCTCGCCTCCCGCTTTGCATCCTCAACGCCCTGCTCTTTCGGCGGTGCTTTCCTTGGGTAAGCCCACGCATGCGCTGCTTCGACACTCCTTCGACACTCCTTTCCTGGGAGTGGTCACTCGTGTTGGTGACGCGTTGAGGGGCGTGAGGTTGGAGAGGTGGTCTGAATGCCGGATCTGACAGCATCGTGATGCTTGCTGTACATGTTGAATAGATATCCGTCTGCACTTGGAGAGGATGCCGTGTTGTTACAGCCATGCCGAGTGGCGGTGCGCAGTAGGAGAGTTATACGTCGTATACGAGATCCGTGTACAGTCGTAGTCCATCTCCCGAGTTAAGTGCTTGGCAATTTCTCGACTTGTAGTGAAATCAATTCAAGAGATGGAGGTGGCGCTGATCATCTCGTTGGGCCAATCGAGCCAGTGTCTCCAGTACGATCCCAGCGACTTGGTGACGGCCTCGATTAGCAGACGGCCTGCGCCGTCCACGAACCACAGGTTGCGCCGTCGATGCAGAATTACTGAGAAGTAGCAGAGAATAATCAGTGCTTCCGGTTGGCGCTTCTGTAGTAGATCGGTATAAACACCAGACAGAAGGACCGGCCAAGCCCAGATCAGCCCTGTAGAGTCCCGTTGCGACTTGACGGAGCCATCGACCATACATTCGGACTGGTATACCATCTTAAGCCTGGCTACCGCGTCGCGACATGCTGCATTGCTCTCTTCGTTCATATCGCTGTTGTCCAATAGGCGGCTCAACTCTGCTGCCACAAACATGGCTTGCTCCGGACTCTGCGATATTGCGAGTCTCAGTTGATCCGAGGCGTTATTAAGCAAAGGGGAAAAGCTCGATTGCAGCAACATGTTCCAGGCTCCAGAGACAATGGTCCTCACTCCGCGGTGCAAGTTCAGATATGTGACAAAGCGGTCCAGGAAGCCGTCTGCGTTGTTCTCGGAAGCCATGACCGCCTCGCCAAGCGAATGGACGCCCAGCATAGTTGCAAACATCAACATGGCCTCGCAATTGTCGCTGGTGATACTTCCGAGTTGTTGATCGAATAATGTCAAGGCCTCGATCTGTAACGAGGCTGCCTCCGCGAAATAGTCGTCCGCTTGCTCAGATCGTGTCCGGCTGAGATGCAAAGCAGAGAGCGCAAGAATCTCGAGCAACAGGAACGGCTTAGAGAGTACGACTGGCATCATCTTGCGTAGTAGGCCATTATTGAACGAATAACCAGTTTCCAGGCTGATTGCGACCTCACAGATGAAGTTGCTCAACAGTTCCAGATGTCGCAGATTAATCGATTGACATGTATCGCTCTGCAGTAAAGAAGCCGGCGTGAAAACAGGAGATGCGGCAAATGAGGATGGAGTTGACGTGACTGTGGTGGCTACGGACATAGGGTGCAGAAACGTTGAGGCTGGCGAGATCGTCGCAACGTCTGTTCCGGCATCCACGGTAGGCGTCGATGATCCTGAGCGGACTCTGCGTGGACGTGGCAAGACGTACGCACATTGTCGTTCCGTATTCGTACAATTGATACAAGCAGGCCTGCCTTCATCACACTGGAAGGGATGTGATTAGCTCAAGCTTTCGAGAGAGCACTGAGATGATGGTTTCCCCACCTCCCCAAGGTAGTTTGTACTCCCTGTCTCGAGTGGGGCTACAGTGTGAGTACGCTAAGGTAAGGTCTACTAACCTTGATGTGTCGTCGCTTACAGTTCTGACAGCCAAGTTTCGATTTCTTGTGCGTTCGGCGTTGTGCCATATCGGCGTATGCGTTTAGTGACGGCGATGCGTGCTCCGGAAGATACGTGGGCGAGGTATAGTCAAGGAGAAAGAGATGCGTGCGCGTAGGCTTATACGAGCACACTAATAGGACACGCTACATTTTGACGCGTCTCTTGGGGGCTCAGAGCAGTTTCGTCTCCTGGGTGTGCACGTATAGCAGAGGTGCTGGTGTTGGAAGCGTGAAGTCTGTGCATACGTACGCAGTTGATTGGCTGATAATGGCGCTAATTCGTGTTCAACCGTATAGCCCTCCTTTGGTTAGCGCGTTTCTGCTGTCTTTGGCTATTGCTCTGCTCACTTCACAAGATTCCGTAGGTATACGGCGTGTCGCGGCTAACAATATTACCCCTGCAATCTTTCGTCTAATCTCAGGTACAAAGATGGGATTTCTCCAAAAATTTGGGCGGAGTGTGCGTATATATACCAGCGTACACTTGGGCCTGCACCCACCTGAGTAATAGTCACGGTTCGACAGCTCTCCCATTGTCTACTTATTACCCCTGTGCTCCCGAATCTCCAAAAACACCAAGAAACTCTTGAAAATGGCCAAGCTGGAGCCACTGGAGTCGGGTTATTACCTTTGGAACTATGTTCCCTCGATTGCGGCAGCAGTCATCTTCATCCTGCTATTCCTCGCCATGACCGCATTAATAACGTGGCGTATGTGGAGGACCAAGAGCTGGTTCAACATACCATTTGCCATTGGAGGCTTCTGTAAGCTGCTGAATTATATGTTCGGGACCACTTAACTAACAAGCTTCCAGTTGAACTCGTAGGGTACTGCACTCGAGCATCAGCACACAACAGGACCGGACGCATCATGCCATACGCCATTCAGAACGTCTTCATTCTTCTCGGCCCTGCTCTGTTCGCAGCCTCGATCTACATGTGTCTGAGTCGCATCATTCGCGGAGTTCACGGCGACCACCACTCGCTACTTAAGCCATCTCGTCTCACCAAGACTTTTGTCACTGGAGATGTCCTCTCCTTTGTGGTCCAGGGCGGCGCGGCTGGCTTGATGGTCAGCGGGGACAATGCGAAAACAGGCGAGGGCATAATCATTGGCGGTTTGATGATCCAGGTTATCATGTTCGGACTTTTCGCAGTCACCGCAGTCATCTTTCAGAGGAGAATCGAACGCAATCCAACTCCGGAATCTAGCAGTTCCACTGTGCCGTGGAAGAAGAGCATGCGCATGCTCTACATCGTCAGCGCGCTGATCATGGTGCGATCGATATTTCGTGTCGCTGAGTATGCGATGGGCAACGATGGCTATCTTCTCAAGCAAGAGTGGACAATGTACGTGTTTGACTCGGTACTGATGTGGGCCGTCATGGTGGTATACTACCTTTGGTTCCCTACCATCACGCCTGAGAAGTTGCCTGTTGAGAGTTACGGGGTCTGAATATGGGTATTTTATATAAGTGGCAGGCCTTGATGACATCGGGCTGTTGGGAGAATTAGACGTGTTTTGCGCACACCACGTGCTGCTATATAGATTAAGATTGCGTTGCTAGATAGATAATTCAGCCTGCAGACAGTGCCACAAGGCGAACGAACAATCTGCACATGAGCATGAAGACAGTCTAACCACGTTCACTCGTACCTCGGCCCAAAACACTTCCCCACGCGACGCCAACGCCGAGCGACTCGCCCGTGCATGTGGACAATATCGACACACAACGCTTGATTAACACCGAAAAGTACCGATATTGTCCTCAAGAACTCCATACAAGTTGGCGGTTCGAACAAGTTGACCAGGCAGACTGCAATCAAGCGCTGAGAAGTGACTACTCCCCTGAAAGAGCAAGGAATCGCCAGACGGCTTAAATAAATCAAAATGGCAGCAGCATACAACTATGAGTTCTACAACGTCTCGTTTCCGACCGAGTACGTCGCACATGTCGAGATCAACCGGCCAGAGAAGCTGAATGCGTTCAAGGAGGTGTACGTACTTCTAAATACTCAACCCAACCATCACCACTTTCTAGGGCACAATTCCCCCCTCTACAATAGAGCAAAACCAACCCCATTCGCCGCTCCATAATCCCCAAGAATCTTAACTAATAGTCACAGGATGTGGGTCAATCTTTCTGCCCTTTTCGACAGACTCTCCGTCGACCCTAACGTACGCGCCGTCGTCTTCTCCGGCGCCGGGCGAGCCTTCACAGCGGGCCTGGATGTGCAAGCAGCCTCCTCAGGCGCGACCTTCGCGCCGCCGACTGTGGACAGTGCTCGAAAAGCCAATGGTGCGTCGCCGACTGTTACCGTCTCAACCTCCCAAGCTAACACAACCAAGGTCTACGCCGCCACATCCTCGAGTTCCAAGACTGCATCACTTCGCTCGAAAAGTGCGAAAAGCCCGTCATCTGCGTGATGCACGGCATCTCGTACGGACTGGCGCTGGACATGAGTCTGTCGTGCGACGTACGCATTAGCACAGACGACACAAAGTTCAGCGTCAAGGAAGTGGACATCGGGCTCGCAGCTGATATCGGGACGCTGTCCCGCTTGCCACATGCAGTGGGGAACATGAGTTGGGTCAAGGATGTTGCGCTGAGTGCCCGCGTTTTTGGGTCCGAGGAGGCGCTGCGGGTTGGGCTTGTGAGTCGAGTTGCGAAGGATAAGGAGGCTGCATTGAAGGAGGTGAGTTCTTATGGATTTTCTTGCTTACGCTCGTTAGATAGTATCGTGCTAACGACTTGTATAGGGTCTGGACTTGGCTGCGCTGATTGCATCAAAATCTCCCATCGCGGTGCTTGGTACCAAGGAGATCATCAACTACAGCCGCGACAAGACAGTAGCCGAGGGGTTGAACTACACTGCCGTATGGAACGCGGCTATGTTGCAGACGGACGATGTCAAGGAAGCAATGCTAAGTGGGATGCAGAAGCGAAAAGTCAAGTTTGCTAAGCTGTAAGCATTGCACGATGGAAGACGAGGGAGCAGGTACTAGGAGAGAAGGGTCGAGAAACATTAGACAATCGACAGCATCAAGCAATGCTCACCCTGGTCGAATGGTGATGTGCATGACGGTCGATGACGTGAAAAGAAGATGGATTTGATATTTTCATTGCCTCTGAGCGCCTGGAAGTGCTAATACCGGAAAGGAATTGATCATGCCCAAAACCCGTCTCTGCAAAGCCTTTCGCCTGCGTTATCATGAGCGTCACTCATATCCCATGGCAAGCTACAGAAGATCTCATTGACATGTGGAATCGTGATTTTCCCATTTGCGCCCGCCAACTACCTCGTACTTGTCACAGTACAATACGACTACATCGACTCAACGCTCAGGACTTATGCCCTCGACATGACACCCCAGCAGCGAATCTTGTTGTCGGTGTAACCAGCAAAGAGGGTCTGGCCGTCGGCGCTCCAGGCCAAGGAGACACACTCGGGCTCCCTGCTCTTCTTGCCAACCTCCAAGTACTCGGGCTTCAGCTCGTCAACCTTAGACTTCTTCTCAAGGTCGAAGATGATGATGCTGGAGGAGGTGGCAGCGCACAGCCAGTAGCGGTTGGGCGAGAAGACAAGGGCGTGGATCTCGTCACCGGCGGTGAGAGAGTACAGGTGCTTGGACTCGTTCAGGTCCCAGAGCATGGTGGTTCCGTCCTTACCACCGGAGGCGCAGAGAGAGCCATCGGGGGAGATGGTGACGGTGTTGATGTAGCCAGTGTGGCCGATGTGGTCGGTCTGGATACGGCAAGAAGCGAGCTCCCAAACCTGTCATGTTGTCAGCGGCTGCTGGCTGCCAACGCAAAATAGGACGTGTCGCGAGTTGTAAAATCAGTACAAGGTGAGTGTTGTTCTCATAGCCGTAGATGGCGGCTCTGAAGTAGCAAATACTTATTTAACCAAATCATCACTAAAGCAAATCGCAGGACAGTGCTATGCATGGGTTTACGCACCTTGACGAGCTTGTCCCAACCGGCGGAGACAATGACGGGGTTCTGGGGGTTGGGCGAGAACCTGACGCAGGAGACCCACTCGGTGTGGCCCTTGTCGGTGATGGTGTACTTGCAGTCACCGAGGGTGTTCCACAGCTTGATGGTGCGGTCGCGGGAACCGGAGACGATCTGGCGGTTGTCGGCGGAGAAGGAGACGGACAGAACGTCGTTGGTGTGGCCGACAAAGCGGCGGGTGGTGACACCGGTGGAGAGCTCCCACAGGCGGAGAGTCTTGTCCCAGGACGAGGAGAGAGCGTAGGCACCGTCAGAGGAGATAACCTGTGGAGCATGTCAGCTCAGTTGCACCTTCCATTTCTCCAAACGCCGCGCTGCTGCTTCTTCCGCCAGTCTGCCCCCCAATTGCTGCCATGCGCTTCTGTGGGTGTACGTACGCAGTCGGAAACAATGTGGGAGTGGCCGTGGAGGCTCCTCTTGGGGTAACCGTACGAGGTCTCGTCGCGGGTAAGGTTCCAGATGATCAGGGTCTTGTCGCGGGAACCGGACAGGAGCATGTTAGGGCTGGCCGCTGTTAGTACATGTTCAGTCGCAAACAGTCGCGCACTGTGTCGCGGCATCCGAATTCTAAACGCACTTCTCGAGAGAGGTAGCGAGGGATGTAACCCAGCCAGAGTGGCCCTCGAGGGTGCCACGGAGAACCAACTGCTCGGCCATGATTGCGGTATGTGGCTTGAGAGGGAAGTCGACGGTGATGGTTGTCGTAAGTCGCGAGCAAGAAAATGAATTGACGGGGTCGCTCTTGCTGTGGGCAGAGGCTCGGCTGATTCATTGGTCGTGTAAGCGAAGCCAGCGTAGATATGGACTAGCGCATCTTCCGCTTGGCGGCCGTGCTGGAACGTCAGTCTTGAACATGACATCGTTTCATGCGGAGCAGTGAAATTGTGTAACAAAACAAAATGCAGCAGAGCCTGGTACAAGAGTCCATTCATTGAGACCTTAAGCTTGATAGAGGGGAGTCAGAGTGAAGGCAGTCACTGATCTGCGGGCACATACATGTAGCATCCACGTGTGCATTATCGAAATGATACTCCCTTACTTACAGGGAAAAGCCATGCCTTTGACCAACAGTTTTGCACAGTCTACAAACACTGATTCCCAGCAAAAGTTGCCCATTTTCGTTCTTTGCACTATTGCCCGAATGTGCACCCCAGGAACCATATCTCCGGGACGCTTTAGCTTAACTCCGCCACGACCACGTGAAATGAACGCCTGATATCAGACTTGATTTGACAAGAGCAAAACTTACATTGTGTTTTGCGGGCTGAAACCAGCATACAAAAGGCAGCCTTGACAACCACTGACCTTCTCCAGATTGCACCTTCAAACCTCATTCACCTCAACTACCTCCAACATGACCACACAACCAATCCGTATCCTCCTTCTTGGCGCCGGCGAACTCGGTCTCGCAGTGCACACTTCCATCTCCTCCCTCCCAAATACGCACATCACCCTCGCTGTGCGCTCTCCCAAGAAATACACCCACCTCTCTTCGCCCAACACAACGCTTTTATCAGTCGACCTGACCTCGCCCTCCCCCTCGCTCATAGAAACATTCAGCGCTTACCCTATTATCATAAGCTGCACCGGCTTCGCCACATCGCCGGGCAGCGTGACAAAAGTGGCTCACGAGATCCTGTCTGCGGGCCAACTACGCCAGCGAAGGGGTCTGGGGAAACTGTGGTACTTCCCCTGGCAATGGGGAGTAGACTATGATGTCGCGGGACAGGGGAACGAATTCATGCCGCTATTTGGCGAGCAGAAGGCGGTACGGGAGTTGCTGCGTGAGAAGGCGGAGGAGAGTGGGGTGTGCTGGACAGTGTTGAGTACGGGGATTTTCATGAGTTTCTTGTTTGAGCCGTTTTGGGGGGTTGTTGATCGGATTGCGGAGCAAGAGAAGGTGCTGACGGTGAGATGTCTGGGGGAGTGGGGGCATGGTGTTACAGTTACTGATGTTGGGGACATTGGGAGGGTGATTCGGAAAATTTTGGCGGGCGATGTTGAGGCTGAGAATAGGGTGTTGTATGCCGCGGGCGATTCGGTTAGATATGGGGAACTGGCAGATATTGTGGAGAGGGTGACTGGATGTGAGGTTGTGAAGGAGGCATGGAGTGTTGAGCACCTGCAGGAGGAGCTGAAGAAGGACCCCAACGATGGGATTAAGAAGTACAGGCTGGTCTTTTCCGGGGACGGGGTGTTTTGGCAAAAGGAGAAGACAGTGAACCACCAGCTGGGAATGAAGATGATAGGTGTGGAAACGTACGCGAAGGAGCTCTTCACAGAACAGAAGTAGGAGGATACCATTATTTGGTTCGTACTTATAACTCTCCACACCGGTGGTCTGCGCACTGCTGTACCACCGTGAGCGCAGTTGATCAGATGCACTTTTGAAAAACGTACAGTACAATCGTGTGACGTTCACGTCCACTCCATGGCCGCCGGGTCTCTCTGCACGCTGATAGGCAACGCCGCTGCGTTCGCCCCTGTAGCAGCCGCGGACCCACTAAAGTTTCTGCCTCCTCGCATGCTGGGTATCTCGGTGTCTTCGCGCTTGCGTTTCTGGCTCGAGAAGTAGTTTTCTGGTATAGTGAAGTTCAATTCTCCCATGTTCACATCAGGATACAACTAGCGTCCAGGTGGGCCGGGAGGGAAGCGCTGCGGAGGCATATTGCCCATACCGCCTGGGGGTGGGAACGGCATACCGCCTGGTGGCGAGCCTGCAGCGTTGGGCGGAGGGAAGGGGAACGGCATGTTGGGTGGCCCTCCACCCATGTTCGGCGGTCCTCCGGCCATGTTCAATGGTGGGAACGGAGGCATACCGCCAGGCATAGGCGGCATACCGTTTGGAGGGAAAGGCGGCATGTTCGGAGGCATGTTAGGTGCTATTGAAGGTCAGCCGGTTACTACGCAGTATGTACATCATGACTTACGGCCGCCTCGTCCTCCTTGCATGAATGGTGGTGGCATCCCCGGCATGCCTGTTTGACGTCAACTCTTGTTCTCACAGTCTGCAGCGAAACAACTCACCTGGCGGTGGGAAACCACCGGGCATTGGCATCCCCATCGGTCCTCCCATGCCCATCGGTGGGGCCATGGGCCCTCCTGGAAATCCTCCACTCAGGTTCGCAGCATATAGGGGATTGGCCTGGCCTTCCGCGACATACGCATCTGTAATGCTGTTGATGACTTGCTGTGTCTGTTCACTGGAGATCTGCTCGTAGTAGGCTTGGACATTGCGTAGGTGGTTGCGACCGCTGTTGTGCGCTTTGCGCACGCTCATACTGTCGTGTGTGAGGTACACATCGCAGTAGTCGCAGAAGAACTTCGGCATCGTTGCGATTGTGGTTTTGGAGAGCGAGCGGGGGTCCAGACGTTGGCGGGCTGTTGTACAGGAGATGGGTGCGGCGCGTCGCGAAGCCTCGAGGTGGAGATGTTCGGAGAGCTCGAGAATCTGAGCAAGTCGGTACTTTAGACGCCGACAAAAGTCTTGGCACCACCAGGCTGCAGCAAAGTGCACGTGAATGTCGCTTCGCTATACTTCACGGACACGCGACAATGATAGACAAGGCGAGGGTGACGGTTCATTCAAGGTCGATTCAGATATGAACATTGACAACTTTCATTTCAAACCTTCTCCAACGCGGGAGGCAACACCGCCCTCAGTTTCTTCAAACAGGACTTCTTCTTCCATGCCAACCTGTAGTACTCCGCCAACCCTGGCCATTTCGTCTCATCCCAATGCGCCCAGGCCTCAACACACTCATCTAGTGCCGGCCAGACGACACAGTCTGCAATACTGAATCGTTTCCCAGCGATGAATGGGCCACCGTGGTTGGCTAGCTGATCTGACAGCATTTGCAGTGTTGCTTCGGGAGCTGAGACCTCCGTTGCCGACACGGGTGGTATAGAGCTCGTGGCATGATTCGAGAAGAAGCCTGGTGCTTGCGCAAGTCTGTCTAGCAATGCGTATGCTGCAGCGGTGACAGGCTTCTCTGCGCAGAACGAGTGATATCGGTCGAGATAATGTAGTGTCGACGTGATGCCTTCCACTTCCGTGAAGAAGGTATCATTGTCACGGAAGACAATCTTTTGTCCTGTGCCAAGGTTTTTGTCAAGTTCTGGAGCTTTGAGCAATGTGTGATTGATCTTGCTCTCCCAGAGCGCAAGCTGGACTTGCTTCGTCTCGAGAACATTGCTGCCCGCAAACAAGACCGGGTGCTGCTCTGGCGGCTCGTGTAAGTGCAAAACGTCGAAACCGCCACCATAACACTCGTCCCAGCTCAAGTTACTACTATGGTTCTCGCGGCTGAAGGCTCGGATCATGCGTTCGGCTTCGACTTCGTCGTTGTTAACGACGTCGGCAGCGCCGCGTTGGTCCTTGGATGATGCACCTTGGCCCCAAATCACTGTCTCATTGGCGTCGAGGAAGGTCGCAATGTGTCGGAAGGTCAAGCTAATACGAGCCCCCATGTAGGCGGTCTCCATTTCGCTGCGTTCGGTGTCGAGGCGCTTGTCTGCCATGATGCCATGCAGCCACTTATCGTTACTCTTCAGCCCGAGAACGAACATAGAGTTGTGCGGCATCGCTACGCGCTGAGTTTCGCGTGGAGTGTTTTCTTCGCCATCTGAACCAGGTTTTGAACCCTTCTTGGTGCGTAAACGCATGGTTCTTTGCGCGCCGAAGCTCACGTTTACGATTGACGAGCCTTTGGCGATGTCGAGCGTTTTGTCCGAATGCTCTGAGATATAGTCGTTTCCGCCCCTGTAAAGCTGAATGAGGACATGATTGAGAGGGTGTCCAACTTGCTTCTCGGCTGCCCTCCTGATCCATTGCACTTTAGGAGAGAAGTGAAGCAGAGGCAGCATTTGATCGGCTGGATGGCGGTAGATAGGTTTTGACCCGTCGTCACCGAACTCGCCCTGGCAGCACACTAGGCGAGGCACCTCTCCTTGTTGATGCAGCATCTTCTGCCATCGCACCTCACTATTCAGCTGCTGGAAGATCGTGTTTGCCAGAGGCTTTGTCGGATTGGTTGGATGGCAGAACTCTGGATCGATCAGGTTGTGTACAATCCGAGAATCTCCCTCAGCGATGTTATCATCAGGACCCAGCACAGGTAGATTCGCAAGGGACTTGAGCTTGGAGGACTTGACCACAACGGGGACTTGTGCATGTGTCGAAGGTGACTCTTCAGCCTTTGCAGAGGTAGGATCGGACGTTACTACGGCAATAGGAGGCGGTGTCAAGCGTGATTCTGCCAAAGGCCCGGATGTTGATGCTGTCGAGTCTGTGGGTGGTCCACCGGGTACAGTCTTGGTCGAAGCATCTACCTTACTGACTAGACCGTCTTTGCTTGCCCTATTTGCTTCAGAAGCATCCCCCTCTGGCAATTGATGGTGAGCATCATCTTTCTGTAGGCTGTTGCTTGGAGTCTGCGACTGCGCGTCCGGAGTGACTATCTCGTTATTTGTGGCGGTCCATGACTGAAGATTTCCAGTCTGATTCGTCAGTTCACCATTCAATGTACTCGATTCTGCTACGAAGCCCTCTGCGGGCTTCTTCTTTTTCTTTTTCCTCATTCGCGTCTTGCTCTGTACCAACTTCGGTTCACCGTTGTCTGTCGGTGGCTGCCCTGGAGCCTTCGCCCGCCTAAATCGCGCTGCCGCCACGAATAACTCTTCGTCATTCTGTGCCTGTCCAGTGGCGGCATTTATTTCTGTCCTAGAGCCTGTGTCGTCTGAAGGACTACTGCGAGCACCACTACTCTTTGTTGCAGAGCCGTTGGATGTTGCTAGTGCAGCATTTGGTTGCTCCTTCAATGATAACTTGCCAACAAGCGCCTCAAGGTCGTCTTTCGATTGCTTGGTATCTTTCTCGTCAGTTTTCGCCTCCTCTTTGACTGGTATAATAACTTCAAAATGTTCTTTTGCAAGCACATCTGTGGTCGTGACTATCCATGCATCAAAGAACTCCTCCATCCGCTTCATTGCTAGATCATGTCGAGCTTGCTTACGGAAGCCGAGCGCATCCTGAACCACGTTGATCTTGATACCATGGCGTGCACCGTCAATGACTGTCGCAAGCACAGAGACGTTGCTCAGACATCCGCACACGTAGATCTCCGTGATGAGCCTTGCTCGCAGTGTGAGCAGTAGATTCGTCCCAAGGAACGCCGAATAATTTGTTGTCTTTATCAGAGCGTCCCGCGGGGTTTGGATCTGGTCTTTGATCTCTTTTGTGAATTGGGCCCCTTCGGTGCCTGGGACGCATGCTGCACCCTTTTTTGCCCGCTTCAGCAGGAAAAGCTCCTCGTCTTCTTCGACGATGACTTTTATTTCTTCAACGGGAAGTGCCTTTCGACGCGATGAGACGCGTTTGAATAGATCTAAAGCGCGTTGCTTATGCTTTGCCGAACGCGACTGCGCCTGTGGTGCTGCAGCGGGCAGACTTATGATCGACTCATCATCGCCAGCTTGGCTGCTGTTCTCTTCTCCGTCGACCAGGCCAGCGATAACCAAAGCATCCCCCTCTCCAGTAGAAGACGTGTTTGCGAGACGGTCGGCTTCGTACAGTGACTGCACCCAGATAATGTTGCCATTAAGGTCACGAAATTTGGAGATCAAAGAGTGAACGCGGTCGAGGAAGCCAGAGGCGGTATCTATAGGTAAATGGCCTGTGGGACTGATGAACTCATTCTGCAGACCAATGACCATCAGCGCCTGACGGGTCTGCACTTTCGGCTTCTTCGCCAGGATTTCTGCGAACGATGCCATCTTGGAGGAGGGTGGAGCTGGCACGGAAGGAGCCGTCAGTAACGGCGATGCAGCACGATGCGCACAGGTCAGGGCATTAACAGCCTGTGCATGCGCACGGTCAATGTGACAACGTTCTGGTATTTCCTGTCGTGGGAACGGAGAATAGCGAGGTAGAAGCTGAGCACGCTGCGTGTGAGATCTTCAGCGGGAGAGTAATTGTTGCATTGTTTGATGCATGATGAGGCAGATCGTGAGGAAGCAGTCACTTCAGAAGCCAAGACAAGTTGAATGATCAGCCAATTATATGAATTGAAGATGAATGCGCCTGCAGGGCCGATTGGAGCGGAGAGCTGCGAGTTTGCAGGGCTGATGTCTGGAGCTTTCTGTCGTCCTCCTGAGGTTCTTGGTGGGGTCACGCTAGCGCGCTGGGGCAAACGGCGGCGTAGGACTCTCTACGACATGTTTAGTCCTCAAATTACATCTCGTGTTCTATGCTGTCATTCCAATGTTGCACAGCTCACAACGTTAGCCGGTAATTACGATTAGGCCAGATCGTCTCTCCTCTCGGAAGCTGCAGTCGTTGGGCCAGTCACAGATGTTGCTAGATGAGTACAAGGCTCGTGTTGATATCAAAGAACAATTTCACGCTGGTGCACGGGTAGCGGTACTTCTCCGCGAAATGAGCTTCGTGCTCGCCGAATCCGAGGCTGTGGTTGTTACGCGCGCACTGCGGAGCTGCCTCACTTATTGCTGAAGAAGGATGTGATCCTCGCGTTCCCGTCGCTCTTCGTTGCTGTCTTTGCTGCACTACCGTTGCTTGTGGCGCTACGCGTACCCTGTTTCTTTGCAGGTGACTTCAAAGATGAGGCATGCTTCTGAGGCGAGGTCGTTTTGTTGCGCTTTAAATGTGGTGCGATTTCCGCAAGACCATCATCCTCGGCTTCTCTTTTGATGCCCTGTTTAGTTTCCGATACTTGTGTAGGCGATTTGCTTGGGACAGGCAATGGTGCATTGTTTTCGGTACCTTCCATGCGGTTTATAGTAGCACGAGACTCGTTAGAGTCGTTTTCAACTTTGATATGGCCGGTTTGAGTCGTGGACTTATCGAGGGCATGTTCCGTCTTGCTGATATCTGTTGTTCCGGCCTTTTTGTCAAGCTTTCGTTGGTTGCCAAAGAAGTTGGCAATATTGCTCTTATTTTCAGCACTGTCGATGGGTATCAAGAAAGATGGCGAGTTGTTTCCTACTTTCCCGACATCCTTGTTGACAGGATAGCATTCTAACTCTCCATTATATGGCTTCAACAGGGATTGAAGGTCTTGACTCCACTCGGTGCGACTAGGATCCAGCCACGTTCGAACAGCATCGGAGCCGTTGTCGAGAATGACCGGCATTCGGTCGTGCAGGAAGTTGAGCTGCTTGTTCGAGTCGGTCGTGATGATGGTGTAGGTGTACAGTGGCTCATTGCTATCTAGCGAGGCTGTCAGTCGCGGCTGCATCAGGTACAAGGCGTGCATATGTGATGGACGGTTCGAGAATCTGTGAACTAGCTCTGTACCAGACGCCTGACGCACTGCTTACCTTCGAACTGAACACGATCCCAGAGTCCGGCGAAGCACATGAGCTGCCCGTCTTTGCGCTTAGTGAAGTGCGGTATCTTCTCTTTGCCATTGTTTTTCTTGAGCCACTCGTAGAATCCTTGTGCAATGATTATGCAGCGCTTTTGCTTCTTCATGGTCGTCCACATACCGCGGTCTTCGAAGAGTGAATCGTCACGGCAGTTGATAGTCTTCAGCTTGGAACCATAATCAGGGTTGCGCTTCGTCCAGAATGGCACGAGACCTGTGGGAACACATCAGCGGTGGCCTTTCGAAAGTAATTTGCGACACTCACCCCATTGCATTGACTGCAGCTTGTACTTTGTGGCTTCAGCATCTTGCTCCCCGTGTAATTTGCCGTCAGCTGTACATTCCCCTTTTTGGACACCGTGATCGCGCCCTTCTGCTCGATATACGAGTCCGTGATACCCAGGCGCAAAGTTGTATGACTGGCGTACATCGTCGTCGTTTGGAGCTTCCTCGACAGGCATCTGCGACTCTTCAAGCTGCTGACGCACCTCTGACGGCCGCTGACCTTTGTATCAGTGGAAGAGCGTAACGATGAGTCGCAACTACTCACCAAAGCCAGCGCATATCTGCCACACATAGTGAGCTTCAAAGCATCATGTATAAAGCGTGGGAGGCGAGCTGACCTCGAAGAACGCGTGGTGATTGGCTACGTCATGTACTTGCTATCGATAAGCCCTCAGCCCTACGCGGAAGGTACGCGACGCCGCTAAAAGTTCATACCCGTCATTCGATGCTCCACCAAGCTTCAGCCGCTGTTGCTCACATCAATTCGCCTTCGTCCGGCTCACGATGTTCTCCAGGACGATTCCGCGCGCTGCGCCGCGCATCAGCGCACTCGGCCGATGTCAAGCACAACCGTCACTCCTCAGATTCACGAGACTACCTGCAAAATCATGCACTCCGCTGCAGCAGCAATTGGGAAGGCGTTATCGCTCTTCGAATTCGATAAGTGCGCAATTCAAAGAGCAGTACAGGAAGAGCCCTGTATTATTTCCTGTTGCTGTCGTGCTGTAAGAAATGCTGCACGTATTGCCTACCCTTGGCTAATTCCCAGCAGCCTCTCCTTCCTCTCTGGCATGTGTCTGATCTACCTCCCATGGTACTACAAGAATGTCATCATCAAACCTTACCACAACTTTCCCGAGCCGGTCGCGAAGAAGTTGCGAAAAGCGCTGTTCTACAGCCGCGGCAAATACCTCGATATTCGCGAAGCCAACAAGTTCTTCCGCCAGGCCCTGCAGACAGCTGATGAGCTAGGCATGGATCCGTTCAGTGACGAGATCATGGGAGTAAAATATACCATCGCTGCGTTGTTTGAGGACGCAGGCTATTACAGTCTGGCGACGGATGTCCTCGAGATTATGAGAGCCGACACCCAGAAGTGGATGGATGACTTCTCGCACAAGCACTGGAACGACGGTAACAGGAGTCGCGTGCTGAAGAACTTGGTTCAGATCAACGTCAAGCTCGGTCAGCTCTACGACATCAAGTATGTCAACGAACCAGAGAACGGCGGGAAGAGGCTCGTAGAGGCAGTGGAGACCGCTTTGGCAGAGTCTCAGAGACGAGAGAAGAATGGCTTGTACCAGGGCGAGGGCGATTTTCTGACAAGCGAAGAGCTGGGAGGTGCTCTAGAAGCACTCGGCTCGCATTATGAAGAGTTCGGCCCCCGGTATTTGGCTACCCCGTTGTTTGTCAAGGCTTTGGAGCTGTGCCCGCCGAAGTCCTGCCATAGCATTATCTTGAGTAAGTCTCCGGTAAGCAGGGACACGACCTACAAATGCTAATGTTTTCGCGTAGTGAACAACATCTCAACATGCCTCAGCCAGCAAAGCCCGCCTCCAACCAACGATGCCCTTGCTCTCTCCTCCGCACCCACCGATTTCCCCGTTACAAACGCCCCGCCACGTGCCGTACTTCTCGACCAAGCCCGTCAATGGGCCACAAAAGCAATCGCGCATGCTGCTGCGATACCATCAACCGACAAGACTGAGGAGTGTGACATCGGCTGCGCAGTGGCAACACACAACCTCGGAGAGTTCTACGAGATGGAAGGAAAAATCAAGGAGGCGAGACAGAAGTACGAAGAGGCTGCTAATTTGGCGAAGTCAATGGGCTTCAAGGAGGGCCAGACAAACGCAAGGGCGGGGTTGAAGAGATTGAAGGAGTTGGAGAAGACGGCGTGAGCAGACCGAGAGGTGTAGCGTTACGTGTACGACTAGAACTATGAAGACCAGACCTCGGCCATAAGTCGTCCCCCGAAACGTTCATGTGCACCTACTCGGCGCAAGCATACCTATGTACGTGCGCGCTAGTCTGTTCTGATGGCAGATCGAGTACATGATCCGCTCCATGTTCCGCTATTTTCGCTCGATCATACCTACTTCCATGCAGACCTGCACTGATTAATGTGGAAGCTCCTTTGGATTCTCGCAACTCATTTGACACATGTGCTCTGAAGCGACTCCGTTTAACTACAAGAGGTCTTTGCTCCCTTGGAAAAAGCGTAATGGCACTATATGTCTATTCGTCTCCCTGAATCCTCACTATGCTCTAGGTTTACTCGTCTTCTCTCGTGGGAGCGAACATGCTGATTCCCTTACATGCTACGTCTGACCACACTAATACAAATAGAACTCAATCGCCTGTGGCTTCCACAAGGACGTATATAGTGGATGCTTCTTTCTGTCTTCTCCTCTTTCACCATAAAGCTCAAAGTTCGGCTCTAGTCACGACATGCTTTGCTGTATCTGAAACTTTGTGACGTATGTAACAAGTGTTCTGTGGTGCTTGTGTCGGGAAACAGTGCTCAATTCAGACTTGAGATTGGACGGAACCATGATTATGTTCCTTTCATGTTCTGACAACGAGTTCAGAGCCATAGAATCGAAGTACAGCAAGAAACCTTGAGGTATGCTGGTTTCGAAAATACTGCAGTTCCCGACCATGTAGACTGTGGCAACTGCGTTTAGGGGTAGAGCCCAGCCCCCACGCAACACAGAAGAACGCAAAGAAGATGGTCCCCTGGATTGATTAAAGCGAACCAATAGTTACGGCGACGTGAAGATTACAAAATCTTCTGATCCAAAATCCTTCAGCTCCAGCTCCATCACCATCACGCATCCCAGCATCTCGAAGTTCTTGTCTGTCTTCCCTTCTATTCCAAATCATGGCCATGATCGTTCTGATAGGGTTTTGCAGAGATGTATCTTGTTCTTGTAAGTATATATGACGACGCTTCCCTGTTCGAAAGCTTCTCACTCTGCTTATGTCGCTTTTCCAGAAGGCTGTCAGCATCCACTTGATGTCTTGCTGCCGCCGCTGTGGTTGGTAGCCCTATCTGGACTGTGCGTTCTCCCACCAAGCCGGAGGAAGTTCTCCTCGAAAGACCACACGTGGATGGTGTTTGGAGCTCGTTGCCTCGGATCGTATTGACTTGTGTACACCGAACGGTGATAGTTCAGCGCGGCGGACCATCTGGGTGGGGATTAAGGTGATATTGTCAAGATCGTCAAATGACTTCAACTTGATGAAGTCATACTCGTTTATTGTTGACAATATTCGATGCTGGTCTTCGGAACCCGTAATGCAAGTACACTAGACTGAGATTGTGTTTGCCTTTCTCGGCCAAGCGATCATGGAAGGTGTTTTCATATCGTTGCATCTGTGATACCTTGGAGATGCAAGCCGTCAGAGAACGAGACCTTGCGCCTACCAGACTAGTAAAGTGACAGCCGAAGTGTTCTCAAACACCATGGCGGTACTTCGCAGACCCATCGACCTCATTTGGAACATTCAATCCATCCATTTCGTGCCGCATCTCTGCAGGGAGCTCATTCACAGGCCTGACATGGGCGTACGCCACCTTTGTCAGATCTTTTGGTTCCCCTTCACCATATAATTCTTCGTGCGGAGCAGCCTCGCGGGATCTTTTTCTTCGGTGAAGATACCACGCCAGCACTCCCACAGCGGCAAGCAATGGTACGCCGACACCGGCACCAACACCTGCGCCGATAGCTAAGCTTTGGCTTTGTGACTGAGACGAGGAGACTCCGGATAGCGAACTCGATGATGGAATCGACGTCGACTGTGATGCAGACGTTGTAGTTGCAAATATGCTTGTCGGTAAATGCGAGCTTGTGGAGAGCATACTGCTGATAGGAAGTGTGGTGACGAACGTGGCAGCGCCTAGCTCGAACAGACTTGTTTGGGTGCAGTCACAGCCAATTGTAGAATTGTCGACGAAACAGCAGAAGCGGTTGTCGCCACATTGCTTCATGCCCCATCCATTGACTAATCAGGTCAGTTTATGAGTTTCGCGCTTGAAGTGGAAGATTCCTTACAGTTGTTGCAGCCAGAGAAGCAGGTGTCCACCGCCCAGGTGCCATCGGTACATGACGGCTTGTATGTGTTGGTCATGCCGATATTGACAAGATCCGGACCTGGCGTGCAAAGGCCGTTACTCAAACAGATGTCTCCGGGAGCACAACATGGTCCGTCTTGTGTTGAGTCTGGGTTGCAAGGCAATGCTCTACTTGTTGCTAATTCGTTGCCATCTTGATCGAAGCACCTCTTGGAGGCAGCCAACACCGTTCGTATGTGCAAGGCTATAATAATGCAGGTAAGTAGAGGGGAGATCGAACGTAAAAGCCGGAGATGAGACATAGCTGACGATGTAGAGGCGTAACAAAGTCAAGGACACTGAGTCGAACCAGACCCCTTTTGATGTCTGACATTTCTACATGATCCTTCCCGCACCTGGCAAGAGGCTGTGGCCTGTACTATGTGCCGTTGCAACTCTCAAATTTGGGGGCTGAGTTAGGAACGCGTCCCGCCAATGAGCTCCCCCGGAGGCCTGTGTCCGTCCATCAGCGTGGAATGATCGCTGCAGGTACGCAATGTGATTGGTTCCAGCACTGAATTGGCTTTGAGCATTTGCAGATCCAGGCGCCGTCCGAGCTGGGTTTGTGGTGTTGAAGACGGCCATCAGCACTCGCTATAAACGGCGGGCCGATCCTGGTACGATGTCTCCGCGTCTCCGCCCCCAACATTGACGCTCAGTCCTCACACACTACGCATGACCTATACAGCATACCATGTGGTCCTATAGACCCCTTGAGTCTGGAGCCCAAGGACATTCTCCGCCGCTGACGATCCAATTGGCAACAGCACGTGCCGACACCTCGTCGTCGAAATCCCAGGCATCATTTTCGTGCTGGATGTTGCACATGCGACCTGAAAGAGCGAGATTCTCTAGAGCTGTAGAAGTTCTGATAATACCGAAAATGTCGCACCAGGTGTTCTTTTCGGCCCCAGAATCCCCCTTGTCGTCGAGCCATATCGAGTCCAGTCTCAGATCTCGTAAGGTCGAGCTGTGCCGGGTTACCAAGGATATCAGTGCTCTTGGGCTTGAATCAAAGTAGCCTAAAGACAGCTTGCGAAGCTTCGGCCATGTTAAAACAAGGTCTGGTATAGGCATGGCTCCGGTTACAGCTCTCCCAATCTCCATTCCGAAGGTATCCTGTACCGTTCGTATTGAGCACATTGGGGCGCTCTCGTAGTCCCGGTAGCGATGGAGAAGATCGATGTGAAGGGTTTCAAGATCAGGCGATAGGTTGAGATGCCCGCAAAGCAGATATGGTCGTTCAGCTGCAAGGCGCCATGAGCGCGACAAGCCGCATCTAATCCGGAGACTGACGAGTTTTGTGATCTCGTGGTGGCCAGTAATGCCAGCTGTGTCAGAGACAAGTGTGATGTGATTTTGAATGCTGAGGCCATCAAACCGCAACCTGGATACTTTTGAGGCGACCGCCTTGAGAGCCTCCCGCAAACTTGGGGCAATAGAGTACCGAAATGTATCTCCCCGCCATTTGCTGAGCGGGCGGGTCACGGGCACCGTGGCTTGATTGTGTGACAAGCACACACGTCCGTTAATCAACTGATACGTAGTGCCCTTGAGCACGTAAACCCTCTGCAAGTGGGGTAGCTCAAATCTCGTCAACCCATTTGCAGATAAAGCTGTCGCATGAATAGCCTGGACTGCAACCTTTTCTTCTTCCAAGCGCGTCAGGTAACCCTCCCAATATTGCCGACTCGCAGCGAGCTCCATGTAGAGAGCAGCTTGGCCAGGATCGACTTTTTTGGTTTGCGTTTCGCAATGTCTCGCCCATTCGTGCCAGTCTCTTACATCTGGACCGATCCTCCAGGCAGTCACATCCCATATCAGAGTTCGCACGAGTTGAGATAGCTGCTTGTTTCGTATGATGTGCTGCAGCCCAGATACACTGGTGAGGGTACTTCGAAGTATGATTGTCTTGAAGAGCCCCTGTTTTCCTGATTCGTCGAGTACCTTGCTTGCTAAACGATAGTTGGGAAGGTCGTCACGCTGTACATGCTGCGCGATAGCAAAGTAGATCTCTGGTGGGAGGAAAGGGATCTTGCCAGGTACGGAGGCCTACCGCACGTCAGTGAGAAATAGGAAATAGGCCGACTGGGGTATACCATGGCTCTGCACAACTCCGAGAATTGCTAGATGTCGATAGATGGATTTCTGGGGGTGAGAGTGGATACCACTACTTTTAGCGCGTCATTTAGCTCTTACTGCCCTATCCAGTCTGAACATCACGGGTGGGCATAGATGACAGTCGCGTTGGAATGGCGCGCGACGACTTGTCATGTCATAGAAGACAATGTGAACGGGAGACTTAAGAAGCGTGGTTTGAATGGCCTGCTAGGTGAGGTACAGGGACGATGCATAAGGTGCTCAGCATAGTCAGGGCATGGGAGCCGCGAGGACGCACTTTGTCAACAACATTGACCTCTTCGGAAATCTGATATCATATCTCATTGATGCATATCTACCTCGTCACTAACTCCGCATGCCCAAAAACGCCAAACATGCTCGTAAAGCCGCACCGAAAGCGTCCTCTGACCACTACTGCAGCAACGGATCGCGGAAGTGCTTCTGGAAGTTGCCCCTCCTCTCGTTTCCGGCCTGGTACCTGTTCCTAGCGCGATCGGCCTGCTTCTGCTGCTTCTTCTCGAGCGCAGCGACTTCCTTCTTCTTGCTGTCGCTGACGCCAATCATACCGAGACCGCCATTGGCGCGAGTAACGACCTCGCGACCGCCGCGGCCGCGCTGCTCGCCATCCTCCATCTCGGTATCGCCGTCTTCGTCATTCTCGGGGGCGGTGAGGCGGCGTTGGGCGTTCTCCATACGCTCGGCCACGCCGGGGTAGTTGCGCAGGTTTTGCCTGTAGTACTTGTTGAGTGACCTGTGACCTGCTGTGCGGCCAGAGGGAAGGTGCAACTCATATTCGTCGTGGTATACAGCTGTCGGTGTGGCATGAGCGTGGGAGTGGAAGCCGTCTGCGGCTCGGTGGGGCCGGGGGTCAGCGTGATTGTGATGTCTCGACTTGTGGAGACCCTTGTGACGGTGCGAGCGGTCGATAGGCACTGCGCCGATCTCGTCTGTCGGGACGCTAGAAACTGTGCTGTCGGTCTCCCAGCCCTCCTCGTCCTCGCCACTAGACATCTCGGCGTCATCTTCTGTGGTCGTCTTGGCCTCGCGTCTAGCGCCAAGCTTAACACCACCTCCTGTTGTCGATGAAGAGTCGTCTGACGCCTCTGCATCGTCTTGCATGTTGTTGAAAGCGGTCTGGTCGTCGTACGTGCTGCTGAAGTCGTAGAAGTCACCAATCTCGACAAGCTCCTCGTCGCTCTCAAACGCAATCATGCAGTGACCGCGGTCACGCATGTGCGTCTGGATGCCGGATGCTGTGTGCACGGCCTTGTGGCACTTCAAGCAAGCATGCTGTTCGTGAATTTTGCTGTGGAGGTACTTCAATAGACCCTCCGAATCTGCCAGGAAGTCCTTCTCGGGAACGAACATGCCGTGATAGCGACCCATGTGGTGCAAATTCAACGCCATTGTTGGCGACTTGTAGTTGCAGAACAAGCAGTCTTGCAGCGGGTCGGTAATAATCTTGGGGGTGGCAACTGAGCTCTGGTCGTCTTCGGTAGAGGCCTCCTCTGTGGCGCCATCTTCCAGGTTGGCGCTCTTCAGATCAGCTGTGACATCTGCGACCTCTTTATCACCAAGTGTGGTGGCCTCCGACTCGGCCATAGACTCGCCAAGGGAAAACGCCGAGCTCATGACAGAGCCGTTGACGGACACCGCATCGTCGTTGTGGCTACCCCTCGACGCCTTCATAAGGTTTGTGCGGTGCTTTTGGCTGTTCAGGTGGTTGGCGTAGGCATTCTCGCTAAAGTATGTCTTCTGGCAGGGTGTGCAGGACTTCTCGAACGAGGCCTTTGCGGCAGATGCGGCAGCGGAGGCTTTGTTCGCCAGGACCTTCTCGGTGAAGATCTCAGAGGAAAGAGGAGGCAAAGAGGCGACCCTGCGCTTAAGGTTGTAGCGGTGCCAGTCGGTCTGCATGTGCGCCCGCTGCAGCTCGCCTGAGCGAAAGGCGACCTGACATGTGTTGCAGGTGAAGGGATGCGTGGACTGAATGTTGGCCTGGGTGGGCACCTGCTGGGACGTCATGGTGCTGGCTTGTGGGAGTATAGGGTTGGGCAGGAGAGATGTCAGAGTGAGCGCTGGTGGTGGTCGCCGAGGGCAAATGGAATTCTTAACTAGCAAGTGGGGGGGTTGTGCGGGATCGTTTTTGAGGCGTGTGTGACTGGCTGAGGAGGCAAAATCTCTGCTCTTGGAGGCTCGGTTGAGCTGCAATGAGGAAGCAAGTGCAGGCTATCTAACTCTTCTTGCGAAAGGCTCTGCCACCGCAAAAATCATGGAATCGCACGCAAAGTCTTTGCGGCGAAACGTTGAACGTTGAAATGTTGCGCCGCCAATGACGTTCTTGCGCTGCCAAGCACGACCCCTTGCCGCTTCCGTGGCCCATGCGGATCGCAGCTGCATGGCAGGTGCGGGAGCTATGCATCAGCCCTACGGCCGCTGTCTAGCTGCGCAATGCGGTACTCACTATCTTTGCGCGAGCATATATATACACAACACCCCTCCGCTCGCTCTATGACATGACCTCGTTGGAAAGGGGGCCGCGACGCCCTCGAGATAAACCACGTTCCTTCCGCGGCTCCAGCGCGCTGCCGTCTGATGCGTGCTCCGACAGCCATGGAGACTCATCACACGCACTGCAGGGCCGTCTCAGCAACGTCATTGACGTGCAGGATCCAGCTCGCATTATAGAGTGTTCGCAGTTGGAAAGACAACGCGACTTCCAGAGCCTCGTGCGCCGGTACGTTCGGCGTGGTACCCAGGTACCTATGTACCCATTCCCACACTGACAGCCATGCAGGTACCTCTCGCAGATACTGTACGGCTGTAAGAGCGCCTACTGTGACACCTCAACATGTTTCTCACGCAGCAAGCGCGGTGCTTCCAAACCGTACCGGCCGCCGACGCAGCTCACCGCACGAGCATTGGCCCACTACCTCGCCAGTCAAAGCAACCCCCACCGCGGACTGTGCCCCCATGAGCTCAAGGTGTCGCCAAACTCCTTTGATGTTGAGGCCTCGATTGATGTCAACGCTCAAGATGGAGGGGTCGACGACGCACGCCGGACGCAGCGAGTCGCAGAGGTCAGGACACGGCAATCAGTGGCACATGTCATCGACAGTCGACATCAGACCAAGAAGGATACCAAGTCAATCGGGCAGAACCTTTATGATAGTGTGTCTGTAATATACTCGTATTCGAAGTCGATCACCAGCCCTTTGTTGGCACTTCACGCGATGCGTGCGCCGAGCGGTGACACGCGACTGGACCAGCGCACGCGCAGTGCAAACGAAAGCCCACTTGCGAATGCCACAGTGGCCATTGCGCGGCAGAATTCACAGGAAAACTTGCGTGCACAGAGTCAGGCACATGCGCCGCGAGACCAACCTGAAGTACTGAGTAATGGTCAGCTGGTCCACAAAGTGCCCTACCGGCCTACGACCTCAGATCAGGCTGCCTCATTAAAGCACACGGATAATGCTTCACCTGATCTTGCGACCGGCAGACCAAAAATGTCGATAACGAGGACTGGCAGGAAGTCATTCACCCTTGGTGGTACGATTGTCCCTGCTGTCGCGAAGCCGAAACCCGCACCAGCATCCGAGCCTCTCCAGCACAACGCTTTGAAGCCTGACCAAAGCAGACCGACCACCATACCGACGGCCTCAAATCTGAGCTGCGATATCTTGAATCAATTCAGGGATGAGGTTCACAAGTGGCAGGATTCAGGCTTAGCCTATAGGCCCGCTGCCCATCACTCAACGCCCCAGTGGGACCACGGGGCCGAGACATTTGTCAACCGGTCCTTGTTCTATACACTTGGCCATGCAGAGACACTGCTGCAGTCTTTTCGTGAATCGAATGAAGCCTTTCAACGTTCGCCGCTGGCGCATCTAGATTCTGCCCGACTTGTTCACTCCTTCAGAGACTGGAGTCAACATACAGGAGCTTTGATATTCGAAAGCCTGTCTGTCGCTGTCGACGCTCTTCTCATTCGTCCGCCAGCACTTGAGCCACAAACTGCCTCCGAGAGCGACCCTAAGCCAAACGATCGTTCCGCAGCTGGTTCTACTAAGTACAAGGCTGAGCTCAATGATCGCCCACGCTATCTCAACAATCATGAGGCAGCTCACATTGTGATGATATGCATCCATGCTTTGACGTCCTCAGTACCGGTCGGCTGGCCGCGTACCTGGGCACAGTTGCGAAGCTTACGTTCCTGGGGGGTCATCATTCCTAGCGCCACCGCTGACGCTGACCACTTCGTCGATCCATACATCAACATCATCGATGCGTTGGAATATGAGCCGGCTGTGATGCTTGCCGACCGCTTGCTGCGGGCCATAGGTGTTCGAAGCTGTTTCGATCATGTCATCGAATCAATGCACCAGGAGGCAGTAGCGACAGGATCTACAACTGCAGCGCCAGAAGAAAGCCTATCGTCCATACTGATACAACATTTAGAGGTGGTCGAGCGCGTTGCGCTCGATAACAAGCGCAAGTTGAAACCGGCAACGGCAAACAAGGACCCCGGATGGACGGTTACGGCTACGTTCGTCGAGTGGCTTAAGACAATTATTGTGAAGAAGTGGGACGGTAACATTGAAATTAGCAAGTGGTCCAGTGTTGGAGCAGCCGTGATTCTACTTCACAATCTACGTAAGCACATCCCTTCTCCATTGCAAGCCATCATTGACAATGGTAGACAATCGCGAGCGCCAGCTCAACCTATGGTCTCGGATGTTCAGGATCCCATATCTCCACGAACACATGAACGCTGTCGATGAGCCTGTGAAGTTCCTTGATTGGAAACCGCAGCCCAACACACTGCATGTTTTGGAGTATCCAGAGCTGCACCCGACCGAGTATCTCGTCCGATTCTTCCGTGTCATCAACCTCACAAGCATGATGGCTCAGTATGATCACACCCAGCACACTCAGCAGATGCTGCGCCAGTTGGATTCGATCATCCGTGAACCGTATTTATACATGATTAAGCATCGACTCAAGGTCACATTGAACGATTACTTGGTTTTGGATGTCAGTCGAGAGCAACCATTAAAGGACACCCTCGATCAGCTTTGGAGACGGGAACGGAAGGTACTGCTCAAACCTCTGAAGATCAAGCTTGGTCAACAGGAAGGCGAAATCGGCTTGGACCATGGTGGTGTCACATACGAGTTCTTTCGTGTCGTATTGGGCGAGGCGTTCGCGCCAGACTACGGTAAGCACATTCACATTTGGCGCGCAAGCAAAGCTAACAGTACCAGGCATGTTCACGATTGATCCGAAGACTCGGATGACCTGGTTCCAACCTGGCTCTCTAGAACCTCTTTGGAAGTACAAGATGCTGGGTGTACTGTTCAGCCTTGCAATCTACAATGGGATCACCTTACCTGTTACCTTTCCCATAGCTTTCTACAACCTGATGCTCAACTCACGGTTCCAATTTCTGGATGATCACACAAGCATTGACTACATTCGGGACGGCTGGCCTGATTTTGCCAGATCTTTCGAAACGCTTCTCGACTGGGAGGATGGCGACGTAGCTGACGTCTTCATGCGGGACTACGCCTTTAGCTACGAGGTTTTCGGACAAAAGGTCGATGTCGATATGACGAAACGTGACGATGTCAGTTCAGCGGCCGGCGAGGTACCACTCGTCACCAACGAGACACGCGGGGCTTTTGTTAGAGACTACGTTGCGCATCTCATCCTCCACTCCGTCCGGCCTCAGCTCAAAGCGTTCAAGAATGGGTTTCACACCTGTCTTGACTCGCGCAGTCTTGCATTCTTTACGCCCCAAACACTCAAGAAGCTTGTCGAAGGCACTCAAATAATCTCTATCCCGGAGCTGCGTGCTTGCACAACATACGAGGACTACGATGCCGCACACCCTACAGTGAGGATGTTCTGGGACATCGTGCAAGGCTACTCCCAGGTAGATGCGACGCATCTGATGGAATTTGTCACTGCAAGCGACAGAGTGCCAGTCACAGGGTACAAGAGCCTTACATTCAATATTGTGCGAATGGGAGGCGATTCAGAGCAGCTGCCAACCAGCAGTACCTGCTTTGGCAAACTCTACCTGCCTGAGTACAAAGACAAAGAGAAGATGAGGCGGAAGCTGGAACTTGCGATTCAGCACGCGAAGGGCTTTGGCGTTGTGTGAGCTGTCTGTCACGAACTGCTGAAGGGTCCTGTCTCCAGTGTCAAATTACACATGTGGCATAGCGTGCGGGTGGCGCCGCTAACGGAGCAATTGGGCTGTGAAGACCAGCTTTAGTAGTCTAGAAACCAGGCTTCGATAATTACACAAATAATCGTGTCATCAGATCTTCGCCGGCCGACCAACTATCTTGCAATCGACGTGCAATCTGATACCTGCGATAACTTTCCGCTACTACCAAGCCTCCAAGATAGGAGCGATGCAGAGGTCGAAGCTTTAAAGCAAGCTCATGCACCCCTGAATTGTTGCTGTGCGACGTGAGATTTCGCTTAAGAACCTACGTCAATATCCATCCCCCAATGTCTTTGGTCCTCCAATCCTTCGATCAACCTTCTCGAAGCCTCGCCGATCTCCCCGACTCCAGCACTAACATCGCCTAGAACACCCCCAGATCAGTCCCGCCACCTCTCTCCACCCATTCACGTCTCGCCGGCCCCAGCCCGCCGCCAAAGTCACACAAATCGCAACAGTCACAATCGTTTTCACGTGATACGCGCTCTCCAAGCTCTGATAAGCATCGCACCTCACAGTGGCTCCCTTGCGCCCCGGCCAGTGATGTGACGTGCCGAGTTACGAAAGTTCGTTCAAGCCTCTACGCCGAGCGCGCTGTGATTGGATCCAGGCGAACGGAGTAGGAGATGATAGACGCATGCGGGTGGACTCGGGGAAGGGGAAATGGAAGATAGGCGCAGGGTGACGATGTCGGCGTTGTGTGGGCGGCTTTTGTGTCTGGGGATATATGGCAGTACCCCGTGGATGTACCGTTTGAGGTAATTTCGCACGTTGGTACCTGGAATCCGCTTTACACCTCGACATTGACATTTGAAAAACCTGTATCGATCCAAAAAGTTCAATTGGAAGAGATACTACCACATATCTGCGTTCCCCGGCACCACGCTTCATACTCATCAAACACCCTCACTTCCTGGCTCCAATACCACACACAAGATGCCCTCATCAACATCTCCCAAATCCGACCCCTACATCATCTACGGCCGCGGCGGTGCAGGCAACATCCGTAAGTTCACCCATCTCTACCACGCATCCGCCAACTAACAGACCCCCCAGATCACCGCAGCACCATTCGTAGCGCCTGGAAATCCCTCAAAAACTCTCCATCCTCCTCACCCCCGGTCACCCTCTCCGTCAGCCCAGACAACTACTACGCAGCCTGGAACGCCAAAAGCGAGGACCCGCGCAAATCCCGTCGCGAGAGCACACTCGCATCCTCCGCTCCCGGCGACGAGGGGGACCTAAAACGCAACGCGTCGAGTGGGTCGTTGTCGTTCCTCAAGAGTGACAGTGTGAAGAGGAACACGTCGTCTGGAAGCCTGTTTAGCTTGAGCAGGAGCGAGACCGGGTCAAGGAGCCACAATGGACTTTCTGGGCTGAGTAAGATATTCGGCCGTAGGGGGAGTGTCGAGGACGATAGGAGCGTGACTGGGAGTACGAGTACGACGGTGGAGAGCGTGCAGGAGGAGGATGATGACGATGTGGATGCAATGGTTATGCGGAGTTCGAAGGGGAAGGGGAAGGCAAGGGCGACGGAGTAGCGGAGATGTGAGTGTCCGTGTGGGTGAGTGATATGGCTTTTTTGTTGCGGTTTAGCGAGCGATACCTGGCCCCAGAGGCTTTTTGATTAGGGTTAGACAAATTGACGACCTTGTGAGACTCAGTTTTCTTCGGCGGTGACCCTGTGAGTCTGCGTGATTTAATGCGTGGAGCAGTGTGCTCTGTCCAATACCAAAAACCTTGAGTCTGCAATACCGTGTGAAAACTCAGTGAGAGTTCCGTCTCTGTTTCGGGTACTGCACTCAACAGACGGGAAGGTCGTGACGAAAGGCGAAGAAACAGAAGCCCAGTATTCCGCAACGAACGTAACTTGTACAACAGTTTTGAAGTTCTGATCGTCGAAAGGATATTTAGACCGGCAGCCTCGTTACCTCAAAGTGCAATTGACCCTGTGCGCAGGGATGCTGGATGGTTGAACGTGCCCCTGTAGTATACTGTGACCCGACTACAAAAACAGCGTCAGCATCCGAAGGCGTTTCTTCCTGCCAATCCACTGATGATGTAGGAAAATCTTGGAGCGACAGGCCTGTTTGTTGTAACAGCCGACTAATTTGAGACTCGAATCTAGAAGTGGTGGATTTTGGACAGACAACATTACTTTGGCCAGCCTTAATGCTCCCTCAAGATGAAGTTTCTTTGCATTCAGCTGTACGAAAAACGCTTGTTGCACGCTTCGGTCCAGATCGTGCCGAATAATGGAGTTCAGGCGCTCACAGCAAAGCGTCAGCCAAATTCTCCTCACGATCGGGTCTACCACCAATTATGAGCAGCGAAGCCATCTGGATTGCTCAGGGGCATGCGAAATAAACAATATGGTTATGATTATTCTTGTCTTTTGTACTTTCATCAACAGTACCATCTCCGGTATAGTCCAGAGGCTAGGATATTCCGCTTTCAACCGATCACTCGATTGAAGCACCGGAAAGACCCGGGTTCGATTCCCGGTACCGGAAACACTATTCCTTTTTGTCGCCGCGTTGTCTTTTTGAGGTGTTGAGCTGGAAGTTTGCCAGTGGGACGCAGGGGGGGCCAAACACAAGCGAATACGAGCACTGCCGACCCATAGTTCTTACCCTTTTGCTGCTTTGAGCGTGCAGTAACTTTTTCCAATACGAGCTCGGCGACTTGCCGACATGATTTGGAGGAGGGGTTTTCGCTTGGCCGTCGAAGTAGTTCCGAAGTGGACTGGAAGCTGGAGCACGCATCTCCATTCATTTACCCGTAATAAGCGTCAGTGTCCAGATATCCTCTGTTGCACAAAACTATAGAAATATATATGATCTAGTTTGAAAATCAGCCAATCAAAGCACACCAGACAACGTGCCAGAGTGGTTAATGGGTATGACTCGAACGAGTTCATCAACTAGATATCATATGCCTTCGGGCGCGCAGGTTCGAATCCTGCCGTTGTCGTATCATAAAAAGCGTTCTTTTTCTATGCCTTGCTTTTTTTGTGGTCTTGAGTCGTGTGTGTTGAAGTTTTTTCCATATCATTCACTGCCTGGTCATGCCAGGTAGATTCGCGCATCATAAACCAAGATGTATACATCTTGGTACTGCCATTCTCTTTATCTTTGCTTCTAGCTCTCTGGAGGTCTACTGAAGTTGCGTGGCTTTGGTTCGCCACCGACTGCAACAAGGAGAGGTGCTTGGAGAGCGGGGTTCCTTGGTTGACAGCAGCGATACAACGCTCTGCTCCTCCCTGGCCTAGGTTTCGATTATTGACACTGTCGGGTCATTTCTTTTACTTATTTCGCTCCATTCGACTTCATGGCGTATTATTGATCTTGTGCTGTCTTGACGACGTCGGGATCCTGCGTAAATCACACCAATTGCATCGTCACGGCATTATCAATTTTTCTCGACCCTCCAGGCAACTAAAGAGTGACTTGACTCACTGAGAGATATATTGAGTGTCAACAAGAACTTCCTTGAGTCGGAACTTGGTTGTACCCACTTTCGCGTTCATTTAACGTGACCTCGCGCAAGCGCGACGCGTCTGTTCTCCCAGATCCGTCATCTTACTTCAAACATGTCGCACAATACATTGGCATCGTAACAAAGGCCTCAGTGCTTGCACTGCAGCGCAAAATGTCCTCCCATGTAACCAACAGAGATGCGCCGTCGGCTGCGCTTCGGGCTGTAGGAAACCGGCCGCGACGTGCGCAGCGACGCCCTACCAGACCAGCGCCCTATGAGCTCGCCAACCATGCGAAAGCGTTCATTGAGGGTTTTCAATGCAAGTGGATTCTTCAGGTTGTAGCTCTTTCTGTTAACACATGACAGTCGCAAACGCGTATGAATTCCTCTACAGCCTACTCGCAGCAGGCACATCCATTTCCACGCCTGCGCAGCCTTACACCGGCTTCCTCCCACCGCCGTCGCAAATTGCGCTTGCCGCCTCCTTGATTACTCATAAGTTCAAAACAGCCTCTGTGGAGAACAACAAAGGCTCCGATGCAGCGCTGCGCTACCTTCTGTGTCTTCTGCACACAATCGAGGCGCCAGCCTACCCGTACTTACGACAGGCCTTCACTTTCCCCACCGAACGCACACGACGACGCCCACGTGGATACAGAAACGCGACTAGAAGCTTGTCTCCTGACGAAGAAGACGACATCGACCATCTTTACTGCGAAGCAGCCAACGACAAGAGTCTGTGGTACAGGGCGGACGATTTCTGGCACATTGTTGGGTGGGCGTTCAACTGCTCTGCGGCATACAAGAAACGATGGGAGAGGTGGAGGCTGTGGCTTATAGTCATGCTCGACTTCTTGGAGGCCGACTGGGACATGTGCGTCAAACAGAGCCAACATGACGAAGCAAATGAAGAGGCTGCATTGCAGCAGAGTCTCATATGGCACTATGTCGTTGGCGAGGGACAGTCGATCACACGTACGGCAAGACGGCGAATGGTCAAGGCAATTTTCGCTATTGCATCAGCAGATTCTCTGAAAGACTATCCTGAGGTCTGGGAGAATGAAACGAAAGAGCCGAAGGAGAAAGCGGACAAGAAACAGAAAATCGGCAACGTTGATTTTGAGACTGGTAAGGTGGCAGACTATGACAGCGATGAAGAAATGCAGGAGACTCCTAAACGAGTGACACGTGCGATTGAACGCAAGTTCGACATCAATTCCCCTCCTGATCTTCCGGATATCAGTACCGGCAACCTTAATTTGCACGATGCTATCGAGCGACTTGGCGGCGGCGACGCAGTAGCACTGCGGCATCGTCTCCTCGCTTTGGTAAGTTTAGTAAGTAATCACAACTGGCTTTCGACTGACAGGTTCAGCTAGCACAAGTAGCGATCAGGCTGCCTGATCAGTTCACGACACTCAGTGACTGGTTCGACAATATCGTAGAGGACTTCCGATATCTGCCCACAATACTTTTCAGCGTCCTGCTCACCTCATTGACCGTGCCCGGACCCATGAAGTACATGTTCCTTTCGAACCTATTGCTGCCTTTTGTCAGTGGCACATTGCCAGACTACTTTCGCTTTGATCCGACGCAAGAGCACTTCGAGGAGATTCTACTACCTCTAAAAGGCAGTCAGAGCTTTGCAGCTAATGCCAAGGTCTCTCTCATTCTTGAACAGCTCTTCATGCGCATGATGGCAGAAGACGGACTCAAGCCTACCAAAGCGCTACGAGAGGCTATGGAGGTTGGGATACAAGCGAGACACAACGTGTACGGTTCTGGCAGAGGTAAGAGAGGCAATGCTGGGGAGGAGAAGCAGGCGCAAAAGCTCATGGAAGCGAGCTCAGGGCGCCTCTTGGGCATGCTAGAGGTACTTGAGATCACTTCAGGCATGCCCCCGCAGAAGAAGGCGGATCGCAAGGTTCCCTCCTTCCTGTCCTTCGGCTCTGGATCCCCGCTTTCTTCGGCGCCAAGCGATACCGAGGAGGATTAGCGGTCATTTGATTCACGCTACGAAGTGATTCTTAAGAAAGAGTGCTCCAGTAAGAGCCAGGAGCTTCATATGATACCCGACTTTCCGCAATGCATAATCACGCTCATCAAAGTGCTTTGCCAGATTCACGGCTACCCTTTGCTTATGCCTCCTCCACCACACCTTTCCCAGTCTTCACTGCAGACCCATCCCTCTTCTCGGCAATCCATTCGCACTCCTCCGCCTTCCCATCCAGCTCCTCCCACCCGCCACTCTCCATCTCCTCCAGTCTCTCGTTCTTCTGCCTCAGCCATTGCCACTGCAACACAATTTGGCTCGCCCTCACCACGAGCCACTTATTACTCCACTCGCGCACCTCCTCGTCGCTTAGCAACAGGTACTTGTCAAGCGGCGTGACATAATGCTTCATCCTCTCCCTGACGCCCTGCGTCGAGTAGCCGCCATCGGGCGCAGCGATCAGAGTGGGCCAGACGTTCGGCATCACCGGTCTTCTCTTGTACTCTTTGCCTTTTCCTTCCGTCCTCGAGCCGTTTACTAGACTATCGGTTGGTACTGCAATATCCTTTTCTTCCCCCGGGGTAGGCACTCCAGGTGGCACAGACGCAACACTCACATCCCTCTTACTCACCGGCCCATCGCCCAAACACCACTCACGCAGCATATCGTACCTCAGCATCAGCCTGATAGCAAGGTGTTTCTTGCGCTCGTACAGCCGCCCCATCGCGCTCCTATTCTCCGCAATCTGCTCGGGGAATAACGTGCGTGTGATCAGACACACAAACTCCTCGAGTAGGAATCTCGATGTTTTGGCCTCCAGAGCACTAGATGCTCCCAAAGTGCTACCCAGCAACGCGGGCCAGTTCGTCGATGTACTCACGGGGCGTAGCAGCTCGTCTCGAACCCGCGTCGTGACTGCGTGCAGCGTACCCCAGTGCAGGATTGCGTCAAGGCTGGCTTCGAGAGTGCCAGCGAAGGGACTGGGGACTGTGGGTGCGAGGAAGTAGTGCGCTGGTAGGTGAATTGGCTGTGAGGTTTCGATCAATGGGGCGTCGGCGGTTGTTGGTGCTGCACGTACGCCGCGGGTGCCGCCGCGGCGTGTCGGTGGTGGAGCAGGAGAATGACGCGGCGTGTATGCTGCGTCCTCTGAGATAGTGCTATAGGCGCGGGAGCTTCGGCGGGATAGGCCGGTCATTGTGGATGTGAGGGCTCGCAACGTAGTCAGGACGGTTATTTGCGAGAGATAGAGGTTGAGTGTGTGGTTGGGAGGCCCGGTTCTTGTCAAAGAAGTGGCAGCTGGAACGAGATGGGTCTTCCTTGGTGACGTGTAGGTGAAGGTGAAGGTGAGTTGAAATAAAGCAAGATAAGCTAAGAATCTATAGAGGTGAGGAAAATAGATCGTCAGCCTGGCAACTTTCACTTCGTCTGAGACGAGGTTTCCACTGCGACCTCTCTGGTGCGAATGATGCCTGTATCAGGTTTCCCAGACATGTGACTACACCCAGTGTGTGTGAAAAGCTCTTCCTGAGACTCAGTCCTTTGGCCGTTGTGTTCAAGCTGAGTTATGCTCCCTCTCGAAATCCTATTCGTCCTCTTCTTCCGGTGCGAGTCAGACGTCGACGGCTTGTAGCTTCCACCATGGCGATGCTGTCCCTTTGAAGCGGCGGAGCTTTCCCCGGCCATCGTGGTCCACAAAGCCTTCAGCGACGGCAGATTTACCGCAATGATAGCTAATTGTATCTCTATCGCGGCGATAATGACCATCTTGCCAAGCACGTACGAGAAGTCGGGCGAGGAGTTGAGTTCCAAAAGTGGAATGAGACGAAAGCAAGCTACAAAGACGGCTGAGGCACCAAAGCCAATGACGGAGACGACCGCGACCTTACGACGTGTCGAAATCTGCAGACTGAGCACTGTAGAGACTGGCAGCACCAGAATGTATACGTCTTGGATTATGTTCTGGATGTCAATCAGCGTAGATATGAGAGGGTCATCAAAGATCTGAGTATACCAGGACTGAGGGGACAATCAAAAGGACTATCTTTGGCATGCATTTAGCTTCTGGGTGGGTTCCAGGATGCAGTATTTCATCGAAGGGTATACATTGGAGGCAAGCAATGAGGCTGTCCGAGTCAGCACTCCAACGCGCCTGGAGACCTATCACGACTTACATATTTGTGATGAAGATCACGGCATTCGAGATCATCCCGCAATAGACCAAACTGCGAAACAGCTTATCGGGCGACAAGCGGAGGTAGAAGAACAAAAAGGCGAACTTGATGATCCAATGTGCGAAGTAGTAGTAGATTTCTTCGACAAAGAGGATCCTGAGGATCATGAGTTGCTGCCTCTCGCTGACCGTCTCTATGTGCCTTCCCAGGGCGTATCAATTCCTGATCGTTGTGCATTTAGAAGAAGCAAACCTACAGGCCGCATCCCTCATGAAGAAATAGGTGTAGAATGACTTGTTGACCGCAGCTCACTAACTGTCGTAATAGCGTCAACGGGACAGCCGAACTGGCATCTATGAATACCTTACACCAATGAAAAACGCAGCGTTGTCGTCGCAGCCCCAAGCTTTGAGGATAAAGCGTCTACAGTAAACCCGTAGAAATACAGTCGAAAGGCCGACGCCGAAGGTGATATACGCAACAGCATATGCTAACGGCTGCAAGGAAGAGCCAACCATTGAAGCAATTGATGACTTTCTCGAAAGACTCAAAACAAGTAAGAAGCCTGGAGAATCTGCCTAAGAGATATCTTGCTGTCACAAAAGCAACTTCTATTTTACCTGGAGCTTGAAACCACGCCGCAGCCATTAATCAACCCTTGCGATGGCCATTAACGTAAAAGGTTACAGTGCACGACCAGAGCCGAGGGTGAATGTTTACCGTCGAAATACTGCAAGGGTGAAAGAAAACAGAATGATCAGCCCATCCTATCTTCACATCAGGAGCCGACCTGTGGTCTGCCAATAGCACTGTGCGTGTACGAACAGGGTCCCTGTGTTGAACCAAGCATTACAAATTTCAACCGGCTAAACGGCATAAACGACTCAGGTAGATTCCTGTAATGCTGAGCGAATATCCTGATTGGTGTGCTTGCATATCGAACGAAGTATGGACAGGGCGACCCTGCGCGAAAGGATTCAGCCAGAGAAGGTGATCCTGCATCCTATTGAGTGCTCAGAAGCTTGTGTGGCCATCCCTCAGTAGTCTACACGCTGATGAACTGCAACATGTCGACCTCTGAGTATGTCTGGGCTACCTCCCAGAGTAGGGGCAGTATCCGGGTCAATTTTCCCATGGCACGACCTTTGGTGGCCGAAGTGGAGCCTTTCTGTCTCCAAGGCCAATCAACGTATTTACGAAACCTCTTGGCGCTTCCGCCGCCTGCATCCTTTCTCGACTCCTCCTGCAGCCATGTCACGGGTACTAGCACTCTCATACGTGGACTTCTTCTGAAAGTCAATTGATAGAAATAACGCGATTTTAATGTCCCGTATGCGGTAAGAGTGACACTGCACCTAGATTGTAGCAATATCAATAAGAAGGCAAATGTCTGTTTATACGTCCTTTATCGCATTTACTCTGGGAAGCAGCTTCACCCGGTGCGGCCATGTTTATGGAACCTTCCAACTTTGAAACCAATATCGCTGGTGGTGCTGCTCTACTGGGGGTTCTTTTCCATCAAGTCGCTCGCCATGTTGAATTCGAGCTGTACATGTACCACTTCATTACCCTATGCACAGGAATGTTTTTCGGGCTAATCTACGTCTTTGTCCAATTTCATAGTCAAGCCCTGTCCGGCGCAGTCGTCCAAGCATTCATCTGCGCCACGAGCTTCAACACAGGGTTACTGTTTAGTATTGCTGTTTACCGTTTGCTGTTTCACAGATGCTGCAATTTTCCAGGTCCTCTTCCGGCCAAGATCAGTCGTTTCTACGCAGCCTATCTGAGTGCCAAAGATGTTCAGTACTATAAAGAATTGGCCAAGATGCATGCTAAGTATGGAGATTTTGTACGGACTGGTATGTGTTGCCATTTCGCCATCCTTGACAAGACTTTGACACGAAGCAAGGTCCACGAGAAATTTCCATTCTGCGCAAGTCAGCAGTATCTTTGATTTACGGACCCCACTCTGAGATGCGCAAATCTACCTGGTATGGTCAGACAGGGAACGATATGGAGAAAACGTCAATACATATGACTCGCGACCACGAATCACACAAGCATCGACGTCGAGCATGGGACCGAGGTTTCTCTATGAAGGCCCTCGCAACGTACGAGCCGCGCATCAAGACCAAGGCAGATGCGTTTCTCAGGCAACTTCGCCAGTCCCTCCACGCTCTTGATGTCTCTGCCTGGAGCATGTACTATGCTTTCGACGTCATGGGCGAAGTCGGTCTGGGAAAAGATTTCAGTAATTTACTAAGTGGTCAGGAACATCCCGCCATCAAGGGCGTTCATGACCATATGAAGATGCTTGGAATACTGAGTACTGTACCCTGGTTACTGAACATACTCAGTTCCATTCCTGGAGCGGCTGCTGGCTACCAGAGCTTCTTCGCCTTCTGCTCCAATGAGATACAGGCAAAGAACAAGAGCTGGGACAACGAACAATATCCACAAGACATCATATCGTGGCTTTTAAAGGCTGTCAAAGACAATGACACATCAGCTTCGCCATCGCACGAAGCTTTACAGGATGATACAAGGGTCGTGATCATAGCTGGGAGGTAAGATACCACATGCAGTCTCGCTAGATGACTCTGACGGTTGCTAGTGAGACCACTGCTACCACTCTCGCAGGAGCACTCTTCTATATGGCCAAATGTCCTGACAAGCAACGAAAACTTCAAAAATTGCTGGACCAAAAAATCGAGAGCAACAATTTTTGGACTTACGAAAAAGTCAAGAGCGTGACGTACTTGGACGATATCATCAGTGAGACCTTACGCCTGCGGCCTGCACTGTTGACGGGGGGTCCTCGGGAGACACCAAGCAAAGGTACCCAGATCGACGAGGTTTTCATACCTGGTAACACAAATGTTTTGATACCAACGTCCCTCATACATCAAGATCAAAGGTGGTGGCCGGAACCTCACGATTTTGTGCCCGAACGCTTTGGGGAGAGGAGATTGGAGATGCGAACAGACCATGCGCCGTATTTGCCCTTCTCGTTGGGGGCTTACAGCTGTCCGGGCAAAAACCTTGCGCAGATGAGTCTGCGCATCGCTCTCTCAGTTATCGCACAAAGTTTCGACATATCTTTTGCACCCGGTGAGACCGGCGAGGCATTTGACAAGGAGCTTCTGGACACATTCACAGTCACACTCCCCCGACTATACTTGCAGTTCAAGTCAAGAGAGCATAGTTAAGTAAAAACATGTAGCGATGGCAGATGAGACATTCTGTTACTAGTGGGCGGAACCAAGGTTCAAAATTATTGCAACTAGTTCTGTAGTTATTAAACTTGACTTAGTGCATCATGTTTGAACACTACTATTGCTGGTCGAATCTCACTGCCAACGCTTCCAAATAGGAACTGAAAACATTCCTGCCATAATATCTCTCCATGCTCCTTGGACTTCCCCGAGGAACACGCGATCCAATTTTATCCGAGATATCCTCGATCACATTCTTTGGGACCATTGGAACACCTCATCGTACTCCCATAGCAGTCCGTCCAAGAGTGCACCCTGAAGGATGTTGGTCTGCTCAAATCGCGTAACATGTTTCGACGACGTCAGCGTCTCCAACAGGGCGTAGTCCCGACGGGACCTGCTACTAATTACGGCTTAAGTAAGCAGGCAGTCCGTAGTAAGGTTGTGAGCAGTGGCGTAGCCGTACAGTAGTAGGTTGTGCTACCGTATACAGCCCGTATACGGGCTAGATTATAGGGTTACTCCCTCCCCCCTTCTCCCCTATAGCCTCTCTATATTATACCACCATTATTAGATCTTATACCGTTGTAGTTGACTTTTTGGCCGTAGCGTAGCTGCAGCTGACCTCACGGGACGTATTACGTCCCGTTGGAAACGCTGTACAGTTTCGTCACGATGTTCTGGCGGTGATTTACACATTCAGATATCCTGCAAATCGGAATAGTCATTATAATCTTGTTTCTTATTTAAACTATCAAGTTCAGACAAATTTGAATTAGATGATTCAGTATTCGTATAAGAATTAGCTATGTTCGAAGTCGAGTCATCCTCTCCTTCGGCTTTCCACATGGCATGGCTTATTTCACCACCTACAGAGCAAATCTAGGTATCCAATACCATGTACATCACCATTTAACATACGTTCTCATCATTTAGAGACCACATAGCGAGTAGGTGGTGCCATTATGCTTGTTGAGAGATTTCTGAATGCCTCCACGCCAGCGCATCTCGTGAGTAAAAATCTGTTTGTGCTGTGTGCATAACGCACAAAGCTGAGCTTTTATTGCGCAACTGTCATCGTTGATTACACATTGAGACTACAAGATCAATGCCGAGTTGAGGAATATGCTTTATCAGGCAGTTTGCAGGGTAAAGTACTGTCAGGGGGCATAGTGGAGCGCTCAGGTACTAGTACACCATCTCCGCACGACACTGCAATGTCTTTCTTTTCGCTCGCCTCTCCGCCGCCAACAGCAGTTCCAACATCGCTTACTCCAGCGCCAGCGCCTGCTATCCCCGCCCATCTGCTACCTATCAGCGATAGCGAGTCCAGGAGTACCACTGATACCGGGGAAGACGTTAACTTTTGCGCTCGCCTGCCGCTCACAGACACTGAGCTGTTCAGCCCGCAGCTCTCTAGCGCAGAGATCCTAGGATTGGTGGCTAAAGTTGTCCCAGCGCTCTCGGTATCTACTCCAGCCATCGCCCAGCTCTCTCATGACATTGCCGCGTACATGAAGATTGCACCGCCACTACAGCTCCCGCGACTTGTGCCAAATCCTACAACATGGCCTCAAACTAACCCAGCAATGGACGAGATGTGGACAGCAGCCGTCAATGCCGAGTCAGCCCTTATAGCTGCCAAATCATTCGTTGCTCCAACAGGTGTTGACATGCGCCCTCAGATGCTTGTCAAGTTGTTTGGATCCCTTGACGATCCCCTTTTAGTGCTATCCTCGTATCCTACTGCAGATCCTCTCAGCACTGTTCACATGGAATACGGCGTATGCAACGATCTCTCAAACACCTGCATGGGCCGGCTATACACCAAGCTAGGGTTCCATCTGTCAGACTTTCGCACAACCGGGATGTTACAAATGGACATTTTCCCCCGCCGTCTGGACCGCAAGCTGATACTTGGGCCTCAAACCCATGTTCTTTCACGCATGCCCCCAACTCTGCTTGCGCACTGGCAGGATTTCGTCTTCCGCTGTCTAGATCAATCGAAGGCCAAGGTCGTCATTGCATCTGGGCGAGCAGCTCATGCGAGCTATAAGGCATACCTTAAGTACCACCGCATTCACCATGACAATCTGTGGCTTTAGGATGGCGCACAGGCGAAGGGGGAGATGCCCGGCGCATGCCTTGAGTGTAACGGCTCATCGTCCGTTGCCAAAAGGCTTGTTCTGATCACATACCATATTGAAGGATTCCTGCGTCAACGGGCCCATGTTCTCGATGACAACAAGAGATCTCTCGGCTTGCGCGAGCGGTTGATCGATTACGCAATGGTCTTACTATACGGAGAGGCCCACCTTCAAACATTCTTATCAACAATCAGTTACTACTTCCAAGCATTAACCGGCACGATCATCCCGCTCCAGGCGTTCCTCGACATTCGACCCGACAACGACACGCTCTCAGCACATCTCTCCCCGCCAACATTAAATTTTGCAGGCATGGACACTCTCATTGATACAGTGCCTGCACTCAAAGCAAAAAGGGAGCAACTGCTCACAGTGCGCAAGTTGAAGAATGTGAACCCTGCGTTGTGGTCGAGGAGTACGAAGGAGCTCGTTTCTTCTGAGCAATCATTCTCTAGAACAACAGAACTGTATGTTGGCTACAACTCGCTATTCTACTACTTAATTAAATAAACCCTTTTTGCAGAAATAAAGGGCTTGCTATTCTCTATATTTTTTCTATAAGGATTAATTTCTAGCTGTGTTCTGCATTACTTGTAGCCAACATAGGTTTCTATGATGTTTACGGACGATCGCTCAAGAGAAACGAGCTCCTTCGTACTGTCGTGATTTCTGCTATGGTGCCGACCACAGCCAAGTCGTCAAGTCGTCCTGCCGACCGACCGCGGTAATTGAGTCGGGCGAGCCTGTTCAGCATGGGTCTATGGGGCCGAATAGATGGTGCTAACGCCCGTCGACGAATGTTCGGTCGCATCTTCTGTGATTGGCGCACCTTCCGCCGCATCCGTTTGCGGCGGCGCGTGTGTTTACACGCACGTCTCCCTCGTGCGCTTGCATGCCTCACGCGTGCCTTGAAGCGAGCAAATGGAATCATTGTTGCAACAACGTGCTCACCACGAGCGCACCGCGTCGCACAAGGCAGTCAGCCTATGACGCTGCACCTGTCGATGATGTCGGTGTGCAGAGCAGTAATTAATAAGAAGGGCACCCCTGTCGCTGCAGCCAAGGCTGTGAGTGGACCCTTCAATTCGCGAATGGGCGACAAGCGAGACTAAGCTAATGGCGACCTCCTGATGCTCCTTTCTGGAGTCGAAGCCGTGAGCTGCTCAGCGCTTCTCCTGTCTCTTCTGTCTGCGCGTAGTCATTCCTTACTGCTTCATTTGCAAGTGTAGAGACGTTTTTGTAGCGCGTTTCATTACGCATTGCTCGCAGGCCCCACTCTCTACCTGCAACTGCCGATTCGAAACGCCCCCGACACCAGCGCGTGCGCACATATTAGCCAGTTCGGGGCTGGATGCTTGCCCCATAACGCCCTCACCATGACGGAGGTGACAGCCACCACCATGGACGTCGAAGACTGTGCCCCTGTTCCTACCGTCAAGGAGCCGCGCCCGCCCAGATCCCATGTCGACTCGACGCCGCTGCCGACCGACTCGATGGTGACCGTGCCGTTGTCGGAGGCTGGCACCAACGACGACGATGTTCGAGACTCTACAATACGGCCAGCGATCGTAGTGGAAGAGCGAAGGTTGTCTTCACGGCCGAGTTCGGACGAGATTCACAAAGCATTCGGTCGCCGCGCGAGTCAAGCCAGTGTTATGGTACCAGCCTCGGATAGCCCTACTGTATCAGTCCACGATGTTGATGCAAATGACACACCCAAGTCTACACGGTCGAGAAGTGGAAGCGATAGCTCGGCAGATGCCAAGGTCGACTGGGCAGAGCTGGAGAAGAAGGAGATACAGCAGAACCACGAGGGCCAGGATGACGTATGTTCCATCTGCTGTCGGCACATCGAGTATATGAGCTAATTTGTTTAGGCCATGGCTCTGCTGCTTGCACGCCTCGAACAGGAAAATAACACCCTAATGTCCGACTCCAAGGCAGGCATGAAGCCGACTTTCAAGGGTGCCCGCGCCCGTAGCCAGTCTCGTCCGCCCTCCTTTCAGCAGCTCAAGCGCCTTGTGCAAGACGAAACTTCGGAAGTTCGATTCTCCCAGCTACCGTCACCACCGCCTATGACTGAACTCGAGTTCTGGGCGGCGCTTGTTCGCGATTATCCCCAAGTGGTGCAGCGATTACCAACGCTTTGTCTGAATAAGATCCGTGGTGGCATACCTGCACCGCTGCGAGGTGTCGTCTGGCAAAGTGCGTCTGGGTCGCGCGACAAGTTGATTGAGGATCAATACGAAGTCTTGTGTGGCGAATCGAGTCCATATGAGAATATCATCAACAAAGATCTTGGTCGAAGTTTTCCTGGCGTTGAAATGTTCAAAGACCCAGAGGGCGAGGGTCAGAAGATGTTGGGCCGTGTCCTGAAGTGCTTCAGCTTGTATGATAACAAGATTGGGTATTGCCAGGGACTAGGCTTTCTTGTTGGTCCGCTGCTCATGCAGATGGGTGATAAGGAGGCCTTCTGCGTGCTTGTCAGGTATGATTTCCGCACTTTCGATGAACATAGCCGCTGACTTGAATTAGACTGATGGAGGACTACGATCTTCGCTCATGCTTTCTTCCAGACCTCTCTGGGCTGCACCTTCGCATATTCCAGTTCCAGAAGCTGCTGAGCCAGCACATGCCAGATCTCGCACTGCATCTTGAGGAGATGCAGATCGAATCTGCTTACCTCTCACAATGGTTCTTGTCGTTTTTCGCAGTCACATGTCCTCTGCCCATGCTTTTCCGCATCTACGACGTGCTCTTCGCTGAGGGCGCTTCCGAGACCATCATGCGCGTTGCGCTTGCACTCATGAAAAGAAACGAAGCCAAACTGCTCTCACTGACTGAGATGGAAGATGTGATGCAACTTTTGCTTGGCCGCCAATTGTGGGACCCCTACGGCCGAAACGCACACTCGGCGGACGATCTGGTCAGCGACTTTGTGTCGTTCACCAACGATGTTACGCGAGAGAAATTGCAGGGGATAGAACAACAGTACAAGGAAGCGCAGGAGAAGGAATCCGCCAAGCAACAAGTCAACAAATCCGCTACGTCGTTTTTAGGCCGCCTGTGGGGCCCTTCTAATTCGTCTACAAAGTCCGTGTCTCTCAGCCCGGGCCTATCTGCGCCTTCACGCCCTGTCAGCTTCCTGAGAAGGACACCGTCGAAACAAAGCCTCGCTTCTACATTGAACTCAACTGCCGAGTCCGATACATCAGCGGCGACCCAAAGCACATCTTTGACTGACATCTCACGAGCTTCACATGCGGATACCATGTCGATCAAATCAGGACACGCATCTGTTGCCATGAGCATCTCGGCGAGAGACAGGGACCTGCATTACCAGATCGAGCAACTGCTCATGTCTGTGAGCCAGTTGCAGCGACAAAATACTGAATTAGAGGCTGCTTTGCAAAAGCAGCGCGAGGATCGAAAGGAAGACCACCGTGTTGTGCGGTCTATCGTTGATAAGATTCGAAAGAAGGACTCATCGTTATCTGCACCCTCCTCTCGGGCATCCCGACGAAGGACTACGATTACAGCTGCTACCGACGTTGCCGCTGGCAACGACTCGTCGTCGGAATTGTCAGGAGACGAAGCTGACATAGTGGAAAAACTGGAAACACAATTTCCAGTAACGCAAGCACATCATCGCGCCTCTTCCATATTTGAGACAAAGCAATTGCTTCGCGACAACTTGACACGCACCAAGGAACAGTTGACATCAGAATCGACGCGAGCGCTGGCGCTGGCTCGCGAGCTCGATGAACGTCAGGCCGAACTTCAGGTTGCACGAGATGCGCTCAAAGACACACGGAATCGTCTCGCAGATTCGTACAACCAGAACCAGAGATTAGAGAGGACGATCAATGAGTTGAGACAAAATGCACGCAAAGCCTCTGCAGCGGCCAGTTGGACTTCTGCAGACGACACATCACCCAACCCCACCCCGACTTTGAGCAGGAGCACTACGTCCGAGAGTGTCACAAGTGGCCTGAGAGAGCTACGTCTTGGTCGAACCGCATCACAAAAGTCGACTCGTGAACACCCGCCTTCTATAACTTTCAACAAGCGATCTTCTTCGCTCGCCATGCAGCCGGTTCTTGCAAACGAGAACAATGCGCCTTCAGACAACGAACAGTTGCTGCTCGAGCTTGTCAACGCAAAGACGGCGGAAGCTGTTGCACAACAGGAGCTGGAAGAAATGAGGGCGAGGTTCGATGGGCTGCGGAGGACAATGAGTGCTCAGCCCACTGCTAGTGCAGTGACAAGTCCGGCAATCACACCGACACCGACACCAGCTGCTGTGCCTGAGTCCAAGAAGGAAGGGGCCGCAGCAGGTGGGTGGACGTGGGGAGGATGGAAGAGAACCGTCAGCACGTCAAACGCCAGCATCTCTTAAGACATAGCGCCTGTTTTGGAACATGTAGCCTACACGTACGCAAAATATGTCGAATTGTTTGGAGGACGACATCATGGGAGACATAGGCACCGGATGCCACTGTCCTTTTTCATGTACAAAGATACCTTGTGCGATTTACAGCACTCTAGCTTTCCCAGCGACGCATGGTTGAGAGCACAGTTTAGATCTACCTGGTCGAGTAGAACAACTTACACTTGCAGCCTTTGGCGCCTTAACCTTTCAGGCATCCCTGCAAGATCAACCCATTGATGTGACTCGCAATTCCTTGATCATCAGCTTCGACGGTTACCATATACCAGTAACATCGAGCATGCGGAAGATTAACTTGTTTCCGCTTCCGTTTCCGACCTCGAGTTCGTGTTCCTCCCAGCTCTCGGACTCACGCACTGAGGCGAGGCGAGGCGAGGCAATACGCACTAAATCGACCAGTGACGTGTAGCAACGTTTGCATTATGGGTTGGGGGAGAATGCACTCGCGCATCGTGATAATGGGGAAAGATTGGCAAGGGCTGCACTGTATCTCTCCAGAGCAGGCGTGCCAGTATGCCACGACCACATCACCTGTGTGATTACCGAGCACCAAGGGAAGAAAACATAATTACAACCCTACCATGCGTCCATTGTTGTCAGTCCAGAGTTCTGGACTTTGGTGTAGGTGACATTGTCAAAGCCCCAGATTTCCCCGCAACGCGCCAGCGGTAGTTGATGCACCCCGGTAGTTGTATTAGCCTCTTGAAACCCTCACTTTGCGCCACATCCTGGGCTCACGAGCCTGCATCGAGTTAAAACCCCGTCACGGCAGATTTAGGACCAGGTTTGAAGCACTATTAGGGGGTTGCAATCATCTGCCGTATGTACAACGGCACGTGTACCCCGCGTTTTGTTGTCCCCATCAGGCATCGGACAGGGTTCACGAGTGCCCTAAACATGTACCAGACCCCAACCGGCCAGGACGATGATTTCGATTTCTCCCTCATATCACTCCTATTCGGACCGCGCAATTGTCAGACCACACTAATACACTGCCGAACGACTATTGTCTCTTCTACTGGCCGGCGCCATCTCTCCGATGCCTCAAGCACTGTGGCTGAAGTTGTAGTATAGCTCAACCACAGAACCGTGGACATTTCCGCATCCAGTGTAAGTGCGGAACAAGGTTCGATTTGGGTATCGACGACTGCCAACTTGGTGCCAGAACATCAAATACAAGTACCTGCTCATGCGCATGTTAATCTTGAGTTATCAGAGCACAACCCACAACTGAAATCGCACTACAAAGCTAAGTTGCCACCATGGCTTCTAAAGAGTATACTGAGGATGTATGACTCATCTCCTCGATCTTCGCCACCACTTTACTGATATCTCTTAGGAGCGGCACCAACTGGAACAAGAACTTCATGTCGAGATCTTGCCCGGTACGGAGATCATGGCGGACGTGGGCAGCCATCACTTCGTGAAAGGCTCACACAAAGACGTTCTTGTCCCTCAGCCCTCAGACGATCCGAACGACCCTTTGAACTGGAGCACGTGGTGGAAAACAGCATGCATTGTGTCAACTTCTTTCGTTACCTTCAGTCAGGTATTATTACCCCTATTCTGCTACATCAACGAAGTCTAAGTACTTCATGTAGGGATTTGGTCCACTTGCCCTCGCGCCCATGTTTCCGGCGTTGATGGAAGCATTTCAATGTGACCTCGCTGGAGCTATCCAATTCACTGGCGTGTGTATCTTGGTGCTGGGATTCAGCAACTTCATCTGGTCAGCCAAGCCTTGGGTTCATATGATAACACGATTGACGTAACCCCAGGGTTCCCATCAGTACTTCGTTTGGCCGTCGACCGGTGTTCCTCTTGAGCCAGCTCATCAACTTAGGTACCAGCATCTGGCGTGCCAAGGCCAACTCCTACGGCTCTTTCATGGGTGCATGCGTCCTCAACGGCATTGGTGCTGGTCCTGCGGAGACCATCATGCCTGAAGTCATCGCCGACATTTTCTTCTTGCATGACCGAGGCAAATGGAACACCCTATACTGGGTGGTTTACATGGTCTGTTACCCAATGTGAGCTCTTTGCATGCGATCTAATTAGTGTTGTAGGGCTCATTGATGGTTGGACCCATCGTTTCCGGCGTGATGACAGAAGACCTTGGCTTCCGTAGCTTCTGGTGGCTCAATGCCGGACTTCTCGGCGCATCCTTCCTGATGGTCGTCTTCATGTTCCCAGAAACACGTTTCAAACGTGCAGATCCAGCAGCCATGTCGTCAAAGCGCATCGCGCCAGACACGCCTGACGAGAAAGGGCACGCAACCACCACTGAGAACATCGCTTCCTCTGACGATGGCCATGGCGAGATCCAACATGTCACGACCATAACATCGACCACCCCGAACCCCGGCAACGGCCTCACACTCACCGAGACCGCAGCCCGAGATCCCTACCTCGGCGCCGGCAGCCCTGGCAAGTGGCAATGGCGCGTCTTCCAGCCCAACGCGCACCCTTTCCGCTCAATCTTCCTCGATCTCTGGATCCCGTGGAAGCTATTCTCGTTTCCGATTGTCGAATTCGCCGCCTTCGTCGTATCCTGGTCGTGCTCCTCCTTCCTGACCATCAACCTCACACAATCACAAGTCCTGTCGCTGCCACCGTATAACTTCCGTCCTACGACAGTGGGCTTTACTAATTTCGCCATTATCGTCGGCGCGCTGGTCGGCTTGGTCACATCAGGGCCATTGAGCGATTGGGTCGCGGCGCGCGCAACGAGAAAGAACGGCGGTGTAAGGGAACCGGAGATGAGGTTGCCTGCCATGATTCCCTACGTCATTGTCATGTTTCTCGGCAATATTGTGGTCGCCATTGGGTATGAGAGGAAGTGGCCGTGGGAAGCTATCGTCATCATTGGCTACACATGTGCGGGTATTCAGGTAGCGGCGCTTCCGGGAATCGTGAGCACATATGCCGTGGACTCATACAAGCCCGTGGCGGGCAGCTTGTTCGTGGCGATCACGGTGAACAAAAACCTTTGGGGTTATGGGTTTGGAAAGTTTATCACGCCATGGAGTATGGAGGATGGGTGAGTCGATTGACGCGGAGGATTTATTGAGTAAAGCTGACCAGACGACAGATTCATTCCCCCCATCATGACAAACGCGAGTCTCATTCTAATCTGGTGCTTGTTCGGAATCGTCTTCTTCTACTACGGTAAGACGTTCCGGAGATGGAGCAGGAACAGCAGCGTCCACAAAGTGTAGCGGTTGTTATGTTTGTCTCGTTCTATCGGCTCGGAAGATGTGTGATGATGGCATCAATAGTATCAATGATGAGTTGCTGATACCGAAGATCCATCAAACTCGCGCTCGAGAACGTTACTTACATGTTAGCGACAGCTTTGCAGCCAGTCTTGGTGACGGCTATGCAGCCAGTCTGGACGGGCGACGGCTCTGCAGCCAGTCTGGACGGATTGACGACTATGCAGTCAGTCTTGTCTGACGACTATGCAGTCAGTCTTGGGTGACGACTATGCAGTCAGTCTGGGTGACGACTATGCAGCCAGTCTTGGGTAACGACTGTTCAGTCAGTTTGGGTGACGACTATGCAGTCATTCTGGGTGACGACTGCGCAGTCAGTCTAAGGTTACGACTATGCAGTCAGTCTGAAGAGTCAGACGGCTCTGCAGCCAATCTGAGGATGACGTCTTTGCTGGCTGCTGTTGAGTGCTGACGGCTTCGTAGGAAGTCCTCGAAGGCCCCGCGACATACCTCTGATACAAAGCAATTGGAAGAAGAAGTCCTAGGCTACGCAGGATGGTGAACACATATTAGGCTGCGCAATCTAGAAGAAAAAGCCTCTTGGCTCAGCAGCCCAGGCGGTGGAAGCATTGAGCGGATCAGACCAGGCGCAGGTAGCACTAGGCTGAGCAGACTCGGAATGAACGGGATCAGTCTCCGACGGTGTGATCATGGCACCCAAACCAGGCTTGATGCAACTAGGCAAAGGCTTTGGCAGAGGATCCATCCTATCCGCCTGCCGGCATGGAGGTAGGCGCTGGTTATAGGCATTGACCATGAACCTAACCCAGTCCGGGTGGAGGTTCCGAAGCTCCATGAGCCAGATCAACTGCGCGACTGTCACGGAGTGGTTCCACTGGCACTGCTCCGGGTTTGCAGCATGCGGGCAGACATTACGACCCGGTCCGTACATGCCCCAACAGGCACCAAGCGACTCGCACGGCAACAAATTGAAGAACTTGCCGTCCCTCATCCCATCGCGATTGAAGTCTGTGGGTCTCGGCCAAGCGTTCCAAGGTGCCTTGCCACCAGGCCTGGGATACACCGACTCAGTCTGGAATGTGAACGAGGTAGCGTCCCAAAGACCTGCTCGTAACCTGTGAGAAGTCTTGTGGCCAACACCAGACTGGGTTGGGGCCTGAGTGTTCTGCCGCAAGGCATTGGTGCCCGCTCGTTGCTGGTCTTGCTGAGGCGCAGCCTGTGCATACTGGGAGCCTACCAGGTCCTGACTGTATGGAGCAGGCTCAGCGGCTCCGGTTTGTGGTGTTATGGCGGCGACGGCAAAACTGGAAGGCAGGACAGTAAGCTGTGGCTGTTGTTGGGGGTTGGGAACTGGAGCCTGTGCCTTGGCGACCGGGTTCTTGCCTTTGGGGTCCGGGACTGGAGCCTCGTTGACAGCTGGGCCCGGGAGACCTGTCAACTGCTGCTTCCGATACTGCATATGAGCTTTGACTATACGGCCTCGGAGGTCGTTGTTCCAGATCTCCGCGATGTCAGGAAACTTGGTGGCGAACCAGCGGGCGACCTTTTCATGGACGAACGGAGGCTTGGCGGCCTTCCCGGTTTCATACTGTTCGAGCTGGTTGTAGAAGAACTCGATACGTTCTATACCGTAGAAGTGCTCCTGTTCTTGCCACTCCTTGGTACCTGACGGCAATCAGCATGCTTTGGCTCCAAGGTTATGTAGAGAACTTACCGGGCACAAGTGCGCTGTCTGGCTTGTCTGTCTTGTCTGGCTTGTCTGGATTTTCTGGCTTGCTGTTGAATTGAGTTTCTGCAATGTTAGTGGATGATAACTTACGCAAAAAGGCAAACTTACTTGTGATGTTGCCATCAGGGATGCGACCAGCCATCTAAGAAGCGCAGCAGTTAGCAGCTGAAGCGAGATCGTGTGGTTGATACTTACACTTCTTTAAGGTGATGGAAGGTGGGGAAACGAAGCTACACAACGAAAGAGCTTCAAATTATCGAAAGTGCGCCAAGACACAAGCGCGATCGTGTGACCAGCTGCTGGGTGCCCACGCGGGCTCACTTATCAGGCTACAGCCATCGCTGAGCCGCTTCACTAGCTCATAATGCTTCACAGTGAGCCGCTGATTGTATCCTGTGCAACGATGGATCTCTGGTGGGTCTAGTTCCGGACGCAGTCACGTACGGCACCAGAGTGCCGATGTTGACTGCCCAGGTGGTTCAGCATAAGTCAACCATAGGTTGTAGGGCTTTTCCAATCCAAAGACCTGAGTATTGCTGAATAAGGTCGAAAGGGATTGTCAGTCAGGATCTGTGCCTCTATTGCCTGATACACTGCTCAACAACCATAACACAATAAGGCCAATCCAGAACGTGCGTCAGCTGTTTCAAGGCCTGGTGCTTTGGGAACTTGAGGTAATAGGACATGAATTCAAGAACAGGTACTCCCAGGCACGATAATACACCTTGCAAAAGGAACTGGTTTCAAGTCATATGATGTTGCGGACGCGCAAAGAAATTGGCGATCTGAAGCAAACTTTGACGTCTTTGCAGGCAGTCTAGGCGACGTCTTTGCAGGCAGTCTAGGCGACGTCTTTGCAGGCAGTCTAGGTAACAACGATGCAATCTACACCTCTACTGGCGAAGGCCGACACTACGACCAACAGAGGCTCCTAAGCTCCACGCCCGAGCCAGAAACGTGGCTCAGTCCAGGTCGCTTCTGATGATCGGCGATCAGAGGATCGAGGGTAGAAAACCAGGATAGTCTTCGAGTCCTCTGGATCGGTCTCGAGTCGAACGCAAGGCCGTACCCCGGCAAAACCTGTGCATGTTGGACACGAGACCATTGGTGGAGCGAGTTTTGTTTTATCTCGCGAGAGAAGATGGACCCCAATACAGACTTGCGAGTCGAGATAAGTCTTGCTGTTTACTGGTCGTGTCACGGTCCAAGCCCGTTCGCTGTCTAGCTGGAAAAGCTGATCTAAAGAAGCTTCAAGGCGAAGTGCGGTCTTCTCAGGGAGTTCTGATATGTGCTCCAGGCGACCCCCATCATCGTCTTCAGGCAAAAATACGAATCTTTCAAAGAAAGGGATCGTACGATCGGCTTTTCCTGGACGCTTTCGTTTTTTTGCCGGAGCCTTCTTTCGAACAGCGGCGGTGCTTTGAGTGATTGGTGCTGCCCTGGATGTACTCCGGCGTACTGTTGTATTGCTCGTCGCTTTGCGGACAGGATTTGACTGCTCTAAGATAACAGCGAGATCTTCATCAATGTCAAGGATATCTGCCGTGTGGCCTCCAATATCACTGGTGACGCCACCAGGTCGCTCTCGATCCGCATCAAAGTTCGCTAATTGGGCCTCTGTCCGGTCCACTGCTGCATCCACATCGTCCTGCATATAAGGCAGATCAACGACCTCAAGAAGTTCGTCTTCATAACTGTCACTAAGTTGAAGATCTAGCATTTGGCCGAGACCAGATGCCGGACTGAGTTCCTGGGCGAAACGAGCAGCAACAGTAGGTGCGCCCGGAGAGGGTGCTGACTGGAATGGCGGGAATGAACGACCAAAAGAACCCCAGGGATTTCGCATGGCCAACTGATTGCGCTTTTCTGTCAGCGGAGAGCCGACATTTTCGTGGCGCGAAGACGGTCGAGAAAGCGGCGCACTGGCCTTGAACACCCCCCGTTGGGACATTTCTGTCTCAAGTGAGGTTGTCCTAGGGCCAAGATACAGCCCTGTGTAAAGAGAGGTAGTCTCGGGGTCGTTGCGATCCACTTTTCGTCTCTTGGATGCGTGTTCGTGGTAAGACAATGATCGTTTAGTCACTTCCCCCACGCTTGCCGCTTGCTTGTCAAAGGCAGGGGCAGGGCGAACGCCAGAGTTGAAGCCAGCCGTTTGCGTTGCCTGGTTTGTCCTTGGAATTGGCAAAGGTCCCGTCTGGGTTGAGGTATCTTTCTGCGACTGGCGTCTGGCTTTCTCTATTTGCGCAATGTGGCGCTCGACCATGTCGCTGTCAATACCAACCGCGGGCAATGCATCAACGAAGCCCTGTAGCTCCGCAGACAGCTCGAACTTCTCGATTTGGCTCATCAGTTCTTCAAAAGTCTCATCCCGTAGCGGTGATGTCTTTTCTGGTGCAAGTGACGGTACCCGGGGAAGTGATTCGGACAGCCGGTCGAACGCTGGTGGAACGAAGGGTTCATCCGGAACTGCAATCATGTCTTGAATTTCCCGGAGTTCATCAGAGTGCCGAAGTAAGTCTACCTCGATATCGGGAAAATACAGTGCGAAATCGTCCACAGTCTCAGGCCTGGTAAGCTTGACCTTGTAGTTCACGTGGCCTGGTCGTGGGGATCCGCTCTGTCCTCCACTTACAAGACTATCTTTGGCTGGACATTGAGCATCTGCAGACAGTTTGCTGGGTTGTGCTGGTGCGTTACCACCTTGTGCTCGTCGCAATCTTGTATTTGGATCCTGCGGCGGTGCCCCTCGAATTTCTGGCACGTCGTTGCTTGGGTTCAACTGGTGCCTGAGTGCGTCACCTGAGTGGATTGGATCCAATACGGTCTTAAGCCGAGAGGCATGCTGCTTTGAAGTTTGAATGGGCTGCTGGCTCGGTTTGTCTTGCTTCAACAACTGCCCTGAACGCTGGACTGGAGCAATCGAGAGTCTTTGGGCATGACTTGACCGCTCTTGAACCGAGGCCTGGTTACCCAGCGAGCGACGTGGGTTGAGTTGCGAGTGGTCCTTATAGAGTTTAGTAAGTATGCGCTGGGGAGCCGGGTGTTTTTCGATACAACTCGACTGTTGCTCCTGGGCTGGGCTGTGGTTCTCCTGGTTACCCGGCGGTTGACGCTGGTCTAGTTTCGACTGGTCTTTCAAAAGTTTAGGGTGTATGAACTTGTACTCTGGTCTCGGGTTCCGCGGTGGGCGGGAAAAAGGGAGGGCTGGTAGTTTCTTGCCTTGTGAGTCCATGCTGCATGAACTGAAAGCTTGCTGGATACCTGCAGCAATCGAGATAGGGTGGTTATTTGCTTACATAAACACGAGCGGCAAGTGCAGCGCTGCACTTTCCTCTTCAGGGAACGTCCCCTCCGTGCTGATGAAGTGGTACGATAAGAACACCCACTGTGGCTTCCGCATCACAATAGGGGTAGCCAATACCCTCGCGATCGATGCAGTCGCCTCAGCAGCTTGTAATCACCACCGGGCACATGTGGAAGGAGCGGCGCGCTGTTGCTCGATGTAGTAGCTGTCTTAGCCTACCCTCAACGACTTCGCCATTGAGAGCACACGTATCCTACAAGACCATAATCACCCAGTCCACCTCCTTTCTCGCTTACTCCTCCGTGTCCCTTCGGAGGCTTCCAAATCTTGCTTTCTCGCCTGCGCCTCCGCCGCAAGCCTGTTCGCCTCCTCGGTAGCTCTGAACTGCTCTAGGTCCGCCTTCTCCTTCTCCTCAAGGGCCTTCTTCTGCCTCTCTGCCTCTTCAAGCCTCTCTTTGTTCAGCTTCTCCTTCTTCTCACGCTCGTGCTCCTTCTTCGCGTTCTCTGCCGCAAGCTGTACCCTCTCCTTCTCCTTCTCCAATTCCTTAAGCTTCTTTTCCTCCAGACGCTTCTTGTACTCCTCTTCATCCCTGATCCTTTGCCCTTCGTTGTCGAAGTCCAGCTCGTGCATCCACACACCCTTTCCATCGTCGAAGACTTGCTTCAAATGTGCTAACGTGCCGCATACGCCGTCTACTTCACCCCATGGCAACCAGGTCTGCTTGGATGTCCAGATCCCACCGCGACCTCCGCGCTGATCCCAAAACCGGTCGCCGCCAACAACTGAATTATGATATCCGTTGGGACTTTGTGGGGTGCGGAAGTACTGGCGTAGGAGGGCACGTCTGTGTGCGGCAAACCACAGGTCGTTGAAGGAGACCTGCGCCCTCGAGATATCGGAAGACTTGGATAGCAGTAATGCTGGGATCGCGCCGGTGTACGTGTTTTGAGCAAGTGACATGTTAGACCACGGTGTATGGCGATCAGGTAGTCGATCAAGATCGAAGTCGAAGTCAAGTCTGTCGATGTAGGCAGGCTTGTTGGTCTCGGGAGAAGGGTTATGCAAATATAGATCGGTCCAGAAGGGAAGCTTGCTCGATAAAAGTGTGGGTGGGAGGGATAGGTGGGGCGTGATGGTCCCAGGATGGCGCACTCCGGCCAAGTCGGTCGAATTGTCGTGCTTGAGCAGTCTCATCTCGTTCATGCGTGTGTGCAGTAGCGGTTGGAAAAGCGTATGCGTGTAATCAAGTCCTATCGAATACTCGTGCTGCATCTCGGCGTGGGTCGTAGCATTGGCTGCGTCCAGGCGTCGCTCGGCCGCCACATGATCCTCTGCTGTCTTTCCTACCCATCCTTGGAGTTTTGAGATTGCGGACTTGCTCTCTACTAAAGCAGCGTCTCGTCCCAGCTGCTGTTCGCCAAACAAATCGCTAAATACTGACTGCATGGTCTGCCTCTCGCTGATGTCTTCCTCCAACTTCTTCAAAGCAGCGTCGAAGAGAGTTCTTAGATCCTTCGCAGGCCCCATAACGACTCTCGAGTTAAGGTATCGTGCAGGCAGGCTATCCTCGTTCGTGGTTTGTGCGTCTGCGCCGTAGATGTTGCGTGGCAGTACCGATTCCGGAGCAGAGCTGCAGGCTGCAATACCTCCGTCGCAAGCTTTGTCGGCGCCGAAAACGATCGTTTGGTTGAAGATCTGACGCTTGTTCTCGTCCACACCATAAGTTTTGAGCAGTCTTGCATTGGCATAATCCACGACTGCCTCGTACTGCTTTATTATAACGTCGCTTGGCAGCTGAAACCAAGTATCCTGGCCGTCCACGAACAGTAGAAGGTCCTCATTGTGCACCAATCTCCCGGTGTGAAGATATTCGCGTATCCCGTGTAGTATCTCTCGCTCTCTTCGACCTGGCGATGCAAAGGTTTGGCCGATAGTGACAGCGGTGGGCGGGGGGTAGTTTAGCAGCATCGCCGAGAGCGTGGCTTTGCAGAAAGCATCTGAGTCCTTCTCGGAGCTCATCAGTAGGTGGAAATTCGGTGTTGTCTTCTCAAGTTTCGGCGGTAGGTGGTCGATCTCGCCATTTTCGAGTTGCAGCGTCGTATTGGAAGGAGCTTTGAAGGGCGTCTTCGTGAGCTTCGGTAGCTTGGGGAGGTATGGCCGCCATTGGTGCTCAGAGAGAGCGTGGTATCGTTCTGTGATGGCTTCAGAGTGCCGCACGCCGGTCAAGCCTAGTATGAAAGTGAGGATTATGGCAGAGAGGAGTAACGTCCGCCCTCGTCGCGAACAGAGCCATTGAACCGCGGCTCCTCCGATCTCTGTTGGGGACTGTCGAGGAGACATAGGCATGGGCAGCATCGAGTCGCTCACCATGACGGGTGAAGCCTCGATGTCGAGGCTGTAACTCTTCTGCGGAGAGGATTCGATAGGGAAGAGGAAGGCTCCCGAAACATGCCCCCAACACTACCAGCGAACGTCCAACCACCAACCTTGTGCGTCGCAACCGTCCTTGGGTACGGGCCTGATTTCCCCCTCAATGATGCCGCTGTTCCACCGTTTCTTACGCGTCACCTCCACAAGTTCCGGTCCCTGCAATCTTGCGGAACAAGGCTATGCTTCGCGAACAGTGTGCGGCTGTCACAGAGAGCAACATGTCGAGCGAAAAGTAAGACGGCGCAGCCATTAATTCTAATTTCTTGGGCTTTCCCAGTGCGCAGAAAGAGGCGTTGAGTGCAGCCAGCCAGTCGTGGTCCAGCCCGCCTTGCAGGAAACCCAGGCACACGCTAGTCCATATCAAGAATGAGCCTCCCGCTTTCAGAAGTCATGATCTGCAAATAGATTGCGAGTGGTGTGCCTGTTACTTGAGGGTTGTCGGCTCTTATCGTAGCCGCGCGGGGCACTTCTTCCGTAGCGGGAGTGGTTCTGTTTGACAGCTGTCGCGCTTCACTCCCTTGCATATTTCGCTGGCTCATGGCTGAGATAGAACGTGTTTCGTGCTCGTGCTCGTCGACAACGACAAAGAAACATTGCGGGTGCGCTAGCCTTCGCGGCCGATCATGACCCACTAGTTGACAGCTGCGGCTGAGCTCAACTCAACACACCGAAAGGGGGTCTGCCATGCTACTGCAGGTCCGGCAGGAACAGCGTACGTCTGGAAAGTTCGCATTTTTGGATGTGACAACACCATCTAGGCTTGTTGGAGCGTTCACCGCACAGCAAGACAGCTTCGAGACGCCTTGGGAGACCTGATGGCGAAGACTCGGCCACGAAAACACACTAGTGCGACCCAAAAGTAGTGCAGGTTTGCATGGACTTGCTCAATACAGACCACCAGCTAAGCCATGGCAGCAACGCCAACTCACATCAGCTAATCCGCGTCATACAAAAGACCGTCACATGCACCAGCCCTTTCTCTTCTGCTGCGACTCTGCGTTTCCTTTGCTTAGCATGACCATGTCTCTTCAGAAAATGCAGACGCTTTGTCTCGGATATCGGTTGTGCTTGAGCAGATCTCACTTTCCTCTCACTTTCCTTGCCTGGGGCCTATAGGGTTGTCTCAACTCGCACAGGACGTCTACCAGAAACCGCTTCAACGGTCAGCTCGCCTAGCAGATTTTGGATCGGGATTTTTTCGAGATATCTTCCTCAGCCTTCTCGTCATCGTGCTCTGTATGAGCTTGCCATGACGATTGACATCTTTTTGAATGGACAGGCCCTCTTTCCTAGATGTTGAGAGCAATCCAGGCTCACTCATACCGATGCATGAGAGTTTCCGGGGTAAGGCTTCACTTGACTGTCGTCTGTAACACTGCGCGTTGCTCGTCTTCCAATATTTTCGAATTACAATGTGCACAGCCGAGCTCTAGAGAGACCGGCACTCTCGAACAGGTCAGATTCATATCTGTCTGCAGCTCTAGCAGAAGAGGCGGATCGGGTCCAAAAATGTGAGACCAGGATTGCCCCTCAACTCTTTCTCCACCTAGCAATTATCGCGTGGTCGCCATCACGCTCTCAGAAAGCTCAACTTCCCGCCTCACCCTTGCCCTCCTAGCACCACTGCGCCGTCATCTCCAGCAGACCCAGCAACTTCTCCTTCTCGGTCTTCATAATGACCTTCCTCCCTTGTAATCTCTGCTCAGAACATTTGATTGTCGCTAAAAACTCCACCACTACAGCCTTGCACGCCATCAGCACCTCCTGCTCCTCCTTGATCTGATCCAAGCCCAGCAAGGCCTGCCAATGTTTCGCGCCTAGCCAACGACGATCGTATCCGCTCAGGTGTGCGGCTTGTGCGACTTGAGACTCGAGCGCGGTCTGCAAGCGATTGATGGTTTCTTGATTTGAGTCGTGGCAAGTGTCGATCTTGGCCAAGTAATCGGTCAGGGTAGATGTCAAGCGCGTGAAGATGTCGTCTACAGCATAATCGGTGCTTGTTGCGATTGAGCGCTGCTTCTGATCGGCAGGAGCTGCTTTTGATGGAGACGATATAGTATCTTGGTTTGAGAACATTGCGCTAGTGTGGAAGATCAAGGTAAGCTATTGTTGTGGTTGAGAGACGCAAAGGATCCTCATCACAGCGGAGATGCGGGCTGTTTGCACAGCAAACGGCACACAAGTTGTGGGTGAAGGAGGTGAGAGAAGTTCGATTTGACAATACGCTAAGTGCACATGGCAAGTAACCAAAAGAACGACTACAACCCTGAGTTCGTTACCAGTAGCGCACGTAAAGCTCCATCTCGAACCTCAAAAATCGAAACAACACTGGCATTTAAAGTGTAAAGAGGCTCGTGCGAAAGGGCAAGCCCCGTGTGAGCGGGACAGAGCTGCTGTCGCGTGCCCACCGTCCAATTGTAGTGGCGGGAACAGCCGCAGCGAATCCGCCCGGAGCTGGTGTCCGCCTTTGTATCTTGGCCTACGATCATCGTATTGGAGACTAGTACTCGGTGCCGCACGCTCTCCAGACACGTTGAGCTCCCAAACGCGAAACAGTAACCCCAAACAGGCTCCCCACAATCTGTTACGATCTGCTCTCCACCATCCACCTTGAATGATGCGACGCGTCATTGCCAAGCGGTCAAAATGCCGACTCCCGCGCCCCTTTACCGCTTTGGTACTGCCCATGGCTCATGTCCAAGAAACTTGAGATACAAACGACCAGCCGTTAGGGACGTTCTTGCTGCTGCAAGGCGCCAATGAAGAGTGCAACATAGACTGCGACCGCCTTGGCCCTCTGCGCCTCTTGCAATAGCACCCACACTCCTTTTGTCTTTCCATTTCCTTCTCGACGAAACCTGCCATACTGCAACTCAGGTCTACAGCCATGATGGCCCGCCCACTCAACTCGAGCCTCATATTCGACCGCCGAGTAATCCTGGGCCTTGGTGCTCTTGTCATTCTTACATTCACGTTCGCTTTCCTTTACTCACCAGACTTGCGACCGACGTCCGACTGGATACCGCCGCTGTCCTCGAAGCCTACGCCCGTCTTCGCCATACCGCCCAAGAACCCACTGAATCCCAACATCGTCGAGCTCGACTACCTCGCTATCCAGCCAAATGTTACAGACAAGGTGCGCTCGTACTGGAACATCCCCTACGCTGCGACAGCAGGTGGCAAGAACAGGTTTCGTGGCCCGCAGCCCGTGAACAGGACATATGGCATCGGGCGCAAGGAGAAGCCGCTCGTGTGGAAGGGTGACTTGGGCATGTGTCCGCGCATCCAGAAGATCGATGCCAGGCAGAGAAACAGGAACGATATTGCTGGAGAGGATGTCCTTGGTATCGTTGCAGACAAGACGGAGGACTGCCTGAGTCTGAACGTGTTCACACCATTCGATGCCGAAGCTGGCGATGACTTGCCGGTTTTGGTCAACATCCCTGGTGGCGGATTTCATCTGCCTGGCAGGAGTAACGGCGGAGAGATGGTGGAGAAAGCTAGGAAGGAAAAGGGCGTGAATGGCAAGCTGGACAAGGGCATCATCGTGGTCACCATGTACTACCGCAACGGTATCTACGGCTTCCTCTCTGGCAAGGAGATTGCAGAAGACGGAGACTACAACAACGCGCTCAGGGACCAGCGGGCCGCGCTCGAATGGGTGCAGAAGTACATCCGCTACTTTGGCGGCAACCCCGACCATGTAGTTTTGATGGGAACAAGCGCTGGAGGTGCTTCTGTTCTGCTCCAGATTACCGCAAATGAAGGTGACAACCACGCTGCTATTCCAGGCACTGGCAGAAGGCCCCTTTTCCACGGTGCGATCGCTCAAAGCCCTGCAAGCCCGACCTTCTTCACACCGACGCAGGCGGAGAAGTTCTACAACGAGGTCGCTGATGGCCTGAATTGCACCGACATTGCGTGCGTCCGCGACGCCTCTCCCGGAGATCTCTACTTCCAGAACTATCCCATGGCCTTCCCCGGCCGCGAAACACCTCCACGCTGGATGTGGGCGCCGACCACAGAGCCTGCAGGCGGCCTATTGACTGAGCCAGCTCCAGCAGCTATCATCCACAACCGGTACGCTAAGGTGCCCACAATTATCGGCTTCACCACGAACGAGGGCTCGGATCAGGTCAAGAAGACGACGGACACAGTCGACGAGTTCAAGACCTATCTCAAGGACCACTACCCGCTCCTCACTGACGACGACCTCGATCTCCTCGTCAAAACATACCCAAACGACCGACACTGGCCCGACAGCGGACGCTACTGGGACGCCGTAGCCAAAGCGCAGGGCGACATCCGCTACATTTGCCCGACCTACCTCGCCTCGAACGCCATGGGCGTCCACAACCCCGAGAACGTACCAACCTACCAATACCAATGGGATGTGATGTGGGGCGTCGACATCGAGAACGGCTACGGCACCAAGCACGCCGGCACTGTTGGCCAGGTCATGGTGCGCCGCCATAACGACATCTCCGACTATTTCATAAGCTTCATAAAACACCTCAACCCCAACGTCGAGAAGGGCAAGGACACACCTACGTGGGAGAAACTGGATAGCAGGAAGAGGCGTCTGTTCTTCACCAATATCAAGGAAGGTGGGAAGCGAGGGGACGGCACAAACATGCTCGGCAAGATGCGCATGTGGATGGAGGGTAAAGATGAGCGCAGAGAGGCGAGTTGCGATGTCGTTCGCGGGCTGATGAAGAGGCTGCAGATGGAGGGTGTTGAGGCGCTGACGCTGGACTCGTGAGCATCGTTGGAGTGAGAGCTTTCGTTTTTGAACATCTTGGGCATATAAAAGCATTTTCAGGCGTTATGGTAGATGCCACATCGTACGCGGTGTGTGGCTGTACAAATGAACCACGTTTATTATTGAGGGGTGTATTGGTTTGTGCTGCGTAGATTGTCAGTAGAGTTGATGGCAGCTGCCACTCGTAGAGTTATTCGCGAGTTCTTGCTTCCGTAATCTCTGTCCAACAACACCTCATCCCAGTCATGACAGACGCCGTTCCACAAGGACGAATCCGCCTCTTCCAGCTTCTATATGGGCGTTACGTATTTTAACAACGCATCGGCACTCCGACTAGCACCCCGTGACCCACGCTCGAACTCACTTCGGATCTTTGAGTGAGATTTTCTATCACTCTGGAAATTACCTAGGATGGAGACTCAGCAATCTCACCTTCGACGCCACTGCGCTCCATACATGGCTTTTCCCAAGCTGTAAAGCCATCTACACACTGCTCGCCCTTCTCTTTCAACACCACACCTCCACCCCTGCGTTATATCCTTGCCCCGTGCCAATCCTACTACTTCAATACATCACAGACACCGCTCATATACGCACACCGCTGTCAGTCGGCTCCTCCCTATCCTGCTCCATAAGCCAAGACAGCCTCGCAGGCTTCAGTCCTCATGAAGAAGGTCCTGGAAGCGCATAAAGCCAGCCTCAAAACACGCCAAGCACGACACCAGAGCCTCAAGATGCGTGAGCGTTCCGACTCTCGAGCTGACCGCGGCGAAAGTCCTCTCTTCGAGCCAGAGCACACAAAACAGACAAGTTCGCAATACCCGCAGCATAACAATGGCGCCGACATCACGAATGGTGAGCTAGCATCACACACAGGCCCACCAATTCCACTCCCGGCAAAGGGTACCATTGAAGACATCCAGAGAAGAGCAACTCAGAAACGAACAGGTATGGGGAGTGTCGGCATACGTTATGCATTGTGCTAATTTCAATTTATCGTAGCTGGCGCCAGCCCTGACGATAGTGAGGACGACGTTGAGGATGATGGCAACGACCTCGTCGAACCGCACGATCCTGACTCTGAGCCACTTCCCGACCTCCCCATGTTTCATCCTGCAGTCGGAAAAGTGGAAGCGCTGTCCACGTCGCTCATTTCGCAGTTAGAGGCTTTCATTGAGAACAGTGCTTTCAAGGACGAGGAGACTGAGTATCTACTCAAAGAGTCTAAGGAGCTTCGACATCCACCTCACGAGAAGCATGTTCTCCGCATCGCTCTTGTTGGTGATGCTGGTCAGGGAAAGTCCTCTTTACTGAACTCTGTGCTTGGATATGAAAACCTGGCTATTCACGTAAGTTGGGATTGGCTGCTTCTTTTGCTTGTCGCTAACTAAACAGGCTGCCGATGGGAATAGCTGCACCTACGTGGTAGTTGAATATGCACAAGCAGGAGGTAGCCAGAAGACACTGTTCGAAGCCTCGGTCGAATTCCACTCACGCGAAGCGTGCCGCAGTATTGTCAAATCCCAAGTCAAGAATTACTTCGCACATCTGGCAATAGATAAGGATGCCGACGACGAAGAAGCGAACGACAGTCGGCTGTTCACTGGGACATGTACCGATCTGCTTAGGTCGTTATTCATGGGCCACCCTGAGTTTCAGGATCAAGAGCATGCTGAAGAATTCCTGGGCAGACATACATCAGCAGATGATCCTCAACTTATCAATAAGCTCATGACCTGGACCGAGCAGATTGTGGACGAATTCATGCCGGACGGAGACTGCGGTGATATCGCAAAGTTGACTGCGGTCACAGCATCGGAAATCAGCGAACGTATCCAGCCATTCACGATGAAGGTCGACTTCCCCAGCTTCGAGGGCACCAATATCGTCTGCTGCCCTTGGCCGCTAGTCAAGAAAGTCCGCGTGTCCCTCTACTCCCGCATTCTGGATCAAGGCACGATCATTGCTGACCTCCCAGGCACCAGCGACAAGAATCGTGCTCGTGTCGAAGCAGCCAGGGCGTATCTACAGCAGTGCGACATGACTATCGTTGTTAACAAGATCGACCGTGCTATCGACCATGCGTCTTTTCACAATGCAATAAACGATTCGTATCGAAGGAAAAGGTCCGGTAACACCATTGTGGTCTGTACAAGATCAGCTGATTTGAACATCAGCAACAAACAGTCGTTCCGGTCGGTTCCTGCCGAAGAAAAGGCACTCAACGAAATCAGCCAGATGGAAATCGATGTTAACAAGCAACTGCTGCAGCTTGGGGCCAGACTGAACTCACAGGCGGTCCAAAGAGATCGGACCGAGAAATACAAGCTGATGGCGAAGAGAGACCGAATTGAGCGGTTGGTCTCGCGCGCCGACGCCTGGGGGTCCGCATAGCAGCTCGCAACCGACATGTCAAGCAAGGTATAAGAGACCAGTATCGACAGGATACGAGGGACCTTACGCCTCTGCATGTGTTCTGTGTCTCAAACCCGATTTACATGCAGCACTTGGGTGGCAATTTCCCCAAGAAGAATCCGCCAGATCTGCCTCTTGCGGAGACTGAGATCCCAGCACTGCGTACCCATATCTTTTCCAAGCCCTCTTTGGGAAGGTTCAATACGCTCGAGCATTACTGCCAATCTCAACTACCGGCTTTCCTCAATACAATCGAGATGTCGTGCAGCGTTTCCAAGATCAAGTGCAGAAAGGTTCTCGAACAGACCTTTTACAAAAGCCGGGCGGTGAGGAGTGCAACCATTGTTCTATTGAATCCACTGACGGCGACAGAGAATATCTGATATTGTCCAAGACCATGCGCATGACTTTTCTGAGCATGAGTTTGACAGAATCTACAGGTGCATCGGTATGTGTACTCCGTTACTATGCTCTTTGACAAGTCTTGATAACTTCTTAAGCCAACAACGAGTTGGTCATGATTAACAGAGCAAGACGCAAGTGTGATGAGTGGGCCAAGGTAAGTTCGCCTCTGTAGTAAGTGCCAACCTAACTCATACCACAGCTCAAACCTGCGGGCTACACAGCTGTTCTGAAGCACGACGGTCAGTGGAAGAATGAACTGTGCTGAAAAATACTAAATCGAGACAGGTGATTGGGGAACAAAGACAGTAGGGCCTCAAGAGTGGAATCGAGGGCTCCTGATCTCTGTCCAAGAAAGCCTGGACTCTACATTCGACCACATCCACGACGACGTCTGCGACGATCTTTCCATCAAAATCTCAAACGCCATGTGCAGTGAAGTCACCGCGCTCGACGATGCCCTCAAAGGCACGTGTGCCGTTGCGTTACTGCCACAGCTACAGTCCGGCTTACAAAACCACAGTTGACCCAGCCGCCGCAATCTCCGGCGCCATCATCGCATTCAAAGCGAACCTCAAGGAGCGTCGAAACCAAATCGACATCATCTGCAGAAGGCTCAAAGCGGCTCTGAAAACCGAAATCCGGTATGCTACGAAAGAAAAGCATCGTTGGCGAGATGGGTGACTAACACACTTACTTGTACAGTAAGATCCAAATCCGCGCCACCACCGACGACCCAGGCCACTACTTCACCGAAGCCATGAAACCCGTCTACCAAGCCGCCATAGCAGCCCCCAAGCCGCGCGGCCAACGCGTCCACGACGGCCGCGCCGCAGCCTTCAAGCGCGGCGTCACCGCCCAAGGCAGCGGGCCATTCCTGGCCATCTCCGCTGGCATCAAAGCAGACTGGGACGCCAGCTTCGCGGCAATGACGGACAGCCTGACCAAGCAGCTCGACAGGGTGTTTGGCCAGATCCAACACGACGTGACGCAGGTGTGCTTGACCAAGGAGGACGACAGTGTCGAGGCCAGGGCGTTCCGGGCGAGCTTGCTCGCTGAGCTGCCCCATGCGAGAGAGTGTCTAAGGGATATCGAGAGGGAGCTGGCTAGGTGCAGGCAGTCGAGGAGTGGCACCAAGGCGGAGGGATCCGGGTGATTTGGGTTGAAGTACGTAGATCATAGCAGCAGGCGCAGGTTGGTGGGAGACATTAGAGTCTAAGTCTTGGTCTTGGTCGGTCTTGATCTTGATCTTGAAATATATATAATTAAGGATTTCCTTCAGATAGACAAAGTGCAAAGCTCTCCAACAAAGAAGTAGAGACATCTAAACCATCTAGCAGCAGTATCTATCCCAAGTTGTTATTTGCTCAAGAACTATTTGATCTGGATCAGATCAAGATACGCCAGAATTGAATTGGATCAGATTTGATTCAAACAAACAAGAGGACAAGTTCAAAGTTAATAGGGAAGTAACTAAATTTCTCTAGCTCTGATCCTCTGTAATCAGAGCAAGATGATATACACCTATTAGTCTAGTGCCGTCTCCTCTTGTTATGTCTGGCTGGCATACTTTGGCGCGTTCCCGTTGGCCCTGATTAGGCTTTATGATCATGGATGATGTGCTTTGGCGTTGTTGGATTAGTGATGTGAGTTTTATTATAGTTTCTTGTACGTATTCTTACGAAAGCTAAGTAGCATACCTTTATTTTTATTTTTTTTACTAATGAGATCAATCTACTTACTCGACTCTATATAGCTGCCTCTATCCCTTCTATATCTTAGTAGTACGCGCAGCTTAGCAGAAAACATTACAGACTCTCACTCTCACTCTTCTTAGTCTTACTCTTCCTCTTCCTCATCCTCTCAAAATTAAAAACAAGGTAAAGATTTCTCTACGATGGATAGAGTTAGAGAGCTATCCACTATCCAGTCAAGAAGAAGAAGAAGAAGGAGGAGAAGGGGAAGCAGTATCCATCCCAAGTCTCAATTACACACAGTTACTCGCGTTCTTCTCGCCAACAGTTTATAATTAGCTTGACGTGATTTTTTTATATATTTTTGCTGCTGCTGCTAATAGGATTGATTGATTGATCGATTGATTCGTCGCTTGCTTGCTTACTCTGCGTGCGTGCGTGGCTACTGGTTATTTTTATCTTACATTGAAGTCTGGCGACCTCTTCTCCTTCTTCTTCTTATCTTCATCATCACCCCAACAACAACACTCACATGCCGGTCCCCCCCGGGCCGAAGAAAAACCCATCAAACAAGTCCAGCCCGTTCCCATCGCTCCAGTCGTGCGTCCCGTCCCCGAACCCCATGCCGAAGCCGATGCCGACGTCCTGCGTGGCGGCGCCGTCGGCAGCCCCGCTCGCGGCGCCCTGCACGGGGAAGCTGTCGAGGAAGTCGAGGTCGTTGTGGAAGCCGAGGTCCGGGTAGGCTGAGGACATGCTCTGGGATTGCGGGTAGGCGGGTGCGGGATAGGGGGCTGTCATGTTGGGGGAGAGGTGTTGGTAGGGGGAGGGGAGGGGTGGGGAATGCGAGATGGGAGGGGAGAGGGTCGGGGTTGTGGATGAGAAGGGGGGTTGTTGATGGTGTTGATGGTGTTGATGGTGCTGCTGCTGGTGCTGTTGTTGTTGTTGGGCCTGGGCCTGGGAAAAGGCATTGTAGCCCTGTGTGCGCAGCTGGGGCGAGATCTTCAGGTCGGCGGTAAAGTGCAGTCCCGACTCGGGTTTGATCGGGGTGGGCGGGGGCCGCATGGTGGTGACTTGGTTGGACACGCGGCTGAATGAGCGCTTGTCTGTTTCGTCGTCGGAGAAGAGGTCCTTGAGGTTCATGTCGAATCTTGGCACGGGTTTGCGGGTCCGCTGGTGTGGGTGCTGGCTGAAGTAGCCCGTGTTGCGTGAGTAGCCTTGCATGTCTGCGTCCGACTGTCTGTCCGTGTCCGACGCAGACGTGTATGTCGTGTTTGGCGTCTGAGGGTAGTGCTGCTGCGACAGGGGCAGGGCGCGGAGGGCCTGTGGGCCAAAGCCAGTCGTTGACATGCACATCTGGATGGTGGCCTTGCTCATGCGGTCAAAGGCATCGCGACATGCCTCCGCGGGCGGGCATTTGTCGATGAGGTCACCCAGTACCGAGGTAGCGGCCAAGACGGTGAAGTCGACGTCATCAAGAGACTGAAGGGATTAGTTTGTGATGTTGCAGCGAAAAAGTCTCTGCGACGAGTGTCGCACAAGCGGAAATAGGCCAGACTCACTAGTAAGCTGCGAACATGGACGCTGTGCCACACCGCGTAGAGAAACGAAATCCCTTGAGTCCGAGTCAGCCATGTCACGATGCGTGGAGAAGAGGGCGCTTACCAGCCATGAAGAGGTGGTGGGTTGCCAAGAACGTGTAGTTGACAAGATGCACGCGGTGCAGCTGTCGGTAGAGCTTCAAGACCTTCTGGCCAGCCTCGGCCACCTTGAGGAACACAAGATCCTCGTCCTCGCGATCGTCGATTCCCACTACAGACGGGCTTCCGACGTCAGAGCCGGTGGTGCCAAGCACGCCTTGGAGTCCGGTCGGCACGACGAGACTCTGTCTGTACAACATGATGACAGCCTGCCAGTAGTTGAGCTCCAGGAAGAGCGGCGAGAACTGCACGCCGGCATCCATCTGGGTGGGAGCCGAGTCTTTCCACTCCTGCAAGCGCCTGTCAATGTCGGCGCGCCAGGCACGGAACGACTCGAACTTGACGAGGAACGGCGAGGGCAGCTTAGTGTGCATGAACTCATTGCGCTGGTTTGTGCCACTCGCCCTTGCTTGCTGGGCCTGACGGTGCTGCAAGACCTGCAAGATCTCGGACTGCAGCAGCCTCAGGCGGAAGTAGTGATAGGCCACGACCTTGTAGGTTGGCCGCTCCAAGTGCGGTGGAGGGTCGAGGAAGCCCTCTTTTGTGATGAAGCGATCGTCAAGCAGTGATGGGAATTCGGTGGTGACAATCTGGTCTGTGATGCCCTGGTTGAGTCAGTGCCAGTGGCTCGCATCGATGGTCCAGACAGGACAGGACAGGACGTTACTCACAAATGGCCGGCCCACGCAGGTACTGACAAGCCTGTCGACAGAGTAGACACACCACCACAGGCGTCTGCGCAAATCTCTGACCCACTGTCTGCGGCCCCTCTCTTTTGCATCGACCTTGGCGGTGGAACTGCCAGCCGCCGCTGTTGAGGCGTCGTCATTGGCCGCGGCGGCTTCGGTTTTGAGGTCTGGTCGCCCGGCAGCGTGGTCCTCGGAGCCTGCGCCGTCAATGCCCACTCCGTCCTCGTAGTGTAACCCCAAGTCGACGCCGAGGCGGACAGCGACGCCCACAATGTACCACAAGCCAGGTGCGACGGGCCGCAGCAGGGCAAAGCCTGCGAGCAGCAGCACGGCCTGGAGCTCTTCGAGGCCGCCTCCAAAGCCGTCTGGGCGGTCGGCGGCGGGGGAGGAGCCCAGAAAGTTCTCGAGGTGGACAATGGCCGAGGCGTGGTACTCTTCGGGCTGGTGCTGCTGGCCGGCCAGTCGGCGCCTCTTGTGGGAGTGCGGGGGAGAGGGGCGCGACTTTAGTGGCGAGGCGTCGGGGTCGTCGGCCGGGGGGGAGTCGTCTGCGTCGGAGCTGCCGAGGATGATGCCGGCGCCAATGGCAAAGACAATGTTGAGCATGTACGACTCGCGCGAGGTGCGGTGGCGCTCGCCGTTTGCGTAGACGCGGTCGAACATGTCCATGAACTCGCCGCGGTGCAGGATGGGGATCTGGGGGTTTGCGTGCTCAAAGTAGAGCTCGACGAGGCGGGAGGCCAGGTCGCGGTCGGGGAAGGGGGCCTGGCGGAAGGTGGGCTTTGTGTGCAGGCCGAAGAAGGAGTCGCGCATCGAGGTGCCGCCGTCGACGACGTGGGCGGGGGGCTTGCCGCCGCGGTTGCTGCCGCGCTCCGACGACGAGCCCGAGACGGAGCTCTTGACGGCGGCGAAGACGACGCGGGCAAAGGAGATGCCCGAGGTGGAGCCCAGGTAGCGGGGGTCGCTGGCGCCCTGGACCGAGACCATGCCGATGTTGGAGACGAGCTTGGTCAGCTTCTCGCGGTCGTAGCGGTCGGCGTCGTCGCGCGAGGGCGGGGGCGGGGGGTCGGGGGGGCCGTTGGCGGTGCCATTGGTGTTGGCAGTGTTGGCAGTGCTGCCGTTGGTGTGACCATGGCTACTGCCACTGCTGCGAGCAGGCGAGTCGAGGGCGTGCGGGTCGAGGGCGCGGGCGGGCGCGGCGGCGGTGGTGCTGTTGCTGGTGCTGCTGCTGCTGCTGGCGGCGGCGGCCAGGGGCGGGTTAAAGTCGTCGGCGGGCTGGAAGGGCAGCTGGTGGGCGGCCAGCAGCGACTCGAGGTAGGCGACGCGGGTCTCGAGGTACCAGACGTAGCTGCGGGGGATCTCGCGCTTGGTGATGGGGTCGTAGCCAACGCACTTGACGGCGGCCTTGTCGCACGACGCGCACGACGGCAGGCGCTGGTCGCAGCGGTTCTTGCGCAGGCGGCAGCGGTTGCAGGCGCTCACATTGCGGAACGACGACGCGGCCGAGCTGCTGGCGGTGCTGGCGGTGCTGGCTGCGGTGCTGGCTGGCTGGGCGGCGGCGGCGGACGGCGCGGGGCTGGCGGGCTTGAGCGAGGCGGCCGAGTCCGAGGGCGAGGGCAGCGGCAGCTCGCCGTCATGGGCCTCGTCCAGAGAGCGCTTGAGGCCGCTCATCAGGGCGCATAGTAGTAGTAGGACGACGACGCCGGGCGCGAGCAGGCGGAGGGTCTGGCGGGCTGGCTGGCGGGCTGGCTGGCGGGTTGGCGGGCGGTCGAGCGAGCGAGCGAGCGAGCCTGTCGTCGACTGACGCCGGGACCCGCGAAAAGCAAGCAAGCAACCACTTTCGCCCGTGTCGCGCGCCGAGGGCCAACCCGCCGAGCGTCCTTATCAGCTGGCCCCCGATAGCTCTGACAGCTCCTCTGGCCCTGCTGCTGCGCGCCCGCCGATAAGACGACGACCCGTCTGCGAGCCGACTCTCCCTCCTAGCAATTGGCCTGACTCGCCCGTCGTCCTTTGTGTGTGTGTGTGTGTATGTGTGTGTGCGTGTGTGTGTGTCTCTCTCTCGCTGGACCTCGGCCCATGCGCTTTGTCCAACACCCGCCTACACGCCTACACGCCGCCAACGCCACTCGCCGCTGCACGCCCGCGCCGCCACTGACAGCTGCTGTGGCGTCCCGAGTCTGGGGAAAAAGCACCGACGACATCCAACACTGCACACTCGCCTGCACCCACAACGCCCCGTCCTGTAGTACACACGTGCTGGCTGAAAACAATGTGGATATCATATCGCGTGAGCACTAAACTATTCTAACTATCTGAGCCATGACGTAACAAAGAACTGCGGGGGTATGTGTTCTTGGTGGTGGGGAAAAAAAGGGAAGGATAGAAACCAAACAAACAAAAAAAAGAAAACGCCGTGCTCGACTCGACCATTGCTGGTCCCCTGTATGTCGAAGCTGTCCCGTCTAATGATATCGCCCAGAAGCCCCGCCCAAATTATAACGTGCTGTCGCTCAAGCCCTGACTTGACAAGAGAAAAAAAAACGCCGTGCAAATGCATGCTCCCGCAACTCTGCTCTGAGAAGAGAAGAGACTTGCTTGTCCCTGTTCCTGGAAAATCCGAGCAACTCCGCGCAAAAAAAAGTGTTGGATAAGAATCGATGAAATGTGGTGACGTTTCCGAGCGACCAAAAAGTCCCCCTTTTACTTGGAAAGCACCATCTCGGCCTCCTCGTCCGGCGTGAGGGTGAGGACCGACTCGGCGTCGGAAGCGCAGTCGACCAGAGCCTCCTCGTCGTCGTCGCCGCCGCCGCCGCCGAGGTGGATGATGCGCTTGTCAGACTCCTTGAGCATGAGCCCGGGGACCCAGCCCATGAGCGCCACGCAAGCAATCGCCCACCACGCCAGACCAGACATGTGCAGCTGCATCCCCAAGCTGTCCACCGCACCAGACACGGTAGGTCCGAACCCGCGGCAGATGCTCGCCGACGATGCCGCAGCCCCGTTCAGCGTCCCCAGAACGCGCTTCGACGGAGACGAGTTGGCCAGGATAATCGCCAGAGACGGGTACGAAAGCGATTGGAACGTCACCTTGCCAACCAGCAACACGACCAGTCCGGGAATCCGGAGCTTCTCCGGCAGAAGCGCCAGGTACGGCGCCAGTATGTAGAGAACCGGGTACAGGCACATGGTGATCCAAAACGTCCGGAGGCTGCCGAGCTTCTTGCTGAGCCAGGGGAACAAGAACAGCTGGGCAACCATCTGCATCACGCCCTGCATCGCCAGGAACGCCCCAATGTTCTGAGTGTTCCATCCGAACCCACCCTCAAACTGCAACGGCAGCTGTTCCGTGCCTGGCTGGAACGCCTTCTTGGACATGAGGATCGGCAGAAGCTGCTCCAGAGAAATGGTGTGGCTAATCAAATTCAAAAAAATTAGCCCTTGCACTGCCTTGCACTGCCTTGCACACTTTCGGTGCCGTTGAATGATGATTACTTACAAAGCGAGAATGCCGTAGCACAGAATGTTCAGACACACCTGCTTCGTGAACGCTTGTCGCACAGGTGGCGCCTGCACCTTTTCCTCGTCCAGAGAGAATGCGGGTGGCTCCGACATGGATGTGCGGGTACTGCATAATGTCGGCGAGCTGTCGGTGCTTCGGTAAGCATGCGAGTTCATGTCGTGATCCTCCAACATGAAGGTCATCTCGTCCAGGGATGCGGCCTTCTCGTCCAGTACCGCCTTTCGCTCTGCTCCGCCTCGGCACACTTTGCTCAGCAGCCACTTGCCAGCATCGAGACCGCGGTCTTCGTCATACTTGCGGTCCTCGTGCGTCTCCTGCAAGAACAAGATGCCCACGGCGAGTCCAAACACGACGACCAGCGCGCACACGACGTTTGGCAACAGGAACGGGTACGTCTCGAAAATGGTCCCGATAAATGCAGGGGATGCCTTTGCCGGTTGTGCGAGAACACCGCCGAGAGAGCCGCCAACAATGGTGCTGTGTAAAAAGGCGGTCAGTGGGCTGCTGCAGGAAACGTAGTACGCAGGAGGGAAATGCTTACCCAAGGCACCACACAAATGGCATGATGGAATAAGCGCGCGCTACAAAGCGTCAGTCAACCATTGATCACCGCAAAAAAAAAAACAGAATCCATCCTTTTGGGTCAAACTTACGCTGGTGCCTCTCATCAGTAATAAGCTCAGCGACGGTCGTTTGCAACACGCCAATGTTCCTGCATGTCGGTTAGCGGGAGGTTTAGGGCTCTAGCGTAAACCATGACCTCACCCGTTCAAAAGGCCACCAAGCGCCCGAGCGAGTAGCGCCATTGGCAAGCTTTGGGCAAAGCCAAAGAGAAGCATGCTCAGCCCCGTGCCAAACATACCACCAAGGAGCACCTTCTTGCGCCCGATGCGGTCACTCAGACGGCCCCAGAAAATACCGCTGACGCACTCCATAAACGCAAACGCAGATGTCACCATGCCCGTGTACATTGCCGTCTTGCTCTCTTCCAGTCCAAACGATTCCACCATTTTGAACGCGTACGGGAAAATGGACATGAAGGCAATGGGCTCGCAGATCCGGCAAAGTGCTGCATCTTTGTGTGAGCCAAAAATACTTGCTTTTTTTTGGTGTCATCAAACGGCCTCATGCACGCCTTCACTCACCCAGAATCGCCATCTGACGCGTTGGGAAAGGCGTCTTGTCTCTGCCCGTGGCAGAGACCCTGCCGAAACGAGCCATGGAGGGTCGGGGCGTGCTGTGCTGTGGTCCTGCTTCTGCTTCTGACTCTGGTGGTGGTGGTTGGCAAAGGTGCGTGTGGTACGAGGTCAACGTGGAGCATGTAGCGATGGTTATGGTCCAAGATAGACAGCGTCGGTAGATGTTTCAACTTGTATAATCAGGTGAGACATGTGCGGGTTGGTTGGTGGGTGGGTGGGGTGGGGTGGGCGTCAAGATGGTACCTCCAGCGTTGAGAGGGAGGGCTCAATCAAAGCAACAAGAAGACTGCGAGCGTCTCAGAGTATATAGGGCAGGCAAGATTTAAGTGGCGTCGCGCACCGGATGGGCCGCTGGGACGTGCAGGGATTAGGGCAGCGGGGAGGAAACGGAGAAACAGGCGGTGATTATTGTTGTGGATATGGGTACGCAGTCTGGGCGGATAGGGACAGCGGAAGGACCAGCGAATGTGAAATGAAAGCGGAGCCGTGATGCCATGGCTGGACAGGCACAGCATACGGTTTGGCGGCCGGGCGACCAGGCAAACGCTGTGCTGGCACCCATTTTGCTACTAGCCGCACGTCAATCGTAACTCCAGGTCACCGGACGAGATGGGTAACTTTGTGTCCGAAGACAACAGGTCCGCTGTAACCCCTGAGCGAGGGCCAGGGTTGGCGGCGCTTTGGTCCTGCGTGCCTCACACAAGACTGGGACCGGGTTGGGCGGAATCCACGACATTGGGCAGGCTAGGGTTGAAAGAGTAAGGTTGGCCAGGGAGAGTTGCAAGAGCGTTGAGACGTCGTGCGATGACTTGGAAACTCGCGAAGTCGATCAACGCGCACGGCCGCGTCCCGGCAAAAAAAAACATGTGGGCTGAGGTTAGCCCAAAACCGCGGATACGGTTCAAAGGCGCTAGCCTACTGTAACTTCAGCGCTGCATCAGACAGTGCCGGGCACCCCTGTCGCCGCCAGGAAATGTGCGAACGTCGTGCCGACTGCTGCTGCCCGCTGAGACGCTGTAAACGGAAACGGCACTGCTCCCAGCTTCCCCGGGGGCAAATAGGACCTGGTTCCGGTGGACACTATTCAGAGCCAAAGTTCCCTCCTCGTCGAGCCAGCGGCCAGCGGCCAGCCTGCGACCAGCTCAGGGGCCGCACACAACCTTGCGGCGCAATTGACTCTTGCTCTTGGCCGTGACTCTTGACAGTCTGCGAGTCAGCCAGGAGAGAGAGAGCAGCGCCTTGGTCGTGTCTGCTTTTCCAGAAGCCAGCTCCGGTGTGCGCGCGGACCAATCACGCATGCACTTTGGTTGGGCTGGTCATGAGTGGTGATGGGCCATGGGCCATGGGGCCATGGGCGATGGGCGTGCCATGGTTGCTTCAAACCGCGATTGCTCCGACGGAAACCCAAAAATGGCGGTGTATCTGAGTTGCTGTACCAGCTACGAGCGCCGCGACCGCGACTGCGACCGCAACCGCGACGTTGCCTACAGTTACCCTTTGCCCTTCCACTTGTAGCGTGTCACGCGGAGCAGCGCAGCCGTGGCCTCTGCGGCGCCTTGCTGCGGTACCTTAGCATCCAGCCTAAAGCGTCATCAGTGCCAGCGCTTCGACGACACGAGTCGCGCGCTACACATGGCCGGAAGAACGACGCAGCACGTTTCGCGTCTCCCAGACCGCTCCTCGACCGCTCCCTGGCCGCTGGCCGCGCCCTGGCACTCCACTTGCGGCCGTTCCATTTGCTGCCCCAGGTATCATCTCCACGCAACCTTGCTGTCAACGTGATGTGAGAGTTTGCTCTGCTCCTGAGCCAACCGGCGCGCAGCATGTGGCTTAGTGCTCTGCAGGAGGTCACTGCCGAACCCGTTGTGCCGTCATGGTTGATTACATTGTTGATTACATGTACTCTGTGTGTAGTGAGGCTCGCTGCCCGAGCACTCGACGCACATCAGCTGACGGGCGCCCTTGCGCGCATCTGCGGTCGGTACATTGCTGCTGTGCTGCTGCCCAGCGTAGCAGCCTTTGCTGTCCTCGTCGTCGACTGGCCGACTGGCGCCGCCAGCATGGCGTCCGTCGCGCGTCGAGCTGAGCTGTCGCAGCTGCGCCGGCCACCGTTTGCAACTGGCCCTGGACGCTGCAAAAGCGGGCAAGGCACAACGGCTGTTTCGACGCCGAATCCTTGTGGCGGTGTGGACGGCGGATTTAAGGCTGGCGTTGGTGCGGCCATTGGCCAGGGGTGGCTTGCAGATTCCACGCGAGATGAACACGATGGACAGGGGCCTGAGAAGACTCTGAGACAGCCAGCTGTTCTTAGTGTCTTCTGGTCGCGCGAGGCTTGTGGTCCTTGCGGTGTGATTGCTCCGCGTGAATCCTCCGATGAGGGGCATCGCAGCTTCTGCCCGTGGCAGACGCGTCGAGCACACTTTGCATCCGCATCCGCAACCGCATCCGCGAAGCCGCATGCCCAAAACAGCTGCCCGCGCTATTCTTGTGCCTGGTGTTCGTGGCGATCCAGAGGAACCGTGGCCTGGCCGTGGCCCTGGCGACTGCGCTGAGTGTGGGCAGAAACGAGACACTTGACGGACCCGACAGCGTGGGTCGATTTTCTCCGATCTCCTCGCAGGAGTCACTGCTCTCCTCTGCCGTCGACCAATGCGTAGACGGGGGCACGTGAGGCGCGGCAGTAACGTGTGATGCCGTTGCGGTCTGCTCTGCCTTGTTTCGTCTTGACTGGAGCCAGCGCATTTCGACACCCGTACGTTGCACGACAGGCGGTCAGGCCTAAAGACAGACCTGTCTCTGCCCTCCAACCCGCCTGGACATGACCGGACGATCGCAATTCAGTGCGTTCCTTGATTGCTGTCCGAGACCCACAGCATCCGTCAACCTGGATCGATAACATGTTGTGGACTCTGTCACCGTTGTACCGTGGCCCCCTGTACACGCGCACCATGATTAACCTGACAATGCCCAAATGTGTGGCTTATCACACCGGGCCCTGTCACACCCAGCGTGTATACATGTTTTGCGCTCGATCAGAGTATGACCGCGTCCAAAAGCAAAAGGGACTCGTACGCCCGAAAGTGTATACACATGACGACCCCATCCACACTAAACGCTCAGCAACCGCTTGCAGTAGTATCTGCAGGACGCCTTGCTGTCACGGACGCTAACGTATACACACTACGGACGAGCGAGGAAGCGAGAGTCTGTCAGGGGGGGAGGGGGGGTCTATAGCACCGATTATCGTGGTGACACTGACAGTGTCTTTTGGTTGGTGGTGCATTTTCTTGATGCCAATCGAGCAGTTGCACTCCGCTCCATATTAGCTGCACCTGCTGCACTGCCACGTCGGCCGTTGAGAGCCCTCTGCAGCAGACCCGTGATGCGCGCTCATCTCCATTGCGGCTACGACAAGGCACGTTTATGGTGTTGTGCGCTTGAAGGTGACAGGTGCAGAGCTGCAGCGGCTAAAAGACCCGCTTTTCGTTAGCGCGCCCGCTGATCGTCCTCAACGCTCCTGCAACCTTCACCGCAGCCGACCACCAGCGTACAGCACCAATATTGCGCACTATGCCGGTGCCTCTATCCGCCTCAACCCCACGGCTGTCGTCGTTCCGAAAGCAGCATCTACTCATCGAATTGTACGTCATGGTCAGCCGCTTGGCGTTCCCTCTTAACAGAAATTAGCTCGACCTTACGGCATGCACAGCTCGACGGTGTTTTCGTGAGCATTACACCCGGTGATCCGTCACTATGGGTTGGCGTCATATTCGTGCGAAAAGGTAGTCAGAGTTTGTAGAGCTAAGCAAAGCCTACGAGCGCCCGTGCCTGCCTCCTGTACAGAGTCGTGTTGTATTCACGCTTGACAGGTCCATACGCCCCTGCTGTCCTACGCTTTCACATTTCTTTTCCATCCAGCTATCCGGCTCTGCCACCCCTTGTGACCTTTTCTACCGATGTCTTCCATCCTTTGCTCACACCACTCACCACCTACACTCACACGACTGCCACCCTGGACACCGACACCGTCAGTGCAACCGATGAGGAACGCTTACCGCCTGGTGGATTCAGTCTCCGGCATGGCTTCCCACATTGGTTCGGACGTGCGCGACGGTCTTTAGTAAGCTCACACGGCGTAAGTGGGTCAGACGGTGACAGCACAGTTCAACATGTTACGCATGTGCATCCAGTAGAAAAGACGGGTACTCTAGGCGGTCCGGGATCACCATCTGCGGCGACTGGTGTCTCCATCGTGACGATTCTGGAGTACATTAGATCTACTTTCAGCGAAGAGACGGTGCTAGATTCCATCTCAACAGAGGCTGCCGCTAATCCAGGCGCCTACCATGCATGGCGAGCTTATCGTGGTCCAGCAATACCGTCACAACAGCCGACTAGTACAAATTCAGTCACACCAGGTGATGGGAAAGCTCTAGGAAGGAATCGACGCCCGGGCGAATGGAATTGGGAGGGAGTCTGGGAGGAGCGAGTGAAGAGGGCTGTGAACGCCAGTCTCTCAGAGTCTGTTTTATACGGGCAAGGGGCTGGAGAGGACATTGTAAGTCATTCCTGCGTATGAGCTGTCAAGTTCTTCTGGTCGCTAACATGTCTAGATTCGCTTCCAGCAGCCTGGTGATGATGAGACGATGGCTAGGATGAAGGAACGATTGGACGTTGCTACTGCAGGGACAGCAGAAGCATGAGTGGGCTTGTCTTCTTAGTTTTGCGTATATCAACTGTTGGCGTACTTACAGACTCGCTATAGCCTGAGGACGCCAGCATTTGGTACCGGCAGGAGCAGCCTAGGCCTCAAGTAGCAGCTTCTGTCAGGGTCAGCACGAGATGGGCAGCTACGACAAGTTTGTTGTTGTGACCTTCAAACATCGATAGCGAACAGACAAGTTCTCCATGCACACCACTACCAGTAGAACGCTTTTGTATTCTTCTTCATATCCCGCACATTTTACCTGGTGACTGTGCGTTAAGCACTCCTCCTCTTTCACCTCATCTTCACATACTCACGGTGAAATCAGGACGCGACGCGACACGCTGACCGTTTACTCTTCGACGCGTTCAGTATGGCGCCAGCAGCTTTGAACGTCCCGTCATTCTCACAACAAGCCGGCTTTTCTCCACCGCCGCTGCACATACAGAAGAAGCCACCAAAGACGACTTTCCGCAAACGCATATTCCGTAAGTCAACTCACCACGTCTCAGTCGACCAGTACGTACACGGGCCTCTCGACGACATCATCGACGAGATCAGATGCGATATCTGGGAGTCACCTGTTGGTTACGGCGCTGCCACGTCTAGCCTAGAGTTGGCTGCCCCTCTCGATGTGCCGTTGACTTGGACCGTAACACCTCTGCCTGTCAGTCGATTGCCCAACGACCAGCCTCTAACGGTACGCAAAAACAGGGAAAGCCGCTCTTCGGCGTCGGGCTCGAGTATGGGAGACCATACACACTTACCGTACAGAAGTGGACAAGAAGATGCGTCCGACGGTGGCCCTGTCAGCCTTTCTGCACCAAAGACCACCACTGCCTGGCCCTTGCTAGATGTGCAGGCTGCGTACGAGCTCACAGATGCCACGAACGCCTCGGATACTACTGGACTCAGCAGGCAGACGACTTCCAAGAGTACTGACCAGGTTGTGGAAGACCAAGCTCTGCCCACCAAACGTCGGCCGTCTGTCCTTCGGATATTCACTGGCTTGTCACGCTTGCGCCGTACAGGCACTGGCGAGACAAGTAGTAGCAGTGGTGATGCACCGAGTCTGGTGACTTCTACATCGCTTGAAGCTCGCGAAGATGAAATCAGCGAGAAATCATCACCAGAGCCTAGTGAAGCTGCTGTAGATGCTTACATCCGGAGAAATGCACACAAGTAAGTTGGTCACCAACTATCATTTGCACGAGGAGTTGCTGACATGTCCAGTGGGGTCAGACTAGGTTCTATCGTGAGCCGTATCGCGAGGCGGCTCCCATCACCGATGGAGCATCGCCACGAGGACCAAGAAAGCCAGATGTTGAACCCGTGCGTCGAGGCTCCGACTACTCTACGAGCCGCTGTAAGGGTCTTTTCTGAGGAAGCTCAGCTCTCTGGATCTGAACAGCAAGAGTTTTGGATCGCTGTCGAAGTGGAAGGTGCTCTGCACAATCGAATACCTCTTCTTGACGGTACCATAGATGTCGTTGTCGTCGTAGATAACGCGTAAGTGCGGTTTTACGAGACACGCATTGCGAGACTAAAGAGCCCAGATACTATGTCAGCAGGGAATGTCTGAGGCGCGCATTAGACGCCGTGCACAGTGTTCTATACCATCTCGACCGGGGCGATCGCATAGCACTCTATACAACGCACTGCACTCACCAATCTGTCACCGGCAACCGGCCAGACCAATTGTTTCCAATCGGACCTTTCAACACAGATGCCGAGGAAATTCTCCGCGAACTCATCACATTGATTGCCAGATGCGGCACACAGGCATGGAAGCCACCGCGTCCAAACCCATCGATGGCTGACGTTCTCATTGGAATCGCGCGGTCTATCGAGAATAAAGGCATGAGAAGCAAACCTACCCATTTCTTGCTTCTCTCTCCGGCTGCGCATGCTTTGCACAAGGTGTCCAGATCTTGCCCGGGTATTCACATCCATCAAATCAATCCCGCACCCGTCCCATATCGTCAGATTACTGGTCTCAGCGATACGGAATGCGCCGAAAAATGCTGCAGAAACGTGTTCGTCAGCAACTGGAGCCATTTTCAGTCTCTCCCTGGACGCATCAAGCGTGTCTTGAAGTACGCTCGATCAAAGCAGCCTATAGGAGAGATAAATCAATTAAGCATTGATCTACGAACTAGGGATGGATGCGAAGTCATCGAGTACCTAGGAAGCAAAGACATCGTGAGTCTCCGTCTCGGCCAGGCTCATACAATTTTTGCGAAAGTTCGTACGACACGTTCTGCAACTAAAGCAGTCGACTTACTGTCGAAGAATCCTGTCTTCAATTCGTCTCTGGACGTCAAAGATCTGAGGCAGCAGCTGCAGAATACCGTCGTCGTCGGGGCCGTGAAAGCTCACCTTCTTGACGTCCAAGTCTACTACCAGAACACGTTGCACGGGAAAGATTGTTGGAATTACACCGAGACGCCTTTCCTTGTTGTACGTGACCTTGGTGGTCTGATGCCTCCGTTCAATACCGCAATTGAAGTACACAAGCGGCGACTATTTCACAGATTTGTACATCTCGATGCGGAGTCAGCTTGGTCAGAGGCTAGGCTCCTCTTCTCTAGCCTCGATCGTGGTCAAGAAAATCTGAAGCAATTTGTCCAATGCATGGTTCGAGAGATCCATCACTACCAACAAGTGCTGGAGTATGAACAAGAGTATCGCCAAAAGCTGCCGCTGTGTCCAGGCCCAATCGCTATCGAAGCTTCACCTCACGAGTGGCTCGTGGACATATGGAACAGGAGGAAGACCAAGCGTCAGGGTGTTGCTGTGGTCGAAGATAGTGACTTTAGTGGCTTGATTGACGGTCTACATGGTCTGGAGCGGCTGGGCTGAAGCGACCACTATCGAAAGTTTAGCACAAGCTGATTTCGAAGAAGAGTTGGATCATGATCTTGTGGCCATTGTTGGGCTGTCATGTTTGGAATGTGTCTTGAAGTTTGGACGTTTAAGTTGCAGTCTGGTACGGATGGAGTGAGGAACAGACAATGCTCCACGCAAAGCACGCGTGTGCACATATGGGGCGCCTGAAACGGCAGCAGTATCACATTCAGCGACAGGCATATGTAAGCCCGTTTCGATTAACCTTGTTTCAACGTTTGTGCACGACAAATAACGTCTTCATTCAACCTCACCTTCCCGATTCCGTGGTGCGGCTGAGTTTCCCTGTTCATAGGCTGGAGTTGATCCCGCCACACACTGCAGCGAGCATCAGCGATACGAAATCTTCCTCTCTAGCACGGCACTTCGACCCGCGCGTCAAAGCTTGTGGCAAACCTTAATCGTCCTTTGGGACCCAAAGCTTGCTAACTCGCAACAGGCAAGTCGTCGTTTTGCTAGCCGTAAGTGGAAAGCAACGGCAATCCCTCGCCAGGTTCCCCGCGCACGGAGCATGCACATGGCAATACTGCGCTAACGGGGAAGCTCGGCTACGCCTCAGACCGGCAGAATGACGCAGCCAATCGGCTGGACTGGAAGGGAGAGCGCAGCGGTAATCCCCATGCCATGGCAGCCTTGATCTTGGTCAGGACTTGGACCCATGAAGGAAGCGAGGGAACGCATGGCGTGAGTCCTGACCGTCGTTTAGCAGGTACGATTAGCAATGTGAGCCCTCGGGTTTACGAAGCCGACGTGGTTTTGGACGTTTTGGCGCAGCCCCCCCGGCGCAAGGCGGGGTTGCTGCGCCGGCGAACGGCTGACTGCTTGCCTGTCGTACCTGTTCCCGAGGAGCGTTGGGGCTACTGCCGCAGGGAACATGGGTGGATGGAGCGACATCAGCGATGCAGCGATGCAGCGATGAGGTGATGATCGATGATGCGCTGTTAGGTCGAGTCTCGCCAGTCGGATATGACCGTTGCATTGCGTCCTGCGAACATGTGAGATGTTGACGCCTTTGAACTCCGCGGAGGTAATTGCTGTCCAATTTGTGAGTATGTTAATTATGCCGTCCAGGTACACTGCGCGGGGGTGGTTCGGTGACCGACCGAATACGAGTCCCAGCGCCACCAACAGTGTAGAGCCAGCAGGAGCATGTCATTGCGCAAGGTCCGTCCAGTATTTGTTTCGGATACGGTATTGTTTGTCTATACTACTTTTACAGGCGCCTATAGCGCTGGGGTATTATGCAGAAAATGTACAGGAAATGATGGAAAGGACAAGCCAGCAAATGTTGCTCAGCCTGGATTACTGCGAAAATGAACATGTCTTCTCAGTCGTTTCTCAGTCAGTGTGAGGTCTTTCAAAACTCCTTTCCGATCAAGGTTGGGTCCGCAAACCTCAGCTCTCTGCTCCGCTTCTCTCTTACGACGGGATCGTTCGACATACTCTCATGCGCTGGATCCGGTCCACCATTTACTCTCGGCACGTCGAGCCCAACACTCTTTTTGTACATGTGTGGTATGTGAACAGTCAGCGGCAGGCCACTGCCAGCCGAAAGTGCTGGACCGGCGCCTGTCAGCGAAGGCTTCATGGGAATGTGTGATGCCGCAACGGGCTTTCGTTGGACGACCGGGGATGCAAACTTGAGTGGGGCAGGCACACTTTGGTCATCCGAGAAGTGTTTCTCGGAGTGGCGCTTGAACTCATCCCATCCCCGATGCTCAGGCGCAGCAGGTGGCGGAGAGAACGGCTTGATCACCGGTGACCGTCCCACTTGCACCAGGACAGGCGACGCAATACTCTTCCGAGGTATCTTGACTTCCTGTGCCTTGTGCATGTACTTCGCCGCCACTGGGCTAAGCAGTGATCGGGCTGAGGTCATGCCATTTGGCTGTCTGACCGGTAGCTGCGGGCCTACCGGGGTCCGTGGAGTCCGGGGCGACATCAGATTTGGTGACGAAGCAAAAACGGTCACGCTGTCAGAAGTACGGTTACGCTCGTCGACCTGCAGGAGTAGATCATGCTCGAATGGGTCAGCAAACGGGTTGCTGTCTACAGTATGACGTCTGGTATCGTAAGGTGGTGACGGCCCTTGAGTAGACGGGCGCTCGTAAGGAGAGATGGGCGGGTACATTGACGCGGCCGTGTTGAGATAAGAATAGGTGCTGATAGGCACTTGTGAGTATTCACCTCTTCTGTCATTCGCGTCAGGCTTGGGCTCAGGTCTCCGAATGTCGTCCGGGGAGAACGGGGCAAAGGTTGGTGATGGGATGATATGGTCACTGAATGGGTCGGTGCCATTGGATTGATGTCTGATGAATGAAGCGGAATGTCTTGGGGCAGCACCGTAGCCTGCAACTGCTGCAGATAGAGCTCTCGCGGTGTCTAGACGTGCGTAATCGGAGTATCTGTGGGTCGTTGGGTCTCGGATTGACTCGTTGAATGCATGGTTCACACCTGTGAAGCGGGTGACGGGCATTGTACCCGTGCTGTGACGTTGCATGTGTCCTAGAGAGCCTTGAGCGACTCCCGATACGTGGCTGCCTGGAGGCATTCCACCCGTGGCACCTGACATAAGAGCTTCTGCATCGCCGCCATATCCGCCTGTCTTTGGATCATATAGATATGCAACCTTTGGATAAACGGATCCGGTACTCATGCGCTTCCCCTGTTTAGCGGCGTGATACCGACGAGCAATAAATATAGCTGCAACGACGGCGATCAGAAGACCAGTTGTGGCACCTACTGCGACGCCAGCAGTCTGCGAAGTCGTGAGCGGGGGCGGACTTCCAGCTGATGCTGTCTCGCTAGGAGTATTGGAGGGAGCACCAGGTGCTACGGCAGTCTTGGATTCATCGGTTGTAGGACTATCTGTAGTTGATGATTCGTCCGATCCATATGTTGACGTCGAGCGCAGGGTGTCTGTCTGAGCACTTGAAGTGCTATCTGATGTGGCGGAAGCGATAAAGCCTGAAGTAGTAGAGTTGACTGCGCTCTGTAATGAAGAGGTCTGCAGAGTTTCTGCATGTGTTTCATTGAGTCGTGAAACAATGCTGGAACTCGCGTCCGTGGGCAGAGCTGAGCGACTGAAGGTGATGCCGAGCTCTGTCGTTTTAGTTGCTGTACTATTGAGATTACCAGGAGAGCCAACTGGAGTTGACAGTGATGCCAGCATTGGCGACGACCAGGTCGAGTTCGCGCCAAGTCCCAACTTGGCAGATGATGTGAGTGTTTCGCTTGCAGGTACAAGTGTTCCTGATACCTTCGCTGACAAGGTGGCCAATATCTCGCTTGACGTTCGAATTTTTGTTTGATTTTGGTTGACGGCGGCCTCAGTCACTGAACTGAACAGCGAAAATGCAACAGTGCTCATGTCGAGCGTACTTGATCTGATACTGGAGATGTATACCGTAGAAAAAGTAGCTGTGACCACTCCTGGTGTCATGGATGTGCTCACTTGTGTCTGAGTGCCATTGTTCATGATCGACGTAGGCAGGGGCATCACGGCTGTGCCTGTTGCCAATACTCCGGAAGAAGCAAAAGATAAGAAGTCGGACTGCGTCGGGATAGCATTCAGACTTGACTCACGAGATAAGTGAGTAGAGCCAGGGCCAGATGCTTCCGATGTTGGGATGGAGGTACTCGCAGTGCTGTTTGTCGTTGATGAGAAGACGACTGATGTGGGATTGTGCGACGAGGGGGGCTGCCTGTCACTCGCGATGGAGATCGAGGAGAAACTTTCAAAGATCAACGAAGGGACCGTACTGGTGATTTCAGGCTGCACTGTAGTCGAAGGTGAGATCTGGGTAATTATTGCCTCTGAAGGGGCAAAGGCACTTAAGGTCGACAGCAGCAAGCTCGACATGACAGTTGACGATGGTTCAGAAATGGTAGGCTGAGTTCCAGAAACTGCACTTATTGAGGATGACAGCTCTGGAGGAGCACCCGCAGATAGTTCTGGAGATTTTGAGGATAGATTTGGGCTCGTTGCACTGGTCGAAAGCGTCTCTGACGGCGCGAATGAGGAAGTGATCTCGCTCACGGAGGAGGTACTCGAGATTTCACTTGTTGCAATGAATCCTGTGGAGATAGGTGCCTCAGATGGCGTGATTGGAGGCATGCTTTCGACAGCCGTGGGGAACGGCGTCGGCGTTACGGATGAGATCCCAAGGAGACTGGTCGACTCTGACGAGATGCTATCCACCGACGAAGAAGCAGGTTCATTAGTCTGGCTAGACAGAGATGCACTTAGAGTGGGAAACGAGCTACTCGACGTGGTAGAAATAGTAGACACGCTGACATCCACTCCCGTTATAGCTGAGGGCAGCAGAGAATTTTCTGAGCTCATGGCGAGGCTTGATGTGCTTGGGGCATCGAAGACACTGGAGCTAACCTCGATCGTGGAGCTGCTTGGCAATTGAACGCTAGGCAGCGGGTCTAAAGTCTGCGTCGAAGAGGTGGCAATAATCGACTGGGTCGAGAGAGATGCAGGAAGTCCAATCGAAGTCGATTCGGCACTGCTAGTAGGTAGAGGCACGAAAGAGCTACTGCTCAATACATATTCGCTGCTCGTAGACGGGGGAGGTTGAGTGACTGACGCAATGGGCGAAGTCAAAGTTTCCAAGATGCTTGTCAGGAAGGATGGACTGGGTATTTCAGCCACACTTGATTGAGGAGTAGTAGGTGTCGGTTCGATGTTCGATGATATCGGAGTTGATGAGACTATTTCTGAGGTGACTGATGGTGGTACGCTGCTCTCGGTTTCTGTATCGCTGATTGTCGCTATGGTGGTGGGCTGTAGCTCTGATATCGAGGAAGGCAGTCCATCGCTGGAGCTCACTTGGGCTCCGTCGGACGAGAGCTCCGGTGTCAAGGTCGACACAGAAGGTTGTGCGGGAGCTGGTGTAGTGATAAGCTCCTGCGAAGAGCTTGAAGATTTCACTACCAGACTCGAAGAGATTGAGTCTTCGGTCGTAGAACTCAGCTCTGCAGAACTGGTCGGATCAGCAGAAAAGCTAGAGACTGCAGTTGACTGCTGATGGCTGAGTGTCGAACTATGAGTTTCACTAGGAGTATTACTGATAACCGTACTGATCGTCTCGGATGTGACGATCTGTGTTGAAGAAGCGGGCACTGAGGGCTGTGCAGACTCAATTGTAGGAATTGGAGTCGCAATGTCACTGCTGGAAATAGACACAGTGTCAGACGGCAGCTGCACAGTTTCTGGAACTGAGACCGATGCTGAAGTCTCAGGGGAAGGACTGGTGAACTTTGCAGTAGACGCGACTTGAGAACTGGATGGTGTCGGTTCGACAGTAGGCCCCGGGTTATTCTGTGAAGTCTCGATAGTGCCGGACGTTTGCGCTTCTCCAATTGACGAAGAAAAGGTGGGCGTATTAACGACCAGCGTTGAGGTTGTTGAATCTCCCAACGGCTCACTGGCCGAAGGGATAGTGCTGAACTGTGACGGAGTCTCGGATGGCTCTTGTTCAAATGTAGAGCTTGGAAGCGTAATCACTTTTGTGCTGATGAAACTTGAAGTAGGTGGAATATCGCCATTACTGCTGCTCGGTCTAAAAGGAGGGAATTTTATGGTTCCTGAAGACGAAGTTGGTATCGGCGCGAATGTCGCTGTTGACTCAAGGCTTGTTATTGCTGATGGAGTCTGGACGAAGGTTGAGGTTTGCGGTATATCAGATGGCACAACTTCGCTGAGTGTTGTTATAATGACAGAGGTTGACTGCGAGATCTCAGATGAGCTTGTCTGGTTTCTGATAGGCAGTTGGCGACGCTCCAGCGAAGGAATATCGATACGCTCAACTAAGTGTTGCCTCTTAGATAAGGGAGTATCTGAGATTGTGTCAATCCAACGATGAACGCTCGAAGTGAGTATCAACGTGTTTCGACGTACCTTCAATAGATGATGCTGTAACAATAGTCACCGCCAATAGTGCGGTGAAGTAACCGAGCAAGACAATCTTGAACCACATTGCATGGTCGCAAATCAGAAACGACTGGCTCAATGTGTTGGCAGCAAAGCGACCCGGCGATTCCAGGAAGTGCACAACAGGTCGTACGGCATTGCATACTTATGAACTTTGCATCTCGAGTGCGAACACCGACGGTGTTCTGTGGGTGGTTGGCCGCATCGGGCCAACTTAGGCTTAGTGAACCTGCAAGGCCCCTGTCCGTCTATGAGGCTTAGCCATGTGGTAGTCCGAGAATACCTTACCAGTCAGCTAACTTTAGCATGTAGGCTGTCGTCGGCGCAATGGAGATGCGTGGTTTATTGACTTGGCAACGTCCCGGCGATCAAGTGGGTGAAATCGTACGTGAAGTGGAAGGTGGTGGATGTTCGCGATGCACTATCTGAGGCTTTGCAATATATATTGCTGCTGACGCTCTTCGATAGGCGCTGGAGAGGCACGAAACTCGCTTATCGCTATTGTGCAGACGGTGTTCGCATCTCGATACTTTCTCACGCACGATGATGCTGCCGCTCACCCTCTGTGTCATTACTTGGCCCCCACATACCAACCTGCCTCAACCTGTGGCTGCACTTGTAAGCACATGTCGCAACGCGACCTTGTGGGTGAAATTACTCCATCGCTGTTGACCCGTTCCCAGAAACTACATTTGCTTGGCTGTCTCTGATGATCTCTTGTAGCCACCCGGGAAAGGCGCGAAGCTTGGGTAAGATGGACGGACCCAGAACGACCTGCCCACTCTTCGCGGCTATGATCTGCTTTACCATAGCATCGGCGACATAATCTGGCTCCAACAGGCTGGCACCGGCTTGTGTCAGTCCAGTCTGGATCGCCTCATGCGCAGTAATTGCCGACTTTGTCCAGCCTGGATGCACGATGGTTGTTTTGATCTGGGGACACTTGTACCGATGCTTCAATTCTTGCGTTAGGCCTTCGTGGAGAGCGAGAAGAGCGACCTTGGTAGCACTGTAATCGACCGCTCCTGCAAGGGCCACGAAAGAAGCCAGGCTGGCGACGCTCATGACATGTCCCTTCCGTTCAGCTATCATGTCTGGCAAGAATTCCTGTATGGTACTCCAATGGCTGATCAGATTGATATCGAAGAGTTTCCGCAGAGCTTCGATAGGAATATCGAGAATTGTGTAAGCGTTGCCGATGCCTGCATTGTTGATCAAGATTGATGGTGATCCAAGATCAGAGCGGACAGCTTTGCCCACTTTGTGAATTTCGTCTCGCGAGGTCACGTCGCACCGGTAGTATCGAATGACTTCGCGCTCGGCTACTGAGTTGTTAGCCATTGACAATATTCTGCCACGTCTGAACCGTTATTACTGACCATCGGTGAAATGGCTTGACAACGGCCCAATATCGAGAACTGCGACCTTGATGCCGTGCGATATGAGCCGCTTCACTACGCAAGCACCAATGCCTCCAGAGCCGCCAGTAACGACTGCCACCTCGTTTGGCCAATCCCAGTCACCCCTGTCACTATTCTGCATCCACCTGTTCTCGGCCCATCTGTTAAGCACCGAATTGGCTTCGACTGTAGCCCATGCAGCTAAGCCCCATTTGACAAGGCAGATAATGGTCGGTTGGTCAAAGCCGAGAAAGAGACTGTTTGGATTGGCGAATGCTGAAAGATTCACAGCTTGCAGTCCGATGCAAGTAGCGGCCAATGTCAGGAATCGAAACATGCTGATAGTGCAGGGCTGACGCGCTGCAGGTGAGCTCGTCTCTTTGCGGCACCTGCGAGAAAACGTCTTGGGTCGCTTGTCCGGAGGGTAGGTAAGCACTTTGCAGCAAGTGGTGATGACAAACTCCGAGATCGAGCTTTTGGAGCACTTTAATATCCTCAAAACGTTTGAGGAGGCCGAGGCACGTCAGTTGGCAGTTTTGGGGAAGTAGTCGCGTACCAGTAGCAGCAGGCATAGGTCGGAGTTCCTGCGCGATGATTGGCTGCGCAAAACTGAAGCCATTATGACCGCGCTCGAATGCTCCTCCCTGAACAACAACATCCAACAACAGTGACGTATGCATTCTGTTCGACAGAGCTTCCTCGGGGGAACGCTCACACCGTTCCTCTATCCGGCCTTCACCGAATCGACGCTCCTCGCCGTTTCGCGCAGATGTCCGCTGCGCAGACGATTTCCGCTGCAGGCACGATGTAGCTCTACAGCCACCGAGCCTGCCGACTACTCGCGACTCGATCCCACACCAGACGACTACTCCCTGACCCCTTTCGCCGATCGAACCATCCTCACACTCGAAGCTGGCGCCGGAGGTCATGGCTGCGTGTCGTTCCTGCGCGAGATGTACACCCCAGAAGGACCTGCTAATGGTGGTGATGGAGGAAGCGGGGGCAACATATACATACAGGCAGTACGTGGCGAAACCTCACTGCACAAGCTTGCTCGCAGACGTCTCATCAAGGCTGGGCGAGGCCGCAATGGACAAGGCAAAGTGAAGGGTGGCGAGAGAGGCGCAGATGTGCTCATCAAGGTACCCGTGGGAACGATCGTGCGTGAAATTCAGAGACACGATCCAGTTGAGATACTTCTGGAAGAGGCGGAGAAGGCAGAGATGGCGCGTGAACGGGCTGAAGCGAATGGCGATGTTGTGGAAGAGGATGGCGGTTACAAGAGGGATAGATGGCTGGTATATCCTGGTACAGTGCCGACAGAACTGAACAGGATGAAGTTTCCCCAGCTACCGAAGCCCAGAAAGTCACACCTCGCTGCCCTTGAGCCGCAGTCGCCCATCTGGCTCGATCTCGATAAGCACATGGAAACGCCCATGCTGCTCGCAGCCGGCGCTATGGGTGGCTTGGGCAATCCTAACTTCATGACGCCATTCAACAACAGACCAAAGATGGCTACGAGGGGAGAAGAAGGTCTCAAGATCTCAGTCCAACTCGAACTGAAGATCCTTGCAGACCTAGGACTTGTCGGTCTCCCCAATGCTGGAAAAAGTACTCTGCTTCGAGCCCTGAGCAACAGCCGCGCCCGAGTCGGCAATTGGGCCTTCACGACCCTCCAGCCGAACGTTGGCACTGTTGTCCTCGACAATCACAAGGGCCGTCCCCTCGTCACAAAGCGCAACAAGCACGGCGAGCTGCGCGAGAGCTTCACCATTGCCGATGTCCCTGGCCTCATTGAAGACGCGCATCTAGACAAAGGACTCGGTCTTGGTTTCCTCCGCCACGTTGAGCGTGCTGCAGTTTTAGCCTTCGTCATCGATCTCAACGCCGGCGATGCGGTCCAGGCACTCAAGCTTCTATGGCGAGAAGTCTCCGAGTACGAGGCCCTCCGCGGCAAAGAACTCAATGCTGAGACGGAACGACGCATGGTCATGTGGAATCCCGCCAACAGCGTCGAACCCAAGAGTGAGCCCGATGCACTCGACTACCCCGACCTAGACCCTTCCATCGAGCCTCTGCCATTCCTCTCCTCAGAGCCCATCTCCGCAAAGCCGTGGTTCGTCGTCGCGACCAAGGCGGATCTGGAGGGCACACAGGAAAATTACGAGACCTTGCACAAATACCTGGCAGACGTCAAGAGTGGCGTACAGCCCCATCCCAGTGGGCGCGAAAATGCGTGGAAGCGGGATGTTTCGTGCATACCGATTAGCGCTATTCATGCACATGGTGTCGAGGCGATACCGCAGATAGTCATGGATCTGTTGGATGAGTAGGTGGACGTGATATCATACAATGTAACATTACTGTTTGGCTCCTTTCGTTGTGCAACTGCTGTTAGTTCAGAGTATTTGTAATTGGAGGATTGCCAACTCAGGTCGTCGATCTGACTGTGTCACTTTCATAGTATATGCCAAGTCTACTGATTCTGAACCAGGAAACGGGTTGGTAATGATTTAGTCGTGCATAAATACCGTTACATCTAGGCTTCGGGAAGGCAGAGACTTTATTATGATCAGCCGACAACAATGGCGACGTAATGGGACATGTCAAGGCAACTTTTCTGAAAGAATGAAGACTCAGTCTTTGTACGGTTTCTTACTATACATCAGTTCCCTCTATGGTGCTTTTTGCCAGTATCAATTACCTAAAAACCGCGACTACGCTTTACGCCACGCGGTGTGTCCTCGCCCCCACAGCATCTTCAAGATGCGTGAACCGCCCCTCTATGCTCAACAATACACGACATTGAATGTAACCTTATCTGCTGTCCGCCATGAGGTTGCTGTAATAACTCGTACTGAGATTGCACGAGTGCTTGAGCCACAAGTCTTCGGTGAGCGGGAGCTTGAGAATCTGGGAAAGGTTGGCGGTCTGGAAGACTATTAGTAAATGAAGTCAACGGCAGAACTAGAGACGAATAGCTTACCTTGCTCTTTGCGACGAGGTTGGCAACTGTGCCAGCGATCTCCATCAACGCAACACGCTCCTCAAGACCACAAGATCCCAGGCGGTCCCGTGCAGCGATGTGAAGAGCTTTCTGCAGCTTAAAGAGGAGGTGCTGGATCTCTTGTTCGAGCTCATCATCAATACGATACGTCGAGCGGCGACCAGTGTGGTCGAGCAGCTCGATGTAGTCCAGATAGATCTGACCACCTTGTGCCCAGCCAGCAACAGGATCGCCACGGCCAGAAGCATAGCGTCTGGAAGAAGCAAGTGATGCATTGTCGTTGGAGCTTTCATCTGCTTCTTCGGGAACGAAGCCAGCCATAAGCTCACGCAGCGGCTCATAGTCACGCGAGATGATGGCATCGGGACCAACCCTACGGCAGAGAACCTCGTGAGCCTCTTCCAGCTCATCAGCCTTGATGAGGTGCGTGGCTTCACGAACGGCATCACCTTCAGTTTTGGCTTGCAGTGCGGCGGCAGCATGGAGCCAAGTTGTTGGCACCTGTAGACCATTTGTGAGGTAAGCGTAGGTGGAGTCTAAATCGTCAAGTTTAACAGATCTCGCGAACTGGTTGACAACTGAGCGAATATAGTGTTCGCGCATGGCTGCCGAAGAAAGGTGTGTGTAGACCCAGATGGCTGTAGTCCAATGCTCTTGCGTATGGAGCGACGACGCGTAGGACAACGTGATCTTATCACCAAGCTCAACCAGGGGATCGGTACCTTGCGTATCCGCGTTGGTGACGGTGGCAGTCGATGACATGAACGATTGACGGAAGTCGGCCTTGCCGTCGCCACGAAATGTGGGCATCCCGATCTTACGTTCAGGCTCTTCGATCTCATCCCGATGACGCGAGTAGAGGAGCTGGAAGAGCTGGAATGACAGGCGTGCGTTGAGGGGATGACCAGAGACATTTTCTGGTGCCAAGACGTCTTCCACGTTGGCTGGAATGTCCAGCTTAGAGGCAGCGTAAAGCTTCAGAATGCCCCAAAGGAGATCCTCGCGGTTAGCCGCATCGGGATCGGTCCAGCCCATGTCAGTGTTATCGCGAACGAACCAAGGCACGGGCTTGACATCTTCGAGTCCGTCCCTGATGGCATCCGCAAACTGTGCTACAGCAAGCTCAATGGGCTCGTCCACGAGGGTGCCGTACCACAGACGAAGGCCGAAGGCCCGACGCCAATCGAGAGCAAACCTGCTTGAAATATTGAAGGTGGCAACCCTGTTTTCACGACCGTTTCCTTGCTTGCCGGCAGCCTGTGCGCAGTTGCCAGACAGTAGCTCATAAAGAGCACGTTGTGCATCCTCCATCTCGGCAAGCATGTCCAGTCGCCGCCACTCCTCGATCTGAGTGGTCACAGTTTGGCGCATATTCGCATCGCCGCCAATTTGTGCGATCATGGTCGCAAGGCGTAGATCCAAGCCTTCAAGTAGAGCATGACAAGCTTCAGCCACGTTGTTGCAACTCAGCTGTGCAATGGCGCGCTCTTCAGAAGTCGCCGCTTCCTGGGCATGCTTTTGTGCATCCCCATAAACCAGAGTTTTCCAGAAATCGGACAGCCTGTCTTTTCTGTAACGCTCCATGTGTTCGGGAGCAACATCAGCTGGCTTCTTGATCCTATCAGCACCATCGAACAGAAGCGACAGCAGCTGCCAAGCATGCTGTTCGTGAGCGCCTGCAGCTGTGTCGACGGCAACAGCCTTTGCCATACTGGAGAACTCAATAGGCGCAGGTTCGGTGACGATTGTGGCAAACGGTACGCCGTTGACAGTAGAAATCTTGGTCTGCTGCTTCTGAACGCTCAGAGGTTCGGGAGTCGCCTATGTATGATTAGTATAGGCCACTCGTGTCAGCTCGACAAGTTGCTCACATCATCAAAGATCGGCATCCTCAGAAAACGGATGTCTTTGGTCGCGCCAACGAGTGGCTCCTGCGCAGAAGAGAAAGCACCGCTCTCGAGGCTCTTACTACCCTTGTTGCCGTAGATCAGGACCCCGGTCTCGCTAAAGTGGGGTTTACTGGAGTTGTGGAAGTCTCTGTCCGAGTCGGTCATTTCGTCGAGATCGTGGAAAGATTTGGGTCGTTTCGAGTATGGTAACTGGAGACAAGGATTTAGCAATCTTGTCCCGTTTCAATTTGTATCTACATACAGTGGCTGCCGCGTCAATTCAAGTGAGGTTCCCTCACAGCAATCAACACAGCTCTGCCAGAACAAACACAAAGGAGGAAAGAAAGGGAATCAAACCTCGATACCATGTCCCTGTCGCTTTGAAAGCGACTCTCGGTGTTGCTCTGTCTCCCCGAAGAGCGAGTTCATTAGATCCATGTGTGTCACAAAGGGGCGCGCGTTGATTGACTGTGCTGCAAAAGTGGGGCTTCTGTCGTGCTCGTGAAGAGCATAGCCTTGGCTTTCGCGCAGGATGTTGCGATCTTGCTTTCTCGGGCTGATGGTTCGCTGGAGTTGATCTGCCCAGTCGTCATCGAAGACGGCTTGTCCCTTTGAAGGTGTACCAAAATTGGGCTTGAAGACCTGACTGGCTTTCAGGATTGACTTTGGCGCTTTGAGGGTGCTCCTGAAAGGGTCTGATTCTGTAGCGGCTGCTGGCTCCGTGGTGTGAATAGGTCCGGACACAGAATCCGCCATGCTCTGGTCTTGGTCCAATTCGGATTCGCTCTCATAGTAGTCAGCCTCTTGCTGGCCATCAAGCGAACCCACGGAGCGCTCCCCTAAAAAAGACTCGTCACGAGAGTCTTCTTCATCATCATATTCCTCGTATGCAGTCTGATCACTGAAGCCGCCAGGAACACTGACACGAGCGCGCATACCTCGTTTGAAGTCGAATGTATCGTCGGGGCTGGACCCGTCAGGGCTAACAAGCGAGTCTTGCTGGGGTGTACTAGTCATCTGGCTTGTGTTGAGCAATGTGTGCGCAGGCGTGTCGGGCACAGGGCTCAGCTCACTCGACTCGTCCTCCTCTTCATCGCTGTAATCGTTCTCGTAGTCGAGACCGTACGACGAGAAGTGGGGCACAGTGAAGACCCAGCCACCGTTGCTGGCATTGTAGCTCTCAAAAGTGGTGCCAGCGACGCGCTTCAAGCGCTCCAAATGCTTCGCATCCTTCTTGCCAGCCTTGTTGCGAGGCCACGAATTGAGAAGAGTGACACGCGACGGGTGATTGAGCGCAGTGCCCATCGGTGGCTTCGGCAGGCAGGAGCAGTTCTCGCCGTAGACTGTAGCGTTACGATGGTTGAGCTGCACGATATCGCCGAAGAGCTTGTCGAGATTGGTCTCCGACAGATCCACAGGCGCGCCTTGGTGGAATTCGATCTGTCCGATGTTGTGGCGGCCGACAACGAAGTTGCGCACGCTCTTGAGCTCTTGCTTGCTCAACTTCTTAAGCTGTTGAATAGATGGCTGAGACCAGTATTCACCAGGCTCGGGATCCTCACCCAGCTGCGCGTTGACAGCTGAAGACGATTTTGGTGTTAGGGCGGAGTCGCTCTCGGGAACGCGTGCAAGCTCGTTTCCATTAACTTGCTGCATAGCCGGGCGAGAGGGTTCGGGACTGGCGTCTCCATTGACAGGCCCAGGAGAAGCGTCGTCTTCGTCCCTGCGCACCACCATGGCAGTCTCTCCGTTTCCACTACTGTTCAGTGTGTCACCGTCACCGCCAGCGAAACTGACACGCTTGTGCGACGGCTCATCGAAGAGCGGGATGCGTGTGTTGATGGAGCGGTTGACGTTCAGCTTCTTGAGGCTGCCGTTACCAAATGATCGACCAGTGGTAGAGAACGCACCTGGGGCCAGAATACTGGTCTCAGGAGTGAAGCTGTTGCGCAGATTGCTGACAGAGGTACTCCTACTACCAAGTGAGCGCGACAAGTTGCCTCCAGTGAAGAGACTGCCACCAAGGTTAGGAGTAGCTTGACCACTAGCTGGGCTGCCGTAAGTGGAGTATGTGAATCCATACCCACCAGTGCGCTTAGCCTGGGGCGTAAGGAGACGAGTGGATGCGGCAGGGTTCAACTTGTGCTGAGGCAAGATAGCGCTCTTCTTATTTTTTTGACTGCTGGAAAGCGGAGTGGCGATAGGACCCGGGCTCTGAGTAGGAGTAGCAAGGCCAGCGAACAGCGCGTCATTTCCATAGGGGTTGGTGTTCAGAGAAGTGTTCAGCAGAGAACTTCCAGATGCACCAAACAAGCTGTTGCCATTCTGTTGCTGATTCTGCTGCTGGTTGTTCTGGCTGGCTCCAAACATAGAGCCGCCCAGGCCATTCTGCTGCTGGTTGTTCTGACCCATGCTGCCGAAAAGGCCACCGCCAGTGTTGTTGTTTGCAGTGGAGTTGCCAAAGAGACCGCCGGGCTTTTGCTGGTTGTTTTGTCCGCCAAAGAGGCTGGAGCCTGCATTGGCCTGGTTGTTTTGTCCGCCAAGGTTACCGAAAAGGCCGCCTCCAGTCGCATTTCCAGTGTTCGTAGTGCTTGCACCACCGAAGAGACCTCCGCCAGTGGTAGCAGGCTTAGCACCGCCAAACAATCCACCTCCAGTGTTGTTGTTGGTATTCGACCCTCCGAAGAGACCTCCGGCGGCTGGAGTTGTAGTAGATGCGCCACCGCCAAAGAGGCCACCGCCAGTGTTGGTCGGTGTGGATCCGCCTCCAAAAAGACCACCTGTTGCGGGCTTGGCCTGATTGTTGTTCTGACCAAAACCACCGCCACCACCACCAAAGAGTCCACCAGATGCCGGTGCTTGAGTAGCGTTGTTCTGGCCGAATGTGCTACCGCTAGCATTACCGAACAAACCACCGCCTGAGTTTGCTGTAGGTGCGGCACCGCCGAAGGCAGGTGCGGCGCTGGCTTGGTTGTTTTGACCAAAGAGTCCTCCACCAGTGTTCGATTGACCGAAGCCTGTGTTCGTTGCGCCACCAAAACCGGTGGAAGTATTTGTTGCGCCGGCGCCGAACGCAGGCTTTGCTGCGTTGTTGTTGCCCCCGAAAAGGCCTCCGCCGGTATTGTTATTGCTCGCGCCGAAACCGCCTCCACTGCCGAACCCTCCGGTCGTGTTTGTTGTTGAGCCGCCCCCGAAGAGACCGCCGCCAGTGGTGCCCGTAGTGGCTGTGTTTGATCCTCCGAACAAGCCACCGGTTGCTGGCTTCGCGCCGAAGAGACCGCCTCCAGTGTTGGCATTGTTGGTTGCGCCAAATCCTCCCGTAGACTGCCCAAATCCACCCGTCGTGTTTGTTGTGCTGCCGCCACCAAAAAGACCACCTCCAGTGTTCGTGTTGCTTGCGCCGAAGGCAGATGTCGTATTGGTGGTGTTATTGGCACCGAAACCGCCAAAGGTCGAGCTCTGGCCAAACGCACCGCCTTGGCCGTTCGAGTTGCCGTAGCGGCGTCCTTGGTTGTAGTCGGCTAGCCTCAGCTCTTCAAGAGAAAAGTTCTGGTAGGGCTGTTGGAAAGTGATGGTCTGGTAGTGCTGGGTCGCGGATGTACCATCTTTCTCGGTGTGGGCCTGGAAGGGTGTGCTTGCGGTACCGTTGTTGGTGGTTGGTGCTGCAGCTGCAGCGCCAAAACCACCACTGGTGCCGCTGCCAAAGCCTCCCGTGGTGTTATTCGAACCGAATCCACCAGTGCTTCCGCCACCGCCACCAAACATACCGCCACCAGTGTTGGTCGTTGCGCCACCTCCAAATGCAGGCTTGCTTCCGCCACCAAACATACCCGAGCCAGTGCTGGCACCGCCCCCAAACCCAGAAGATGCGTTGTTCGCTGACCCGAAGCCACCAAATGTCGAGCCTCCTGTTGCACCGCTACCGCCAAAGAGGCCGCCGCCCGTTGTAGCGCTCCCGAATGGTTTCGAGCCGAACGCAGAAGTAGTGTTGTTATTATTAGTAGCACCGAAGCCGCCTACACAGAAGATGTTAGCATGAGTATTATCACCATTGACGAAGATACCGGTTCGCAAGAGCTCGAAACGCGCGCGGAGTCCAGACTAAGCTGGGAGGATGCAACACGAGCCAATGTTCATTGTCGCAAACGCAGCAACGCAAAATGCCAAAACACGGACGCGACTGTAACGCGCAAAGCATCCACATACCTCCGCTGCCGAAAGTGCTCGTTGCATTACCGCCGAACATGCCGCCGCCAGTGGTGTTGTTATTCGAGCCGAATGCGTTACCGGTATTCGAGCCAAAGCCTGAGGCGAAGGACGAGTTAGATAGGATTCCAGGAGAAGTCCTTAGTGCGAATTGCGTTGGCGCGCATTGTCGACGTGTCCGCGAGAGGCAGTCACCCCATAATTAAGAGAAAGACTGCTACTTACCACCAGAGGTGTTGTTGTTCGACCCAAAACCGAAGCCCGTGGACTGCTGGTTGTTGTTGGAGCCGAAGCCCCCAAAGCCACCACCGCCACCGAAAGACATGTTGGCCGTGTGCGAGGCGTCGCGCGCGCGTTAATGTCGACTCGACGAGCTGTGCGCGGTGTGCGGTCGCGCGGGCGCGGATGGAGTAGAAAGAAACGAGGTTGTCGATGGGTGTGGTCGTGCACCCTGGCCGAGCTAAAGCAGAGCTGTGAGAAAACGCGCCAAGAATCGAGCTGTCGCGGCGACGGTCGCAACGTGGAATTCTGGGCGTAAAGACTGTAAGCTGCTTGCTGAACGGGTAGTGAGAGTGCACGAGTGTTTTGTAGAAAAGGGAATGGGCTATGAGTGCCATTTAATAGTACCCGCGCTCAGATTGATGTCTCTGCCAAGCCGAGGTCACGTGCAGCTGTATGGTCTCACCACGGCAAAAGTTGCTGTGTAGAACGACGCAAAGGACTGATAATGACAAAGTCAAGTCCGATGAACGAATCATGCTGCGGCTATGCGAGGGCTGGGTAGCGTTTTAGGTTGCAGACATGCTGCCTGACGGCTTCCTACTGCTACCTGCTGCTGCCTGAGCTTTAGTTCGTTTCTCGCCCCTACACAAGATGCTCAGCCCCAGGACGAAATGCTCATACGTGCAAAAGACCAGTTGGCTCAGGGTGCTTCAACGTCTTGCCCACCGTTCGGCAGCAACATGCAAGTTGGCGGCGTTCAGCTTATTGTGCAGTACTTGCTGGTCAATATTGGGCTGCACACTCTCGATCTTGCTTGCCTGCTCATCGAGACATCTTCAGACACTATCTGAGATGTCTTTACGTTGTCTGATCTCACTCTCGTGCAAGATCCCGAGGACAATGGAGCATCACAGCATGTCTACCAGCCACTTGCAGCTAGCCCCACCTTCACAAACGCGCTACTTTCACGTCGCGTCGACCTAAACCCAACCTGCAACACCCAAACAAAGAAGTCTTTCAGCGCCGTATACGAGTATCGATATTCCCTTGCGACCGCGAGAAGGTGCTCGTATTCTCCTCTGTAAAATAACAAGCATCAACTTCTCGGCAAATCAAGCTTTGCGCTTCACCACGACCAGCTTGCGCCGACACCCTCATCGCAGCCACATCCACAACACGACATAGACACCCCCCACAACCCATGGCAACCTCTTCCAATCAACCTCGCTACGGTCTGAACCGCCCTACTACCAACCCCGGCGCGCCCACCTTCTCCACCCCCGCATTCCCCTCCGCTCCCAAAAACGCACAGCGTCTTGAATCCGAGCGCCTCGAGCGCGAACGCCTAGCGCGAGAGTCCCTCCTTGCCTCCTCCGCCATGGATGCACAGGCACTGGCCTCGCTATCCGAGGAGCAAAGAGAGGAGATTAGCGAAGCATTCAATCTCTTCGACTTGGACAAGGACGGCTACATCGATTACCACGAGCTCAAGGTCGCAATGAAAGCGTTAGGCTTCGATCTCCCGAAGCAGGAGATTCTCGATATACTGCGCACACACGGTGCGATGCTGCAGTCGCAAAATCAAAACTCAAAGCAGCCTGCGCGAGACTCGGCGAGGGCAGCGGCGCAGGCGGCGTATCCTCCTCCTGCGCGGCCATTACTGAGTTTTCAGTCGTTTCAGACGCTCATGGCGCAGCGGATACTGGCGAGGAATCCCGAAGATGAGATTCTCAGGGCTTTTGAGCTGTTTGATGAGGGTGGCAAGGGAAGAATCACACTGCAGGACTTGCAGCGTGTGGCGCGCGAGCTGGGCGAGACACTTGGGAACGATGAGCTGGTGGCTATGATTGAGGAGTTTGACTTGGACGGCGACAATGCGATCTCCAGAGAGGAGTTTGTAGGGATATGTCTGGGATAGGCAGTGCTCCTCACTTTGATTTTCTGGTAGCACGGCGTCCGGTGTTTTTGCAGAAAGGATGATGGACGGATTGTGAAGCGTTGATAGTTTGAATTCAGATTTGCTGAGAAACTATATACAGCCGCCCAAGAAAAAGCTCAAACAAAAGGAACATGCATTGTACAAGACTCTTACTTACTGGCCAGGCGAGACAAGCAGGCCCTTCTTAGCAGCATCGTGTGCCCAGCCTCCTGCCAGCGCCTCACCGCCGTTCTTCAGTCCGTAATCCTTTATCCTGGCCTCAAGCTCAGGCCTGAAATGCCTGATGAGACCCTGCAGCGGCCAGGCAAACGCCTCACCCAGCGCACAGATGGTGTGGCCCTCAACCTGCTTGGTCAACTCCTGGAGCATGTCAATCTCACGCTCGCGAGCCTGACCCTTGTAGAAACGGTCCATAATCTGGTGGGTCCACTTGGAGCCCTCACGGCAGGGGGTGCACTGTCCGCAAGACTCGTGGTGGTAGAACTTCGCAAGGCGGGTAATCGCACGGACGATATCAGTGGACTTGTCCATGACGATTACGGCGGCGGTACCGAAACCAGATTGGGCGTCCTTCAGCGCATCAAAGTCCATCAGCTGGTCGTCGCAAATGTGCTTTGGTAGGACAGGTGTTGAAGATCCACCAGGGATGACGGCGAGAAGATTATCCCAGCCACCCTTGACACCACCGCAGTGGCGGTCGATCAGCTCGCGGAGCGGGATAGACATCTCCTCCTCGACAGTGCAAGGGTTGTTGACGTGGCCAGAAATGGCGAAGAGCTTGGTTCCAGCGTTGCGCTCGCGACCGAAGCTGGCGAACCAATTGCCTCCTCGTCGGCAAATGGTAGGGGCAACGGCAATAGTCTCGACATTGGCGACGGTCGATGGGCATCCGAAGAGACCCACGGCAGCAGGGAACGGGGGCTTGAGACGGGGCTTTCCGGGCTTACCCTCGAGCGATTCGATGAGGGAGGTCTCCTCACCACAGACGTAGGCGCCCATACCACGGTGAACGTAGACGTCGAAATCGTATCCGGAACCGCAGGCGTTCTTACCGATGAGGCCGGCCTGGTACGCCTCCTGAATAGCACGTTCAAGAACGGTGGCCTCGTGGTAGAACTCTCCACGGATGTAGATGTATGCAGCGGTGGCGTTCATGGCACGTCCGGCAACGAGACAGCCCTCGATAAGCTTGTGGGGGTCTTTGCGCATGATTTCACGGTCCTTGCAGGTTCCGGGCTCGCCCTCATCGGCGTTGACGACCAGGTAGCGGGGCTTGGTGTCGTTCTCCCAGCCCTTGGCGTTCATAAAAGACTACAGCAGTCAGTATCAGCCAATGCCCACTCGCATGCTAGCGCCATGACATACCCATTTCAGGCCGGAGGGAAAACCAGCACCACCTCGGCCACGCAGGCCAGATGCCTTGACCTCAGAAATGATCTGTGTCATGTCAGCGATGCATTGATCAAGCTACCTCCACTCTACACACCCAATCATCACCCTTAAGGAGGATCTCCTTAGTCTTGTGCCAGTCTCCGTACTTCATCGCGCTCTTCAAGTCGGCTCCGTGGTGGCCGTACAGGTTCTGAAAGATGCGATCTTGGTCCTTGAGACCACCGTATGTCCTCTTGGGCGCAGCATCGTTTACTGTGGCCAGGGTACGCTTCTGTTGCTGTGACGAGGCGGAGACGGTCGAAAGGCGTGTAGCTGTGGTAGCTGCGGGCAGCGCGCGTTGGGCGGCCGCGGCAAGGGCCGACGAGGCAGGAGCGTGTCGTGCGAGCATCGTGAACGCGGTTTGTGTGTGCACTCGTGCAATTGATGCGTGCGGGGCGGCGTCGTTGCTAGAAGCGTGGCGTCGTGAATGTCCGCCGTGAAGTTCGTCTCAGGGTCTTGGCGACTGCCATCTTTGATTGTGCCATCTTTGATTGGCCACAGCCGACTTCGATGACATCTACTCAACATCGACTCGATCGGCGGACCGACTTGTCCGTCACTATCAACTCCAACAAACGAGCTGGACACGACGACTGGCATGCTGATTCGATACTAAATTCCTTCAGTTTTCTTTAATGGATTCATTAGGATCTGCCTATCACGTGCTTAGCCACAGCGTTGCTGGGTAATTCCAGGCCGTGAGGAAGAGACGAAATTCAGCAAAGCTCTTGCAAATCACTGGTATTGATGATTCATCGAGTGGGAGTTTATTATGAGCCGGCGTTGCATAGGTTCCAACGGTGCCCATACGGAGACAAATCATGCTTTCGGAATATTGTTGCTATGCTACACTACAGAACCTGCCGGTCAGTTCTCGTGTGTCGCAAAGCCAGGCTTTCGTGTGATCTACACTCTGGTAAACCAATCAGCGTTTGCATTACAGTTTGTGATCTGAAAAGATGCCAGTTCCGGAGACATGAACACAAGGTTCGAGTCCACGATTCAAGCTTGAGCTGATCCAGAACTGGGTTCAAAGCCATCACAACGATGACGGTTCAAAGAAGAACAGAGATACGCATCACATTAGCTCTCTAAAGCAGACCTTAACGCCCATGGTGTACCTCAAGGACTATCTAAACCTCCTTGCCCACATCTATGTTCAGAGTGAAGGCGTGCACATGCCGCCAGTCCTTTGCCGGCGCCGTGCTGCACGAGCGTCTTTCTTCACCAGTTGAACTCTCCAGGAAGTCTCCTACGCTTCTTCTGCTCGACAGCCCTCATCAACGGTCCCAGCAGCAGTGTGCCCGAAGCCCCGCACCCTTCAGTGCTCACACAAATCCCCAGCTGCGCAGCCTCAGGAACGTCGGTGTTGTTGCAATTACCTGCGCAAATGCTTTTGATGCAGACTTGACCAAGCGGACATCCCACAACGTTGGGGTCAGAAGAAAGCTCGGTTTGCAGGCAGCGGGTCAAGTTCTGGTTGTCGCACCGGTATCTGTCCTTATCAAAGCAGATACCGTGGTGAGATGCGTCAGTGGCGCAGATGCACCCTCCAGCAGGGCGATTGGGTCCTGGGTTACAGGGGCGGTCGAAGTCGCATGTTGAGTCGCAGGGCTCGCGGGCGCATACACCATTCACACAGGTTGAGCCTTCAGCACATACGTTACCGCAGCTACCACAATTAAGCCTATCATTTGTTGCGAACAGACAAGTATTGTTGCAGCGAATGGTGCCGGGGATGGGACAGCTCGGCGTGGGAGTTGTAGAGGTAGTGAAGCTTGCCTTTGTTGTGCTAGACCGAGTCGCGCTTGTGCTGAGTGTAGAACATGGTGTCGTAGTTGTCTCGAGGGACGAGGAGCTCGATGATGAAGATGTGAAGGATATAGATGTATCTGTAGACGACAGAGTGAAACTGTTCGTGAACGAAAACGTCGGACTCTCCGTGAATGACAGCGTAGAACTGTCTGTGGGGGATTCGGTAGAACTGTCCGTGGGGGAACCAGTAGGAATGTTTGTTGAGGAAGTGGTAAAGGTTTCTGTAGAGGACACGGCAGTGCTATCTACAGATGAGATTGTAGAACTACCCGTGGACACTAGGGTGGAGCTGGCTGTGGCAGAAACAGAAGAGCTATCTGTGGCAGAAACGGTAGAGCTGTCTGTGACAGAAACAGTAGAGCTATCTGTAGACTGAGAAACCGGGACTGAAGACGTGGTAGAGACGACACCCGTCCCGGTACTAGTAGATGAGAAGAAAGTGACCGTGGAGGTCGTTGTAGAAGAACTCGGTGACAGCGTGCTGGCAACAGACGAGCTGCAAGGCACAGAAGAAGTAGCAGTCAGTGTAAAAGTCGAGGTTGTTATGCTTAGAATGGCCTAGAAGAGGTCAGAAGAGGTGGACTGCGACCGTTTGAAGATCATACCGTGCTAAGCTTCGACAGAACACTCGACGTGACACCTTTACAACCGCACACACTGGCATATACCGAATCTTGATTGGCACAACTATCGCCAACGTACGTAGGGATTGGACCGATGGTGGTACTACTGCTGAAGGGAAATGTCTGATCTTGACGAGCTCCAAGCTTGCCGACCGCCAGGCCGGTCGGGGTCGGAGTAGAGTCGGAAAATGCGGGCTGTGGGAGTGAGGATAGACCAGCCGACGAGCTTGGAACAGTACTACTGGAAGGCGTCGTCGAGCAAGAGAGCACTTCAGTCACGGTTGCGCTGGCCACAACTGTAACAGTGTTGCTGCGGACGCATGTGAATTGCAGTTCGAGTGTTGTATTGAATGTTTCAACTTACATTGGATAGAATGCCACGGTCGTTGTAAGTCGACTCATGCAGTCTCGTAGCGCTGTCAAAGGACGATCCGGGCCCAATACTGTCCCCCATACGGCTCGATAGCAATTGTCTTCAGGACATTGCACTTGTCTTGGCAGCAAGTTTGCTGCAGTGATGAGACTGTAGCTAAACAGGGCGAAGAGTGTAGAGGACTTCATGTTGATTGACAAGTTGGTGAAGATGATGCTCTGATCTGCCGATGAAGTGGAGGTCAAGACACACTTTATAGACTTTGACGCCATAGACAAAGTAGCTTGAAGGCGCGATGCACGCATTGTTTCTCAATCCAAAGCCAAGTCAGAGCCACAAAATATCCACAGTACCCAGAGGTCTCAACCTCCGACTGCAGAAGCGGTCGTACGGGTGGCTAGGCACAATAATCCGGAGATGATTCTCGCCTCAAGAATGAGCCTTCAGCTCACGGTCCGGCCGTGCAACATGAGTGAGAACTTCGAGGCAGGCTGCAAACTGAAGACTGTAATCACATGATGTTGATGGTCAAAGTCCCCCACAAGTGCTCGCAACTATGGCGATTCATCGTCACAGATGCTCAATGAGGCCAAGATTTCATGCACAGCATGATGTAATGTCATGTCATATGTAAGTGATGCTGTATTATTATGCAGGTACAGTGCTATCGATCAACATTGTGTTGGATAGGCTGAGACCAAGATGCTCACGCCCGCTAACGCGCTGCTGATTCTTAAATCTTACATCGAACTATGGACTGCGGTCGAACGATCGGACCCAGAAGTTAAGCAATGTCAGCGTCCAAGCGCCATGTTGACAATGAAACAGAGACGCTAAGTCTTGTTCTAGTTCCAAAGGTGGTATGTGGCCGACCAGATGATGTCATATCAAAAGTCTCAGCAGGGTATTTGCAGCCTCAGCGTAACAGATCCGGACGTGGATGCAGAGGTTCGGGTGATATTTCTAGTATGAAGCAGCCATCCTAGTCGGTTTCAAACGGCCACGCAAGCTCTGTTAAAAGAATGCCTATAATGATGGTATGGCTAATTTGATGTAATGTGCTACGGAAGAGTAGAACCGGCGTCGAGACAGGAGGCCGGACCGGTGCCATTGTGTTGTGAGAAACGCCTGCCTTATGCTATGTTAGGCGCCTGGAATATTGTCCGCCCCTCACTATATCTAGAATTGGCGAGGTCTTCACTAAGCGGGTGGAAGGAAGTTGGCGAAGAGTATCCCCTGAATCATTGAGTACATGATCATCGCGCGAACTGCCCATTGTCCAACATTCGATTGACTTCCGGCTTGAGGGTTCGAAGGATTGTGAGTCAGCCATGTAGCCACAGTTAGATACCAGATGGGATACCCAGAAGCAATCCGGTTAATAATCTGAACATGAAAATTGGTAGTTGCTGCTAGTGCCAGTACTAACTGAGGTAACGCCAGTTCTGGCAGGTTGCACGCAGCAGGAGTCATGAGCTTGGTGTCAAGAGATTTCGTGGTGTAGGGTGCATGACGCCAATGTAACGGCTGAGCATGACCGACGAGGAGGAAGGTGACACTTGAGTACACCAGCAGCCACAGCATCGGGATTGCAAGCAGGAATAACGGAAGGTTGGACAAAGTCCAGTAACGGAAAAGCCCAACGCCCCTAGACTCATGTTAGGCTGATCTCTGTCCAGCGCGGTCGACTCACCAATAGTGACTTTGCACCCACGAGTAGATGCTGGGGATGCGATGCTCGCACCAAGGTCTAATGGCAGAGGTACTGATACTGCAAAAGTCCAGATAGGCCAGGTATTGCGGCCCGCCGAATCCGATGGCTATAAGAATGCCAGAGATACAAGTGACAACGACTCTGCAGAGATCATGCATACTCGACCGTATGTGGAGCATTTGAGGCAGGTACCGCGCAACGTCATACAGAAGAATCAAGCCACTCAGCAAGCCATTACTCCGTACCGCTGTCGCTAAAGCGAACAGTAGACCTGAGCTGAGCTTCAAGACGATTTCCTGGAACCGAATAGAAGACGAGTCGGCCATCGCTCTGGATTCCACGTAACAGAGCATACCAGCCATGTTGAGCATTGAGAACATAGATTCCGCGTAAGGCGCCGAAAGAAACAAAGAAGCTGGCGTCAGCGTATGCAGTACACATGCAACGAACGGTATCCGGGACTGCTGTCGCCCCTCTCTCGTCAGTCGCGTCAAAAGTTTGTACAGAACGAGCACGGAGAGGAGGTGGCAAGTGGTAGAGATGACGATTCCGGCGACAATATGGTACAAGATTGAGCTTTCCCTATTGCCGGAAATAACTACATTCGTGTCAACGCCAGGTTGTGCGGAGAAGATTAAAGCAGCTCACATCGTCCCGCAACACCCAAGAGCTTAGAAAATGCCGGGCTAAAGGCCCATTCTTGTTCAAACAACAGACCCCGCTCTGAAGCTTTGACAAAGTACAGTGCATCCCATCGAAAGAGATTAAGGATGATATGCTTGAATCGAGGTGATGTTCTGACATGTGCATGCCGGTCTGCGCTTGAATCGATGAGGATCAAGGCTGAGGTGTCATAACCGGGACTCGGACAGAACGCGGTAAGCGTGAAAAGGACTACCTTCCAAGCGCAGAATATCAAAATGAGCTGGCGCCTGTCTGAGGTCCTGGAAGTCGCCATCGAAGTACGAGACCTGGCGAAGTTGGTGATGGACAGGGAAGGCACGCCTCGATTGGACAGCTGCTAGCGTGGGCTGTGCACCTACCACCGGCCAAGACTCGCTTACGCCCGCACCACATTTTCACTGTCCCAGACGTAGGCCAACTTTTTCGCTCTTCGTCAGTCCAGCAACCTCGTCGTCGACCGCCAACTAACCAACGGTAAGCGCAACACCCGTTCTGATCGCTCGAACAGCATTCGATCGCATGCGACAGCAATGGAGCATGTCGACAACAATGATGGCCAGAGTGCAGCGCGGTAGCAATGCCCGCTCACTCTTACGAGCTACAGAACTACTTAGTGGATGAACATTCGCTGATAGTTTCTGTTCTCTATGACAGAGCCTCTACAGTACAAAATGCCTCCTAAGGGAAAGAAGACCGCGCCTGCCCCCTTCCCCCAGGGCAAGGCTGGCAACAAGAAGGCCGCTAAGGTACGTTGTAAATATTAACTCAATTTTCGTGCAAGATCTGACCCTGGCAGAACCCTCTCCTCGAGAAGCGCCCCAAGAACTTCGGTATCGGCCAGGACATCCAGCCCCAGCGCAACCTTGGTCGTATGGTCAGGTGGCCTGCGTACGTCCGTCTCCAGCGCCAGAAGAAGATCCTCAACCTCCGTTTGAAGGTCCCCCCGGCGATTGCTCAGTTCCAGCACGTTGCTGACCGCAACCGTAAGCACACGCACAAGACCAAAAGGTGAACCACAACGGCTAACGCGTCACAGTTGCCACCCAGGCTTTCAAGATCCTCAACAAGTACCGCCCTGAGACCAAGACTGAGAAGAAGGAGCGTCTGACCAAGGAGGCTACCGCCATCTCTGAGGGCAAGAAGAAGGAGGATGTCTCCAAGAAGCCCTACACCGCCAAGTTCGGTCTGAACCACGTTGTCGGCCTCGTCGAGAACAAGAAGGCCTCCCTCGTCCTGATCGCCAACGATGTCGACCCCATTGAGCTCGTTGTCTTCCTCCCCGCCCTCTGCCGCAAGATGGGTGTCCCCTACGTTATCGTCAAGGGCAAGGCCCGTCTCGGTACCGTCGTTCACCAGAAGACCGCTGCTGTCCTCGCCCTTACCGAGGTCCGCGCCGAGGACAAGACCGAGCTCTCCAAGCTCGTCTCCGCTGTCAACGACGGCTACCTCGAGTCTCACCACAAGGATGCCTCGCGTCACTGGGGAGGTGGTATCATGGGTGCCAAGGCCAACGCTCGCATGGCCAAGCGCAGGAAGGCCATTGAGACCGCCATCAAGATCTAAATGGTCTGATTGGGTTGCGAGGTTCATGAATTTTATGGCGTGTCTCTTATCTCTGCATGTAGGGTCTACAATACCACGGAGTTACGGAGGGTTAAAAGCAGTCGCAATGACGCTGCATTGACTGGAATCGAACAAAGATAACGCACGCCATTAGCATTACTTGCAGACATGAGTGACTAGTGATGTGTAAGCCCTTGGAAAATTATTCATGTAGTATCAGTCAGCTACCTTATTAGGGCAGCCACCCCACCAACACGCCCCCACTTCGGTGCTCGGTACTCGAAGCTATGCCCGCGTCCTCTCTTACATCATCCTAAACAGCAGTCCGCGATGCCGTTGACCATCCTGACAGACTCTGACGTGCGCACCCTGTTGCACCAGCTGTCCAAGCAGGATATCCTTGACTTGCAGCAGTCCCTTGCCGACGGCCTCCACTACTATTCGACTGCTACTGAAGAAGACTCCAATGCGTGTTGTTCCTCTTACCAGCCCATGCGCACAGCGCTCAAGCGCAATGACGGACAGACCACGCTTTTTATGCCTGCCTCGAGCAACGACGGTATCGGCTTCAAGGTAGTGACATTGGCTACGGAAGATGCGAAGAAGCAATCGGGTACCTCGTCCATCGCATCGTCTCTCAAGGCGACTTCCTTGTCTGAATCGACCAAATCCAGCGATTCCTTCGAGCAGCCTCAATCGCTCGCAAGCTCGCAAAGCACAACTCCAAAGGGCACCCTCCAGCTTCTAGACAAAGATGGGTCACCTCGTGCACTCATCAATGCCGAGGAGATTACAGCCTTTCGCACCGCGCTAGCCAGTACAATGCTGTTCAAGAAGCGGCATAACGTGCACGACGTAGTTGTGTTCGGTGCAGGTAAACTCTCAGCGATCGATGTGTAGGCTCATCACCTAACCTTCACAGGCAAACAAGCATATTGGCATATCCGCCTTGCTCTGATGCTGCGCTCAACGGACATCCACCACCTCAACATCATAAATCGCGACTTTGAACGCGTTCACCAGCTTCTACAGGCGCTCTACAATCCACACGAGCAACCGACCAAATTTGACCCGAGTACGACGAACGTTCCTGTCTATAGGAAGGAAGGCGAAGGTCTGCACAGACCGAAGATTCAGATACTCACGCCATCGCACGGCGAATATGCGCGTCTCCTCAAATCGACGATCAGGGCTTCTTCCGTCATCTTCTGTACCACCCCGAGCTTGACGCCGCTTTTCCCTGCAGCATACCTTACGAATCCAGAGGGGCGGAAGAAAGGTCGATACGTGGCAGCGATCGGCTCGTACAAGCCGCACATGTGCGAGGTTCACCCGGATATCCTTCGGCAGAATGTTACACCTGATCACGGTCGACACTTCCACAAGCATGCCGCCCAAGGTGGTGCTGTCATCGTGGACAGCGTGGAAGCGTGTCTCAAGGAAGCCGGCGAGATCATACAGGCCGGTCTATCGCCAAATGAGATTGTCGAGATCGGCGAACTCGTCATGCTCAAGCGGGATGCCGAGAAGCGACGGTCCGAGTGTATGGCGCAGAAGCGCATGAGTGAGGAGGGTCTGGATAACGATGGCGTTGAGCTGGGCGAGGCCCCCTCGACGAAGAAGAAGAGGGGTAACAGCAAGAGTGGAAAAGATGAGCACGACAAGGAGCACCAAAGTCTGCTGGACTGGCTTCAGAAGGGCAATGTCATCTATAAGAGCGTTGGGCTAGGGTTGATGGATGTCGTTGTAGGTAGCGATCTTGTGAGGCTGGCAGATGAAAGAAGCATAGGGACGCGGATCGACAACTTCTAGGGGCATGGTTTTGTAGAAGGTAGGCTGGCTACAAAGCTGTCCTGTCCACGTGCCTTATTGGCAGCTACGTTACGCCTTCACTGACAAAGGAGCTGTTAATGATCAGTACATCGAAGTTGATGATTTGGCAATACTAGCCCAAGTTTAACACCAATTCACTTCAAGATATTTGAACAAGCCAATAATCACTGCGCGAAGGCGTTTTGACTCAGCCTTATATTTTGATTTCAAGACTGTTCATTACGAATTATGAATTACGAATTATGAAAAGTGTGTATACACCAGTATAATCGCCACCTCGTCACCTCTTCTACGCCTTAACCATCAGTGCCACCGGCTCACAGCTATACGCCTCCCCACCAGTAACCGTGAACTTCATACTCTTCTTCTGCAATGCTGCGCCGCCGTTGATCGGATCACTGACCAAGAAGATCTTATTAAGTTGACCCTTGATGCCGCATACGAATGGCCAGAGGTGATTGCCTTTAGTGTCAATACCCAGCATCATCGTCGCACCTTCGACCTCGACCTGCGACAGCGTAATCAGCTTCGCACCCTTGGGCAGCTTGTTCCACGCCGCGAGACGCAGACGTGAGGCGCCGGAGGAGGCGAGCACGTCGGGGTAGTAGTGGAGGTAGCGGTCGGAGGAGTCGCCGATGATTGTCTTGGAGGTGGAGTCGCCGTTGAAAGAGCCAGTGGTTAGGTTGGAGATATCGGTTGTGTCGCCGACGAGGGAAAGGAAGAGGTTGCCGTTCTTGCTCGGGTTGAGCTTGAGAGAGTTGGTTGTGTCTACGATTTCGAAGTTGACAAAGTCGATATCTGTCGAGTTCGAAGTGGAGTTGGCGGTCGAGGTGCTGAGAGGCACTGGAGGGATCGACTCGCTGGTAGATGAGGCAGTAGCAGATGGCTCTGACGGAGTCTCGCTAGCTGGAGTGGCGGCAGGAGTCTCGCTCGGAATTTCGGCAGGGGTGCTAGGAACAACAGGGTCGGGTGTGTTTTGTGCTGGGCTGGCTCCGACCGGTGTTTCTGTAGGTACATCTATGGGGCTGGCCTCAGTAGACTCCGGAAGCTGGGGAGTCTCTTGACGCTTGCTCCAACGAGCATTGTAGAAGAAGTTGTAGTTGTTCTCACGAGCAGGGTTCGAGACGAGGTAGTTGCCGTCAAGATTCCTGTACCATACCACACCTGTTTTTCCGATACCTACCCAGGAATCTTGCTGGAAATTGTCATTGGTGTACTGCCATCTTCCTCCAGCGTTTCGGATCGCGTTGTACATATTCTGGTACACACTACGCGAGGTGATCTGGCTGCGGCCGTACACAACAGCGACAATGTTGATGTTAGAAACGCCAGACATCGATTCGTAGCCGGGAACAACTTGAACGTAAGGCTGGGAGCTGGCGGGACCTGGGTTAAGAACAAAGGTTCCCGTCCCTCCCGCAACGACGAATGTGCGTAGCTCTTTTCCGTAACTGAAGAGCATAGAGATACTCTTCTGGTTTCCGGGCCATGGATCACCATTTGCCCAGCCCACAATGTTGTTGGTGTCGATGATAAGCTGCGACCCGCGGGCCACATTCAACTTGGCATAGTTGGTAATGTCTCGATCTGCATAAAACATGCTGATGATAGACATTGTAGGCGCAGTAGTCATGGCGCTGTGAATTGGATCAAGTTCCGGGGAGGGATTGGGTAGCAGTGCTGGACGACCGTTCTTCAGCCAACAGGTGACACCATCGGTGCGCTCAGGTGCATACACAATGCCGACACATTGCGAATTTGTGCCGCACCAGTTCATACACGACTCAAACGAGTCACGGAAACCCCAGGTGAGATCGGCTCCAGCTGCATCCTTGTTACAGGTGATGGTGTATTCGTTCTTGTTCGGGCCAGCATCTGTGAACTTCTTGCCCTCAGCACCAGGGCACTGAAGACCCACCGGCTTCGGAAGGAAGGCGACAGCGCGAGGATTTGTCGGGTCAGAAGCTACGTTCAGCGTCGCAAAGGCGTTCTTAGGCCAACATGTCCTGTCTGAAGCACCCCAAGCCACACCGACGCAGGTGGGAATAGAGTCACAGTAGTTGATGCAGTCTTCGAAGGTGTTGACCTTGGTGGCTCCTATATCCGAATCCCGTGCATCTTTGCCACAGGTCACTGTGTATTGGCCCTTCTTGGATCCAACGCCAGTGACAGTCTTGCCTTGCGCATATGGACAGGTGAGTGTGGTTGGGGTAGGTGTAGCAGTTGCCGACGTCGATGTTGGAAGAGCCGACGATGACGTGGGGGCCTCAGGTCGGGTGCGACCAATGCAGCCCGAGGCGAGTGTGGCAGGTTTCCACTGACCCAGTTTCCAGCCCTCAGAGTTGGGGACATCGATGCGGACTTCGTTGGTAAGGGCAATATCCCAAGCAATACCCTGGCAATCGTCGCCTCCAAACTGGTTCTTGGACGTTCCTACATCGAATTCCAGTTTAGCTTCGGCGGTGATGGCGGGAATGTCAGTCAGATTGACAGCCTTCTCGAATCTGCCGTCCAGGATGTTGATACCGAAACTCAGCGTAATGGGAAGGCCGAGGGCAGCCGTGGCTGTGAGCTCACCATGGGCATCGAACTTGCGGTCGACCTGAGGGACCCAGCCAGACTGACTGGACTGTCGCGAATCGACAAAATCCAAGTGTGCATTGAATGCAGGCCAAGTCAAGCTAGCTCCGGTGAGCAGCTGACCCTCCGCCTCGATGCTGAATGTTGCCTGAGCGCTAAGGATTGCTCGTGGGCCAAGAGAGACAATCTTGGGAATTTCCCATCCGGGTAAACCCTTTACGAACAGGTCCTTGCGGATGGTCTTCTCGTACTTTGTGAAAGCTTGAACACCCAGGTAGGCGCCAACATACATGTTACCAGAAACGTCGACCTGCGCCTTCTTAAGGCCGGACAAAGGTGTAGCACTAAGAGAACCCTTGGCAATGAACTTGCCCTTTACACCACAGTCGACACACCTACGAAAGTTAGCAAACCGGAGTTGCAGGATATTGCACAAGGGAATTACCAGAGCTCAACACCAGGTTCTGGGTCCTTCTCGCCGGGAAGAAGCTTGAACTCAGAAGCGACCCTCGCAAGGTTGATCTTCGACGCCTTCCACTTCGCACCCTCACGCTCTGGACGATAGTCGTAGAACTTGAAACCTGTAGTACCATCCCATGGAGTGGTCTTAGATATGGATGTACCTGTAAGATCGATTGGCAAAGTAAGAGAGTTATCGTAGTTGCCAGTGACAATGAAGACGGCCAATTTGGCAGTATTGACCGCGATAGCAATACCGACGGCAACGGTGGTCTTCACTACAGCGACAGCAACTGTTGCAGCCGCCTTGGCGACTGTGACCACGGTCTGTGCGACTTGCTTGACAACAGCAACAACTGCTTTCTTGGCGACCGAGACGACAGCTTTAGCAATCTTGCTAAACCATCCTCGCTTGGCGAAATCACGCCTGACAACATCAGTCCTGTCAGAGTCGTTCGCTCCGGCTAAAGCCAAGACGTGTTCCTCATCGTCGCCGTTGAGAGCATAGTATCCAAGTTGCTCGTCGAGAGAGCTATCGAAGGAGCTTCCACACGCAACGGCAGGAAGATCGTCAAGGAATGGAGAGTCAGGTTTGCCGCAGCTCAAGGCATCTCCTCCGTCAGATGCTGAGCTGTTTGAAGTGCTGTTCTGCAATTCGATCTTGCCGAAGTCGATGTCCATTTCGTTAAAGATGTCTCCAAGTTCTACAGTCGTACCTGAAGCACTGAATGTATTGGCCTTCTGGTCGAAGCTGACACTCTGCGCAAGCCAGAAGGAATTCTGGTCGCCATTACCACAGCTTTTAGCACTGGTGATGAACAACAGAGGAGCCTTTGCTGGCCATGTGTCCGCAGCGTGGGTGAAGGCAATAAGGTTGTCGAACTTGGCCTGAAGGCTTCCACCAGAGCAGTCAACGTTCTTGATGTAAACTGAGTGGTCCAAAATGATGGATGGGTACTTGTAGTCGACTGTGAGGCGGACTGTGACAGCACCAGACTCATCGTCGCTCATCGCCTCGGAGCTACCACCAAACCACAATGCCGTCTTCTCCTCAGGTGTGAGCACACCGAGACCACCCATATTAACTCCGGGAGGTGAGACAGGGCCGAGAGTAGCCAAAGGTGGACTAGGAAGCGTCATGGGTTCAGCCATCATGGACTCTGTCGCGCCTGCTTCCAGTGCTTTGTCGGCGATGGTCGGGAAGATGAATGCATCTTTTGCGGGTTTCTTAACAATAGCTCCCCAGACGTGTGAGGCGCTGACGCCAGCGTTGAGTTCGTTCTTGAGATAGCAGATCTCAGAAGCATAAGCCACAGCTTGACAAGCATCATTCTTGTCGCAAGCCTCAAGACATAGGTCGAAGGACTTGGTCTCGAGAGACTTGAAGTCTCCGCCATAGTAATCAGTACCGCAGGTGATCTCGTAGGTTCCGCCAGATGTTATCGAAGGGGTCTTGCCGTTGCTGGAAGGGCACGTAATGGGCCCGGTAGTCTCCTTAGGGGTGCTGGGGGAGGTGCCGGTGCCGGTACTGCCAGTCCCATCCGTGGTCAGCTTCGCCGACCAGACATGTCCTGCAGCACCACCCTCGTTGAGTGCATTCTTCTTATAGCATGTTCCCCAGACGTAGCTCACATCGACACAGCCATCTGTTGCCGCGCATTCTTCGATACAGGCCGCGAACGTTTCGGTGTTGGAGGAGCTCATGTCTGCACCACTAAAAGTATGGTCAATATACGCGTCAGGATACAGATGTCTTAGCACATACTAGTGGTCGATACCGCACTCAATTAAGAAGGTGCCCTTTTTGGAAGTGTATTTGACTCCGTCACTGGCCTTGTCTTGACAGGTGACATCTTTTCCAGACGGGTGGCTAGGCGTTGTGTTGGGACCGTCGGTTGACGCAGTCACCTTCTTGCGTGCAGTCCAGACAGATCCATTATCAATAGCAGTATTGAGCTTGTTCTTCTTGTAGCAAGCATTAGGCCAAACGAAGGACACATCGACGCAGCCCGGGACAGTGTCACAGTCGTTGATGCACTCTTCGAACGATGCCGGCCACGAGGCTCCCATGTCGCCACCGCTTCTGAACGTTAGCATATAGAATTCGGAAGATGTCCAGAAACTCACACATAGTCCTTTCCACAGACAATTTCCCAATCTGCGTTCTTTGCGGTGAAGACCTCACCATTGCTGGCATTGTCCCAGCAGGAGAGTGCAGCTGTTGCACGCCTGGCCACATAAGAGTTGTCCGAGGACGGAGCAGGAATTGCAAGAGAGCGTGCGGCAAAAAGACCCAAAATGAGTGTGGGGTTCAAAAGAGAGGACGCCATCGTGAGTGATGACAAATTAACAGTAAAGAGTGTCGTGAGCCAAAGGCTCTGTGGATAAAGTCTGCCAGATGATACCGCTGCAGTGTCCTAATCACTCAAGGTCCTCCATCTACATCTTATACCTGCCTCCATTGAGGCTGCTGAACCCTACCGTGAAGTCTAGAGTTGTAATTTCCACATTGTGTGCTTTCTTCTGAGCAAGTCTCGACGGGGACCCCGTCGTTCAGCTGGAGATTAGTAGGCTAGAGGAAACAAGAGTCCATCTGGTGGTATACGAGTGTAGTCGAGTAGTACTAGGTAGTCTTGGTATTGAGGGCCATGCGGACCATGCCTCAGGAGAGCTGCAGTCTGGCTGCCTTTGTGGCGCGCTGAAAGGCACGCTAAGCCATTTCAGCCAATCCTCTCGCCCAGAGCATCGTTGTGGCGATTCTCGTGGATACGATTTTTAGTCGAGTATCTCATCACCTCAGAAGCCGAACAATGTGCAAACACGACGACGAAGCTTTTCATGTGTTGACGAGGACATGTGGTGGAAGGCGTTGAACATCTCAGGATCTCATGGAGCAGAGCACCTGCCCGCAAAGCGCTTGCCGAATTTGGCCTTGTTTGTTTATGACACTTGTCCTGCACTTCTCCCAACTCCGCTCCCGCACAACAGAGACTTGTCTACGCCTTCGGACTCAGCCAGGAAAGGCTGCCTCAATGTTATGGATGGTTCCCCACGGAGCCCCCGGGGCCAGACCGTCTATGAACACACGGTGCGCTCGCGCGCTCGGCCACCGCTCTGTCAACCCCTGACACCCGCGTCCATCTCCCGCAACTTATTGTCATTCATGTTCCCATGTGGCCTGCCAAGGTGTTCGAAAGCTTCGACACGAGCTCAGCCTATCCTAGGGAAGCTAAGAGCGGGCCAAATGAGAGATCCGTCTGTGCTCTCCACCCCGGGGGTGCGTGCGCCCCCCTGCTTTAGCCTCCGTCGTGTCAAGGCTTAGGGTCTGGACTGCGGACTATAGAAAGAGGCTTTGGAGTAGGATATGAAGAAGCAAAAGCCTCATGGATTGCACATGCTTAGTCTCTGACAGCTATTCATGCAGCCTTGCCCTGTCCATGAAAGACTGGGGTCCCCTCTTGTCCTCTGCATCATGCGGCCCTATTTGCAGTACCTTCCAGGAATGCTTCGGATAAATCGCTCAGTTGGCTTCTCACAGTTTGGCTCACGGGCGCCGACGTGCACAGCGTAGACTCGGGCGCAGCCGGATCCATCGTAATCGCCTCTTGTACTGTTTTTTGGGGTTAGCATTATCGGTCACTCAGTGCACACAAACCAGACCTACAGCTGCGATGTGAGACCAGCATGACTCGGACCCGAACGGGCTCCGAGCCTCCCAATTTGTCTTTACCATGTCTTCTGTGGTTTGTGCAAGCCACTGTGTATTAACTTGGGACGATGATAGCGACCTTGAAGAGTCTCGAGGAATCATGGACAATTCCAGTCCTTCATTGATCTATGATCTGGTATATGCGCAGGCCGTATCTGAATCGTTTACCGGTAACACATCCTTGCACTGCTGTACCGTGATATCGTACATCTTCATCCTCATCTGCTTCGTCGATGTACATTACCTTGCAACAAGATTTAAGACCCTGTCTAAGCAAAGTAGCTCTTCCACAGCACACCCTCCAAATCTTCAAGTTGCTCTTTTTCGAATGCCTGTCACTGTTAGTCACGATTCAGGGAAAGATCGATCCAGGTGCCACATACCTTGACATCGACATGCCATGTGTCCTGTCTCGTCTTCTTGAAGTCCGACAGGACCGATTTGACGCTCTTGCCTACTACACCGGGGTCCATGCTCGCTTTGCGCGCCAGTGTTGCTAAGACCTCAGGAAGCCAGGACGGGGGTGGAGATTGGTATGGGAATGCCTGGACCAGAGCACCCAATCCCAAGACAGCAGCATGGCGCGTCAGCACAAGCTTGTTTTGGTCTGCAGACGGCGTGCCAGGGACTGATGCCTTCTTCTTGGGGAGCGGATTCTTTGTGAGCTGGGTGGTGAAACGTTTGTTCAAGGTATCAACCTGCTTGTCACGGAAAGCCTGAGGGCTACAGCGGATCATGCCGCCAAGCGTTGCAGCCGCGCCCATGCGGACTTCCAGTTGTGCGTCACTGAGCATAGAAGACACACAGTCAAACAGTTCTTGCTGCTGCGATGCACTCATGAGGAACAGGCGTCTGAAGTAGATAACTTGGACGTTAATCAGAATGCGCAGACGCTGGTGCCAGCTCGTTGCTGTCTTGCCGATGCGAATAAGAGCAGCAATGAAGTCAGAATCTTCACCCTCGCGTTGGGGAATGTTCGGCAGATGGCGGAAGACGTGGTATGCAAGAGACTGCAATTCTGGATCTTCCTTGATGTCCATCATGTGTAACAATTGCTCCATGAAGACGTTGGGGAAGAACTTCACAAGTTGTGTGCACTCATAAGAGGATAGTGTCGAGTCTAACCAGAGCAGAACTGTCTTTCCTCCAGAAGTGTAGGAGGAAGGCGTTTGTTGACCAGGTTCCCGCTGGTGTCGCCAGGCTTCAAGGCGGTCGAAGGTTTCCGTTATCGTGGCTGTGAATTCATCAGAGGGTTGGTAAGGGCGGATACCGATTGAAGAGGCATCCTTCTGTGCCTTGATCAGGGTTGCCACATCTTTGTACGACTCGTGATGGCGCGTGCGGTAGATTGTCGCAATAGTCTGACCCATTGCCTCACGAACACCCTTGTATGGGTGGTCTAGGTGCTTCATGAAGTCCTCCAAGATTGGCTTCTCCAGACGGAAGTGCCAGCCTGCGTCGCTGATCATCTGGTTCAGAAGATTAACCTTCGAGCTTTCTTTGAAGGCAGCGTTCGAGTCCATATCGAGGCGGAAGCTTGCAAGCCAGTCGATCATGGGCCAACCTCGGCGAGGATCCTTCGACTGTAGGACGACGTGTAAGAAAGTCGTCCAGTATCCTGAGTTCTCTGGTGTAAGGCCGTCCTGGAAGATCCCACGAACGATAGGGAAGACATACTCCCAGACTTCCGTTCGTTGCTCAGGCTTCAGATCTGGCGCACATGACAGAAGCGCACCCATAATTTCGGATGTGGCACGGTGCTGGTGCTTATCGCTTCCATCGCTGTACACAGCCTCAGTGAGATCCTTGATGTCGTCGAATGTAGCCTCAGTCAAGCCGCAAAAGATTAGATCGAAGGCGTGCGTTAGTAGCATCGCGCTAGACATGCGGAAGCGGTCAGCGCTGGCATCGCGCGGTTCTTGCTTCATGAATGCAAAGTAGTTGGAGAACCACGATCGTGTCAGATGGGCTGCAATCTTCTTGCGCACATTGTTCTCGGTCTCATCGTATTGCACTTGAGGTGCATTTGGCAAAAATGCTGGCATAGTTTTGTTCCACACCAGCCATCCAGGGTAGTCAAAGTCAACATAGTACTTCGCTTCAGGCTGCGCAAATGAGTCGAGGTACTCTGCAGTCCATTTCGGGTCATCTGGTCGAGTTGGAACAGATATTTTATCTGGCAGATCCTCTTCGCCTAGCAGGTACTTCTCGTAGCTGTGACCAGTGATGGCGCGTGTCTGAATGACGGAGAAGAGTCCGATGAAGGCACCAGCGTACAGCCCTCGTAAGCTAGGATGCTGATCAATAGCACCCTTGGCAACGAGGTCGACCATCTCATCAGAAGCAATAGTATCGTATCGCATCCCGAGATTGACGATGATAGCTGCTGTACGGCTGACCTTCTTCCAGTGTTCTGTTTTGGCAATCTCGACCAGCTCTTTGGACAGGTCGGACTTCTTGCCCTCGATGCGAGCGCGCTTCTGCTTGATGTAGTCGCGGCGCTTTGCGACCTTCTGCTGTACAACATCGTCCTCGGCAGAATCGATAGCATATGCGATCGCCTGAACAACGTCTTTGTCAAGAATGACCATGCGCTCCATAGCCTTGCCCATGTCCATGACCTGGAAGGTAGCGTTTGAGGCGAGTTTTTGAACAGATGGCTTGTCGGCACCAGTGACATCGATGAAAGCCTTGATCAGCTTGGGAGTAAATCTCCAGTCTCGACTGATTGTCTTGGCCAGGCTTCCGAATAGCAGAGCGAACATCGCACCCTTGATGCGGGGGTAGTCATGCTCTGCGACAGCCTTGACAAAAGCATCAAGGAGGGTTGGAATGACGAGTGGTCGGGCACCCAACACACATTTCACAGCTGACTCATTCGCGGTCTGAGCTGTACGTCGAATCTCTGTGTACAACGAGATACTAGACTCTGCAAGATCTAGCAATAACTGCTTATCAAGTTCAGTCTTCGGGCGCGGATTGGCGTTGTGTCGGAGACGCTGCAGATGGTACACGTTCGCACGTCGAACGAGCAATGGTCGAGGGTATTGTTTGCGCAGACCGCTAAATCTGAATGGTTGCTCATCGTTGTCAAGAAGCCTTGAGATCCGATCGAGGACATGCGCGGAGCGTTCGATGCCTACATCAATGAACCACGATCGGTATGCATTGTAGAGAGCATTAAAGCAAGGAACGTCATCCGGCTGCTTCTCGATCAGGAACCGGTGGACGTTATGCAGAACACCACCAACGCGATGGCGCAGGTCATGAATGAGCTTATAGTCTTTGTCGTCCCGAGACAACGGATACCCGGACTCGTACTGGAACGTAGGCTTGACCTCTTCGTCGTCCGCCTCGCCTAGACCGGCATCGTCGTCGATACCCTCTGTGTCCATAGCATCAGGATCTGAGCCACTGTCTGATCCAATGTCGGTGCTGCCGCTGACCTGATCATGTCGAACATCGAACAAGACAGAAATACCGGAGATTATCAACCTCAAAAGTACGAGATTTCTCGAGACTTCATCTGACCAGTCTTTCCCAGTGCCTTCTCGTTTAATAGGTGAGTCGACCGAGGTAAGTGCGACAAGGGCGTTCATGGAGTTACTGGCATGTGTTTCGAACAACCTGATGGCGAATTCGACCTCTTCAAACTTCGGGGTATGCCACTTGACTTTGAGCTTTTTTACATCAACTTGCCTGCCCCATGACTCCGCAGTGATTCCTTGTGCAAGCTCATCTTGCTCGTAGATGTCGTAGTCGATAGTGTACGTGCATGTCAAATTGAGAAGGAGATGGTGAATGAAGTTCGAGACGTGCACAGTGGGTGTGCCTCGGCACTTTTGTTGCATGTATTCTGCAATCTCAAACAGATCGTCCTTCCACTCGAGCACAGCATCGCCGACATGTACAACACACATACTCAGTATGCTGAGGTTCCAGACCAGCGCACGATCGCGTGGCAGGACCTCAGCACCTGTGGTGCGTGTAGAGCCGGCGCCAATGTCCTCGATCTCTGTACGAATACCAGCGAACAGGTGCGGCAATAGGCGCTTCAATGCCTTTTCGGGGTTGATCTTGACAAGGCTGTTGCAGATGAAAGCGATCGCATCTCGAGCCTGATGAATGACATGATTCGAGATGAAGTTGGCAATCTTGTCTAGTGCAACGTCGTAAAGCTCGGGCGAAAGTGCAGCAAGCAACGGTGTAAATGCAGCTGGCAGATGATTGACCACATATTCCTCAGGGGACCCGCTACGAACTCGCGAGGCATCTGGCAAGTTCTCCAGAAGCGTGAAAACACGACCTAGGAACGAGATTAGGAACTCATTCAGGCCTGTTGTAGAAGATCGCAGGATCATCTGTTCGTCTTCATCGCTGAGCTCCTCGTCGTAATTGATCTCGATGTTACCGCTGGCATTCTCTAAACGATCAACTTGTTGCGTGATCCATTGCATAGCAAGCCCCGTGTCACCACCCATATCCTCTTGCGGCGTATTGGTGCCATCTTGTGAGGTGCTTATGGCCTTCTTCGCTTTGGTGAGGTCATGAAACGGCACCAGGTAGCACACGCCTTGCACGTACTGTAGCGTATGTAACGTCTTTTCCAGGTCATTGGCATCGATACCAGGCAGTGCGAGCCCGAGTACCGTCGTGACGTGACACCGCCAACCCTTTGTCCTTGCCATGATTTTAGAGAGCATGTGCAACGCACGGATCGAGGAGATGGTACGATGTACCTCGACAAGGCCCTGCATGGCGGGATAGATCCGCTGCAGTGCGCCAGGAAGAATGAGATTCGGTTCCAGATACGCCAAGCTTTGAAGTGTTGAGAGAGCATATTGCACAGCCTTGTCGCTCTTACTAAAGATGCCCATGAATGTGACCTCTCGCAAACAGAGCACGAAGCGTCTCTTTACTTCGTCGTCAAGCTGTCGCTCCTTCGGAACATCCATCTCGCCACTGTGTTCACGATTCCAGCGTAGTACGAAGAAATCTGCGAGGTAGTACACCAACTGTGCAAGCGGCCTGGTCCAACTGCCGGAATTCGACGGGTGGAAGAACGTCTCAACAGCCTGGATCAGACCTTCCAGCTTGCTAAGTATAGAATCTGGGTGATCCACGCACGCCGGCGACAACGACATGCCGATGAATCGAGCGATATGGTGGGTCGAAGGATGCTTCCGCTGGTCCCTGTCTAGCATGATTGCCAGTCCAGCGCCGAGGTCGACCGCGCTGCTGTATGGCGAGGTCGCCTGGCCAACTGGAATCTCGAGCAGGCGTAAGATTGCTGTGAAGATGTGCGAGTTCTGCTCCGCTGTGAACATGCCATATTGCGAGAAAGGAACATGTGGCGCCGTCAGATTATCTCTAGCCAATCTGGAGATTGTGTCGATAAAATGTGCATCGAACAGTCGTGACCGGTTCACCAGCGACCAGCAATGGAAGAATGTAGGCAGGTACTCTTGCGGCAATAGGTTCGGCCTGTCTTCTGGCGCTGCGTTTGTTGGTAAAAGCAAGTTCAAGAGCCCCACCACGACAAATGCGCCTTCGCTAAACGAGGTGCTGAAGAAGGGCAAGAGTTCCTCAAACATAGCGGGTATCTCGTTCGGGTCGAAGTACAACTGTGCGAATGTGCACATCTTCGTCAATGTGCGGATGTTGCGCTTGACATTTGGTGGGTGGGCACCGCCGGACTCTGAGGGGAGCACGAATAGCTTCAATTCCCTGAATAGCGGTCGCCAGTCGAGGACAAGGTCTTTGCCGGGTCGCAGGTAGTGCTTTCGCCTGGCTCGTGTCAGTTCGGTTGAAAGGTGGCAATCAGGCTGCAAAGGACTCACTTGGTCAGCACCATGAACATGGAAGCGAAGCGCTCCGCTACCAGATAGTCTAGCCCTGGTGCAAGAGCTAGCTCGTAATACAGATTCACGAGCTTGACTCGTGTGCTGCGAGGCAGGTCGAACTTGAGAGACAGCCAGCCTCGAATCTCGCGTGTCCAGTGCACAGCACCAGGAGCGAAGTCGCCCGCCGACACGGCAATGTAGAGATGCTTCAGACATGTGTTCAGGCTCTCCAAACGCTCGCTGTGGTCTTCTGTCTGGTACGGAAGGTACTCAAAGTATGGGAACGTGCGAGGGCGGCTTCTGCTGTCCTCGTCGCTGACTGTGCCATTGGCGCCGCGCCAGTCGCCGCCGGGCGAGGTCGCTCGCGAGTTGTCTGCACCGGTGCCAGAGTCAAGGGCGCTCATGAGATGCGATATCCGCTCGTTGACCGCCATGGTGGGCGGTGGGGTGTGGGGGTGGTGTACGTCGGAGATGAGCTTAGGGCGCAGTAGTTCTGGGGTTGAGTTCGTGGGCGACTATCATCAACAACGAGCGGCGTCAGGTAATGCTGGTGACGGCGAGAAGGACGGTGCGTTGTTGCTATCACTGTTAACGATGAGGCTCAGCGACTTGCAGGCGAACTACGCCGAGCGTAATCGAGTATCCACACGACACCAGATGATCATCGCGGGAGCTTAGGGAGATGACGTACCTGTATCCTGCCGCGTCTATCGTCTGAGGCCTTGGGAACGAGAGACAGGAAATGCTGAAAACGTGTAGATCTGTCTTGGAGCAGGATTTCGCAGGCAGATCGTCTAAGTAGCCGCCTCGTTGCTGCAATCCCGAGCTGCGTCTCGCTTCGTGAAGGACGACCGGGGACCTCACTGGAGCTATGGCGGCGAAGGCGGCGAAACTATGCCCGCAGCGGCTAGTCGAGACGCGCGACAACCTCCACCAGGAACACGGCTGCTGGACGACAGTGACCTGCAGACAGCAAGCAACTTATCTCAAGGCCCCGGAAAGCGGTTTGTGATCGCTGTGCACGAGTTCGGAGGACGAAGGGGTCGGTGATCTCTCGACAGGCGGCCAAAACGCGCGGTCTATAAGTCCAAACTCCGGCGCCAGGCACACGCAGACGCGCAATACAGTTTGAGCGGCAACAACAGTAAGCAGATGACCTCTTTACATTCTTCCTCATTCCAACGCTTTCCTTCTTTGTTTCAAGCTGCAGTCAAACTCTGTTGTCCACCTTTGTTTCTACCGAACGGTTCTTGTGCATATTCGTCCCGCGCGCGTCTGGTTGCACGACACGCGACATGCCTGCTGTCGCCACATGGCAAGGTCCGACAGAACCATGGTTCATCACCCCCTTTTTGAATATGCAGGAGAGCTTCTGACAGATTGGCGACTGGATGGGACCTAAACATGTGTTTAAGCATTCGTTGTTTTTGATTGAGTCTCCTTGCTCCAGGTCCCTGCTGCTTTTGCTTTCGACGTACCTTTGTCACTGAACATACGAGCGCCTCGCGCGCGTGGTGGAACAATCCGCATGTTTACCTTTTAGACCTGTTTTATTACCGCAGGACCTCGCGCTAATACTGACATAGATAGCACTGCGGCAAAATGGCTTACTACGACGTCGATGCAATCCTCACCGATGCCCAAAAAGTTCCCTGCACGTTCGAGTTGACTGTGCCGGGACTGGGTTATCTCGAAGGCAACATGACTGGTGACATGAAGCAGGGTTCCAAGATCGAGTTACCACTCTGGCTTGGGGAAATGCTTGCTCTGAGTCAAAGCCTGAACACCCAGTCTTTGGTGACGCTGGACCCGCCTACCGCGCTCTCGCATCGTGTTCTCAACGCGTTGAAAGCGGATCCCCGGACCGTTGACTTGAGAGCCTTGGCACCTCACTTTTATAATCTTGGTGCGCGGATCCTAGAGCTATTTGATGAGGAGGAGATGATCGAGGTGCTTTCAGACGTAAGCGTTCTCGTTTCGTGCGTGTGAACATTATGCTGATGTGTTTGAAGACATACAAGGCACGAGCAGCAGTCATTGCAGATCAGGCACACAACCCACGAGGTGCGCTCGGCGAGGGAGCGGACTTCATGCGAGGCTTAGATGAAAACGAACGACAATGTAATAAGTACTGGTATTATGAGCGAGTTGGCAGATGCTAACCTCTTCAGTATTTCGGGCAGCACATGATAGTGCAAAGGGCGTACGGACGTGGATGGCAGATTTGCAGAAGAAATGAAGAAGTGGAAATCTAGATGGAACGCTTTATTGATGGAACGATGTGACGAGATGCAGGAGGCCTCTGGTGATGACTACAAGCCACAAGCATATCTGCCGAGCAACACGAATTGGCAATGCACGATCGACACACATTTACGACGCCATGACTCCGTGCTTGTAACTGAAAATGATGCTCCGAGCATGAAGGAAGCGAAGAAAGCAAAGGCACGCAGAACGCTCAGAATAGAAACAATGAGACGCGCGCTAGAAGAACTAGGAATTAATGAATCAAAGGCTTTGCTCTAAGCCCCCCTGAAAATGCCCCCAAGGTTACTATTCTGCAATAGCGCAATGAGTTGCTCGGGAGGATAACCCAAGAAGACCGGCCCGTTGAAGACCATCTGGGGAACAACCTTAGGGCTATCTGGCTCCTTCGATGGTGATGGCGTTGGCTGTGGCGCGGGTTCTGGCTTGCTCGTTGGCTCAGGCTTCGGGCTGGGTGGCTGATACGTGCTAGGACCTGGCTGTGTAGGCGCAGTCGCCACAGTAGGTATCGTGGGCATTGTAGGCATCGTAGATACTGCAGGGGGTACGCGTCCCGCCTTCATTCTTGCTAAGGCCTCATGGTCAAACGGACATTTGCCAGCGGGCTTCTGTGGTGTTTGACCAATCTCACGGTCAGTCTTAAGTGGCACTGGCGGAGATGCAGTAGCAGCTGAACCAACTGAAGACGAACTTTCAGCGTTCGTAAACTTTGCTGGGATGGATATGCCCCATGGGCGGCTCGGAGACTCGCCGAGCCTTACATCCTTCAGGGCTCTCTCGAAATGACTTGTCCTGTCTTCGTCTGCAGCCCGTTCTGGTGGCAGGTCTTCTGATGGCGATGCGACGCCTTGTAAGCTTTCAGAAACAGCTCTTGCCCATTTGGTGACCTTCGCGTCCGCTCTCATGTCTGGACTGTCCTCGTGCTCGCCTTCTTCCGCGATCACTTCTTCTGGTTCTTCAGGCAGCCAAGCCTGATGTTTTTGACCTAGTCCTTGGATCATGTTGACCATATTGCCATACTTGCGGTCTAGCTGGTCAATACTTTCTTGGTTGCTCTGGAAGCGAGTAATGCAGACTTCGTGGCTTCTGGGCAATTCATGCTTGTGCTTCTCAAAGTACTTCGCAACCTCTTCAGGATCGTGCTGGTCGAGGAAACGAATCGGGCACACGGCGGCAGAGCCTTCGACGGAGACAGAGGGCGAGGATGGCATGTTCCCACAGATCTCAGCGCGGATAGGGTCGGTGAACGATGGACGTTTGGATCGTCTGCCTCGCGAGCTTAGCCTCGAAGCAGAGCTGCGCGGAGTAGCGAGCGAGCTGCCTCTTCCGGCGCCTGAGGCAAATGGACACCCAAGCTTACTGGGTGTCCCAAGTGCTGTGAAATCTTTCTCCATAGGCGAAGTAACATTGCTCGTTTTGGTATTCGATGATATTGTTTGTGGGTCCGCTTGAGGGCCGCTCCAGATCCTGACACCAGCATTCTCGGTGGGAGCACGCAGGGCAGTCGCAGCGACCTCAGCCTGTCTAATAACTACAGCCCGACTCTTTCGCTCCACGTCGTCGCCCTGAGCCAACAGATCCACCACACTCAACCGTGACCGCGGCTGTTCTTCGGCGGCTCGCTCGAGGTCCTGTAGGAATGCAATATGATCCTGTGACAGTGTGCTCGGCGTGAACCTCTTCAGAAGATCGAGATACTATGGCTTGTCAGCTTGCGGAACAGTGAGGTGCAGTGCGACAAGTGGCGTTTCATAAGAAAGGATCAGGATAACATGTGGTTGTTGTCTGTCAAGGCTGCTGAACAGCTGCAGGTCTAGAGCTAAGTGTATCATCATAAGAGAGGAGGTGCATCCGAGAAAAGAAAATGCGAGGATGCTTACCTGTTGTTTGGCCCAGGAGAGCTTGCACTCAAGCTGTCTTTGCTGGTCGAAGAGAGCCTGGTATTCTCCGCTCAACGCTGTGAACCCCTCCGCCACCTGATCAGCAAGCTGCGTGACGTCTCGTTTCGCCTCATCACCCATGGCTTTGCTAGTCTTGCGCAATATAGTGGCAGTGTTAGCAGTAAGTCTTGGGCAGAAGACCAGCTTGCGATTGCGCGGCGAAGAAGCTTCGTTGTTAGGCGGAGAGAACCTTGGAAGAATCGGATGTGACGGCAAGGTTAAGAAGCGAGCTAAGCGGCCTCGAAGCGGTTAGGGTCGAGACACCGAGGTCCTTGGGCGGTGCGTCACCCCTGCGCCTCAACTTTCTAGCCTTGGTTTACGTAGCGACATACGAGACCTGGTCTCTTATACAGTATGCCGTCCATTCCGTGATACCCTGATCCTTCAATTCCACCGTAGACCGCATTGCGCTTTCGTCCCTCCCTTCGCTTCGCGCTCAACTCTCCTGCATTCGCGACATTCCAGCATTACTCCTAGACCGATACTTACAGAACTCAACAATTCTCAACATGGGCTCTCTTCACGATTCACGTATACACAAATGGTTCGCAAGCTCGCCGCCAGTGGCATGGACTATACGGCAGCTGCGGGAGATACTCATCGGCTCCCTTAAGCAGGGCCCAATCCCGCAGCATGTTGCCTTCGTAATGGACGGCAACAGGCGATTTGCGCGGAACCACCACATCGAGACCGTAGAAGGGCACAACATGGGCTTTGAGTCCTTAGCAAGGGTAAGTTCCGGCCTAGGAGAACTGCTGCAAGCAATTGACGAGTTCGTAGATATTAGAGGTCTGCTACAAGACGGGCGTGAAGGTTGTTACAATCTATGCTTTTAGCATCGAGAACTTCAAGCGATCAAAACACGAGGTCGATGCCCTGATGTCGATGGCCAAGGTCAAGCTCGAGCAGCTATCTGAACACGGCGCGCTTCTTGATAGATATGGAGCATCCGTCCGGGTCTTGGGTCAACGAGAATTGATCAAACCTGACGTTCTCAAGGCGGTTGATAAGGCCGTGTCTATGACTGCGCATAACAAGAAGTGAGCATCTCTCCCATTTTCGATATGGTGTAGCGATCTAACGTTTACAGGGCTATTCTGAACATCTGCTTTCCGTATACATCGCGCCACGAAATCACGACCGCGGTCATGAAGACTGTCGAGACATTCAGCACGCCCATTCACAACCTCCAGAGCCCTTCGAAGCGCACATTCTCTGAATCAGGTATTACAAAGCACATCCGTAAGCAGTCTCTCAAGGAAGACACCGAAGGGGGAGCTGAGCAGCGGGACTCTTGGTCCTCTTTACCATCGAAAGATGATAAGCTGGATGACGAACGATCTTCATCGAGTTCGACCGCCATCAATCCGTCCGAAAAAGATGATTTGCACAGCCTGCACCAATTCTTGGATCCCGAAGCCATCACTGCTCAAACCTTGACGGACAACACGATGACAGCGGATGCCCCACCTCTCGACTTGCTAGTACGCACGTCTGGTGTGGAGCGCTTGAGTGACTTCATGCTGTGGCAATGCCACGAGAACACATCGATTGTGTTTCTGAAGTGCCTGTGGCCAGAATTCGACTTGTGGCAGTTTTTGCCAGTGTTGATGGAATGGCAATGGCAACAGAAGAAGTTACAGGAGGCTGCAGCGCAACAGCAGAAGGTTCGGGGGGTGGTCAAAGGCTGACTAGCCACTTGACGGTAGTCACCACCCGTGGAGAGCTGATGAGTTGCAGCTGAATCAAGACGCATCGACGATACCCCAGGAGCAAGCGTGCTTAATCATAGTAGAGTGCAAATACCTAGCCAATTAGAACGTGCCATTACCGAACACAAGATCCAGACCCAGACCTGATTCGCGATTCTTTGGAGACTACCATGGCTTGCATGCGCGTGTAGGGCAGATGACACGCGGCAGCGCCCTTATCTGTGCCAGACGTTTGCGTTGCTATGCTGCCGCGCGAGCCAATCCTATCATTCGTGCTACGGCAGGGTAAACCTCGATTGGTACCCCGGAAATGCCCCAACGTCATGCTAACAACGGGCTAACCCTTGCACAGTACAATGCTCTCGCACGCCATAAAGACTGCGCATGACCCTCGCTGTTCTTCTCATCGAGTCGGATAGCCTTTCGCGAATGTCTCGTCCTGACTGTCCTGAAACCGGTCCTGTTGTACGCAAAGCTTGTCGACGATAGTACCTGCGTCGACACTCAACCACTCGTAGCAACCAAGTAACGTGTCAGCAAGCACGTAAGAGGAGGATCACATCATACTTGCATGCATCTGACTGCATGCGTTGCATAGCATGGCTACACTCAATCTCCTTACCATCCCAGTCGAGCTGCGAGAATTGATTTACGGCTTCCTCTTCAGCTCTTACACGATCATCCGGGGCCGCGGCAGACCTAGCAAATCCTCGCGGGATACCTCATGTTCGCCTCGTGCAGCCTTGCTGCTGACATGCCGCCAGATTCACACCGAAGCCTGGCGCCACCTCCCATTGAACTGTACCCTTCAGTTCCGCGGCACAGAAGATCTACTTGACACACTACTCTCTGTTGACCAGAGTGTCATCACTCGGCTACGTCATATCCGAGTTCGTGCCTTCCCATTCCCACTTCATGCGGACAACAAGCCGGAGTACTACCCGACATATTACTTTGCCAATGCCTTGACCCTCTTACCCGGTCTCTGTCTTGACGAACTGGAAGTGCACGATTGTTGGCACGGATTTGGACAAGGCGATGGGTGGCGCGACGTGACCACATATATGGATATTGAGGCACTCCTCAAAAGCGACGCATGGAAGAAGCTCACTTATATTACACCTTGCACAGACTTCATCGCCTCCGGATACGACCATAGGCGCAAGCGGCAACAGCAGCCTGTGAGCTGGGATGCAATGATGAAGGAGCGTGATGGTGAATTGTCGGGTGCAAGCGTCAACATGTGGATTGTTCCCATTGAACAGAATGAAAACGTCAATGAGGCTCGCACTGAAGACGGTCGCAAGATGCAGGAGTGGTCCGCTCGCCCTGGCCATGAAATTATCGAGAATTGGCGGTTGGCCACACCGGAGCAGAAGTTGAAGGGAGAGGTTAGGATCACTGCAACGAGAGGTAGCAGAGCTAGGGCTGTGCAATTAGGTCTGCAGGAGAAAGCAGGCTGGAGGGAATTGAAGGAGCAGGAGGGTGGATTTGTTAGAGAAGGTATGTTAAGGATGCTCAAGAGCGGGCATAAGCTGACGAAACGTAGATTGGGCACCCTATCACAACGATATGGCAGACGCAATGGGGTGGCTATATGGAGGGTATGGTAGGAGAATGCAGCTTGCTCATCAGGCGTTGAGTAGCTGAGTGACTGAGAACGTTTCCGGGCGTCTACGAGTCAGCATATCACCGAACGATATCGTACCATCTTTTCTTGGCTACTACTCAGTGGGCGGACAGCGTTTGGGTGAAAGCCGAAGTCTTCTGTAGGCTCCTGTGTGCTATACCCCAGTCGTTGTTGGAAATCTGGTCACACAGGCAGGATGCTGGCGCGAAATTGATGCATGAACAATGAGATCTAGTCTTCCAAAACGGAGCTCAGTCCGGTCGTGATAGTCTGCTCAGACCTCCAGGCGGTAGGCCGCTCAGTATGCTAGGTGTGTCCGCCTAATCGAGTGTCTCGAGGCCATCGAATCGCCGCTCGGCACCACTTGCCGCGAACGAGCACCAACGCTCCACAACATCAAGATGCCGTGGCCCAAAGGAGGGGCTCTCCAACCGTTTGGAGAACGAGTGGCCTAGACACAAGCAGGAAGTCGAATTGCGGTGTGACACGTGCATTCGCGCTCGAGATGCCGCGGACAACCAACCCCGCTAGCGCGACTGCCGTTCCCGCAGAAACGGGCACTTTGTTTACTACGTAATGAGGCACGAACCATCCGGAGTAACCACCCCAACTGCTCCGCCAAATATGCCAGACATGTCCTTGCCATAGCCAGTACACGTTTCGCTACATCCATTTTCGCCTCCGCCTCGAACATAGCACCTGAACCTCTCCCCCGTCGCCGCTGCCTTCGCAATGGCAGCGCCTGCGCCAGGCCCCGCCGCAGGCCATCGCCGCAACAAGTCGGCCTCGGTCCTCAAGTCGATCATCGGACAGCATAAGCGCTCACCATCTGACGGCACGGCGCTCAAGGCCGCCCCCTCCACTGCTCCATACATTCCTATGCCGTCCGCAACTATGAATGCGCCGCTGTTACCGCCAGATCACCCGCACAGCCAAGTGCGGACTGCCAACAACCAGCTCGAGAATCTGCCTATCCTCACGTCCTCCCCATACAAACAATCGCACGACACTCGTGGCACAGGTCCTAGGAAAGGCTTGCATAAGAAGACCCTCAGCACCGTTTCACTTCGATCACTAGGTAAGGACAGGGCCAAGGAGAAGCAGTCAATCGACCTCGGGCAGTCGCAGGGGGAAGCGGCGATTTTTGACACCTCGAAGAAGATCAAGTCGTCAGCCAATCTGGCGTCTATGTTTGGCAAGAGCAAGTCGCGAAAGATCGCGCGCTCACCTAGCAAAGACAAGGAGAACACCGCTCCTTTCTCGCTAGCGCTGGCTTCTGAGCCACCACGAACTCCGATATGGGCACAGTTCAGCTCGCAGCCCTTGCACGACAACACGGATACAACCAAGGTCCCGCTCAATGACCAGCGCCACGACCTTGAAGACGAGATCACATTGTACAGCTCGCAGAACTACTCCCCTTCGAAGCAGCGTGACTTCTTTGAAGTGAACCAATCTTCTCTACAGAAGCGACCGACACCGAAGGAGCGACCGAAATCTATGCACGTTCCCAAGTCCACAATGTCGCTACTCGACACGTTCTCACGTAAAAAGAGCAGCGATCGAGCTCCTTTGACTGATACGCACGGGAATGGTGAGAGGACAAGAGACAGTTCGCCCTCGAAGAGCAAGCCCACGAGGCCTACGCTTGAGCGTGCCAGCACGGACATCAGTAGACAACCTTTGGGGAACGACGCAATAAACCCTCCTTCGAGTCCGACCAAGAAGCAAAACAGGGTCATGGCTGCGGTCGCTGCTTTCAATGGTAGGGTAAAGCAAGCAGACGCTCCCCCCACGTCGCCCACAAAGGAGTTTGACCCAAAGGTAGTGGACGCAGAGTTTGAAGAAGTCTTGGTAAGATGAAGATGAGTAAATCTGCGAGCTATTACAGCTAACCATGTTAGGAATCGCGGAATATTCCCACACATCAGCGCGCTGCGATGCGGACTCTGAAGATTGAAGTGAAGGCCGATTTCGTGCGAACACACAAGCTAGATACACCACGGCTATCTACAACATCCATACCATCAATAGGGGAAGGCGAGGATCGGGGCGCACTCAAGCTCCAGCTCCCGAAGTCGACAAAGTCAAGGAACGACTCTGCTCAAGAAGACCCTTTGACCGTGCAAACGAGCAAAGCAGATGGAAGCAAGCGCGAGCGCCCAATAAGCAGGACATTTACATTTAACAGATGTAATTCTCCCACGAAGAAGCAGAGAGCTACAGAGATGGGTGCAACAGCGAAACCCACCAGCCCGATTCCAAAGTCTCCTTCTTCCAGATCTTTGGTCTCAGACGCAGCCTCAAACAGATCCGTGTCCAACAGCTCGAAGACAGTAAAATCAGCAGAGTTCATCAACTACCTCAAGAAGAACTCAAAGCCTCAGGATGTCGAAGTGGGCAAGCTGCACAAGCTTCGACTATTACTGCGGAACGAGACCGTCGAATGGGTGGATACCTTTATTCAGGATGGTGGCATGTTAGAGCTTGTGGGCTTGCTTCACCGAATCATGGAAATCGAGTGGCGCGAAGATCACGAAGACACACTCCTCCATGAGCTGCTCCGTTGCTTGAAAGGCCTTTGCACAACGGACAGCGCCCTCAAGCAACTCGTCAGCATCTCTTCTACACTCTATCCAGCACTCATTGCAATGCTTTTTGATGAAGAACACAAAGGTCCAAGCGAGTTCACCACTCGTGAGCTAATCATGCAGATCATCTTCGCTCACATCGATATGGCGCCAGAAGCTGAGCTTGCTCCACGCGCCGCAGAGCTTCTTACTTATCTCCGCGATCCCGTGAGAGAAAAGGAGTCCACGACGGTCCCATTCATTCTGCAAATGCACACAAGTCGTCCATACCAAGTGTGGTGCAAGGAAATGACGAATGTTACCAAGGAAGTTTTTTGGATATTCATCCACAACTTGAACGTCATTCCCATTCCTCCGGCGGATACAACATCAAAAAGCTACGTCAAGAAGCACTTTCCTGGCCCTCGTGCCATTGTTCCTGCTGCTCCCTACGTCGGCGGCGTAGAGTGGGACGCAACAAACTACCTTGCGACACACATCGATCTCCTCAACGGTCTGCTCGCTTCATTACCGACTCGTCAAGCTCGCAATGATCTTCGCGAGAACCTCCGCATCTCAGGATTCGAGAAACTCATGGGCCAGCTACGCGCCTGCAACCCCAAGTACTATGGTGCTGTACACGACAGCATCAAGGTCTGGGTTGGCGCCGCACTGGAGGACGACTGGGATGTCAAGCCTGTCAGGATGGGCAGTGGGGACAAGAACAACGGCAGCACAAGTCCAGTCAAGATGAGCCCGAAGAAGAAGGCCGAACCCGCGCCGCAAATTGACGTCCCAAAGCTCGATCTTGGCCTGGCATTCGATAGGGAGATCGACATCGGCGGCCCTGTAGGAGGAAAAGGCGACGATGATTGGATATAAGACCACGAACCGCGTCTTGGATACTGCCGCATTTCACTACTTTCCTTTTTCGTCTAGGCGCTGGCACCGGTCTTATTTGGTCACTTGTTATTCCCTCTTACCACCTTCCTTCCATTTTCCTCCTGTTTTAGCACCTGCAGCGGGCGAGCATACTCACGACCATGACGAACATGACGACTGGAACATCGCGCTCCCTCATTTTCTTACTGTGGCCTCTGCCTGAAAAGCATAAAAGGCCTTGAATCTGTACATATTACACAAATCTTTCGTGGTGTTATAGGTGGAGGAGTTGAGCATTGGTAGCGAACCCTAATCAAAGCATTTCAGAAGCTTTGAATCTCATTACTGTACTACAGAAACGAGCTCCTTCTTTTCTGCTTATGTGACGGAGACTTCTGCGAAGTCGCTTCGTACGCAACGTTCACATTGAGTCGTACGCACCACACACCCAGTAACACAGAGCAGATGCCACTCCAAGCAGGGATCACACGTTCAAAAAAAAAGTATGTGAATTGTTTTGCAAGTGCAATGCAATCGTATGGGTTTCAATCTTACCTCATTCTATCTTACGCTATCCTTTGCAACCCCCCTCTCCCCCCCCCCCTCTCGCCGCTTTCTTTCAATGACCCAGCCTCGCCCTGAAGCGCCGTAGATGGAAGTACCTCATAGGCGGCAGAAGGAGAAGGAAAAGGCAAATCAGGAGCATCGCTGCTTTTACTAGCTCTTCATGTCCGATGTGGAAGCCCAGGAGTTATCTGGAGATGGTATTAAGTGCAGATAGAAGGCCATTGATATCAAGCTGCGTCCGCAACGACGCGGGGGTTCTGTGTTTCAAGAGCTCTGTAGATGATGACGGCCACATGGTGTTGCATATGTGGTCGTGGTTGTGGCCGACGTCCTGCGTGAGCAGCAACGTAGGGGTTCGTTGTGCCATTGAAGACTAGTATCGTGGGTTCGGTGCGCTCTGAAGACCATAAAGTGCGCACTGCCTTCTCTTCTACTTGGGCGCCAATATGGCTTTATCTCCAAGTCTGGACTTCCTTCACTGAGTAATCATCCAGGGTATCGATCGATATGTTGCGTGTATGATGAGATCGACGACGATGTTGGTCTCGTTTGGTTGTCCATGGGCTTCTATGCTTTCTTCTTCCCTTTGCCCTTTTTCTTCCTGCCAACCTCGATAGTTCCGCCCTCTACTTCCCCTTCTTGTAGACCGAAGACCTCATTTTCTTGCATTTCCTTGATCTTCTGGGTTCCGCTTATGAACATTGATAGGTCATGGTTCTGGTCTTCGAGGTCTGCCTTCTGTACTTCCAGCTCTTTGACCCTAATTTCGGCATCTGCAGCAACTTTCTCGAGATGATTGATGCGCATGAGTAGAGAGTCGTTTACAATTTTCTCCTCCTTGTATTGTTTTGTCAAAGAGCGGGCTAATTCGGATGCTGAGGTTGCCTTTTGTGCGTTTCTTGCGCTCTCTTTCTCCAACGCAGAGACTGTGGCAACGGTTTCTGCGTGTTGTAATTGTAGGGATTTGAAGTCTTTCGCAAGAGTGGAAGCAGTATGGACCGCTTCTTCTGCTGCTGCTACAGCCTTAGTGCTCTTGTCTGTGGCCTTTGCAAGCTGTTCTTCGAAGTAGGCACGTTGAGATTCAAGTTGGGATGTGAGCAGGTAGGCGTATTCCATGCCCATGTTGTCCAACTTTTCTCGTGGAACGCTGTCATTGGCGTATCCGGTCATGCCAGCCCCGCCGGAGGTTTGTTGAGTTGATGCAGGAAGATCAACAAGCTTACCATCAGCCTTGTTCTGGATCAAACGATGAACGTAGCCGTCACCAGCATAATCCCACACATGCTGTGACACAACATCCATGGCATATGTATGCTTTGTGGCCTTATAGTGGGCAAAGGCGTGTGCCTCATCGTATCGTCCGCAGCCAATGTTACCGCAGATGACGCAGATCCAGAGGTTTTCGGTGGCACCGCAATCTTTACACATGTTCTCGGGTGCATCGCCATCAAGACCATGCTGTGATGTAAACGCATCGTTTTGAGTATAGCGACATACTGGACAGCCTGAGCCGCGCCACTTCTCTAGACAAGCACAGTGAAAGACATGCTGGCAAAGGATTGTCAGTAGACCTGTTGTCTCGTCCATACGCTCGAGGCAGACAGGACAGGTCGGTAGCTCTATGAGGGCGGGTGTGGGTGGAGCATGCGGCTTGGCCGTGAGTGAGGTTGCAAGCGAACTACTTTCAGCAGATGGAGAAGCACTCGGGGCTGGAGGTAACGGCGCAGTAGAATCCTGAGACGCTGCTGGTGCGAACGGATCATTGGTGAGATATGGATATGAGGAAGGATCACGGGTAGAAGAGTCGCCATCCTCGAAGTTGATAGATTTGACAAATACGACGTGGCAGTACTCAGGCTCCATGCTGTTGAATGTCTTCCCGTTCCATTCCTTCTTCCAATCTCTGGCCTTGCTTGACTCTCGAAACTTCATCAGCACCATGTACTTATTAGCCCTACTCGTTCGGATAAGCCTGAAGTGCGAGACATCTTCTCTCGTCTGCTCTCCGACGAAGCCGAGGAAGTCAGACGGTGTCATGTACGAGGGTACTGCCAGAATGCAGAGTGTCGTGCAGTCTTCCTCGAAGAAAGGCCCGTTTGCACTCTCCACCTTATCGTATAGTTCCGGTGTCTCATACCCGTCGCGAAACAGGTGGACGATCCCCCAGCCTACTTCTGTGTTTTTAGGATCAGAAGGTATGAATTTGCCTTTCGTCGCGAGGCCACTGGAAGTTGCAACATGCTTGAGGGCCTGCCGTGACGTATCGACTTTATTTTGTGGGAGCATATCGATACTCAGAATGGATATGGTGTCGAAGCGCCAATCTTGATGAGCAGCGAAGCTGTTTTGAGAGGCTTCCTGGCCCGTCTTGACGGGTGCTTGATCGACAGGGACAGGGCTGTCGCGATGCCCGGAGAACGACAGTCGTGTGCGCTGGCTAAGTCGTCGGTTTTTGGAAGCACTCGAAGCGCTGTATGTTCTAGGCAACGGCGCTGCTGAGCTTCGCAAGGGTTGCCTGTGAGCTGGGAGCTCTGATGTGAAAACGTTGGTTCGCGGCGGTGGGATGAAGGTCGTGTCGGCGGGAGAGCGAGAAGAATGCAGCTCGAAGAAAAGGTGAAAGAAGTACTCTGGCATCACGGGCGATGGTGTAGAAGTCGCATCTCAACGAGTGCAGATACGCTTGTCGTGGTAGATTGTTTAGTAGATCAAACATCTGGCACAATCGACTGGTAGCTGTGTGGGGCGTTCGGTGGGGCAGGCACGTCACATCCAGGAAGTGTGGTCAAGAGTACGGAGGCAGCTACTTTACCACGAGCAGAATATCTCAAAGCAATTATAAAGCCAATTCTAAACTTGAAATATGCTTGTATTCGTTGTCATCGTCAATGCAACCTTAATCAGATATGGAAACGCCTTGGCTATGCAATTATGACCCTCCTAAACCAATACAAACGCCTCCCAAACCGCGCAAGCATATGTATTGCTGCAAAATATGGGTGACGTGACGAACAAGTGGCCTGAGGACTTCCCATAGACCATGCTAATGTACCAACGTCGGTACTGCTAATTGAGGAAATGCGCAAGGGGTATTGTTGGATAACGTGTTCAATAAGAGAAACTTGTCGTGGTACGTCGAATTGTCGCACCCACTAGGGTTGATCGGCTGCGTCAACCATGTCGGCATCTGGGATGTCGTCGATTTCGTGGCCCCTGTTGTTGACCACGATACGGCGTCCTCGTTCACTGAGAGCGACACCATCACGAGCAGCACCGAAGTCGAGAACCTGGCCGATGTTAGCTGCTGTTAACAGACGAAATCCACACTCTAACAAGTACTTACTTCGATATACGTCAAGCTATTCCGTTGCACAGCCGCAACGCATCGACGTTCATTGAACTTGACCTGCCAGACGCCGCTGAGGTCTGTCAACAGGTCCTGAACAAATTCGCCAGTCTTGACATTCCACATCTTCAGAGTACGATCGGAGCCTGAGATGACCTTTTGTCCGTCATGTTGAAAGCAGGTGATGGCACCTGTGTGCGCGCACAGTCTGCTTTTGCACTGTCCGTTCTCGGGATCCCAGATGCGGAGGGTGCTGTCCGCCGCCGCTGACACAAGGCGCTCGTGACTGAGATCTAGGAGGCCGACAAGCGAAGTGTGACCCTCTAGGGTGAAGATGCATTGACCGGTTTCAAGAGACCAAACCTTGACCAAATTGTCCATGGAGCCACTAATGCAACGATTGCGAGCATGATCAAGGACGACACTGTAAACCTTTTGGGTATGGCCCTGCAGACGCTGTACAGTCTCGCCAGTGGATACTTTCCACACGCGAACTGTGCAATCATAGCTCCCACTGACAAGGGTATCGCCGTGAGCTGCTATCGCACGAACAGAGTGGTGATGGCCAGTCAACGCACGAACGAAATAGGGGTTGTCGAGATCGTTGGCGGCCGATCCAGTGGTCTGCATAATGCCTCGATCGCCTGGCTTTGGCAGCTTCCACACACGAAGTGTACTGTCACGGGACCCGGTGATGATAAGTTCTTCCTTTGGCATCATAATTGGTTTTCCGTCAAGGGCTTCACCAATCTTTGTTGGCTTCAGGATTACGAGGCATCGAACGGTTGAAGTGTGGCCCTGGAAGACTTGTGTGCATCTTCCCTTTTCAATGTCCCATACCCGCACCGAACGATCTGTAGACCCTGAGACCAGAGTGTTCCCCTCGTACTGGAGCGCCCAAACACCACCCTCGTGACCTTCAAGACGGCTTCTCAAGGCTCCAGTCTTGGTATCGTAGACGTTGATGTTAGTGTCGTCACTACCGGTCAGAATCTTGTCTGTGTCGAACTGAAGGCAAGTAACAACGTGACGCTGATGTGCACGAAATGCAATATGCCTTGGCTTGGTGTCTTCGGCCATCCAGCTCTTCCGGATGAGGTGATGTCGCTGATAGAGCGACTTAAATAGATGCATGTTGCGTAGGCTGGGCAAACCAAGCTGTGGGTCCGATAACATGGCCTGAGCCCGTCTTGCGTACGCGTTGGGTCCGTCGCGTTGCTCGATAGGAAGCAGAAAAGACATGAACTGCGCCTTGGTAGACATCAAGCCTTTTTTACGCTGCTTTTTTGACCCGCCGTGTTTACTGATGGCTTTCCTTTTCTGTCGGGTGGACAATGAGCGGGTAATTGCGCCTTCGTGATCAGCCAGTGTGCTAGAGCCTGAGCTTGTGCCGTGCTCGTTATCTGACCGCGAGACAGCAGACAATCCTCTCAAATCGCGCTCGTAGCTTTCAGCGTTTTCTGTAAACTGCCAGCCCCATCCCTCCTGGACAGCTCGCTCCAATTCACCTGAAGGCAAGGTGTAACCATCCTTTTCTAGAAGATCCTTCCAAGCTGTCTCATGTGTGTCGATGAGCTTCCGCCAGTATTTTGAAACTCGCGCAGCATTGCACATACTCTTGACATCGAGGTAACTTATGATTTCGAGACCAAGTTCTGTGGGCAATGAAGCGATAAAGTCGCGCTTTAGAGCCGGATTGACAACATCAGCGACAAAGTGCAGGGTAGACTTCTTGCATCGACGGAGTAACTGGTACATGACGTAGTCTTTCAGTTCCTCGGGAAGCGCATCGAAAGCATTCAGCATATCAGGAATGCCCGTAACGGTGGGTGTCAACAGCTGAGGGTTGGGCGTTGTGTCTTCAGTTCCATCTGGTCGTTCGATCTGCGAAAGATCCAGCGAGAAAACGTCGTTCGACTCGTAATCTGCCTCCAGGCCTAGTGATGAAGCTCCAGCGAGGCTCTGTTGGGCGTTTGCAGCATAGGTGGCAGGCGACAAACTCGGACTAGGTAGGCTGGCGTCCTGTGCGGCTGCGATGTCCAGGTGTATGGGTGTTGGCCGTGCTATTGGAAAGTGTGGCTCCATGTCAGACTCGGCAATTGGAGGCGTCGCCGCTGCACCTGGCCCATCGACCACACTCGTGGAAAAAGATTGCGACTGCGGTGGATCTTGGCTGTCGAAAGACGTGCCGTCCGTGTGCGATGGCACAGCTGTTGATTCTCGCAACTGTCGTCGCGTCTCATTTGTAGCTGTCGTCATCAAAGCCCGTGACGCCTCCATCTCGGTTTCTGGGGTAGCCGGAACCAGATCCTCCATGTCGTCAGGTGTTATGCCCATGAGCGTGGTATCCTCATCCTGTGTAGCTATTCGCGGTCTCTTACTGCGACGTTGCAGGCTTGCCATTTCAGCGGCCTCTCGTATCGACGGCGGTGGAGGTGAATCGTCAGCTGGGTCTCGCTTCCGACGGCCGGACACTGATCGAAGTGTCGGAGCCTGAAAGTTGGTGGTGAGACGCTTCGAGCGGCTCGGAGAGGCGAAGGTTGCGGGTCCCTTGAAGGTGTCGACTTTGCTTATCTTGCCGTTCGAGGCTCGCAAGTCCTCTTGTAGGATTGTGTGCTGTAAGGAGAGTGTCAGTTCTTTGGGGTCAAGGCGTTTGCCGTGAGTGGCCAGGGGAACAGGGCAGATCCCTGCGCGAGGTAGTTACATACCTCTTGTGCTTTCTGAGGGGCATCATCGGCCTCTTCGAAAAGGCCAACTTCTCCACCAGCGTCGAAATAGATCTTCCGTATCGAGTCCGGCGCTCTGACTTGTGCTAGGGGATATTCTTTAGGGTCTCGCTCAGAAAGGCTCGGAGCATTGATACGGATGGGAGAAAGCGTAGTGGTTGTCGTGTACGTGGTGGTTACTACGGTAGTTCTTGTTGCCGGTGCGAATGAAAACTGGCCTATGGTGGCGTGCGCGTTTCGCGACTTTGGCCGGTTGAGGGCACCGTGGCCCAGGTCGCTCGCGGACATGGTGAGCAGCGAGTGTGTTTGTGAGGTGTGGCGGCGAAGGGTCTATAGGCTGCCGTACGTGCGTATGTCGACCAGCGAGGGAGGTTGTGCGTGTACGTGCGTTCGTCCGTGTTGCTGTCGTGCGGGCGATGCGTCCCCTGGGGGTAAAGGTCGTGTCGACGCGGCCGTGAAGCTCGGGCGTGTGATGGAGAGGCAAGAACGCGCGGGGGAATCGTTCACTGTTGGTCCTCGGTCATGTCGCCAGCCTCGTGTCGCAGAACGTGGATGGCCGCGAAGAGGTGGCTAGTCGAGGGTGGGCCTCGGGCGGGTCGCCGCTGACGAGGGAGCAGCTGGAAAGGAGACAGCACTGTGCAGCAAATCGGTGACAGTTGCGTAGGTCCGGCACAGCAGACCAAACAAGATAGTTCTTTGAGTCGAAGAGGGGCACGAAAGTGGCACGAAAGTGGAGGGCTGGTAGGCGGTCAAGTGTTCGACACGCTGTAGTGGTGGGGAGCGGCGGGAGGGCTTGGCCACGGAGCGAGCATTCACGCTTAACCTGCCGCTGCCGCCTTCTTTGCCTCTGATTAGCGGAAGCAGCGGGATCCACATCGCAGCCGTGGATAATGTCCGCTCCAACGCGCAGCAATGAACAACAGTTCGTCACATGCTGCACAGAAGAAAGAGGGTTTCTTTGCAGTAACTCGACTGTCCAGCCTCGAGTGCTGCGCTTATACAGATGTCTGCCACCACTCAAGGACACTCTACGGCAGCGTCCTTGCAAACGACAAACCTCTGCGTGCACCGTGTCAGATTTTGTCACATTTGTGGCGAGCTCGAGCAAGCATGGCCCCTGGCGTGAAATTCTTTGTCTCCTCGCGCCGCCGACATGCAGTTGGTTCTGCGCTCCTTCTTCCAGCGTTGATTCGACCAGCTCATGCTTGGATTTATTGATCCAAACGTGAGATGTAAAGTGAATGTAGCATGTGCTTTCGTAATTTCGGTGATGCAGTGCCGTCTTTGTGTGTCTCAAAGCAATGCCTGTTCAATTAGTCACAACTACAATTACCCCATCCATATGCCGCTTTGATGCATTAATGAGATGCGAGACTTTACGAAGTAGCTGAGTAGAAGACTATTAAACAACATAATGCATACTGTTGGGTAGCAGATAATGAAGGATACTTTCAGCCTATCAGGGCATATCTTAATCTAATGAACAGCCTTTGGCTGACTGCCCGCGAACAGAAGGCACGTTGTTCTCCAGATCGTACCTCTCTAGCCACGCTACTCCTGCTGCATTGTTGGCCCTAGTCTTGGGCGCGTATTGCCTTGGTAGACACCAGCCTTGGAGTTGTGGCTAATGATTTCGAGGGTCCCACTCGCATATCAGATCCGGCCATCTCCATCGCTGAGCTGGATAATAGCTAAGTCCAGGCACAGTCAGCACACGTGGCTTTCGCAAGTTGTTTGGGTACGAGTCTGCTGCCTTTTGATCTTCTCGGTAATATGGTACTCTTGTGGCTAGCCACAAGGTATACGCCTTCCTCGGATCCTGCAGCAGCAGCAAGAAGATTGTGGTCGCCCAAAAGCAATTCCTGACGATCTCTCGAGATGATATGGAGATTGTTATATCGTCAGGACATCAAGGTGAACCTTGCGGGCATATAGATCTTGGAGGCAAACTACGTACCCTGCCTCGCAGCTTCACTCCAGCAGATCTTCGATCAAAACTTGTTCCCCTGAAAATCGGAACTTGTGATCCGGGGTGCAGAAGCAGTGACCATTTTCAGAGCGGGGCGTGATGATGCTTGGACCGAGTTTGCTAGTCGCTGACGTTGGGTCTCGTGGGACAATTGAAGTATTTGACCGACAGGGCCGTTGACGCTTTGACGCTCCGTTATCAACAGCGCTCTTATTGCGTGGACGGAAAATCAGTGAGTGCTACTGATTAGGGTTGATGAAAATCCCCGCTTTAAAGTTCTTACGGTCGGCGATATGAGCTAGTCGACTAGACGAACCGAGATTAGATGAAACACGATTCTGGGCGCAGCAGCCATCTCACTTTGGGAATTGGTGAAGATTAACAGAATGCCAGACATGGGTTTGCAGCACGCTCCAAGTGTTCAATGTGCTGGTCGACCCATTGAATATCGGCAGGTCGATGCGCTTGCATCCGACACGTCGATATACTTTCTGACATGGTCATTGCAGACTGTGTCTAGGGGCAAGCATCGTCCACCACCAATACAGTGCCATGTCCACTTGGGACAGCCAAGACGCGCATCATGTGCGCGACGCCGACGATGACAACTGCGCTGGCTGCCTGCCGGTGTGGCTGAGGACAGAAGAATATTCGTTGCAGTGTTTATGGGTGGGTCGTCGTTGTGTTATGTCGCGTTTGAAGGGTGTGAATCGTGGGGCTGACAGCCAGGGGGGCACCAGATGCAGAGTGATCTCAAGTTTGCACTTGGCGGCCGATTTCTAGCCAATTCACAGCGATGTTTGTTGGGTCACGTACATCATTTTTGGGTATTGCTTGCTGCAGCACCGGCTGCTTGCAATTGCGTCGCCGTTCCTGCGGAAGCCCTCCCGTGTGCCCAGTCCTCAGCGCAATTTGCTAGTCACCGTTATTATTGTTGTTGTTGTTGTTGTCGTCGTCGTCGTCGTCTTCTTCTTGTAGTCGTTGTGGTGTCAGGGTCGCTAGTGTTCAGGTCTCAGTCTGGCGGGCGCGCGTGCATGGGTGGCACGGCCGAGGGCTCCACTCGATGGCGCCGGGGTTAGTCGACGCTGGGCCAGTTTTTTCGACGGCCTCGAAGGCAGACGAACGAACCCTGGCGGATCGGGCGAGAGCCCGGTCGATGATGTGCCCGCCGTGTTCGCTCTCGCTGCTGTCTGCCCTTAAGTCTGGTGCACCGTCGCGCCCTGCACGCAAACTTTCTCCCAGCCCAGCTACTACGTGGTAATCTGTTGTGCTGCACGGCGATGGTAGCTTAGCTGCAGGTTCCCCTTGAGCTAAACCTCTGCTGGTCCTTTGGTGCAGGCGCCGGACGCAGCCCGTTCCCATCATACCACGCCTGGCACGCCCTCTGTACTGGCACCATCGCACAGCATCGCGCCCCCGACTCGCTCCTCGCACATGTTCCCGGCCAGCGTTGACCGCTGCCATTACTGCGCCCGTCGTTGCACTGCTGCCGCCATTCGACCTCAATGCAGCGCCGCCCAGCGAGTTGATAGCTCCACCGGTCCCGAGCATCCACGACTCAGTCTGCTCCGCTGCTGTCTCTGCTGAGTCGCGGGCCCGTCCAAAACCGACCGCGCCACCCTGACCACTTCTCGGACGAGCCTTTGCTTCTTTCACCATGGGGCGCACTCGTGGTCCCAAGTTCTCCTTTCCAATTCCCGGGCGCCGGTCGCATCAGGCAAAAGAGAGCGCAGCCAGCTCCAGTGCCCTCCAGCCGCCAGCTCAGCAATGGCCCTCGCACCTCGAAGAACCCACAAGTAAAGCACACCGCGTGCTGGGCACCTCTGACGCACCAATGTTCCGCACAAAGTCTCGCCAGACGTCCACAGCGCCTGGAAGTCCCGCATACATGGCCATTTCCGTCTCAAATGAATCAAACTACCGTGACGAATATGACGACAGGATGTCGGCAACTGCAACCGAGTATATCACACGGCCCGTCCTGTCGAAACGTCCGTCGTCAAACATCCTGGGAAGCAACACCAACAACGGTGATACATGGCGGGGCTCTGACAATAGCTCCGCCAGCTACCGCCTTCAGCCGCAAACCTCAAGCTCCACAATGCGTTCCCACTACGATGCCAAGAGCTCGCCGCTCTCCATCTCCCAGCAGACTTCCAACTCGGCAGTCCGCGACATGGCCTTGAGGCGAGGAAAGCCGCCAATCGTCACAGATGGCCATGCCCACACCTACAATGGTCACGAGGCTAGTCCAGTGTCGCCAATGTTCGAATCAGAGCGACGCAAGAGCAAGCCAGCAAGGTTGGACCTTTCAAAATTGTTTCCCAAGCCAAAAGCTGGAGACGGTCACAACTATTCACATGCACTCCTCTCTCCAACCAAGATGGTCAACTCACCAGCTGCTATGTCGATGAGCTCTGAGTATTTTGCACAGCCTATGACCAGGGAACCTACACCAGCACCAAAGGGACATGCAAAGCTGACCAAGCATGCGACTCGCCGACATGCCGAGCATGCGCCACCTATGCCCAGCTCTCCGAAGAGGATGTTCAAACGCGATGAATATGACAGCGCTAAAGTACACGTTCGTCGGCCCCCGAGAGGTGTACAACATTGGTTCGACGCACTCGACGAGGATAGTGACGAAGCGGTAGAGGGGTCAAGACCGCTAGTGCATGCTCCCCAAGCCCAGCGGCCGAACAACACCCCTAGGCTTCCTTTGCGCAAGACATCGCTCAACGGCATCTATTCAGATCCCGCTCCATCACACCCTCTACCACGAGCACAGAAATCTGTTCCGGTTCTCAGCAAAGACACATTCTCGCACGAGGATATGATCGACCTCAAGGGCCTCACCTCGCCGAGTGAATATTCATTGCAGACGCAGAACTCGACCAAGACGAAGGAGTCGACAATGTCAAAACACAATCTTCACGACTCCAGCTGCCTTTCCTTCTCATCGTCTGAGGATGAATACGACAATGACCGCCGTGCTCTTCGTAAATTCGCGGTCCGCAAAAGTATAAACATTGATGATGACTCAGGGGAGATAATCTTTGGGCAGGCCCAGGCTTTCGAGGTGCGATCCAATCGAACCTCGGAGCGCAAGATGAGCATGGTATCAACCTCGACAAATGCTGCTACGATAGACATCATGTATACTCCCGAGCCCTTTTCTCCACCGAACTTCTCGCGAGTCAGCACTTACAGTGGCAGTCGACGCTCCAGCCACTTGCGACAACCATCTGTCATACTTGAGGATGAGGACGATCGCCCCATGACAGCTGTACAGGCACCGCCTTCTTCTTACACACACAGCATACGCAGTACACGTACATCAGCCAGTGAACCTCAACCTAGATCGAAGCTTGGAGCAGAACGCAAGATGATGGCCGTCACTCCTGAAGAAGAGGCTCTTCTTGAATTGATGCGCAAGAAACGTGCCTCAATGGCAAAGCAGAGCTCAAACAGCATGGCTAAAGCCTATACCGAGCATGAGGACCAGCGTCAGAGGGCACTTGAAGCTCTGCAACAAACTGACCGAAGGTCAACGTTTTTAGGAGTCGAGGTACCAGTCACCAGCCCTGTACGAGTCGTTGAGATGAAGTCGAAACGGAAGTCGCTTGCGGCGTCCTCAACTTCGTCGGCGCACCTGACACCACCTCCTCGAGGGAGGTCGACAAAGACTGCTCATGACGCGAATATGATCAGCAGTCTCCGCGACAGCTCAGTCAGCGAGAATGAGGGCTTCAACTTTCCCATCCCTCGGGGCTCACTTCCACACCACATTCCTACGCCTGGCGCATTCTCTCCATTAGACCCTTTTCCTCCGGCGTCGCCTTCCCAGACGGCAAGCGTTACTTCTCCAACAACCATTGACCACGTCTCGCCCCTGCCATCACCCATCACCCCCGGGCCTCGTCTTGACGACACACACGATAACGTCAAGATCGCCAGTAGCGACACCAGTGCTGACGGCGAGGAAGTTGCCGTGCTTGAGACTGACCTACCTATTCACATCATCAAGGCTGCCAGATCTTTCGAGGCCATGGAGCCGAACCATCAACGCCGACGCACAGCATCATCTGGTGCAGACATGACCTTCCCGGTCCCTCCTTCTTATTCTGCAAAAGCCCTCACTGCAGTGTCCGAGGCAAGCATCTCGTCACGTGCACCCAGTATCGTTGAGCCCGCGATCCCTCTTCCAGCTGTGCCGGAGCGTGGCTCCAGGCACAAAAGTGCGATGTCTCATGCACGTCAGCAATGCAGCAGACAAAACAGTGTTGTGAGCAATGCCTCTTCGCATTCAAATGCATCGAGCGTGAACGCATCGAGTCTGTTAGCTGGACGCGAACGCTCCAGGCACGCAAGTCGCGGCAGCAGTGTGGCAAGCATGACCCGCAGCAAGGCTAGGAATAGCGTCAGCGATGACGTGCTTGCTGCTTGGGGCAGCCTTGGGGGCACTTACTGAGACATTACATCCTGGCTGTCAACGATCTAGATGCGCATATTCTCACGATTTCAGCAGTTACATTCACACACTTTTGGTTTTTCTTCGTTTAGCAGTACGATACCCATCGTTCTCCTGCTGCGTCTTGTATTATTTCACACTTCTTTCCCAGCCTGTCTAGAGGTCCTTCTGTAAGCCGCAGCGCGCGCAACGAGTCTCGTTCTGTCATCTCTTGTATCTAACAGCACGCACGTCATGTCATCTATGGTCTCAATGCGTCCGTCCTTCTCCGGCATGATCATCTCATCTACTACACTACCATAATCGTATTGTATAAAAACCGCATCCTGCCCGGCCCCAGCCCAGCCGTGGAACATTGACACCAGCCTCGCACCCACCTCACGTGTAGCTGTGCGATACCCATCTCCCGCTATGGCGCAACCCTCGTCCCATCGAAGCCGCTCTCGCGTGTTGACACCCGGTTGCCAGGGTTCAGCGAAAGCCGTGCAACATTGGCTCGCGTGTCAATTGAACGACCTGCATATGCACGGCCGCAATGTCCAGGCCCAGGGTCTTTAGCCTACCCACCTTTGTTGCATATGAGGCGAAGCGAAAGGAAGCGTCTGAGCGCGCGGCGTGGTCGTGCGCAACACCGTGCCAACACCCATCATCGTATCGCACCTCGGGTCCCCGAGTAAGGGGCTACGCACCGCGCTTTCCTGACCAGCGACGACGCCACGCTATCTTCAAGGCGCTTGGTCCACCTCTCGCTAGAATAGAATGGTCCCGGCGCTTCTGTTATTCTGGGATCAAAAAGATGCTACGAAGCGCAGATGTGATATTGTTTCGGACATTGCAAACGGCGCTGCTTCTGCTCTGGGGACAAAAGCGGGTTTTGAGACCGATGAGATGTAACGGATTACAGCATTCGCCCCGGACAGTCGGAGGCCGTGGGCTTTGTTCGCTATTTGAGCGGAAATTAAGATTATGGTTCTTGTTCGTGGACGAGATCTAAGTGGAGGTCGTGCAATGAGCTTGTAGATTGGTTCTATATCAGATAACAGCTGTACATACTATCGTGCGGTTGTAGTGACTGCTCATTCAGGTATCAACACCTCACTTGTTCTTTCCTTTTTTTTCAACAATCTGTACGCACAGCTCACCGTGCTCTACGAGCAATTGGCTTGAAGCAGTCACAACAAGTATATCGATTGATGCCCATGTCCAGTATCCCATCCACAATGTTTAGTGAAGTCCGCCATACCACTGTTCGAGACTTTCACCAAAAGTAGACCGCCTCGCTGTTATCCTCTCGACACCCATCATCCGTCCTCGCGTTGGAAAAAGCCGCCATCATGACCTTGCTTCCCGCTGCGCCGAACACGAGTAGCTGTGTCAGTCGCGCAGGGCAAGAGCACGGCTGAAGAAAGACCTACAAATGGTCGAAGATCAGTTTTCACCTCCACTCAGGCGACGGCTGCAGGGACAGCAATTGTATAACGAGGATTCAGTGTAGGCTCGTTTTGGCATGGGATGACTCGGTACGTAGAGGGTCTATATGGGGTATTTACTGCCCATGAGTCTCCTCCAGCCGCCGGTTATGGAGAGTGTGGTTGTGCCCAGGTGCGAGAGTCGGCCAGACGGACTACGGAGTAGAGTACTGTACTGATACTGCCAAGTTGCTCTTTCCATCTGTGCTTGGATTTGTTCAGTATACGATCTTAACCTTGACGTTTGGATGAACTGGTCGGAGATTGGTTTCGAATACCATCCACATGGCACGACTGAGCTCGAGAATGACTGGCTAAGAAGCGAGTTTGAACGGAACAAAAGCATTTTGATGGGATTTATGAATAGCGGAAAACAATGTGTGACACTGAACAATGTTGTGCAAACGCCAGCCAACACCATTTGCTTCCAACGCTTCAATCCAAAATGCCTGCAAAAGAGAGCAGACAAACAGAGGCTATCATACAACAGTACGTAATCAGAACCCAGTAACGAAGAAGTTCCAAAGGACGGAACGGCTCTGATGGCAGTAAGCCTACGTCTGTCCTATAACTGCAATGGCGATGCCGACGGCAGCATAGAGCCAGGAGCTGCCGAGGTCAAGCACAATAGATCCACTGGTGCGAAGCACACCACAGCATGAGTCGCGGTCGTATGATACGCCATTGGCTGTTGCCGCAACTTGAAAGACAGACCCATTAAAGTTGCCAAAGTTGTAGTAGTCAACGAGCAGCCAATTTGGTGGACGGTCCCACATGACTTCGCAGTCCTCGACATTCAATCCCAAGCTAGCGTTTCCGGATACAGCGTTGATCTGGTCAAGAAGGCCATATGCTGGCACGAGGATGTTAACCCCTCCTAGGGCAATTTCCACGTTGAGGTTATGATTCACCAAGTACATGCGGTTGCGTGAGACTTCTTCAGCCTGATTCGGTGGGCGTTGTTGGGTGCATGGAAAGGCCGGATCTACTGGAGAGAATGGTGTCTGCCATTGGTAATCAAACTCACTAAGGAGCCAGGGGACAGCGTCCTGATCGGCGTTGTAATCGATCATCGCAACTACACGCTCGTTTCTAAGAATCATCTCAGACAATGTAGGCCAATCATCAAGGTTAAGGCTCCTGGCTGGAGGAGTCCAGATGTAGTCCAAAATACCAGAGTTTTGGAAAGGCTCAATGTAGTCAGTGGCAGCATTGAAGTGATCTTGGCCATTGTTGTTGCCCATCATGATTGCGATGACTTCGTATGGATTGTTGTCAAGCCATCCCTTCACGGTCGTGAGATAGTCCTCGAGTGTTCCGGCATCGAGGAGATCACACGAGGTATGACACAAACGAATCGGACTCGAAGCGTTCGGTTTCTGTGTTTCGAACTGTACTGACCAGCAAATCAGCCATGCATAATAGTGTAACCTGCTTTGAAAACATACATCCTCGAATTCCGTCGGTGAGCTGGGTTTCTACACCAAGCACCTGGTTGCTGGCAGCGTTACGCGGCCTCACAAACGGACTGTTGTGAGCCACAACCATGGAGACGTTCGAGAACCGCCTGCTGCAGAACTCTGGATGTCCATTACAAGGTGTAGTGTTTTGAGTAGGGCGAGGGCGAGCTGCAGTGGTTGTTGTCGAGCTGGCATTACTGGATACAGTGGAAGCGACGCCTGTTATGCCAATGAATTCCACTGTAGTGGAAGACCGAAATGCCGTTGTACTGGCATTCTGAGATACTGATATAGACGCAAAGGATGACGATAAGGAAGAAGTTTCGGGGGTGATTTCGGTCACGAGGCTGCTAGGTACTGGCGTAAGGGAGAGCGACGAGAGGATCGAAGAGAGCTGTGCGGATACACATGGCGACAAAGCGGTCCAAAACAGCAGAGGTGTCGTAGGGCGAATCATGAGGGCTGTTGTTGTTACCGAAAGAATGACAAGCTGACTCTGTCGCTGAGCGCTCAAGCAATGGCGACGCTTGGTCGATGCTCAGCTTGAGTAATTTGACGATAGAGACTTGAGCTCGCAACTCTTCTCCCATTTCTAGCGTTAATTGATGGCAGGCGCGATGACGGCATGCTGGGCAACGCGTATTGGCGTCGGACCCCGGATCGCTGGGGAAGCGCTACTGGATGTTGGCGTGAAAACTTCATTGTCCATAGCATTGCCGTCGTTCTGGAACCTCTCAAGTGTGCAATAGGCTTGCAGATGACGGCCTAAGATACTACCCAAGACCAGTGAGTTGCAAAGCCGTTCCAATCAGATGCCGCCTCTAGCATCCGCCTCGGCTGCTGAACCGAGCTGCTATGATGCAACACGCCAACGCCTTGCGCCGCCATCTTAGGGCAACGCGGATGTTTAAATTTTCAGGATGCAAGAAAGAATGCAATTTCGCAACCTCGTTCGAGCCGAGATCGTGTGCGCAGGATGCAAAAGATTCGTATTATGGATGGTCCGCCTAGTGACTTCCAAGCCCAAAGCACATCAGTGGGGCCATGGACCGAGCCGTACACTTCGCGGCAGCGAGTCATGCACGGCCTTGTTCAGTATCTCACAATCTCTCCCAAAGTAGTTGTTATATGCAGCAACCTCAAAACACCCCTACCGTCACTCGCCCTGAGGAAGGCTTTTGACCATCTTCTTTACCCCCCTCTCAGCGTAACAAAGACTCTTCTTTAGCTCATAGTTAAGCTCCATCGTCTCTACTGCATTCATCTCCTCAATTTCCTCACTGTCATTCTTCACATCGCTGACCTCGACGTCCCCGCCTAACACTTTCTTCACATGTTTTACTGCAGTCTCGGCCCCAATCCTAAGCAGCCTCGCTGTCTTTTCGACGTCTTTGGCCCAAGCCTCAGCGGTGCCCTCAGGCTCTTCATCTCGCAAGTTTGCAATCACCGTGTCCAGTCTGTTGTACTCGCCAACTAGGTGCTCTGATGCGGTAAGAACGTGAGTGGCAGATCTGAAAATAGCGTTGCGAGCAATGTTCGTATCGTCTAGGGTAGAAGGTGCGCCTTGGGTGGGACGGTTCGGAGTCTGGAGGCCAGCGAGGACGGCTTTTGTAAACTCGTTGCGTCGGCGCATCGTTCCTTTCTCACTACACGGCTTAGTTCGTAGATCTTGAGTGGATTCGTGGCATAATATGAAGACATACGCCTGACGCGTACGCTGTGCGAGCAATGTCTCCAGCCCTTGTCGATCGCCTGCCACTCTTGCGTCGAAACTCTGCAGATCTTTTCGGTTCGCCTTTGGCGTCTGCAGAATTGAGTTCAGCGCAGCAATTCGTCTTATGCAACTGATCAGCAAGAGGTCTCAGTAATGGGCAGATCAGTCTTACCGGATATCATCGAACTCCACTTCAGAGACGTCGCTCTGGCTGCGGGTAGGCTGCAGTGCGGTAGTTGCGCTCTGGCGCGCCATCCTCGAGGTGATTGCAAGTGTGTTGGTCTGGATTTCTGGCGGTTATGCGGCGATGTGGGGGTGCAGTGGTGATGTGAGTATGGGACGGTCTAACCTGTCAATCAAGAAACAGGAAGGCGCAAACTGACATTCGATCATGTGTGCCGGGAACAAAATCCAGGACGAACAAATCTCCCCAGTATTGCCCACATGGTTGTTGCAAGAAGAACCGTGTCTTGTCATTTTGACTAAACTAATATCCTTGATGAAGTATAAATGAGTATTGAACCACCTGCCATCCCTCATCATCTCTCATTCATGAAGGGAAGTGTATTCATCGCCCTGGAAAAAGAATGGAAGGAGATCTCGAGCAAATTAAAGCAAAATAAGTGTGATGTGCAGCCATATAGCATCCATCCGTGTGTCTTTTTCATTTAAAAAGAATGCTGCAAACTCGTGATTGCCATTATGGCTTCCGAATCTGACTACCGCCTGCTGCCAAACACGATTGAACAAACTGTAAGGAAATAATAAGCCGTGCATTTTAAGCAATCTGTAGATTCGCGTGGACTCATGCGCTCGTGGAGGCCGTGGTGTCGTGATCTATGAAAAGAGCTGCATTGCTGGAATAGCGAACGAGTGTTTGAAAGGGATCGTTGTCAGTCCGAAAGCCATAGAGGCGAAATAAGATCTACTTGCTGGCAAGTGACAGGTTCTGCATGCCTGTGAGAGTAGACTCGCTATTATTTTGGGCTGCGCTTGGCTGCGCAGAGGAGCCACCAGACTTAATGTTGCTCGCACCCGGACTGGCTTGCTGGCCATAAGTGGAACCACCTGTAGGTGTGTAAGAGCTAGCACCTGGATAGCCGCGGTTGTACTGAGCACCATAACCAGATCCGGGTGGATAGTAAGCACCATAATTCATGGGGCTACCGCTGGCAGTCACATTTGGAAAGCCTCCAGCAAAAGCGTTATAGCCACCATACAGCTGCTGTGAGTACTGCTGGCCTTGTGCCCAAGGAGGCATACCGTAGGCGGCTTGAGGAGCATAGGCTGGGAGCTGATGAGAGAAAGCGTAGTGGCCGTCGTCGTAGTTGGTCTGGGGAGCGTTGGTGCGCTTGCGGCCTGAGAGAAATTAGCTGTCAACATCCGCGTTTGCTCATGACGTGGCTTACCATAGTGCTCATTCGAGCGATGGTTATTGTTGCCGAAGCCAGGCCCAACAGGCAAGGGAGAGTTAGCACTGCCTGGGTTCATAATTGCGCCTGGACCTATAGCGGAGGGCGGTGGGATCTGCATCAAACCAGCTGGGTTTACGACCGATGCTGGGTTGACAGCTGACATCCAGATGCGGACCTTGTACTGTTTGAAAAGGTCCGTGACGAGGTCATTGAAGTTGACGTAGGACTCAGCGTAGTAGAAATAGGTCAGCTTGTGGTAATCGCTATAGATGTTAGTCGCATTGAATGAAAATAGGCAGTATCACTTACGCTTGATATTCAGCATCCAGAACTTCCATGGGCAGCTTGTGGTCAGCAGCTTTCTGAGCTCCAAGGCGCTTAGCTTTCGCCTCCGAGCCCTCCTTGTCGCGCAAAGCGAAGATTTCATGCTGCTGAGCAAGACGTTTGATCATCTTGGGCTTGGCATCTTGATCTTGATTACCGATCATTCCGCTCAACTGGGGCTGATTCGGGTTGTTAGAAAGGCCGTTTGCGCGAGCAAGAGCACCAAGCATGCCAGAGTCATTCTGAGTGCCTGCAAGTGAGTACTGGGAAAACATGACGAGCCAGCGGAAGTGCTCCTCATTTGCCTCGGCTTTGAACTTCTTAGCGTCCTCGAAGCTTACGTCTGCGTGTGCCACCTGACCAAGATCGCAACCACGGTCACCTTCGACCATGACCAGGTCACCTCGGCGGATCTCCAAACCAGTATTATCGTAGAGGTAGTAGATGTCGGCTCGCGAACACTTGAAGGTCACCACAAACAAGCGTCGTCCGGGACGACCCAAGACAGGTGGTACGGCATAAGGGTTGACTGTGTTCATGGTCGTGTTGGGAACGACAGGATCGGGGTGAGCGGCAGAGATTGCAGAAGCATTGATCGCACGAGACGCGGGGCCGTAGCCTGCAAAGTACGCAGCAGCATCAAATTGGTCCTGTTCTTCAGGCGAGTGAGATGCCTGACGGGGAGACATAAGGCTCTCATCTTCTTCTTGGGTGTTGCTCAAAGTGGTCGAGAGAGGCATACTCTGGTTGAAGCCACCGTAGTGAGCGAAGGAGTGCCTGCGGCCCATAGTGTCCATGCCAAGGTTGTGAATGTTGCCAGTAGCCCACTGCTGCTTCGAAGGACTGTCCATGATCTCCTGCTCAGGCTCTCGGCTGAGTACGGAGACGTGCTCGCTGAAGCGCCGAGTCAATGATGATGGGGGTAACGCATGAGTGGCAACGTCGTTATCTTCGTGCTCTTCGATCGCGTAGTCTGCCGTGTTACCAAAGGACATGCCTCGAAGGCCGGCAGTTGTTTTGCGACGCTGGGGTGGCGGCGGGTGCTGGTGGACTGGAGAGCTTGTCGACGTGGCACGGTTACGGGCACGTGCGCTTTCCATGGCTGCCTGCTTGAGAAGAGCTTGCTTTTGCTCGCGTTCCCAATAGCCTTGTGGGAGGCGCACGCCGTGTTCAGAGCTATGTTGTGAATCGGCTTCGTCAATGTCGTCTTCACGAAGTTGTGACAAACCAACACCAGAGTCACCGAGCAGACTAGGCTTGGAGGGGCGGTGACGCACGCCAGCAGTTGAACGCACGCGCGCCGAAAACTGTCCAACAGGGCTGTTCTCGAGATCACCTTGTCCTATGCTGTAAGACTGCGAGCGTACAGCCTTGCGAATGGGATTTTGCTGACTGAGCAGAAAGCCAATGCCCTCTTCGCTCTCAGGTGCCGCTGGCGATGGCAACGATTTCTCGCTCGGAAAATGAGCAGACGTGGGCGACGGTACTACCTCCTTGAGGCGACTGTTTGCCTGATTGCTGCTGAAGCTGGAGGTATTCCAGGGAAATGCGGAGGTACCAGGGCGAGACTGACTTGGCAGCTCGAGTGACGGAGTGGTGGGTTGAGAGCCGGCGAACGAAACAGAAGGTAGCGAGAACTTGCGGTTTGGCTGTATGTCTTGCAGCCAACCCGATGAGGGCCGACGCCCACCTGGGTAACCCCCGGTTGGACGAACAACAGTTGGCACGTGCTCACGGTCGTCATCACTAGACGCCAGAGCATCGCTGTCTGGAGTCGGCCTACGCAGCTGTAACTTGGACTTGTCAAGAGCAGTGCCTCCAACTGAGAGGTTGCCTTTGTAAGTGGAAGAGGCCATATTGATCGTTTCTCGAATCTAAGTTTTCGTCAGTATCAATCTCTGAAGCTTGCAGAGAGGTCGAGCCAACCTTACTTTACAGAGCAAATAGCTACTTCAGTCTCGACCGGTGTACCCTTTCGTGGATGTAGCGAGGAGGGAGTTGCACAGATAGACCTGGAGTGCTGGTTTCTAAAGGAGCTCAAGGAGCGACTCGTCAGTATGATGAATGACAGACGTGTAGATGGTCCTGAGGAAGTCAAGCAGTGACTGAGGATGTAAAAATCAAGCTTCCACGAGATCTAATCGAGTGCTTGTAGACGCTTCATAGCTTGAGCAGCCACACAGAAGAGGGCATTATGCTGCTCGCGTTGAGGGGACAGAAGTGTAAGTTGCAAAGTGACGAGAAGAACCAGGAGCTCTGACCGAATACTTACAGAGGATTAAAGAGGCGGTGCTGGTTTGTTGGCTTCGGGAGAGGAGTCGAAGAAGAGAGATGGCGGAAGGGCGTGAAGGGCGAAGAGGGCGAGGCAGGGGAAACCTGCGCTGAACCGTGGTCCTGGAGAGCGATGCTGGCACTGACGTGGTTCCGTATGCTTCGTCGCTAATACGGAGGCAGGAGCGGTTGGCGCTGGAAGAGAAAGGGGTTATTACTGTCGTTCAGGAAAGTCTTAGCAAAGTACACGCGAAATCGTTGGACGAACACAGAGGAGAACAGATGATGGTGCTCGTGTCAACATGATCCGGCGCTGCGTAAAGCTGCCGGTTCCTCCTTTTTCGTGTGATCGGCCAAGCCTGCTCTCACATTTGACCCTGTCGTCTGTCGATTTCGCAGGCCAAGCACGGCCCTCACAACACCATACCCAAACATACAGCGGGTGCCGGAACTACAGCTTGGAGCCTGGGAGACCTTACATCTCTGATCCTGACAAACACCAAGCTGCTTGACAATCGGCAACGCACAATTTTGCACAGCGAAGGTTTGCGCAGCGCGGCCTCTGTACACCCTTGCTCCACTCCCAAACCCGCCTTCCAGGCCGCAACGGGCCTGGAGAGGAGGGCTGTGGCGGTCGGAGACGAGGGGTATTGGGATTCCACGAATGCAGATGAGAGTGAGTTTGCTTACCTAGACAATAGAGAAGAAGCGTCTACCAGAATCACGCAACGGCGGGGTATCGATGTAATACACGGTCTATCAAATGGCGCGGGAGTATATTCTGCGCGCATGTCAGTAGTCGGTCAGAAGCTACCGCAGCATATACATGACGAGGCTGCAAGGTGAGGCTGCAATCGAGGACCAGGCCATGGCATGAGCGAGCAGCTGGAACAAACAGGTGTGTGGCTTACCAGACAATCTATACCACGAAGGCAGCTAACCTCTAAGCAATCAGACCGGTCTGAAAGGTACCTAAGTTCCAGTAAGCTACGGTCGATGCGTTGTGGCAAGGTGCCAGACTCCGGGCGGCGACAACATACCTCAAAAACGTACACGAACGAGCGCCGAACCCTTGCCCAATCTATCCCTACTTTTCTTGGTGGAGAACCGTGGATGACGGAACGAAGCTCTATGGCATCAGCCGCTGCATATGATTATACAAGCCTGCGATCGGCGAGGAAGCTTCGCAGCTGAAGAATGTGGGGAAGCGCCACGTTCTAACCCAAGGCTGCCCAGTCTGTCGCGGACCAGTGGTTGAAGGAAGAACACGCGACCACTAGAGCGGGCACATCATCGCCCTGTGCCTCGCGCGAAAGAGGAAGATAATATAAACCGCGAGATTCGATGTGCACAGTGGCCAGACTGGCGACAGGAGGTCCCTTCTTGGCACTGGTTCGAAACGGTTGAGATCGGAGCTGCAGCAGACACCCTGACGTTCCCTGAGCTTTGGCGGATCAGGAGACAGGTCGACAGCGGCCGCGATGCGATCAGCGTGTGGCGATTCCGGGACAGGCGAGAAGAGGGGTCCAGGTCGACGAGAAGATATCTTTGGGGCGAGACACCTGTTACAAAGGAGCGGGCAGAAGTCAGAAACACGCAGACATTCAACGCCTTTGAGGCTTCTGCAAGCTCACACGGCTGGTTCAAGGATCAGGGGCTCTAGGTGGCAGATGCGCGACGAAATGCGGAGACGGCCAGACCGACTGAGGTTAGCCCTGTGTCTTTCAGGCGAACACCTGCAAATTGCTGCGCTGTTGGGGGTAGCGAAGCCGCGGAACAGGGAACTGCCATCGAATCATCGGTCCCTTGTCACACGTCCCGCAGCACCCCTCAAGACCTCGTCCCTCTCTCCTCCATCAAAAGGTCATCAATTCCGTCCTGTCGGTTGGCACGACGAGGGTGAGATTTGTCGCATGTATGGGGACCTTTCGCGCGACCCCTCCCTCATCTCACCCAAGCCCCGGTGGCTCCAGTGAATAACATTCGTCCTCTTCGAAGGCTTTCCATCGCTGCACGCCGTTCTCCTTCGCTTCAAGCGCCATCGTTCACGACCCCCGCACAGTCTATGCGGTAACAGTGGAGTTCCAAACAGGAAGCCCGCCAACTCTGGAACGGAAGGAACAACGTCACGCGCCATGCGCTCGACCTAGTACGGACACCAGGGACCTTAACCCTCCATGCTGTTCAATGCTGCTCTTCGTTCGCATAGCTCCGCCAAAACAGGTTCAGGTAACTTGTGACAAGCTTAGATGCAGTTGTCTCATTCGTCGGTGCTTCCTCGTGTGACCAGACAATATCAGGACCTGTTCCTGAGGCTAACACCCGGCGATGATACACATCACGGCGCCTAAAGATGGTTCGCGAGCTGCTCGACTTCTGCGATCACTTGAGTATCACGAAGTTCCCTCGCGTTGGCGTCGAGCACATAAGCACAGCATGTGCGTGTTCAATGTTCATTGAACGTAATATACTTCTTACTTTTACCAATTGAAACAGCAAATCATCTGCTCATTGGAATGTCGTCAACCCCGCATTTCCCAGGGACGCGTCGATTTTAATATCCACACCCAAGCTTTTTGGGCAGCTCCAGTGAGCAATGTGCCCGCTCGGGTGGCTGACGCCTAGCCCATGTGTCGCCATGGCCCGTGTCGGTCGACCTACATACGAATTGCCTCGCTCGTTATTGTTTCGGATATGGGCTGAAGAGGAGGAATGGCAGCATGTTGGTGCGAGAGCGCCTCTGACAGGTGAAGATAATTGTATACTCAGCAAACCCTCGCATACGGGTTGACTGTTCATACTAGCTCTTGATTTGCTAAGACCATAGAGACTCCAGTGATTGGAAGCCACACGTCGCAAAGAGGCATCGACACGAGGTCTTGTTGCGGTTCGGAACGCATTCTGTATTCAGATGCAGCAGCATTGATGCTGTAGCTGTCAAACTGCAGGTGTCCGTATGTGTCGTCATTGCCCATTGATCGTTGTGTGGGACAGACTTGCGCTGGCTCATGCTCAACAATATTGGCCAACAGCACGTGATCGTCGAACAGATGCTCAGGGACGCCTTCCCAGTCTCCGTGTTGGGGCGCTTCGATTGAAAGATGGCACATTTGGGGCCTTGTAAAATTTCGAGCGAGGAAAGGATCAATGGTGTACCTAGCGGCGCCAAATGCACTGTCGAGTGTTAACCTGAGAAGAGGAGCGCTCTTCTCGTTGATATCGATATGTGACAGTCCATGGCTACGGGTCTCGAGATCTCGAGACAAGGCAGTCCAGAGGGTCATTCGTGGGACGGGAGGCGGGGTTCCGCACGAAAAGCCTTGAGTTGCCAGAGGCGGTCATCAACACCAGTTTGCCTCGAGCTACGACTGGCAGTGCTTCAAGGCAAGAGTTGACGGTGCTTGGGCGGTGTCGACTGTGAAGCATGGCCAGAAGTGGGTGGAGGTGGAGGCCCAGAAGGCAAGGGGCAAAGGCATTTCGAGCTTGAGCAAGAACACCTTCGTGCCATTCCCAGCACGCAAGAAAATCACCCCACGGAAGACGCGAAAACATCACACGTCGCATGAAACCAAGGGAGCGAAGCCCTTTGCGAAGCTGGGACCTATTTTCATCTTGGATTTTGATGCCGCTGCTCAGATCACAGCTTTCGTGGAGCTCGAGACGGTATCCCCTACTGCAACCTTCAAACACCCGGCTGCCGAGTCACGGCCCCTACTATTTGCAAGATCATGCCTCACTGCCCCACTGCCTCCTGTTGCTGGTCTGCGAGGGGGCTCGCACTGCGTGCGCTTCGCCTGTCTGCCGGGATCGTCTCGCTTCAGACGCCGCCACAACTGACAGGCTCAATCGCGAATTTCACATTGGACGCTCACCACTACTCCGCTTATACCGACCCGCCCACCCTCCACTGCACCCACGCCTTTTGCAGACGGTCACATGCAGACGCCTCTCTGACGCCCCTCTGCAGCCCTACATCTACTCTACCGTCCATGCGCCCCCAGAACGCGACACATCGAGAACCTGCGACACCACGAGCAGCACCGCAATGGTTCCGGCAAATCTACTCCTTTGTAAATTCCTACATTCCGTGACACACCTCCTCTACAACAGGCCAGAGTGGCGAGCATCGAGCGAAGGCTTTATGGCTCCTTGTGGACAACAACGCATGCACAGCACGTGTACAGAACCAGGACTGCAAAAATCTAGTATACTCGTGTCGTCTACCAGAATACCGTATGTGCTTAGTACAACACTATAGTAATATGTGTAAGCTCCGTCCCTCTCCACGCTACTACACGGTTGATACACACGCAATGAATTGCAGCATACAATAGTCGTCAGTTGCAGCGCTCCGAACTCACCATAGAGTCGCCCAGTAGACAGCACTCACTCAATTAGTGACACCATCGTCGAAGAAACGAGGTGTTTTTCTGCCATCGATCTTGACCATGCACTGGGCACATACGCGGCTCGCTTTTCAAGGGTTGGCGAAAAGCCTAGAATATTCCATGTACGACTCCCAGATACACTTCCAAGGCCTTCACATTGGTATGGGAGTGTATCCGTGTGCTGCTTTACAGCTATCACAACGTCGGAGATTGAACTGTGACGCGACCCTCTTGTCTTGACAAAGATGGGTTGCTCACACCCGCCTTCAAAAGTCGCTTAGACCGAGACTCATGTCTTCGCAATACAGATACGGGCTGGACATTACTTAGTCAATCAGAGCAAGGGTTTCGCATCTCTGTCGCGCATGCAAGGTAAAGTAGGCGGGCGTGTGAGAAGCTCACCGTGCGAGAGAACGCCACGACAGCCTAGCGCTTGAAGCTAGTAGCCCTGATGCTGTTCACGATCAGAATCGCTGTGGATGCACAATCCTTCAGCCTTACGCAGCACCGTGCCCGACCCTACATCTTTCCAAGGACAACTACCCAGGGCCAATACAATGCTGATCCGGAAGCAACCGTTTCGATGACTCCAGTACTTTAATGTCGGCTTCTGAAAAGCCACAATCTGGTCTACGTCGCTGACGTTCTGGAATATCGAAAATTGTCATGCAACGGTAAGACAGTGCATCTGACGTAGGCGCTTGCAGTAGCCTGAGCGGAGGGAAAATAGTTGGTGTTGTTATGTGGACAAAGGTCTTGGTCTCAAGCGGCCGCAGGGCTGCTAATGCGTCGATCCCTGCATGGGTTAGCATGTTCACGGTCGCTGAGCATCAACACAACCACGCGCTGGCTACAGAGTCATCAGCCACCGATATTCGACAATTGTGAGGCGTCGAAGCGAGAGAATGCTTCTGAAACTCATGCACGACAGCCACTGCATGCTTTGTGCAGATCATTGGGTTCCATCTGCTGGTCGCGGTACTCGATGATCGCCACAAGCGCCTGTAACCCCGGGAGCATCGGCGCTGTGACGTACATCAGCCAGTCGTTCGCTCGATGACGAAGGAAGCCGCAACACCCGCTAGTGTTTATATGTGCAGTGCAGCTGCCCCAATTGATCACCTAACACCAACCTCTCCCATTTCCACAAAGCCCCATACTCCGCAACCATCCCAAAGATTTCCGAACCTTTGGTCACTGCACAACACAGCCTTATATTCCCAGCAACATAACACGATTCAATATGGTGTCACGAGTTTTGGGCATGGGCCTTCGTGCCTTCCAGGTACGCGCACCGTCGAATCTTGAGAGCCGCAGCTTGCTAATGACCTTATAGCTCTTCTGCGCGGTCATTGTCACAGCGATGGCCGGAAACAACATCGCACGCGCCACCAACGGTACACACTCGATCATCAACTATACGCTGTTCGTGGGTGTATGGTGGCTGTTCACTCTGCTGTACTTCCTTCCTACCATGTTCATCGACAAGTTTGCCATTCCTATCGTTGACATGGTACTGGACGGGTTGAGCGTGCTTTTCGGCTTCTGTGCTGCCGTTGCGCTACCCGCCTACCTCGGCGCTCATAGCTGCTCGAACAGGGTTCGTAGTCCTATTTCGCACCAAAGTACGACACATCTAACAGATTTGCAGAGTTACACCATCAGCAACGGTGTTACGAACAGCTCGCCGGGCCTTGAGCAGAATTGCCGCCAGGCTCAGACCGCAACTGCCTTCCTATGGTTCGGTTGGGCTGCATTCGTCGGTACACTCATCTTCTCTGCCATGGCTGGGAAGGGCGGTGCCGTTCGTGGCGGCATCCGCCGTGGCGGTCCCTCCATGAGCCAGGTCTAGGAGGCCAACACCTGCAATATTTACTCGGACTCCTCGTGGAATACGCGCACAGACTGCGATGGTGTTTAGCATCGGCCGGATCAACGCGGAACGTACACGACACCAAGAGAAGGGTCAACCATGCTTCATGCTTTGTATATGTACTATATTGATGACGGACATAATATCGCATCGCGCAAGACGCAGATGCAGACGGTTGGGTTGGGAATACCCGGAAACATGGGATACGATTATGGCGTTCTTTAACTTCAGCGAACTTTATAATACCACGATTAGCACACATTGCTTTGATAATCAGCTTTTTACTGCTTTTCGTCCTGTCCATGATGCGTGAACTATTCCTCTGAGCAGCGATATTGACGGGCAGCGCCCTACATACCCCATAATGCGTGTTTGCACGTGCAGCACCATCTTGCAATTACGAGGAATGTGGACGTTCTAATTGTGGCGTATGGTTTATGCTGTGACTGTTGTGGCTGTCGTAGCTTGGCGGCGCTCGAGCCACTGTTTGGATGCTGGACGTAAACAACAAACCATCACACCCGCACTACTACGATCCCCGGCCGACGCGCGCAAAGCTCCTGGTGTAGCTATTCTTCACTAACACAGCACCGAATCGACATGAGTAGCTAGCCCACTCCCGCTGCTGTCCCCTTGTCGTCCTTTTGCTTGTCGCGACGCGTGTTTCTCACCTTCCACCTCCCGACATCGTTCCCGCAACACACACAACTCGTAGACTCGAGATGACGGCCGCTCGAAGCAAAGTACCTGCCATTGGATCGGCGCAATGGATCCTCGAGGAACGACATCAGTCAAACGATCTCGTCTCACAGGAACTAGAGGATTTTGGCTTCTCTGTGCGAAACGAGCTGGAATGGCTCAACGAACACATGACGGATATCTTCGCCGAGGATGGGCAGTACGTCGCGCGTTACACCATCGATTGCGGTCATCGTTGACATTGTGATAGACACAACCTGGATGTCTTCAAGACACCTGGGAAGTTACGCGGGAAGACGCCTCACACGACTCGCAAGAGGACAGTTGCGGAGCCTCGACAGGTATGCGTTACCGCCTCGAACCAAACACATTGCATTAAAACTCAGCAGCCTCTCGCAAACCTCTTCGCAGAAGACATCCAACAGCGCACAACGCCGGCCGAGCAAAGCTTACGAGAGATCGTCCAAAGAAGCACAGCCAAATCAAAATTCCACATTGCCGAGGATAAGGATAACGAAGCACCCGTCCAGTCGCCGAAGCCACCAACTCCTGTCGCGCGCCAGTTGTTCTCCAAAGCACCTAGCAATGACCGAGAGCACCCCGTCGACAGCTTCGACCATGAGTACTCCGATGATCGCTCACCGCCACAGCCTGATCCTGCGCAATGGGCGTCTTTTGAGACACAAGACACAGCTTTTAGCTCACAAGTTGATAATATCTTCTCCCCGCCACGCACACAAACGACACAGGCCACACAGTCCTTCAGACATTCAATACACGATCTGGAAGGCGAAGATATTGAGGGAAAGGACGCGCCAGACGATTCGTTTGTCTCGGCAATGGACGCATTTGGAAGCAAGACCGCATCGACTGAGAGCTTGCGCCAACAAGCACAGCTCAACGACGCGCTTCTCGATGAGGATTTCGAAGAGGATCTGCGAACAGAAAGCCGCGGTACCGTTGTACATCACGACATTGATGCTACAGACGAAAACGAAGAAGATGACGATGAGATACAAAATTTCTCCTATTTTCCGAAGCCTCCCCGCGTCGCATCCGACTCCTACAGCATTGACGCTGAGACACACGAAGCCCTAGATACCGCCAACGCTCACCCTGAGCCCACAATGCCTCTTGAGCCTACAAAGATCGAATATTCCCAGTCACCAGCCGGTCCTCCACCAGCTTCATTCGAGCATGCCGCACACGATGACACAATGGTTCATCACGATGTTGATGATGATGAGATGGAGGTTGATGAGGAGCCTACGCCATCGGAGCACTCAAGTCCTGTGAAACCGCTAGTTAGGAAGAGTAGTCTTACATTCGCTTGCTTGCCGGCACGAGAGCCAATTCTTCCCAAGAAGAGCATGGGACGAACGAGTCAGATTAGGCAGACCGGAGGTAAGAGTCTTGGGGCATCCCAGATTGTGCAGTCTTTGGAATCGCAGCATGACGGGAACATGGAGATGGACGATGAGCGACCTGCCTTGCAGCGCGAGGAATCAGAAACGACCAAGACACACAACAAAACCTCAACACAGCGTTTGTTCGAGCGTTTCCAGATGCTCGAACAGCACGCGCCACCGAAACGAATCAGCCAAAACATACTATCGCAATCCTCTCGGCCTTCAGTCTACCCAGCTGCAGCCTCGCAGCCAAGGGAGCAAGTGCCTGCTGCGCAAACATCGCAGTCGCAGCCAGCATACCCCACTCTTCCAGCAGAGCTCGAACATGAAGAAGCAGAGGAAGAGGAAGATGATGATTCATGGATTGCTGCACCAACGAAAACAGCCGCTCCTGCAGCCAACCCTGCCAGGCCTCCGATCAATAAGAGCTACACTGTAACAGCCTACTCATCACCGCGCAAAATGAAGCCATCACCCATCAAGTTGGTTTCAGCATCCAACCCTGATCTCTCGGCAGCTGCGGACTCAACCACCCCGGTTGGCTCCCCAGCTGGTAAGAAATATATGGATGCCCCTCTCAGTGCGTCAAAGGCTAAATTCTATTCAGCTCTTCGCGCGGCGAAGGATAAGCTCATCGGTTCTACAACTACCAGTGCGCAAGCTAGGCTGGACGGTCTGTCTTCCAGCCCTAAAAGACCAGAGTTGCAGGCTGTTTTGTCATCGGACGACCTGCCAAGCAGCCCGAAGCGAGCAGAAAGACCAATCTCCATCTTCTCTCACATGCGGTCACCCTCAAAAGATTCCGTCAAGTCTGCCAAGTCCACGAAATCTGCGAAGTCCATGAAATCAGACAAGTCAGCTGAGGCGCCAGGAAGCCCGGTCAAGGAACGTAAAACCCGTAGTTCGACTGAGCGTGAGAAGGCCAAAGAACGAGAGGCGCGTGAGAAGGAAATGCTGCAGAAGCAGAAGAGTGAAGACAAGCTTAGAGAAATGCGTGAAAAGGAGCAGTTTAAGGCTGCGGCCTACCACAAGAAGACAGCATCGGCGACGGTTACGAAGACGCCGTCGCAAATGTCATCCCAGACCAGCCTCCAGCCAGCCTCGTCAATCAACGCAGCATCCAAGCCCGCGCCTCGACCTGAGCCTGTGCGACTAAACTCGGCCCCTAAGGATCAAGGCGCCGACTCCGCTGATGAAATGCCACCTCCACCTCCCCCGAAGAGCCTGCTTCCTACCTTCCCAGCCACAAAGGTTCGACCGCCTAAAAAGCTCGTCAAGCCAAATAGCAAAGAGACGCTTCCCAAACCGCAGGAGCCGCAGAAGATCTTCATCAAGAATCAATACACGCGAGCCCCACCACCAGCTGCCCGTCCGGCGCCTGTCAGCACGAAACCAACTGGCTCATCAACCCTTGGCAAGTCCACATCAACAAAACCTACGGCAGCTACGCTTTCGAGACCTGGCACAGCGATGGCCAATAAGGTTGCACCATCAGCAAAGTCTGCGCCAAACACGCTGAAGGCTCCCCCCGCTTCTAAAACTGCGCGGCCACAACCACAACCTACTCCAAGCTTCGAAAGGCCGAAGGCCCAGGCGCCACAATCGCGTGCAGATCTCCCAACTGCTCGAGCTCCTACGACTCTGAGAACTGTTCAGGATGCGAACTCGATTCGGGTGCCTCCGGTCAACACGGCCAAGCCTCCAAAGAGAGCTCTTGACAACGATACCGAAACGATTCAGCGCCCACCCAAACGGCCGTCTCAGCTGAAGCAGAACCCAATTACTCCTGGTCATCCATCACAGTACGCTAAGGGCAAGATCCCTGGTCTCGATTCTGCAAAGGCATCGCACTCTAATCCCATTCAACCATCAGTGCAATACCTTAACGGCGATGACATCAAGCTTCCAGAGATCATGACCGATAGCGAAGATGAAGATTCGGACAACGAGTTCGAGCAGCCCTCCTGGGTCAACACACCCAATCTGCGGGAGATGTTGTCTACGCAGCAGCTCATGGACCCTGAGGCAATCTTTGGTCCTATCGCTCCGCTAAACATGGAGCAAGTGTTTCCGAACAAGGAAAGGCATAAGAGGTTCCGCGAGAGGACTTCAAGTGCCTACTGGGTCCACGATCAGGTAACAGATGAGGAGAAGAAGAAGGAAAGGGAAGCAAGAGAGAGGCTGGTGCGTGAGGGCGCGTGGACCTATAATCCATCTCCCCGACCGACACCACGGGCAGGGCCCAGCCATTAAGCATGGCTGAAGATAGCCATGTCTGTAGATATGATGTTATTGTTGGCATAGAGGGTAATGCTTGTCCTTCTATAGCTTTGTGTTTGTTGTCTCATTTCCGGCGTTTTGGCACAGTACACCACAGCATCAACCCACGATACGATTGCTTATGATGGCATGGCGTTTATTATCGTTGCATAGACCTTCCCATGGAAGGCGGCATTCAATTTGAAGATTTCTGATTCCAACCCCTCTCTTCGGCCAGATAATCTGGTCGGTGCTCCAATCGATTTTCGATAGCTGTTATTGACAATAACGAAAGTCCGGGTGATTCGGGGGCTTAGGACCCTCCTATACCGCGATTTGGGTGGCTCTCGACCATGAAATTAGACCCTACAGTCACCAAAAATAACATCAATTACGCATACACTAGAATCCAATGTTGAACAGATGTGCTGAGTGATCAGTGTAGATCCCCTGATCCCTCCCCGTCTCTGCACAGGAGGCGCTTCGCCTACAAACTCCAATTCAGCATCATCATGTCCAACAAAAACTCTCCTTCCTTCTGGGATAATAAGACGTGGGACAGTCTTCGTTCTTACGATACTGCACACCCCTATGCGGATCATGATCAATACCAGGGGCCATGGAGAACAGCCTCGCAGGCACGGAGGATCAAACAAGATGAGACGTCGGACCGCCGCTTGGAGTCCTCTTCAAGCATGACCTCGATGTCTGCCAATCCACCAAACCCACGTGGACACGTCTGTATATCGTACAGAGCAGCAGACTGCCCGGTCTCTGCACAAGGCTCTGGCCTGGAAAACAATCAACACTACACGCCGTCTCCTTTTCTAGGTTATGGTGATGGGCCTTCTATTCCATCCGAGGCGATAGCACCCACTCATCCTAACAGCTTTACGGACCAGAAACCCGCCGAACTTTGCATGACGACCGCTGATTTCTTCGACTCCCAGCGTGAAAACAAATGGGCAGAGAGTTCAGGGCCAGTACTCAAGCGCCCTTCCACGACCCAGTATGCTGCTGTTGCGCCGGGGCCCGTTGATATCCCCAGGAAGCAAGAATCGCTGCGCCGTGGGAAGGAAAGAGCAGACGCGAATGCGGAAGTAGAAGAAGTCATCACGAGATTGGAAACCGCTTTCCAAGACCAACACGGCCTGAAGAGCAAACGATGGTGCACAACGCATTATCTCTACGACACATGCAGCAGCAGCGAGCTGAAAGCGCCTGATGAATCGAGCAAATTGGGGAAAATTCCTTCCCTCCCTACTTCGCCCTCTTCGAAGAAAGACTCCACCACCAAGAGCAACGTGGGCGTTCAACCCACCGTCGCACAGAGGTTCGGTACGGCACCAAAGCGCTTTGTCGACTTCGTGGGGGGCCAGACGGCGGTGCGTGAGAGCGCACAAGACGAGAAGCGCAGACACAAGGAGTGGCTGGCGGGAGTTATGGAGAGGGAGAAGAGGCTCCAAGATCAATGTGAGCGGATACACGAAGAGCATTTGAGGAGAGAGGCTAGTCGCGCTTCGAGGACTGGTGATGAGATGCCAAAAGCGCCGGAGAAGGATGTCGTTGAAGCTCCAACAATCAATCGCGCTGGACCCTCTCGAGTCGACGGCGCCGGCACTCACGTGGCGGAATCCGCGAGTGTAGCTGAGACTGGCTCCGAGACGAACGAGGGCGCGGTCTTGGTGTCCAAACCCCAATTATCCACCGCTTCGCCCAATCTCTCTTGTCCTGTTACAAAGTGTACGCCGTCCAAGAAGAAGGAGCAAAGCGTAAGTCAATCAAGTAACCTTTACCCATGCCTCCCTCCTATGTACTAACGTCTTCTCCCTCTTAGGCCACGAAAGCGAAACGCGAGTCGGTTGCCCGAATCCGCGAGGCGGTCAAGGTGCTGGTGACCAAGAAAGAGGTGGGGATCAAGTGGACGAGGGTTGATCTGAGCGATGACGAGGACTGGGAGAAAGTAGCATGTGAGGACGAGGGGGCAGAGTGGGAGGTGCTTGACGCGTGACCCGTAACGACAGAAGCCTTGAGTATACCGGTTTTGTTGAAATACAATAGTCAGAATGCATTCGGCCTTGCTGTGCTGTACTGTCCGTGAAGCGTGCTGGCTCGACTCGCGCGGCCGCACCGTCTTCGCCCAAGAAGAGTAGCTACCACCTTCCCCCCCATGGCAGCCCATTTATGACGAGCAAGATACCGGTACGATCGACAGCCTCCGACCTCGCATCGAGCCACGCATCAGCACCCCAGCACGCGCATCCCTTGCTCTTCCGGACCCCGAGACACCCGGCTGCCCGGCCTCCCCTGCCTACGACGATGCCAAGCAACCACAGGGCTGAAGGAAAAAAGAGAAGACGGCAGGGTCTAGATCAGGACCACAACTGACTCACGGACGCCGGGACCACGAAGGAGCGATAAGGTTGCGTTGTACAAATACGCTACTACGACATGGATGATTTGCTCGGAGAGCGGGAACGCCGGGTGTCCGTCCACGACGACGACGCGAAGACTTGAAAGTTTGCGGGAGAGGATGTGAAGAAAATCACCCCCGGGAGGATTTTTTTTTCGTGCGCACGTGTGACGTGTGTGATTGTGACTCGAGAGGGGCGGTGAGCCTAGTCTGTGAACACGAGGAACGCGGGTGGTGAGGATTTGTTGGTGTTCGGCCGAGGAGAGCGGAGGGTCAGGTTGGATGGGTATGGCAGAGACGAGCTGGGACGTACATGTGCGAAGAGAGTCGGAAAGGTAGGAATGGCTCGATTGTGTAGTACCAGATAATTGGGTATGATGGGGGGTTATGCGTCTAGGGAAGAAAAAATTGATCGATCTTGAGTAGAGATGGAACACATAGGAAACGGTATCGAAAAGAACGCCAGGCAGGACTCGCTATCCAGTCCGCCATGCAGTGTGTGTGTAAAACAGCAAATCAAGTCCTCTCCTCTCGCACAAACATGATCTTCAGGCAGTTCTTCATCTTCTGCCTCATGCCAGTGGGATCTTTGTCCTTGTTGCCCTTCTTCAGATCCTCTTTACTCGTGCTGCGATCGACCACGTCCCTCTCCTGCTTCTTCGTCCTTCCTTCGCTCCGCCCACGCTTCTTTTCCTCTCTCTTTTTCCGTTCGTTCATGACAAACATGCTCGTCGGACGCCTCTTCAGCCCTGGCCCGTCAACAACACCCGAGTCCCACATGCCAGCGGTTGTAATCGGATTGTATGCCGACTTTGTCCTCCGCGTGCGATTGAAGTCGGAAAACTGTGGTGAAGGGAGAAGCATGGGAGAAGCTGGTCCATCGGTTGAAGAGCGAACTACAGTTGGTGCGGGGATGACAAGCATTGGAGGTCGTGAAGGCGCTTCGACCACACGAGTCTCGTTCGATGATACCTCGATGGGTGTAGGCAGCGCGAGTTGCTTTAGGCGCAGAAATTTCTCATCACACTTGCTCTCCTTGTCTTCATCGGTCTCTGAAAGCGTCTCGACCTGGAATGGCATGCCATGTCGTCTCTTCAGACTGCCAGTCACGCTTTGAGGATTATGTGTGCCAGTGGAGTTGGCGCGGCGTGAGCGCGTCTTGATAGCGGGAGACGAAGGGGTGATCTTTGCTGACATGGGCGATGCAGGTAGGTCGGCGAAGCCTGTGTGGCGGTTCAACTTTTGGGAAGTATTTCGAAACAGCTTAGGAATAGACTTTTCGCTCTCGTCCAGCGAGACGGGGGATGCTGAGCGTGGTGAATCAAGGAAAGACATGGAAACGGTGCGACATATGCCCGGACGAATGTGGCGACTATTGAAGGAGTGTGTTGATGGCGAGCTTACAAGCTCAAAGCCCTCGTGGAGTGAGGAGACCCAGATGCCGCTCACAACGATAAACTTGCGCAGTGCGTCTTCGGTGACGATAGGGGCCTTGGCGGCGGCATCGAGGAAGGACGCAGTGTCGATGCTTGCCGGTGTGAGAGCTGGGGACGCAGGCATGTGAGCGTCAGGTGTCGAGGGCTGTGTGGCGGCAGGCATGGTGTAGGAGTCGTTCACGTCGATGCGTGTGCGAGTCATGCTGGCAATGACAGGATGGCGTCTGGAACTGGCGCTGATGGTGCTGAAGTTCCACTTTGCATCGTCCTTGATGGGCGGCAGGCCGGGCGAGAGCGGCGAGGTGGAGGAGAGGCTGGAGATGCGTCGAGGGCTGGGAGGCTTGACGACCCAGCGTGCCTTGAGGGCGAGGCCGTGCTCGTCGAGCGAGTTGAACTCGTAGCCGCCGTTGGGCATGTGGGTCACCTCCCAGCGACTTGTGCCGTCGTCCATGCAGATCTCGGTGTTGCTTATGACGCGGCCTTTTTCCATCTTGCCAGGGCATATGACGCCGATGACTTCGCAGGCGCCCCAGCGCTCGTCGTCCGACTTGTGGTCGTCGTCGGTGTGGCCATAGTCGGCGGCCTTGACGATGAGCAGGTCGTGGTGGCCCAGGCGCTCGCGGGTGTTGAAGGCGCGGGCGAGGCGGCGGGTCGAGGGCGGGGCCAGCAGCGAGAAGGGGATAACCTCGTAGACGGGCTTGGGGCGCTGGGCGGCGAGGACCTGGTGCAGCTGCAGCTGGACCTTGGGGCGGATGTGCAGCTTGGAGCGCGGGTGGACGGTGGGCGGCGGGTGGGCGATGATGTACGACGTCTTGGGGCGCGGCGCCTTCTTGGTGCGCTTCTCGTCGGTGACTGCGCTGCTGCCTGAGGAGGCAGGGCGCGAGGGGGCGGGCGAGTCGAGCGCGGGGGGCGGATGCGAGCGCGGGGGCATAGGCGAGGCTGCCTGGGCGGCCTTGTTGTTGTTGTTGTTGTTGTTGTTGTTGTTGTCGTCGTCGTCGTCGTCGTCGTGGTGAGGCGCGGCGGGCGAGGGCGGTGAGGCCGTCTGGCACCTCAGGACGGAGCCCAGGATGGACAGCGGCATGGCGACCAGCGAGAAGGCGCCATGCTTTGGGCCGTGCGAGGGCAGCGAGTGGGCAGCCGAGTGGACATTGGAGGGCGAGTGGGAGTGGGAGGGCGAGTGGGAGTGCGAGTGCGAGTCGTGGCTGTGGCTGTGGGCGTGGGCGGCGTCGTCGTGGGAGCAGGCGTCGTGTTTGGCAGCGTCAGCGGTCAACATGTCCAGCAGCATGGCACCCGCTATGGCCGACAACACAGCCTACTGGCAGCGCAATTAGTACTTGTGCAGCCTGCAGATGAGGGGCCCGGAAAGGGGAGCATAAGCAGTAGGCGGCCATGGTGCTATATGAGCTCCGCGTGCCTGTGCGCCTCGAGGTTTGAGGAGACCGAGCCCCTCCGCCAGAGCGCAATCTGCTGGCGCTGCCCCCGCTGCTCGTGCCCGCTGAGTACGATACGGTTCCGTACAAGCCACAGCCACTACTAGCAACACGCTGCTCGCAGGCAGGGAGCTCACAGCCAACGGCACCCTGCAGGCGAGCTGACAGCGCCCTGTGTCGCACGTAGACGCGCAGACTCGCACACTGGCCAATCTGCCAGGACACTCGTCCTGCTCAGCGCCGCCTGTCTTCGACGGCGGCGCTGGACCATGCACGCGGATGGCCGGCTCTGCCAATTCCCCTCATCACACGCCCACCCTCATCGCGGCCGCCGTGCAACGCCCTAGCCAGCCTTTGTCCGCCGCTTCACCACGAGCCACACTCCACTGCTGTCATGTCAATCCTCCCGGTACCCGCTAGTGCATGCATCCGGCCAATGCGCCCCTGATTCCTTCATGTGCTGTGTTTCATGCTTTGGTACCATCTTGCCTCGATCCATCGTTTCTTGTCTTGCTTGGCCACGAGGACGCCTCGGCAGGTGGCCCTACCTACCTCATCACCATGGCGATTCCCTGCTGGCAGACGGCCTTCGGTCATTGCCTGGGGCCCAGAACGCTTTCGCTCCAGCTGCCTCCAAGACGACAGAAGCTTCTGTCGTATACTAGCATTTCACCGACACCATTTCCGCTTTCATCCGGTCCCTGTCGACTTGCAACTCGCAATGCGTGCGGCACCAGTGTACGCACGCACATTGGTAGACTGCAGCTCCAGTCCAGCACGGCAATCCGCTGCACTGCTCGTACACGTAACCGCATGGATCCTCATTGGCTGCCAGCTGGGTCACGGTAAGAGCTCAACCGAGCTGCATTGCCCTTGACAGACTTGACAGGCTTGACTCTGCAAGTGTCAATCGAATCTGGACGTGCTGCTTGAACCTGAACCAGAACCACTGTGGAGCATACCAAGTCTCCAAGTAGGAATCCATCGATGCTTGACAAACTTGAACAGTCCTGACGTCGCATTCATTCAACTAATCTGACCAACCACAAAAATAGACACGCAAAAACTAACTCTCAATCCCTCACCGCCCGCCGATGCGCCATCACCACACAGGGATCAGCCGATTTATTGCAACGGTTTTGCGTCTCCACCATCTCACAAACCATCGCAAAATCGCTTCCAACTCGGTTCTCCTCTTGTGTGTTCGTCCGATCGGTGTCCGCTGTCATCCGCTCTCCGTGCACTACAAGAAAATTTACGCCGAGGCCGTTCTGCTCGTGAACTCGTGAGCTGGATCCGACAAATCAACTACTCGCCAACCCGTCTGCATTGTCCGATTGTAGCAAATAGTAATCGGTTCGGGGTTCAACCAAGGCCGAACTGGCTCAGACGGAAGCTCGCGTCAGCAGCCCCAGAACCTCCCTCCAAGCCATCATGTCATCAGGCGAGTCTCAATCCCGGTCCACGCCTGCCATGGATTTCAAAACACATCCATTGGCCAAAGACCTCTTGTCATGGTTCACCCAGCATGGAGGCTGGCTGAGCCCGGACGTCCAGATCGTCTACAATCAGTCTCAAGGCCATCACATGCGGGCCTTGAGGCCGACGAAACCGGAAGTCGTGACTTGCCCTTTGAAGCTGACGCTCTCGAGCCTCAACCTAGACCCACTCCAGAAAGAGGTGCTACCGATTACGAGCCCTCTACAGCAGTGTCGTGGCAGGTTACCTGACCACATACTAACCTACCTACTTCTGATAGAACAGCGTATCAAAGCCAAGGACTCGCCATGGTACCACTACATCGCATGTCTGCCTGCACCGGAGAGCATGACCACGCCTCTCTGGTTCGATGAAGAGGATGTGGCTTTTCTTGCTGGTACCAGCCTGGCTCCTGCACTCAAGGAAAGGAAGGCAGACTATCAAAAGCAATGGGAACATGCTGTCAGCGTGATAAAAGAAATTGGTATTGTTTGGGCTGATCAAGTAGACTTGTAAGTGCTCGTAAAAGTGAAGTTTACCCAGCATGACCACGCCTATCACCAATCACTTGCAATGAACAGACATGCCAAAGTCTACCGCGAATGCGCGAACCATGTCAAGTAGTAAGACTTGTTACGGCAACTTGCATTCCCTACTTGCATCTCGGAAATGGTCATCTGATAAGCATAGCACTAACATCTATCAGTAAGTCTCTTATCTGGGCTGCCACCATATTCACATCTCGGGCATTCATATCCACACACATCCTTCCGGAGATCGAGACCATCCCAATTCTCTTTCCAGTTGTCGACATCCTCAACCACTCCGTCACAGCCAAAGTAGAATGGGACTTCCAGCCTCACCAGTCCTTCACGCTCCGCTGTCTGGAAAGCTCAACGTTTACTGAAAACGAAGAACTCTTCAACAACTACGCGCCTAAGCAGAATGACGAGCTTCTTCTTGGGTACGGGTTCTGCCTGCTCGACAACCCCATCGAGCAGTTTGCCCTGAAACTCGCCTTCCAACCCGAGCTCATGCAGTATGCTACCCAAATGGGCTTAATGAGACCCGAGAGCGTACCATTCGGCATGGACACGTCCTTCTTGCAGACGGATCCAAACAAAGAACAGCACTTTCTCCGCGCCAAAGGCCATCCATTTGGGCGGTATGACAACCATGTGCCGTTCTTCCGTGGTCTGCCTCCGTATATTGTGCACTTTTTCTATATCCAGACAGTTCTCTCCTGCGATATCAACCCGGATGACATCGACACCGAGAGACCTGGCGAGCGCATCACTCTACATGTGCTGACGCTGCTACACCAAGCGCTTACACAGCGCAGCTCTACTCTGCCCTTGGCCTTCGCAGCAGAACCAAACAACGTCAAACAACGCTTCGCCAAAACCTACCGCGACGGCCAGGCAAAAATCATCCATGCCGTGCGCTCCGAGCTCCAGTCCGCAATCGACTCGCTCCTTCTCCCTCCAAACACACCAACGCTACCACAGCGCTCGTACCTTCTACCTCTGTCCAGCGGCCTCGCCGCCCTGCGCACCGAATACCCCACCGCATTCGCCCGCTTCTCAGCCGGCATGCAGACACACGGCCTCCACCGCGCCAGCCCCGAGCACGACCGCCTGGTCTGGACCCTCCTCCTCACCACCTACGCCTCTCTCGTCCTCACAAACGCCGACAACGCCAGCGGCGAGACCTCGTCGCTCCTCTCCTCCTTGACCGCTACACATCCCCTCCCCCGCATCGAAGACGGCATCGAAGACGCGGACACGTATACTTTCCTCGACCAACACCTCGACGACTTTGTCGTCTTGGAAGGGCAGGCTGAGGGCCTGGGGCCGAGCGACGTGCTGGATGATATTGGGTCGACGTTTGTCAAGGCTGAGACGAGGGGCGGGGAGACGGTGTTTGTGGATGGGCCGACGGAGAATCTTGGGGTCAGGCTGGTGATGTGGGGGATGCAGGTTGTGCAGGCGGATGTGTTAGGTGTTATGGGAGAGGGGGGGTTGGAGATGTGTTTGTTTGTGCAAGCGGGTGGTGAGGGCGCGAGGTGGATGTATGACGAGATTTGAAATTGGGAGAGTGTGTGTTGACTGTATGTAGGCGTTGATGTCGGTCTGTAGATCCAAATGCATCGAGATCATGTCACGAGTCCTCACGCCAGTCATGGCGATTGTGTGTGAAGGCTCCAGCGCAACAATGACCCTGCACACACGATGCTCCGACCTGACCTCATTCCAGGCCGCCAAGCATGCTGGACGGCGTGGAGAGCGGTCCACAGCAAGGGAGTAAAATGAAGCAATCTACGTTGCAATCTCAACGCCATGAACATCGTGAGCACAGGCACACACACACACACACAGACTCGACATTCGGATTGCAGCAGCATTCCCCAACTCTAACCCGCCCAAACCTACAAAAGCGCCTGCAAAAATCTGCCCTCTACCCACACTACCCACTACCCCCTCGCCCCGAACTGGCCCCCAATCATCTCCCCCAACGTCCTCCTCTGCCTCGCACCCCCAGCTGCCGTGCCCGTCTCCCCCGCCAAAATCCCCGTACTCGCGCCCTCGCCCCTCTCGCTCTCGAGCCTCTGCCTCAGGCTATCGAACCCGCCCTTGTCGCCCTCATCTTCCCCAACCATCCACGCAGGAACCCGCCACCCGTGCGCGCCGGGCAGTAAATCCCGGCGGTAGGCTGTGCCGACTGCCCAGCCGACGGCGGCCGGGAGCAGCGAGCCGGGGAACTGCGAGAAGGCGAGCTGGAACGGCGCGAGATACGACGTCGCTTTGCTTGTGACGGTGATGCTGCGGGCCCAGATGCTGGTGGCCTGCTGAGCTGTGGATGTAGAGGAGGGGGTTGCGCCCGCGGACGGAGGCGATGCGGGCGAGATGCGGTATTTGTACGTGTAGGGGATTGCGGCGTAGTAGTTTGCGAGCAGGGCGAAGAGGACCGCGGTCGGGCCCGAGGGGAGGTAGTTTGCGTAGCCGAAGGAGAGAGGGCGGAGGACAAAGGCGAGGAGGAGAGGGGGAAGGAGGAGGGTGTAGGGGAGAGTAGCGAGGAGGAAAGACTGTGTACATAGTTAGCTGTTGGTTTCTTAGGCCACTTGGAGGGGCAAAGCGCAAAAGGCTGTCGTACCAAAAACTTCCTGCTTCCCCAGAGCCGCTCGACGACACGCAGCTGGTAGAATGACAGCACACCGAACAGCACTTCGGTGCTATTTGTGAAGACCCAGCTCCACGTTACAAAGCGCCAGAGTTGCCCATAGCCCCAGATGTGCGGTACAATGGCGATGGGCAGATAGTATCGGGTGTCAGTGAGTGTCGCGACAAGAGCACCGATGACGATTCCGAAGACGAGGAATTGTGAGACAGGCGCGTTGGTGAAGCCTGAAGATATCATGATTGCGTGCTATGTGAGGTGGTCCAGAGAGACGACAGGGTTATTGCCCAAGCATAGCGTGTCGAGTGGACGAGTTGCACGAAATGGAGCAAGCAAGCAAGCATGAGCGCCGGTCGACGATGACGGAATCGTGGTTGGAGTGGAGCGGATTGCGGAGTAAACGTGGCACCTCCGAGACGATCACGTGAAAGCAATTGTCTTCGCCTTGGTGGAACGTGTAATTCGGATATGTATATCAACAAACTCCGCATGCAAGCAGATCCCTAGGATGCTTCACCAAGACGTCAAGGCCAGAAAGCCTGTCGTCCAAAAACACACCCATATCATGACGGCACCTTCATACCTAACGCCACGCTCATGCCCAGTGTCGTACGTAAAAAATCATGACCCGTAAAATCATTATGCTCAATCAGTCCATGCCGTTACCTCATCTACGCATACTCCCTTTCAGCCTAGTGATGGCCTTCCTCATGAACTGCTCCTCGTTCTCTCGCGGATTGAAAAGGAAATCCTGCCCCGGCCTTTCAGTGGGCGTCGTAGGGCTGCTCATGATCTCTTCTACTCTAGCGGCGAAGGTTCGCGAACCCGAAGTGTCTTCGCCTGAGGAGGCACGTCCCCTGAGCGCTCCTATCGTCTCTCTCGCCCGCAACGGTCTCACGTTCTCTGTATCTTTCCACCAGCGCTCTTTGTCTGGTCGATCTATACGAGGTGATGTTAGCAACGATACCGTCGAAGTGCGGGGATTCGTCGAAGTCCAAGCGGTCAGTACTTGCTCTTGCTCTTGCTCTTTTTCTTCTGACTCTACAAGTGTGTGACTTGCTGCATTGGAACCAAGGGATTCACTTGAGAGTCTTCTCTGTAGAATGTCGTCGCTGGTTGTGCGTGCATGACGGCTGCTCATACGCGGCGGTGGTGCTGGACCATGTTCGACAACAGTGTGTGTGCGAGTTTGAGGCCGTGAGCTCTTGGTCCCGCTGACTTCGTAACTCGTCGAAGGCCTCCACATGTTTGGCCGTGTCGGCTGATCCGGCCGGTACAAGCTGCGAAGCCCAGATGGCTGATCTGTCTGAGTCTGAGTGAATCTCGTAGGCCGACGCGTGTCCGCATGTGACATGGCTATGAGTTGGTCGACGCCCGGCCCTTGATGATATCTCTGCTCTTTAGGACGCTCCTCAATGGTTCGAGGTATGGCTTGCGCATACTGTTTGGGTATGCGTGGAACCTCGGGAATAGGTCCGGTAGAGACTAAATTGGCTACTTTCAGAGAGGCATCTGACATCCGCTGCGCCAAGCTGCGCGAAGAGCGCGTGCGCTCCTTGGTCAGCTCAATAAACTGTTTTGAGCGGACGGATGTTCCAGAGCGAATGGACTGTGCGTCTCTATCAATATCTCTGCGAGGCGTAGCTGGCTGGCTATAGTAGTCAGAATCGTCGTAGCTGGTCGTAGGGCGTTGCTCATCGATGCTGTGAACGCGATGGGGGTACCCGCTGCCATTAACTTGCTTCGACTCGATCATTGCGACTCTCTGTTTAAGATCATCGATTTCGATCTTGAGCTGCATCTTCTCGCCTTCCAAGTTTGTAATCATCTCCACAGCTTCGTTCAAAGCCTCCTCGGTCTCTTCCATATTCGTAATTGCCTCTTGGTTGACATTGTTGAGATTCACGACCTCGTTTTTCAGGCCTTCATTCGCTTCTCTCGCTGCAATCATGCCAAGGCGCAGCCTGTCTAGCTGATCGCTCATTTCGTCGATGTTATCTATATCATCTTGGACTGCAGCCAGCTTCTCGGCCAGCTTTTTGTTTTCAGCTTGGAGCTCGTAATTTTCTTCTTTTAGTGGCTTAAGCCGGTCTACCTCTTCCTTGGCTTTGACCCATTTCTCATGTAGTTTATGATTGCTGTTGTTCAGTAACTCCACTCGAAGACTTTGCTTGAACAACTGGTCTCTTAGCTTTTCGACTTCTGTGCTCAGCTCTTGGTTCGTCTTGCCGCGTGGCGGCGTGTCCTTCTCGTGCGGCCGCCGCTTGCGGATGGGTGATTCAGGTGTCATCAGCTCCTCTGGAAGATCGAACTCATCGAACGCATCTGGCGATGCAGCCGGTGTGTGCAGTGCTGACGACGTCGGTGCTGTAGCACGCCGAAGGAGTGTATCGATCGGCTTGGGTGTGTCCTGCACAGGGGTGTTTTGAGCGCGTCGTGCCTCGAGCGCACTGCGCAAGTATTCTGACTTTGGTATGCTCATGGAGGTTGCCGATCGCCTGAACGCAGGTGTGGATTCTGGAGTAGCTGGCCTGAAGGTTTGGTCGAGGGAAGATCCCCGCAATGAGGGTGGGGTGGCCATATTATGATGTTCGTAGCAATGGTCGTCTGGATGCTACCAATAATGTGACTGGAAGAGTGTGGGTCGTGCGTAGGGAAAGACTAATAAGGGTCGCGAGCCACTCTTTCGTTTCGCACAACGTCTAGGAAACAAGAACCTTGTGCGATCCACTTCCCATCCAAACTGTGTAGTATCGCTTCTCGTCGCCGATGGTTCTTGGTCACGCGACCGCTGAATAGCGTTGTGAAGCGCAAGAGGTCCAGCGCAACGTCATCGAACAACTGCACGGGCGCCTTGTACAACTTGAATCGGCGCAGTGTGTCGCGTTATCTGGTAGAAGTCTGGGTGATTGTGGGGATGGTTCAATTGCTTGTGCGCACAAAGACGGGTGGGAAGTCGCTCGATAGAGGGTCGGATTTCGGTGCCATGTCTCAATTGTCGCAGTGTCGAATGTGCGTAGAATAGACGTGCTGATTCGCTGGGGGCTTGCGAAAAGGCAAACAAGCGGTGAATTCCACGTCACTGAAGGAGCAATGGAATGCAGCACCCCGCCATGGTGAACAGAACCACAATAGCTGCTGCTGTCGTCGCACAATGAAGTAGACAGCTTGAGCATGCAGGCGCCGCGAAGGGAAAAGGGACAGGGCAGCGCAATGTGCGTCGGGCAGCAGCTGCTTTCGTTGTGGAGCGCGCCTGCAAGTATCGGTCACTTTGGTTATGCACCGCTTGACGGCGAGGCGTGTGCGCGCTTCAACGGCTCGTGCTCCCCAGCTTTCGTGACTGGCCGCTGTATGTGCTAGCTGCGGATCGGTGCATTAGACTAGGGACCCCAAAATGCTGTTCTGGGATCTGTGCAGCAGCGCCCTGCATCGACGATAACTCACCACCACAGGAAAAGCAATGTGGATGAAGCCACTATCACCTCGCCCATCCAGTGGTCTCTCTAAGTCACAAAACAAAAAAGGCGCAATGCTGTGAGCAGTTGGTGCGGCACGGCGAGAACGGGAGAGGCCGCGACCCTAGTGGCCAACGATCTCACTGACTACCGCTGTAGTGCCGTGCCATATGCGGGAGTTTTGATGGTAGCGAAGGCTCCACCTCAAAATCGATTGACTTTGCTCAATATTAACGGCCTTACGCAGAGATGCCCGATCCATCGATTCGTCCCGGTATGGGCGAAAACAATTGAAAAGCGCAGCTGTCTACGTTGAGAGGCTGTTGGTGCATCTTTCAAGGAGCAGATATGGCATGACACGTTTTTATCACTGCTGTCAGACGTATATTGCTGTTGCCCTGCATTAGTGTAAGGTACGTTTCTCTGGGAATCAGAAGCGTTGTGGCGGCTGAAGCAGAAGTACTTGAGTAAAAAGGCTCTCGACACCGATCTTCCAGAGCAGTCTCCAAAGATCACCATTGCCACTACACGAGACTTTCAAAATCTTGGTCTCAGGATGTTCACTTTCCTTCCCTTACTCAGTTAAGAACGGTTGTTCACTTCTTACACGCTAGCATGATGTTACATCATAGTTCGTACCCAACGAAAGGGGCCGACAGAGCGGGGCTCGACTATAGTGGAACTTGAGGCCAGACTTCAGCGGCTAGAACTGTATATCGCATCGCGAATCAGCCGTTGGGGTCTATCATACAATATTGTAAGCAGTGGAAGACATTGCTCGGCTTTTTCTGGCTGAAGCAAACATTGTCGTGTACTAGGGATGGAGAGCAAAACGCGGACGATTGTCTTTCTGGGAAAGAACAAATGTAATAATTACAATGTACTACAAAGGCGTAATGCTGCCTGACTCATAGCGTCGTACAAAATAGTGAGCGTCACAAGCTGATGCTCAGTCCATCTCCACCGCGACGCCAGCACGCCTCAGTCTGTCCTCCCAATCACGTCTCAGTACCTCCATTTCTTCCCAACACCTCCTTCCCGTCTCCTCAAACTTCTCCCGCTCCTCTTTTGTGAGATCCTTGGCGAACGGATCTCTTCCCTTCCTCTTGTACTCGGCCAAACGTCCTCCCCAGCCCCAGCCAGATACCTCTGTCCGCTCTACTCGCTCTTCGCCCCAGAAGTTCGTCGCGCTGCCCCATTTGCCCACACCTTCTTTGTCCTCCATTGTGTCAAGTGTACCCTGCTTGGCGAGTGCAAGCCAGACCATAGCGACTGCGCCTTTCTCGAGTGTTATGGGGTGCCATTGGCTGCCAAGACAGCGAGCAATGTAGAAAGCGGCGATCATGGCATACTCGAGGATGAAGGGAAGGGCGAAAATCGCGGTCGCAGTGATGCCAGGGTGTGTGACGTAGATCAGAGGCTTCGTTATGTCAGTGGATGCGTCAGGCAGATCGAGATACTGATCCACTGCATTCGATGTCGCTGGGAGACGGGACGTGATTCCCATCACATCTGTCAGCCGTTTTGAGGATTCATAGGCTGCATCTTCAGAAATAATGCCCTGAAGGTCGCTGATGTCGAGTGTGTGTGCATATGCTTCCAAACTGCTTGTCCAAATAATTCGACCTCTAGAGCCTTCGCTCTTTGGATGTCTTGCGAGTAGCGGCGCAAGGTAGTGGCAGAGGAGATAATGGCCAAAGAAGTTGGCGCAGAAGACCTCCCCTAGCGCAGGTTCCTCTTGTGGTTTTCCATCCTTGTGCGGAAGCTGAGGCTTCGTGACCCAGCCCTTGCCAGAGATCTTGAAAGTGGGCCAAGTGACGGCCGTCTTCCACCGCCTGAGGATATTCCAGATCGCCAGGGGCCAATTGATGCCTGTCCAGCCGCCAATACCCGCGTTGCAGATGACAACGTCGAGCTTCGGCGTTGTGTCGCGCAATTTCTTGCTTAGTTTCTGCACCGAGACGAGACTCAGCAGATCCAGTCGCTCCTGCCTAAAATGTATGCGCCCCTGTAACAACTGCGTAACGCCTGGAAATGTCTGTTCATGTTGGCGGCACACCTTGCGGAAATGTGCTTCGAGTGTCTCGATCGTAGCGTCACCCTTCTTCTTGTCTCGAGTGGTGACAATTAGTACGAGGGATTCGGTTTGGGGGCGGGTGAGCAGGAACTCGTCAATCATGCGTGTGCCAATGCCAAGTCCCAGGCCGCTGCATCTCGTCAGTAAGATGCGAGAGCAAAGTATGAGAGGGCTAACCTGTTGGCTCCCGTGACGAGAACATAGTAACCGTTCTCAGGTCGTGGTATATCTTCGAGGGGGGACATGTCGGCAGCCTGAATTGGGGATGCGGATCTTCGAACGGCGCGATTCCCTGTTCCTGCATTCGCTTACAGTTAAAAAAAAGTTTGGCCAATCACAGAACGGAACTGTTGCCGCAGTACGATTGGATGGCTCCTTGGACACGAAACGAGTTTGCTGAGAGCAACTACTTTGCACGCACGTATCTGCACGCATGAATCATGCATTAGCGCGCTACCAGCAGCCCACAAAATGCACGCAAGCCTCCGAGCCACGGCTGTGGCATCGGTGTAGTGGACGCATTGGCTCGGTTCGCTGTACCATGACTGCGTGTAGTACTGTTCATGTCGCTCTTAAACAACGTCCCGTAACTGGGACCTTATACATATAAAGCTTGAACACGATCTGCACACGCTCCATATCAACAGCTGCAGATCTCGGTACTTTGAAGAACGCTGCACTTCAGGACCGTGCGTGTCCCATTTCACCGTGTCCGACGAGAGCCACTGGTGAATGTTGTTTTTGGTTTTCGGACCGTCTTCGTAGGCGGAGGAGAACTCCGCTCAAGCCAATCCTCTACCTGTTGTCGTTGTTTCTGCCAAACCGAGGCAGTATGCTGGGCTGTGCTTGGGCATGATCAAGGGGGTTGACTGGCCCGTCTTGGGCAAAGACACTTTTGCTCAACATCAGGGCGATACTGTAACTTTGGTGCCCGCTATCACTGTCTACTCGGGCCGCAAGGCGTCATTAGATAGTTCTCGTTGAACACATGATCATGGCTCTGGACAATACCCCAGTCACTTTAATCTATGCTAAGGGCTTTATATCGCAGGATAGGACTCGTGAGTCGTGGGGCGGACAAGTTCCAACGGGCCCCGAACGCTAACGCTCAAACATTGCGCTGCACGGGGAGGCGGATAGCAGTGTATGACCACCGGGGAAGGACCGCTGCGGCAGTGTTGTCGGATCGATAAATGCGAAGTAGTCAGGGAAGACTGGTATCGGCTGCTTTGTAGCAATTTGATGCCGCAGCAAAAGTTCAAGCCATGGGTCTTATTAGCCACCTGGACCTTGTTAGTGCGGCCTCTACACCGATGTCCCATGTGGATTTGTGCGCATCAACGATGCGTTGACGAGCACGCGTCTTGGAACGCCCACTCGATAAGCTTCCGATCTAGCAATTGCACTGCAGGATTTATGCACGTCACGCGCGGTAGGTTCGGCGTGAGTTCCAGCCCAACGATCGCTATTCGGTGATCGTCGTGAACAGGGTTGATTCACAAGTGGACGGAGTTTACTCCGTCTTTTAGTTGCGGTGGACGTCAGGTAGCATGGATCTGCGCCGAGCTGAAGTAAGTTTGCTTAGATAATATCGAAATCTCGCAAACCAAAAGTAAGTTTGCTTAGATAACATCGAGATCTCGCAAACCGAAAGTGGAAACCTCACCTGGTTCTGGCGTGAATTCGCTAAGTTATTGATGTCAGTAACATCGACGAAGGTTTCTAATGAAGACGCGTATCGGACTTCGGTTCCGCCGGCGCTTGCTCAGCTCTTCGTCAGCATAGCAAAGCCACCTGCGGCTTGGCTATGACTAATGACCATGTGATATGGGGGGCCTTGTTTGATCTTCGCTCTGCAATCGTGTCGGGAAACAAGTTCAAAGATTGCTCGAACACCTTTTCAATGCGAAATGTTTGAGGGCTTAGTTGACTTAGACGGCCCGACTACTCGCGTCCTGCGAGGAGACGGGGCTTTCTGTCAGAGCTCGGCCCGCTCCCGCGAGCCAAAACCTCGGTTCCTGAGGCAGCAATTGTAGATCGACCTTTGTGGTGCTTGATGCTCGTTTAAGGATCGTCAAGGGCCAAATTTAAATGTTTCGTCTGCAAGCACGCGGCGCAGTTACAATCATCAGTCGCTGACCACCGATTAACTAGAAGCGGCGTTTTGTTGACGCGCATTGCAACGTCCGGACAATTGTTGCTTCACGCGAAAAGCAGGGTTCAGATTGACGAGGTCTCTATTGGGCCTGATCTTAGCGGTCGTGCTATTGGCTCGCATCGTTATGCCGACTCTGTAAGACGACTGCCCATTCCTTCAAAGTTGGCTGGTAAGAATTTGGTGTGTGCCATCAAGATTTACCTGATTCCAGGGCAACAATCGTCTGGAGCAAGCAGGTAAATTTTCCGTGAACACAAAGCAATCAGGACCGCCTCAAAAGGTAGTAACATGCATAGCAAAATTCTGATCTGCCGATGTACTTCTTGATAGCATAAGAATTGGCTCACAAAACAAGCATTGAGCTGGGTTTGTGGAAGTCCAAAATTCATTCTTGTGGGGCTGGACGGGATCAGGATTGATAGTTGCTACCTGCATGTCCTTAACTTCCGCGTGGTCGTCATGGACCTGTTCCACAACTGCATGTTCAACTTTGGGACTCCATACCGGGATGTCGTAGGATTCGACACAGACATGAAGGTGCATCTGTCGCGTACACTGTAATTTTTTGTTTTTTCTTACCTAGTGTCTCGATTCAGATGTCGATGCTGAATAATTCAGTTGATCACAACTCTGCGAGAAACAATGCTAGTAATAATGACGCAAGTCGGGTACATGCCGAACAACGAAGCTAAGCTGGGTATAGAACAAACTTGTAGCTGATGCTTTGTTCGTGCGAGACTCGACCCATTATTCGCTGGGAGAGTATCCGTCCCACTGCAGAAGAATCCTGCTTTGATCGGCTAAGGGGTTCGCCGCATTGACTCGTCACTGGCTCGAATCAGTCCACTTTATCGGATGTAGGCTGAGTCTCATCTCTGTTCCGTAAGTCTGCCATTGCACGTTGAGTATAGACTCGGCCCAGACCCAACGCTAATTGGCGCATATCGCATGATGGACTGGTGTTTGAGCTTACCATTGTCTTGAACATATTACAATCGAATGATAGGTAAGCTCGAAAGCTGTTGACTCTAGCCACAGCTTCGTCTATGAGGTCCATGACAGCCTCGTTGGGAACTGCCACGTGCACAGATGCGATAAGAGTAATCGCGAGCCACATCGATTGAACCGGATCGCTGACTCCAGGCCGTGCTGAGCCTGCAGCATCTGGGAGCTAGGATGTGGGTAAAGGCAGTAGAACTGTATGCACCTCAACACCGTCAACTGCACGCCAAGCAGCTGTTCCCGCGAATCGCGGCTGCGAGGCGGTAGTCATCTGGCTCTGACACCGCTCAGCGCGCTGCCAAATGGCCCCCAGGGTGAGGTTCTTTCTGAGGGGAAGCCTGAATGTATCTCCTAGTTGTTGTGGCTCTCCGTTTTGTTCTTGCTAGCAGGAAAGTCTGATTGGCCTAGTAACCCTGCATTATGAGCTCTCCATATCGCGCCCGCTCCTGGAGCTTGGGATCCAGCCTCGGGGAAAGCAACGCAACCCATCTACCGAGGTGGTAGCTTGCCCTGCACTAACTGTCCCTAGTGGTATGTGGCACAGTGGGACAAGACGACTGAGCGATGTTCCAAGAATCTACGTGCTTTCTGACGTACGGAGAAGGCCTTTTGGTGCTGTCAGCTTTCGCTATTGGGGAAGAGATGGTCCATTCAGGGATTATCCTTCAAATTGAGCACTTTGTATCAAGCGTTGGAACTAATTTTAGGCCGCTTTTCCGTACGAGCTGTACGCTTCATCGCGAAAGGACGGTGCTGCGGAACTTGTCATGAGCTTTAAGCTCAGAGGGGAGACTGACCGTCCATAAGATCATGGCAAGATGATGAAGAATAGGTGTGTATTCGTACAGCGTCCAACAGACGTTGCACCACGTCAGTCGCACTGCGTGTGTGCACGACCACCCCGCCAGGCCGCATTCTTGTGCCGCACCTTCGCCTGTGCCACTCTTTGGCCGCGCGCCTTTGTCAACGACAGTGTAGGGCCAAATGGGTCACTTCGGAAACAGGTGTGATGTCTTTTATTCGTTGTTGGATCTACTGGTGAAGTATCGTTCGGTAGAAGAAGTGCCAGTCCAATATTTGTATGCTACGACTGCCATGGGCCGTTTTTACAAGAGATGATCTCAATCAAAGTGTCTTCGACGTCAGGGAGATGATGCTTGGTTCAAGCCAACGCCCAGCGCCGCAACCCACAAACAATGCTCGAGTGGAAACAGCCTCAAATTGGGTATCCTGCAGCTTTCTGCTGTCCTGTATGCGCCTTGCTTTGGTGATGTAACTAGGTAATGAAGAAGATGTCAAAACTGTGGTTGACTAATCCTATCGTGGCCTATGCGTCGAAGTTCTGCAATCACCTGGGAGTGACATCAGTATGGCATATCGTTTTTGCACTTTTGACGAACCGCAATCTTCGTCCAGTCGATACTCTCTGCAACGCTGTTAGCATCGTCATTTTACACCTTTGGAAAAGCTCACATTGCCACGACGTTCGCAGGACATCGCTTGTGTGTTTCTTGGTATTTTGTGCACCATGCTCGAACGACGTATCGTACGTGGTTGCATTTGTATTGGACTTGAGTGTAATCGCACATCGAAAAGAAGTTGCTGCTGCTTTAGACTCGGGAAGTGACCAAGGATAAGGGTAGTGAGATCGACCAATGTGGCTTAAAGTGGCAGGAGGATGTCACTATGTGTTAGAAATAGATCAGTGGTAAATAATTGAGATGGCGTCCGGAGGTATACATAGGTGCGTGCCGGTCCGTCTAGTACGTACGCACATCAGCATTTAGAGGTCAGTGCGAGCCAGGTACCCGAAGCGTGATGCAGAACCAAACCACATGGATGGAAGCAATTCCAAGTTATATGCATATAGGAGGCGATAAGTTGCCTAGCTGGAAAGCAAGTATGGTCAAGCGCTTGCATAGAGAGTTTAGACTAGCTCAAAGTCAACTCAAATCCGACCTGACGAACGGGTGCAATGGCGTGTTCCGGAGGCCTAAGGACAGCTTGGACTACGGAGTTTACGTGTAAGAAAAAATCGCCGTAGCGACAAACGAGGAGCAAGGTCTTGCGAGAGCCGTGAGTGGTTGAGAGAGGACCAGTTGGAAGGCGGCATGCTGTCATCTCGCAGCTCTGCCGCTAATTGGCACTAGCACAAGTGTACCAGAGTCGGGCAGTGGCTTGATCTGCACAACGGGCCCACGTTGGTTTGAAGGCTGAGAAGTGGTGCGTGGGCTGGCTGCGCCGTTGAGCTTGAGCTTGTGTCTGGACGAGGCTGGCGTCCAAGCTTCTCCATCACAGTTGCCCTTCTCCACGCTTGGCAGCCATAGGTCGGCCTTATATCACGCACGTTAAAGCCGCTGCTTACGAGCACTCTTCACATAGCCACCGTTTGCCCAAGCAGGTCGGTGCGATGTCAACTTACCTTGGCGGCTGCATCTTCCCGTCTCCCCGTCCGGAAGGGAAGCCTACGAGAACACCCGCAACTCAGCGAGCGTTGCACACACAAAAGTGGCCGCTCCGGTGAAATCGAGAACCTAGTCGGCCGACATGCGTCACGTCTCAGGGTTGGTGACCTGCGAGTCGTGATAACACTTCCGGATCAACCGCAGTTGACAGTTTGACTATGGTAACTGCCGCTGATGTTTGGGCATCGACATTTTGGCCTCAATGAGGCAGGTCCGTTGATCGATCGTTGAGAATTTTATGTCCAAAATGTGAGGCCAACGAAGGGACGTCTCCATCTCCACAACTCCTCGCATGCAGGGACTACTATAAGATCGTTACGCGCAGTCGGATGCATCCAGTGGGACCGATACGTCTCAATAGGATGGTCGTATGTCGCATCTGACATCTATGCTGGTACGAGAGCATCGCAGGGGTCAAATGAAGGGGAGTAGCCGTCGATCAAGGCTCCACCCAACGCGTGTCAGCGATCACCCAACGCCCACCGTTGTAGCAACGACGTCTGGCCGTTACAGAATCAGACGACGCAACACCGCCCACCTCAGCACCGGGTGCAAATGTGTGGTCTAGGTACCTGGTTCTGAAGCACGTGCGTCCGCGCGCACCACCATGGGTCATCTGCAGCAGGGCAACAAGAGCCAGGTCAATTGAAACCAAAAGCCTGGCATCTGCATGGTTTTGGCGAGTGTTTGCCAACATCTTTGGAGGAAAGGGGGATCCGTTATCACGTGGCTGTGATTGGGCGCGGGGTCGCAAGCCCGTGGGATCAGAAGGAATTCGAACGGTGTCATCATTGCAAGTATTGCTCCACCGACTTCACTTTCATTCGACCGCGGTTTCTAAGTTGGCAATGTCGCATGGCATTGTATTCCTTCACGCGCACACCATCTGCAACAGGCTCACGCTACTGTGTAAGCGAAGGAGTATATCTTGGCGATGCTGCCCATTCATAAACAGCTCACGGTTAGGATGAACTCTTAGTAAAAGTCACAGACTATAGTTGAGCGGACTAGGCTCTCGTGCCGTGCGAGACGCTGACCAGACTCCGCGGCCTTGCTCACATCCTGAAGATTGCAGCTTCACTCCTCTCATTTCGACCCTTACACTCACTAGTCCCCAAAGCAGTTGTTTTACGAGCACGCCGTACACGTTGTTCATATCTCACAACAAAACAACAACAGCTGCGTCAATGGGTCGTCATGGTCCGCGAGTTGAAGCTGAATAGCACCTCAAACAGAAATCCTCCAATGGAAGCAAGCGAACCCCTTCGCGCCTTTGGGCCATGCACACCGGCGGTCAAGACATCCGTACTTAATTAACGCTCTTTGTGAGCTTGCATTGAAATTATTGCGTTCGCTATGCCAAGGTCTATACAAATGGATCTTAAGTCATGATGCTATTTTACGAACCGTATCCGGGTATTGCACGCCAACACTCCTTGCCAATCAACCAAAACTCGCGTCACTTTGGCTTCCTCCTTAGCTTTGACGGATGGGCTCCCGATGGAAAGGACTCGTCATCCGCATCATCCGCACACTAAGCCGACGCACTGACATTTCCCCTTGTACATGGGTACGGATCGGATCGTGTGCTTGCAGCCGTCGAAGCATGGGCCGGTTTTGGCGTCACCAGCGACAACGATCGCCGGAGGGAAAGCCCAGCAACGATCTCAACAAGCCTCCTTCTCATGTGATTCATCGGACTCGTATCTTCTGCAGGCAGGTCGATGCTAGAAAGAAACGATCAGCACGACTGTGAGGCGCCGAACAACAACACTCTTAGCTGCTCACTGATACAGCTTGATTGTCTTGTTCCGCACTTCCTCGCACTGCTCCAGCGCCTTTATGTGCCTCTCCTGCGCAATCTTCCACGTCGTCATTACAGCCTCGTCCTCCTTCATGCGGTTGAGATAGCTAGCGAAGCCGAGCTTCTTGGTCGTCTCGCCACGTATATGAATAAAGTTGTCATCGAGATCCTCGAGCTCAGTACTTCTCGAGGCGAAGTGGTTGGTGATGCCCTTGTTGAAGGCATGGAAGGCTTTGACGTAGCTCTCCATATTGCTGAAGTATGTGTCTGTAGTGGCCTGGTCGAGCTTTAGAGGTGCGTGAGGGGCTGCTGGCAAGGCTGGCAGCTGCAATGTGCGAGCAGAGTTTGGCTTTGTGGGATGTGCAGATGAGGCTTGCGATTCGAATGGTAGCGTGTTCTTCAGCGCGTCGAGTTCCGATAAACCCCCGTTTGACGTGGAAAGGAAGGGCTCAACGGCAGCAATACCCGCGAGACCATTCAGGCCTGGAGCGGATGGTATGCTGCTAGTAGCAGGAGAGTGAGCTGATTTTGGAGGCACAGAACCTGTCCTTCTTGTCTTTTCCTTTCTCGGCGACGATGGCGCGGTCTTTGGCCTCGGGGCGGAAGAAGTGGCGTTCTTAGCCGGTGGAGTATCTGAGTCGATATCCATCTCATCAGGTTCACCTGATAGCTCTTCTGCAGTAGCCTGATACTTGGGTCGGGATCTGTCAGACTGATCCTGTGATCTTGGTACGGATGGCTTTCGTAGAGGTTTTGGACGTTTCAATGTCTCCGAGTTCTTACGGTCTGGGACATCCTTCGGCAGCGCCCAGCTTGGCTCTTTGAAGGTTTCACTCCAGATCTCAGGACTGAATTTCGCGGTGTGAGGCATAGCCTCGGGAGGGGGAGCAAATTTAGGCTGAGGGGGTGGACCTGGCGGTGGCGGAGGCATATAGCCAAACTGAGTCTTGAATGAATTGCCTGGAGGTGGATATGAAGGCGCTGCTCGCTGCGACGCCGCTCTCCCGCGAGTGGGCGACTGTCGACCTTTGTTAGCAGTACCTGACTGCGCATCGGGCGCAAAGTAATCAGCACTGCCTTGAAACTTGCCATGCCAGTCAGAGGGAGAAAACTTCATGTTGATGCTCTCTTCGCTCCTGCTCTTGAAGCTGTTGGGCATGTTGCCAGACGGAGGACCGCCCTGTTTGGGTGGCGGTGTGGCAAAGGCACTTTGACCCCAAGTGGGAGGCGGTGGGTGTGGAGCTTTGGGCGGTGCTCGTTGCCTGTTCCCAGTGCTGGTACGGAAGACTTCAGACTCAGATTCATCACTCGAGTCTGGATAAATATGCGGGAACTGGCTCCTAGTTGAGTTGCCGCCATACGAGTTCCTTTGCTGTCTCCTCCCGGAATCCGAATGAGAGCCTGCCTCGTTCGAGGGGCTAGGCTGATGTGAATGTGACGGGGAATTTCGCATACTGGCAGACCTTCCAATGCCTTCTTCGCGTATGCCAGCAGCCTTAGAATAGTACGGCGTCCGTACACGGTTGCCCTCTGAGAACGGAGCATCAACGTTAGGTGAGCTGGTTTCGGCTGGCGTGGGCGGCGTCGCCGTTGGGCGAGCGTAGCTTGAACGATATCCTCCAGACTTGGCCGGCCCTTCGTCAGCTCCAGGCGTGCCTGGGTTAAATCCGGTCTTGGAAGAAGGTACTCTCGTGCTTTGACTTCGCCCGAAAGGAGTGCCATTGGGGTTGTTGGGATTTGTAGGGTTTGGGCGGGGCTCCTCAGGCCGCGCGCCCGTTTTCATCTTCTGCCAGGCCGTGAACACATTGGCACGATCCTGCGAGTCCTTTTGTGCAGAGTGAGGCCGCTGTGCTGTTGGCGGTGGCCGGAAATTCTTGTTTGTAAACCTATCCTGCCCGCTGTTATACGTTTGGTAATGCTGTGGCGGCGGCCGCTGTGGCTGGGGCTGTGGTTTTGGAGGTGCAGCGCGGTAGTAAGACCCGTTTGGTGTGGAAGTTGTGTGCGCGTTGCGAGGCGGCGGGGGAGGACGAGCTCGTGGCGTGTTCGGTGTGTTCGTAGGTACGTTCAAGTTACGGTACTTTTTCCTGTCGTTGTCGTACTTCAGCCGCTGTGTTGGATCGCACAAGATCTCATGAGCAGCCTGTATCTCTTGAAATTTGACGACAAACTCTGCCTCGTGCCCTGGATTGCGGTCCGGGTGGTATTGCAGGGCAAGCGAGCGGAAGGCTTTGCGGATCTCGTTCTCGTTGGCGTTGGGCGCGACTTTGAGGTCAGCATAGTAATTTCGCGAAGCATCAGCTTTGACCATGACGGGCGATCTGGTCGGCGCCGTGCACGCTGAAGTGAAGCGAGAGTGCCAGCGCAGGTGTTTGTAGTCTCGAATCCCAGGCAGACACAGTCGCTGTGCCGCGCTCCGGACGCCGTCTCACTGCCTGTTTGTGTTTTGGGGCGGTGCGGCTCAGATGAGGGACCCTTAGGCGCGTGCACATGGGAGCATTGCTATGTGGAAGCTGTATACGGCAGCTGAAGGGTTCTGGGGCGCGTCAGATCAGCAACGGCATGTCGTCACAGGCTTTGGTGCTGGTGTGAGTGCATCTAGTCGCGATTGGACGTGGAGTTTGTTTTCGTTGGCAGCGGAGTTTGGGCTGCTGTAGAAACGAGCCAGCCCTATGGCTTTCACCACCGCGCACAAGGCATCCTTGTATTGCTTCACGGCCTAAGGCTGACAAGAAAGGGGCGCAATCACTCACCAAATCAACATATGGAAATCGAGCGAAGTATCACTCGACATGCAGAGGTCCGCTGGCTGCAAGCTCAGCAGGTGTCACGCAGCAAGGCTGCCATGCACCGGTGAGATCAGCACATGCAAGACAGGTCACTTTCAAGGCACAGCTCTCCGAACATGCCGCGACGCCATTCCTTCGGCAGCGGTACTCTGCGTTGATTTTTGGTGGGTTGAAAAATGCCGCCAAGTTCATGATTTTCTTTTTAAATCAATTCATTCTTCATCGTGACTAGAAACAGACATATCGTTTCTCAAGTAACGGCTTCGACGATCTGCTAAAGGGCTGTGGTAGAGATCCGCGCTAAGATGAGGGCGACATGACACCTGAGGCGCGACATCGATGAAACACTCCCACCTCCAGCATCGAAGCCGTGTAAATGTGCAATAAGAGGACTGAAGCTCTAGACATGTCATTCACGATCTTTATACCCTCATTCTCTTCGAGCATCCTCCGTAGCTGTCACTTCGTTTCGACCTACCACTGTCACGAGGATCGGTTATACGCGTGAGCTTGAGCCCCACACGTTCATCACGTTACATCATGATGCTCGAGTACCGACAACCCTCCTGCATCGAAGCACCCACAATGTCGTCCGCCATAAAGACGGTCCCTTTCCAGCCACCCAAGAAGGCCCAGCGAACAAAGGTTGACGCGCCCTGGCATCAGTACATTACCATCGACCTGATATGGTACGTGCTAGGCTACACCATTTTCCATCCGTTCGTGTCTTGGATCGTTGTGCTGTGTCTGCGCGCGCAGTACACAAAGTATGAGGCCCCAGAGATGCGCATCGCGATAGGCTGGTCCATCGCGATGAGCGCTGTCGGCATTTTCGGCATCGTGAGCGACAGAGTAGCGTTTGGCGCGCACAGGGAGGTCGACCTGAGTGAAGAGGTCATCGTCATCACGGGTGGTGTTGATGGTTTGGGTGGACTGTTGGCCGAGACCTATGGGATGAGGAATGCCAGCGTGGCTGTACTGGACTTGAAGACCGTGAACAAAGCTGAAGCAGAGGCGAGGAACGTGGCATATTACCAGTGTGACGTGGGAGATGCACAGCAGGTAGAAGCTGCGGCAGCGCAGATTCTCAAAGATGTAAGCTTAGCTTATGCATGGCCGAAGTCGACAAGAAAAGAGATGCTAACAAGCATAGCTCGGTCCTCCTACAATCCTCATCAACAACGCCGGCATTGTCCATACAAAGTCAATCCTCGCATCCACCGCCGCCGAAGTCGAGCAAACCTTTCGCGTGAACACCATCTCACACTTCACGACACTTCGTACCTTCCTCCCCCACATGCTCGCCGAAGGCCGCGGCACGATCGTCACCGTATCCTCCGTCCTCGGCCACCTGGGCGCCGCGAACCTCTCCGCATATTGCGCCTCGAAAGCTGCATTGCTGGCCCTCCACCACTCCCTTCGGGCCGAGCTGGCACATACACCCGGTGCAGAGGAGATCAAGACGATCCTGGTCCAGCCTGGCCAGATGAGCACGAAGATGTTTGAGCATGTACACGCACCAAGCAAATTCTTCGGGCCGCTCGTTACACCGGCAGAGATGGCTCAGGGTATCATCAAGTTGGTAGATCGAGGCGAAAGTGGAGAGGTTGCGTTGCCGCTCTACTCCAGGTATATCCAGGTTCTGGGATGTTTGCCCTACGGGATACAGCACGTTGCAAGAAGGTGGAGCGGGCTGGATACAGCGGTTCAGGATGGCAAGGGCAAGACGAACAAAGAGACGGCAATAAAGGACTGATGTGCATGTTTGGAGAAAGTATACGGATAACATCAAAGCCTGAGGGTACCCATGGTATGCTGCATAGCGTTACCGTCTGAAGAATGTGGAATCTGTACTCCACCTGTTCGCCACTGGAGTGAGCTTGGAGGTGGTCGCAATACTTAGACATGGACCGCTTTGGACACGAGGCAATGGAGTTGTCCGCTGCGTCTTCTTTGAGGAGTAAATACCCTGCAGGCCAACCTCAAGTCCAAACTGTACTCATAGACGGAAATGCCAAAAGCAAAGCCTCTCAGGAGAAGTTCGAGTAAATACAAGAACGATCAGCGAGGCAATCATGCTTATTGCTGTGCGCCTCTTCTCGGCTTTGTCCATCTTCTTGTAGCCATGATTAGCGTTGTCCAAAGCACCCCCGGAGCCAACTCTTAAAAATGGAGCACATGCTTTCCTAGCTTGCCTGCGGTTTTAGATGGCGAGCGATCTTGTTCCGAGTTCCGCTTTGCCTGACGGCGTGAGCGACCGTTTCTATCGTACTTGTTGTTGCGTCCACGAGTACGAGACTTCTTGTCAGGCGTGACTCGCGGCGAGTATGCATCGGGATCTGGTATCCCGCTCTGAGATGGTAGGGAAGGAGCACGAAGCTGGTGGACTGTGCGGGTGAGCTAAGTATTGATCTTTTGACAATGCAGAACGTGCGCAAATCGGGGTGATTTACCAGAAGGTCTATCTTGATGAGACTTTGAGATCTTGCCACTATAGACTCTATCAGAACGAGAAGACCCCGCCTGACGGGCAGCCTGACGGACACCTTTAGACCTGGGGCGTGCGTTCTCATGCGCATGCTCATCGAACGAGGGTGCTTGAAAGGCAGAGTTGAGAGTTCGAAGGTCTATTGGCTGCGATGATGGATGAATCTCCAGGAGAGGCTGCGCCCCCAAGATATCGCGACGAGAACCTTCATGTTGCCTCTGCTCGTTGTAACAACAACGTTTCGAGCTATATGCTTCTCCATACTCGCTGCTTCGGTATGGGAAATCCTGGAAGTCAGCCTCAACTACATACCCTTGGGGGACGGTAGGCTTGTAAAAGTTGCCATCCTCGTCCCGTTCGTATACGCCATCTCTCAATAGCTCAAACTCGCACTTCTGTTCGTATTTGTTGATTGCACTCTGCACGCGCTCGCAGAGCAGCTTCACAACGTTGGCTGCGCTCTTAGCCTGTGTCATCAAGTCTTTGCTGTCTTGGTCTCCTAGGCCAGCTATGACTCGTCGCCGACGCATTAAGGCAAAGATGTCACGATGGAGACTCTTGCCAACAGCTCGAATGGTTGCAATATCTTCGGGCAGCCAGCGTTGGCCGCCTTCAGCATCGCGCTCATAGTTCATAACCAGATCATAATCGTGTGCAGTGCGCCTAATGAGGTCGTCTATGGATTGGCGCCAAATCTGCGGCAGCAGCTCCTCGTCCAGTCTTCTCTCTGGCTGCGATCGAAGTGCTGGTGGTGACGACCTTGCTGTGTACGAGCATCGTGGAGCGACTGGAACGTTGTTGGGGTTCTTGAAGGTACGATCGGTTGGCTCAGGTTTGACAAGTGTCGTCGCCGGTATCGAACGCTCGTTGTAGTCTGGCCAGGTCCAGACGCTGCGCTGAGCTTGCGTTGAAGATGGCCACCGGCTTGGTGCTTGCGGTTTGGCTATTGGTGGTTGCTGGGGCTCCTCATGTTCTCGTGCTGGTGGTCCATCCGAAGGACGCCACGAGTTGCGACACCGTGGTCCTCGCTGGTTTCCGTACACCATGGTCGATCAGAGTGGTTAGAGTCTCGAAGTTGCGATAAGCAGGAAGGGCAGGAAGGTGGGCAACCTGGTAGGATCCGCCGGTCGAGGCGACGGCGAGCCACGTTACCTGCATAGGCAGTGAAGTGAAAGCCATTGTTAGAATGGAACATTGGCAAACGTTCGCACACAATCCAGCAATGAAGCATTCGCAGCAAGCTCGCGAGAGTGTCAGAGCTGCTTACAATGTGATCCAATTGTACAAACCGGTGACGCCTTCATTATCTCCAGGACCAAGTAGGGTCCCTACAGCTTTGGTCATGCAGTTCTACTACAAGTCTGCCAGCGCCTCTATGAAGGTGATGGTGTCGCTCTTGCCAAAGATGGGCCTCATCTCTGTAGTTTGGAGACCAGCGGGCATCAAGGACACTGTTTGATCAGCGTGGAGGCGACCATCAACCCCAGTGTGGAATATACACCTCATGAGGTCCAAGACTAGACATAGTCAAATAACGCAACCCCACAGTGTGTGACACGTTGTATGTAGGGTGAGTGATGCTCCCGCATTACACAGGTTCGCCAAAGAGTGTGCACTCGACAAGCACGCGAGGCAGGAGCGAGGGGTTGAACAACGACATCGTCACAATATGCAATAGAAACACAGTCAGCCCTCCAGGGCGGGTCGATGCAGGTGTCAGTGGCCATCCTTGATATGGTGCTATCGAACGGGTAGATGCAGGTTGCACGTACTCCTGGTCTTAGATCACCTGCATGGCCAGGGGCACGATGTTTTGTTCTGTAGCGGTGGTGACGTGGGGTACACAACGCTGGCAGCAAATGCCTACGATTCCCCTGGTTGTGTCCATGCCATGACTCTGTTTTCGAACGCTGGCTCGGAACGGGCCTCAATAAACAATGGATGCAATGTCCGCACAAACGCGGCACACGGAACAATGCATGTTAGTTGTTATGATGCATGTTTACGCGAAGGGGTGACCTGGAAACCACGATCGTGCACGGCCAAGCGCGAACGGCTCCTCCATGTCTGGTGCCAGCCACAACACAACACTCCCACCCGGTCCAATAACTGCAGACGCTGTCTCAGAACGCGCCCTCGTTCGCTCAATTGCGTCTTACTAAACCTCCAGTCCAGTCTCGCGGCGCACGCAGCCCTGTCATGGACGCATCGCGCTGCTGAAGAACCCCCGACGTGCTTGTTACGTCGCGTTCTAAGCTTGCCAAACTCAGACCTTCCCGCCCCACCTGTCGACCTCGCTACCAGCACCACTCACGCGCCCAGCCACCGCTGCGCACCACCACGCATGGCAGCAGTCGCTGTGCCGCAGTCTCCTCGGGTCTCTGCAAACATGGCGAATCGTCGCGTGCCGCTGGCCAGTTTGCAGAATGCGACCAACTCGCCCATACGCGCTCCTGTCGTTGGAGGGAAGCGTCAGCGCTCGCACGCGAGCGAGCAGCGCGATATGCCCTATGGCCAGCCCCCACCGAAGAAGCAGATGGTCGAGGTCGACGATGCTGAGGCCCGCCGCCATGGGCTCGTCCGCCGCAGTGGGGCTCCTACCACAGCCTTGACAAGGAAGCTCGAAGCTGCCCGTGAGAACAAAGCACCGCCCAAATCGATCGAGAAGACGCAGCGAGTCACTAACGACCTCGAGACTATTCGGCAATGGCAGAGACACTACCGCAAACTGTTCCCGCAGTTCGTCTTCTACTTCGACACCGTCCAGGAGCCGCAGAAGGATAAGCTCATGAGTCGAGCTCAGATCCTTGGCTCAGTACGTCAAACATCCCACCCGACTTACTTCAAGCTAACATCATTGCAGCGCGAGGTCACCTTCTTCTCCCGTGAAGCTACTCATGTCATCACGACGCGTCCCATTCCCGCTGAAGTCGACAGCAGCTTATCGTCCCTCGCAAAAGGTACCGTCAACCCTGCACAGTTGGAGAACAAAAAATCTGTATTTGATACTGCGCTCTCGAAATCTGGTCAGTCAGGTCGGGGTGACATACTCATGAAGGCGAGGGAACTGGGTATGAAGATATGGTCGGTGGAGAAGCTCCAGCGTATGATCGACACCATGTTCAGCAAGGAGACGGGAGAGGACATCCAATATACAACGCGCCACGGTACTGTTGCTGGACAAAAGGGTCGCCAGGCGGACTTGCAGAGGTTGCTGCAGAACGAAAAGCTGGACCGAGATTATGTCATTGGCGCCCAGGACCTGGTACAGCTACGCGGTTACTACGTGTATGTGCATGACATGGATGAGGCTACACGACCTGTCATGATTAGAGAGTACCAGAAGGTTGAGAAGGAGAAGGGCAAATGGCCGCAGTTTCGTGCCTCAGGGCATGGCAAGTGCCCCTTCGTGGAGGACCCTCACTTCGGCCGCCGCCAACAGGAAGAGCATGAGGAACGCCGTACACAAAGAGCATTGGCAGCAGCCCCACGTACACGTGCGGTGTCCGCCATGGAAGAGAAGCGTGTCTTGGTCGACAATAACAACTTGGCCCAACGCGAAACTGCACCTGCTGCAGTCAAGAAGGAGGAGCAAGAGGACGATGCGAAACCCCTAGAGCCTCCCAAAAGCCTGCCGTTGAAGCGCACTTCCACCGAAGGCCCTCCTCCCATGTTTGGTAGTGCTCAAGCGAGCATACGAGCGATGCCGCGATTTATTGGAGGTGAGCCTGTAGCGTCTGGCCTGCATCAGTCCAACATGACCTCTGCCATCCAGTCACAAATGATATCTTCTACGGCGGCCGCACCCCGCGCTGGTAATAGCAAGGAAGTCAACCAGTTGCAGCGAAAAGTCCTGGAAAAGAACAGTGTTACATCAGCCAACAGCGGATACTCGTCTGTTATGAATGATGTCCGTGGCCCTCCTAACCAGGATCACATCCAGCCGATGCGTGCTGCAAAGCGCAAGGCTCAAGAGAGCCTCAGTCAGGCTCAGGATCTCGCCGAGCAGGAGAGACAAGCCCGCAAAATGGCAGCCCTCCGTAGGCGCAAGACCGCCGAAAAGGAGTTGAAGCCTGGCTATTGCGAGAACTGCAGAGAGAAGTTCAATGATTTCGACGAGGTACGCAATTTTCATGATCTCAATCCTTAGTTAAGCTAAATTTGCCACAGCATTGTGTCTCCCGCAAACACCGCAAGTTTGCCGCCACAAACGAGAACTGGGCTGAGCTTGACGCGCTCCTTGCCCAACTTGATCGTCAATGAGCTTTACGCACAGCATACGAATCCATGTTGCATTTCCCATGGCGCCGACGCACGACTAATACCCACGATATGGCTTCCCTTCCGACTCCATTCAATTGGCTTCAGCCTCACTTGGAGCCCGTGTACTTTGCAACCACCCATTTCATTGCCTTTTTGCGACGTGCAGCATTTTCGTGGCGTATCTTCCACTTCGTTGGTGGTTTGGTTTGTTTATTTCGTTCCGGCGGCATTTTTGACTTTTGGAGACTGGTCGTATGTCAGTCCTTGTCTATACCATTGCATGCATAGGGCCGTCCCACGCTCCCTATGATAGTTACTAGCGACTGTTGATCGGCTGCCATGTTTGAAAAGCAGATGCGGAGTGATGGTGGCTTGGTGACTACCCTGGCGGAAAGAGAGACGAGAAGTAATGCTGCCAGAGCAGCACATACGTGGCGCTTGCAGGCCAGATCATGTATCACTATCGTATTAGATATCTAATTCTGTATCGAATGCGATTGATGACAAGGTTGATGGTCACTGTCCCGTTCGCATAATGAGTGATATGATTGGCTTGGTGGGTCGTGATTGGTCGGTTCAGCGTTCACACACCGACGTATCTTCTTGTCTCATCACTTCTACAACAACCTGCTCAAACCACGATTTCACCCAGACAACCGTGGTTTGTGCCTGGGACTTAGTTGAGACAGTCATTGCTTTCCACTCCAACGCCACCTGACTTGCGCTTTCCACTGAAGACCACTATCCTTCATGTCTCAATCATCAGCAGAGAAGACGATAGAAGAAGATGACCAGACAGAGGCACCACTAACCATGGCGGCATCAATCGTCTTGACAAATCTGCCACGCGATGCTTCAAAAGCCCTCGAAAACGCGGGGAACCTATTGATCGAAAAGAGTACGTGTCATGACCGGCGCCTGTTTTGCATCTTGCCTCTCAGCATGCTGATAAGTCATAGTAACCGTCCGTCTTCAGCCTATCGGCTCTGCACCTCATCTCAACCAGAGGGTTTTCAAGCTATCGACAAACCAGCGCTTTGAGACTATTGTTCGCTTCCTCCGCAAGAGGCTGGGAGTCAAGGAGCACGAAAGCGTATTTTGCTACGTTGGAAGTGTATTTTCGCCTGCTCTCGATGAAGGCGTGGGGAATTTATGGACGGTAGGCAGATATGACGATCAAGTGGCAGAGGAAATAAGCGCTAACGCTGGAGATAGTGTTTCAAGCAGAATGAAGAGCTCGTTGTCGGCTATGCGATATCACCAGCTTTTGGCTGATTTTGAATCTACTATTCCGAACCACTGCGATTATAGACTGATCTTCTGAACTCAGCGAATGACCTTTTTTCCTATCTCGAACCGGTATCGAGCTCGGAAGGGGCGCAAATTGCTATTTTCGTAGCAAGGGGTATGTATTATGCAATGCAAAGAACGCCATTGATACCATGATCACTCCTTTTCGTTCACCACCCTCGCAAAATCCTCGAAAACTTCTTTGGGCATAGGATATGTATGTTCTGGGGCAGGATAAGCTCGGCTCTTCACCTCCATCTTGTACTGTTCAATGGCCTTGAGCGACTCCTCCCACACGCTCCCGAACTTCTTGACGAATTTTGGCAGGAACCGGCCTGGCGGGAAGTTACCGAGCATATCGACTTGAACGAGGACCTGACCTGAGCAGCCATTGCCAGCGCCGATGCCGATGGTAGGAATGCTCAACTTCTTCGTTACCAGCTCAGCAACCTCTGCCGGTACTGCTTCAACAACCGTAGCGAAGGCACCAGCGTCTTGGACTGCAAGTGCGTCCTCGAGGAACTTTATTGCTGAAGAGGTAGTTTTACCTTGAACCCGGAAGCCGCCAAGGGCGTTCTGTCTTTGAGGCGTCAGACCAATGTGGGCGAGCACAGGAATACCAGCCCCGGTGATCTTAGCTATGGTCGGTGCCATATCCTTGCCGCCTTCGAGCTTGACGGCCTTGACACGACCCTCTTTGATCACTCGAATGGCGGAAGTGAGGGCTTGCTCAGGAGAGATCTCATAACTGCCCATCGGTAAGTCTCCCACCTTATTCATGTTAGTACACTAGCAGCGCCTTACACAGCACCTATACATACCGTAAAAGCACCCTTGGTCGCTCGAGCTACTGACCTGCAATGCAGGATCATTTCATCCAGCAGCACTTCGCTCGTATCGTCCATACCCATGGAGACCATGGCTAGACTGTCACCAACAAGGATGATGTCTATCCCACCATGGTCGGCGACGTGAGCGCTTGGAAAATCGTGAGCCGTAAGGACAGTGATGGGTTCCTTCTTACGGTAAAGACTTTGAATTGTGTTGATAGTGACAGGCTTCCGTGTTGAGAGAGTTGCACCCAAGGGTGAGTGTGAGCTCCAACGGGCATTAACAATGGGTAACAGTTGTTGCGACACTGATGCTGACGTTGGCGGTAATTTGGAACGACATAGCTGTGAAGTTACTCGGAAGGTGTTCATCGTGGCACGCGACACTATCACGGCTGTCAAAGTCCGAGAAAGGGGGATGGTTCACAGTTGAGATTTTTTTTTGGTGGTATTGTCAAGTTGGTGCAGGTGGGTCTTTGAGAAACTCTGTTAAGGGGGCCATAAGAACTCTTATAAATGGCCGTGGTGTGGTGTACACATATCTTCGCTGAAGTCTCTCTCACGATGGGAGCTCGGACGTTTTTGTCGGCCCAGTCCAGGGCCTCGCTCTTTGTTGGGTCAGGGCTCACTGCTCGGCTCGAGTCATCTGGCCATGCAACAACATCCGCAGTCATCATCGGCTATTCGTCGCAGCACGGCGGTCTCGACGCTGGGCTTCTGTCCCACGTTCTCGAGACTCTGGGGTATCGCATTAGTACGGAGCAGATCCGACGGCGTGGTCACATGCCGAGGCGTAAAAGGGCCTCGGAGGAGCCGCGGCGAAAAAGCGCTGCGATTGGACTCGACGGCAACACAGAGCTGTGCACCTGGCAAGATGCACTTCCTCAGAGTATTTGATCGAAGATATCTCTGAACAATCGCTTGTACCTCAAACTGCTACATGTCTCACAGCAGTTTGTAGAGACCAGCGAAGGTATCGAGAAAGGTACGATGACGCCCAGTAATCATCAACACCGTGATGGCAATAAGCTGCCATGTCTGAGTCGCTGTGTTTGCCTAGACGTAGACTTTTCAATGACGCGATTTAACAGCAAAGATCAAATGCCCGTTTGTATCCAATGTCGACTGCAAAGCATGACATGAGTGTGGCGTACGACATAGAACGTCTCGGCGAGGACTCCACTTGCCGGACACAGCGGACGTGTGCAAGCGCGACTTGCCGCCGACACAGGTGCTCGTGACTGCAGCTCGACCCAACCACTTCACTCAACAGGTCCCTCGATCTGTGCACCATTTCTGCCGTTTCGACAACGACGCCCCTCACGCAAACCTCCAACCACTTCTTCGACGTCACCCTGCCAGCAAAGCACCGACGTAGCACCTTCAACCCCTCCCTGCGCTGTCGCTATCGATAGCCCCCGCGAGCACCTCATAGCGCACGAACACCAGCAAGACCGCCGACCAAACTAGGACATCGCGCGCTCGAAGCCGCGACCCTACAAATACACCAGGAAGCTCTGGGGAAAGTCACACGTTAAGAGAGTAATCATCATGAGTTCACCGAAGAGGCGCATCGAGACAGATGTAGGTCAAAGCAACTCAGACTGCCCAGGATAAGAGCAAGAGCTAACGAAGGTTGTTCGCCGGTGAAATAGGTCATGAAGTATGTCACAAGCACTTCGCAAGTACATGAGCGCCGCTAACAAAGACACAGGATGTACGTTCTGTGCATGTTACTGCGACTGCACTGGACTTAGGCAACTAACATATTGCGGCAGGCTCATGAGCGACTACGAGGTGACACTGGTTAATGATAATAGTATGCGTTGCCTACTTTCTAAGAAAATCGTTACTGACAACGCTATAGTGTCCGTTCTTTACCTGGCGGTCAACATAGCACGGTATTGTAGCTAACCCAAACAGGCAAGAGTTTTATGTCAGATTCAAGGGGCCTGAAGACAGTAAGTCAATTCGCAAGGAATACACAAGCAATTACTGACCATGCAGCGCCTTTTCAAGGTGGTCTTTGGAAGATCCACGTCGAGCTGCCCGATCAGTATCCGTACAAGAGCCCCAGCATTGGCTTCGTAAACCGCATCTTTCACCCAAATATCGACGAGCTGTAAGGAACACACTTTTATCTTTACAGACAAGTCGCGCACAGCTACTGATAGCTGCACAGATCCGGCTCAGTCTGTCTTGACGTCATCAACCAGACATGGTCACCTATGTACGACATGATCAACATCTTCGAGGTCTTCATTCCGCAGCTCCTCCGGTACCCTAACCCTACAGATCCTTTGAATGGCGAAGCAGCCGCGCTGCTGATGCGAGAGCCCAAGAGCTATGACGCGAAGGTGAAAGGTACGCTGTTGCAATGGCTACGGCTTGATATATGTGCTGACCAACATGACAGAGTACGTGCAGAAGTATGCTTCCAAAGACATCTCTGAAGACTCTGATAAAGACGATGATGACGACGACGATATGAGCTCAGTTGGGAGTTATGAATCCGGCGACGACGAAGCTGCCGGTAACATGGATGACATCTAAGCGTATCGTCTACTCTCAGCGTTGGGATTTGTTCTCTTCCCCATTTTCAACGGCCTACATATCAACACACACGGACGGACGTTCAAGGCGTATATCGGTGCAAACATCTGTTGCATCATTCTTCGGGATATCAGTTTGTCGACAATTATTTCGTGATTGGACCTAGACAGGCTTCATGCCTGTTGTTTGCTGGTTACATGACAGACATGCGTCTTAGCGAGAGACACTTAGTGCACGGTAGGACTCAACTCTAGTCGAATGTTCCATGTAATTCGCGTCTCAACAACTCTTCTCGATCTTTCTCTCTTTATTCCTCCACCTCATCCTTGGCTCTTGGCTCGTAGCTGATAGACGGTTGCTTGTCCACACAGGTGGCAAATTACTATTCCCCGCCAGGTTGCTTTATGAAAGACTTGCATGATATGTTTTGCTTGTCTAGTATTGGAGTTTGCAATGCCACCGAACTCTTAAGCAAGTACGCGGTCCCAGCATCTTCCAATATTTGGCTGGTATGGACAAACCATCACAACAATTGCTAAGTTTCAACATCAAAGTCGTACTACGTTTCACCCTGGCGATTTTCTGTGATGACTGTTGATTGTCGGCCTGCAAAGCTTCCTGTGGTAAGCAGTGAAGGAGACCATCGTGTCCTGGCATACACAAGACCAATCACGCCTTCATACCGACTTACTTTCACCGTGAAGGATTGCCTGTTGCTGGGGCCACCTTATTATGTTTTTGCACTTGTTTCTACCAAAACAACGTATCTTCACCATGATAACGCCAGCAACGTCCGGTCAGACTGCCGTTCAGTTACACGGCACACGCGCGCCCGCTACAAATACCCTGGGAATCCCACCAAGATGGCACCAAATTATGGTCAAGCTGCTCCGCGTACCGCTCATCACAACGCTCGAGATGAAGTGCCGCCAAACATCTCGTCAGCCAACAGCATTCGGCTCGGTCTTCGAGGTCATCACACGTCGGCTAGACGTGAGTGTGAGCGTGCCAGGCAGACACGACGCAAGCGCGATACTCGGACAAGCCGCAACCAGATGGTGTCGCTACCAAGCCCAACCAACCTAGCACCCTCGAGCTCCCGCAGTCGCTTCACAGATCGCATGACATACAGTGAAGATGGTGAAGACCAAGGTTCAATCAGTTACCGCCACGGGGCCAGTCCACTTCCTCAAACTCAGCGAGGCCGTATTCTCCAAGAGAATACACGCAAGGACAGCGTCAGCAGAGATGACGGTCTTGTGCAGCCTGACTGGCTACATGGTGGTCAGAGCGAAGCAGAAAATATTGACAATAACTCTGAGAACGATACAGGTATGGACGTGAACGACTTCGCTGATCTCTGCCGTCGAGCGCCATTTTCACCATACCCGCCTCGCCAGCCTGTCAGCACCAGGCCGATGCACTACGGTTCTGCCTTCCACCTGCCAATCAACCGCTTTGTGCATCCTCCTCGTCCTGTCCTGCCAGCAACCAGACGTGAGCCTACCCGCATGCTCAACGCGTTCGGTCCATCTGAGCCTGACGTCGAAATCCCAGCGCACAGCTCTGAGGATGACCCGCCTTCCAAGACAACAGTCACAGCCATCGACGCAAAAAAGCATCCAGTCAACAAGTACAAAGGTAACGATCCTATCAAGAAGCGCGTACAGAACAAGAGGCTGCAGCTCGTATTGTCTGGCAGGCCAATGCCAAAGCCGAGGAAGAAGCCGGATCGCATGATACTCAAGTGTACTGGCAAGCAGGAGTTTCGTTAGGTCAACACTCGCTTAATTATTGATTATTGATCTCAGCTCTTATTACCAAGTGGAGCGTGTTTGGCTTCGTGCGATGAGCATGTTGGACACCAGCTTTTGATGAAGCGATACGTTGTTCATCAAATGCTGCGTGAAGAAAGGGGACATGCTTGTTGGATTGCGGAGAATCCCCTCTTCCCACATTCTGTATTCAATTGGTCCTCAATTAGTTGGGCTTATTACCATTCAGCTGATTTTGTACAGTTACTACAATCAAGTTCAATCCTTATAGAGTTGACGTTTTGCGAACGTTTGTTGGGCCATCCGAAGCGGGAGCCATGGGAGACACCCACACCATCCAATGATTGTTTCAGGCTTTGGCCTTTCCGATATATGTATATGCTCCAAAATTAAAATATACAGTCTCGTCTCATATCATCCTTTACCGTCGCACACAAGTCTTCAAGACCTTTCCCCGCAAAGCACGATGCACTCCTCTCTCTTTACCAGTTCGGCAATGCTTCTCTTCGCCATACCTACGCTGGCATGGCTCCCAGATAATTGCGTCCGATGTACGACGTTGTGCGCAGTAAACAAATTTGGATGTGATGCAGCAAGATGTTATCAAGCGACCCCGGATGGTGTAAGCAGGCCTTCAAACCGAAGATCTCGAAACTGTCTGGCACAACATACACTAACGTACGTAGGGTGTCGTCGATGCCGTATGCAATCTCGTAATTCATAAGAGAGAGCTTGAAGAACTTTCAGATGGTGCCAGCGTTATTATAGTGCCAAACACTATAGTTACAGCGGCCAGGAGTACTCCAACTGTCAGTAAGCAGAGCGACTTCTGCGAGTTCTACATGAAGACTTCTAGACTTCGTTGCGGCTTTAGCGGGTCATCTTAGATGTCTCTTTTCGCGGCCGTGATGGCCTTTGGATGGGCCGCGCAGTTCTTTGACGACTAAACAAATGATGTCCCTTTACGACATGATCGTTTTATTCACATAGTCATCTTGAGCTTACCCTCTAACGTTTGATCCATATCCACATGACGGAGGTTTGTCGGACCGAGATGCCTTGGCGGTGGAGCAGCTCCCTAAGTTCTGGAAGTTTCTGCCCCAAGCTCCCTCCGTATTTCAACTTCACAAAACTTTCAGACACTTCCTTTTTCAACGCTTTTATACCCGTCCAGCGCTTATTTTGATTCTTAATTATTGAGCTCTCCATTTTGGTAAGTCAGGCATACCTCCATCTCCTCAAATTACAGGATGAGACACCCGCTGGCACCAGTCTGAGAAGACTTGTACTCTTTGCATGCTGATCAGCTTCCCGGTCCACCAGACCACCTCTGATATTCTAGCCCATCTCAATATCTCAAACTTTTCTTTGAAGCGTGTTGCTAATACGTTGTATTGCAGAACAATTCGCTGGCCACACCCCACCTAATCCGCGATGGTCCTTCACAACCCCAACAACTGGCATTGGGTCAATAAAGACGTGTCGGGTTGGACACGCGAGTATCTGGATAAGGAGCTCTTGCAGATCTCTGCCGAACAGGATGGTGTCACCGCCAAGATCGACAAGATTGCTAGCATGGACGGAGATGTCGATGTGAGCCAGCGCAAAGGCAAGGTTATCACATTGTTTGATGTTAAGCTCAAGCTGGAATATTCTGGTAAGCACAATCACTTTCTTCGCGACTGCTCAGCCGGCTGACTCAGTCGGCAGGCAAGAACAAGGACGGCGAGGAGGCCAACGGCACTATCACGATTCCCGAGGTTGCACACGACACGGAGGAAGACGAGTATGTCGTATGTTCCCTTCGCTCACAACCCTCTTGTGCTTTTACCTACATTATTTGTTCGCACGCTAACCCCCGTATAGTTTGATGTAGACGTCTACTCCGAGGACAGCAGCAAACAAGCAGTAAAGGATCTTGTACGATCCAAGATTGTCCCTCAACTCCGCAAGAGTCTTGCAAAGCTTGGCCCAGCCGTCATGGCTGAGCATGGCAAGGACATTCAGCACGCGCCCGGCTCCAACCCATCGAGCGGTTTCACGACCCCGAAGGTGTACTCAAGCTCTAGTGTGAACAAGTCCACCTCTTCGAAGACAGAGAGCGGCTCACAGAAGTCGAGTACCGGCTCGGTAGTCAACGTCACCACGATCAACGACAGCACCGAGTTCCGCACCACCGCCGCTGAGTTGTTCCAGACCTTCACTGACCCTCAGCGCATTACTGCGTTCACTCGCGCGCCACCTAAATCCTTCACTGGCGCTAAGTCCGGCGGCACCTTCGAGCTTTTCGGCGGTAACGTGAGCGGAGAGTACACCGAGTTGGAGGAGCCAAAGCACATCGTCCAGAAATGGCGACTTGCACAATGGCCTGCTGGCCACTTCTCAACTCTCTCGATTTGGTTCGACCAAAATGACGTCGATGCGGTCACAGTTATGAGGGTTGAATGGAAGGGCGTTCCTGTTGGCCAGGAAGAGTCAACGAAGACCAACTGGGACCAGTACTACGTTCGCAGCATTAAGACCACCTTCGGGTTTGGTACAGTGTTGTGAGTTCGTAAAAGATGATGTTATCGTTGCTACCTGGAATATGGAGCACGAGCATTTTTGAATGATTTATGATTGCACACGAAGCGATGGACATGGCGAGCAAGTGGTCCACGAGACACAACTGAATAAGAAGATGGAATAATTATACCCCAAAACATGTTTTATCCTGCATCCCTGACGGTTCTTATTTATCCATGTACGTCAAGCTATGTTCCGCAGTCTTTGTGTCGCAAAAGAGATGAGCAATTTGGTGCTATCGTTTGGCATTTTCCGGAGATAGCAACACCGCGCGGCCGCCGGGCTGATATCAAGCTGCTCCGCAAGCTCACCAAGCTCCAGACCAAGCTTTGGCTAGCGCGGGCAGCTCTGTTCATCGAGCTGCACCATTCCCCTGGCGTCAGCCCAGCGGTCTTCCAGGCAGTTCGTTGAAACCGTTACAGTTCTTTGTAACAGGTTGTATAACTTAGCATCACTCCAATGCACTTCTTGAGAGGCATGGGCTGCCAGCAGCCCCTCACGGGCGGCCAGCAGCCCCTCACGGACGCATTGCGGTGTCTTCTGAAATTCACCGGGAGCAAACCCATGACGTCCGAGCCGTCCGAGTGTTTAGCCGTTAAAAGAAGGTAGGGATATGCTGTTATTGCAATACGGCAGCTTTATGGAGTCCTGATGTGATTGCAAGGACGACTATAAAACCGAGATTTGGTCTTGAGCCTGTTGCCTACCTCCAGCTCCGGAACTGCAACCTGGGACATAGTACATTGATAATCAGTTCACAGTGCAGTCTGCCATGTCGAAGCTCTTTGCTACGGTGTCTTTGTTGGCCGCCAGCCTTATTGCGGCTCAATTTGTGCCGGCACCCTCGGATCTCGCTACTAAGGAAGGGTACGCGGGTATCAACGTGAGGTACAAGCAAGTTCCCGAGGGTATCTGTGAGCTTGACCCCAATGTCAAAAGCTATTCAGGCTATGCAGATGTTGGCCAAGATCAGCATGTTTTCTGGTGGTTCTTTGAGGCACGCAACCAGGACCCAAGCGAGGCGCCCTTGACTGTCTGGGCGAGTTTTGGGTTACCTTTTAAATGAGTATATAATTACTTACAGTATGCTTCAGATCAACGGCGGTCCTGGAAGTTCATCCATGTACGGACTTTTCCAAGAATTAGGACCTTGCGGTGTCGGCCCAGATCTAAAGCCATATAACAACCCCTACTCGTGGTCAAATGTCAGCAACATGCTTTTCATCGATGAGCCTACGACTGTCGGGTTTTCGTACTCAATCCCTATTCCTGGCTACAAGGACAACGGTGGTTATATTATTCAGCTTCCGAACGCGACTTGCCCAGATTACGCAGAGACGTATGGAACGTGCGGCACGTACTCAAAGGCAGATCTCACTTTGACGGCGAACACTACTGCAGGAGCGGCACCAAATATGTGGAAGACTTTGCAAGGGTTTATGGGTGCTTTCCCAGAGTACTCGCGCAATGGATTCAACTTTGCTACAGAGAGTTACGGAGGGCACTACGCACCGGTGTTTAACGGTCAGTAGGCATTACCGAGTTGTGTAATGTCTCACGGCTAACAATTGACAGCTTATTTCCTGGACCAGAACGAAAAGAATACCACCGGCGCCCACAAGATTGACCTTGAGAACGTCTTGATCGGCAACGGTTGGCTCGACCCACTATTACAGTTCCAATCATTCTACAACTACTCTGTCAATCCGGGCAACACATACGACTACGACCCGTACAGTGCATCTGTGAAGGCTGAATGGTACAACAACCTCTATGGTGAGGGCAACTGCTACGACCAAACCAAGCAATGCTACGCCACCGGTGAGAATGCAGTCTGTGCTCGCGCAGACGACTTCTGTGCCAACAAGGTCGAGAGCCTGTATGACATCCACAGCGGGCGAGACGAGTACGACATGCGATATCTCGTACCGGATCCGTTCCCATATTCGTACTACGTCGACTACCTAAATACGCCAGAAGTGCAGAGAGCGCTCGGCGCCTACCAGAACTTCTCTGAACACTCCGGGACTGTGTCTGCGGCATTTGCTAACACTGGTGATGACAATCGTGAGTCTGGCACCATTGAGGCATGCCAGAAGCTGCTTGCTGCTGGGGTCCAGGTCATGCTCTACTATGGAGACGCAGACTACAATTGCAATTGGCTTGGTGGACAAGGCGTTGCAGATGAGATTGCAGCGCCCGGCTACGACACTGCAGGCTTTGTCAACATTACGACATCTGACAAGGTTGTGCATGGACAGGTCAAGCAGTCTGGTCTCTTCTCCTTTGTTCGGGTCTATGATTCGGGACATGAAGTGCCATTCTACCAGCCCCTGGCCTCGCTCGAAATGTTTGAGCGGGCGTTGAAGCAAGTCGATATTGCCACAGGCGAGTATGCAGTGGATGCTGGCTACAAGACAAATGGTACGCCAACAAGCACGTACCGCGAGGGCAACGCTACGATTCAGTTTGAGGTCACGCCGCAGAATGCGACCTACAACACTGTGCTCAATGCTCCAGATCCAGAGTCAACGTGGGCTGCGGGGCCTGCAGCAAAGATGAAGGCGAAGCGATCAAAGGTAAAAATGGGACGACCCAGCATGTCGCTGCTCAGGAGGCGCGCTGGGTAAGCGTCGAAGCAGCATGACCTCAAAACACACTGTACATAAGTGGTAGCGCAGGAAGGCAGATAAGGCAACGCGAGTCTCGAATGTAACACGCGGGTGGGCCGTGGAGGCCATCATGAGTCAATGCGCTCCCACACCATTTTTTAGTCAGCTCGCACAACGTTGGCGCTAGTGACCAGGACCCCCGGCGCCTTGGAGGTTGATCAACGTTGATCTGTAGGCGCAGTGCTGCCCCGCTGCTGAAGACGAAGTGACATGTTGACCTTGGGTGTTGATGAATTGCGCAGAAGAGGACTGGACAGAAGGCGCGTGTTGCTGAGGGCGTGCGCGACGAAGGATGGAGATGACCACTAGCAATCCCTGCATAGAGGATGGATGCATGAAGCCTTGGAACACTTGGGTGCTGAGAATGGCATCATAAGTCGCGGAAGCTGCACGTCGAACATGAACACGAGCATCCCGCTGCCTCGATCGACGCCACGCCCAACCGACGCTCCTGCGCCGCACGACGTCTTCCAGACAGTTGGCAAGCAAGCAAGCAAGCAAGCAAGCACACGGCGACTGGCGCGCTGCAGTGCCCCACATCTGACCCTTCAAGCAGCTCCCCAGCGTCGTGCGACGCCTGAGGTGTGCAGAGTCCCACGCTCCCAATCGCTGGCCGACAAGCCCCCTCTGCGCCTGCTTCCCCTGACGTGCCCTGCGATGGTAATGTCTGGCGCGTGGCCTCGCTGAGAGGCGTCGACGCCTGTTCACTGACCGCGCCGCTGGTCGCCAGCCCTCGCTGCAGCTGCGCCGAGGGCAACGCAATAGCGGTCGACGAGCCCACGCAATGGCGCCCTCGAATATGTTTTCGTACCTCAGGCCAGGCCATGCGAAGCGCAATGCCTCGAGCCTGGCCTCCCCAGACCCCGTCCCCAGCCCGGCCGCCCTGCCGCTGCCCTCGCCGTCGCAGCAGACCGACTACTCCGTGTCGCCGCGAATGCCAGAGCATGCAACCCTCACGCCTGGCTCGCCCATATCGCCGTTCCCTCCGCAGCTGCCACCCATAACGCGCGTCGCCTCCAAGCTTGATCAAGCAAAGACTATACAGAGCGGGCCATGCCCTGCAGGTCCGCTCCAGGGCAGCACAGGGCGACCCAGTAGTCAGCTAGCGCAGGACCACGGCATGCTGTCCCCACCGCCGCGTACACAGGAACAGCATTCTCCCAGCCATGACAAGAAGCCTGCGTTCCTGCGCTCCAAGACGGACATTACGCCCACAGCTCGTCGCCTCCAGGGCCTCGGCATCTCACATAAGCCAGACCCAGCACAAGCTTCAGAGACCTCCTCGTACTCATCAACCCACCTGGCGCCGTCCCTCACGTCCCCTGGCTATGCGAGCCACTCCAAGTCGCAGACCTCACTCATGAGTGGTCTGACCGAGAAGCTGTCTGGCAGCTCCAAGGCACCCTCTACACCTACAATTGCACCCCCAAAGACCAAGTCTCGGCTCAGAAACCCCATGTCTTTGCTTATGCGGCGGAGATCTGGACAGACACTCGATCCTCTTCATGACGAATCCTTGGTCACACAACGCTCACCCTCGTTTATCCCACCCATTCGTGACAACTACGACCCCAGCATTCGCGGCAGCATTATCCATGACTTCAATGCACCGAGACTGAACAGGAACTTCTCGTACAATAACGCATACGGCGGCAGTCAAGCTCCACTGAGTACTCCAGGCGAAGTAGGTAGAGTCAGTCCACCCAAAATCGAAAAAGAGCACACGCCAGTCTTCCACGAGCATTTCGACGATGACACCAGTTACGAGCAATCACAAGCTGCCGTCCGGGCCGAGCAGTTAGCAAACAATGACTTTGTGGCACGCAACTCGATGCTCCTTTTGTCTGAGCCCTCACCACCCGAATCTGCACCTGCACCTGCACCTCCACCTCCATCTGCACCTGCACCTGCGTCTGCGTCTGCGTCTGCGTCTGCGTCTGCGTCTGCGTCTGTGTCGAGGTCAACATCTCAACAGCAGCCGAAAGAGTCAACCTCAGAAACCTCATCCGATCAATCTCCGCAAACTATCTCGCCCCCGCCTCCACCACCCTATCAAGCTATTGACCATGCCTCGTCGGTTCTGTCTCCCGTCGAAGAAGTGCCCAGCCCTACGTATGCCCCAACAGATGATACACCGAAAGCAAAGAAATCCACAAAGAGTCCCCCACCATCGCGGTCACGAGCAACCTCAGTTACAGATCCCTCATGGCAGCCCGCTGGACTACCCGCACATCTCAGTAGTCGAGCCTCGAGGTTCAGCTTTCAGATCAATGGTAGCAGTGATTCGACGCAGGAGCATGTCATGGAGGAAAGGCACAGGAAGAAAGCAGCAGAGAAGGCATCCAAGCAGGCACATTTGTCCACCAACACCATCGAGGACGAATATGACGATTACGATATGGACGACGACTTCGATATGGACGGTGGGTACGAGGAAGAGATCCCTATGCTAGGAGAGGAGGATGATTTCAGTGGTTTAGGCGGCCAGAACCTCAATGACGGTATCAGCACCTTCGACTTCTCAACATTGTCCATCCATCCAGGATTAACAAACCAGATAAGCCTCATGGCACCGAACGCCCAGCTACAGACTCCGTGTGATGCCAACGGCATCCCGATAGGATTTGCTATGTCTGGCGGGCAGCAGCAGATACCACCGAATGAGAACCGCGGATACTTGAATCCTGAAGAGGACGATGATGATGATGAACCACAGTCATTTGGACCACATGGTCTGCAAGCAAACCTGCAGGTTCCCTCGGACCAAGTTCTAGGAGCCTCGCGTCGTCCAGACGGTTCTTCCAGCGATGATGCAAGTCCAGGAAACATCAACCTCGACGACGATATGTACTTCGACGACGGTCTGATCGGCGAGCAGGACCTTGGTGATACTCCCGCTTTCGATGAAGAGGCATTCGATGATCCTGAGGGTCCTCTGTACGAAAGGAAGATGAAGCAAGCACCCGCCGATGGGGCCCTTTCATCACATCCCCTGCAGGCACTGCCTTCGGAGACGGGATATGAGGCGGATGATGACACTCTGTCCAAACACATTGAGAGATCAGAACCCTCCTTAGCTCACAAAACGTCAGTTGCGCATGCCCCAGCTGGCCCAACCATGTTCAACTTCAACGATATGAGTTCGTACCACACTGCGCTTGTTGATGCGGCGAACCGAGCGGAGGCCGAAGGACGCTTTGCGCGGAAGGCGAGTGTTGATGTTGGCAACTACAGCTCCGAGCTCGATGAAGCATCACCGGTCAGCCACTCACGTCCAAGCTTAGTGCCCGATGATGATGGTCGCTTCAGTCTTGACACGGTTGGCTTCCCACCAGATGACGACGTATACGGAACAGACATGAGCTTCCAGGACGACTACGACTACAGTGATTACGATTCGGCTCTCGAGAATGACCCCATGATCGCCGCTGCAAACGCCGAGGCGCTGGCTTACGACGACGAAGGGTTCTACGGGAGCGAGTTCGGCTTCTATGCCGCAGGCGGTGATGCACAGAGCGAGTGGGGCGGTGTCTTTGCTTCCGGGCTCAATCGCGCTGTCAGTGGGCGCAATGCAGTGAGGGAACCGAACTTGACTCCCATCACAGAGCGAAGCGAATACAGTACTCGAAATTCGTTCATCAGTCTCAACCATTTCCGCGATGGATCACTGCCAATAGCTAGTCCCGGCCTTGCCCAGTTGGCGCGACTAAGTCCTTACGAATGGCCAGCTGAAGAAGAGAACATGAGCCTTGATGCTCTCATGAAGCTAAGGAAAGGAGCGTTTGGCGGGAGTACGTCGAGCTTGCCAAGCAGCACGGCGAACAGCCCACGCAACTCATCACCCTATGGAATGCAGTTCGCTCCAAGAATTGGTAGTGCAGCAGGCAATCGCATGCAGGAGCAGTGCGAGAACGAGTTCGAGAGCGACGAGTCGGGGAACATTGCGGACAATTTCGATGATAACGAAGAAGAAGAAGATGATGGTCTCATGGACGCCGTCAATGGTGCTTATGAGGGCGAGGATGACGGCCGCAGCAACGGGGACGAGCGTCCCGAGAGCCCGACTCTCACAGCAAGCGACTACAACTCGCTGTCAAGCCCAATAGGCCAATTCGAGAGCCTACCCCCAGTCTCGCCGCCACCACGACCTTCAACTCTGCAGATGCAAAGCCTGTACATGCAACCTCCTACCAACCTCCCATCAACCATGAAGTCCCCCGCAAGCATTGCCCTCCCAATGTCTCCATTTGGCATGCCACTCCCCTCGCCATTCACTATGAGTCAACACCCCGCATCGCCCCCACCCATCGACACATCTCTGTCCTCGCCTGCAGCAACCTCGTCAAGCGGCCCTCGACGCCAGTCCGTCGGATTCGTGTCCCCCATCTCCGCTTCTTCGCCAATGACCCCCAATGGCAGCGGCTGGCGCGGCGGACACTCGCGAAAGGGCAGCGCAGCAGATAGTGTGACGTACGTGCGCGAGCACGACGAAGCCGGCGAAGGGCGATGGGTGCTCGAGCGGCGGCGGACAGCTGAGAGTGGCGAGCTAGAACTGATAGGCCGGGAGATAGTCGAGGGTGGGAGAATCTGATACCCGAGGTATTCTGTTGAGATGGAAGGCAAGGGAAGGGAGAAGAGGTTTGTTGTTGCATGCACGGCATTGCATTGCATTCAAGGCGTTTGAGCGATTGTTTTCTCAAATGGTTTTTGCCCCCCAAAATAACTGACGATGGGAGGCGGATATGACAGGCTGGCCCTCGTTACTGCAAGTTAGATACCATAGCATAGCATATATGAATGTTGAGACTTTAGTCATTCTTACTATTGCACATTCATCTTCTCGCACAGTGCTACTGGAGAGAGGCATATAATCGCATCGTGGAGATGAGAGAGATGCACGCACGCACTGGCGTTGTGGAAACTGAATTGAGAATGCATTCGCAGTGCTGTGACGCGCTATGCTCAAGAAGAAAATGCTGAAGATACTCGCGCTGCTATATGCTAGAGGAATACGAATGACTTAACGCCATGGGGAAGGGGGTACTCCGATCCAAACTGTGCCTCACATTGTTATCCGTGCCCCGTTGTGCCCTGCCCTGCCCTGCCATACCATACCACACCATGCCAGACTGTACCGAGCCAGCCTTGATCCAAACATCAAAAGACAACATCCGCCCTTTTCCCTCCCTTTATATATGTCCAATCGCGATTGTGGCTGAGCAATCACCCAACTACGGCCTTCATACTCAGCCGTTCCAAGAACCCACTAAGATCCTCCTTCTTGATTTCAATGACACAGGCTTCGAACGAGTCCATGCGCACACGCGCGCCTGTCTCACGCACAACTTCCTGGAACGCGTTGCCGAATCTGTTCCTCCCGGCGCCGGCCTTCTGCTCGTCCTCGTCTTCGCTCTCGCTTTCTTCCGAGTCGTCGTCGTCGTCTTCTTCCTCGGTGTCGTCCTCGACCTCATCCTCGTCGAGTCCAGCGGCTTCGAGTCTCTGTCTTTTCGCTTCTTTCTTTTTCCTCAACTCGGCTTCTTTCTTGATACGCTTCTCTTCCTTCTCTTTGGCTTTCTTCTCGCGTTTCTGCAGTCTTTCTTTTGCGGATTCCGTCGCGCCGCCGCCACCGAGACCGACGACGATATACAACCCTCGACTGTCGTCGAGACCGGCCATGACGAGTTCGGAACCGCGGTTCTTGCCCTTGGTACCATTGAGTTCGACGATTGCTTCGGCGATCCAGAGGGCGAGTTTCGTAAGGGCACCGGGGTGAGTGAAGAGTTGAACGTCTGGGCCTTCTTTTACAACGGCCATGCGGAATGCGCGAAGATGTCGGATTTGTTTCTTCTCGATTAATGCGGTGCCTGTTCGTAGAATGGCGCGGTGGAGGTGTTGCGCGGTAGTGATATGCTGGACGAGCTTGTCGATTTGGCCAAGTGCGTCGTAGGCGGTCCAGAAGCGAGCTACGATATGCTCCTGCGCCTCGTCCTGCTCTTCCTGCGTCGCAGCCGCAGTTGCGTCGCCATAATCGTTAGTCCCGACGAAGTTCGTGGGTTCGAACGAGGATTGAGAGAGGGATTTTGCATCGCCGACTTCCAGGATGGCGCCGAGAATGACAGCAGCGTCCACAGCGGAGAGGCACGCTTTCCATCCCCAACAGCGCACGAAGCCCCATCCGTCTTTCAGGTCACCGCCTCGTGGTGGCGGAGGAACGAGACCATCGAGCCCGTACTGTGGCGCGAATCTCAACAGGCGTTCTCGTAACCCGCGTTTAAGCTCCATGTCCATGTGCGTATAGTTCTGTCTGCACTCAGACAACGACACACCCATCTTCGCCAGCAGCTTTTTAAGTCGTTTTTGGCCCTGTTCGCTCCACATGTGTAATTTTGCAGAAAGATAGGGCGAGTGCTGCATACTCTCATATAAAGACCAATGCCGCAATAGGAGGAATCGTGGCTCCGGTGAGAGTCGTATCGACTTGTCTGTTGCTGACCGCGCACTTGTAGGGATCACACCGCTGGCGTCGCCCAAGCTTGCATCGCGTGCTACACCTTGAGGATCCGTGACAGGGTTCAGTCGTCGTACTTCGTCTCTGAAAACCGAGCGGATCTGCTCTCCGCGGTTGCCATTCCAGCCTGCAGATCCGCCAGCTGCTGACAGAGGATTCAGACCAACACCGCTTCCTGTCCGGCCGTACAGCTCCAAACTGCTGACACCCACGATTGCGTTCCAGAGGAGATCGTTGTCTTCGCGGCCGAGCTCCGAAGCGAGGGCATAGACGAGGGAGGAGACAGGCTCCGCGTAAGATGCGCCAAGTTGGTAGTACTTGTCGAGCACACCGGTGTACTTATTCCGCATCACCATGAGCTGCCTACGTAGACTCTTTACGGACTGCTCTTTCGGCGGAACGATTGACGGGGACGCTGAGCGGCTTCTTGAGTCTGACCGCGAGAAGTCAGAGGATCCGCCAAGCTGGTTCTCAATCATCAGGCCTCGCCGCGTTGGTCTTCGGCCTGGAGACGAGGGTATCGAGCCTCCCTAGTTGGGCATTAGTGCTGGCCGTCGGAGGATGCTGTGTATGCTCACCGAATTGCTTCGTAACCTCTGTCGCGGCCGATCGTCTTCTGACATCTCTTCGTCTGAGTCCTCTCTGTCACTCCAGGACTTCCTCTTCTTCGGGGCCTGCCCAGATGAGGGCGCATCTTCAACACGATCATCTGATTCTTCATCTGACCCCATGTCTTCTCCCACCTCTGGCATCTCCTCGAGTCCACAATATGCTTCTCTTTCTGGTTGGAGCTCCTCCTCGATGTCCCCGTCGTCAAACACTATCACACCTCCTCTCAGACCATGATATGACTGTGTTATCTTGCCCTTCTCTACGCCAGGTTGCCGCCGTACTAGCTCCCCTGTTGTCGAGTCCGTGCTGATTGGTGTGCCAAACACGTTCGCAAGGTTCCACGGCCGTCTGGCATCGAGAATCCATACTTCGACATCTCCACTACCTCCCTGACCATTCTCATCCATGTCCATTCCCAAGATCTCTTCCATGTCGATCATGCCTCCAACACCTAAACACACGACAACACCCCCACTTCCGCCCTCTGTTGTCCGCATGGGCCGTACCAGCTCATCTGCCGCGCGTGACAGGTCGCCATAGCCAGCAATGGGCTGTATTTTATGTGGAATGTAGTCGCGTTTTAATAATGCAGTGAGGATTCGACACGCGCACAGCGCGTCTGGTTCGAGGGCAACGAGGAGTAGTACAGGTGGGGCTGCAGCGTGCGTTCGTCTTATAAGGTTCTGGTAGAGATGCGCTATGAGATTTCTCGGGAGGTACATGGTCGCGGTGCGTGGTGTAGGGAAGCGTGCTCGGCGTGCCTGATTTCAAGACGGTCGCGCCGGGAGACGCTTAAAGAGGTTTGCGGGGAGGATTAAGGTCGGTCGAGGGTCATTGCGTCATGGGCATGCTAGGAAAGAATAAAAACAGCGCTTGCGAGGGCTGAGGGCGTGAGAAGAGCAGATCGTATGCTTTGGTCCGGGTGCTTGCACAAGATCGTGACGCTGCCATATTGATTCCACGACGCGTAAATTGCGCCTTCCCAAGGCGGGCGCTAGCGCGACTCTGACGTGAACGTGCTCTTCCGCGTCGATCACGATCGATCCTGGTTACAATCAACCCAACCCATTTGATCACTTGTTCAATGTGTAGGGACTCAGATCATTAAAACCTATCGAAAGAGTATGTCTTTTGCTTAGCTCTTGGCTTTGCAAAGGTCAGCACCATTTAAACCCTCCGCATACCCTCGCTTCACGCCCAGATCCCGCATGCTCGTGATCCAAGCCCAGTGTTCATCGCTGCATTGGCGACCAGTATTTTTTCCTCGGCCGCTTCGAAACACGTAGAGAGACTCATCGTGTATTTGCCATCGTCACATACCCATGTGATGGAAGATCACAACTTAAATGTGCTCTTTCTGTTCCCTGACCGGCTCGAGCTGGACCAAGGCAGGAACAACGTCGTACTGCTGATCGAGCATTTTGCCATGAGCATCACCCCACTTCGTGAGTCCTGGGTTCACAACAAACGCCACTTTCCCGTCATTGACATCTTCTCCGTCAAGGTCCGGCAGGGACGACATCTTACCGTTGTGACAACTGGCTCCGATTGCTGGGTACGTAACCTGTAGACGACACTTCTGCAATGACATCTCCAAGGCCAGTGTGAATGCCCTATCAACCATGGATGGGATCTGAGACACTTCCGCATCGGAAGATATGTCGGCCAGCTTTGTAGCGATGACAGTTGCGACCTCGTTCCGACATTCGAGAGCGCCTTTAGCTAAACAGCGTCCCATTGTTCTCTTGCGATCATATGCATCTTCCCGCCCTCTAGAGATCGTCCCCCGACCGGCTAGCCTCGCAAATTCGCTCGCGAGTGTGCAGCGGTATTTCTCGCAGGAGACTGAAGGGGCAGGTGTTTCCCCTTCGTGAGCTGGCCCGTAAAGGGACTTCCAGTTGGAGGCCCACGCCGTACCAGCCTTGCCGAAGAGTGAGAAAGGAGTTGCAAAGACGAGTTCAAGAAGTACACTCCATATCCACGCCTCGATATAATACTTCCGGTGTGTGCGCACCTCCCAGTGACGTCCGTCGGTGTCAAGTAACAGCTTTTTGGGTTCAAGAATCTCCAACATGTTAGCACGTGGGCTCAGGCGGGCTGAGCGACTGAGCGTTTTGACGTGAGCGATGATGGCGCGAAACTCCTGAGCGAATTGCTCATCCGAAATTACTTGCACTTTCTCGACTTGTGTGAGCATCTCATTCTGCAACCTTTGGACTTGCTCCTTTAACAACTCGGCCTCGGCTTGCGATTCTCGCAATTGGAATGGGAGTCCCTTGAGCTGTTTTTGCAAAGCCTTCGCTCGTAGTGCGTTATGCAGGAGTGGTTGAAGAACTCTGTCGATCGTATCGGCGCTTTCATCGTTGTACTCGTCCCCTATTTCCATCGCAAATGGCAGGATGAAACGTTCTAGAACGTAGTTGTATCGCTCACTGTAGTAAAGAAGCTCGGCTTCCGATGCAGTACCGTTCCGTCTCGATTCGTGCCTCAACTCTTTATTTTCAGCGTCGACTATAGCGAGGTCTTGCTTCATTTCGTCGTGGACGCACTGCAGCTCCTGGTGCTCTTGCCTCAATTGTTGGTGTTCGCGGTGTAGGTCTCGACGCTCTTGACGAAGTCTCTGGACATCTTGACGCAATTCCTGATTGTCCTTGCGAAGTGCTTGCTGCTCTTGACGTTGCTGTTGGTGGTCTCGAATGACATCTCGGCGCCGTTTCAGTGTATCTTCATGCTCTTGCTTGAGTTTCTGATATTTATGCAGAAGTTTCTCGTGCATTTTTTGCATCCTCTGTTTCCAAATTGAAACCGGGAACCTCATCAAATCAGTTCCAGGGTAACGTAGCGGCCGACGGCGATGGCGACTGGAAGGTTCTACGTGGCCTTGCACGTGAGTGGCTTTCACGATATCCTTGGGCATATCGGAATGGTCTGACACTTGAGCTGGGATTTGTAAATGGCAGGACTTGGTCAACGGCTGATCATTCACTGCCTTCGTCTACTTACGATTTCTTACGGCACCCAAGTGCTTCTCACGTTGCCCATATTGCAACAGTCGATGGCAAGTTAGTGGTCGCAGCAGCGAGTGGAAGCAATGTTTTTATCTTTCAGAGGCGCTGAACAGGCTGAAAAGTAGCTTGCATCATCTCACTACCTCACCTTCACCGTGAATCAGAGCGGCGATGTGGGCCTCGCTACAGAGTTCACAGCCTCACTCACCATACTCACCTCACTTATCTCACTCTCACGCTTGAACCTAAGTGTACTAAGCAATTTTACACCGCTCTTTTCACCTCTTTCTTTGGACACTAGACTACACCTGCGACTCTATCAGCTTATACCGCCCTGACAAATTATCTAACCAACAATCACAATCAGCGCCATGAGAAAGGCAAACCAACTCGCCATTGGTATAGACTATGGCACTACTTACAGTGGCATGTCTCATAATACAGGGTTGAGTCTTTGTTCTAACATCTTCGCCAGGCGTAGCGTTCTGCGAGTCATCAGAGATCGGCGAAAAGGGCGAGCAGATCGAAGTAGTCCACAATTGGCCTTCTCGGAATACCAGGATCGGAACGAAACAGAGGGTACCATCGGAGATAACATACTAGGCTGAGGGCCTCGTCTGGGGATCGTTGATCCCACCTCATGTTGACCGCCACATTTGGACCAAGCTGCAACTTGACTCTCAGCAGGGCGGCGAAGCAGCAAAGATCTTCCGCGAGCTTTCAACGTCACTCCAGTCCATCCAGAAGCTGCCCGTTGAGATTGTGGCAGACTATCTTGGACAGGTCAAAGCCCATCTTTTCAAAAATCTCGATGAAAAGTACGGCAAAGCCCTTTGGCGCTCGCTCCCCATCATCTTGGTTTTTACAGTCCCTGCGGTGTGGTCAGATTTGGCAAAAGATCGAACACTGGAAGCAATCAAGAAGGCTGGCTTCAACATGCTCGAGTTCCCACAGATGGTGCAGCAACCCATTCTAATCACAGAGCCTGAGGCCGCTGCATTATACACGATCAAGACTCTCCGACTCAGTGCGCAAGGTTCACAATTCGCTATCAACGATGGTTTCATCATCTGCGATATGGGTGGTGGCACTGTCGACATGATCTCCTACAAGGTCAACAAGTTAGACCCAGTAGTCGTCGAAGAGATTACCGTTGGCTGTGGAGACCAGTGCGGTGGCAGCTTCGTGGACAGATATTTCCTTAGATGGCTGGAGACGAAGCTTGGTACTGTCGATTTCCTAAGGATCTCTGAGTGCCGAAGTGAGAACATGCCCCGGACATCGCTTTCCAAGAAGCTTGCGAGGATGCTTCAGGACTTTACCCTTGAAGCCAAGAGTGGATTTTCAGGAACTGAGACGAGCTATATCCGTCTACCCACTCCGCTGTGCTCACTCCCGGACGACGATGTTAGAGGCATTCGCGAGGGAGAAATCAAGATTATGCCGTAAGTATGTGTGCATAGATGTGCCTAGCACAACTGAATTTTGACAGTGAGGACATGATTTCGATGTTCGAATTTCCCCTCCGCCGCACTTACGAGCTCCTCGGTGATCAGCTTCAGAAGGCCAAGCGGGCAAAGAAAGTTACGATGAAAGTGTGTTACTGATGTGACGGCTGTCATGTACATTCCACTAATGATTCCAGTATGTATTCATGATCGGAGGCTTCTCTGAATCACCATACATCCTCCAGAAGGTGACAGATTTCGTTGAGAATGCTGGACTGCAAGCCGTCAGACCCTCTTACCCGTAAGTCTTCCTTGGGTGCCTTTGTGTTATATGCTGACATCGTTTACAGCTGGTCTGCAGTTGCACGTGGTGCGGTCTGCAAAGGACTTGAGGGAGACGACGACAAAGCTGTCACCAACCGTAAATGCCGTAGGCATTATGGTACAGCCTGTACCCAGGCCTTTGACAAAGAAAAGCACAACGAATGCGACTCATTCATCTGCCAGTTCGAAGGGTCAAAGCGAGCTAGGGGTCAGATGAGTTGGTTGCTCAAGCGAGGTGATAATCTCGCCACATGCAAGTCCTCACATGCAAATGCAGAATTCCACTTGAACTTCTGGCCGGGAAAGAAGAGGGTGTTCGACTTGACTCTTTACTCTTCCGAAACTGTCAGGGCTCCGAAGCGAGTAACATCGAAAGTCTGTCACAGCATCCCGATACTAAACATTTGCTGACAAGATGCAGGGCGTAAAGAAGCTCGCGTCTGTCATGGTCGATCTGAGCGTGGTACCAGAGGATGCGTGGAAAGTCAAGCGTTCCCACTCCAATGCCACGTATCACGAACTCTCATTCTCACTCGAGATCGCTGTTCAGTCTTCGCTTGAATTCTCGTTGGTGGTCGATGGGGAGAACTACGGGAAAGTGAAAGCGGCATATGAGTGAGTCAGTGACTTGATGCTTGGTGGACTTCACCTTGGCTGTTGAACCAGAATTGGATTGACCGATTTGATGACGGCCTCTATGGATATCCATCATGCCTGACACATTTATTTGGAATCGCACCGGCGGACGCCGGGATTGATGACTTGGAAAGGCACGATCCTCAATGCTGCATGCACTTCATCCGCTTAATGCAGTCCGTCAATCACAAGAAAAGAGCAAGCTTTCAGATGCACACCTGCTCCAAAGTCAAACCTCTAATCATGAAAACCTTCAGCAGAGTTCTCCCAAACTTCATCTCTCCCACGACCAATCACGTTTTCTAATCCCGCCAAGCGTTCGAACTCACTATCCCCGATACAGCGTTTCCCACTCAAGCACCTCGCGCCCAACGCTAAGTCACATGATCAAACACGCATGCGCGCCATCCGGCACGACTCAGAGGCATCACGAAGGCGAGCCACTCATAACGATCAGCAAGACTGCCACCCTGTCGCTGCACGCATGGTCTGACAGTTGCAGGCGACGCCAAACCGGATCCTCTGTGGCCTTGTCGCAGAGAGTTCCGTGCAGAGGTGCTAGCGGGCTGTGTGGCGCGCGCCGGCGAAGTTTATTTGCACCGAGGATGAAAGGGCAATACGGCGTGCTCTCGCTCCATACATGCAGCCGCGCGAGCAAGATGACACGACATGTCACTTCCTACCCGGCAACGCCATGTCATTTTGCTGAGTTCTCCCCACTAACGGCGCGCGGTGGGGAGTGCGACGCTTGCAGCATGCACGTAATTACCTAGCCCGCGTGCGTTGGGCCGCCGCCGCGGACTTTGTAAAAGCATCGGGAGGCCTGTACCCGCACCATTATTGTGCTCTGTGCTGAACGGTGAGCAGGGTGGTATCGTGAGCGCGCTTGTTGCTCGGCCGGTGCCCGCTCCGGGCCTGTCAAGACAAAGAGCGCGCTGAGAGACGCGTGCAGCTCGTAGGATTTTGCGGCGGACGCGTTCGTCTCACGCGTTAGTCGGCGAATGATTATCTGCTCGAGGCGCCGGGTCCGGGGCAACAAGATCGAGAGACATGGGGCTGGGATTGAAAACCACGGGTAATCTGGTGTTGAGAGTCGCTGATAGGGGGGCATTGAGATGATGTGGCGCCCGGCAATAGGCTGCAGATCGTGATTAGCCAACGTGTCAGATGTCACTGTTGGGGAAAGTCCCGAAAGTTCGAGGATGACCGTTGTAAAGAGAGCATCAGACCAGGGTTCTAAACCAGAAATGCTCGATAAGGGCCGTCAGGATCATCTAATGATGGACTTTTGTTCAAGTCGGTTGTGGCGTAAATTTGTGCCAATGTCTGACCAAAGTTCGACAGGAGCTGGATGACTTCTTGCGCTGCACAATCTGGGCTTTGAGCTGCAGGGTTGCTTGTCAAGCCGCACGTAACGACGGAAGTTGCCAGTGCTGCTCGTATACGCAGTGTGATCAGAATTCGAAAATTTGATTGGACCAAGTCTGCATAGTCTTGAATTTTCTATATGTATTATCAATTACCAGTCCCATGGAAGCCATCAGCGCAATGCTGATGTGTCTGAAACATTTTGAGTGATGCAAGGAAACATCAACCCCAGTGAACGCCGAGTGGACCCATCGCCGTGAGGCTAGCCGTCTTCTAAAAAAGGGAATCATCCATGGCTGACATTTCCAAGAGCACACAAGGAAATCGGACCCCGTTTGACACCAGTGGTACCTTCACATATCGTTTGATGATGTGTCTTCCAATTATGCCAGGATGCCAGTTCTCCTGTACTGTCATAAACGCCTTGCAATGCCTCGCCATCCACAGATGTTTGTATTGAGACCAACGCCAGCCCATATGCATACATGTTGTACACCGAATCACTTCTATAACCAAAACACCGACCCAGTTTGTAAACCTCTTTCTTGAACGTCGGAGAGCATCGCTATGCTGCCTCTAGCGTGGGATGTTGCTGTCATAGCCATTGAAGAACATGCTGGAGTACCCGGCACTTGGGTATTGCGTGGAAGCGCCTGGATAGGTGGAGCTGGAGCTGGAGCTTGGGTAAGGGGAGTTGCCGTACAAGCCTGTATTATCGACAGGGTAGGCTGCATTAGTGTTTGAGGTTAGAACGCTCGGTGGGCTGATGAGGTTGGTATGGTGTCCGACAATACTTGAGTGGCTCATCATGCTGTAGGGGGTGTTGAGCGCAGACTGTTGCCCGATGGCAGGATAGGAGGGATAAGAACGCTTGTATGGAGGTTGGACACCGTATGATTGCTCCAGAGTAGAGTGATTTGATGTGTTAGTGTGGCTGTTTGAGGTGTACGTGTTCTCACGTTTGATCGGTGAATGCTCTCCTTCGTAAGAAGAAGAATAATCATTCGCAATGGATGGGTGAGCTTGTGCGATATTGACAGGGCTGTCGTAAGGGTACGATCGTTTGGACCCAGCTGCAGCCCTGGCCTCTTTGCGCAAACGGAGACGGACACCCTGATCGGCAATCAAGCGGCTAAGCTGAGAAGACTGGTCCATGCCTCTGAAATCTTTGGGTGCCAGAACGCTGAACTTTTTGCTTGTCACGGACGTCAAGTATTGAGAGTTGAACGTCTCTGGGCTGAATTCATACAGACGAAAGTGCAGCCTGTATGTTCCAAGCATTTTAACGGATACGTCTCCAAATACGAAAAGGCCCATATCGGAGTTATCGAGATCTTTGAGACGATGTAGCGAGGATGATAGTGTGCCCGTTAAGGAGTCACTGCCGGGCAGAGACTCATCTCGGTCAGCCTTATACAGACTGACCACCATGAATAGGTAAGGATTCTGGAGAAAGTTCTTCTGAGGGTCGACGCTTGTCTTGACATCAAGCTGGACGAGGGGCGGTGGGTCTATGGCCTTGCGAGCCTTTTCTTTGCCCTTAGCCACTACCAGAGCTTCTGAAGGCTCCTGCTTCATGTAGATGTGGTAGCTGCCTGGGCCTTGAAGGAGAAGCGACATCTCGGATAGTCGTCCCACGGACAGAGGTGTCGCTGGTTGCAAAGGTAGATTGGAAAGTCTGGCAGGACCGGTCGGCAGGACCGTTTGCAAACCGTTCGTAGTAGTGGTGATTTGAAAGCCGATGAGCGAAACACAGCTCAGCAGGCTCGTCTGAGGAGAGGACCTGGATTAATGGTAGCCGACCGCAAACTACCGTGGAAGTTATGTAGTAGTCGAGGTGATGGGACGGTGGTTGAAGAAATAGAACCCGTAAGATGTCGGTGGGAGAGGACTAAATTCGCTGCGGAATTGTGGAACTTCAGGTGAGTCTGTGGGGTTCGTGAGCAATAACAATGGGTGCGCGGGGAGATGATGGCGAGTCGTCACTCCCATGGGCGCTCCGACTTCTGTTCCTCAGCGGTGATTCACCAGTAGCTACGGCGTTCGTCCTCTCTTTGGGTTTGTTGTGTAATCGATCGTGCTAACCCCGCTCGAAGTTGCTCCTTCTCGACGTTGAGGGAGCTCCAAGTCAGGATCAGGGCTCGAAGAAGGCCAGATTCCAGGCAGTCTTGTGGTACAGAACCGTAGATGGGATGAAGAACAATGGCACAGACACGTACGCGCGCGCAGCCAGATGCGCTGCGTCTGCACCGTTGGCGACGCTCAGAGCTCAATCTAAGGTGAACCAAGGTTGGACGCGCACACTCGACCTCCACAGCGCGACTAGACCAGCAGTCGCCTCAAAGAATGGACCACCCCCACACAAACGGCCAGCCTGGTCTTCAGTGGGATCTGCGGTGTCTCAGATGAGTATACATGAGGCCCAAGGCGTTGATTGTAGTACACGTAGGGCAGCCAGGCGGCTTGTTGTCTCAGTGACCAGGTCCAGCGTGTGGCCTCGGAGACGTGTGAAGCTGCTCGGCTGCGGGACCGAACCGTGGTAGCAGGTGCCTTAGGGTCTGGGGACAAAGGTGGTGGCCGTTGGAAGGCTCTCCCGCAGAGTAGCGCAATACAGGCCGAACAGGGACCAGCCTGGGGGAGAGAGTGATGCAGAGGCAAGCTATATGCAGCCTGCAGGAGATGCAGGGTGAGTGTGAAGGGCGAGGGGCAGCGAGAAGTGTGAGGCTCACACTCGGCTACGGTCGAGGCCAGCTTGAAGAGGAAATATTGCACTCGATAGTCGAGTTGCAGAGGTACCTCGCCGTCGCGTTTGAGCCGGGGCCCTCCGCTGTCGTCCTATGGGCTTGCGCAAGAGCTCCAAATGCAAAGCCGGGCGCCGCTTTGACTCTAGTGCTAAAGCTCAACGGGCGCCGAGCTGCTCCAACGCCACGACGATCGCTAGCCCTGCGATCTCCGACTAGCAGGTCCCGTCCGTTACCAGTTTCGGCGAACTAGATGGAACGTAAAGGCGGCGTGAAGCAAGTCAGGGAACCTCCATGCGCAGGGTAATGCCAGCTTCTCTTTCGCTTCGACTCTTCCTCGCTGTTGTGCCCGTCCTTCTGTCTCTCCTTCACTCTTTCTCAGTCTTTAAACCAGCGAGCTATGACTGCCTGTAGTCACGTCTCCTGAGATATCAATCTGCGCGGTTCCAACAGCCTCTTGACTAAGCTGGTTCTGCAGGCCTAAGCCGTGACGACAGAGCCGCGGATTAGACTCGACCCGACTCGACTGCGCATCAGCTTTCTCCGATAGACCCTGTGGCTATGGCCTGGACGTAGACAAAGTCGCCGAGATGGGAAGATGTGTATTGGTGTGTTCAATAACAGCGCCTCAACACAACAATAACGCTGGGAGCGTCGAATATACACAGCTACTAGCTTGGCTGCTTTCGAAGCACCCCTAGTATCCGGGGTCTGTCACCGCTCACAGGCAAGCTTTGACGCCAGTGCTCAACTGCACCGGAGCAAGAAAACGATAGGGAAGCTTGGTATTGTGGAGCTTAGGTGGACGTAAGTTGTGCCTCATTCGAACTTCCTTCTCCGAGCCCGGGACATCACAGGGCTCCGTCAGCGCAATAACCAGGGTCTGCAGCGCCTGCATTCAGCGGGTGCAACTTCAAGCTCGTTTGTGCCTAGCAGGTCTTGGGGTGCAGTTATCGCTGGCCAAAATGCGTATACTACTCCCTGGCAGACACTCCATCTGATCTGCAGGCCATTATCGTCAAGAGAGTCGCCTCGACTATCCACTGGATAGCTACGCGACCCGAGCTCACAGCTTGTTAAGGAGACCACCTCCACGTTCATCGACCCACACTATCGCGCACTGAAAGTGGTACGGGACACTTCTACGCACATGGCGGCTTTACCGTGTGAGAGCCGTTTCTGGGATTACCTCGAGGCCGTGCACAGTCGTGCAGATCTAAATACCAAGAAGCACTGACAGACGCTTTATTCCACTGTAGACGATAGCGGTATAGAGTAAGATCTCCAGGATCCAGACTTGCACTGAGACGAACAAAATGACGCAACGCAGAAAGTCGGCACCAGATCCCGCCCAGGCCTGACAAGCGTGAGGCTGACGCGCACGGCCTGTTGCAACTGGAGGACAAAGAGCGACGGATATGTCATGGCGTTGAAAGCTGTAAGATGTGAGCAGACAGAGGATCGGCGACGACTCTCACTGTGGCTAGATTTTACCTGCATGCATGGCCGCTAGCCGCCCCATCCGCATATGGCTGAATTCCACGACGTTGCACAGACTTCCGCATCCCCGTTGGCGCTCGCTTTGGGCTCCAGCCACCACGACCTTGGGGAAAGGTTACACACCACCGCTGAGCTCAGAAAAAGTGTTGCGACGCCAGGAATCTCTCGAAGTGTTCTTGACTACTAGTCAGTAGGGAAGTCAGCTCTTGAGCGTGTCCTCGCCTTTTGAAAGCCCTTGAAGTTGCTTGCTTGTACTTCCTCGCAACAGTCGACGTTCCTGCAGACGCAGTGTGACTGCATGCAGCTACTCCGCCTTCATGCAATGCACAACAATTATCCTGGCCACCATTGCAACGCGCCCCCTGCTTATATGGCTGGCGGTCGAGATTCTCTGCTGTTATATACATGCCGTTGATTCTTGCTCAAGAATAAAAAAGATAACCTCGTATGTCATGTCTCTGGTGAGATTCGTTTTCTGCGAGCATTCGCGTCCTGGGAGAAGAACGTGCTATGTCAGAGAAGTGCATTCTGTGCTATCAACGTGTGTGATAATTTCCAGCAGCCCGTATGACAAGCACTCTATTGTCTGTGCCACTAAACAACCATGTCCAAATGCGGGTTGTCCGGTACGATGCTATAGAACCTGCATTAACGGGGAGTCTTTTGCTTTACTAAGTTATTGACCCTAGCTAAAGAGCATAAGTTCACGCAAGAGACTAATGCAGCACTCTCGACGGACTTTTGCCAAATTGTGTCGAGTATCTTGAGAGTTTCCTGATATCAAGCGTCTATTTGTGAAGCCCAACTTGCTTTCTGCCTAGCCATTATGCTTCCTTGAATAAACTGGCGGGGTATTGTGCCATCCGACTGCATGTCCATACCGCATCATGATTCTAGGATCGTTTTGAACCGCAGCAGCGTACGCTCAACTGCTACGCAGTTTCGGGGAGCCACACCAACCCTTTCCAACGCCAAGACCACGATGCGTAAGGAACAGGTATGCAGCAAGTGTCTCCTAAAAGATCGACAGCACGGGTCAACTATACCAGAAGAGTTGCTCCTCTTGGTTAGTGGACGCGTACATAACACATAAACTCTACTACCACATCCATGATAAAACACAGGAGTCTCTTACCTTGAACATCCTGATGGAAGGCGTCCTAATCTCCATCGCGTGATGGTTTTACGCCCGCGTACTGCGACTCCAGATTGCATGGTTAAGTTTTCGACTGGCGTTTCCACTCAGTGTCTGTACCCCTCGAGTCTGGCCGCATCGCCGACAAACGAATGGCGCCTTGCTGCTTTACGCTGCAATTCTCCCGACACCATACGTGCTGTTTCGACCTGGAGCAAGAAAGCACAAGCAACAAGCCCTCGTTCAACCACCTATCTGGCGGATGTTCGACTCGACGCAAGAGGCATACTTCCTGGTCGTCTAATCTGAATCTGGCAGTCACGACATAAGCACCTTTGTCGGTTGCGTATCTGGAATGCATATTTGTGGGCCTAGTGCGAGCCAAGACTGCACTGCTCACATACTCATCATCACTGGTTACACACAAACACGCTATAGCTTTGAAACAAAGAAAACCTGCGCGGTCAGTCCTAGGCGAATTTGAGTCTCGGTAGCTTGAGCAGCTAGACTGAGTCGACTCAGCTTGATGCGAGCACATGAACAGCAAAGACCGCTATGGACCCACCTCTATCGGCGCAGTGAGGGGTTAAACGATAGTGAAGAGTTCAAGATCGTTACGCATGTGATCAGGCGAGCTTTCAGCGAAGCACTCTAATCGGTCGAGCTCGCGCTGCCATGCATCGTTATTCATGCTCCGCGCGGTTGTCAACCATACTGGTGATTGACAAACTGATAGTGCCTCCGCGCTTCTGCGTCATCCTACCGCACCCCTCCCGAAATTTCCATGGTTCACAACAGGTACTCAACATATTGCGGAAGCACATTGGCCGATGCCGCACCAAACGCGAAATACACACGCTACGGCATGCATATACACCATTACACATCGAGCTATTGTGCCGCCGAGTACCACTTCCCCGATGCTCGAAAGCGGGGTACAACGGCCTTGCATAGCTTGCTGTATTCGATGCCAACATCTTATATGCTTGATGCTTACACTTGTAGCTTCTCTAGCTGAATCACCAGTCTGTCGTCTTTCGGTGGTGCAGTGTACGAATCCGACTGCTCGATGCCAGTATCGTCGACCACGACTGTGCTGTAGTTCGAGTACAGCGCAGCCACAAAAAATTTCATCTCTGCTTCGATATCAGCATAACTTCTTGCATACTGCCCCATTTCTCATGTCCGCAGCGAATGTACTCCCGCTGTAGATGCCCGGAGATTCCGATGGAATATAACAGGCCATTCAGCCAGTAAGAGTGACCAGACAATTCCGGCAAATGTCCTTAATGTACTTCGACTCAGGATACACAAGGGCAGACACCGGAGAAAAAGGAGCCAGACTCGGCGAGATGAGCAGGGAAATGGAAGAGGATTTGTACTTACGATATACCGCCAGGTGTGAACCAACACACATTCGTCCTCCACTGCGATCCGTAAGCTAGGGAAGAACGATATCGCGTTGAGATGTGTACTGACCTGCCAAAAGCCCAGAACCACCGACTCTCCATGTCCTTTCGCTTCTCCTCATCGACCTTGTCAAGATTCAACCATCGTTCTGGCCTCCATTCGCTTGCACATTCGTATACATCCTCGTTTTGGTGCAGAATGCCAGCACTCGCGCTCACCCGCACTCCACCGGGCACAAAATACTCACTGTCAGGACCCAACTTACATCCTTGGGGCGGCGTGTATCGTGGTTGCGGGCCCGGGATTGCCGAGTGAAGCCTCAGTGTCTCCCAGACTACAGCATGTAGGATTGGCAGCGCATCTACAGTCTTTGGATCTGGCAGGCTTGGGGATGACGAAGCGACGAGTCCTGGCGAGAGAGTTTTCAGTTCTTGCTGCAGGCGAGACTGGATGTCCTTGTGCGTAGAGAGCTCGTGGACGATGTAGGTGAGTGTGATAGCGGATGTGTCGAAGCCAGCTGCAAGGTGGTCGAGTACCTCACTTGCGACAACCGTTTGCAGGTCAACACCGGTCACTCCGTTTGTCTTTGCATCCTTCGCTACTGCCGCCGAAAGTTGCTGGTACACCGACGGCACTTCCTCCGTTCTCGCATCACCCTGCTGCACAACAACAGCAGCACCATCGCACATGTTCCTCGTCCACTGTTCGATCTGTGCGTTCGCTTCGTCGACCCATTTTGGTGACAACCTGATACCAAGCCAGTTGCCCAGAAAGCTCGTGAGCCGCGGAAACTCCTGAGGCCAAAAAGTCCATCCGTGGCGTGATTTGTAGAGGTCTAAGAACCAAGCCAATTGGTCTGGTCGGCCGAGAAGATTCGAGCTTGCTTTCAGGCCGAAAATGTAAGATGTGACAATGTCCATGGTCGTTGCGCTGATCAGAGTCGATGCCTCTAAAACCCCTTTGTCTGGGCCAGAGTGAGCGGTCGCCAGGCGTGGCAGAAGCCTTTGGTACAAGATTGTGGACACCTGAGCCTGTAAGACAGGCGAAGCAATGACCACGGACTTGCTGTAGATGTTGCTCAACATGCGCTTGCGCATTGAATGCGGCTTGTTCAGTCCAGTGGAGAACATATTGTCCGTTCTGCGACCACATCAGCACCTCCCTATCCACGCAACTTATGTGCTTACCCAAAGTTAGTAAAGAATCCATACCAGTTGTATCCGCTCCTTGCATCTTTCTTCTCAAAGCCTCCGGCGTACACATCCCTAATCCCACCCTTAACACAGTTGACACTAACTTCCTGGGGACCCAAGCAAACAATCGGACCTAAACGATCATGCGCCTCTTTCAGAGTAGCATTCTCAACCTTCCGCCATCGAACCCACGAGATCCATAGACTCGTATACGGCGCCAGGGGATGCGCCGCAGGAATCTTCCGCACAGGATTTGACACATACGAAACGAGGACTTGCAGCAGCAGGGCCAGCGGCGCCAGTAGTAGCAGAGTAGAAAAGTCAAGCATGACGGACGATTTCAGCTACAAGTTACCCACGCAGATTGAAGGAAGGAAGCATGAAAGGTTCTTTAAGGGCCCGGGGTAGATAGGATAAGATGACGATCCCCCATCACAAAGAGTCACACCCCAGGATATCATTCCCCGTTGCATCTCGCAAATATGACTAATACGATGCTCGATAGCCGTGCGCGCGTGTAATGTAATGTGCCCGCGGGACCCGTCCCTGCTGTAAGGCTTATCGGGCGGGCTTATCGTGCCCGCTTCGCTTCGCTTGCTCTTCTCACCTGGCCTTGGCCGTCGGTGGCCGGCACTAAGTTGAGCCTCTCATAGCTGCCAACGAATAGAGGTCCGGGGCAGACCCAGCCAAGCGAGATGAGGGTTGGCCGAGGAAGAGGAAGTTCAAGTGATAAGCCACGCTGCTGATGGATCGAGTGTTGCACAGAGCAAATCAGCCGACGCCTGCCTTGCGTGGCAGCCGTTGCGTCAATGTTGTGCAACGTGCTGACTTGGTGTAATGCCGTGTCAAAGTGACAAGGTATTTCGAAGATGTTCTCAAGGAAAGCCTGCATGTGAGAGGGACACGACACGGACTAGCCTGCCGTGACAGCTGCACGCAAGACGCATTTGCTCAGATGCAGTAGTGATTCACAAAGAAGCATTAGGTATATTGAACCAATCCAACTCCTTACTCTTGTGCGAGTCCCAAGGTATCTCCCTAAAGTACGCGAAGTCGAAGAAGCTAATGCTACAAATCGCAAGCCAATGCGAGCTGGCAATGAACTGGGCTTGATGAAAAATGCACCCAGAACGCCTGTCGCTACAAATACAATCACTCCCTATTCCGGTGTCACTACAAGCTCAACGAGGGCCACCCCAGACCAGCAATACAGCAGCCCTAGAATCTTATGCCTCACCCATTATGATGTCATCATCGTCCTCGCCTTCGGCATCGACGTCCATATCCTCCTCGACCTCGTCATCGTAATCGCCATCGGCGTCAACGTCTTCGAGATCTTCCTGTTCTTCTTCAACCGTCATCACCTTGCCTTTGCCCCTATTGTTGTTGTTGATGACTACTCGGGGACTACCCCCAGAACTGGCAGAGCTTCTTGTGCTGCGCCTGCCGTTCGTGACTGGAGCCTTAACTTCACCACCCTCTTCTAGATCATCACCGTTTGTCACACTCTCGCCGAGCCGGCTGCGCGTCCTCCGAACAGACACGGTTGCAGGCGTCCTTGCACCGTTTCGTGAGGGAGAGTCTCTTCGCGATCGCACCGGAGACAACTGTATCCTTGAGACCGGTGCAGTCTGTATTGAGAGCGACGGGTTGCGAACCCGATTAGGCGTGCTTGTTCGTCGACGTGCACCGAAAGGTCGACCAGGTCGACGCTTAACCGCAGGTTGTCCTGGTATCGGGGGAAATATTTCGTAGCGCGAAGGTGGTATGGCAGGTTCATGGCTAGTGATGGCAGATCCTGCAAGCGCAATCGTAGACCCGTTCGCCAGGGGCGTGCCTGTACCAGTGCCGGGCGGTGCTGGAGAGTCACCGTCGACAGAGTCTTCAGGAGGGATGTCAGGTCCTGGATCGACTTCATTCAGATGTGGACCTGTCTCTTCGAGTGGAGTGCCATTCGCTTTAGCGATCACAGCATCCATCTGTACACTTTCTTCAGGTGCAGGCTTCTCTTCTTCCTCTACCTCATCGCGTTGCTGGACTGTTTGGAGTGCAGGTCCATCCTCGTATTGGCCAAATCGACCCATGACATATGGTGTCCAAACAAGACATTCAGGTTTGATTGTGGGGTTCCCGGCCGCTTGGCATTTCTCAATGTACGATTTGAAGTAATTGAGATCCAGTCGGAAGGCGTATTTCTTAGATACGGGATCCCGCACAAGAGCGCGCAGACCCTCTAGAGCTGACACGATATCGTCCGGTGTCATACCAGTACGTTCGGAGATCGTCGTGATACTGATAGGACCTTTCTGCTCCAGTAGTTCTTGACAAAGCAACAGCCGCCAGTATTTCCGGTAACTCACAAGACCCATATCACTGAGTGGCTTTTCAGGACTTCCGGTTTTCTTCTCCACCCGGGTCAGAAGGTAGGAGAACTCGATCAGGTACTGTCCGTAACCTTTACGCATGTGTATCGGTAGCACAAGAATACACGACACATTGTTAAGCGAACTGGGCCGCTTTTCTTTAGAGAAGTAGCCCACGAAATGACATCCGTAGTTGTCGTTCTCCGTCATGACATAGAACAAGAATGGCTCTACATCGTAATAAAGCGTCTTGGAGCCTAGGAATAGCTTCGCAAGAAGGCATAGGTTTTGACAGTAGACAGGATTCTTGCGACCATCGACCTCAAAGAATGAGTATTTGCCATCGCGGTAGATCTCGTCTCCCGGAGGATGTTTGGCTGGGCATTTGAGCTGTTCGTCGTCAGTAACAGTCTGAAGTCGTTCTGCCGAGGGGCCTACCTTATGCCGCCACGCGACGTAATCGGAGTTCATGTACTTGAGGCAGAACTCGCAGATGTATAAGACCCGATTCTTGCTGTACTCTTCAGGGTAAGGTGCCGCATGCCACGTCTCAATCTCCCACCCACCAAAGTTAACACATTTGATTTTGCTCGCAGCAGCCTGTTGCTTGGACGGCTTCACGGGCTCGTGGTGAGCGTATAAGGCGGCCTGTTTTTCTTTCCAGGCGTCCTCAGCCTTTGCACGCGCATCTTCGAAGCGCTTCCTGTCCGCTTGCGTAGGATAAGTCTTGGAAGTATCTGCATCTGCTTCTGACAGTACACCGCCGTAAGGCTTGCTCTTGGACTCGTCCTCCTTCTCTGTGAGACCCAGGACTGGTACGCTGAAGTGATGCTGTACTGACGGATACTGAGGGATTTCAGGTGAGTCCCTGGCTGCTTCCCTTGCCCTTCGATTGCGTTCACGTCGTTCTCTGTCTCTTTCCCGCCGCCGCTCTTGTCGTTCTTGTTCCAAAGTCAAGACCTTCTTCTTTGGCTTCTGAGTAACAATCTTCTGCACCTTCTCATTGGTCAGGTGAAAAGCAACAATGAGACTTAGCCCTTGCGACTCTTCTATCCACACAAGTGGTCTTTTGTCCTTTCTTTGAGGCTTGCCCGAACGGCGAGCCCGTGACGATCGAAGGCGTGCTCCTTCCTGGTCTGATGCAGTGTTCTGTGCGTCTCCGTCTGTGTCGCCATCTGTCATTTCATCGTTCTGTACGGATGGTTGTGGCGAAGAGGGTGCTATTGACAGTGCTGCTTCAGATTTGGAGATCTCAGAAGGCCTACGCTTTTTTCGGGACTGCCGTACAGGTACGGATGCTGCCACTTCTTCCTCGTGTGATGCTTTGCGTTTGCGTAAGGAGCGTGTGCCTTCCGGCGCATCGTCAGGAAGGATGAGCTCTTTGAAGATGGAGTGCCCGCTGGGATCAACACCTCGAGCTGAAGGAAGCAAGTCCCTAGCAAGCCTAGGTACTGACGATAGTCTGCGACGAGTGAGTGATTCTGATGTTTTCCTCTTTGTCAACTCTTCTTCTTCGTTCTCTCGATGGACGTCATTCTGAATACAGGCGCTGCAACGCCATTGTTCTGCTTCTACGGCCGACTAGTTAGTCTCACGTAGCGCTCATCGAAGGGGACCTCGTACCATCTTCAGGGCCAACATCGGGGCTAAGCGTGTTAGCGTCACGGGCGCATTGCCGATGTGCTGCAGAACAGACATGTCAGCTTCCACAATTGTCAGATATCTCAGCAAGTTACTTACAATGATCGCCGCACACAGAGCACGCAAGATACGGCTCAAAGTCTGGGCTTGGGTCGTTCTCTTCGGTCTGGCTGCAGTATCTGCAAAGACATTAACACTGAACACGCCTGGTTTGATGGTTGATTCAGGCTTACATGCACACGTTAGGATCACTTTCAGCAGCCCCGGCCCGATCCTCTTCTTCGCTTTCGTCCTGATATTGGACCTCTTCCTCTTCCTCGGAGCTTTCTGATTCGTCGTCTTCGCTGAAGGTCTTGGCATCTGATTCGGATTCTACGGCAGCATCTGGATCGTTGTCGTCCTCATCATCATCATCTGAAGAGGCATTTGCGCGCACTTTGACTGCACCCACAGCTTCGACCTCGTCATCATCCACCTCCTCTCCCTCTGCATCGATCTCTGAGCCTTCGGCGTCTGTGGTATGGTCGTCGGCGTCCGGCGTATCATTCACTTCAGGTTGCTGTTCGTATTGTATATCGTCCATCTCGTACTCTCCGTCCGCGTCAATATCTTCTGGCTCGGCGCTGGGAGCTGCCTGGCCCACCAGCCTGCCCTGCTCCGCCATGGCGAAGGAGACGGCGGTCGCCAGTTTGGAAACTAGGTACGCCAGTGTCGCAACCCAGATTCAGCAAAAGGCCTAGATTACTCGGTACATGAGCAGCTGTTGGTGTGAGAGTGCTTTCATGTAGTGCTCTTGTAGCGCGTTGTGAGGACGTCGTGGCGCGTTGCTGTCCAGCTGTAAGGACAAGCGGTGTCTCGAGATTGTGACTTTGGGCACTGAAATCGTTTGTGGAAAGCAGGAGATGCCAATAACTGATGGTGGAGCCTCGCAGTTGTGCTGGCTGTTGCTGTGTAGTTGGGTGCGTGGGCGGTCGCTGCGACACGCAATTATTTCGGCCGCATGAGGCGCAAGGGTGCCGATGTTCGCGATTCGTAAGAAAGAGCAGCTCTGAGCGACACCGTGAATAATCGTAGTCCGTCCGTAACGCGTTCGTGGATGATTGTTTGACTGACCCAAGTCATCGCTGCTTGTGGAGGTCGGGGGATGCCAAGGCGCGCGCCTTCTCCAGGCTGGCCGGGGCGCGCTCAACTCTCAGTACCGACTTCACTCGTAGCTCTCGCACCGCACGATATCCACACCCACAGAACCACCGCGACCGCTGACACTCCCGCAATCATGGGTGTCCCTTTCGAGGCTTTGCTGCCATATGCAATCATGACCGGCGTATGTTGACTAGCCCAATTGACTGCGCTGGACCGCTCTAATAGAGGCACCGCAGTTCTTCGCATTCAGCGCCGTGTCCGTTGGAAAGCTCAAGGAAATGCAGAACGGAGGAAAGCGATCCAGGCGAGGAATTGACGCTTGGGACAGGGTGAGTAGCAGACAAGGGAAGCTCTGGAGGCCTTTACTAACTGCGGTGCAGCAAAGTACGACATTCCCACGATGACCTCATGCCGGAGACCAGATACTGATACACTGCAGTGATGGAGCGCGACCGCCGCCTGACCGGCTTCATGCGAGGACAGACCGACAAGGCCGAAGCGCCGGCCGGCTTTGAGCTCAACAACCCTTGGAGGGTGCGTATGCAGTCACAAGAGGCCTGGACAATGCTGACAAAATGGCAGTGCGAGCAGCGATTCATCTAAGCAGTGCGCGAGACAATCCAAACGAAAGCCAATTTTACATAACCAAATCGAGCAATGACAATTTCATTTGTAAAGACTACAGCTACGCCTTGATCTCCGACGGCAACCCTTGAATACCGAACCTTTCGACCTCGCCAAAATGGATACCAAAATGCTCTTCAAGAGCACTAAGCCGATCTGCTTCGCTTTCAAATTGAACTTGCTTTTCTTTCTTTCCAAGTATTCTCCATTTGAGGTCTCTGTCGCTCATTATCAATTGCCCTGCGAGCTCTCCAGCTTCATCTAGGATCTTCTTTTCCAAAACGATGGTCCTCGTGAAAAAGGATTGCTTGCTAGTGCTTGTGTAGTAATTCATGAGCGCGTAGTCGCTCGGAATGAACTCAAGCTCAGTGAAGCAGTATATGATGGTAAACTCGCTGTTATCATCTTGGCGATGCTCATATACCCAGAGGCGCTGGTTTGGGTCCGTGTTTCCGGGGATGTTACGCCATTGTAGACGAGCAACGGCTGGTTTGATGTGCTCTCTCTCGGGACCCGAACGCTCCAAGGGCATTGGTACAATGGGACCGTTACCACCAAAACCAACGTCGACGTGATACTTTGTTTCCCCTATTGTCACTATATTGACCATATGTGACCAGCCCGTGAAGAGCCCTCCATTATTCACACGAGCTCCAGCGGAGTAGATATTGAAGCCAAGTGAGGACAGTAGTGTGCCGAACAGGCAGTTGTTTTCCATGCAATATCCCCCACGGCCATTCCTGTCGCTAATGATCTTTGTGAACAAGGCTTGTGGGTGAACGTTGATAGTATGGTGAGCCGAGTAATGCAGCGTCAGATTCTCGAACGGGATTTCCGCTAGATGATGTTTTTGTAGCAATGTGAGGTGCTTAAGAGCATCCGCGGCGTTTAATCCAGCAATGTCATATTTCTGGTCCTTTTCGGGCAGTTTTAGACGCTCAAAGTACTGAGAAATCTGCTCCTTGGTGTAGGACGGTCTTGGTTGGTCAGAAACCATTTCGCTGACGCAGGGAGCTTATCGGAATGCGAGGAACAGGCTGATGCTAATCTTAATCCTGATGGAAGATCACCGTTCGGTCTTGTTGGGAGGGATTGTGCAGTATCTGCGTCGACAATGCGCTTTCATGTGCTCGCGGCTTCGCGTCCTAGAGCAGCAAGCCAGAGTTGCTTTTGCTGGAGACGCCCACACTTTATGGCGTCACCACGGCGGCCGACATGACGGCCTTTCGGCTCGCGTCGTGGAGTGGAGATGGGTGCCTGCCAAGTGCCAGCCAGCCACCCAGTGCAATACCCGCGCTGCGCTCCGGCCACTTGGACCCCTGAATGGAGCTTGACATGTTGGCAGGGGCACTGCCACAGCCGCCTCAGAGAAACATTGGACGGCAGCTCCACCTGCAAATGCCACTGGACACTCTAGCGCGCTTCTCCTGATTGAATGGTCTCTGCTATGTGTTGCCCGCCGTGAGCAGCTACTCTCGCTCCGCTGCGCGAGCTTTGCTCCTCTACACTCCCGTCGCCCTCTCCCTGCAGACCCTCACTGCGTCTCCACGCTCCCGCGATCCTGGCTTGCAGCTGCTGCCGCGACCAGCGAGGCCTACCATGACCAGCAATGGCATGCGCGCGCAGTACCCCTATGAGGGCGGCATGCTCAGTCCGCGCCCGGCCTACGACTTTCCCTCCCCGAGCTCAAACTACCCGTCTGGCCTGGGAGCGCCGTCGCCCAGCTTCTTCCCCATGGCCTACCAAATCTCCCCGCGCTTTGGCGCCAGCGCCTTCATACCTCCACCTGACGTCTTCGGCGACCGCAGGGACACAGTGCGCGAGAACGGCGGTTATACGCCCCGCGATCTCAGAAAGAGAAGCTCAGACATCTTGAACACCGACCCAGTAGCAATGCATCTGCTGGTCGAGACGGCCATAGGGGACAGCCAGTACTTTGACATCTTGACAGTCGAGGAAGTAGAAGCCCTGAAGCAGGAACAAAAGACGCTTGATGCACGACTCTCCACAGTGAGGAGGAAGCTGGAGTCTGAGACCAAGATTCGCGATGCAACGCGATCCCTCACTCGACTAGCGTCAAAGAAGGGAAACGGGCATCGCAGAGGATTGGGCAGCAAGGGCAGCAACGCTGTGCAGGAGTACGATGATGACGACGAGCAGTCGCAGGAGGTTCTGGAGGCTAGCAACAAAAAGGTGGAGGAGTTTATCAGAGAGCTGCTGGAGATCGAATCACGAATGCGCATGATCGACATGCAGCTCCTCATGCACACGGCCGCTGTACTTCAACTGACACACCGCGGTCCGAAGAAGCGGAATGCTTTTGGTCAGCTAGCAGAGACTAGCAATGGAAGGCCAGACAGTCCGGCCAGCCTCGAGACATACGAGGTCGGCAGAGCCAACGGTATCGACGATGGGGAGGATGCGTTTGACGACAGGAGCTTCTATAGGACACCGGAGAACCTCGACAAACTCATGCTAGCGTTGCAAAACGGGACGCACCAACGTACACAGTCTGTTGACCGCCAGGATCAAGCACTAACGGCCATGAGTCGGCGTCTGGAAGAACTAAACGAACGTCTGAGAGTGCTCATTGTGCAAGCCAATCCAGGACGCAATGAGGACTACGCCCTCCCGCCTGTTGTTCAAGGGGACGCACCAGATGCATCAAGCATTGATCGCCAGCTTGACTTTCTCGACCAAGGACTCCGTGACACCACCGCTGAGCTCGCGAGCATACGCAGTAAGACCCGTCACAGCATGAGTGAAGTCGAGGGTCGCCTTGAGGGCATCAACAATCAACTATACGGCGTGCTCAGCAGGTCCAAGACGGAAAGTGCCGAACCTATTCAGCCTCCACCACCCATTACTGGAGGAGGTCAGGCTGACCAATTCAATTACATGGAAGACTCCCTCTACAACCTTGAGCAGATACAGGATACGCTGAATGATCAGTTGGACACCCTGCGCTCCAAGTCTACTGACAATGATGGCGCCGAGAAAGCTGAGAAGTACGAGACTACACTCATGGGTCTTTGGCAGATCATCCAAGCTGGTGAGGAGGAGGCGCGTGAACGAAAACGGGAACGCCGCCGTGTGCTTGCTGACGATCCTGACGCAAGTGACGAACTCTCACCCGACGAGGATTACAATGCCAATGAGTCCTTTTCGCTGCCTGCTTTCTCCTCAAAGGTGCAATGGCTGTTCAGTCGTGCTATGGGAATGAAAGACAAGCAATCGGTACTCCTCCGTCAAATAAAGCAGCAGCGTGAACTCAATAACAAGTCGGACGCCCAGAAGGAAGAGCAGTTCCAGCGGCTCAACGAGCAGCTTTTCAGCGCAAGATCTGAGAAAAAGACCATGGAAGGCGAGCTCGATCGTGCAATGAGCCAACTTCGCCAATTTGACGAAACGAAGATCCAGGCCGATTCCCAAGTCATGCAGGACACGCAAGAACGCAATGCAGGCCTTGAGGCCCAGCTCATCAATATGCAAGAACGCCTTGCTGTCTTCGACAAAGATCTCAAGGAATCAAGAGACCGCGCTGTTGCTTATGAGAACCAGCTCAAGGATGTGCAGGAGACTGCTGTGTCATATCAGAAGAAGCTACAAGAAGCTGAAGAGCGCAATGCATCGCTCGAGAAGGAACGAAAAGAGAACGAAGAGGTGACTTCGCTGTACAATGTCAAGAGCAGGGAGATTGAAGACCGCAGTGTAGGCTATGAAGCCCAAATCCGCGACGCTCAGGAGCGAGCGATAGCCCTGGAGAGTCAACTTAGGGAAGCTCAACAGGCACAGGATGAGTCTCGGATTGATGCCGCTGCGAGACAAGCCGAGATTGCGCAATCTGCAGCTAAGATTGACGAGTTGGTCACTGCCTTGAAAGCGGCTACGGTGGAGAGCGAAGCTGCCTCGGCGCGTTCGCTTGAAGCAACCAATGCTCTGAACGAAAAGGAGGAAGAATATCGTAACCTCGAAGGCGAAGTCGTTCGTCTCACGACTGAGCTCACTTTTGCTAAGGCTGAGCTTGATGGAGCATACGGCAGTCGCTCCCAGCGTGCGGCCGAATCTGCTGCCAATCCTGCCATAAAAAAAGAACTCGACGAACTGGCCATAAAGAATCAGTCACTCCTCGCCGAGTTGGACGCTCTTGGCCAATTGCAAGATGTTGCATCCCAATCCGAAGCGGAGGCTCGCCAGTCCGAACGCAATCTCAAAGTTGAGCTTTCAGGCATGGCTGCCGAATACGAAGCGCTTACTCGTGACGCCATTCAGAACGAGAAAGATCGTGAGACGCTCGAGAGCCAGATCGACAAGCTGCGTGGCGAGAAAGAGGCGCTGGAGCGCGAATTGAACGATGAGAAGGTCAAGTGGCTTGGGGTTCGCACTCCAGGCACACCGGGCGCTTCTGGCCAGCAATATGACATGGGAGCTACTAGCATTCGCATGATGCGAGATGAGTTCAGGAAGATGATGAGAGACCGAACAACCGAAGGCTTGAAGGCTCTGAGAGTAAGCATATACTGTACTTTGGCGCAAGAGAAGCAATGACTAACATTAATCTAGGCGGAACAAGAAGAGCGTCGCAAGCTCGAGGCTGTAGTCCGCCAGCTGCGGAAAGATACAACTCCTGCATTACGACCGACGCTGTCACGCCAGACCACACAATCATAGACGATCATGTTACAACTTCTGTTCAGCATTTGCGGCGTTTGTGCTGCGTTGCTGTTTACTTCGATATCTGTATTCTTATATACCCCACCGCGCTGTTGCATCTAGCGTTGCATCATGTAGACAGGCGTTCATCATATTTGCTTCTATCCGAGGAAAGTAGACTCTGCATCTAGGGTGCCCGAGTATAGAATAATGTTGTATGAAGTAATAGAGCATCCGAAGAGAATTTCACTTGACATGCTGAACCAAGACCCATACGCAACCAAGATGATAATTTCTGACATGCCACCTTCAAGTCTCTGATGTGCACCAGCATGTGATGGGTCACTGAGCGAGCAAGCATGGATGCAGACCGGCTACTTTGCAAGACCCTGGCTTGATTCTTGCAGCTTGTGACGCAGCTGCCCCGCCGCCGTCGCCGGTCCCGCAGGCAGCTGTCAGTTGCAGCTGCCAAAGTTTGACTCAACCCTCAAAACAACTCTAACAAACCACTTTACGTGCCGGTCACTCTTGCCTCGGCCCACTTATCACCACTTCTCTTCTCTTCACACAGCTCGAGCACCATAGTAGAGATGGCCAAAGGAAAGGGCGGAGGAGGCGGCGACAACCTGGGCAGCAAAAAGGCCCAGGGCCAGGCGCGCAAAGCCGACGCCGCCAACGCAAAGAAGTCGGCAGCACAGGCAAAGGAAGACGCCGCCGAGTCCGCCACGTGGGAGAAGGGCTCAAAGTCCAACGCAAAGGCGTGCGTGCAGCCTCTCTACGCCTTACTGCCACTTGCTAACCTTACCCCAGTGACGCCGCTGCCGAAAAGGCCGCAGAAGCCGCACGCAAAAAGGCCGAGAAGGCCGCTCTTCTTGCCGAAGAAGAAGCCTCCTTACCCTCCAAACCCAAGGGCGCTGGCGCAAAGAAAGCAGAGAAGAAGCCTGCGGGCCGTGGTATCGACTCAGCCCTGGGCTCCTTCGATAAGCCCTCTGCCCTCAACGCGACTGGTATAGACAACGCACTCGATGCGCTCGACATCACATCCGATAACAAGGACAAGCTGGATCGCCACCCCGAGCGCAGGTTCAAGGCTGCGTATGCGGCGTTCGAGGAGAGGAGACTGGAGGAGATGAAGGACGAGAAGGGCCTTAGGCGACAGCAGAAGATTGATCAGATTAGGAAGGAGTTTGAGAAGCATCCTGATAATCCGTTCAACCAGGTCAACGCGACTTACAACGCTACACGAGAGGACATGGCGGCAATTAGGGACAACGTAAAGGGCGACAAGGAGAGGAGGCTAGCGGGCAACTGAGGTGGAACAAGGTCGTGAGGAAACAGTCCCTGACTGAGATATGGGGCAGTTACGCGTTCCTCGTTGGATGGGAGGGTGCATCTCAAAGCTTCCGGTTTCCAGGCCTACATTCATGGTCGCTGCGTCTAGATGGCACGGCTGCCGAGTACAAACGATTCTCATAGAAGGCTGCGCAACTGCATACAAATCATTACATTGTTTATCAAGACAATTTGCTGCGCTGGAGAAAACCGCAGTGAGGTGGCATGTTCTCGGCGAAGAAGGATGCAGCGTTGGCGAGCTCGATAACTTCAGATGTTGGAGAACATCCACGCTACACAAACAGATTCAAGAAATGCTCATGCAAGCTATCACACAATCCTTGCTTCCTTCTCTCTGCGCCTATGCTCCCTCCTCGCTCGAGCCGCCACCCTCGGCAGCAACACCTGCTTGAGCCCCAACCACGGCGTATTAACGGGACTCGGTCCCGTATATATAAAAACATCATACAAGAACCCACCAAACATACAGCCCAGGAACGGCGCCACCATCGGAATCCAGAAGTAGTACCCGCCCGCCGACCATACCTGCGGACCGTACCCGACGAAATAGCTCATGACCCGCGGACCGAAGTCGCGCGCGATGTTGATCGCGTAGCCGGTTTGCCAGCCGAAACATGAGCCCAGGCCGAATACGAGGAAGAAGAGACACAGCGGGAACCATTTGTCTGATTTGGGGACGCCGTTGTTGCCTGTGTGAGTTTGTTAGCTGTGCAGGACGACTATGGCTGGGGAGAGACGGACTGGGGTCTTTAAGCGCAAAGATGACGAACATGAGGAGCGCGCTTGCGATGAACTCGCTGAAGAACTGGCTCGTCTTTGTCACGAAGCTCTGCGGGTAGGTGCAGAAGATGGCGGCTGTGGCGTTGGGCGCGGGCGGGACGGTGCGCAGGTTGTGGCCCTCGAAGTAGTCGATGGCGGAGATGTAGTTGGCGTATACGATGCCTGAGCCTACGAAGCCGCCGAGGATCTGCGCGACAAAGTAGATTGGGAATCGTCGCCAGGGAAGTTGGCGGAAGAGACAGTTGCTGAAGGTGACGGCGGGGTTCAAGTACGCGCCTGAGTCGCCTGCGACGTAGATGCCCAGCATGACCCCGAGTCCCCAGCTGTGTTGTGTTGTGTCAGTCGGCATTCGAAGCGAACTGTATAAGAATAGCGTACCCCCAATTGATGGATTGATATGATCCGAATCCGTTTCCGCCCGGTGCTGTCTCCTGGCCAGTACTGAGCACTACCTGAGCCACCGAGCCATTTCCAAACATCACCATAATTGCCACGCCCCAGAGTTCGGCGAAGGGCTCTCGCAGCACTGCTCGTATGCGTGACCACAGCAGCTCGGACGCTGGCCCATGATCGTGCTCTTCGTCAATCGGAGCATCTGGGTGAAGACCAATGATTGAGCGCGAACGGGTAAGACTAGATGATGTGCGGTCTGTCGAAAAGTTCGACTGCTCTGTTCGGGCCCTGTTCAGTGGTTGCGTGGACGACGTGTAGCTAAGACTTGAGCCGTTCTGATCGCCAGCCCAGTCGTGCGAGAGTGACGATGGCGATACCGGAGATGTCTGCGAGGGGCCTTGGGCCATAGGACCTGCATTTGGGGAGCTTGTTTCCATTGTGCTCACTGGATGATACAAGGATAGTTGACACTTGAACAGCAACGTAGAAATCCAATGATGAGGAGCTCAAGCACGCATCCGCTTACGTTAGTTTTGACTGAGCCTCAAGTGCAATTGAGCTCAGCAGCACCATCGCCGCCCTTGTGCTTAAAGAGTGTGTGCTTGTCACTCCCGAAGTATTCCAGATCTACGTCACTGGCTGACGATGCGGCACGGCGCGAACGCTATTGGGTGCCATTGCCAATTTACTGCGTATAAGACACTTGCGATCCGGGGTAAACAAACGCGGGGTTCGAGTTGAGCGTTCTATCACTGCAGCTTCCGTCTGCACGAAATGACGTCTCAGGTACGGATACGGCAATACTGCCGTGTGCCACATGTGCCGAGATTCTTGACAGTTGATGCTCTCGTCATTGTTTCCTGGGCGGTTTGTGTCGTGCAATTTGGGCTGAAGAGCATGAGGCAAAGTATTCCAAGCTACATGATGGTAAACTGCAGTCGTTCAGAAGCAGGACACGATTCCCGGTGTTATTGTGGGGTGCTCGTGGAACTTGCTGTGATGGCCGCAGGCATTGTGGAGAGCGATGCCTGAAGGAGGATCGCGTGACGCGTGAGTGGCTTTTGCCGAAGTGCGGTCCGACTTCAACCATACCTCATCCCTCTGTCCCTATACCCAGTCCCGAGGATTTTCTCCCCATTCAAGATCCAGGCAAACAGTTATGCAAAGAAAGAGAAGGGTATCACCATCATGTGGCTACCAGCTTATTTTACCTCAGATGCACGGCGACAGCGGTTGAGGCCAGGTCACTGGGGTATTTGCGATTTACAGGCACAACGTACCTCTACCACGATCGGTGGCTACCGGAGCTGCAGAAGATGACCCAGCCTCTCATATGTGGACGTTAAAAGAGCCTGGCGCTCTGCTGCATAAATCTAAGGTCCGATCTGCAATGCCCACCACCATCGACACAAATGTTTCCACCGCTGTCAGAACGTCTTCACATTCCAAGAAAAGCAAGAGTCGTGTCACCTCACATATGGGGAGATTGAGCTCCTGAAGCGTATCGCCTAAAACCAAAGGGATCTTTGAGCCCCCGCTTCGAGATATTCATTATCTCTGAATCTGGTGCATGATTCTTCCATCCTGAAGATCTACTGCATACATACCTGGGAAGCCATATTGCGAATCTGACTGACTGAAGCAGCACAGAGAGATATATTTCCGATCGAGTGGCATTGCCAGTACGCGCACTGCTCCAATGCCTGTAGTCGAGAACATTCAGAAGTAGCCAGGGACTCGTGTTTCTGTGCTTATATCTCTTTGTACGTTGCGTCATGTTGCGCCGCACTGCAAAGGGTCGAAGTTTCTAGCACCGGTTCCTCATTGCGTGGCCTTCACTTCCTTTCACCTCTGGCTCAATCGGTGCCAGCACACACTGTCGCCATCGCCAGGGTCCGCATTGCGTCAGAGAACACACTCACAGTTTCTCTTGACATATATACCATGATCATTCAGCAATCTACTATAAGACCACCATACACATTCCTGCTTCATGGCAGAGCCGGCTCTTGGTCGCTGTGCTTCGGCGCCCGCCCAAATCCCATTGAGCCTGGATGTGGGGCTCTGGCGGTCGCGCAATATGGCCCAGCGCTCCTGCCCAGAGTTGCATCTACCGATTGCGCATATTTTTTGCTGATTTGGAGGACTTTGAGATAGGACCTGGGTTCGAGATCCAGCGCGAGACTCTCTTGTGCTTCTTTTTGTCGCGACACCATGCTTTCACTTGCGCTCAGGCGCGTCATTAGCCGGTTCGCTTTCACCTGCAGCTGCTGCTCCGAGTGACCGCCAACACGGGCTGGCGAAACCTGCGACTTGGAGACGGCGGTACCTAAGCATGATCTGTAACGGCGGAGCTTCATTCACGTAGCACTGCGGCTACAGTATGACGCATTGTAAGTGCATCCTACACTCCTGTGTTCAGTGAGAAGACGAAAGCACTTTCGGCTCAAGACCGGTGGTAAGATTGTGGGTTCACCCGAATTTGTATCCCGCGCGAACGAACAACGATCACTCGCGGAACCTCGACTTAGCCATCAAGATGCCATAGAACTGAATTTAACGATGCGTCATTGCAAAAAGAGTCTCCCCTGGTTATTTTTCTTCACCGCATCCTACTTGTGTCTAAACCTTAATGTGCTTCTAAGGAAGACACGATCCATCCATATGCCTCAGCTGCGTTCGGCTTTGTAGTCCGAGGCATGTACCGGCGCAGATGACTGCTCATATTGATTCTAGTCCCTTTTGGCTTCATTCCTCAGCTGTTCGTACAATCTTTTTTTGTTGTTAGAGACGATTTATGTTGTTGGCTGGTGAGGCATTCTGGTGTATACTTGTCTATTTTGATCGAAGATTGAAGAAGACTTCTGCTAGCCTTTGTACTCAATTGCGTACGAGTGGTTCGAATTGAGCAGACATGGAGACTTTGGTTCCAACGCAGAGAAGGGAATATATTTATGAAATTGGTATAATGCTCCTAACGCTCAACAAGACGAAGTCGGAAATCAACGCTGTTCTTTTCCTGCGTCTACCACAAATCCGTCTAATAGACTCTTGCTATCTGATCGCCCTCAACTGTCCTTCCTCTTTGTCATAATCAATCCATCCATGTCTCCTGCCTCGCTACTGCGGTCACTCTCAAACCCATCCTGCTGGCCGCTAGCCCCGCTGCTTCGCCTTTTATGTCTGCGCTCCCTTACCCCGTCCTTGAGCCGCTGCTTCAGGTCCTCCAAGTTACCATCGATGGTGCTGAACGGCTTGAGTTGGAAGCCGAAGTTGTTGGTACTGCTGTTTCTGCTCCTACCCTTTTTCGGTGTGGGCGGACGAGTGGAGAAGATATCCTGGTTTGCAAGGTCGTGGAAGGACTCATTGCGCGGCAGCTCGTTCTCTGTACCGGGGCTCGCTGGGGAAATAGGGTAGTCGTACGTCTCGGCGTTGGTCGGAGCTTCCTCTTTGGCGCCAACACTAGATTTCCGCGCCGGCGTGAGCGGCTTTTCTTCTTCGATGAGGGGATTTTGAATAATGCGTTTGCTGTAGAAATCCTCAAACATCACCGGCCCAAGCTCGTTGATAAGGTCATTGACTCGCGAAGCAAGATTCTCACGACGTCGCTGAATGTTGGCCAGCTCATCTGAAGAGAAGGGATTCATCATTTTCCACAGCGGACCGAGCGATTTTAAAATGTCCATGGCGACTTCGCCGAAGCGGAGAGCTGCGTAGGTAACAGTTGGATAGACAATGGCCTGAACTATAATCAGGTAGCGCTTTTGGATCCCTGATGGGAGATAGCCATTGCAGTTGTTGTAGCGATACCAGAGGAGACCAAGACCGATGTACCATAGGTAGCACGCGGGGGCTACTGCCATGGCGACAAGTAGCTTCCAGGTGGCCATGACGTCTCGGGCCTGAACCTTGACATTAGATGCAGCAAGCGCTTCCCTTGCCTTCTTGATGGAGATCATCTTGGTGGCAACGAAGACTAGCCCAAACAACATTGTACCTGGAAGTACGAATGCTGTCAATACGATGAGCTTACTAAGGCGATAGAAGAATGTGAAAAAGGCTTTCAGGGGATGCATCTTCGCATACTGCACCTGATGGTCGCGAAGTCCGACAGCTCTGAGTTTGGCATTGTACGAAATAACCTCCTTCTTGAGCTCGACGATGCGGGGATCGTCCTTGTAACGATCGTAGCCTTGGACGAGTCGCCGGTTCAGTTCGACAATTCTGGGTAGTGGAAGCTTGGTGCCCTTGGAATTATACAAGCGACGAACAGCTTGAATGACCTGGAGGGTTTCATAGTCCGGTGTCGTGACAGTGACCGAGATAAGACCTTGACGTACAGACTCCAGCATTTCGCCGATGGCGTCACGCCTGCCTGGCCCTTCAAACTTTTGAGCGAGCTCAGGCGGAATGTCAACCGGTGTGCCGAATTCAATGACGGCCCTTGAGCGAAACTTGTGGGCGTGGAAGTAGTTCATGCCGACCGGGATTATCTTCAAGTTGCAGTCTGGCTTGGATGCTACCGTACCTAATGCCATGATAGCGACACCAGCTAAAGCATGTTAGCATAGTGTCAGCGGGGAGAGGATCTAGACTTACCCTTCAAAGGGAGGAGATCGGTTCGGTCGTGACTGCCACCCTCAGGGAAGATACCTATACTGCCACCATGGTGGAGAACAGCGTGCACAGCGTCGTAAACCTCGGTCTGATCAAGCTTCGGCGCGACGAGGAAATTGATGCCTTCGAAACCGTCGGCGACGCCCTTCTTGTCCGAGGCACCATCAATAAAAGTACCGTCCTTGGTCATGTCATTACGGCCTGTCAGCTGCTGCATAGCAACGCCCCCCTTAAAGCCGCGCTTGAGCCTGATCTCCTCTGGCCCCTTGATTTCCAGTATCTCAGCAGTGGCGGCCTTATTGTCGACCTTTGGCAGTACAATCGAGCCGCCGACCATGAACAGTGGATCCTCGAAGTTGGTCCCGACACCTCGAAGCAGACACGGGTCGTTGATCGGATCTGGAAGGTATACCAAGCCCTTTGCAGGCTTTGTGGCATCCATGGCTCGGCCAACAGGCACCACACCAGTCAAGCCAGCCATGGCACCGATGAATCTCCTCTTCATGGACTTGTCGGCGATCAGAAACTGGATTCGGCGATCGGACTCTTTCTTAACTACGCGCATCAACATCAGAGGGTCGACGAACTGGCCTTGTTAGCAGTCTAAACGCAGTCTGAAGGCAGTCAAGCATGTGCCGTACCTGGTTGGCGTGCGGCGCACACACGAAAATGACTGGACCATCCTTGGGTACCTTCCAGCTACTCCTAGGATGGACTTCGCGGAAGAAAAGCTCCACCAAGATGGAAAAAGTCCATAGAAAGGCGTCGTAGACGTATTTGTTCATTGTCGCAATAGGCTTCTTGCCTTTTGCTTGGTTCACCATGCTGGCGATGCAGCCTCTAAGGCTGTGGGACTAACAGTGCTGGAATATGAATGCGGCGGTAGCGGTGCTTATATAGCGATTGTGGGGTGACGTGGTAGGAGGTTTGCGGGACGCGCTCGAGATTCGCAGCGGACGTGCAGGGGAACAGTGGGGAATGCGGTCGGATCCTGCGGTCTTACACATGTCAGCGAGAACTCCTTTCCTTTGCCGCAGGTGCGCACCTTCACTTGTTGCTATGGCAAAGTGTTCTTATCTCGGTCCCAGCAAGAGGTATGCGGAATGAAGTAGCCGCGCTCTAGGCAGTCATTATTATTATTTCCTTGGTCCAATTGCTCTCAGCAGCCGAAATCCGGCTCGTCTGTATTCGCTGGCGAGACCAAGCGGCTATGCGCGCCTGTAGGATACGCTATTGCGGTTGTTGAGCGCTCGGATGTGTGGAGGTGCAGCTGGCGGCCGCGGGCAGGAGGTCTTTGGTCATGGTGCGCAACGTTGAGGAGCTTGGTGGCGCCGACGCGGGGCAGCTGCCAGTGGCAGCGACAATCGCTGATCAAGGCGGCTGATCAACCCCGGGCCTGCGACTTTGGCCTGTCGATAGCGTTTGGTCATGTACACTTGTCTGTGACCATACTGAGACACTACATTGGAAAGAAAGCTGGACCCTGGACACGGAAACGACCATGTTACGCGGACAGAATTGCAGACGTCATGTAACACGCGTTCGCAAACTAATGGATTTAATATGGTCTATACAGTATCTACGAACCATGCTGAGGCTGCATCTTGGCTAAGCCTTGATATGAAGGGTATATGTACAATGAAATAAGTGTCCCAGAGAGAATGTAAAGTGAATGTTCGGACGCCACGTGACCGCCACTCACAAAAGACCAGCCACCGCAGCAACGACAAGGGCGCCAACAACCGAGCTGCCCATGATCTTGATGTTCGATGCAGCGCCTTGGAACTCCACCGGTGCCGTCGAGCTTGGTACACTGATGTTAGCAGGCACGCTGACATTAGCAGGCGGCGCGACAGGCGAGAGCGTGGTCAAGACCGGTGGCACCACAGGTGCGCTGGTTGTTGCGACAGACGGGACTTCTGGAACCGAGGTGACGGGAGGAACATAGACAGTCACGGTTGTGCTCGGTGTGCAGGTAGTATTAACACCAGCAGCAGGCCTCGAATTGGTGACTGTGACCGTCGTGCTTGAAGAGCAGCTCGCGGCGACACCGGCGGACGGCGTGATCTGGTCAATTTGGCTGACGGACTTGTCCGTAGGAATCGCTGCTGCTGCAGAGGATTGGTCTGCAACTGCAGAAGTTGGGACGGCGTTCTTGGTCGAAGGTGCCGCACTTTCGACAGGCGCGGCTTCAGTCGACCGGGCTGGGACAGGCACGCTCGACACAACAGGAACAGCCTCGCTGGACGGAGGTGCCTGACTAGCCTCGACTACCTTGCTCGACTCCGCTGGCTGGGACGCAGGGGCCGTAGTGGGCTTGCTAGCAGGTGTAGAGCTGGGCTTTGGCGCTGCAGTCGTAGTAGGCTTTGGCTCAGCAGCACCCATCTTGGCTGGGACAATGTTGTTCCTCAACGAGAGCAGTGCCTGGGTGACTTCCAAGGCCGCGAGCTGCTGGCCGACGCCAGGTTGGCCATCAAAGCTACCAGTATACCATTTTGAGCCACAAGTAACTCCGTCATCTCCACCCGAGCAGGATTTGGCAGCACCGACTGCAGATGCAGTGAGGTACTTGGTGATCGTATCCTTCGTGAAGGGTGCAACAGCTGCGGTCTTCGCCAAGAAGCGCGAAAGGTAGGCCTTGAAGGACTGCTGGTCGAGGTTGCAAGTACGTCCCGACACTCCGGTCTCGCAAGCCCACTCGTACATGATGTTATCCTTCTCGACCGCGCTGAAGAACAATAGCTCGGCGTGCGAGAGGAATCCAGATACGCGGTCTTTCCATACGCTCGCACCGTTTGTGATGTCGTACATGAAGGCAGAGCCGTGAAGAAACATAGCGTTGTTGTAGGTCCACTGAGTTTCGTCCGCAACCGATGCGCAGTTCGTCTTGTCATCAACGCCGTCGAAGACCTCGTAGATGTCGGTGATCATGCCTACAGACTTGGTCCAGTCGTAGATCTTCTCTGCCCAGTCCGCGTATGTCTGGTTGCCAGTGTAGCGGGCAAGACGCGCACCGAGCGCAAAGGTGCATCCATTGGAGATGGCGTTCTTGTAGTTGTATCCGTACGAGTTCTCGGGGTAGATCTGCCACTTCAATCCTCCGTCGCAGGTGGTCGTATCCCAACGTCCGACGATGTTGTTGAAAGCGTTCACAGCAACCTCCAGGTAACCCGCAGGAGCTGAGTCTGGTTCCGGGAACTGGTACTCAAGAGCGGACATGACTGCAAGAGCCCAAAAAGCCTGGTCATCGTTTCCGGTTTGTGACTTGCGGTACTCCAAAATGAAGTCGTTGTTGGGCCCGTAGTTGGCAGTTAAAGCTTGCTGCATTGCCTTGACGTGCGAGTCATCTCCAGAGAATTGACTGTACTCAATCACTCCTCCCCACGACGCACCCCCTTGCCACCAATAGTGTGGCGCAGGCCAAATGCCTATCTCCTCTATTGGGATTCCTGTGGCGTTGTTCTTGTAGAGCTCCATCAGCCCGTAGGCATAGGTCCGCGCCGCAGCCTTGATAGACGCTTCATCCTCAGGATCCAACTCGACAGCGCCCGCAACCGATGCAATGAAAGGTAGGAGCACAGCTCCAATAGTAGCAAAGAACCTCATGTTGCAAATGCTAGAGGTAAGAAACGAAATAAGAAAAGCAAAGCAGGGTAAAAGTAAAGAGTGAAGGTGCGCGTACAACGCGAGAAACCAAACGTGAATGAAGGAGCCATGGTGAAGTGCGCCTTGCTGCTATAAGACCTCGTGGCCGGGTGTTTGCATCGGTGGGTCGACGATGCCATGGGGAAGGAGCCGCGCGAGACCCCCTGCCCGGGGCATGTTTTGAAACTTCTACGCTGACCTGTGATTGGCCGACCGCGGGTTGCAGCTGTTTCAGAGCGTCGGTGTTCATTGCACTGAGCGACTAGGCCCGCCCAGCGAGTCCTTCATTTTTGGCGCCCAGCTCAATGTTCCCGAGGATATATGGAGATACTCCTGTTGACTATGTTGATTGGCATGAACGTACCCCGAACGTCATTTCCAATTTGGACGCTACGGCTATAAGTGGAGCCCGGGTCATCCAGCAGCCATCTTTTGCTTGGGCCATGCATGCCCGACTGCACGCGCTGGAAGGCTGGAGCTGCGCTACACAGAGCGAGTAACCTCAATACTTGACTCGAGTCCCGAGCCTGAGCCCGAGCCTAAGCCACGCGGCCTGTAATGAGAGATGTACATCGCGTCCCAAGCCTTATGCGCCACTGCAATCTCAGCCTCAGAATAGGAAATATAAATACCGAATCATAAAAGCCCATGCGTTGGCTGCCACGATGCAGCGGTCCTCCCGGCACCATACACAGGGCCTCCCTGCATTTGCGCGCCACCACGTGAACCCGAACTACCTGTACTTACCCAATGCGGCAAACAATTGCTTTTCCGTTGAATGCAGAGGAGTTTTGAGGCTTGGCGCACGGATGATGTTTGATCTTGGGTTGCTTGGGATGCATGCCGTATACACTTAGCCACAGTTGGCCTGCAACGGTGCAACCTCTGTGAGGAGAGCATCTGGAGTTATTCTTTGATTAACATATGTGTCACTCTGTGGCTCGCGATCCTTACCAAAGCTCAATTGATGCTAACAAGCAAGTTGTCAGCATTGTCGTCCTTTATCTGCACATTGTAGTGAAGAGGTACTCAGATAATCCTCGACTGCCTTTCTTGAGCAGTGAAGGACAATGTGGTCTTGTAATAGATCAATATCTGCAAAGCTTGCGCTGATTTGCTACAAAGTTTTCCGTCTGAGCCGACTTACGCAACGTGAGAGCTAAGAGCACCATGCCGGATCGCAGCTTTCGACATTGAATACGTAGAGCTAGCATCCGAGCCCGTTAGATGCCATGGTATATCCGTAACCTACCAAGAAGGGACACGATGAATCGATAGCTCCATCAAGAGAAGTTCCGGAGCGCTTCTCTCTTGTGAACTCGTAATTTACCTACATTTACCTATGCACCAGCAAGTGAACCCAACAGCTGCTAAGTCAATTCAGTCTGATGAGCTGTCACTGTCGCGGACGAGATTATTCTCAAATATGGCCTTGCGCATGCTGTTCGAGGAGCCCATACGTCGTGTTTTAAAAACCCCATGCGCCGAAAATGTTAGATACTAAGCTTGTATAAGTTGATCCTGTCGTCCTTATCTTTGAACTATACGCGGCTCAACATGTACGTTGTTGCTGGCATTTGTCCTCAGCATCGAAAATTGCCCCCGAACCAAATGTCCCACAGCCATGATACAGTATAAGTGAATTGTGGGTTCCTTTGGGCTTGTCTACCTTAGCGTTGCTGGAAATGTTGGAACATTGTAGAACGTAGGGAAGATAGGAATGACGTCGATCGTGGACAGGCGCTAGTTCGACTCTCATTGGCCAGTAACACTGCAAGCGAGCTTCCCACAGACGAGCATTATCGCGACAGCGACAGCGACGACAACAACATCAAACGTTCCAATTGTAAGTTATACTGCGACATTAAGTATTATGTGGAAGTTGAAGGTCTAATTGAAACTCAGAATCCACTACCTCACAATGTCTACTGCTGCTGGTGAACAGAAGGCCTCGCGCTACTACCCTGCAGAGGAGGAGGCGCTGATGAAGAAGGTATGTGAATGCACTTTTGCGAGCAGCGCTGTCTCATGCTCAAATCGCTGCGAAGATGCGAGGCTGCAATATGTCGATCACATGCTAACATCAACAGGCCCGCAAGACCGCACACCCCACCAAATACCGCGAGTCTCTTAAGCCCGGCACTGTCCTCATCCTTCTCTCCGGTCGCTTTTCCGGCAAGCGCGTCGTCCTCCTGCGCCAGCTCGATCAGGGCGTTCTCCTGGTCACCGGTCCTTTCAAGGCCAACGGTGTCCCCCTTCGCCGCGTCAACCACCGCTACGTAATTGCGACCGGCGCATCCGTCGATGTCGCGAACCTCGATACGGAAGTCCTGGACCGCGTGAGCAAGGACGAGTACTGGGCGCGCGAGAAGAAAGAGGGCAAGGGCGAGGATGCGTTCTTCGAGCAGGGTGAAACAACGCCCCAAAAGAAGGATGTCGATCCTCAGCGCATTGCGGACCAGAAGACGGTTGACAAGGCGCTGATTTCGACAATTAAGCAGCAGCCCGACCTTGAGGCATACTTGGGCGCTAGCTTCAGCTTGAGGAGCGGCCAGCACCCGCACGAAATGGTCTTCTAGGCGTATGCGAGAAGTTGAGAGATTGAGAACAGGCAGCGAAATGATCGATGAAGGTATTCGAGACGCAGGCACGGGAGCCGCGATGCAACTTTTTCGAGCGGACGGACGCCCCACTTGACGAGGCGATGCTGCGGCATCAGTTACGATCCATCACCTAGATGATACCCATGAGCAAAAAAATGAAGAAACAATCAAAGTACTACGGTACTCTCCTATTGGCTTCGTGAATAGTCGGAAACTCAGTTGCCTCACTTGGCAAAAGCGTCCTGCAACGCCTTCTTCTGTTCCTGCGTCAATGGATTCGCAGGGAAATCGATGCTGACTTCTATAACCAAATTGCCCCTCTCTGTAGGTGCTTTACTCTTCGGCATTCCCAGCCCAGGGTACTCGTTCTTCCAGGTTGGACCTGTCGGTCCAGTTGAGCCGACGACCACTCGCTTCCCATCGATACCGTTAATTGGCCGGTGCCATCCGCATAGTGACTCCAGCAAGTCCAGCCTTATTGTGTAGTGGAGATCATCGCCGCTACGTCGGAACAAGGGATGTGGTTTCTGGAGTTGTGGTCAGCAACATCATGGTGCGATGTAGGAGGGCTCACAGACTTCTAAGAGGATAAAATGCAGATCTTGGGTACCGCCTTCAACCTGGTCCCCAGCGTCTGCAAACTTGATCTTGGAACCAGCTTTGAGTCCTTTCTTGATAGGTACCTCGAGGATACGTACTTGCGTTGATGTCTGCCCTGTAGCCTGGTCGTAGGTTTTCCTTCTGATCTTCATCTTCTTGAAGGTTCCAGTAAAGATCTCCTCCAGAGTTACGGCGAGTGATTTCTCAACTATCGTGACCGTAGTCGGTCGAGTCTGAGAGGGCGATCGACTTCTGACCGATTGTCGACTTTCAGGTCGGTTATGGCCACAGCCTGCTCCTCTCAAGAAGTCCTCGAAAATCGTTCCTGGGAATATATGGCTTTCATTGGGATCAGGCCAGCTGCTTGGGGGGTGCTCAGCTGGTCTATACGCGTGTGGCGGAGGAGGTGGTTGTGACCCATTGCTATGCGGAGGTATACTCTGGGAGGCAATATCTGCGTATCGTATGAAGCGACCGCAATCATCATAGAATCCATCGCCATATCTGACGCCTGATTGGGTTGGCGGTGGATATGTCTGTTGGAAGGGGCCATGACTACCGTTGTACTGACCGTCGTAGGATGGCCGTACTGCATTGTCACCTCGCTGATGCATGTAGTCTGGTCCGCCATAATAAGGCTGAGACTGTTGTTGCTCTGATCGATATCCAGGGAAGAACGGATTCGGTAAAGGATTTGTCGGAATGCATGGTTCGGCGTAGTGATCTTGAGTATCATGTCGCTGTCGAAGATGTCGTCGTCGTCTTGGAGCAGGACTTGGAGCCCTATCGCAAACCCGGGGGTGACATGTGTCTCCAACTGTCGCTACTTTCCCCCGAGCAGCCCTAGACTTCCTCGGTGGCGATCCATCTTCATATGCCTGTCTCCGGCGTACTGCAATATGCTTATCCTCTCCTGTTTGATCGAGCACATAGCTCGGCCGTCTGGGCTCGCGTAGGTCTAGCGAGATACGATACTCTACAGCTACCTCTGTCTTAGCATCCGAGAGAAGATCATCATCTTTGTTTGAATTTACGTCGTTTTCCCCATCGTTAGCATCATCAGCGCTTAGTTTACCTTGTTTGCCAACATGACCTTGGCTACGATCTTGCGGTTGGTCCTCCGCTCTCCCATCGCTTGCATTTCGCTGCCTCTGGACCGTGCTGTCAAGCCACCCATCTGCATCTGTGCTCTTCAGCCACTCAGCAATAAGCTCCCTATTTTCTTCAACGTCGATCTCAGTCACGTTGTCGTCCACAAGTTCATCTTTAATGTCCTGTGACATTTGGCCACGGGCTCTGTAGCCTAGTTGCACTTCCCGCAACAAAAGGTCCAGCTTCATCTCAACTCTTGCTTGTCCGCTCTCAGCATCTTGGCCTAACGGAGCAGTCACAGGTTCCGGGAGGGCCGGTACGATCGTCAGTATATCTTTCGCACAAGCAGCTGCAGTTGCGGCCGCATATGGCTGCCAATTTTTGTTCTTATGCGAATCGGCGTAGTCGCAAATCCCTCGAATCACAAGGCATGGAAAGTCATTCATCAAACCGGCAGCTTCCATCTCGAAGCACATGACCCCACCCAGCTCTTGACTTATCTCGTCTCGCCTGACTCCGTCTTTCATAACCTGATTACCCGATGCGATTGTACCATAGTGAATATTCACACCAGACTTTCGCACAGGACGCTGCACTTTCTCTACGTTGGAGCAATTCCTACAGTCTGGCCCTCCAGGATGTTCGTAAGCGGCATCGAACAGCACATCAGCGCCCGCTAACTCTTTCACGAATGACTCCAACCCTGGTCTCCTGAACCTGGCCAGGTGGTTCTCAACCGTGCTTTGCCGGCGAATGTGACGCGCTCTCTGCTCTACGATCGCTGAAAGTAGAACGGGAGGTGGCGCATTGAGCCAGCCGGTTCGTATGTGCCCCTTAGCCATAGTCTTGCCGAAGTCGTACTGTACTACACCACCATGTTGTTGGTATGGGTGACTAACGACAACGTCTCCGAGTCGTATGTCGAGCTCGATACTCGGTACACCGCCACCAATGCCGACCATAAGCCCGAATCTGATGTTCGTAAATCGGGACCTCATTCGGGCTGCTACAGTTGCGGCGGATTGTGTACCTATGCTACCGGGAAGACAAGTGATAGCCACGTTGTGCTTATATATGCGTCCGAGGGTGTAAAAAACGCTATCATTGTGGTCTAGGATAGGCTCATGTTCCTCGTCCAGCATCTCTTGGGCGGCAGCAAGCTCGGTTGGAAGTGCGCAAATCCACCCCACAGTGTAGTCGCGTATTTGAAGTTGCTTCCGCATTTTGGACCCTTTCTCTGCTGGCGCAGATAGCGAACACGGATGAAAGAGAACTTTGAGGTCTTGTAGTTGTTGAAGATATGAGTATGCAGGTTGGCAGAATTTGAGTTGTGACTACCTGTGTTGTCATCACAGCCCCCAACCCAGAGAAGCTCAGCCCCACCCAATTTGACACGACTGCCTACTCTTTACAATGCCGCGCACAGCTTTCGGCTGCAAGATCACGACAAACAACAGCCACCTCTGATCGAGCGTATTGATGCCACTTGTTCTATCCGGTAAGGAGCCACACGGTGGTTGATTCGCGCTGCGATGCGCATGTTGTCTCCTCACGGGACGGTCCAGGAGCGGCCCGCTTGAGCGCTTATACAATTACTTGCCGCCAGCCTTTATTGGCCGGTACTTGATGTGGGCCACGGAGCTGCAGAACGTCCTCACGCGGTCTCCAGAAGCCTTTCTTATAGTCTGGCATCCTTCGCTCTCAATTTCGTCATAGTGGACGCTGGCCTGAACCGTTATGATGCGACCCCTGACCATCTTGCAACAATGTATGCGCTGGGCTCTCTTCGGTGTGCTGAAGTATACTAAGTACTCGTAGCTTCAACGGGCTCGTGGGATTACGAGTCTAAGACCTCGGCCGTAATTGCAGCCCCTTCATCAAACCAGCCACAATGTGCTGATGTGCGCGCAGGATATTGCAGCCCAGGCTTTCCAGTACATGTAAGCTTTATCGTATCGAGAAAGAAGACCCACCGTGACCCTGAACAGACTGGTGGAAGATGATGTATTCTCAATTACCGCACAGCCAGCGCCGGAGCTTGTACAATCTTTTCACATTCCAAGCCATTTGCTTACAGACGCATACCTGCGCTCAAATGGATTCTACAGCTCGGCCGAGTCACTAGCCCAAAACGATGGCGCGCAACATGTCTGTAAGAACATGCATCTTATCCACATGGTACGTACCTTTGACAGATCACATACAGACACATGGTTCCGCGTCTTGGTCAAGATTGCCGCTCGAGACGCTCAGTCCTACACATGGCATGAGATGACATTCTGCTCACGATGGTCACCAACGAAGTCCGCAATGCTTTGTATAGGCGCGTCCGCACTGTTTCAAAAACACTTACAGCAGGCTTTAGTCAGACTTGGTCCAATGATACCTTCTTCGGAGCCATTTGCGTTGCATGTGCCTCTCGTGGAGGCCTTGGTTGCTATGCACGATGCGTCTGTTTGGTCTATACGCGACATTGTACGCTCCATCGAGAAGGTATGCTGAGATGAGAACAAGTAGGATTCTCAAATCTGACGACATGGCTCAAGGATCGTTCATCTCCGGGTCGGGGCTTGCATAGTTATGTCATGATGCACGAAGCAGCGCGCCACGCCATCCATTCGTACGAGACCCTCAGCGTGACTGCCGAGACAATAGAAGCTATGCAGCAACACCTGACTTATATTTCAAGTCAAGTGGTAAGTTCGGGCAAAAGTGACCCCAAGTACTCACAACAACTGCAAACGCGTATGGACGTTCAGATTCGGATGCTTCGAAACTTTGTACGGCGCTCGCAGTCCAACAGGGAACGGCTGCAGAACGAGATAGCACTTGTAAATAAAGCCTCGATTCAAGATACATACAAAACTAACAGGAAACCAGGCTTACAATATGAACGCACAACGAGACAGTGGCGCCATGCGAACTATCGCAGTGGTGACCATGGCCTTTCTGCCCCCAACATTTCTCTCGGTACGACGGTCTAACGAGTGCTTTGTCAGTGGTTTAACCAGATTTAGGCCATCTTCAGTATGAGCTTCTTCGAATTTACACCCGATGAAGGCAGTGCTGGATGGGCAGTGTCTGATCGGTTTTGGGTGTATTGGGTCTGCGCGGTGCCCTTGACCTGTCTGACGATGACGATCTGGTATATGCGCCTAAGGCAGGCATAGGGATACAATTCTGAATAGCAGATTATGCTACTGTAGTTTCATAAGTCACTCAGCCTTGTCTAGTTGGATTTTATTAGTGTGTCGCCCGTGTCCTTCACTGAGGATTTCTTCACGATACGTACCTTCACGCGACGTACCTTCACGCGAAGAGCAGTCAGCTTCCACACCAGGGCCGCGACGTGACGCGATGGCTGCTGTCAGGATTAACTCTGTGGGTAATATGTTAGCCGAGAACCAGTTCTTCAGACGGACTGTGGAATCGTGAGGGTGCAAGATATTGGGGACTCCCATCACTTCACCCTAGACGACGACATTGTGGCACGTTCCTCAAGACATCTATACTTCATCATTTGTGCAAGGCCGAATGTGTATCAGGCCTAGCGCTCTTTGCAAACATCCGTCTACTGACAAGAACGCGGAAGCGAAGGCACATCATAGTATCGGACCACTATCAAGTGCTTACTGCAGACATGAGGGTGCATGAGAGACTTGCACTGAGGTGGCCCCAACTTTCACAAGCTCGTCCGTTCCAGCCAAAGCCAAGACGCCGAATGTATGAACCTTGAAGATAAAGATGAAACAACATCTCTGTCGTAAGTCTACGTTCGGAATCGAGGCATGAGAATGGTATCTGCTAGCCAAGTTACGTTGATGAGCGCCAAACCCACATCGATGATGTGCAGATAGTTTAGCTACGTATTCGACCTTTGACTCCTCGCACCCATGTTACTTTCATCGCATCCTGCAGGTAAACCGGTTTTAGTCTCTTCGTTCCAACATTCGACTTATTTTCGAACACATCACACCTAACAAAAATGTTTCACAGAAGACGAAGAGTCGCCACATCCAAAACACACCGAGGCGACAGTGAACAGTACATTCTCAGACCTAGGACCAAAAACATCTCCCATCGAAGTCGAAAGGGCTTAGGTGGTTTGTGACATGTGCAGAGTTCGAGCAACGAACAGCAATGATGACGAAGGGTGATGCCATAGACTCAAAATTTACCAGCTCGCTATCTGTTTCGATCGGTCAAAGCCTCCTCTAAGCTGCCTCTCAGGCTTGACGACCTTCCCCTGAAGAATCGTGTACCTAATGATGTTTTCGCAGTCTTCTGGTCGGACGCGCGCCAACCATATACACTGCGCAGCCTCACCTTCGTTCTCTACCTGTTGTTCCTTGTTCGCATCTAGAACAACTTCGTGATCTTTGTCTGACTCAACCTTGAGCTCTTCCAACGCCTCTTGTACACCGTTGGCGTGGCCATTTGCTTCATTGGGGTGTTCCACAGTTGATGAGTGGCGGTATACCATTACATTCGCCGAGAATTTGTGTCCTCCAACATGGCTAATAAAGTATATCCCAACACCTCCAGGCCGTTCGTCGTGCAAGTCTCGGTACAACCCAAGCGGTCGCAGATGCCTTTCAAATTCGCGGCGCAGAAGGGGCGCAGACTGACCACAGCGTGCGTCACGGGTCTTCTGACTACAAAGTAGGATCATGTACTTGTGTGGACACGGTCGCGCCTTTAGGACGGAGTTCGTCGATATAGCAGGTGGTATTGCGCTGTCTGCAGCTTGTGACGCTAGATCTGTGGAAGAGGAGCCCTCCGAGGGTGCTGTAGATGGCTGAGACGACGCGACAAGTTTGCGATGTAGCGGCGAATCGTTTGTCGGGCTACGATTGACATAGTTGGTAATGAGCTCTGGCACATTCGCCGGTGTGACGTTATCGATGAATTGCCACGACGGTAGCAGCAGTACCATCGAGCTGGTGTCTGAATGATCGGGTACCGGTATGTCCGAGGCAGACAACATCAGTTTCTACTCATGATCAGCGTGCGATATCTCGGGATTGACAGCGCTTAATTTACCCCATTACTAGGCTTTACGTCGCCTCTGTCGACCGCCTCCATGATGCTTCCCTTCTCATCTGCCACATCTCGTACCCAGTCCGTTTTCCCAGTAGCAACGATCAGGTGTGTCTGCCATCCTTTCACATGACCGTAAAGCTCCTCTGTCTCGTCGATCTCAAATTTGCGTGGATACTTGATCGTGCAGGTCGCACAATCGTGTAAGCAGTCATCACCATCTATCGCAGGATCGGTGGTGGGGAATAAATCCTCCGTGTTTCGAGCTTTTGAGAATTTGCCATCTTTGTTGATTGTCGGCACCTCCGACGATGACAAGGCCGAGGAAAGTTTGTAAGCGAAGTTTTTGAAAGTTGCAGTCATTCTGTATGCGTTCAATGGCTTATGGGTCGGCTTTGGCGGCGTCATCGTTGATATTCAGGCCGTTGCAATAATCTGATTGATAAGATTGCCAAGATCTAACGCGGAAAGTGGGCGCGATGACGATACCCTGTTCCGTTGACTCTGGAAAGGGAACCCGTTCAAAGGCTGCGAAGGATGCAGTAAAGGAGAACAAGATATGCCATGCCTGAAATTCCCCAACTATGCGTCCTGCTGCCTTGTATCCTGTTGCTGATGCCTTCGGCCGGAGCTATGAGAAAGAGCGAGTCGGTTTTCGGACATCGCATCTTGTCCGACCTCAACGCTTTCAACGCTGAGCACCTCACAAAACACTTGTCTGTTTTTGCACATCGTCCGATGACTGATGAGGTGTAGCGGATGATTTTCTTTCCGCCGAACCAAAGGTTTTCACGGGCTCGCGAAGACAGACACCCCGACCGGTTGGCGACGCGTCCACGCGTCAGCTTTGATCAATGAGGCTCAAGCTATTGAATGGCGCACCACTCTGCGAACACCTGGACTTTAGCAACAGCACCCTCCTCGAAGCCGCTGAATGCTATAAATATGACGTAAAGATTCGAGACGCCAAGTCGACTGGAGAGAATGTTGCCTTCAGATGGCGAGACATTGGACTGAGGAGAGTCCGTCTTCAGACGGGCTGGTCGCAGCCCTACCTACCTGGGAGTGGCATGCAGGCTGCTTACGACGGCCAGTCCTTTGCGGTCCCAGGCATAGAAGAGTTCTCTGAATTGTCCGAACATGATGCCACCAACCTTGATACCACTCTCAGGCTTGAGGAGGACGATGTTATGACAGCCAGAGATTTCCTCCAGCATTCCCTCATCATTCACGACACATTGTTGTCCTCACAAATTATCCAAGAAGCGGCGGACGTAGATGGTTCTGTTGCTTCGTCATCGTTTTTGACGACCTCCTTCGATACCACGGCCTCTGAACCCAACAGCCCATTTCTAGATACGAGCCAGGCACTCAACTTGCAGGTATCATCTGCAATGACTGTGACGCCACTTGGATCACTACCTAGTGCACAGCATCTTCGCTTCATGTATCCGCAAACTCCTACACCAAATCTTCTCTGCACTCTCATGACCACACCTGAGCGCCGTGAGGTTTTGGTTCGCAAGGGCGGCCACAGAATGAAACTTTGGGAGATCACTATAGGGGATGATACGTGCTCAAGCTTCAAAGTAACATTTTGGTCACGTCCGCCTCGCGACCCGAACAACGAAGATCATGCACAAGTTCGACTCCTACAGACCTTAGAGCATCTACAAGTGGGCAATATCGTCCTCCTACGCAACATAGCGCTGACGTCTTTTCGCGAAACCGTATATGGCCAGTCGCTCAACACTGCGAAAATTCGAGCCAGAACGTCTGTGGACGTGTTGGCACAGAGTAGTGGAACGTCTGTTGCACAAATTGGCGACCTGCCAGGATCGGTGGCTGAGGCCCTCAAGAGAGTAAAGAGATGGGCCAGATCACATGTGGTTGGAAACCTGGACAATACCAGGAAACGAAAAGGTGATCTGTCGAGACCAGACAATACGGCGAAGCGATCATTCAAGAGTTTTGCGATGGACGAAGACTTGCCTCCGGACACGATGGAGTCACTTTGACGTTGCTGTACAAAGCTGTCCTACGTGCGCTCTTATAGGTCCAGTCGAGTGGTGCAGAACCGACTTCGAAACATTGCATAAATATGGGTGGAATTCTCCTCCCATCCATCCTACCAGGATCGTTATCGACTTTCACATGCCCTCCGCGGCAAGGGACTAACGGATTTCGCTCAGCAGCAACTGAGGTTATTGACGATTTTTGTACGGTCATTTCTGGGGCGTGTCGGAAATGTCAGTGGCTCGTTCATAAGTTTGTGGCAGTTGGATTTGCTTGGGACCGTCGCACCAGTGGAAGGTGGACCGTGCAGCCACCCTGACATCAAACAACATGCAACAACACACGCGCACCCTCTCGAACATCGTGATGTATATGCTCACGTTCGGGAGCGTTACATGGTGATATAAGCGTAGCTGTATGGAAGCCAAAGGCATCATTTGGATCACCTAGAAGCTCATACTTCGAATCTGCTGCGTACATTGTACAGGGACATCACTGTGGTCACTCCACGATCATGACTGTAACCGGAGCGCAACTCTCTGCCACTCATAGTGTTTATTGCAATGATGAAATCACATGGGTACGTGGCTTAATGCCTCGAAACACCGTGTTCCATTGGCTGGGTTTCCACTGCTTCTAGCCACACAGAATTATGCGGAAGAAACCAAACATGTTTCGAGTGTCAGCTCACACAGGGACCCCGGTGATACCTTAAGCAGCCCTTCATAGTACCGGCTTCCCGGCTGATGGATGCATGAAATGCCAAAAGCACAGCCCGGTGTACCTAACGTATCGCAGCGGGGCAGTGGATGAAGGCGAGCTCACTTCATCTCGTTGGTCACTTATATGGCCCGTCTCTCTCCCCTTCACGAAGACATCGCGTACTCAGTTGCCCAGCCATTCGTTGAGTCCTAGTGACGTACATTCTTTTCTTTGCGCCACAGTCGCACATTCGTTTATCGTGATCTTGTTGATCAATTCCATTCTTTACTGGCTGGCCACGATGAAGTCTTTCATTTCTTCCGTTGCATCTTTCACCACTCTCATTTCTCTATTGGCGACCGCGCAAGCAGCATCCAACTCGACCGATGGCCCGTCATGCGGGGTCACTAAGGCGGACGACAGCTACTTCAGTGTTGTTGGGGTCCAAGGAACCGGAGTCTATCCAAGACAAGAACTACGCGAGCTTGAGAAGGACACTGAAACTTGGAACATCTTCTTGCAGGCTTTCGCTCGGTTTCAAGCTATGGACCAGGGTGAGAAGGTGTCTTACTACAAAGTCGCGGGTATGTTAAAGGATGGATTATCGTGTAGATACTGACACCGTCAGGGATACATGGTGTTCCATTCGGACAATGGGACAACGCAAAAGGTGTAGATGGCCAAGATATGATGGGATACTGTCCTCATGGGAGCAACATGTTCGGTCCTTGGCACAGACCTTATCTTGCTCTCTTCGAACAGGTCCTTCACGACCGTGCTGTCGATATCGCAAGAGAGTACCCGGCTGGAGAGGCCCGCGACAAGGCTATGGCTACAGCAAACAAAGTTCGCCTGCCGTACTGGGATTGGGCTATGAATCCACCCAACAGTGATGAAGGCTGCATGCCTGTTAGTATTCGTCGCCCAACCGCCACCGTCACATTTCCCAATGGAACTACGGCTGAGATCGCCAACCCCCTCTACCGCTACGATTTCCACCCCTTGAACTCTGAAGATTTCGCACCCCTGGTATGTACTTAAAACTGACAGTCCCAAGTCCAATGAATCTGACAGCGACACAGAGCGAATTTCAATTCAAGAACTGGAACCACACAATGCGATTTCCACTTGACGGATTTGCTCTCAATGCGACTAGCCGCAATGATGCGGTAAATGCTCGTATTGGGAAACAGCAACCAAACAACCGTGACATGCTTTATAAGCTACTTACGATGTATCAGCCATTCAACCAGGTCAGTAACAAGGTTAGTGGCGGCACTATTGGCAACTTTGAAACTCTCCACGATGGTCTTCACAACGCTTTTGGGCTGGGCCACATGGGAATCGTTGAAGTTTCCGCTTATGATCCTGTCTTTTGGTTCCACCACGCGAACATGGATCGCATCATTGCTATATATCAACACAGGTACCCTGAAACATGGGTTGAGGACGCGGCACAGGCAAAGGGAACCTTTGCGGTCGCAAAAGGTGCCGTCGAAGGCCCTGCGTCGCCTCTTGCTCCATTCCACATGAACGCGAATGGTGACATGTGGACATCAACCACCTCACGCAACTGGACGTCATTCGGCTACACCTATCCCGAGCTCATGTCCAATCCGTCCAACCATACACTTACCTCGACTCTCAATAAGCTCTATAAGTCAGCGACGCAAGGTTTGAACAATACGGATGCAACAGAACCTGCACCTGGAAATGGCGCGGGTAACAACAGCACCACCAATGGCACCACCAAGGCAACCGACTGGCTGTGCGAAGTCAAGATGCCCACAGATATCCAGATCTCTTACTCCGTCCGTGCTTTCTTGGGTGAGCCAGACGCCGACCCCAAGAACTGGCCTACGGATCCCAACTACGTTGGCCAGCTCGCCTCGATGTCCTCTCCTCGCATGAGCTCAGACGCGATTGTCACGGGTAATATTGGACTCACTGAGAAACTGTTTCAGAAGCACCAGTCTGGCGAATTAAAGAGCTTCAACAAAGAAGACGTTGCGGCCTACCTCAAAGCCAATTTCAGCTGGCGAATTCAAGCTCTGGACTACAGCGAGATCCCTCGCAACAACCCACCAGCCGGTCTAAACGTGACTGTTTTCAATGTCCCAGTCTCCATACCCGATTCTGATGATGAGGTGCCCACTTGGGATGGCGAAGCTGAGTACAACACCGATATCGAGGGCAACCCTCCGGTCTACAATGGCCCTGGTCCTGACGGCACCAATTCCACCTTTCCCGCCGATGAGAGCGCTGGACACTTCGATCCCTCATCCGGTGCATGGGTGTGGAACAAGATTACAGAGTCCGCTACCGGTCAAACTGGTGGTCAGGGCGGAACCAGGATCGAGCAAGTGATAGAGGTGGTCACTCAGTATGTTACTGTGAGCGCTGATGCAACATCTGCGTCTGAAGTTCTGCTCCCTACCACTACTGCGCCTGCGATTCTCGAAGAGGACTCTTCTACTGCGGTGAACATTGGTACTCGCACCAAGTTTATGACTTCCGTTATCATTGAGTACGCGACAGTCTTCCCGGGTAAGAACTAGGCTACAAACTGCCATCTTTTGAGCTGCTTTTCGTTTCTTGTACATGTTTCTGTTGCTCATTTCCACGGTTTGTTGTTTACTCGGATTTGAAAAGCGCTGGCTTTGAATCCCAAGTCATGAAGACATGAAATTTGTAGATTGGCGTAACGTGATTACGCGCGGTCTGGATGGAAAGATTGAGGTATGCAGAAGAAGGTTCCAACTCTAGTCACTCTTCGAATACACACAGATCTTATTGCCTCTATACACAGTATATTGCATTCTTCGAGTCGTAAACATGCTCATGTCTGTCATTGTTCTCTACCTCGTCACTCATCTGGCTTATGTCTACGCAGATTAAAGCCCTCATTATCTAACTGTCAACCAATAAAGGACAGCGTCTGGTCTTTCAATCGATGGAATGGATTGATAGCATCCAGTTCGCACGCATCTGCTGACCTACATTGTTCAATACATAGCAGCGTAGCATGCGCGCAAACGATACCCGTAACTGATGTCGTGTTCGGCGGCTTGGAAGGCGTGGCGTCGTACGCAAGCATAGTATCGGGCAGCCTATCGGACATACCGAGTCGTGCATGCGACCTCATCTAGCGTATGTGGGGGACGAGTGGCGAATATTTACAAGGCGGCGCAATCATTCAATAAAGTACCACGACGTCGGCCCCTCGCGCTTTGCGTCGGATCGTCGCGAAGTACGTGCAGATCACAACGATGCATAGTTATCGAAAGATAAGCCTGGGTGGCTCGAGAGAATGTAAGGCAACGCGTGCGTCCTCTGCAAGCTGATTCGTGGGTTGGTGTTGAGCGGGAGGTCTTCTGACTGGATCTTGACACATACTGACGAATCCAAAGAGCCAAGTCTGAGAGATCAGGTGATGCTGCGTCGTGAGTTGTCTAGCGTATGTGGAGAAAAGGCTGAGGTTGTGTTGACTGTAAAGCTGAGTACAGGAAGGGCGTTCGCTAGCGTATGTGGGGTTGAGCATATCTTCAGAAATCGGTGTGACAGCTTATCCTGACGAGGCAAAGCGATCCAGACGTGGAATTCTGTAGCAAGATACGAGGTGTGTGTGAGCACACTGGAGTTTCATGCTTCCGAGCGTTCTATTCGTATGTCCAGGGTCGCACAGTGGTGCACTCCCAACTTTCGCGTACGATAAGGACCGAAGACGGGGCTCAGGACTGGATGATCTGAAGCTGGGATATTTCCCCGAAGCACACAAATGATCGCGATCCGGGTGAGCGATCGCAGCAAGGAGTGCTCCAGGTAGACTCTAGCAAGTGCCATAGGCGCACGGATGTTCTAAGAAGATACCGGTTAACATGCAAGTGATAGCACTCAGGCGCTAATTAGTTCCTCGGATCAATTGCCATGCGCGTCGAGTTTTCGCAAATGCGCCCAGTCTGGGTCTTTTTTTTTCTCTTCGCCAAATTTCCCATTCCGTGTGGCACGGCTGATATGGTAGGAACAGCTTGCAGACCGCCATTTCATCGATTGCCGTACTTGAGCCATTGTCATGAGCTTGATTGTTCGTGGGCAGGTCGGCGAACGCTTCAGAGTGTCCACGTACTTTCTGAAGAGGAGAGTACAAATATAATTTGGCAGAAACTGCGAAAGACTGTCGTTGAGTCCAGTGACGCGCTATCAACCACCTGCAGGAGCGGTATCGTAGCGAATGGTCCTGATTTGTTCACAGACGGGCTGATCCCTGATTGAGGCTTAGACCAGCGCAAGCTGCAGATACGGATCACGTGTCGAAAGCGTCGGGTGTGTCGGGAGCTCTATTGTCTGCGCCTGGGATGTGTACGCTGCGGGTCACATTTATGAGTCAAACCTTTGCCCGGCGTCAACGTGTACACCCATCTGAATTGCCCTTCCATGTCGCCATTCTGACGTTGCAGTTGAGATAAAGGGGTCTCGATGGCGGACGATGCCTCGGAGTGGCTACCGGCAGCCAATGGAAGGCCTGAACAAAAACGTAGACTGCCAAGGGCGGTCGATTCGCATCCTCACACCGCAGCCAGTTTGACAACCGCTTTAGAAATGGCCAAATTGCTCCATATACAGTTTCTTGGCCCAATCACAGTGCCTCCAAAGCTAGCTTTTTCTGGAAACGGAGCCTAATACTCGGCTCAGTCGTACTGATGCTCCGCGCCCGCTCACCACAACGGGCAACGCAGTCTGTGCGTGTGGACTGTGAATTGTCTGGACTCAAGGACAGGTGGCAGTTTTGCTGCATGTGCTGGATTGGCCGATAGGTGCGCTGATCGTGCATTGAGGTCTGCGAGGCCATCACTGCTGCTCGTCATATGGTCGTCCGGCGCGGGGTGGTGAGAGTGGGCCATCAGCAGTGATCGCGTGGCAGGTGCCACAGGGACGGGCCCTCCGCCGGTATGTATCATTGACGTCCTCTTGCCAGTCTTATGTGGGCGCGGGCGGTGTACCAGGCATGTTGGTCGTTGTTTTAAAAAGACCAAACATGGTTTAGCGCACAGCCATTGCGTGATTGCGAGCACGCCATATGCCGACCAACGTCGACTGGTCGAGGCAGAGGAAACCTCATGGGAAATCGCTGATGCGCACAGGCTGGTAGTTCCCCACATACACCATGCGTTAAGCAATGCCCAGAGCGCCACCATTACTACCCCATTACCTATAAAGGACTGCCTGCCCTCACCTTCACTTGGTCTGGCTCACGGGCCAACGTCACTACTCTAAAATCGGTTACCACGTGCCTTGTTTACTATCTTACCACATCAAGGTTATAACACCAACAGTCCGTTCAGTTGTTATTCTCCAACCATCAACTCAACAACTGAACACTGACGCTCAGCATTCTCGGCATGGCTCCAGGCGCTGTACGCTCGGAGTCTCCACTGACATACCCACACCCATTCAGAGAAGCAAGGCAGAGCCCTTCCAAAATTGACGTCCAGACATCAGCCAATGGCCATGTCTCATTAAAAGGCTTCACCACCGGCAATGGTCATATGAGCAATAGCAATGGACCACGCTCACACCCTGGCCGAGACGTTGTCACGTCAGATTTTCTTCTCGAACAATCTCGGAAGATCGCATCTGGGCTTGGTGAGGATTCTTCGAAGACGATGAAACCAAACATCCTGTATATTATGGCGGATCAAATGACCGCACCCCTCCTCAAGATGAACAACCCAGACTCTGTCATCAAAACACCGAACCTCGACAAACTCGCGGAGACTGGTGTCGTCTTTTCTAGCGCGTACTGCAACTCGCCTCTTTGTGCGCCTTCGAGATTCACCATGTGCACAGGGCAGCTTCCATCCAAGATCAATGGCTACGATAACGCATCCATACTCGCACCTGAAGTTCCCACTTATGCTCACTATCTTCGCGCCGAGGGGTACGAGACTGCGCTTGCTGGTAAGATGCACTTCATTGGCCCCGACCAGCTGCACGGCTTCGAACACAGGTAAGCCGCCTCACTCTAATTCTCAACCTGAATTAACAACATTCAGACTCACCACCGACATCTATCCTGCCGATCTCGGATGGTCGGTGAACTGGGACAAGCCTGAAGAGCGACAAGAGTGGTTCCACAACATGTCATCCGTCCTGCAAGCGGGCCCTACGGTACGGACTAACCAGCTAGACTACGACGAAGAAGTCATGTTCAAGGTGAGTAAGCTCCGGCTCGCAAGACGTATCTTCTGTCAGTCACTGATGCTTCCACAATAGTCTTCCCAATTTCTTCATGAATGGGTGCGCGAACCTGCCGAGACTCGGCGTCCGTTTGCCCTCACTGTCTCCTTGACTCACCCTCATGATCCATATGCCATGCTTCGCAAATATTGGGATCTCTATGAGGATGTCGATATCCCTCTCCCCGAATTTGAGATCCCTCAAGACGAACAGGATCCCCACTCTCAGCGTATCATGAAGTGCATCGACCTCTGGGACAATCCTGTTCCCGACGAGGCCAAGTTGCGCGCTCGTCGTGCGTATTTCGCCGAGTGCAGCTTTGTCGACGACCAGGTCGGAAAGCTCATGGACATCCTCAAGGACTCTTATCTGGACGACAATACGATCGTTGTCTTCTCTGGCGATCACGGTGACATGCTTGGCGAGCGCGGCCTTTGGTACAAGATGTCATGGTTCGAGAACAGCGCACGTGTCCCTATGTTGATCAACTACCCTTCCAAGTTCAAGCCGAAGCGCGTGTCCGAGTCGGTGTCTACTATGGACCTTCTCCCAACATTCGTTGATCTTGCGGGAGGAGACGCATCTGCCATTCTGCCCATCGACGGTGTTAGCCTATTCGACTACCTGGTTTCGGATAAACCTGGTAAGGACGAGGTTTTTGGTGAATACATGGGCGAGAGTACTGTCACACCAACGTACATGATCCGTCGTCACCAGTGGAAGTACACCTGCTCCCTAGTCGACCCACCGCAGCTATTCGATTTATCCAACGACCCCAAGGAGCTTAACAACCTAGCTAATTCAGATAAACCCCAGTACCAAGAGGTGCTCGCCAAGTTTGGGGCAGAGGCTCACGCTAAATGGGACTTCCAACAGATTCATCAAGATGCTCTGAAGAGCCAGCGTTACCGCAGGACTTGCTGGAAGGCGTTGCAGCAAGGTCGCAGGGAGCACTGGGACTACGAGCCACCCGCGTCAGGAAGAGACAAGTTCATTCGCTCCCACATTCCTCTGGACGATCTTGAACTTCGGGCTAGATTCCCGGTTGTGGATTCACTCGGTCGTGAGCGGTCGGCTGCTGCGTCTCATCATGGTCTTGCCGGCGCCTGTGGCGAATGAGACCAGCTTCTGCAGGCTGGATTCCTTTTCTTTTACTGTAATCTATTGAGCGATCTACTCATCATGGCGACTTGAACGGCGTTCAATCTTGGAAATACACCCATGGACGATGCATAGCGAGTCTTTGAAGCAAGAGTAATAGTTTCTGGCAACGTGTGAGCAAGCATGTTCTTAATCATGTACAAACTCAAGATGAAATTCAACAACATTGCAACATGCACAGAACGCATGTGATATTGAGTAATGTGCATGGCGAGATTGGGCAAGCATGACAAATGTTAAAAGACCGCCACCCTCCCTTGTTTCGCAATCACCACGTGACCCAGTTATCCGCTGGCGCCAGTCAGCCGCGGAGGCAGCGTCACTTGAGTCCGCCAGCTACCTGCTCCGTAACACCAACTTCAAGCTCTTGCTATAACTCCTGCGCATCAACTCACCCTGCATACCGTACTACCGATCTCGTAACTTGCAAATAGAGCAACATGTCCACCGCAGCACGCCGCCGTCTTATGCGCGACTTCAAGGTACGCCACCGCGATGTAGAGCTTCACTGAACCTCCAGAGAAGCTCAAGTTGAACGAAGTAGTCTGACAGAACCACTGTAGCGCATGCAGACTGACCCTCCTGCTGGTGTTTCTGCCTCTCCAATAGCTGACAATGTCATGACATGGTACGCCCACCCGTCCCACCCCGCACGCGACATCACAACCCCCGACAAGACACGATGCGACGGCCACTGTTCCCAGATATTTGTTCTTACATGCTTTCGACACGGACTTGCTAACACGCAAGCAGGAATGCAGTCATCATAGGTCCGGCCGATACACCATTCGAGGATGGCACCTTTCGCCTTGTCATGCATTTCGAAGAAGCCTATCCAAATAAGCCTCCTGGCGTGAAGTTCATAAGTCAGATGTTCCACCCAAACGTATACGGCACAGGCGAGCTGTGTTTGGATATCCTGCAGAACAGATGGTCGCCAACGTACGATGTTGCGGCGATTCTGACAAGTATTCAGAGGTATGAACAGTCATGTGCAACAAGGAACATGAGCCGAACTGACAAACCGCAGCCTGTTGAATGACCCCAACACCTCGTCACCAGCGAACGTCGAAGCGTCCAACCTGTACAAAGAGAATCGCAAAGAGTACACAAAGCGCGTAAGGGAAACAGTGGAGAAGAGCTGGGAGGACTGATCTGCCGTTGAAGGAAAGGGACTATAGCATGGTGAGACATGGCATGGGCTAGGAGTTTCTTTGACTGAGCCATGACAGTTTATTGATTACGGAGTTGGCAGGCGTCTGCATATGGGCTATTAAAGCGAGGCGTTTTGGGCTACTAGATATGTCCTTGTGGCAGTCTTCACAATTGACAGATTTGATTCAGTCGCTTGCACTCGTTCTCATGTGGTCTGATTGCACCGCTGGACTTGAAAACCAGAAGATTTTGACGTGACGATACAACCAGAATCCTAGGTAGGGACAAAACACATCGGTATGAACATCTGAAATCACACGAGCAAGACAACAAGCACCAGTGTCGAACTGAACAAGGCTGGGTCGCGCCCGCAGTCGGAAGGCGCTAGCGCAGGTTGTCCATCAACAAGCCGAAGCCTGGCGTGCACCCCGAGTCGGACCCTGGCAGCAAAGCAACGCCGCATAACGCGCACTCCTTTACCGCTCCTCTGTCCAAGTGTTCACCGGCCGCACATCCGGGGGTGTACTAGCCAGCGCTGTTTGTTGGTCCCAGGAACCCTGCACCTTGCATCTTGCGTCGTTGTTGCTTGGGACGCTTTGATTTGTTTTCCCCTAAACGGCGAAAGCGGCGGGGCCCTTAATTACCTTCGCCCACCACGCGCGCAAGACCCCGCGAGACGTGACGGTACCACAACAGCACCTCCCGCTGGGCCTGCAGCGACCTTCTCCTCCCCACACCGAGAGGCGCAAGCAAAGTGAGGCCGTGGGGCCGAGACACTGCAACGCCTCGCAATCATGTCGTATGTTTCTCCCAAGAATGCGGTGAGTGGTCAACGTCGCGCTAACTTGACAATGCAGGAGCTCCAACACCATCAAAGGTACGCAGCGACGTAGAAGGCAGACGCAGCAAAGGATCTAGGTTACTGACGATGCGACAATGCAGTGGTGGCGCGGTTCCGCCCGCAGAACAAGATCGAGATTGCCAGCGGTGGTGAGCCCATCGTAGACTTCAAGTCCGACGACACATGTTCGATCAATGTACGTCTCAGCCTTTGGCAGCAGCACGATGAGAAGCGGTTTGATTGACGGGCGCATAGTCCAAGGAAGCCTCGGGGGCCTTTACCTTCGACCGAGTCTTCGACATGAGCTCGCGCCAGGTTGATGTATTCGACTACTCCATTCGGCCGACCGTCGACGACATTCTCAATGGATACAACGGCACAGTCTTCGCCTACGGGCAGACGGGTGCAGGCAAATCGTATACAATGATGGGAAGCGACATCGACGACGACGCAGGCAAGGGTGTTATTCCACGTATTGTCGAGCAGATCTTCGCAAGCATCCTGGCGTCTCCGAGTAACATCGAGTACACTGTCCGAGTGAGCTACATGGAAATTTACATGGAGCGCATTCGAGACTTGCTCATGCCCCAAAATGACAACCTGGCTGTGCACGAGGAGAAGAGCAGGGGCGTCTATGTCAAGGGCCTTTTGGAAGTCTACGTGTCGAGTGTAGACGAGGTCTACGAAGTTCTGCGCAGAGGCGGCCAATCGCGAGCTGTTTCGGCTACCAACATGAATGCCGAGTCTTCACGATCGCATTCCATTCTCGTTGTCACAGTCACTCAAAAGAACGTCGAGACAGGGTCGATGAAGAGCGGACAACTCTTCTTGGTCGATTTGGCTGGATCAGAGAAGGTTGGCAAGACAGGTGCTAGTGGTCAGACTCTGGAAGAGGCGAAGAAGATCAACAAGAGTTTGAGTGCTCTAGGTATGGTCATCAACTCTTTGACCGACTCCAAAGCCTCGCATGTTCCCTACCGAGATTCGAAACTCACTCGCATCTTGCAAGAGTCTCTCGGAGGTAACTCCAGGACGACATTGATCATCAACTGTTCGCCGAGTAGTTACAACGATGTCGAAACCCTCAGTACCCTGCGCTTCGGTATGCGCGCGAAGTCAATCAAGAACAAGGCCAAGGTCAACGCCGAGCTCAGTCCGACTGAGCTAAAAGCCATGCTCAAGAAAGCACAGAGCCAGATCACTACATTCGAAACGTATATTGGTTCGCTAGAAGGTGAGGTCCAGCTCTGGCGTGGCGGAGAGGCTGTTCCAAAGGAAAAGTGGACGCCTGCGATAGAGAGCAGTGGTTCTACTACAAGCAGAAGACCGGCTTCAGCTGCCCGTGCGCAGACTCCGTCACGATTTGATGCCACAAGGAGCTCTGAGACGCCCTCGAGACCCGACTCCCGCATGGATCTCGACCGTGCAGGCACACCTAGCATACCTCTAGATAAGGACGAGAAGGACGAGTTCCTGAGGAGAGAGAATGAGCTTCAGGATCAAGTCGCCGAGAGGGAGTCACAGCTTGCCAAGGTTGAAGATCAGCTTAAAACTGCCAAAGACGAGCTCCAATATTACAAGAGCAAAGACAGCGAGTCGACCAAGGCTAACGAAAGGATGACGACCGAGCTCAATGACATGAGAATGCAAGTCGAGAAGATCCAGTTCGAGGGCAAGGAAGCTCTAATCACAATGGACGGATTAAAGGAGGCCAACGCAGAGCTTACCGTAGAGCTGGACGAAGTTAAGCAACAACTTTTGGATGCGAAGATGAACGCCAAGGAGTCTACCGCTGCCATTGACGAGAAGAAGAAGAAGAAGGCCGAGGCTATGGCGCAGATGATGGCTGGATTCGATCTTGGTGACGAAGTCTTTAGCGATAACGAGCGCAGCATTCGCAAGATTATTGAACAGCTTGACCAGCTGCATGAGCTGAGTGCCGCTGGCGAGACGATTGCACCAGACTCCCTTCAAGAGTTGAGGGAGAGGATCGTCGAGACACAGGGCATCGTTCGTCAGGCAGAACTCTCACTGACAGCACGCAACGAAGAGGACAACGTACACAACAAGCGGCGCGAGGCCCTCGAAGCAAGGAACGCTACTCTGCAACGCTCGTACGAGGAACTGCTCGAAAGCAACCTTTCCGAGGCGGACACTGAAGAGCTCAAGGCTCGTCTCGCTGAGGCCTACGGCGCTCGTCAGGATGGCAACGTCGAGCTCGTAGACGACTTGAAGGCGGATCTGGCCCGAAGAGTAGAGGAGAACCACAAGTTCAAGAATGAAATCGAGGCCCTGCAGCAACGCATCAAGAGCGGCGCGATCGCTAACGGTGTCGCGAATGGCATCAACGGCAAGTCCGTACAGCAGCAGATTGCTGAGTTCGACAACATGAAGAAGAGCTTGATGCGCGACCTGCAAAACAGGTGTGAGCGGGTAAGTATTATCAGCGCCACGATTCTCACTATCCTGTTCGTGTGAAGATATGCTGACCCCTCACCCTACAGGTCGTTGAACTCGAGATTTCACTCGACGAGACGCGAGAGCAGTACAACAACGTACTTCGCACTTCCAACAACCGCGCCCAGCAGAAGAAGATGATGTTCCTCGAGCGCAATCTTGAGCAGCTTACCGTTGTACAGAGGCAGCTCGTCGAACAGAACAGTTCTCTGAAGAAGGAGGTTGCCATTGCTGAGCGCAAGTTGATCGCACGTAATGAGCGCATTCAGTCGCTGGAAAGCTTGTTGCAAGATAGCCAGGAAAAGCTGACAGCGGCAAACCATCGGTAGGTTCAATCATCTGCAAACGATACTGCAATCACTAACACCCTGAAGCTTCGAGTCTCAACTCACGGCCGTTAAAGAGCGCCTCGAGGCTGCAAAGGCCGGCTCGACACGAGGCCTTGGTTCGTCCAGCGCCGGTGCATCATTCGCCTTTGGTGGCGGCGTCGGCTCGCGCATTGCGAAGCCTCTTCGCGGAGGAGGTGGAGATGGCCCCGCCCTCCCCATCATCGGCAGCCTGCAAAAGGACGGTGATGCCGAGCCGAAGAACAAGCGCACAAGCTGGTTTTTCAAGCAGGGCTGAATGTCCTAGGCCACGAATGAACTTTTTGGATACCCGGCATTTTGGTTTGGCACCGCATCTTCACGACGGAGTTCGAGTGTAGTGCAACGTGGGACGATAGATGAGCATGTTTCTCAGGTGTCCTGATGAAAGCGAACGAGCCAAGGTGTTTGTTCTGATGTCATGAATGAGTGCGGACTGGCACACTACAGAGGATATGCACACACTTATACCATAGATCTACTCTATTGTCTTACATGCTACGCAATAACGATGACTCCTTTACTTGGCTTTATAATACGTTGTGCTATCAGTGACGGCCTAACAAAATCAGTATGGGAACCTCTTGTCATCACACGAGTCACTCTAGCGGCCATTTAGCTATCTAGAATTCACAGTTGATTTCACGCTGCCATAAACCATGGATAGGTACCACCTCACAGGCGTAGAAGCCATAGGTTACATAAAGGTGCGCGTCTATATTTACTTCCCAACTAGAGAAGAAGGCAGGCCAGGGCTACAACTCCACGGGTTCTCTCCTCTCACTTGAAGCTTTATTCTAAACACCTCAACGTCCTATATGACGTCCGCCACTGAAAACAGTCATCGCAACCTATAGCCATCGTCTCTATACTCAATCTTACCACAGATGTGCAGGTTTCTCTTATACATCGGCTTCTGCTCAGGTAACTGTGAGGACAGCTAATCAGGTCCAACGCAAGCACAGTACCTCGAGCTGCCTCTGGACTCTAGCTTGTGCGCCTGCTACGCCTGCTAATCGAGAGGTCTTCCTGAAACCCTCGCTCGCGCCCCACGCGATATCGCCGTCACACCTACACACATCCTCAACTACACCGCCCCCCGTCCGAGCCCGCGCTGCATAGTGTCTTCTCAGTAGCCCATGCCTCCTGATTTGCTGTCCGGGCTGAATGGTGTTTTAAAGAACGCCCTCAGATTCATTAAGAAGCACTTCAAACCATGCGAGTCTGCCTTTCTATTCAGCCAGAGAAAATGCCTGCATCTCTATTGAAGAACAGTAAGGTCGTCGGTCGAGCATCATAAAAGCTCTGAGCTCCTTACTTTCATGGACTAATCGTTTTACTTTTGTTCGTGCTTGCTTGACAAGAGAGAGATAGAGAGAGAGAGAGAAAAGGTCGGCACACAGTTCTCCATATTGCCCTCCGCTCGTCCATCAGGAAGCTATTCGATGTCTCAATGGAATGTCCAAGAAGAGCTTTAAACGTACTGTAGAACGGGGAGAGAATCATTCCAAATAAACCAACAAGGCCACTGATCTCGCCCGAAACATCGGGTGTCTTCCTGAGGATAGAATGCCCCTCAAGCACGAAGTGACAAAGGACAGTAAAATTAAAACCGCGATTCTTGACGTCTCCTATTCCTTCAAAGACGTCCGAGGTCCAATCCCCAACACTAAGCTTGATCACACGCAGAAGGTGCGGAGTCTCTTCCTGAGCCTAATCGGCAACCAGAGGAGCGTATGAGACTGCTACTGCCGCCAACGTCTGGGGTATACGCCAGCAGAACGAAGGACAATATCTTTGGACTCGCGGCCTATCTGTTCATCGGTCGGACTGATGACTAACAACCGATTGGAGACAATTTTATCAATACCGCCTTCCGCCAGAACGAAATAGAAGCGGGTAGCAGACTTGGACGTCAGCTGTCAGACCTCGTTCCAAGCGGGACTTGCCTGGCAATTAGAAACACGATGTTCTCGTACTGTTCATTTCGTACGAGACGCTGAACGACTTATCAACACATACCACGAATTGTAACAAAACAAACGCCGAAACAGCAACGACAACAACGAGCTTGTCAGAGAACCACTGAGCCCACAACTCGGTGCTTGAGATCGTGGCAAGATACCAGGCACCACTGGACTCGAAGGCAGCGCCTAACTGCCTACAGACGTCCATACTCAACCGTTCTCGATACTGTTCATTTTTGCGACTCTAGCGATTCATTCTCTTGATATCCAGTAACACGTCTCGGAGATGAAGCGCGCCATGGCCACCCCCCTCCCGAAAAACAAGCCTCCCATTCCTAACCCAAAACACCTTGTCCACCACCACCGACGACGACGGAACGGCAAAAAACTAAACTTGCATCGGCCGGGAATCGAACCCGGGGCTAGCCGAGACTGTCCTGTGAAGGATGGCAACGGCTAATTTTACCACTAAACCACCGATGCGAGATGGAGGGTGAATGGTTGTTCACTTGCTTCGATGGAAGGACGTCAGTAAAATATGAATATATACCAACATTATCTGGCCGTTCGAGAGATCAGAAGATGAAATGAAGATCACAGATGCGGGTGGAGCTCAATGTCAGAATGAGATGTGGGTACATGCTAATTCCGCCCGGGGTGCAAACTTTTACCGTCTCCACTTCGAGGTTAGCACTTGGACTAGTCTGAACGATAAATCGCCTCGACATCTCGCCAACCTTTTTGGTACTGATGATGGTATACTGTAAAGCTAGGGTGTACCATCGTAGCTTCTTTTCGTGATTTTGGAGTGGTGCTACTTTTGATTTTGCGGGCTGTTCAGAGGCACTTGTGCTTTGGTTCTTCTCTGCAACTAGCGCTTTAAAAAAACAATCTGTATTAGCTTGAGCAATGCTGAAGAGCCGAACGAACATCTACATGGGCCGAGCCCTACTAGCTTCTTGTCCATTTGTTTGAGAGTGTAGATTTACTGCGTGTCAGTTGGCCTGAGCGAGTTGCCCTACTCCTAGCTGTTTAAAGTAACAGAGATCGTGACGCCATCTTGAGCTTGTAATCTAGGTGCGGAGCTCGAACATGGATGTGCCGTGACTAAATATCAGATTCGCAGACGGTCTGCATTTCGTGCTTGATCAGATATGCCCTGATTCAGCGATAAGCAGTATGGGGTACATTGCTAAGCCTTCTCTAGTCGTCACTTCCTTATGCATCCTAGTATGGCAGACTATAGCCAAAGTATCAACAACGCCTTCGCCCTGGTGTGAGGTTGGTTGAAGAGGCACGAAGTATCTCTGCAAGCTGATAAGATGTAGCAGACGCTCTGGATCCCTTGCGGATGACAACTGCATAGGCTTCGTGTTCATCTTGAGACAGACAGAGTCCTTGAGACTATTTGAAATCCATGCATGATGAACCCCCGTGATTATGCAGATTGCCGTCGTCCAAGACGTCCATGGCGGGAGCCAAATGTCCCAGCATCCAGGCCGAGCTCTGCATGTTGTGCATCGTGACACAGCATGCCGTTTGACATGCAGCTTGCAGACGTAGTCGTGCTGCCGTGTCGCATTGCAAGCAGCCGATATGTCAAGGTATCCCTGGCCATGTTACTACAAGCCCATCATTGTCAGCGCCAAAATGCTGAATAGTCAGCCATCTGTAACGTGAAGATGAAAAGCGTCATGAGGCGTATTGGAGGTTGGGAGTCGATATTATCTGACCTCACGCGATAACAGGGCCATAAGACAGGCTTTGTACTTGATGGGAAAGCGCTGACTTGTGTATTTGGATGCGGTCATGTGGGCGGTCGGAGCGACGGTCAGGTACGAGTGGCCCTGGACCCTGACTGAGCGCGCGCCGCGGTGTGTGGTTCGGTTCACAAGTACCGTCTGAGAACTGCTCTGATTACGTCCTGCATGTCTGCGTTGCAACATGAAATTCTTGCTTTGAGGGATGCACGACGCGGGCGATGCGGAAAGGGCAAGCCGTGATTGCCGCGGTGATGGCTCCATCCTTATTCAATATTGAAGCCGTCTCTTCTACTCCATTTCAGCGCAGCCCTACAGAATCGACGCCAGGATCCCCGGCTGCCCGACGCTTCGAGATGGCTTTGAGACAGTGGAGATGCGGAAGGGAGAGAAAGAGGAAATCGGCCGCTGGAAACGACACCCCTGCTAGCGGCTGTCGACGCCACCAGTCGAGCACGTCGACTGGAAGGTGCTCACGACCTCGGATGCTTGCTTCTTCCCATATTTTTATGCCCATGCCGCTTCAAATTCTCTGCAAAGCTACACACATTCGGTCACTGTCACCTTGATCTACTGGAAGACCGCCATCTATCCATCCAGACCCCTGCCGGACGCTCGCCATTGCCAGGGCAGCCCCGCAATCGCCTCGGTTTCTCTTTGACGTATTCACCGCAACGCGCCTGAACCGCCAGGGCCTTCACAGCTGTCGCCGCACATAAAAGGGCTCACGTGCTCCGACAATCAACGTCCTTCATCACAAGGCTCTGCAGTGGTCCTTCGACACATTTGCCCCACTCTGTGCTCGCTCTCAACCGACCCCGCCTTGTCCGTAATCAAGCTTCATCCAAGCTTCACTCGATAACCACACACACAACCACCACAACATTTAGACATGTCCTCCACGTCAGCTGCGGCAGGACTCCTGTCTCGCCAGCTCAAGCAAATGCAGAACGACAAGAGCATATCGGGTATCAGCTGCGGGCTGGTGGACAACAATGTCTTCGAATGGGAGGTCATGCTGATGATTGACGACGACACCAAGTTTTATGGAGGTGTGTAGAGTGAGAATAACATGTACTATGCCAAAGCTGAAACTTCGCAGGTGGCTTCTTCCGCGCACGACTGAACTTCCCACCTGAATACCCACTTCTGCCACCGAAGATGCGTTTCGAGACTCCCATCTTCCACCCGAATAGTAAGCCTTGACTATCTTCACCACCTTCGGATAGCAGCTGACACGAACTAGTCTACCAGAACGGTGATGTCTGCATCTCCATCTTGCACCCGCCAGAGGAGGACAAATATGGCTACGAGTCAGCCGCCGAGCGCTGGTCACCCGTTCAGACTCCCGAGACGATCCTCCTCTCTGTCATCTCCATGCTCTCAAGCCCCAACGACGAGTCTCCAGCGAATGTCGAGGCCGCAGCATTATGGCGAGAGAATACGCCTGAGTTCAAGAAGCGTGTAAGGAAGTGTGTGAGGGATAGCTTGGAATTCGAGTAGTTTGTTGTGCAGGGAGTATGCAAAGAGGCTTGGATAAGAGCTTAGGGGGCACAAAGCCGGTATATTGGCATATACGCCATTCTCGTTACTTGATCGTTCAGGCGTGCATGGTGGGAACAGGCATGGTTTGCTTAGCGTATAATGCATTCACGATACCTCTCTATTTCAGCTGACAGTGACGAGACTTCCCTCCTCGAGAGTAAAGACTTGCCCATATCCAACACCGCAACTGTCTCTCTCACCCTACTTCAGATACCAGCTAGCAAACCATCCACGTACCGAAGTGAAGATCCCTCAACTCACGCATCAAGGCATCATACGGCCAAGTCGAGAACACATACACCAGTCGACCGAAGATGGCTACTTGCGCAGCGCAAACAACATAAAGCCAGGCGCTATGCTCAGGAAGCCCAAACACACCCGCAACTACCAACACTGGCATCCTCGTCCATACAAAGGAGCATCCAAACGCCATCACCATAACGCTGAAGAGGACGCAGAATAAGCCAAATAGTTGTTTCCCGCGTGCCCAGACTTCAGGGTCTGGATGCTGCATGCTTCGGCGTTTGGCGTGCAGGGCGAGTGGGGTGAAGATCATGCCAATTGGGATGATTGGGGGTGAAGATACGAGATCGAACGAGTCGCGACGGGATGCCATGGTATTGTACGGAAGGTATTACAGTGTTTGTATCGTGATTTGTGGTTGGTAGGTCGGGATGCCGGGGGGGGGGGGGGGGGGGGTCTCGATTATGTAGACTAGCTAATGAAACTCTAGAACATTGATGTGTAGTGAGCAGGATCGAGAACTCTATCGAAGAGCAGATATGCATGCTTTTGAGGTCGGGAAACATTAATAGGTTGTAGAATCCCGAAGCCTTGGCAAGGCGACCGTGGTGAGTATTGTTGGCGAGTCAGATCGGGGGGTTTTGCTGGTGCTGTCAGATTTAAAACCCGATCGCCCTCATGATCGCCGAGACACTGACAACTCGTCAGAGCTGTGCTGAACGGTGCTGTATCGCAGCAGTGGGTGCCTTGGGTCGCCCTGTGATGGAGTAGTAGTCAATTATGTTGTTCGAAAGCTGAAGATCACGGTCCGGATAGCACCTCATGGTCAGAGAAGTGGCCGCGTCTGACGAGGTCGGACCCCGACTGTTCATCAGTCCACTTTTCTTACAAAGCATCCCCATGCTGTTCACGTCCGACGTTACGAAACATTTCACGGAGCTTCTCATCATCAGGGCGCCGAGTTGAGGCCTGCCACGTGAGTCTGCGAGGTGTTCCCTCAGTGTCATGTCAGCGGCCCGCAGCGAATTCACCCTGAGTAATATGGTGTGACTTGAGGCACATACGTACTGGAAGGCTCCCCGGTGTTAACAAACGGACACTTGAGCTGAAAAACTTGCGATGAGGGCATGTCTTCAGGGCGTATCTGCTAATATGTCTTGTCGGACTGTGGATAATGGATTTGATGCCCCCACGACCGAGTGCAGTGGCACGCTGCTCAGCGACCTTCAGCACCCTAAGAAGATATTGGATTTGGTCTGATAAATAACTTTCCCTCGCGTGTAGATCTTCTTTGGTTTCTCGGCAAGCCAGACTGCCACCTCTTTGATCTAGTGTCCGCAGCAGGTGCGTACGAAACACTAGCCCACGAAGTAGTTGAAGATACACACTATAGTAAATGATGAGGACTTCCTACAGATTGTCCCGAGTTACTTGGAAGCGAAGTGAGGCGCTGGATCTGCTGCAGCATTAAACGCTTCATTCACAGTGTGGCTATGCTTGAGGTCATGGCTCGCAAGGTAAATTTTGACACAGTCAATTACTTCGAAGCGAATCTATGATGCTCGTAGAATGTAAGACGATAATTTGCAGTAGTCGCAGCGTGGACCAGTCGCTAAGGGTCGATCAGAAATGAACCCGCAGTCTGCACGCAGCAGGCGCGACTAGCGTAGCGCTCGAGTCAAACCATAATTTCGTCCTTAGGAGGTGGGCCGTAAATGTCCGCATAATAGACACCGTTTTGGGCTTGTCTGTTGTATTGATTGAGGTTGGTAAATAATGCTAAGTGCCTTCTACCTAGATTCAACCCGACGCATATTATACTATACATCCAAGCACCTAGACCCAAGAACGCCGTCATGATGGAGATGCAGCGATGCTAATCCGCCGTGCTCTAGGGTATCCGTATGTCGACATGAAAAGAAGGATAGGGAAAAGTAAGCATTAAATGTATCGGTAGTCGTCTCGTGTGTTGTTCATGTGAATGCATGAAGAAATCCCCACAGGCCGGCTCCACAGAGGACAGGAATTGTAAGGTTGTCATCCCAGCCAAAGAGGTCCAGAGCCTCGCTCCCACTTGCGACAAGGCCAGTGACCAAAGACATGACACCCAGGGCCGTGTAGCCGGTGATAGAGCTCTGAGCTGGAGACAAACCGAGCAACTGCTGGGCTTGTGTTGGCAACGTAAGGACGTTCTGGAAAGCAAACGCGTTATCTCCTCTGTTGAGGTGTGAGTAGAGTGGTCCTAGCCAACCCCACCACAATACAGCTGTGATGATGCCCGTCAAGCATGCAGCGATTGTGCCAGCAAGACTCTTGCCCTTTCTGATCCTGGGGGTCAAATGCCCCCATAGACGACCAAATGTAGATGCCGCCGTATCACACCAGCTAAGCAGCAAGATGCTCACAACGCCCACGTCCTTGGGACAGAAGCGCAAGACCATCCACGCACCTAGGAGATATGAGATAACGCCGTTATAGCCATCAACCTCAGATTCGCGCATCAGCGCGCCGAGGCACCGGATATAAAAGCGATTGACCTGCCAGTAGCGGTGCCGAATGACATCGGTAAGGGCGATAGGGATGAACATGGCCAGCAGAACTGGATGGATCTGGGACATCTGGCGGCCGGTGCAGTAGAGGAAGATCGTTACGAACCCAATAGAAACATGGAGGATCTTGCGGGGGATTTCGTGTCGGTGGATCTGATGATGTCAGTCGTTACTTCAAGGTTCTTCCACAACATGTACTTACAAAGGAGCGCCATTCTTGGTGGATGGGAATCAGCCCCAGTGGACTAGGGCTCCTGCTCAGCTCTCTCCAGTAGTTCTTGTTGGCAGCTGCAGGTGACAGATGTCCGTTGCTTGTGCTGGCGCCATTAGGCAGAGCAAGGTCTTTTTTCGAACTTCCATTCTGTTGCCTTCTGGACGCCATGCCACTGACCCTTCTTCTGCCCATCCCTCCCTCGAGCGTGGAATCGCGACTTCGAGTTCGCGCGCGCTTGTCAGGATCTGAGCCAGACGAGTCCTCTTCGATAGGTGGGGGAGACTGGACCTTGTTCTTGCGCGCCGACGCGCGTGTTACAGGAGGGAAATAGCCATCTCCCGTACTGCCAGCTTCTGAGGGAGTTGGCGATGGCGAGATGACGCGCGGAGTATGCGGTATCTGGTACTGCCTGGAGGAGGCCATTGCTGAGCGAAAGCAGGTGGTGAAGTATGGAAGTGGAGGGGCGCGGATGAGGCCGGATATGCTAGAGCGGGCCCTCGAGCAGAATATGGCGACGTTGGCAAGCAGGGTCTGGCGATCGAGATCTACGCAGCCGTGAGGCTGAGTGTATGTGGTGTGAGCGCCGTTTAAACCTGTGGTGGTGGCTACGACATAGGCGTCAGACGTAATCAACAAGGCCAGAGCGGACGCGAGTTCGTCCGAACTACGCGCATCGTCTGGAAGAACAGGAGATGCCACAATTTATGAGGCCGACAGTAGCCAGCTAGTAGACGTGGTGGGAAAGGGGACGCGGTGACACCAGTGACGCCTCTGTAATCTTGCTTAGCCAGGAAATTCAGCAGGCCGCAGTCTTGTCGCGTGTCTGCGCGGATCTGTGCCGCTGATGAGATCAGCTTGCATGTGAAGATGCTCCACTCAGAACATGGAGATGCGATCAGACGGTGGGTCCAACCAATCGCGATGGATATCGATGCTGTTAGGCGTATTTTCTGAAATCCATTCGACGATCTGACTTAGAGATCTGATGGGTAATCACGTGCACTAAGCTGGCCGCCTGCACTTTCCCCCATTGGTAAAAGTGTGGCGCTGCATGCGCCACAGCCCAACTTTTTCTGAGGGCCGAGCGAAACTTCCGCTGTACTCTGGCGCAACCACCACACTTCACGCTTTGTAATTTCTCGAGATGGCGCCCCAGACGAAGGTCGACAGGTCGTTTGGTGGCTTGAAGCCTGCGCTCTCACAATGGACTCTCGAGGCTGTAAACACCATGGGTTTTATGAAGACCACCCCGGTGCAGCACGCCGCCATTCCTATGTTTATGAAGAATTCCGATGTTGTTGTCGAAGCTGTCACAGGAAGTGGGAAGACTCTGGCGTATGTATGTAGCCTTTTTAGAAATGCCTTGTGCTAATTGTCACAGCTTCTTAATTCCAATTGTCGAGCGCTTACTTCGACTCGATGCGCCTATCAAAAAACATCACGTGGGCGCCATTATCATCTCACCTACAAGAGAGCTGGCCACACAGATCCATACTGTCTTATGTTCATTGCTCAAATTCCACGCACCATCTGCTGCAGCACTTGAACCAGAGGACGAAGATAGCGACATGGAAGATGCTGACGCACCGCCAAAAGCCACGTTCCCTGCCGGCACTCTGAAAGTTGTACCTCAACTGCTTCTTGGTGGTTCAGTCACTCCAGCTCAGGATTTGAGTGCCTTCTTAAAGAAGCAGACTAACGTCTTGATTGGCACGCCTGGGCGACTTCTTGAGTTGTTATCCTCTCGACACGTCCACTGCTCGTCATCTTTCGATGCCCTCGTGCTGGACGAAGCCGACCGATTGCTTGATCTTGGCTTCAAAGATGATCTGCAAAAAATCCTCTCACGTCTACCAAAGCAAAGACGGACAGGACTGTTCAGTGCCAGTGTCAGTGAAGCTGTTGACCAGCTTATCCGTGTAGGTCTGCGGAATCCAGTCCGCATTGCTGTCAAAGTAAAAGCGAGAGCAGCCGAAAGCGGACAAATCGAGGACAAGCGGACACCAGCAAGCTTACAAATGGCTTATCTCGTAGTACCTCCTTCACATAAGCTGCCGGCCATCCAACAATTACTGGCTTCGGTGCAGCCGCAACCTCAGAAAACGATATTCTATCTGGCAACATGTTTCTCGGTTGACTACTTCCAACATGTGCTTCCTGAAGTTCTGAAGGGCCATGCTATTGTTCCTCTCCACGGAAAACATCCTGACAAGGTGCGACGAAAAAACTTTAGCAAATTTGTGGACAGTGTCACACCTTCAATCCTACTCACCACTGACGTGGCCGCTCGTGGACTCGATATTCCCGCAGTCGACCTTGTCTTGCAATTAGACCCACCAAGCGACCCAAAAGCATTCATCCATCGTTGTGGTCGTGCTGGACGTGCTGGACGAAAGGGTCTCGCCGTAACATTCCTCACACCGGGTCTTGAAGAGGACTACGTGGAGTTTCTACGTGTACGCCAGACTCCTGTAAGCCCACTCACGACGCCAAGCATCGCTGTTACGCCAGAGGATATCGAGCGAGTCACCGATACTATCAGGGCGGTTGCTAAAACCGACCGAGCGATCTACGATAAAGCCCAGCGAGGTTTCGTTTCTTGGGTTCGTGCTTATAGTAAGCACACAGCGAGTTCGATATTCAGTGTTGACGATCTGGACTGGGCTGAACTCGGGAAGGCTTGGGGCCTGCTTCGACTTCCGCGTATGCCTGAAACCAAGAAATGGGGAGGAGACAAGTTGCTTGGTGTTGCGATGGATTTCGATACGTTCGCGTACAAGGACAAGCTGCGTGAGCATCAACGTCAAACAGAGCTCGCCGAGGCAGCGGCTCAAGGCGGCGCCGGCAAGAAATACGTGAAGGAGAACAAGATTGCCAAAGCCTGGACACAGCAGAAGGATCACAAGGCAACGAAAGAGCTCAGGCGCGAGAAGAAGGTTGCGAAGCGTGAACATGATCGCAAGGCCAACCTGACGGAGGAGGAGCGCAAGAAAGAAGACGAGTTGGACAAGATGGTTGCACAGATGCGAACGAAGGTGAAGCAGAAAGAAGCAGCCGACGAGGAGGACGAATTCAAGGGGTTCGATGATTGAACGATCAAGAAGACGCAAGCACCTCAAGCATTCGTGCGAGCCCACCCCTAGCCAGATTCTGGTACAGACCATTTTCAACCACTGGCAGATTTCTCGCATCTAGCCTTTCTTGATCCATCACATTTCTGTCTATCAACAGGGAGATCGATCGGGGCACACAATCTCTCGTCGTTCTAGACTAGTATTGTCTATGCAGTGATGCAGGGACCACGCCGTAGACTGTGAGCAGGTCTTCTGACGCCGAGGAGTGGAACGCATCCACACTTCTGCGAATCATCACCCGCTGAGCTGCGGCAATTGGGGTCGCTCGGGTCACCCATACCTCTTGCCGATGTTCACTGGAATCCTGGTAGCCTTCCTCGGCTTGAGTTGAGAAGGGCTGGCAAATAACACAAAACCACTGGCGACCGTGTCGCTGTCTACATGTATTGTTTTGAAGGAATAAACCTCAAGCAAGTCCAAGAGGATGTGACGCAGTAAAAGTCATGTCCAGAGTCCGTACATCAACATAAGAATACAGCTTGCCTGCAGCCCCGTACCACAAACGTCCAGATCATCACGGTTGATACTGCATGTCCTTCGCCAATATCTCTCCTGTCATAGTCGCCAACACGCCTCATGCTTTCTCTGTCGATCTTTGGCTGTGCTCATCAGCTCCCCGTTTCGCGTTTCGCCATAGCCTGGTCTGCCTTTGGGCCCGTCGTCAGCCAGGGGCCAAATGTCAACGTACTGCCGAGGGTAGTAATGTCGAAGTCAATATCCGCTGGAATGGATAAAAGGCGAGCATGATGCGTAGGCTATATGCACTTGCAAAGCATGAACCACTTGTCTGCAATTGGCTTGAGACTACCGAACTCCGAGGGTACCGGCTCGCCGTTGCGAGCAGGGTCTGAAGCGGAGCTCTCCCACGCAGTTGTTAGAGTACGTCCCGTTTTCGGACCCTTAGATCTGCATTGCAGAACGAACGACGTCGGATGTCAAAAGACAAAAAATACTGGTGATTGCCCCAAGTTCTGCACCATAGGGACACGGCCATTTTAAGAGCGAGAGGCACTGAGAGCCATGTTGTACTCAACTACTGCTCAAGGTACCCAGCAAGGCGTCAAAGTGCTGAAGCATACCGATAGCCAGACCATAAACAATAGCATTGCGATCGACATAATGCACTCTGCCCTTCGCCAAGCCTATGTTAAAGTTCAAGCCAGATCTGTTTAGCAGGTCCATGCCCGCAAGGACTTCTGAGGTGCAGAATACTCGTCATCGAGACAATATTCACCAAGCAAGAATGTGCCACCCACCGTGACAGTTTGCGGAGTGACAGTTTGCGGAGAGTCAGTCTGAGCGCTTACAAGGTTGTCTTTGAGTAAGGCAGACTAAAAATGATTAGGCTAGCAGATACACCCAATCATATCATCCGGATTTGACAGATCTTCGGCCAGAGCACTTGTACCTACGAACGCCCAGAGCTTATGGCTTCGAGGCTGTTCGCGACGATCATGGCGGTGCGACACCCGCTGCACGCTTTCACGTCCAATGATCGCGCCTTCTTTAGTCAACTCTTTCGCTTTCTGTACTAAAGACACCGTTGTGGTGCAGATCTATCCAAATGAGGATATTACGTAGGACCAGAAAAGGCAAGCTTGTCGACAAGGGAAGGTGAGTGATCCGCGCAATCAATCACGCCCCCCTTGTCGTATACTGAGTACTTGGCAGCTAGCTACAACCTACCATGTACCCGGCTGGCCGTCATCCGCGCCAGGGTCAGCATTCACCACAGTGCAAGGTCCCCAGATTATCGCCTGCGTCGGTATTGCCCTACTGCAAGTCTCAAGAGCAGATGGGCTTAGGTCGCCCCGCAAAGATCTCCAAGACCACCCCGACTAAGAACGGCTTCTAAGGTATGAAGCTTACCGGACTTGAAAGGGAAACGAAGAACTATTCGAGAAAATACCGGTCTGGGGGGACAGATTGAAAAGTATATCAAGGTCGCATCTGCATCTCTTGACTCTATCATCCAAAACTTCTCCACTCCGCTTCTTCACTTCCTTACATCTTCACTTCTTTCAGACAAATATGCGTTTCTCAACAACAAGCGCATTGCTCGCAATCCTGCCCCTGACGGCAGCATGGCCCAATGTCATGGAGATGGATAGACAGTTGAAAAAGCGTGAGGAGCCTCCACCGCGTGACCCTGTCTTCAGATCTGGTCGACCGAATACTGGACTGCCACCCCTTGGTTTCAATGCTCGTGAGCAGCTTGTCAATGTAGGCTCTGGCAGTGGCCATGAGTTTCAGTCTCCCCGATCGGGTGATATTCGTGGACAGTGCCCTGGTCTGAATGCTGCTGCCAATCACAACTTTATTCCACGCAATGGCCTTCTTACTACGGCACAGACCATACAAGGTCTCGGCGAGGCTTACAACATGTCTCCCGATCTTGCTCTGTTCTTGGCTGTCGTCTCTACCGCTCTTGCTGGGGACCCAGTTTCGAATCGCTGGTCCATCGGTGGAAGGTTCACGCCTACTATTCCTATCTTCCCGGCAACTGGTATCGCGGGTACACACAACCGTTACGAAGGAGATGCTTCCATTGTTCGAGGCGATGCTTATCTCAACAATGGCAATGTTGGTGTCTTTCAAATGCGATCATGGGAGCACCTCTACCAGTTGGCTGAGTCTTACACTCTGGACGATGCTGCAGCGCAGTCGGATTATGTCACACGCTGGTCTATCCTCAACAACCCATACTACTTCTCCGCACCCTTCTCTGGCATGGTCGCGCCTGCTGCGCACAACTTTGTCATTCACTTCATGTCCAATCACAGCGCCGAGAACCCAGGTGGTTTCCTTTCTCGCCAAGTGCTGAAGGACTTCTTCAGTGTTACTGGTGATGGTCCAGGCAACTTTGTGCACAACCGAGGTCAGGAGCGTATCCCAGAGAACTGGTATAAGCGCCCAATTGCCAACGCCTACAACATCCCTGAGGTCCTTGTCGATGTGCAGATCAACAACGCAATGTACCCAGGCATCGTCCGCATTGGTGGTAACACCGGCACCACAAACAGTTTTGCCGGCGTTGACCTTACCGACCTCACGGGCGGAGTCTTCAACGTTGGGGATCTGGCTGACGGCAACAAGGCCGCGTGCTTCTTGTTGCAGGCTTCCTTGGCTGGTCTTCCAGATATCTCTAACCCTCTTCTCGGCGTTGTAGGTTCCGTGCTTGGCTGGGCTACCCAGCAGCTGGGTCCACTTAGCTCCAAGTTCGGGTGCCCTCAGTTGGCCAACTTCAACAATGCGCTTTTCAACCAATTTCCTGGTGCTAGCTACACGGGCAGTGGTAATGCTTGAGATGCAAGCTTGATTTGGCATCGCACTGCGATGCACAATTAGTCTAATAAGCCATAGTAACGATTGGTAAAGCACGCAGTGCACCAGCGTTAGTAGTCCGGTCATACATCATCTTACGTAGTTTTCGAGTAAACAATTGACATGCACTCCATCAAACATCGAAGTCATGCTCTGCTATCAATAAACGCCACTTACTAGTTGACCAAAATGGGCACGATCCCCATGTATCTGTCTGGTTGTCGCGAAAGTCCATCCAAAAGGCATCACCGCCGATGTGTGACAATCCAGCTAACATTCGAGTCCTGCATGAACACTATCTTTGTTTCCACTTCAGCTCGCCGTTCTTCTTCTACTCGCACACCACCACGACCACCCACCTATATACATCCATTCTTATTGGTTGCGCCTTGGTGCTCTCACTCTTCGTATATGCACTTGCGCGCAGCTGACGGCGGTGGGATGGGGCAAGGGCCGGCCAGCCTCAGCGGGTGATCTCCGTGCCTAGTCCCGATTACCGGCGACCAACACCAACCACTAACCAAGAATCGCAGTGACGGATCATCACCCCGCAGCTTTGCAGGTCCAAGGTTATCGATTTGTGCAGGGCTTGGCTTACGCGGAATGTACCTGCCTTCGAACACCTGCCATATCTGTGTGCAGTAGGGATCGTCGTGTAGAAGTGTGGCACATAACCTTTTTACCCTAGGAGTCTACAGCGACAAAGGACCATGATCGTGGTAGATCGGCTATATGGTAAATACAGTATCCTCGGATAATATGACGTATCCGAGGGTTTGTCTTGTGTCTTTGTGGGGAAGAAGCGAAGGGTGTTCCCGTCTTTGAGCGCTCGGGCTGCTAGCTGCAAATGGCAAGATGTAATCTGCAGATTCTAAGGTCACCGTCTCTGATAAGATAACATCGGATGCTAGAGACCCCTTTTGGCGTGGTAAATGAACAACAACGGTTGCAACTTCCCACTGCAGTTCTGTTTTTTGCAGTCAATTGGCTTGCTTCCGACAATCATTATTGAGATTCTAGCATGGACATGTAGTTTTAGGAAGAACCAAACTCACAACACTATTGAAGCCAGGCTCTTGACATATGTCTTAAGTCAATCATGAAGAACTACAGTACAACATTGGTACTAATCTTTGTTTGGGCAGCTGAAAGGGCAAACCCTCAAACTAAAGCTGATACCTTCCAATCCTGTTCCTCAATACCTGCGAGAAATAAATGGCATTATCCGGCCCAGAATGGATCGCAATATTCAAGCCTGGAGGGATGCCGATCGGGGAAGTGATGCCGTTATCGGGCATATCAATGATGACCGGCTCGTTATTCTGGTCAAGGTACTGGATCGTGTTCCTTGTTGCTGTTGAGTACCAGTATCTTCCCTGTCTATCCACTGTATTCTCGGTAGGGAAAGAAGCAGGAAGAGGATCAGTGAAGACGTCAATCTTCTCGGTCCTCGTATCAAAGCGTACGTTGCTGTTCGACACGAAACCGGTGAACCAGATATACCGGTTCTCGGTTTCTGCGCGGACAACGACAATTCCAATGCCATTAAGTGGAAGAGGGTACCGAGTGAACTTCTTCGTCTTGACGTCGAATTTGGTGATGGCTTGTCCAAGCATCTCGGCGAGCCACACATTTCCATCAATCTTGGAGACGAAAGCTCCGACTACGCCGTTCAACGGTGTGGGAAGAGGATACACCCCATCAAATGTCTCGGTAGCATAATCGAAGTGGTAAAGTGTGCCGGCTGTGGTCAAGGTGTACCACATCTAGGTCGCGTTAGTGAAGTTTGCGATTTTTGGAATACAAGCCTACTCACTCCTGATCCGCCATCCCAGAGATCATTGAACGGCTGGATGTTACCCAAGAAGGGAACGTTTGGTAATGGTGGCGTAAAGACCTTGATGTTTCCATTGGAAGGGTTGATCTTCAAAAATTGAGATCGAACACCAGTAGCAGCGTACAAGTTGCCATCACTGCCTGGCTGAATAGCACAAGCAAATGCAACACGTCCAGTCAATGGTAGACTTTGGTTAGGATATAGCTGGTCGGGGCTGTAGGGAACCTTATAATTCGTGATCCTGCCACTTGTAATCTCGATCTTGGAGATGGTATTATCGAGAAAGTTCTGTGTCCTAGACAAGGATCCTTCATTAGTGACACTGCCCGGAAAGTGGCTGGAGCTCCTCACCAGATATTGCCGTCAGGACCAGTGGTGATATCGCAGGGGCCCTGCAAGAAGTCCTGATTTTCATAGTATCTGAAGCGTCCTGGATCAGAGTCGCCTTTTGAATAGCCGGGGGTTAGATCAATGAGTTGAGGTGCTGGTGCAGCAGCAACAGTGGCGGCCAACAGGCTTAGTGTGAGGATAATTTGCATTATATTCGCGACTTGACAACAACCTTGTATGATCAATCATCAATCCTACGCTCTTGGGGCTGGATTATCTGACACTATTATATACCACGCCGAGAGATTTAGAACAGCAAGATCAGCAGGGTAATGACAAGATAGGTATGCAACTTCGAAACAAACGGTATGGCTTGTAGCTACCGAAAGCCTAGTCCGGCAACTTGGTGTTTTGGTGTTGGGGCGACAACACCGGTGACAAGTGGTCCAGACGTCGATCAAGCTGTGCCGCAATAATACGCTTGTGTAGTTTGCGAGCCATGCGCATGTTGTTGTATCCTGATCGTGGGTATCGATCGGGCCGAGGTCCTGATGCGATCTACGCTCTTGCTTAACCCCGGATTTGAGATCCCCAGCATCCAGTGATCGACATGTACTAGCTACCCTGGCGCAAGGTAGTGGAGGTCGCCTACTGGTGTTAAGGCGCCCAGAAACTCTGCTGTTTCATGGAATTGCTTACCCAGAAAATTTTCGGAGACTGAAGGTTGTTGTTGAAGAATTATACCTCTCGAGCAGGCTATCCAGATTTCGCTCACTGAAGCTGTTGCTGCGCTTGGCAATTGACGTCGTTCCAGGGTTGGATCTAAAGTTCAAAAAGCAGCGAAGAGATGACAGATGATCCATGCGAGGCATCGTCTTACAGAACCGCCACAACATTGAAAATCCTTACCTACCAGCAGGCAAATTTCTACAAGAAGGCTTATGAATTCTTTCTCTACCGATACGGTATGAGCGTACACCCTTTCCTGAACAATCTACATTCTTACAATACTTTTGCTGGTTGAATACGATGAAGATGTCAAAGCATGATCACGCTTTGTAAGAGTGAAAAGGTCGCCAACGTCGTCGCACATGTTTGCCCTATCCGGTATATAATGCAACGACCGCCGCATTCAACTTCATGAGACTTTGATGGTTATCCGAAAGTACAACACTACTCACGAAAGCTTCTCGGAGCCTGATTCTGAGTCATAGAGTGGTGTTGATAGTACCCAAGTGACTTGTAAGGGCCGCAGAGGTTGAAGGGCAAGCTGAAGCTGCTTTGCATCATTCGGACATGTGAAAATCCAGGACTTTCTCGCATCTTCGGCATTCCGATCGGAAGTTCCAAAAGGCAGTAGCCTGGCGTCAAATATGTGCAAGAAAAGATCAAGGTTGTCGAGGGGCATGGGTAAATGCAACCCAATGACGTCGGCAAGCTGGATAAGACACAGCTACCACTGCGGAGCGTGTTTGACCACGATTACGACTTCCAGGTCCACCATTGCGCTACGCTCCTCCTTTCACCCTGACGCATATTATCGTCACTTGACTCGAGACAAATCGCAAGATGTTTCTAGGAGGCGCTTCTGTGCAACGGTCGACTTGCACCTGCCTCCGCCATGGCGTTTCGGCTTACACAACAAAAGCATAAAGTCATATGAACGATTCATTACTTTACCCGGTTTGAAACTGCTTTGCAACTTCCCGATGTGCAATCGGCTCAATGAAGCGGTTGCCTCATCCGGTCTATCACCAACGGCCCCTGAACTGCGCATGGAGGAGAGAACAACTTTCCGTGCCCGTGCAACTGAGCCTCGTGGCGAGCGGTTCTGTACAACGGTACTGGATACGTAGAGTGACCTACTTCTGTTTACGTCAAATATCGATAGTGTTAGCGGTTGTCTAATGCGAGCACAGATGTAATTTGGTGGCTTGTAGCAGAGGGTGATTTTCCTTGCAAAAAAGTACAAGCACTCTTGGTTTCACTTTGTGATGCGCCATGCACCGTCTTGGGTGCTGCGCTGAGCCTCTTCATGCACGTGCTGCAATGCTTGGCAACAGATCCGAAGACGAAAACTTTTTTTCAATTAGCCGTCAATCCTTCCGATGGACTTCTAGCGTCTTGAAGCATGAGGCCGCTCTCAAGTCGATGCTGTGTTCCAAGGCCGGTGAACGGTGGCATTCCGCTTGCTTTGTAAAGATTTCAAAGATGTTATAGATCGCCGGACCATGTCGGCAGTTCGGATGCAGCTAAAGAGATTGACGTGCGACGGTGGGTCAGCAGCCAACGGTCCCGCAAGCAGCAAGCTTTGGCTTCACTGATGAGCAACGCTAACATGACGTCGGTGAAAGACAATAAACAGCAAGGAAGAGCGATGAAACGGCTGTTCAGTGCGGACTGCCGCCTGTCATCTAAACCAAGCCTGGAGAGTAGTTTCTTGGTTTACCATAATCATGGTATTCCTAAAGCAGTACATGCTTGAAGCCGCAGCGGCAAAAGTGGTGGGAGATTGCTGCCGTTGTCGTTCTGCTGCTGCATCCCTGTTGGGATGCCCGTGCATGAAATACCTTCCTGCGCTTCGGTCCTGCCCCGGCTATGAAACCGAAGGATTCTGGAAACAACTGCCTCAATCAACCAATCAGATAAATCGAACTTTCCTATTCCGAACATATCTCCGGGGTAAGTCCCAGCTGTCAACACTGCCATGCGCTCGTGGATCGGACCGACGGATTCGTCCTCAATCTCGGTCAAACAATGACCTGCCTGGAATGCAGTCTGCGATCTTGGCGACAGGGAGGAGATGACGAAAGGGCTGAGTCTGGATACCCAGACACTGCGCGAGATTAAAAGCCGACCCACTTGTATTGCAAGTGAAGGATGCCCTCCTTGATTCTCGAAACAAAGCGCAGCCCTGAAGTTGACGCAATTGAAAGAGCAAACAACAGTCGCCTCTATAACAAGCCTCCGAAAGCCACACTTTCACATTCAGGCACAGGCAGGCACCGCTCACATTCGTTTGTACCAACACAGTCATTCGTTCAGAATCACTCAGTTCACCATGCGCGTCACAGCTCTCGCATTCGCATCGGTTGCTCTTGCAGCTCGCCCTTTCGTCAACGAGCCGGATACAGGTCTCGAGGGACTCCTCGAATCGATCACTCCCAATGGCACACTCGCGCCACTTGAGAGCATGGTTGGCCTTCCTGACTTCGATTGGGCAGCTCGCCAGTACATGAACGCTTCTTCCTACACATACTACCGCAATGGTGCCGCCGGCGAGTGGTCATACCGCAACAACCTTGAAGTCTTCACTCGCCAGCGCCTGCGACCCCGCGTTCTCCAGGACATCACCAACGTCGCCGCCTCTCTTCCCACTACACTGTTGGGTCACAACTTCTCTGCGCCCTTCTTTATCTCACCATGCGCCCGTGGTGGCTACGCGCATCCTGATGGAGAGCTCAACTTCGTAAAGGGCGCCGCTGCTGGCAACATCCTGTACATGCCATCACTCTACTCTTCCCAGAGCTTCGATGCCATCTACGCTCAGGCTGCCAACACCACCCAGCCTCTCTTCCAGCAGGTCTACCTCACCAACAACCTGACTGAGACCCAAGCGCTTTTTACCCAGATTGAGAGGACTGGCAAGGCCAAGGCCATTGTCCTCACCGTCGACTCCCCCGGAGACGGTATCCGCCACCGTGCCGCCCGCTACGGTGTCGGCTCCGCAGACATTAATCTGAGTCTGCTTACTTGGGATCTGTACCGCCAGTTCTCCAACATGACTTCCCTGCCTATCATCCCCAAGGGTATCCAGACTGTGGAGGATGCCCAGGAAGCCGTCAAGAACGGCGCGAAGGCTATCTTCCTCTCCAACCACGGTGGTCGTCAGCTCGACACTTCGCCTTCGTCGCTCGAGATTGCGCTCGAGATCCACCGCGAGGACCCCGAGCTCTTCAACAAGGTTGAGGTTTACGCCGATGGTGGTGTCAGGTACGGAACCGACGTTCTGAAGCTCCTTGCTCTCGGTGTCAAGGCTGTTGGTCTCGGCAGGCCTTTCATGTACAGCAACATCTACGGCGCCGAGGGTGTTGAGAAGGTCATCGATATTCTCAAGTACGAGCTCATCAACGATGCTGCTAACCTGGGTGTGGCCGACATCAAGAAGATCGGTCCTCAGTTCGTGGACTTCGAGCACAGCCTCAACACCTGGTACAGCTAGATTATGCTGAGATGCATTTTCAGAAAAAAATAGTTCTTATGATTGTCTATAATTTGAATGAATCGTGCTCTGCACTGCATACATACACTTCGTGGCTTCTCCTACTGTCATCCCAATCTACCGTTGCGGCCTGAGAGCCTTTACTCACACACTTGATCTCCACTCTGGGCTTTCTCGGTGGTGTAGTCCCACCAGTGGACGTAAAGCAGGTCAATGTAACTCGTCTGTAGCTTCTTGAGGGATGCATCGACGGAGAGCTTCATACTTTTGCCGCCGGTACCGATGTAATTACTCTGGAGATGCTCTGGCTTATGAGCCATCCAACCGCTGGTGAACTTTGTTGCGAGCACAATGTCATCGCGGTTCTCGCGGCTTGCCATCCACTCGCCAACTCATTCTTCAGAATCCCCATCGCGGTAGACGTTGGCTGTGTCGATGAAGTTGCCGCCTTGGGAGTAGAAGTGGTCCATGATTGCGAAGGCTTCGTCCCTGGGGCAGACGCCGTAGCGCTCTTCATGTGATGTGCCAAATGTCATCGCTCCTAAGCAGAGTCGGGACGAAGCTGATGGTGCCAGCTGGCGGTGACGGAAGAGAAGGGAGAATTTGTGGAAACTCTGGCATTGTGATAATGTGTTTTATGCAGTTAGGATGTGTGAAAGTTGTATCCGGGACTCCCCAGAAGGATTGCTTCTTGGAATTTAAGGTTTTATCAGGTCGTCTGTGGAGCGCCTTCTGCAATCGCTGCCGTCATGCCTTCCTATACTGGGCAGGAGTTTAGCTCTAGTGACGGATTTGGTCGTTGTAACACCGATAAAGATGAGGAGATGAACATTAACATGAGCTGCGATTCGACTTTCTGCCACAGATCTAAGGACAGGGGATGCGTAGGCGAGGCTTACTACGCTAGATACGCTCATCGATGGGACTGACAGGGCGATGACCTTGCAGCAAACGCCGATCATTCAAGGATATATTCGGTGCGTTTCTCTGACGTTCAACCTTCAACCTTCAACGATAGGGATTCTTTCTATCTTTTCTTCTCTTTAGAATTTTCTTCTCTGTTCCGCGGGGCCAAAGGACAGACTGAGGCAACACCAGGAAGATCAGACGTAGACGTAGTCTCGGTGTTGCAGATAGCGCGTCAGCAGGTTGCATGGACGGTTTGACAGGGGCGTTCTATCGCCAAGTCTACACACGCAGTGTCAACATCTAATTCTCTTTTGACCATTAAGTTGGATTTTGTATGCGGATAGATGATAAATGTAGTTGATGACATGCTACAGCAAGGATATTGAGTGATTGGACTAGGCCTGTTTGGAAACTAGTCGACCTGCAATAGCCGGACCTCGGCCCCAAATGTCTATGCGTCTCAAGTCATTCACTTTACACAAATATGTCAAAGCCATCTCGACCTTACTTGCGAGACCTTCAATTTCGAGGAGTCATCGAAGGCCTCACGTATCTCGATGACAAGTCAAACCCGCTGTGCCACTTCTTTGGTGGCATTCCATTCGGGCTTCCGCCAGTAGGACCATTCCGCTTTCAGAAGCCGAGGTCGCTACCTACATGCTATCGCTATGGCACCAAGTCTAACCCTGGGAGGTTCACTGGGAGTTGTGGATTGTGTCCACAGGTCAGTCGTCAGGGGCTTGACGAAAAGTTGTGGGAAGAGGACTGCTTGCAGAGCAATATCTGGGTCCCGACCGGAGAGCCACCCAAAGGAGGTCTGTCATTATACTGGTTGATGGGAGACAGCGTTGACTTTAGTTAGGATGGCCGGTGTTATTCTACATACATGGCGGCTTCCTCCAATTCGGCAATCCAAATGATATGGACATGCGTGCCTTCCTCAGCGACTCACCAACACGATGTGTTGTAGTAACACCCGCCTATCGACTCAACCTCTTCGGCTTCCTCTCCTCTTCCGAGCTGCTTGAAGCATGTCCAGACTTTGGAGTCAATCTGGGCTTCTGGGACCAAAGGCTCGCCCTCCAGTGGACCTGGGAGAACATCAGCTATTTCGGTGGTGACCCTTCGAACATTACCATCTCGGGCTACTCTGCTGGCGCTCACTCGGTATTCTATCAATTAGCTTACGATCTCGGCGTACCTGATAAGAAGGCGATCGTGAAAAGAGCACTGATGCTATCGAACGGGCCAGGCATACAGCCAAAGAGCCTCGAAGAGTCACAAGAGCAATTCAACGAACTCCTATCAGCCCTCAGCATCCCTCTGACTCTACAGCCGGCGGAAAAACTCGCAAAACTCCGCGCTCTCCCAGCAAGAACACTACTCGAAGCAAGCAACAAACTGCAAACCCATCAATTCCGTGCCGTCACAGACGGCCCCTTCGTGCGGCCGAACCTGATACAAGAAATCAACACGGGCAGATTCGCACAGCGCCTGAAGCACCGCGGAGTCAAGATCATGATGGGCGAGTGTTCAGAAGAGCACTTCCTCTACGGGACATGGAAGCCGCCGCCGCCCGGGATGGACCACCTCGCCCGCCGCCTCGGAGCAGACTATCCCCGCGCCGCGGTCGAGGTGCTCATGAAACACTACTTCCCGGACGGCCAGCTGTCGCCCAACTTCCAGAGCTGGGGCGAGGCCTTCGGCCGCATCTACGCAGACGTGCAGATCCATGCGCTCCAGCGCGGCATGGCGCGGGTGCTGCATCGACACGGCGCAGGCCCGCTGCTGCATCGGTACCGGATCGAGTGGCGCGCGCACTGCGTAGACAAGCGCATCCCCGTCAAGTACGGGCCGACGCATACGACGGATCTGCCGATCTGGTTCTGGGGCAATGGCGACGAGCTGACGGCAGCGGAGAAGAAGGTAGTTGCTGAGGCGTTTCAGATGCCGCTGGCACAGTTCTTGAAGGGCGAGGACGTGTCGTGGGCCGCGGAGAAGGATGGGCAGATCCGGACGCTCAAGGGCGACGGTCGCGTCGTCGTCGAAGACGATAAGAGGTTGTCGGATGGTCTGGAGCTTTGGGACGCGTTGAGTGACGCCACTGTTTCCCGGCTGCCGCGTGCAAAGTTGTAAACAAGCTTTGGTCAACTCATCACTGCGACCCTGCTGTAGTAGATCTCGACGACCCGGGAACTGCAGAGACAACTCGCCATGCAAAAGGCTGACGGGGACTAGTAATCATACCCTTATGTCTTGTTAGAACGAATATTTCCTGCTAGTGTGCTGAGTGAATGGCTCGCGTAATGGGTTGCTTATGTAGAGATGTTGCACAAAACGAGATAGAAAGCGCCATCGACAACGCAAATGGGTTGGAGGGGGAACATGTAAATTCTCCCTTCGTGAGATGTGTACAAGCGAATATTCAATCGCCAGAGGTATCGAACAAATATCCAGCCAGCGCCGAAAGTACAGAAAAAAATATACAAAAAGTCATCAATCGTCAACCTCACAGAACTTCACCTCCCACGCCAATAATCTCCAATGATCCCGCCTTCTTAACCTTGAAACCCTTCTTCTCGTCCGCGCGGACAAAATCCCCCAACACAACGGTACACAACCTCCTCATGACCTCCTCCCTCGTGATCTTCTCCCCGCTCCTACCGGGTCCCACATCGCCCATCTCGATCGCGCGGCCGGCGAGCCGTTCATAGTCCTCAACCGAGCTAAGCGTCAGGAGATGCATAAACACCTCGCACAGCGTGATGAGCTCAGGCGTCATGGTGAAAGCGTACCCCCATGCCGAGACCTGTGCGCCGACGTAGTTCTTCTCCGTGACTGCGGCGAAGGAGGCCAGGAGAGCAGCGTTGGCGCGGGAGCGCGTCGTGGGCGGGATGGTGAGGGAGCAGAAGAGGGATGGGTATTTGAGGTGTGCAGCGTGCAGCTTGTCGAGGGTCTTATAGTGGGTCTTTGTCCAGGGTTCGATGCGTGGGAGGTGGCTGAATTTCGAGAGGATGGGGTGCGCGCGTTTTGGTGAAGAGTCGGTGCTGGCGGAGGACTCGCGTTGGAGTTGGGCTGCTGCGCGGACGCCGTCTGAGCGGCCGGCGGAGCTTGTGCTCACGAACGAGGATTCGGCGAATAGGTCTGACTCCAGCGCTGTGTCGCGGGCAAGAGGTGTTGGTGTGGCCTCTGATGGGTTGTCTGACTGAGCACGTTTGGACACAGAACTCGGCGTGTAGGATGAGAATGCAGCGTGCTGAACGAATTTCGGTCCAGCCGTTGGCGGACTCGAAGGCATAACGCTTGAGTTTCCTTGAATTGTCCTGCTATATTCTGTCACCTCTTCAATTTCGTTCAGCGATCGATCTTGATGTGAGTAAGCGTCAAGGTAATCGTCGGCCTCAGCACGAAGAACTCGAATGCTGTTGCTCGTCACGTCCACACCCTCCATCTCAGCAAGAAGTTGCCGCTGATCAGATGCTGTAGAGAGCATGCTGTCACCCTCAACGCGTGTGTGGAACGGAGAGCTTCTAGCAAGCGGCAGCGTCGACTCATCATGCCGACTGGGCGTGGTAATGTCTGAATTATGAAGCTCGCGGCGTAAAGGACTGCTTTTCTTTGGGGAAGTTGGAAGTACAGCAAAACGAGGTGGTGTATCCAGGAACGGATTTGGCTGCGCAGGAGCAGCTTTCTTCTCCGGTGATGGTTCTGGTTGCAAACTCTCCCCTTCGTTCAATAAAAGTGAAAGATCGAGTTTGTCGGTTTTGGGCTGTCGTCGATCGCGACGCTTCTTGCCGTACACTGCAGGCATATTCGATTGGAAGAACATACCGGTGTCGTCACTGGTTTCGCTGGTCATGCTGTCATCCTGCTCCTGCGCCTCTGCTGGCGGAGTGGCCACACCGACGGTCCTTTCTTTGCCATTGTTGTCGCTTGAAGTGGTGGGTTCGCTCGACTGCGAGGAAGACGGTGAATGCTGCTGAGCCCTCGTGTCATCAGATTGGACTTGTCGTGCAGTTCGACGTTTGAATCTACCACGGCCAGACCTGCTGGCAGCGCTTTCGATGAAGAGGTCAGGCTCCTGTGATGATGACGTTTCCGTCGATGCGGGCTCTGGTGAGTCCGAGGCTCGACTACCTTCGTCTTGCCAAATGTCCGAGACCCCCTCTCCAGCTTCGCCAACTTCAATGTCTGTCGCCTTGTACACAGGGCTCTGTTTGCTGGCTGTAACCCGAGGTTCTCCAGTCTCCTCCTCCATCACGCTGGCTACGATGCTGTCGACTTGGAAGCTCATCTCATCTTCGTCCTCGCTCCTTATCGGGCTGGGCAACGGATTGACCTGCTCTTCGAGAGCCAATGCAGGATATTGAACCTCAGCCCCCTCCGCAACAGGCGCGGTAGGGTCTGTGCTCTGCTCATCTTCAGGTGTAAGGAGGCGCGTCCTCCACTTTCGTTGTGTCCTGATAGTACGCTCCCTGGGTGCCTCTGGGCGTGAACTGCTTGATCGTGGTGAAGGGTTTTGCATAGCCTGATCTTGAGCAAGCTGTTCGCCAAGACGAAGACCGTCTTGTAGTTGTTTTCTGGATTTCTCACTAAATCCTCGGAAAAGATCGTCGAGGGATCCACGGCGATCCGCTCCTGGCTCTTGAGAAGAGTCTGGCGTGAAGCGGGCAGGATCAACAAGACCCTGCAAAGCTACACCTGCTGTCAATGCTCGGCCCATCTTGGGAGTCTCGATCTTGGCAGGAGCAGGGCGAATCGGTTCGAGGCTGGGGGGCGCTGACGGAGCCTCTTTATCAACAGCCGGGGTTATGTGCCGTGGTTGCACAACGCCGGGTGAAGATTGTATGGGCTTAGAGGCGGGAGCCCGACGCGAAGGCCCTGGGGATGACTTTGAAGCTGCGCCTTGCTCACGGCCCAGGTGTCTCACTACAGCCGGATCCATGTACTCGCGGTTCATGATCGACGTGATGCTGGGCACCTGCGCGCTCTGATGCTCATCCACCTTTGGAGGACTCGATCTCGTGGGTAGCGAGTCTACCGAGATGATACTGAAGCCCTCGCTGTCGATAATCGTGGAGTCGTCCGGCATTCTCGTGGCCCCTTCATCGAATACAAAATTATCCACATCCACTTCTTCTTCTTCATCATCATCGTCGTCGTATGCAAAGGGTTCCGCATTGTCGACGTCTGCCTCGCTGTCTACACCAGCATGGCTATGTTCACCTCCCATGTCGTCTTCTTCCCCAGTGGTTGGTGTAAGGATGTAGCTGCCTTCATCCGAGTCTTCATCTGATGAGATCTCGATAGCAAGAGGATTTACCGCGTGGGGCGTGCCCTTTCTTGCGTGCAGACGTTTCGAGGTCTGGGTCTCTTGTGGTGTGTCGAGGTTGGAGGCGATAGCGCGTGTTTGTTCGGCAGGCAAGGGTGTCGTACCACCCTGTACTGCAGAGCCAGCTTTATCAGCATCTACAACCAAGGTTTCCTCGTCTTCTGTCGCTGGCTGTGTGACCTTGCGTGGGCGTCCCCTTCTCCTCACAGGGGGCGCATCCATGTCCATGTCGGCTGCGCTCGCACCTGCCAGACCTACACTTGTGTCTCGTGACTTTGATCTCGCTGCCCGTTTCGCAGGTGTGCCCTTGCGCTTGGTCTTTGCTGGTGTGCTGCCAGCAGCGTCTGACTTCCTCGGTCGGCCTCGTCCTCGCTTCATTGGTGAGGGGGCGTCAGGGTCCTTCAAGGGTATTGTTGTGGTCTTGGTCCGCGTGGCCTTCTTCACCATGGGCGACATGGTGTTCTCGCCATCGCTTTCAGGCTCGGCCTGCACGGTGACCTTGATGCGCCACGGACTGGCGCCGCCTGTGCGTGGAGTGTTCATGATCATGGACTTGGCCGGCGAGGACAGCTCGAATTCGTGCGTGCTCGGTCGGCGGTTGTGCTTGTTTGGCGAGGTTGTCCTTGGGCGCGCGGGCGTGTGCTGAGGCTTTCGTGTTGATGTTGTCGTGTTTTCGTGCGTGGACAAGGCGAGAGGGTCTGGCGACGACGAGTAGTCGCGAGCGGCATCTTCACCAATGTGCGCAGCTCTGCCGCGGGACGCCATGGTTGTATGAACAGCAGCGCTTTGTCGTGGCCTTCAAGTCGTCGTAGAGTGTGGGGACGCGCACACTCTCTCGTCAGCAAGTGGGCGAGTCGCCGTTGCCGTGGTGACGGAGCTTATCGATTGGGCCCCGCCGTCATGGCCCGGCAGCACGCCCGCACCGTCGCAAACCACTCGCGACGACTGGGGCGGTGGCGGCGTAATGGGCATCCATGGGTACGTGTCGCATTGTCTGCGGGTCATGGCGGTGCTGACGCGCGCAGCATCTACAAGGAGATCGGCCCTGGGCGGCGTGTCGCGCTGTCCAAGCTCGCCGTGGACAAGTTTGAGGCGACAGGCAGACCGCTGCGCATTGCCATCGACACATCCATCTGGCTCTTCCAAATCCAGGCCAGCAAAGGCATGTTTGTCATGGCTCCGTGCACATCAGTAGGCGCTGACTGCCGCAGGTGGAACCAACCCGGCCCTTCGAACATTCTACTACCGCCTCCTGCGCCTGATCGCACTTTCCATCCACCCCGTCTTCGTCTTCGATGGCCCCAACAAGCCCCCCTTCAAACGGAACAAACGCACGGGACCCAACGTCGCCTCCATCCCCGAGTTCCTCGCCAAGCAACTGTTGAAGCAGTTTGGATTCCCCATCCACCTTGCGCCTGGCGAGGCTGAGGCCGAGTGCGCCCTGCTGCAGCGCGAGGGCATAGTCGATGCGGTCCTGAGCGAGGATGTCGACACGCTCATGTTTGGAAGTGGAGTCACAATCCGCAATTGGTCGCCAGAGAAGTCGGGCAAGACGCCCACCCACGTCAACGTCTACGACGCCCTCGAGACCAAGAACGGGCCCTCGGGGCTGGATCGCGACGGCATGATCCTGGTCGCGCTGATGAGCGGTGGCGATTATGTCCCCGAGGGCATTCCTGGATGCGGCCCAAAGACGGCCTGTGAGGCTGCCAAAGCGGGCTTTGGCCGCGACTTGTGCAAAATACCACGAAATGACCCAGTGGCGTTGGCGCAGTGGAGGGCCCGACTGCAGCACGAGCTGAAGACGAACGAAAGCAAATTGTTCAAACGCAAGCATGGCGCGCTCAAGATACCCACCGACTTCCCTCGGCTCGACATTCTTGGATACTACACACACCCCGCCATTTCTACCCAGACTGGACTGGATAAGCTACGACGGTCAATCAAGTGGGATCAAGAGCTGGACTATCCCGGTCTCCGTGAATTTACTGGTGATGCCTTCGACTGGGTGAGACTTGAAGGGGCAAAGCACTTCGTGCGCAGCCTTGCGCCATCGCTCCTCGTCCGCGCATTGCGCGTGCGCGCCGCACAGATCGAGCGTCTGCCAACCAACAACATTGAGGCAATTCAACAAGACGAAGCGCTGTTGGTAAAAGGCATACACGGCAAACGCCAGCACGCCGTTACCGACAGCTGCACCGAATTGCGCGTAAGCTTCACGCCAATCGAACTTGTCAAGATAAACCTAGACGAAGAAGAGCCCGACGACGACTTCGAACTCCCTCCGCCATCGCAACAGGCTGCAGGCGATGACGACGACCTTCCTTTGGACCTTGAAGATGATGCCGAGGACGGACCCAAGAAGCGTGGCCCAACCAAATTCGATCCTACAAAGCCCGCAAGAGTCTGGATCATGGAGACCTTTGTAAAAGTTGGCGTGCCGCTGAAGGTAGAAGACTGGGAAGCTGAGCGACAGACAAGGCTGAAGCCTAGGAGAGCTGCCAGTCAGGAGCCTGCAAAGACAGCACCAAAACCCAAGACCACGGCAAGGCGATTAAAGACTGCACCCGAGGGAACGCAGATTGGCATTCAAGGCTTTGCAAAGGTCACTAAGCCAGGATCGAGATCGTCACGAATCTTGGCCAAGGCTGTTGACAGCGAGCACGCCCCGCCACCCACACGACCCAAAGCCACACTGATTGACCTGCTTTCTTCATCACCTGTAAGGCAGCAGAGTGTTCACCCGGTGGTATCTACGCTGCGAGAGAAGTCGCTGTCACCAGTATTGGAAGACTTGCCGGCCAGCGTCACTAAGCGGAGAAGACGAGCGCCTATGCAGCGTTCGAAAACACTACCAGCCGATCTGGGTGCTGAGACTGAGCGTTCAGGCACACCACCATTGTCGGACACGATCGAGACGCTTGATCTCGTCAACTCACCTCCTCAACCCGCTCAGTCGCCAGCGCGCAGTAAAAAGGCGAGAACGCGGACAACGAAAGCAAATCATGGCGAGTCTGTCACTGCTTCACCTGTGAAAGGAAGGCAGACTACGCTCGACACGTGGAGAGCTTCCCAGACGCCGACGAAGTTACGAGATACGACGAGCATTTTTGACGATGCACCTATACCCACGCCATCACAATTACGGCGTTCATCTGATCTTGTTGATACCCTAGATTTGACACTGTCATCGCCACTGAGCGCGATATCATACGCACCTACTACACAAACACGGCCACCGCTGACATCTATTTCGTCCAACGCATCGCGCTCTTCTTCGTCCTCGAAGTCGTCCACAGGCGAAAACACGATAACGAAGTCCACAACACGCACACGGCGCACCTCCCCACGGCTCAACAAAACAAAAGCACCAGCACCAAAAATCGACAGCCTCGACCTCACCGATGGTCGACCACAAGCTACAGCATCTGCCACAGAAGCACGCCCACAGATGACGGACGCCAGTCTAATTGCAGTTGATAGCCTCGATCTGACGTCTCCGCAACCATATCCCGCCGCGTCTCCATTCCCCGAGACCGACTCACTAGACCTCACCCTCTCATCTCCCGGCCTCCCACTCCAACACTCCCCCACTCCAGCAACGGCACCCTCACCTTCACTGCGCCGCTCACCCCGCGCACACACCTCGCTCTCGCTCTCCCCAGCCCCACAATCACAACCACAGCTACAACGCAAGCCCTCGCCGCCTGCGGCGTGGAAAGCCAAGGAGACCAAGAAGCGGCAGATTATCCTTAGGAAGAGTCTGGCGGGGGCGTGGACGTATGTTGATGCGGAGAGTCCTGCAAAGGCGAAGGGGGAGGCCGAGGTGGTGCCGAAAGGGAAGGAGAGGAGGAGGTGGCGCGAAAGCGAGGTCGAGGTTTTGGATCTGAGTTGAGTCGGCTGAATGTTAGGGTTGTTGATAAGTCGCAGTAGAACCTATCTCCACATGAGTCGACATTGTATCTACATGGGTCAACACTGTATCTACCATCATCTTGTTGTTTGATCCGAGCGTGGCTAGAATCGTTCCTTGTTGTGCCCAGCGTAGGTGGCGCTATTCCTCACTCAAGTTCCCCCCATTAGTTGACGCTCTCTCACCCCGACTATCCCGTTGAAACAGTGCACAAAGCGTTCCGAAACATCTTCTGGAACACAGCTGGAAATTAATCCTTATAGAAAAAAGAATATATAGAGAGTAGCATGCCCTTTGTTTCTGCGAAAAAAGATTGTTTAATTTAAGTAGTGGAATAGCGGGTTGTAGCCAACTTACAGTTCTGTTGTTCTAGAGAATAATCGCTCTCGTCAGCGATCATCTCCGCGAACAACAGAACCCAATGTTGGCTGACTTAATTAGTACTGCATTAGACTTGCAACGTTCTAAATAAGTATGGTTTTGCAGAAATATAACATATGCTGCTCTCTACGCATGAATGTCTACTAAGGTTAGTTTTAGCTGCGTTGTTGAATAATTGCATGCAGTGATTGTAGCCAACCCTTCGTGCAATAAGACCGTAGTCGGGCGAGTTATTGCTGGCCATGTGGTTATACAAAGCTGTTGCTTCGCCTGCCGTGTGGAAAAACTGTTTTTTTCTTGAAAAAAGGTCATGGCGGTTAAGATTAAAAAAAAACTTTTTGTTCCACTTCTCTCATTTATTTTCATCTTCTTCGCGTCTGTTGCACTGTCGCGGGTGTTCCCCCGCTGTCCAGGCGTTCCGCGTACCAACACCAACACCGGGAACACACTTCGCAACCACAACAGCACCAGCCAGTCGAATGCGATCAAATTCACAACAGACATTGCTCATATGTCAAAAAACGATATTGCAAGTCCGAAATATGCACATGGCGAGTTGTTGGGCCTAGAGATGTTGGCCGGCCAAACATTCACCGCCGGGTTCCCAGGAGTCCACAACCACAAAAAGCAATGCGGGCCCCACCGCGATTCGAACGCGGGGCCTCTTGCAGGTTTGAGCGCTGTTCCCAAAGCAAGAATCATACCACTAGACCATGAGGCCGCTGTTTGTTTTGATGAAAAGAGAAGCTTTTGAATGATATATATCGGTGTTACGCATCGAGCACGATACTTTCGGAAGACTTCATCCAAACACCAAACCCACTGTCTTGTCAAACCACTAGAACGGACGGTATTGAGCTATGTGGAATGGGGGGTAACATCGGCTAAGCGAAGAGCGAGTGGTAGCAGACTGTACTACCAGAACCCGAAGGCCTAACTTAGACGCCTCGCGCTCTCAGTTGACCTTTGTAACCACAAATACACTGCAGCTCTTGACTTGTAAATCCTATGGTCAAGAGTACACAGGTATGATCGGACTTAGTCATCCGAGATGTCATCTTGAGTTTGCGCGGCACGACAAGTAAAGGCAAAGACGACACATGCTTAGGAATACTGCTAAGCTTGTGCAAAGTACCCAGGCACGTGTGAAATGTCGTCCAGAAAGACAAAGTCGGAGATAGTGCACATGGCGATGCAGGAGTAGTAGGCCTGCACCGTCGTGACGACGCACACAGGACCGAGATTGCCTCTTAATCACCGTTTGCCCACAGTTTCCATCGCAACGCTTGAGCTGGCACTGTTGGTGACATTGCCTTATATACAATCGATCTTCCTGGTTGTTGTTGCGGTAGACGCACCCATCGAATGTCGAGGTTGCCATTGAGACAGAGATCCCGCCTTGCCTTCGAGCAATTGTCGTACATGCACTAAGAGTCTTAAGAGGTGTTGTGATAAGGGCTGGTCTCTATGAATTCTTCTGGGAGGTGGGCGTGAGTGCTTGCTTTTGCACTTGTCTTTATTGTTACAGTTCCTTGATGAGAAACAGTGGCCGCCCCATTGACCACACGATTTGTACACTCAATTCACCACAACATGAGCTGCACGAAATCATGAAATACCTTATTTGCTGTATAAATTCCTCTATGAATTAGATATACCAAAGATATTTAGCAAATACAATACTAACGACATGGCCAAATCTCTCGTGTTGCATAAATATGACACGGCACACATCAAGCATGTACAGTACCTCTTTCCCATGATTTACAACATTAACAGACACGACAGGCACAAAGTCAAGACAGACATTGAAGCAAATTTGATGAAGTCGCCTGTTAAAAGCTACGTGACGACCCAGACTCCTGCAACCTTGGGCAACGCAGGTCAAAACAATGATTGGCGATGTCCTGAACGCACACATGTTAACAGCTCATAGACTGCGGCATGAATCATTGAATCATCAAATCATCGAATCATCGACCCAGGGTCTACCTTCCACTTCGGTGGGTTGACAGCCGTCACGTGCGGCGACGCCACGGGTCAGGGTTCGATCGGCGGAACGCGACGCAATGTTCGGCCGTCTTCTACTCATCACCACCGCTAGCGACATTGTCGCGACGTCTCCCCAGACCGATGCGCCTTCGTCCCTCACTTGTCCCTTCTCCGTAGTCTGGCTCCCAGATAACTTAACCGCGGCCTTTGCCGCCTCATACAATCCAACATGGCTTCCACCGCGCCCTATGCGGTTCACGTACGTCCGCTTGCCACGATCGCCGACATCGCGTCATTGAACGCCTGCTGACTTCTTATAGAATCTCGTCGCCGCTGCCACAGGACTTCGTCCCACCATGTCTGCCACTTTGAGACCTTCATGGCAGGCATTCGGCCACAAGCCTGCGGTCAGCAGCGCCAGGCAGATGCACACCGCCCTACCTATTGTGCTCACTCCTAGCTCATCGGTCAAGTCGCATTTGACAAGACAATACTCGTCCTTGTCGCGCAACGGTCCTCTCTTATATGTTCGCCAGCAATCCAGGATTGGCATGCTCGGTCTCGGTCTCGTGCAGCAGCGCTCGCTGTTCGGCGGTCCTTCCCGGGACCAGCTTGCCCGTCTGGAGGAAGCTGCCAATAACAATCCCAACAGTGCTACATCTCAGGCTTCTTTCTACTCGGCTGTCATGCGCGCCAACATGCCGCAAATCGTCATCGATCGCTATAACACTGGCCAATTTGCCACAAACGCCGTCTCCGACCGTCTGTACCGTCAAGCGCTCGAGAAGACTGGACAATCTGTCGCAATCGGAAACGCACAAGGAGGCAACAACGGATTGACGCCGCAGCAGATCCAAGCTGTCAGCCAGGCTGTAGGCGCCAACATGGGTGCTGGACAAATTGGCAAGGCACGCGGCGGTGTTGGTGTCAAGAGCGACCCAGTCTACGTCGTCGTCGAGGAGTCCATGTGGAACGTCATCTTCAAGTGGGTCAGGTGGCTCGCTGGCTTTGCCCTGGCAGCTTACGTCTCCTTGATTCTGATCACTCTCTTCGTCGAGACCAGCGGCGTCCTCAAGAAGGTTGGCGGCGGCACCAGCGCCGAAGTTCGTCCGGAGCACCAGAACACTCGGTTCAGCGACGTCCACGGCTGTGATGAGGCCAAGGAAGAGCTTCTTGATGTCGTCGACTTTCTGAAGCACCCTGAGCGCTACAACAAGTTGGGTGGCAGACTGCCGAAGGGTGTTTTGCTCATTGGTCCTCCTGGTACTGGTAAGACACTGCTTGCTCGTGCTGTTGCCGGCGAGGCTGGTGTTCCGTTTTTCTACATGTCCGGATCCGAGTTCGATGAGGTCTACGTCGGTGTTGGTGCGAAGCGCGTTCGTGAGCTCTTCACCACTGCCCGTGCTAAGGCTCCTGCTATTGTCTTTATCGACGAACTTGATGCAATCGGTGGCAAGCGCAAGTCGCGCGATGCCAACTACCATCGTCAAACCCTCAACCAGCTTCTGAACGATCTCGATGGATTCGATCAGTCTACTGGTGTCATCTTTATTGCTGCTACTAATCATCCGGAACTGCTGGACTCGGCTTTACTCCGCCCTGGACGTTTTGACCGTCACGTACAAGTCGAGCTCCCAGATGTCTCCGGCCGCCTTGCTATCCTGAAGTACCACACCAAGAAGATTCGCCTCTCGCCCGAAATTGATCTCTCCACCATTGCTCGTGGTACTCCTGGTTTCTCTGGCGCCGAGCTTGAAAACCTTGCCAACTCGGCCGCTATCCGTGCTTCTAAGCTCCAGGCCAAGTTCGTTTCGCTGAACGATCTCGAGTGGGCAAAAGACAAGATCACGATGGGATCTGAGAAGAAGACTCGCGCAGTCCCTCTCCAGGACAAAATCCACACTGCGTACCACGAGGGTGGTCACGCTCTTGTTGGTCTGTTTACCAAGGGCTACAGCGATGTACACAAGGCAACTATTCTTCCCCGAGGCCACGCTGCCGGTATCACGTTCTTCCTGCCTCAGGAAGAGCACCACCACACTCGATCGCAATATATCCGTCAGCTGCAGGTCTGCATGGGTGGCAAGATGGCTGAAGAGATCATCTTCGGTGCTGACAATGTAGCTGATGGTGCGTCTGGCGACATTCAGCAGGCAACACAATTAGCATACAGCATGGTGACAGCCTGCGGGTTCTCAGATGTTCTCGGCAATGTCGACTTCAAGTCAAATTACGAAATGGTCTCGCCAGAAACAAAACGTCTCATTGACAACGAGGTCCGGCGATTGATCGACGAGGCGAGAACAAGTGCAAAAGCACTCTTGACTTCGAAACGCGCAGAGCTCGACCTTCTAGCAGAAGCTCTCGTCCAGTACGAGACTCTGGACAAGCAGGAGATCCTCAAGGTCATCAAGGGCGAGTCCCTGCCCGATCGCATCAAGTCGTCACCAGATGCGCCAATTAAGATGCCCACAAGAGCCCTTCCCTCCCCCGTAGCACCGCCAGTGCCCGGTACCGGCAGTGAGGGTGGCCCTCCCGGCCCCAGCGTGGTGGCGTGAAGGCGAGATGAAAGAAACTGATCCGCTCAAGAGATGGATCACCACCGCATTTTTGCATGCAGAGGCGAATGGCGTTATTGCAGGCCCTCTTCCCTCTCGCTCCGAGCGCGTGCTCGGTTTCGGATCTTTCATTTGTACATTATGGGTATCACAGCGCTAGCGAAAAGCATCGCATGGTTTTAACGCTGCCGCATCGCGCGAAGCAGAATGTCAGGAAGTGATAGAATGGACGGGGTTGGACGGGCTGGTGTAACTAGACTGAGGTCGGCTCAATGAAAGATCAAACGCATATTGACGTTCTGTTTGCTTGATATACATTGTCGTAACACTAAGCTGCACGTGAACCCTTCCACACTCCAAACATGTCCACCCAGCTACTCCCTGACACAATCATCCACTATCTGTACCTATGCCCTCCCTCTCCCGCCACATAATCACCTTCCCCTCCCCCCTCCCACACGCCTCCATCCACCCCGCAAATGCCCGAATGTCTACCCTCCACCCCTCCACCAACGGCACTCCCCCCGCCCTCCCCATCTTCACCACACAACGATGCAGTGTCGCGGCCGTTACTTCCTGCAGTATATCCATCTCCCCTCCCGCCCCAACCACGGGCAGATCCGAACTACTACTCGCCGCGCGCAACGACTGTTGGAACCCCGACCGTGACGAGCGGCAGGGTATAGAGTTGAGACTCTGGAGGGAAGAGAAGCGCCTCAGATTGCCCGTGTGCTGTTGTGCTGGTGCTGTAGACGAGAAAGGGGAGGGCGTGTTGTCGGGGAAGACGGTGTGCAGACAGTCGCTCACGGCTGTTACTGCGGTGCAGTGCCACGCGAGGAGGACGTGGGGCGGTGTTCTGACGGCTTCGTCTTCTTCAGCTGGGGGGCTGTGTGCTTTGATGAGGATGTAGCACCATTTTCCCTCGCCGGTCCTGGCAAGGTGGGACATGGGCGGGTGGCGAGTGTGGTTTGGTGTGGTAGTGGGTCGCAAGCCGAGAGATTGCTTAATGGCATCTACTGCAGAGGGGGCGCGGGATGGGGAGTGGCTTTTGGTCTGGATGATGTCCGGGTTGTTGAACACGTCGACCTCGTTGTAGGATATCTCTGCAGCATCGCCAGGGCCCAGAAACCGAACCTCTCTGTTAGGCTCGACGCTGGTGTCGTAGAAGCTGACTGAGAGCAGCAGCTGCCGTTTTGGAGGCGAGACGGCGTACGGGAATGCTAAGTGAATCGAGAAGAGCTTTGGATTTGGCAATTGGTTGTAAAAAGTCCACATTGTGTAGGACCAGGTGAGCAGGGTGGTTAGCAGCGCAGGAGTATTGCCCGGGATCGCGGCTTTCCATACTGCCTCCTCTCTTGCTGGAAGGACAGGCAGACCGGCAGTGAGGTCACGATGAACACGCTGAGACAGGGGGTGTCCAGACTTATCTCGTATTGATGGTGATGGCGCACGCTTCCTCGAAGTTGGAGCTCTTGCTGGAGAGGGTGCTTGGATCGTGATTTGGGGCATTGGAGACGACAATTCTTGCTTATTATCGTCTGGCTCAGACTCCTCAAGACCATTTTGCCGATCATAAGTGCTGCCAATATGCCGCTGCGTAGAATTTCTGATGTTGTGTGGCTGTTGAGACACTCTAGGTAAGGACAACAACCCTCCAGGCGATGGAACCAATACCGGTAAAGATTCAGTTTGTCTGAGGCTTGGGAAACTGTTTTGTATACGA